>CP136057.1:13118695-14436153 GCA_032464435.1 Aegilops umbellulata
CGATTGTGGAAGATATCGGCCTGCCGTCAAGGCGCTAGGGAGGCTTGGGCCATGGTGAAGATGCGGTACACGAAGGCTGACCCCAATCACATGGCCGAGGTCGGACCTGTGGGGCCCGATGGGAAAGAGATCCCTGTAAGCTTAGTATACGGCCAAGTAGAATTGGCCGCAAAGTATTCCCAGCAGGACTGTAAACTAGATAGCCTGTTAGATGGTATTGAAGAGGAATACAATCAGTCAAAACGACTATGTAATTTTAATTGACATGTGTAATGTCTTCTAGCCGGATTGTAGATCGTTTGTCATGGCCGACATTTTCGCTTCGACCTCGGGACCTGACGGTCCAGAGTGTGTCCGAATACCCTTGCGGTTATATAAGAACCGGGATATGCATGGAGACCAGGCGTAGGGGTCATTAGTTCTTGAACAGACAAGTGCCCAACTAGTTATGTTATATTACATGGTTAGTAAGAAACATCTTCCAGGGAGAATAGTTCCGTTAGGGGTTCCTTTCCCTGGGAGGCATGCCCTAAAGTGCATGTCCATTCTGCGAAAAAGGGACGCAGGAAAAAAAACATTTGGGGCGAGCAAGTAAATAAGTGAAAAATCATCTTTAGTTCACCGACCGAATATTCCCTTAAGAACGCTAGCTTTCGGCTTCACCCAGTCTGAGGTACACATCCGGCTGATCCGGCAGTAACAATCGCAGAGGTGCTCCCTTTACCACCTAGCCGAACAATCGGGAACGTAGGGGTAAGCACAGGAGCCAGACAACCCAGCTTGGCCAAAACTTAAGTCATATCGATGCATATAATGGTGAATAAAGGTACATGCGGAAGTGTGACACATGTGTTGGGCATGAAGCCCATATGAATAAGCTTCTATTGAAAGAAGCCCCCAGGTTTAATGAGCACGGGTAGAGCGTCACTTATGGAGCCTTGAACGGCTTATACTAGAAAGTAAGGGGAGAAGGAGAGAAATGTAAGACAGAAAGTATACAAAATGGACAGAGGAAGGAGACGAACACAGAGTCCGGCGCTAGGCATAGAATCTTCGGAGACGTGCTGCGTTCCATGGGTTCGGCTCGAGTCGGTTATCCGATGCATCTCGCAGGCGGTACGCTCCACCAGTCAGGACTTGGTCAATGATGAAGGGACCTTCCCACTTGGGCTTGAGTTTGTCCTTTTTCTTGTCCGGTAGGTGTAGAACTAATTCGCCAACATTGTAATTTTTGGCTCGTACTTCTCTGTTTTGATATCTTCGAGCCTGCTGTTGATAGAATGCGGAACGGGCTTTTGCCACGTCGCGCTCCTCCTCCAAGGCGTCCAGACTGTCCTGCCGATCAAGCTCGGCTTCTCTTTCTTCGTACATGCGCACTCGAGGTGAGTCATGAATTATGTCGCAGGGCAAAACTGCCTCTGCGCCGTACACCATGAAGAATGGTGTATATCCGGTGGTGCGATTTGGCGTGGTCCGCAGCCCCCAGAGTACGGAGTCGAGCTCCTCTACCCAATGTGTATTAGATTCCTTAAGGGACCGCACTAATCTGGGTTTGATGCCGCTCATGATAAGACCATTTGCACGTTCGACCTGTCCGTTAGTTTGTGAGTGATAGACGGAAGCATAATCGAGCTTGATGCCCATGTTTTTGCACCAGAGTTTTACCTCATCAGCCGTAAAGTTCGTGCCGTTATCAGTGATGATGCTATGGGGGACGCCATAACGGTGTACGACCCCAGATATGAAGTCTATCACCGGTCCGGATTCGGCCGTTTTAACAGCCTTGGCTTCTATCCATTTGGTGAATTTATCCACCATGACCAATAAGTATTTTTTCTTGTGGGTTCCACCTTTAAGGGGTCCCACCATGTCAAGCCCCCAGACCACAAAGGGCCAAGTTATGGGGATAGTTTGGAGGGCGATGGGTGGCATATGGCTTTGGTTTGCAAAAAAGCTGGCAACCGACGCATCGTTGGACTAAGTCCTGAGCGTCTGTCCGGGCCGTTGGCCAATAAAAGCATGTACGGAAAGCCTTGCTTACAAGGGACCGAGCTGCAGCGTGATGACCACCGAGTCCGGCGTGAATTTCAGCCAGCAAGTTCCGCCCTTCCTCTTCGGAGATGCACCTTTGAAGGACTCCGGTAGTGCTTTTCTTATAAAGCTCTCCCTCATGGACTTTGTAGGCTTTAGATCGCCGCACTATGCAGCGTGCCTCGTTTTGGTCCTCTGGGAGTTCCTGCCTAGTAAGGTAGGCTAGGAACAGTTCTGTCCACGGGGCGATGACGACCATTATTACGTGGGCTGAAGGTGTGATTTCATTGGCAGAGCCTCCAATTGTGTCAGATTGTTCGGCATCGGGCAGTGCGGTTGAGTCCGGGCTGCTATTGCGTGATTCCCCTTCCCATACTATGGATGGCTTGAATAGCCTTTCCAAGAAGATGTTGGGGGGGGGACTGCGTCGCGTTTTGCGCCGATGCGTGCCAGGACATCTGCCGCCTGATTGTTCTCCCGGGCTATATGATGAAATTCGAGCCCTTCGAACCGAGCTGACATTTTTAGGACAGCGTTGCGATAAGCTGCCATTTTTGTATCCTTGGCATCAAAGTCTCCGTTTATTTGGGATATTGCGAGGTTTGAATCCCCTCGCACCTCTAGGCGTTGAATACCCATGGATACTGCCATCCGAAGACCATGTAGAAGGGCCTCGTATTCGGCTGCATTGTTGGAGTCTGTGTACATAATTTGGAGTACATATTGAACTGTGTCTCCTGTGGGGGACGTCAAAATGACGCCAGCCCCCAGACCAGCCAACATTTTGGAGCCGTCGAAATGCATGATCCAGTTTGAATATGTGCTGTACTCTTTAGGGAGTTCGGCCTCCGTCCATTCTGCGACGAGGTCGGCCAAAACTTGCGATTTTATAGCTCGCTGTGGCTTATAAGCTATGTCGAACGCGAGGAGCTCAATGACCCATTTTGCAATCCGGCCCATTGCGTCGCGGTTGTTTATAATATCGTTGAGTGGTACTTCCGAGGCTACTATTATCGAACACTCCCGAAAGTAGTGCCGCAGCTTTCGGGATGCCATGAATACCGCGTGTGCAATCTTTTGATAATGCGGGTACCGTGATTTGCATGGAGTGAGGACAGTGGACACAGAGTAGACCGGCCTTTGAAGGGGGAATTTGTGTCCGTCCGTTCCTCGTTCGACGACGAGCACTGCGCTTACAACCTGATGGGTTGCTGCAATGTACAATAGCATTGGCTCGCCGATGTTCGGCGCGGCCAGGACTGGGTTTGTTGCCAATATGGCTTTTATTTCGTCGAGTCCGGCCGTGGCGGCATCTGTCCACTCGAAGTGTTCGGTGCGCCGAAGGAGGCGTTAGAGGGGTAGTGCCTTTTCTCCCAAGCGGGAGATGAAGCGGCTTAGAGCCACCACGCATCCGGTTAATTTTTGTATTTGTTTGAGGTCTTTTGGGATATCCAATTGTGACAAAGCTTGGATCTTGGCAGGATTTGCTTCAATTCCTCACCGGATACAATGAAGCCCAAGAGCTTTCCGGCTGGAACGCCGAAAACGCATTTTTCCGGGTTGAGCTTGATGTCGTATGTTCGGAGGTTGTCAAATGTAAGCCTCAGGTCGTCTACTAGAGATTCGACATGTCTTGTTTTTACAACCACATCATCCACGTATGCCTCCACTGTTTTGCCGACCTGGTTTGCCAGACATGTCTAAATCATGCGCTGATATGTTGCGCCGGCATTTTTGAGCCCAAATGGCATTGTGTTGAAGCAGAATGGGCCGTATGGTGTGATGAATGTCGTTGCGGCTTGGTCTGATTCTGCCATCTTGATTTGATGGTAGCCGGAATATGCATCGAGGAAACACAACGAATCGTGTCCTGCGGTAGCGTCGATAATTTGATCAATGTGGGGGAGGGGGAAGGGATCCTTTGGGCAAGCCTTGTTAAGGTCTTTAAAATCAACGCACAGGCGCCAGGATTTTTCCTTCGTTGGTACCATCACCAGGTTTGCTAGCCAGTCCGGATGTTTTATATCTCTGATGAATCCGGCCTCCAATAGCTTGGCTAGCTCCTCTCCCATGGCCTGTCTCTTAGGTTCGGAAAAACGCCGAAGAGCTTGTTTGACAGGTTTGAATCCTTTTAGGATATTTAAGCTGTGTTCGGCCAGCCTGCGTGGGATTCCTGGCATGTCTGAAGGGTGCCAGGCGAAGATGTCCCAATTTTCACATAGGAATTCTCGCAGTGCGGCGTCTACATCAGGGTTTAATTGTGCCCCGATAGAAGCTATTTTATTGGGGTCCGTTGGATGGACCTGGAATTTGACTATTTCGTCCGCTGGTTTAAAGGAGGTGGACTTGGATCTCTTGTCGAGTATCACATCGTCCCTGTTCACCGTGGAGCGCAGCGCAGTCAGTTCCTCAGACGCTAGGGCTTAGGATAGCGCCTCAAGGGCCAGTGCGCCTGTCTTATTTTCGGCGCGGAGTGCAATGTCCGGATAACTAGCGAGAGTGATGATTCCGTTTGGCCCGGGCATCTTGAGCTTCATGTACCCGTAATGGGGTATTGCTTGGAAGATTGTAAATGCTTCCCGCCCGAGCAGAGCGTGGTATCCGCTACTGAACGGGGCCACACCTCTTCGGGCCTATAATTATCCGGCGTGCCGAATACCACATCTAGTGTGATTTTTCCTGTATAGCGCGCTTCCCGACTGGGTATTATTCCTCTAAAGGTTGTGCTGCTTCACTCAATGCGGTTCCAATCTATTTCCATTTTTTGAAGGGTTTCCTCGTAAATGAGGTTTAATCCGCTGCCTCCATCCATGAGTACTTTGGTGAGGCGAAAGCCATCCACTACTGGACTGAGGACCAATGCGGCTGGTGCTCGGGCTGTTCGGAATTTAGGTTCATCACTGGCATTAAAAGTAATAGCCGTGTCACTCCATGGGTTTATTGTTGCTACTTGGTAGACTTTGGCAAGGCTACGGAGTGTTCTTTTTCGCATATTATTTGATGCGAAAGTCTTGAAGACTGTTAGTACCGTATTGGCGTCCCTGGGGTGGCTTTTTGTGGCCTCCGGAGTTAGGAGATCTTCGCCAATTTTGGTCACCTGCCGGAGTATCCAACATGCCCTAAGGCTATGAGTTGGTGTGGCGCCCTCTGTACTATGAATTTTACAGGGTCCATTAAGCCATCCTTCCAGTACGGTTCCATGCCCTGTAGTGGGTTTTTGCTTTTTGGTGTTTAACCCGAGTGTCTGTCGATGATTCACCCTTTTATTCCGGATGGGGTTTCTATTCAGGGCCGGATTATCCCAAAATTTTGTTTCAGTTTTCCAGGCGCTTTCCATCGCACAATACTTTTGTACTATGGACGCCAAGTCAGCAAAGCGTGTAATATCACGACGACTTATGGCGTTGAGGATTCCCTTGTCCGTGCAATTATTGCAGAAGATTGAGATTGCGTCTCCCTCGTGGCACTCCTTTATCCTGTTCATAACCAGGAGGAATCTAGCCCAGTAATGATGTACTGTTTCTTCGGGCTGTTGCCTGATTTGGGATAGATCGCTTATGTTCGGGTGGGTGGGTGGAATTAGATCTAAAACCTCGCCCAGTCTGAGACTTAGTGGCCAAGAAGTTTCCGAACTCGAAAGTTTGGAGTCTTGGATGTTGTCCAATGAATCCAGCCCGTCGCCTGATTCTAAGTTCAGGTCTTGAGTGATATCCTCCCCTCCGCGGGTATCCGGCTTGGAGGGATCGGGAATCCGGACGTTGTTTGTCCTTAAGATAGATGAGGGGTCGCCGCACTGCCCCTCTACCACGGCAACGTGATGGGTGACTTGGGGAGAGTTAATCTCTCTTAGATCGGGTTTAGGCCCAACCTGGTCGTAATCCATAGCGACCCCCAGGGCGGCGATGCTATCCAAGAGCTCGTTCATGGAAGAGAGATCCATTGGATCTAACTACTCGTCGAGCTCCGAGCTGACATGAAGATTGCTTTTGATGACCCGAGAGGTCATTGTCGGCGTAGCAGCCGAACAGGCGGTCATAAGAAAACCACCTAGTCGGAGAGTTTGGCCGACAGCCAAAGCCCTTTTAGCGACAGTGCCATCTTTAAAGACGGGACGAGGAATCCTTCCTGATGGCGACGACACAGGAACTCTCAATGAAAGCACCAATGTCGGTGTCAAAACCGACGGATCTCGGGTAGGGGGTCCCGAACTGTGCGTCTAGGCGGATGGTAACAGGAGACAAGGGACACAATGTTTTACCCAGGTTCGCGCCCTCTTGATGGAGGTAAAACCCTGCGTCCTGCTTGATTAATATTGATGATATGGGTAGTACAAGAGTAGATCTACCACGAGATCGAGGAGGCTAAACCCTAGAAGCTAGCCTATGGTATGATTGTTGTATGTTGTCCTACGGACTAAAGCCCTCCAGTTTATATAGACACTGGAGAGGGTTAGGGTTACACAAAGTCGGTTACAATGGTAGGAGATCTAAATACCCGCATCGCCAAGCTTGCCTTCCATGCCAAGGAAAGTCCCTTCCAGACACGGGACGAAGTCTTCAATCTTGTATCTTCATAGTCCAGGAGTCCGGCTGAAGGTATAGTCCGGCCATCCTGACATCCCCTAATCCAGGACTCCCTCAGTTGTTGTTGTTGTTATTCCTGTAGTTCTTGTTGCCGTTGTTGCTGCTATTGTTGTTGTTGCTGTTGTTGTTGTTGTTGTTGTTGTTGTTGTTGTTGTTGTTGTTGTTGTTGTTGTTGTTGTTGTTGTTGTTGTTGTTGTTGTTGTTGTTGTTGTTGTTGTTGTTGTTGTTGTTGTTGTTGTTGTTGTTGTTGTTGTTGTTGTTGTTGTTGTTGTTGTTGTTGTTGTTGTTGTTGTTGCTGTTGTTGTTGTTGTTGTTGTTGCTGCTGCTGCTGTTGTTGTTGTTGGTGTTGCTGCTGCTGCTGCTGTTGTTGCTGTTGTTGTTGTTGTTGTTGTTGTTGTTGTTGTTGTTGTTGCTGCTGCTGCTGTTGCTGCTGCTGCTGCTGCTGCTGGTGCTGGTGCTGTTGTTGTTGTTGTTGTTGTTGTTGTTGTTGTTGTTGTTGTTGTTGTTGTTGTTGTTGTCGTCGTCGTCGTCGTCGTCGTCGTCGTCGTCGTCGTCGTCGTCGTCGTCGTCGTCGTCGTCGTCGTCGTCGTCGTCGTCGTCGTTGTTGTTGTTGTTGGCCGTAAGAAAAATCCAAAGAGAGGAAAAAAGGGGGGCGTTTCTTGGTAACCATGGAGCGGTCGTACCTTGTTAGTTTCTTCACATAAGCATCGCATCCCCAAACTTTTAGAAACGACAGCTTAGGTTTCTTCCCAAACCATAATTCATACGGTGTCGTCTCAACGGATTTCGACGGAGCCCTATTTAAAGTGAATGCGGCAGTCTCTAAAGCATAGCCCCAAAAAGATAGCGGTAAATTGGTAAGAGACATCCTAGATCGCACCATATCTAATAGAGTGCGATTACGACGTTCGGACACACCATTACGCTGAGGTGTTCCAGGCGGCGTGAGTTGTGAAACTATTCCACATTTTCTTAAGTGTGTGCCAAATTCGTGACTCAAGTATTCTCCTCCACGATCTGATCGTAGAAACTTGATCTTTCTATCACGTTGATTTTCAACCTCACTCTGAAATTCCTTGAACTTTTCAAAGGTCTCAGACTTGTGTTTCATCAAGTAGATATACCCATATCTACTCAAGTCATCAGTGAGGGTGAGAACATAACGATAGCCACCACGAGCCTCAACACTCATTGGACCGCACACATCGGTATGTATGATTTCCAATAAGTTGGTTGCTCGCTCCATTGTTCCTGAGAACGGAGTCTTGGTCATTTTACCCATGAGGCATGGTTCGCATGTGTCAAATGATTCATAATCAAGAGACTCTAAAAGTCCATCTGCATGGAGCTTCTTCATGCGTTTGACACCTATGTGACCAAGGAGGCAGTGCCACAAATATGTGGGACTATTGTTATCAACTTTAACTCTTTTGGTATTCACACTATGAATATGTGTATCATCACGTACGAGATTCATTAAGAATAAACCATTAACCATCGGAGCATGACCATAAAACATATCTCTCATATAAATAGAACAACCATTATTCTCGGATTTAAATGAGTAGCCATCTCGAATTAAGCGAGATCCAGATACAATGTTCATGCTCAAACTTGGCACTAAATAACAATTATTGAGGTTTAAAACTAATCCCGTAGGTAAATGTAGAGGCAGCGTGCCGACGGCGATCACATCGACCTTGGAACCATTCCCGACGCGCATCGTCACCTCGTCCTTCGCCAGTCTCCGTTTATTCCGCAGCTCCTGCTTTGAGTTACAAATGTGAGCAACTGCACCGGTATCAAATACCCAAGAGCTACTACGAGTACTGGTAAGGTACACATCAATTACATGTATATCACATATACCTTTGGTTTTGCCGGCCTTCTTGTCCGCTAAGTATTTGGGGCAGTTCCGCTTCTAGTGACCACTTCCCTTGCAATAAAAGCACTCAGTTTCGGGCTTGGGTCCATTCTTTGGCTTCTTCCCGGCAACTTGCTTACCGGGCGCGGCAACTTCCTTGCCGTCTTTCTTGAAGTTCTTTTTACCCTTGCCCTTCTTGAACTTAGTGGTTTTATTCACCATCAACACTTGATGCTCCTTCTTGATTTCTACCTCTGCTGATTTCAGCATAGCATATACCTCAGGAATGGTCTTTACCATCCCCTGCATATTGTAGTTCATCACAAAGCTCTTGTAGCTAGGTGGAAGCGACTGGAGGATTCTGTCAATGACCGCTTCATCCGGGAGATTAACTTCCAGTTGAGTCAAGCGGTTGTGCAACCCAGACATTTTGAGTATGTGCTCACTGACAGAGCCATTTTCCTCCATCTTACAGCTAAAGAATTTATCGGAGACTTCATATCTCTCGACCCGGGCATGAGCTTGGAAAACCATTTTCAGCTCTTCGAACATCTCATATGCTCCATGTCTCTCAAAACGTTTTTGGAGCCCCGGCTCTAAGCTGTAAAGCATGCCGCACTGAACGAGGGAGTAATCATCGTAGCGTGACTGCCAAGCGTTCATAACGTCTTGTTCTGCAGGGAGAATAGGTGCGTCACCCAGCGGTGCTCTTAGGACATAATCTTTCTTGGCAGCTATGAGGATAATCCTCAGGTTCCGGACCCAGTCCGTATAGTTGCTATCATCGTCTTTCAGCTTGGTTTTCTCTAGGAACGCGTTGAAGTTGAGGACTACGTTGGCCATTTGATCTACAAGACATATTGTAAAATTTTTAGACTAAGTTCATGATAATAAAGTTCATTTAATCGAATTATTTAATGAACTCCCACTTAGATAGACATCCCTCTTCTAGTCATCTAAGTATTACATGATCCGAGTCAACTAGGCCGTGTCCGATCATCACGTGAGACGGACTAGCCAACATCGGTGAACATCTTCATGTTGATCGTATCTTCTATACGACTCATGCTCGACCTTTCGGTCTTCTGTGTTCCGAGGCCATGTCTGTACATGCTAGGCTCGTCAAGTCAACCTAAGTGTTTTGCGTGTGTAAATCTGTCTTACACCCGTTGTATGCGAACGTAAGGACCTATCACACCCGATCATCACGTGATGCTTCGGAACGACGAACCTTAGCAACGGTGCACAGTTAGGGAGAACACTTTCTTGAAATTATTATGAGGGATCATCTTATTTACTACCGTCGTTCTAAGTAAACAAGATGCAAAACATGATAAACATCACATGCAATCAAATAATAAACGTGACATGATATGGCCAATATCACATAGCTCCTTCGATCTCCATCTTGGGGCTCCATGATCATCTTGTCACCGGCTTGACACCATGATCTTCATCATCATGATCTTCATCATCGTGTCTCCATGAAGTTGCTCGCCAACTATTACTTCTACTACTATGGCTAACACGTTTAGCAATAAAGTAAAGTAATTTACATGGCGATTCTCAATGACACGCAGGTCATACAAAAAATAAAGACAACTCCTATGGCTCCTGCCGGTTGTCATACTCATCGACATGCAAGTCGTGATTCCTATTACAATAGCATGAATATCTCATACATCACATATAGATCATTCATCATTCATCACAACTTTGGCCATATCATATCACAAAGCACTTGTTGCAAAAACAAGTTAGACGTCCTCTAATTGTTGTTGCAAGTTTTACGTGGCTGAATTAGGGTTCTAGCAAGAACGTTTTCTTACCTACGTAAAACCACAACGTGATTTGTCAACTTCTATTTACCCTTCATAAGGACCCTTTTCATCGAATCCACTCCAACTGAAGTAGGAGAGACAGACACCCGCCAGCCACCTTATGCAACTAGTGCATGTTAGTCGGTGGAACCGGTCTCACGTAAGCGTACGTGTAAGGTTGGTCCGGGCCGCTTCATCCCACAATACCGCTGAAGCAAGATAAGACTAGTAGCGGCAAGAAGAGTTGACAACATCTACGCCCACAACAAATTGTGTTCTACTCGCGCAAGAAGAACTACGCATAGACCTAGCTCTGATACCACTGTTGGGTAACGTTGCAGAAAATTAAAATTTTTCCTACGGTTTCACCAAGATCCATCTATGAGTTCATCTAGCAACGAGTATTCAGATTAGATAGCATCTACATACCACTTTGTAGATCGCAACGGAAGCGCTCGAGTGAACGTGGATGAGGTAGTCGTACTTGCCGTGATCCAATTCACCGATGATCTAGTACCGAACGGACGGCACCTCCGCGTTCAACACACGTACGGGACGGGAGACGTCTCCTCCTTCTTGATCCAGCAAGGCAAAGGAGAGGTTGGGGAAGAAGGCTCCAGCAGCAGCACGACGGCGTGGTGATGGTGGAACTGCAGTACTCCGGCAGGGCTTCGCCGTGCACTTACGGAGGAGGAGGAGGTGTTGGAGGGAGGAGGGAGGAGCCAGGGCATAGGGTGCGCAGCCCCCCTCCCCTGCCCCCCTTTATATAGGCCTCTTGGGGGGGGGCGCCGGCCCTGGGAGATCCAATCTCCCAAGGGGGCGGCGGCCAGGGAGGTTTCCCTCCCCCCCAAGCCATCTAGGAGGTGCCTTCCACCACTAGGAATCCTCCTAGATGGAACCCTAGGCGCATGGGCTCTTTGGGGCTGGTTCCCCATGGCCCAAGCAGGCCAAGGCGCACCCCCTAAGGCCCATGTGGCCCACCAGGGCAGGTGGCCCCACCTGGTGGACCCCCGGGACCCCTCCGGTGGTCCCGGTACAATACCGATAACACCGAAACTTGTCCCGATAGCCAAAATAGCACTTCCTATATATAATTCTTTACCTCCGGACCATTCCGGAACTCCTCGTGACGTCCGGGATCTCATCCGGGACTCCGAACAACATTCGGGTTACTGCATATACATATCTTCACAACCCTAGCGTCACCGAACCTTAAATGTGTAGACCCTACGGGTTCGGGAGACATGCAGACATGACCGCGACGGCTCTCGGGCAATAACCAACAGCGGGATCTGGATACCCATGTTGGCTCCCACATGCTCCACAATGATCTCATCGGATGAACCACGATGTCAAGGATTCAATTAATCCCGTATACGATTCCCTTTGTCAATCGGTATTTTACTTGCCCGAGATTCGATCGTCGGTATCCCAATACCTCGTTCAATCTCGTTATCGGCAAGTCACTTTTCTCGTTACCGTAATGCATGATCCCGTGATCAAACACTTTGATCACCTTGAGCTCATTGTGATGATGCATTACCGAGAGGGCCCGGTGATACCTCTCCGTCAAGCGGAGTGACAAATTCCAGTCTCGATCCATGTAACCCAACAGACACTTTCAGAGATACCCGTAGTATACCTTTATAGTCACCCAGTTACGTTGTGACGTTTGGCACACCCAAAGCACTCCTACGGTATCCGGGAGTTACACGATCTCATGGTCTAAGGAAAGGATACTTGACATTGGAAAACTCTAGCAAACGAACTAAGCGATCTTATGCTATGTTTAGGATTGGGTCTTGTCCATCACATCATTCTCCTAATGATGTGATCCCGTTATCGATGACATCCAATGTCCATAGTCAGGAAACCATGACTATCTGTCGATCAACGAGCTAGTCAACTAGAGGCTCACTAGGGACATGTTTGTTGTCTGTTATTCACACATGTATTACGATTTTCGGATAACACAATTATAGCACGAATAAAGACAATTATCATGAATAAGGAAATATAATAATAATGCTTTTATTATTGCCTCTAGGGCATATTTCCAACAACTTCGGAGCACCCTATCCGTCATATCAACCCCGGGCGTCCTAGAGGGTCAAAGCGCTATCGCACCTCTGAGGCAGCAACTGCATCTTCAAGTGTTCCTCCAACTCAGCCCAAGCCTCCTTCCAAACAAGTTGCGAACAAGCCCACGGCCAAGTCTGTGACAGAGATGACTGCTAAGGAGTTCTTTGTGGCTCATGCTGCAACCCGTATGCTCAAGATCAAGAGCTAGCTCTTGTCAACCGCCCCTTCTGGAACCGGTTTCAGTGGTCTATCTACTTTGATGTGCTCAAAGCAAAGAAGAACCTTTTTGTGGATGTCTGCTACCTCTTGAGCTTGTGTTGGTTTTCCCCGAAGAGGAAAGGATGATGCAGCAGAGTAGCGTATTTCCCTCAGTTTTTGAGAACCAAGGTATCAATCGAGTAGGAGGCCACGCGCAAGTCCCTTGTACCTACACAACACAAAGAGCTCAATGCAACCAACGCGATTAGGGGTTGTCAATCCCTTCATGGTCACTTACGAAAGTGAGATCCGGTAGATAATATTTTTGGTATTTTTGATATAAAGATGCAAAGTGAAAAGTAGAAGGCAAAGTAAAAGCAAAGCAAGATTAAAGTGATGGAGATTGATATGATGAGAATAGACCCGGGGGCCATAGGTTTCACTAGTTGCTTCTCTCAAGAGCATAAGTATTCTACGGTGGGTGAACAAATTACTGTTGAGCAATTGACAGAATTGAGCATAGTTATGAGAATATCTAGGCATGATCATGTATATAGGCATCACGTCCATGACAAGTAGATCGAAACGATTCTGCATCTACTACTATTACTCCACTCATCGACCGCTATCCAGCATGCATCTAGAGTATTAAGTTGAAAACAGAGTAATGCTTTAAGCAAGATGACATGATGTAGAGAGATAAATTCATGCAATATGAAATAAACCCCATCTTGTTATCCTCGATGGCAACGATACAATACGTGTCTTGCTGCCCCTTCTGTCACTGGGAAAGAACACCGCAAGATCGAACCCAAAGCTAAGCACTTCTCCCATGGCAAGAACTACCAATCTAGTCGGCCAAACCAAACGGATAATTCGAAGAGACTTGCAAAGATAACCAATCATACATAAAAGAATTCAGAGAAGATTCAAATATTGTTCATTGATAGACTTGATCATAAACCCATAATTCATCGGTCTCAACAAACACACCGCAAAAAGAAGAAGATTACATCGAATAGATCTCCACGAGAGAGGGGGAGAACATTGTATTGAGATCCAAAAAGAGAGAAGAAGCCATCTAGCTAATAGCTATGGACCCGAAGGTCTGAGGTAAACTACTCACACTTCATCGGAGAGGCTATGATGATGTAGAAGCCCTCGGTGATGATGGCCCTCTCCTGCGGAGCTCCGGAACAGGCCCCAAGATGGGATCTCGTGGATACAGAAAGTTGCGGCGGTGGAATTAGGTTTTTGGCTCCGTATCTGTTCGTTTGGGGGTACGTGGGTATATATAGGAGGAAGAAGTACGTCGGTGGAGCTTCGGTGGGCCCACGAGGGTGGGGGCGTGCCTAGGGGTGTAGGACGCGCCCCCTACCTCATGCCCTCCTCGGAGCTTTCTTGACGTAGGGTCCAAGTCTCTTGTGTCTTATTCGGGAAGAAAATCACGTTCCAGAAAGGATTTTTCTATTTGGACTCCGTTTGATATTCCGTTTCTTCGAAACACTGAAATAGGCAAAAAAACAGCAATTCTGGGCTGGGCCTCTGGTTAATAGGTTAGTCCCAAAAATAATATAAAAGTGGAAAATAAAGCCCAATATAGTCCAAAACAATAGATAATATAGCATGGAGCAATCAAAAATTATAGATACGTTGGAGACGTATCAATGTCCACTCCATCGACATTTCTTATTTGGAGAAGGATCGTGCCTATTTTGGCAAGGCACTTGATATGTGTGGTCAACTGAACATTCTCAAGCTCATGGATTTCAACAAGGATTTTGATGCTGACATGGTGGTTCAATTATATGCCACTGTTCATCTTGGCACTGATGAAGAAAGGACCTTGACTTGGATGACCAATGGCAGACTTCCCGCGGTCAAATGGAAGGCGTTCATGAAACTTTTGGGTGTTGAAGATCAGGGGCTTGACAACCCAGTTGGCTTTCGTCCTCACAAGAATGTTACTTCTACTCACAAGTCAGCTCTTTGGCCATACAGCACAGTGAAGATTCACCCTGACACGTAGAAGAAGACCTATGAGTTGTTTCCTTTCCTGGATATTCTTCATCGCATATTCAAGAACACCCTTTTTCCTCGTACTGGGAACTTGGACCAGGTTCATTCTTACCTAGTGGATATGTTGTTGTTTTGCCAGCATGAGAAGGACAACAACACAGGAGAGACTCTGGATATTTCTCATGTCATGTGGTCAGAGCTCCTCTCTGCCATCACTAAGCGCAAGTGCCCTATTTATGCCCCCTACCTGATGTTGCTTATTCAGAAGGCATGGGCACACTCTTATCCTGGTGTCAGGCTGGAGACCGGTGAGATGGTCTCTCATGAGATTAAGCGATTGAGACAGAAGGAGCACTGGGACACTCCTATTCCTGAGACTGAGATTCCGTCTGGAGTTGATGAGGCTGAGGCTGATGATGATGAGGATTATGAGCCCTCTGGAGTGGAGCCTTCGTGGGCAAAGAAGCTCAAGCGCAAGATGAAGAAGCTATTCTGCATGGAGTCTCACGAGCAGTATATGGCACATGTGTGTGAGAAGAAGTCTCGTAGCCGTCACAAGGTTCTTGTGCGTCAACTTCGTGCTGAAGTTAATAGTGGGTCTTAGGACAAGATCACAAATGAGGAGGAGTGGATTTCTTAGCACTGTCCCTGGACGGATTCAGAGACTGAGCAGCCTACTGCCGATGACGGAGGCGCGGGCGACCACACGGGGATGTGATGATGGAGATCTTCGGCTTTGCTATCACCTGCGACCGTAGCAGCACTCTTTGCCCTTTTGGTGTCTCGATGCCAAAGGGGGAGAGAGTTTAGGGATTTGTCGAGTTTGTCGAGTTATGAGTGCATCTTATTTGCCTTGTCTTTCTCTCTCGCAAACTCTTTTGTCGGTTGTTTTCTTTGGTTTAGTTTGTGCTTGTGAGACCTGGTTACCCTATCATATGGTGTGAGACATATGTTGTCCTATTATTATCTTATGCTTGTCTAGTACTTTGGTAGTATGTGAGGTGCATGCTTATCTTATATGCTCACTTGCTACTCCTTGCTTCCTAGCTTATATTTCTCTTATTGTAGATGCAAGTGTTGTCAGTCTATAAAATATAGAGGGAGTGTTGATCCTAATATGTATACTTTGCATTCCAGAGGCACTCCTAATTAAGTGCACACATCTAGGGGGAGCCCGTCTGTATTTTGTAGACTCTGGGGTTTGCTTAGTCTCTTGTTATATCTCTATGCAAATCCCGTGTTGTCATCAATCCACCAAAAAAGGGGAGATTGTTAGGGCATATCTCTCTGTAAGTGGTTTTGGTGTTTGATGACAATGCATTTGCGGACTAATCGTGTGCGTTGAGCATTTCAGATATTCATTCATTGGCACGAGACGATTTATTCCCCTCAGAGCTCAAAGTGAAGACGGTGTAGTTCTCTTTCGTTTCGGTTTTGGTGAACTTGAGTCGTAGGAGATACCGTACTATCAAGAGGGGGTCTATATCGGAAAGGCTAGGATGAAATCAACACATACACATCTCTTTCGCACCCCCAGCTCCTTCCCTCATCCTTGGAGTATACTTGTTATCGTGGAAGTGGCATAAGGGAGGAGCCAGCGGTAGTTCCGCGGCCCCCGAGCGGCAGTACCACTGAAAGCCACGAGCGGTAGTACCGTTGTTTCACAGTGGCAGTACCGCCCACGGCCACGGGTGGTAGTACAGCTCCGGTTCCATGCTGGTACCGCCTCGACTCGAGACCTGTGTGTCTTGTGTTGGGTTCAGCGGCAGTAGCAGCGGCTGTAGGAGCGGTAGTACCGCTTGTAGGCGGTAGTACTGCCCCTACCGCCGCTACTAGTGCCGCTCAACGGCCCTCCTCTCTGTTCCTTCTCCCTTAGGCGTTGTGTGAGGTCCCAGCGGTAGTACCGCTGGGCCGAGCGGCAGTACAGCTGCGGCCAGCGGTAGTACCGCTCCCTAGAGTGGTAGTACCACTCGTTGCGGGCCGAATAAGGGGATAACGGTTGGATTGTTCCCCCCACTATATAAGGGGGTCTTCTTCCCCAAGAAGACTCACCTCTTTTCCCTCAAGCTCCATTGTTGCTCCAAAGCTCATTCTTGCCCGATCTCTCTCCCTAGCCAATCAAACTTCTTGATTTCTAGGGTTTGGTTGAGAAGGTCCGGATCTACACTTCCACCAAGAGAAATTTGATTCCCCCCACTAATCCCTTGCGGATCTTGTTACTCTTGGGTGTTTGAGCATCCTAGACGGTTGAGGTCACCTCAGAGCCACATTCCATTGTGGTGAAGCTCTGTGGTATCGTTGGGAGCCTCCAATCAAGTTGTGGATATTGCCCCGACCTTGTTTGTAAAGGTTCGGTCGCCGCCTTCAAGGGCACCACTAGTGGAATCATGACATCTCGCATTGTGTGAGGGCGTGAGGAGAATACGGTGGCCCTAGTGGCTTATTGGGGAGCACTGTGCCTCCACACCGCTCCAACCGAGACGTACTTCCCCCAAAGGGAAGGAACTTCGGTAACACATCCTCGTCTCCACCGGCTCTACTTGTGGTTATCTCTTCCCTTTACTTTGTGCAAGCTATTGTTGTGTTGTATCATTTGCTTGCACTTGTTGTTGTTGTTTGCATCATATAGGTTGCACATCTAGACAACCTATTTGTTGCTAAACCTAATTTGTTAAGAAAAGATAAAAATTGATAGTTGCCTATTCAACCCCCCTCTAGTCAACCATATCGATCCTCCAGTCCAATTGATGTCTCTTTACCGATTCATCTTGCAACTAGATACCATGGAGAAGATCTCTCCAAAATATTTTATTGTAATTCCCCTATATGCAGTTAGATGATGCACCCAACATGTTGGAATTCACCCTCAGGATAGATCACGCCAAATCACACGACAAACACGTGCACAAAAAATTGATAGCTGAGGGTATGTCTCGTGCCCTTAATTTTCCTCTTTATTTATTTTCTTCTTTTTCTCTCACTCGATACAATCTGAAGACCCTGGCTGCTTATATATAGCATAGCAGTCACCGACCCAACTGAGACCTAGACCTACACATGCCTGACACGACTAACCAAACTTAGTAGGACTAGATGTTGACACTCAAAAGTGGCACAATCATAAAAGTTTCTTAAAGCTATGTCAAGAATAATTCAAACTTATGATTGGAAGTCACCATGGAATGGATCTCTTCGAGAAGATCAAGATGAATATGAAGATGGTCTAAAACACAGCTCGGATGTTGACATCAGATTAAACAATGACATGAAACTTTATTAAGATCACCTCTGATGGAAAAAAATTTCAACACAAAAGTTGTGCGTCTCGTCGAAACGGTTGATTTTGATATAAAAATCATCTTAATCCAAGGTTGTATGCAACTGTGGAGGCAAAACAAGGTCAGAAACAGGAGTTGCAAAGTCATTTCGGACCGACCGAGTTGATTTGACTCGGAGAAACCGAGTTGATGTGAAAAATTACAGAAGGTTACAGAAGGTTGGCAACGTTCACTTGGTGGGACCGAAACGAACCACTCGGTGTCGGTGGCTCCGAGTTGATACGGAAAATTGCCAAAGATTCCTGTCCGAGTTAGGTTAGGGTTTTTGACGTTTTTGATGGATTTTTTAGTCTTTTTCTTGTATGGGAAGTCCAACCGCCTCATAAATAGATGAGAGGTGATGGCCTATTGAACAACACACAATCGAACAATCATCTACCACTTTTATATCTTTAGTTTTATCTCTCTCCCTTATTATTCTTCTTCCTTCTTCTTTGTTCATTCTTCTTGTTGTAGGGCGGCGAACCTCGAGGCCCTAGGGGCGATCAGATCGACCTAGGGCAGCCCATAGTCGCCGCGCGCCCTGACGGAGTCCCTCCCGGGCGTGTGGTGTTTCGGGTCTACAAAAGCGTCCACCGGATTGCTTGCGTACCGCGCTTCCGGACAGGTCTCCTTCGACGTGAGCTGCGGCGCATCACCCCCGGCGTCGAGGGTACACGGTGATGTTTTCATGTGCGAACACACTTTTTGGCGACTCTGCTGGGGACGAAGCTTTGAACGGTCTCCGGCCCGTTCTTGCTACGAAGAGATCTTCATCTAGGGTTTGAAATCTACAAAGGTAATATGAATACCCAATTCACATATGTAGATGCAAATAATGCATATGTTGTTGCTAGATCATCTAATGAGCATAATGTATTGGCTAGCCCTAGCTTTATCAATCATCCATCTAATTATGTGCAAGAGCCCATGCAGCAAAATCTTCATGCTTCTACCTCATATAATTTTAGCAACATGCAACATATGTATTCCAACTCCCATGCATCGGCAACCCCACAAATCCATATGTCGATGAACAACATGATGAATTCGGTTAATCAAGTTGAAACACCTCACATAGGAACTTCCGGTAGTATGCAACAAAGTGTCTCACCTTTTTATTCATCGTCAACTAATTTGCAATATGTTAATCCAAACATGCTGGTGGATATGGGAATTGGCCATGCTACTACTAGTTATCCGGCCAATTACCCTCAATCATCATATGCTACATCTCATGCTACTAATTTTTTTGGCACCATATGCAACTATAGGTATTCATAATTCGGCTTCGCACCTTAACGCTAATAGCCTAATAAGTGAAAATTGTATAGGATCACATGTGTATTCACCTATTATCGTAGCATACAATGTTTTCCCTGCACAATTACAG
Organism: Aegilops umbellulata; assembly: GCA_032464435.1. Classification (NCBI taxonomy): domain Eukaryota; kingdom Viridiplantae; phylum Streptophyta; class Magnoliopsida; order Poales; family Poaceae; genus Aegilops; species Aegilops umbellulata. The sequence continues at coordinate 13,138,003 of CP136057.1, forward strand.
AATTTTGGCAACATCTCGGTACCGAAAGAGTCTAAAAGTGTCGAGGGGCAATTCTATCCAGATTGGGTCATTAAGTAAAATCTTATGTCTTTTGGGCATGAATGCAATGTTGTTCTACATGAATTAATAAAAAAGGGAAAACCTATTAATCCAGCTGCAATACAAGCTAGATTATGTCAAAAAGAGAAAGCATTGTGTGTGGATAGAATTATCAAAAAAAGTGGTGATTCGGATAACAAAGTTAATTCGGTTATTGAAAAGACCGAATCAATTATTACGTTTGTCGAATGTGTTCTAGAAAAAGAGGACGACAAGGTGTTGGGGAGCTATTCGAAAGAGGAACAACATATTATTCAAGTAACGCAACCATCATGCTTTCCCAATGTGTTTGAAAAGGTATGTCTAGCAAGTGATTTACCTATCTTCCGATTTGGTCGCAACTTTATTGTTAATGCTTCTATAAGAAAAATTCTCATAAGTAATTTTGAAAGACCAATGAAGAAGGGTAATTTACTTGTTAGCAGTAAAATTGTTATAGGACATATCGGTCAACCTATTGTTCCATTTATAAAGAACGGTAGTGGCTTAATATTGCAGCCAAAGTTTTTTCCATTCCTTTATTTAAAGTTCATATCTAATTGGGTAGCTTTGCTTGCTTCATACTTGGCTTATATGGTCTCAGTTGAGACATGTATGTTCTAACCACTTTGATTTCAGAAATTTAAAGCCAAGGTTATACTCTGTTGAGAAAACCGATGATAGTATACTTTCCTTTTCAAAGACATCGGAGATAGAGTGCAAAACACAATGCATAGCCGAATGGGGTAATGCAAAATCTGAACCATCCGTTTGCTTAACTCCAAAGCCGTTCTCACAGCAAGATCGACTAGAGAATAAAAAGTTTACCTTCAATTCAAGCATGTGTGATCAAATATTTGATTTGTTGCTGAAAAATAATTACATAAGAATTCTTGATCACCATGTCAAGCCATCAATTCAAGGAGTAGGTTGCATCATTCGTTCAAACATAATTTTGAGGATTGCAATATGTTTCGTCAAATAGTTAAATTGTCCATTCATACAGGACGATTGAAATTTGTTGGGACACCAAGAGATGACCAGTTTATTCCGATCGGTCCTGATGGCAAAGGATTTTTGCATTGACTGCTTCAAGCCGATCCATTTAAACATGAGAAGGTAAAAACTGTGGATAATGGGATCAAGTTTTCAAGTAAATAAGTTGTTCAAGAGTTCTTGAAGGTGGGAATTCAATCAAGGTTGTGCAAAAGACGCCAAGTACTGGGGGCAACAAGAAAATCCAAATATTGGTGCAAGCACAACCAAAGAAAGGAAAGGCCGAGGTAAGCACAAAGGTAAAAAGCCGAAAGTCACTTTCGCGCAACTATTGGAAAAATGTCAGAAGATAAGTGAGGAGAATAGTGCTTATCGGTCAAGTAATTCAAGAGCATCAAGACCACCCCCTAGGCGCAAAACCGAGGATCGATATTGGCATAATGAGAATTCTAATGCGGTATATTCATATCCATATTTTGTGCCGCCAATGCCAATGCCATGGATATCATCCTATGATCATGTAAATCCATATTCATCGTGGGACAGGTATGATACAAGTGCACATTCTTCATCTTATTTTAGACCATCTCACAAACATTATGCAGCTCTAAAAAGATCGACATTTGAACAATCACATGTCAAAGACCGTTTCAATCATAAGGAATCGGTCCGGAGCTCAAGGAACAAGAAAGAGGTGGTCAAGCAAGTTTACCGTGTTAAGAAAGATGGTCATAAGAGTGCTACTTCAGATTTGATCTCAAATGAAAAAGAGTCAATCAAAGTGTTGACATTGGCTAATAAAGGAAATGAGGCAAGTCAATCAAGTGCCAAATCTGAAGAGAAGAAGTTGAGAGTGCACAAGAAATTACAAAAACTTAGTGCACAAGAACTTGAAGAAATGAACACGGCCTGGGTTCCCAAGGAAGTACTCAAAATAAGAATTATGTGCAAGCTTCCATTACAAGAAGTGCGGCAAAGGTGAAGAAGGAAAAGAGTGAAAACTATGAAGGACCAAGCCGAAGGTTTCAACATCTTCGGTCCACACATTATCTGTATTCTTCAACTATGTCATTGATGCCTATGCCATGGAATTCACCATTAGGTATGATTGGTTACCCTCAATAGGCTTATTTTAATCCATGGATGCAATATAATTTCTTACATCATGAAAGGGTATTACCAAATCATCATATGTTCGATTAGCTTCACTTTTGTTGCTAAGCTAAATGGCCGATATATACTTATCGTCCTAAGCATGTACAAAAGGGCCGATGGAGTGTTGACATCACGCTTAGAACAAACTTCGTGCAAGTTATTTTTCGGCACACAAGTTTTGCCGAAAAACAGGGGGCATGTGTTGACACTCAAAAGTGGCACAATCATAAAAGTTGCTTAAAGTTATGTCAGGAATAATTCAAACTTATGATTGGAAGTCACCATGAAATGACTCTTTTTGAGAAGATCGAGATGGATATGAAGATGGTCTAAAACAGAGCTCGGATGCAAAAGTTATGACAAGTTCAGAGATGCTCATGTTGACATCAGATTAAAGAATGGCATGAAAATCTATTAAGATGGCCTCTGATGGAAAATGTTTCAACATAAAAATTGTGCGTCTCATCGGAACGGTTGATTTTGGTATAAAAATCATCTTAATATGAGGTCTTATGCAACCTGTGGAGGTAAAACAAGGTTAGAAACATAAGTTGCAGAGTCATTGCGGACCGACCGAGTTGATGCAGAAAATTACAGAAGGTTGCAGAAGGTTGGCAACGTTCACATGGTGGGACAGAAACAAACCACTCAGTGGCTCCAAGTTGATCCGGAAAATTACCAAAGATTCATGTCCGAGTTAGGTTAGGGTTTTTGACATTTTGGACGGATTTTTTAGTCCTTTTTTTGTACGGGAAGTCCAACCGCCTCATAAATAGATGAGAGGTGACGGCTGATTAAACAACACACAATCGAACAATCATCTATCACTTTTATATCTTTACTTTTATCTCTATCCCTTGTTCTTCTTCTTCCTCATTCTTCGTTCGTTCTTCTTGTTGCAGGGCGGCGAACCTCGAGGCCCTAGGGACGATCAGGTCGACCTAGGGCAGCCCGTAGCCACCGCGCGCCCTGACAAGGTTCCTCCCTGGCGTGTGGGGTTTCAGGTCTACAAAAGCGCCCGCCGGATTACTTGCGTACCGCCCTTCCGGATGGGTCTCCTTCGACGTAAGCTGCGGTGCATCACCCCCGGCATCAAGGGTACGGTACACGATAACGTGTTCGTGTAGGAACACTGAATTCACGCACCCACACAGACACGACAGGACAGCTAATCCTACTACGCCATGGACTCAAAGATGCTAACTTCCCTAAATTAATCAACCGGCAACCCTGATCACCTTTTACTAATCCAAAACTGAATCAAACACAACTAGCACCACACATGTGACCACTTCCTAGTAAAAATGTAAAACTACCAAAACTAAACTAGGTTTTTTTTGGATGATCTAACAATCACCCCCTAATCCAGACAATTGATTATTTATTCGTCGAGAAACACAAACGACCTCATGTTCATCCTGTCACGCCAGTTGTCTCCAGTGACGCGACTTACCGGACCGCAACTTCTCCAATGACCACCACTTCATCATCATCTTCTTTTCATGCCAACTTGTAGACTGGAACCAACGATTGCCCGGACCACCAGCCACGCCGCCACATCTTAGCGGGCCTCATGCAGGAACTCGACTTAATTGATGCGCGTCCATCTTCACGTTGATCTTCGTCTTCTCATTGGTTGCTTGCACATGGGGAGACACATCTCTTCACCCTCCACATCTTCACTTTCTTGTTGTCGTTGGTGACACAACTTACCAGACGTCTCTTCCTATCCGACGGCATCACAACTCGCCATATATGCGCAACTCAACTTAACCATATATGAACTCGCTGGAACTCCTTGATCACCAAGAAACGCAAGGCACAAGTTCCTTGTTCCATCCGCTCTCGTTCTCAATTCTCCTCCACCAGTGATGCATCTCAGCTACAACAAAAGACTCACCCACCCGTGATCTTGAACACGTCTTGCAAGAACTCACGTGCACACCTTCATGACGGCTCACAACTTCGCCATCTCCACCTTGCACCCTCCAACGATGATCTTGATGAACTACTCGGTGCCAACTCGACACCTCCGTACCCATCAACAATCACCAGTGCATTGTCGATGACAGCTTGTCGCCCTCCTCCAGGTCGTTTCGCCGAATGACAATCACCCGTCGCCTCACTTGCGATAGCGTCCTTGCCGCCTTCTTGTCGTCTCTCCGCCGAACAACAACCGCCCGACCCTCCACGTCGCTGCACCACCCATCGACTATATCACCCGCATCCTCATCGCTGCACCACTCAGCGACTATATGGCCTGCTCCTCATAGCTACACCAGCAACTGAATTGCCTGCCCCGAGTGCAAGCGCAGCTTCAAATCTTCGAACCTTGCTGTGATACCAATTGTTAGAATTCGCCCTCGGGATCGATCACATCAAATCACACGACAAACACGTGCACGAAAAACTGGTACCCGAGGGTACATCTCCTACCCTTAATTTTCCTCTTTATTTCTTTTCTCCTTTTTCTCTCGACTCTGATACAATCTGGTGACCCTGGCTGCTTATATATAGCACAGCAGTCACTGACCCAACTGAGACCTAGACCTACACGTGCCTGACACGACTAACCAAACATAACATAGTAGGACTAGACTTACACACACACGGACACGGCAGGAAAGCCAATCCTACTACACCATGGACTCAAAGATGATAACTTCCCTAAACTAATCAACTGGCAACCCTGATCACCTTTTACTAATCCTAAACTGACTCAAACACAACTAGCACCGCATATGTGACCACTTCCTAGTAAAACTACCAAAACTAAACTAGGTTTTGTTTGGATTATCTAACACTATATGATGAGTTACAACAATATAGCAAGCTACACAAATGCAACAAACAAACAAATGATAACAAGTAAAATTAGGGTTAAGAGATAACCGAAAGTGATGGAGACAATGATGTAATCCAGAGTTCACATCATGGATACGATATCCATTGCTTACAAAGTTGCTCGAAGCAAGCAACATTGGGCATCGCATTCCTCTATGAGATGAACTAGAGCAGTATGAGGAAGGGGGTACATTTGAAAGCCTTTTCAGCCAGTCTTCGGCACCGTCATGAGCAACACCATTCAAACCTCTTTTGACATGACATATCTTTAACGTGAACGTTTAAGATCCACATCCCAGATAATATGAACCGTGCATTCTAATAATCCAAGGGACCAACATGAGTGATAATTTTTTGCTTAAGGGCAAAATCGGAAACAGAGTTTTTTCAAGTCATCCGCATCAACCTGCCTATGTTCCCCATATCTCCCGCACAGAACTAGCTGACGTCCACGGGCATCAATGGCCTGTGAGTCTGTGACCGGAGGTGGAGATGAGTTGGATGTTCCTTTTTGGCATCTATCTTTTGTGACCTCAAATGATCAACAAAAAACTGCTATTTGAGCAAGGCTCTGCATGTCGGAAGAGCATCACTTATGCATCTGAACCCCCTTACACTTTAAACTGGAGCATATCAGGTAGTATTAGTTATACAAGATCATCTCTCTTCTAAACAAGAACGCAACCCCGTGGCTTGACAAAATTTGGTGTCGTCCACCAGAACAAAATGGAACACTATCAAGAACAAGCAGAGACCTCACGCCTCCTGCCCTCGAGCCTCAGCGCTCGTTCGAACCGTTCCCAGAATCTCTGATCTCAGCTGCATCAGCAGTCTACCCAGATAATTCAGGCCCTCACCCTCGCGCCCACCGCCCCAGAACAAGTCATGGGGCGAGGACTCGACGAGGACAGAGCCGGCCGTCGACAGCAGCATCTCAGTCAGGTGGGCGTAAGTTGAAAACTTGCATTTCAGAGCTCTGTACATCACATCGATTTTCATCGACTCCCAGTCTGGCCGTATCTGACAGGGAAAGAAATATAATCAATTAAAAGGAGTAACTGGACTGGTTTGATTTACATAACCAATCAATAGTATGCAAATGGCCACTGTTCAGAAAATGTTAAAGCAGAATATTCAGATATACCAATGCAGGGAATTCTCTTTGCCGGGTCCTTCCTATTCTAGCAGCTTCTTCGGGGCTCCTTGCCTTCTTTATTTCTTGCACAATGTCGCTTGCTTGAGGATTGTCAACACCAACAAACTTATGTGCCTGCAAAAACTTTTGCGCTTACTGACAGGTTCACAGGTGCAGTTATCATGCTAATGTAACATTTGCAGATGTTGCAGGTTTACAGAATGTTGTACTGCGTCATGATCCAGAGTCCATTTTCAAAGCACAGAGAATGACACAAAAGTAGCACTAATAAACATCAGGAAAGAGAAACCTGGTAATAGTGCTCAACTGTTGGCCATGTCAAACAATCTCCTTTTTCGTCGGGCATGTCAATTGGATGAGGAGAAAAGTTTGAGAAAGCCCCAAAGGTATCCCAAGTCTTGTAAAAGGATATAATATTTGTTTCATACGGAGATACTTCTGGATCATCTGAAGGTATTTCATCCGCAGATGGTATTACAGGTGATAGATCAGGAATAGGTTGGATGAATCCACTCATGAGCATGTCACGGTCAATCTGCAATATTGTGAGGAAATATATAATATACTGCCATGAAACTTAGAGGGACATATAAAGATGCCATTATTACAACAAAACAATACACATATGCCTACGTTCCAAACAGTTACTCTGATGGTTCACTGTAACTTGTATAATTATATTGTACTCCCTCCGTTCGGAAATACTTGTCATTGAAATGGATGTATCTAGATGTATTTTAGTTCTAGATACATCCATTTTGGTGACAAGTAATTCCAAACGGAGGGAGTAGGAACTTTTATCCAAAGCTGGATGAAATTGTAGCCAGTAGGGGACTATTGAATTCTACAGAATTATATCAGCAAGAAAAGCATGACACGTGCTGTAATAAAAGTGTAATATAGCAACTAAAAAGTACATATAATGATATAATTGATGGAGAACACACATGAGAACTGGAAGTGGAACATAAGGAATTAACCTGCTCATATGAAACATCAATTAAATCAATCGCCTGAGTCATTTGATTCATCCCTAGGTCACCTACTGGTGTTGGAGCAGTTACTCCACCGATTATTTTTGGAGCACAGAATGCATAAACCTGTTGGAAGAACAAAAAAATCACCAGTATGAAGTTGTAAGCAGAGCTCAATCGTAATATGGCATACAACATGCACACAGTCAGAGGCAAAAAGAAAAAGAGCAAACCTAATAAAGTGAAACCATTTAATGCACATATGGGGACTGACTGATGTTCAACGTGCATGGTGGATATAAGATGTTTTAGGGAAGTGAATGCAGATAGACTATCCCTATGATTCTGTGAGTCCCCTCCCAGAACTTACGTCCAAAGTGTGGTCCCTCCCCAATAGTATGTTTCTCCCTGATATAAAGCATGTCTACATAGTGCTGAAATGGGTAGCATTTGCATACCCAAGTCATAAGAATATCCTTTTATCATTCTTATTCTAGAAGACGGGAAGCTGATTAAGCTGAAGTAAAAATCAACTGCAAAGACATTGAACATAACTTGTTCACCAATTCAACGGATAACATGAAATCCATGGTACCACTTCTTTTTGGAAAGGATATAGTTGTGAATATCATTCAGATTTGGTAGTGGCAATCAACAGAACTGTACAATTTCACCTAACAATTCACAAGATAACTCTATCAACTTTTTAACTGCAATGGAAAATGGAACAGTGTCTTAACATTGCCAGGTTTGATTTCAGATCCAGAACTCAATGAACTAGAACAAACAAAGGCAGCCAATAAACATTCTGGAGAACTATGCAATATGTTCAATAGATAAGTAAATGCACACGGCAACCATATAGTGAAATAAAAAGTATTTACCTTATGAATAACTCTTGCAGATATAGCAGCAGCTGATAGGGTCCCACCGCACTCCCATAATACAGAAAGGTAACCACGATCATAACAATATGACATAACATCTCTAGGATTTAGCATGTCAAATTCCACTACTTCAACACCCTTCATAGCAAGCTTCTTTTGGAAATCTCTCCGAGCACCTCTTTGTGTCGCAACTATTGTATAGGCCTCATGAACATTCCATAAATTTGCTTCTTCAGGAAGGTTACAAGTTTGTGACATTACAATGCGCACTGGAACATGCCCCTTCACATGCCTTGCAGTTAATCGAGGATCTACAACACAACTAAAAGCCTTTCAATCCTACGAAGGAACACCAATGTGAAACACACTAAATAGAAATTATTGCATTATTTATTCATTACCATCACGGCGGACTGTATTCCCACCAACTATAACAGCATCACTTCTTCCACGCAATTCAAATACTCGGCCTCTGGATGCTCTGCCGCTTACCCAAGACGCATGCCCACTACTAGCTGCAATTTTTCCTGTCATTTCCATCGATGGAAGTGAAGCAAGTTACAAGTTGGATATTAATGCTCAGCTGTAGTATGTAACAAATTAACCAAACTAAAAAGAGCAAGCGGAAAAAACTAGGCCTCACCATCTGCAGTCATAGCATACTTCAGAACAGAGAATGGAACACGAAAGGCAGCTCGGTAAAGTAATGGAGCATTTACGATGAGGCATGAAGTAAGGGCATCCTACAATGAACACATTAAAACATATTAGCAAGCTGGCTAAGTTCATGTTTGTGGTTACTGCACTGTAATGTTCTTATTTGAAAAGCTGGTGGGGAATGATAACCATGATCTATTGCAATGCCAAACGAAGTCTAAGTAACCAATACCTAATGCACAGAAAACTAAAAGAGCAAACTGATAGCATATATTTCTGAGATGCTTACTAGGTTAAACATTAAAAACATTAGAAGACAAAAAAAAGGAAGGGGTTTGTAGGTGCTCCAAACTCTTAACAAAATAACTGAAGTGAATAAATGAGAGGTGAGATTAAAAAGCTGCCTAAATCACGACTACCAATACAATATAAGCATACAACCATGTAACAAAATTAAATCGACATTGTAATTTGCATTCAGTAGGGATGCTGACCCTACAGCTTAAAAGGGCATCAAGAAGCTCTTAGCTTTACTGAGATGCTCAGTATTTGTTAGTAATTATACTTGAAATGTTAGACACTTCGGTGAATTAGTTATCTTTGTTACATTCTATCTTGCGACAATGCACATCATATCCATATTGCTTAAGACATGGAGCAGTATCCTATGTGCTGCAAACAATGCATGATCTCAGATATAATCCTTGTGTTCACCCTTCCCAATATGCTATAAATGAAGTTAATGAACTTGAATTTCTGATTAAACTCAGATAGATCAATAGAAGTATACACTACGAGATTTGCATTTGTGGTAAAGATAATCTAAGAATAAAAAAAACATTTCATCATTAGTGTCAACTGCAACATCCACAAAACTATAACAGTACAACGCATGATCTTACGAAGCACGGTTGCATAGTGATTCAGATCCAATGGTTACTCAAAGTAAAGCATACAAAATATTTCTGGAAATTAATGTCCAGTTGTGTGCTTTTCTTTAGCATTCATATTGCAGAAATAAATATTTGCACTTTAAAATTGTTAAACCACTTCTAGAAATGGTTTCTAGAGAAAATGCCTTCATCTTGAAATGAACATATAAGCCAAGAGTCACCTTGAACAATTTGCTCTGGAGATCTTCCCCCACAACATCGACCTGAATGCCTTCACTTCGCAATGATTGAATCGCTTTCCCTCTCAAGTGCTTCAAGGGATGTCTAAGGCCCACCACAACTCTTGTGATTCCTGCCTGATAAAATCATTAGTTTCCTCCCTGCATTTAGGACATCTTTTTACATGACTATACTAAGTCAATCTGAATGCGTATGACTAAATTATCAATAGAGAAGGTTGAGCAAAATACATTTCTAGTTTTATCAGTGTTCATGCGAGCAAGCTCACGATGATCAAAACCTCCTTACTGGAACAAAAAATGGGATCCAATTTGCACACCCTTATGTTCATCTTCAGTAAGATAATACTCTGCCACTGCAACATACATAGAAATTTAGGGGGTTGAGATAAGGGAGAATAAGTATCCAGCATTATGGCTTTTTATACCCATGGAATCCGCACTATCTATCTCTGACAGATCAGAATTATGCTCACAGAGCTACCATCTATGCTTGCAGATGCAGTGCTATGCACATTTGGTCTTGTAACGATCTTCAGAAACATAGCGGTCTTCTTAGAGAAATCGAAGGGAGACGGTGAAGGGGAGGATTCATTCAGGGGAGCACCTGCACGAGGGAGGAGACGGCGGTGCTGTCCCCGTAGCAGTCGCCCGGCTCGAGGTTGAGGTAGGCGGTGGCGCCGCGGGCGCGCTCGCCGGCCTCCTCGGCGGCGAGGAGCTCGGCGCAGCGCGTGCCCTGCGCGTAGAGGAACCCCTCGCCGACCACCCGGGCCTCCTCCGGGCCGTCGGCCACGGGCCGGGCGATGACGCACCCGAAGTTGGGGTGCGGGCAGGTGAGCCCCGCGGAGCGGTCGGCCACGTCGGCGGCGCGGCGGAGGAAGGCGGCGTCCTTCGCGTGGGAGGCCGCGAAGGAGACGGAGACGGCGCGGGTGGCGACGGGGAGGCGGCGCCGGCTGGGCGCGACGCGGATAGGGCAGGGTGCTGCCGGGGAAGGCGCGGCCACCGGCGGCCGCGGCGGCGGGGGCATGCTCGCTCTCGGGTGAGGTCGCACGGGTGTGTGGTGCGGCAGACTGGGAGCCCGAAACTGGAAAAGGGGCCGACGGCGCTGTGTGAGCGAAAATGGATCTTGCGAAGCCGGCCCGAGAGTGGACGTGGAGGCCCAACTCGCCCCGTACGAGCCCATGACATGTTTTGGTCCAACATTTATTTTCTATTTTTGCAAGCTATCCTTTTTTGGTGCATCGGATTCGGATCTGGCAAAAAGAGAGCGCAGATGGAGATGGAGATGGAGATGGAGATGGAGTGTAGTTGTAGATCGGATCGTTCGTTTGGCCGTGCACGGCAGCATCACCTCACCGGCGCCGTCCACCCACGTTGCGTCCACATTTCGGCTCGGAGATGTTTGTTTTTTCCGATCAATCAAACCAAGCCGGCGTCGTCTCTCTCTCTCACTCTCTTGTTTCTTCTGCCTGGATCGCCGGCCGGAAGGCGCCCGGGCCCACGCGTCAGCGTGGTTCGCTGTCCATCCATCCATCCATCCACCGAGGTGGGCTGCTTTTTTCGATCACTACACCGCACCTGATTCCCAGAACTCGAGGGATTTGGATCCGCTTTTGCCTTTTCCTCTCTCCTCTTCAACCAAAAAAAAGATGCGGCTCTTCTCTAAAAAAAAAAAAGATGCGGCTCCCTCCGTGGCCCCACCTGCCAGACGCCCGATCGATTCCCGCCGCTGAAGCCGCCAGATGCTCTCCTTGTCCCACACGCCGCCCGCGACTGCTCTCGCTCAGCCCCCCTGTCCCTCCCACTGACTCGCGGGCCCACGACAGCCCGGTCCACCTGTCCGGCCCGCCAGCCCGCCACATGCGCCAGCCCACAACCGGAGTTTAGAAATACCCACATCCACATCCCCTCCCCCCTCCACCTTCTTCCCCAGACGAACACTCCACCAGCACACACAGATCTAACCGAAACCCCTCCCCACCGGCGGCGAGCCACCGACGGCGAGCCATCCAAGATGCAGTACAACAACCTGGGCCGGTCGGGCCTGCGCGTCAGCCAGCTCTCCTACGGCGCGTGGGTGACCTTCGGCAACCAACTCGACGTCAAGGAGGCGAAATCCCTCCTCCAGGCCTGCCGGGACGCGGGGGTCAACTTCTTCGACAACGCGGAGGTCTACGCCAACGGCCGCGCGGAGGAGATCATGGGGCAGGCGATCCGGGACCTCGGGTGGCGCCGCGCCGACGTCGTCATCTCCACCAAGCTCTTCTGGGGCGGCCAGGGGCCCAACGACAAGGGCCTCTCCCGCAAGCACATCGTCGAGGGCCTCAAGGCCTCGCTCAAGCGGCTCGACATGGAGTACGTCGACGTGGTCTACTGCCACCGGCCCGACGCCACGACGCCGATCGAGGAGACGGTGCGGGCCATGAACTGGGTGATCGATCAGGGGTGGGCGTTCTACTGGGGCACGTCGGAGTGGACCGCGCAGCAGATCACGGAGGCGTGGGGGGTGGCGAACCGGCTCGACCTCGTCGGGCCCATCGTCGAGCAGCCCGAGTACAACCTCTTCTCCCGCCACAAGGTACTGCCGCCGCTGCTGCCTCGGTTGTTACTTCGGTTAATCCTACATTCTGCTGCTGCTAATCTCGATTTGGTGTTTAATTAATCCATTCGCGAGTGGTGCTGTGCTAGTGCTGGAGTATCAGCAATGATGCGTTGGGTGTGTTGCTAATCTCGATTTGATGTTTAATTAGTGAATCAGTAGTACTTTACTAGTAGTAGTACTGCATTAGCAATGATATCTTGGATGTGTGGATCCATGTGTACTTGCTGGATGTTTTTTTGCTAGCCAGTGCCAGTCCTTTCTGATGTTTTCAAGTCCCGGAATGTGCCCTGGTTGGAATTTGTAGGGGGTAATTTGATTTATTGTAGCAGTACAACTGTTGCTGCTGTAGATCATGCATCATGTTGGAGTGGATACGAATGGATATTTGTCTTTACTGTAGGAGTTTAGTGTACTTGAGGAATTTTCAATTGGATTCTGTAGACACCGAGTACCAGTCCTTCCCAATGTTTTCAAGTCCCAAAATGTGCCTTCCTTGAAATTCGTAGGGGGTAATTTGATTTAATGCAGCGGTACAACTGTTGCTGCTGTAGCTTAACAAACCAACTTAATTATGTTCTAATGGTACTGATCTTAATAATTAATCAATCGGTGGTACTGAACTGGCAACGATGAATTGGATTGGTTGGGTATATGGATCCATGTGTACTTGTTGGATCTTTGACTAGCCGGTGCCAGTCCTTTCTGATGTTTTCAAGTCCCAGAATGTGCCTTCGTTGAAATTCGTAGGGGATAATCTGATTTATTGTAGGAGTACAACTGTTGCTGCTGTAGCCCATGCCTCATGGTGGAGTGAATTCGAATGGATAATTGTCTTCTACAGTAGGCATTTAATTGACTCCCTGATGAAGTACAATTGATGGTTGGAGAGGGATTTCCTCTTGGATCCTGTAGGCACCAAGTACCTTCCCCATTAGAAATCTACTATTTACCTAGTAGCACATAGAAAATTGGTTCAATCTCAATCGCGATTTTTTTTTAACTCAAGGGAGCACTAGTTTTTTATTTTCAGTGATGGGGACAGCTTCCCTTTTGCAACTGTAGAACATATGAGTTGGCACTTACTACAGTCAAGGGAGTTAGGTAGCATAAATCTCATCTTTCATGATTTGACGTGCATCACTTTGGAGTCGGATGGCTGATAAATTAGACAGTGATGCTGGCTGGTATTGTTCTGTATCCTGCATCATTAAGTTTTCCAGGCAACAACAGCACAATGCTGATAACGAAAGGTTAGGTATAGGTTGAGACAGCTTAGGGTACACAGAACCATTGTTTGATATTGTGTCATTGTCAAATAGACGATATGATATTGGTCTCAGCCAAACAGAAACAAAGGCACCACATGTCCTTGTCATAGATGATCTGTGTATTCAATTGGCTGATGCCTGCTTCCTGGTTAACTCAGTAAGCTGCTTCCTGGTTGATCTTAAATTAGTCAAGCGGTGGTAGTGACCTGGCAACGACGAATTGGATTGGTTGGATATATGGATCCATGTCACCATGTGTACTTGCTGGATCTTTTACTAGGCAGTGCCAGTCCTTTCTGATGTTTTCAGGTCTCAAAATGTGCCTTCATTGAAATTTGTAGGGGATAATTTGATTTATTGTAGAAGTACAACTGCTGCTGCTGTAGCTCATACCTCACGGTGGAGTTAATTTGAATGTATATTGTAGACATTTAGTTGACTCTGATGAAGTAGTAGTACAATTGATGGTAGGAGAGGAATTTCCTTTTGGATTCTGTAGGCAGCAAGTACCATTCCCCATTAGTAATCTACTACTCTGGCATTGATTGCACGCATATATATATTTTTAAACTCAAGAGTCCACTGGTTTGTTGCAACTGTGGAGCATATGAAGGTTAGCAGTCAAGGGAGTTTGGTAGCATCAATCTCATCTTACTTGATTTGACATGCATCGCTCTGGAGTAGGGTAGCTGCTAAATCAGACCATGATGGTAGCTCCTATTGTTTTATATACTTTACATCATCAAGTTTTCCAGGCAAACATAATCACATTGCTGATTATAAAAGGTTAGGTATAAGTTCAGACAGTTTAGACCACACGTAAGTTGCTTATAGGTGTGTAGTTGGAACCATTGTTTGATAGTTACTCTCAATCGAGTAGACAATTTGATATTGGTCTTGACCAGACAGACAAAAAAGGCACTGCTGATCTGCATATTCAATTGATTGATGTCTGCTTTGTGGCTAACTCAATAAGCTGGTTCAACTTAGTAATCAAAGTTGCTTTATAAAAATCTCCGAAGCTAGTTAAAAGCTTCTATTTTAAGTCCCATAAGCATTCTTGCAAGGCTTGCTTTACATCTCAGTTAAACAGAGTGCAGAAGCTTAGCTTAGTTAAAGTAGACCTGGAGTTTTCTATGATGGATAGTAGAAGTATGCTTATTGTTTTCTGTAACTGGTTTGGTGATGATTAAAATTACTACACAGATTGTTGTTTCCTGCCTAGGGGGATGAACAGCCATGTAGTTTGGCAACTAGCTTCTAAAAAGAAACATTTTGTGTCAGTTATATATATTTTTTGCAACTCAATACTATAGGTACTTCTGATATGTCAGCAGATCACTCATATGAAACATTCTGATAAGGAACTGCCAAAACACACATCTAGAATCGTTGTTACATTTTTTTTGTGTCTTGTTTGTACTGAACTGTCGTTGGCATTCAACTAAGCAAGTATCGGCTCTGCTTTTGTCGTTGGCACAATTTTTTTATGTATGCAGGTATTTGTGTGATTGTGTTGCAAAAACTAAGAAATGTTTCGTGTTACTGCAGGTTGAGTCTGAGTTTGTACCTCTCTACAGTACTTACGGCATTGGGTTGACTACATGGAGTCCTCTAGCTTCAGGGGTTCTCACCGGGAAGTATAGCAAAGGGAATATACCCGCTGAAAGTCGGTTTGCCCTAGATAACTACAAGGTAACCATGGAAACTTTGTTACTGTATTACACACACATATTCCTGCTTTTCCTCCTAACTGCGTATAGAATAGCTGTATCGCCTCCTTAAACTGATCCTTAATAAAATAGCGATGCACATGCCACTACATTCTTGAGATTCCGAGTATGCTCATGTATTGTAATCCAAATCCTGACAGACACATCCGTGCAAAATCAGTTTTCCTAACCGAAGTGTATTTCCAGAATGATCCTCACATAGGTGTTTTGTTTCTGTTTCCAGAACCTGGCCAACAGGTCTCTGGTTGACGACACGCTTAGGAAAGTGAACGGGCTCAAACCCATCGCTTCTGAGCTCGGCGTCTCGATGGCCCAGCTGGGCATCGCGTGGTGCGCGTCCAACCCCAACGTGTCGTCCGTGATCACTGGAGCCACCAAAGAGAGCCAGGTACGTACGCCACGCCCACCTCTGCTCTGCATCAGATCAATTGTTTCTTCTGCAACTAAAGAGTATTAAACCCGTCACACGGCAACCGCGTGATGAACAACACAGATCGTGGAGAACATGAAGGCCCTGGAGGTCGTCCCGCTGCTGACCCCGGAGGTCCTGGAGAAGATCGAGGCGGTCGTACAGAGCAAGCCGAAGCGCCTCGAGTCGTACAGATGAAGCGGTCGGTCGGTCGGCTTCGTCGTCGTGCGCCCGCCCGCCCGCCGCCTGGTGGGATTTTTCTCCCTGGCCGGAGGTGCTCACCTCCGGTACCCGATTCTGTGAAAAACTATATACCCAATGTCCTGTGTAGTCGGTGTGTCCAGCAGCGTGTGAGACGTTTTGTCGAGCGGACCTGTTGCTGTTGCCGTGTATGTGTATCGTTCCTGTGTGTTCCTGGTGATGGATGCGGCATCCTTTTGTGATTCCCGGAGTGCTGTGCCTGGACCGTTTCTCCTCTGTGTCTGTCTCTCGATGGTATCCTGCCATTGTTTGCGGGCATCGAGCATGTGGGGTGGACCGCGAATCCGCAGTGTGTCCCTGGCTCTCGCTCCATGGCTGGGATGCAAGATTTTGATGGCTCCAGCGTGGTTTATGCTACTTGTATGCTTGCTGCTGTCGCTTGTATTATGTATGTGTACGGTTTGTTGCAAAATTCGAGCGTGAGGTGAGCTGTTTTCCTGTGAAGTTGCTGTGATCTAGACATGCCCAGAGCACGCTGTCTGCCACGTCTCCGGGTCCGAGATCATGCGGTGGGCGTGCCCGGCCGGCAGAGCAGAGCAAGCGTAGCTGTTTGGTATGGTTGTGCCGGTTGGTTCAGGGGCACGCATTGCCGCAAGACTGAGCCATCCATCTACCAGCGTTTCATTCCTCCTGCGTTTTGTCACACACAACAAAAAACGTATATGACAGACTCATCTCACAAACTCAGCACAACACACTTGTGTCACACAAAAAAACATATATGACAGAAAAAAGAGCACATATGCTGGCAGTGATCAGCAGCACTTCACCAAGTGTAGACGGAACTGAAGGGGGGCAGGAAAAGAATAGATACTACGTAGATCGAAACAAGTCACCACTAGATAGCAGAAGCACATCTTAGCTCCTGCAATCTCTCTCAACCCGGCACACAAGTAATCACAACGGCTGCGCCAGAGGCGCCGTCTCGGATGTGGTTGGTGTCGAACGCGCCCAAAGCTTCACCAGAGATGATGATAATATAGCAATTTCGGCTGGTCGGTGGGTCTACAGCGCTCTCATCTCATGTCCGCCCTCATTCTGTGATTGGCTTGAGACCGTGGTCCTGCGGTAGCGAAAAACAGGGGCATCAAAGGACATGCACAATCAGAATGAAATGCTAGTACACGTTAGGTAGTTGCAGTGGCGAAAGCATTTGCGTGCTAAAACAGTGATCATCTTGAAGCCTCTAGGTCAAACTCCATATGTGTTGCAGAAAAAACGAATGGTGTGATGTTTTGATTAAGACTTTCGTCAAATGTTTGGCTATGCGTCGATCGTAGGAAGGAGGGGAGAAAGAATCTGACCGAGACCACTGGCGTCCGATGTCCTCATGATCCTCAACCTCTTCACGGAGCCAACAAACATTCTGCACACAACGACATCCGGAGAATTATTCCAAGGAACTTGGAAGCTTGTAAGTACGAAAGTCATTCCGAATAGATGCATAGTGCAGAGAGCTTACTCCCAAGGGACATCTCCAACAAGCATCCAGTCACCATCCCTGTCTTCGTATGTCATCTGGTATTCAGAAGAGTTGTCTAACAGCTTCAGAGACTTCGTGCTATCTGACAATTCCATGTTCAGATAAGAAACGCATCAAAAGCTAGAAATAGTGAACTGTTTGCACTTAAAGTTGCATTCAGCTTCTTAAGTAGTAGTATGGCTAGAGACACTGCACTTCAGACCTATAGCACCATAAATCCTAATGCTTGAAGTGACAAATGTCACAAATCAACATAAGGGCAAATTTGTGTGGAACTAAAGTTCATATACTACCACTTAGATTTATCATGTGATCTTGATATCAGTATGATTATGAAATGCACAAGGTAGTAGTAGAGGTCAATTGAGGCTTACTAGAAGCGCAAAGGCCGGCGGACGGCTTGGTGAACATGATCTCAAGGGCCAAGGCAAGGGTCTTGTACGAGCGATGGGCGTTGAGGTCCACCTTCCTCCCAATGACCTCTCCATCCATGTTCACCTTCACCCACCCGGGCACCCGCCCCTTCTTCTCGCCCTCCTCCTTGTCTTTCCGCGAGCCGGACTCATCGGCGGCGGCCTTCTTGGTTTCGGCATCGGAGGCATTGTCTTTCGCCTGGCCGAACAGGCTGTTCATCCTGAATGTTCTTATTGGTGGCCATCCCACCACCCCAAAGCTGCTGGCACACCAAAAAACAGGTAGTTTGGGTTAGTCCAGGTGAAGCAGCTGGTGTGGGTAGCTCAGCAAATCAGGTAACACTGGCATCACATCATGCTTCCTTTTGGTGCCATGCACAAATCTCGAACGGCGGTCAGACAGATGTGTTTTTGCTGCATCAGAACGGCAAAACAACCGCCGGATAATCTCGGTTCAGTTTTGCTTGCACTATTTTGGGAAGTGTAAGTAAACTAGGAAGTACAATACAGGTGTGCAGTTGAGACCTGAGAGTTTCATTCAGACAGTCAAAATCTTGCAGATTTCGGTACGGGATTTGCAGGGAGGTGATAGAAGTCACTGATTTGAGGGACGCAGCGAGGCAGCAAAACTGGTAACTTTGGCCGGGAGGAATCACAGATTTTTACTCTTTTTTATTATTACCAAAGAGGCGGAGAAGAGCAAGAACGAACCTCTGTGGGTGGCCGGAGGCGAGAGTCCCCGGCGAGGCGGCGGGCGCGGGGCCCTCCTCCGCCTTGGCCGCGGCGGGGGAGGAGGAGGACACGGAGGAGTCCGGGGACAGCGCGGCCGCCGGCTGCAGGTCCCTGGCCGTCAGGATACGGCACGGCGCCGGCGCCGCCGGCTGCTGCAGCATCTGCGATTTACTGGACCCGAGGCAGAGCCCCAGCTCGAGCTCCTCGTCCTCCTCCCCGCCGGAGTTCTCCTCCACCACCTCCTCCGCGGCCGGGGGCGGCTCGCCGGGGCCGAACGCCGCCGCCGTGGGGCCAACTCCTCCTGCTAGCCCTCGCATCGGCCGGTTTCTTGGCTCTGCTCGCGTGTCTGAGCGTGAGAGGAGAGGAGAGGGGAGGCGCCTCGAGAGGGAGGAAAGGGAGAGAGCGGAGGGGAGGGGAGGCTATGATTATGCGAGCGAGGTACGACTCCGGCTGAGCTGAGCTGAGCTGAGTGAGTTCTCTTCTGGGTATGCGTGTGGCCGTGTAGTAGTAGTAGTAGTACTAGTGTGCAGGAAGCTATAGCTTTCGCCTCCCTGCTGCTGCTGCTGCTTTACTGACGTGTAGGCCATGGGGTGCCGGGATGGGGGTAAATTGCTACGGAGAGCCAGATGTTTGTCTTGTCCATCTCTAGACGAATCAAACGGATGGATTTAAGAGCCTCCTTGATTGGCGTGTACTAAATCAGAGGAAACATGTGGGGTGCCGCCATTCATGCATTTGATTGGAAGGAAAGGAACATGAGTGGCTGTCGAGGCATTTTCCATAAAACTGTCTGAGACACGCTTAGTCCATCACCGAAGCCGGGCAAACCTAATTGTAGTAGACGGTCAGGAAGTCATCGTGCTAACACCCCAGAGGACCACCGTCTTCTCACCAATACAAACGACATAGATTGCCATTGTGAAGGCTCAATCGAATTATCGAAGGGCATTCGGTTCTTATGGATTTACTATTCTTCCGACATGGGATACCTTGCACAAAGTTGCAAAGATATAAGTAATGAGTTGAGCATACTCCACATAGACAGTTGAATTATTGCGTCACTTGAATTTTCTTAATGTTCTTTTGGGTCCTTTCGGAGCAGATGTCGAAGCCCATCTCTCATATGTATAAGTTGTAGAAGATACTACTGAAGCATGTTCTGCACACAATAGAATCCCTTGTGCGCATTGAATATTGCATGCAATGATTTTTCAAGAACACAAAACTGAGAAGTGTTTGCTGGTTCTACATCTGGAACGGAATTGTCACGTGACCTGGCAAGATAATCCAAATTAACAATAAAAAGGTACACGTTGATAAATTTGTCACACTAAGTTCATAAAAAAGGGTAGATGAAACACATATCAGTTGTTCTCACGTGTTGGCTGAAAGCAGCCTCATTTGGTTCATCTGTAGTAACACAAGACGACAAGTGGTGATTACGTATAGTAAAATCGTGTGACGCATGAGTATGCACTAATTGAGGTGATCGTGGGGAGTTCATAGAGTCAAACTAAGGAATATGAGGGCAAACTAACATCAAACACAACATCAATTGATTCAAACGAGTTGTTGCTATAATTCAAACTATTCCGCCATCTGTAAAGAAAGTTAACACAAGAAGTAAAGAACATGAATAACCTTTGTAAAAGTAGAGTAAGAAACAAACAGATGTATGAGTGAAGTAGCACGAAAGTACCTATTATTTGAATTGTTCCGGTAATCTGCTTTACTCGGTAGTATGAACAACTTCAGGCGATGACGGTGTGTTGATGGAGTCAAGTTGATGAACATGGGTCAACAATGCGACATCATGTTGATCATATATCGACGGTAAGGAGTCGTCGGTATAATTTAGACTTTGTTGTCATTTGGAAAAGTAAGGTAAGGTAAGTGAGAAAGAAAGTGAAAATATCGTATAAAAGGAATTGAGGGATGGACCTGTGTAGAGATGAGTGCAAAAGAAATGCGTACCGGCTAAAATGTTTTTTTTAAAGGACCGGCTAAACTGTTCAGGCAATCTATTGTACGCATCGAACAATAACCACAGTAATTCGAGCAGTGAAGAAAATAAATTATGGAAACATGAAGACAATAGAAAGACCGGATGAGAGTACATCGAACAAAAATGTTATGGACGTGCAAAAGGGGCAAGAATTCGCCTTTACTTTTTAATAAAAGTTGGGGCGGGGGGGGGGGGACCCCATTCTTTTCAGAAAAAAGGGGGGAGAAGGGTTTATCGAGAGTAAGAATGCAGAGACCAGGCGAAGAGGATGAACATGAAGCAAAGAGGTAAACATGCAAGGTCCACTTGGTACTCCAACAAGAGGCGATAGGACGGTGCATACGACGTGTCTGTACAATAGGGACATGTATATAGAAATATGTTCATGCGTATTCATAGCATACAAAGGTTACCCGTGTTTCTAGCATTTGTTTTTAGCAAAAGAGGGGGGATCCCCTCCGATTTCATTAACGAAACCACCACGAGTACCCGTTCACTACAAACGCGCACCTACTTAAGCTACCAATATCCAACGAAACCATTTCAAAAGGCATTAAGTCAGAATTTAAGTTCTAGGGGGTCACGGGCGACCCATTTGAGGAAGAGGGCGCAGCCTCCAGCAACCTAAACACAAGAAAGGAAAATCGAGCCATCTCCAGGAAGCGAAATCTTTAGTTTGTCAAACGAGGAACTCCAGCTCTCCATCCCTGCGAAGCTCTGTATACCTCACTTGCTACTTGCTCGATTAGCCTTGCCCCAGCATCAGAAGGTTTTGTCTTGTTTTTTTTTCTGCAAAATAGCCCAGTCCACAATCCAATTGCAAGTTAGTTTCACCAACTTCATGGGTCACTGGTCAATTTGTTTCTAAAAATTATATCATTTCGACATTTCCAAATAGCCCAAAGAATTGCAGACATTCCAACTAGCACTAGTTTTTTCCTCTTTTTTTGAATTTCCTGATCCAGGCGCCCAGGCAATCATCAACCGCAACCGTGTTTGTTTTTAGATTGAATGAGCATTTTATCAAACTCCAAAGCAGTCTTGCAGCAGAGCAAGAGAAAAAGAGATTTTGACCAAAGAATACACATCTTTGATCTCCTTTCCACCCCCTTCTTGCAAGATTATCTCTGGTTAATTAGTATACTTTTTCTGGCAAACAGCCATAAAAATATCTTAATTTTCGCTGGAATTTTCACTTTCCAGAGAAATTTGTGTGGGAACCCCACATCTGTTTTAACTAACTGTTGATATAATGATCGCACAGAGAATTGTCTGTTGGCTGTCAACATCCACATTGGTTGATCTTTGCCCACATACATTCTCACTTCTTCACATCTGGTTTTCAAACTCTCCCATAAAGCTCTCTTGTCTTTAGATAAATTTCTTCTAAACTTAAACCCCTCCCATCCCATGTCAATGGCCCGGGCCACCGAAATGTCACGGGTTAAGCTGGTGAAATATAGGCTTGGCTAGGCCTCTTTCAGTGGTTTGGACCCTACCCACCAGTCTTCCCAGAATCTAGTATTTTGTCCATCTCCCAAGTTTTTTTTCACATTTTTATAATAAATGTCTTTGATCTGCATCAGGGCCCCCCAAAACTGAGAGTCCCTAGGTTTCTTTTTAATTCCAGATATACATTTTCCTTTTACATATTTATTCAAAAGGATTCTGATCCACATCCCATCTTCTGTCTCTAGCATCCATAGCCATTTTGCTAGCAAGGCTTTATTCATATAGTCAAGATTCAATATTCCTAAACCACCCAGATCTTTTGGTAAACAACACGTTTTCCAGTTAACTAAATGATATTTTCTTTTATCTTCACTTTCCTGCCAGACTAGTCTGGCTCTGAAGAAGTCAGCTTTTTTTCCAAATCCCTACTGGCAAGGGGTAAAAAAGACATCATATACATAGGCATATTTGTCAGGCAAGCCTGGACTAGGGTTACTCTCCCTGCCATATTCAATAGCCTCCCTTGCCAACAAGCACATCTCTTTTCTATTTTTTCAGTCACGCTCTTCCAGAATTTATTCCCTAATATCACATTCGTAACAGGCAGTCCCAGATATTTGAAGGGGATGTCGTGGGAGTAAGTCTGACAGTAGAATAGTGGGTACGTAGGAGGAGGCAAGATCCTAGCTACGGTGAGATTGTGCACGCAAGGTTTACGAGTTCATGCCCTTCTCAGAGGAAGTAATAGCCCTATGTCTTGGTGCCCGGAGGCTTGGTCGACTGGATTATGCGTGATAATTACAGGGGGTGCGAACCCTTGTGCTAGTGGCGGGGGGGTGGCTTATATAGAGTGCGCCAGGACTCCAGCCAGCCCACGTTACAAGGAGTTCAATGTACATTAAGATAGGGCGTTACTGGTAACGCCAATAATAAAGAGATATAAATGATCTTTAATACTATGGAGTGAATGCCCGACCGTTGCCATCCTGAGTGACGTTAGGTCTTCTGTACTCCGAGTGGTTTCTTGTACAGTCGAATGACTTTATCTTTGTCGAATGGAATTGGGGTATCCGAGTGAGGTTGAAGGTCGAGTGGATTGCACTCCTTGGTGAACTCAGTCGGTTTCTTTTCTTGTGCTTTGAATGTCTTTGACTCTAGGGCAATGTCCTTGGTTAGGGTGTCTAGGTTAGGCCTATGACCCTACCCTAGGTACATGTCATCGTCATTATCCCCCGAATGGATTGAGGTCTGAGTGGGAGAAGAGCTGAATTGACCCCGACTCGATTCCACACTTCGGAGGTATTTCATCTGAGTTTGTGAATCATGTTGAAGCTTCGATCTTGTTTCAGTCGCCTCGATCGATTTAGAGGTCGTCGAGTGAACTTAGCTGATAATCTTCGAGTGTTGATATGGTATGAAATCTTCGGCGCGATTGATTACTCTGCGGCTACCAGACTCCACGGGATTCAAAATTCTGGGAAAGCGCGCCACAGTAAACAGAGTGGATAGACAGGGGTGCCTCGATTCTTGCGCCACCTTTTTTTCCACGTATCGAGCGTGCGACTGTTGCGAGATTTGACAGGATCATTTGGGCCCACGAGTCAGCCACTCGGACGCAGGCCCATAGAAGGCGTCGAGGCCGAGGTGTTTGCACAGTGCACCCTATTCCCCTTCTTCCTCCTCTGCTTCTCCAGTGCGTCCGCCTCCACTCTCGACGCCGCTGCCCTGCCCGTGCGCTGTCCGCCGCAATGGGAAAGGACAAGACGGCGGTCCTGGAACGCGTGAAGAAGGCGACGATGGCGACGAAGGGCAAGAAGACGAGTCGGGAGGGGTTGTCGTCATCGAGGTCTGGATTGCCGCCGGGCTGGATCCAGGGGGACTGGATTCGGTCCATGATCCAGAAGGAAGATCTGGAGGATCTGGCCGGCGGAGGCTTGATCGCCCACGGGTCCTGGAGGCTGCCGGGGAATGAGACCGACCCTCGACCGCAAGAGGGTGAGTGTGTTCTCCTTGCCACCCATGTCGACCGGGGTTTCACTCTGCCTCCACATCCTTTTTTCCAGGGCTTCTTGAACTTCTTTGGTGCCCAACTTCATCACTTCTCCCCCAACACAATCACATACCTCGTTGCATACATTTCTCTGTGTGAAAACTTCTTGGGCTGTCGACCGCATTGGGGTTTGTTCAAGTACATCTTTACTTGACGCTCTCAGTCTATGAAGAAGGCAAATCCGAATGGCGAAAAGACGCACGTGATCCAAATGTGCGGGGGTTTAGGGATTCAGACGAGGTGTAGGAATAGTTTTCCACCTATGACTCTTCCCGATTTAGTTAGAGGATGGCAGTCGACCTGGTTCTACTGCCAAGATGTTCTGACTCCTGGTCAGTCGACCTGGTTCTCTGATGAAACTGATGGCAGTGCTCGAATCATGGTTCTTGATAGGTTTGGCTTCAATCCATTTGGTGAATTTGTCTACTGCCACGAACAAATGAGTGAAACCACTTCTGCCGGTCTTGAAGGGTCCAACCATATCCAACCCCCAAACTGCAAACGGCAGACAAGAACTGGCAGCCTTCGCACTTGTCGACTATATCTTTTGCCATCTCATTTGCACGCGGCCAGTAGAATCCCGCTCTGTATGATTTGGCTACGATGGTTCGAGAGGACGCATGGTGACTACAGGTCCCCTAGTGGATATCATTTAGAATCATTCAACCTTCTTCTGGTGTGATACGTCGCTGAGCGACTCCAGTAACACTCTCTCTGTAAAGTTGTCCACCTATTAATGTAAAGGCTTTGGATCGACGGACAATCTGACGGGCCTCATCTTCATCTTCTCGAAGCTCCTTTCTGAGCAGATATGCAATATACGATACTGTCCAGTCGGGGGTGATTACCAAAACTTCCATAATTTGGTCGACCACAGCTGGGACATCAATCTCGGTCGGATCGGTTGAACTTTTTGGTTGCGGGGGCTCCTCTGTGTAAGGGTCCTCTTGGACTGATGGGGTATGAAGATGTTCCAAGAACACATTGCTGGGTATAGGCTTCCGAGGGGAACCTAACTTCGCCAGGTCGTCAGCCGCTTGATTCTTGATTCGGGGTATGTGGTGAAGCTCTAACCCCTCAAACTTCTTTTCTAACTTTCTTACTGCAATTGCAATAACCAATCATTGCTGGACTCCTGATATCCCATTCCTTCATCACTTGATTGACCATCAAATCTGAGTCGCCGTAAACCATTAGGCGACGGACGCCGAGTGAGATGGCCATACGTAACCCATACAAAAGTGCCTCATATTCAGCTTCATTGTTGGAACAATCAAAGTGAATCTGGAGAACATAACTGAGTTTGTCGCCTCTTGGGGATACCAAGACTACCCCAGCACCAGAACCATTTAGCATCTTGGATCCATCAAAGAACATAGTCCAATGCTCCGAATGAATCTGGGTTGGTTGCTGCTGTTCAATCCACTCGGCGAGGAAATCTGCTATCGCTTGGGACTTGATTGATTTCTTCGCCTCGAACTTGATATCCAATGGAAGGAGTTCAATCGCCCACTTTGCCACTCGACCAGTTGCATCCCTATTTTTCAGAATTTCTGATAATGGAGCGTTGCTGACAACTGAAACCAAGTGGTCTGAGAAGTAGTGTGCAACTTTCTTCGTGGTCAAGTAAATTCCATAAACAAGCTTCTGATAATGCGAGTATCTCTGCTTGGACGGAGTCAAGACTTCAGAAATATAGTACACTAGACATTGAACTTTGTAGGCTTTGCCTTCTTCTCCCCGCTCGACCGTGAGCACTGTGCTGACAACCTGTCCAGTGGTTGCTATATACAGTAGTAGAGGCTCTTTGCTGATTGGGACAACAAGCACCGGCTGGGTGGAAAGCAGGGCTTTGAGCTCTACAAACGCTACTTCAGCTTCAGGATTCTACTCGAACTTGTCAGACTTCTTCATCAGTCGGTAAAGAGGCAATGCCTTTTCACTAAGACGAGAAATGAACCGACTCAAAGCGGCCAAACAACCAGTAAACTTCTGAACATCGTGCACACAAATGGGGCGTTTCATTCGGAGGATTGCACCAACCTTCTCTGGGTTAGCATCGATCCCTCATTCGGAAACGAGGAAACTGAGTAACTTTCCACCTGGTACTCCGAATGTGCATTTGACGGGTTAAGCTTGATATCATATCTTCTTAAGTTGGCAAAGGTTTCGGCGAGGTCAGTCAGTAGATCGGAACCTTTACGTGACTTGACCACGATGTCATCCATGTATGCTTCTACATTCCGA
The DNA here is from genome assembly GCA_032464435.1 of Aegilops umbellulata. Lineage (NCBI taxonomy): Eukaryota > Viridiplantae > Streptophyta > Magnoliopsida > Poales > Poaceae > Aegilops > Aegilops umbellulata. Next base: position 13,164,537 of record CP136057.1, read on the forward strand.
GTGATTTGAGTGAGTAGGCACTTCTGAATCATGCGCATGAATGTGGCGCCAACATTCTTAGGACCAAAAGGCATGGTAACATAGCAAAAACACCCGAATGGGGTGATGAAGGTTGTTTTTATTTTATCGGGTCCATACAGCTGTTGGGGAACGTAATAATTTCAAAAAAAATCCTACGCACATGCAAGATCATGGTGATGCATAGCAACGAGAGGGGAGAGTGTTGTCCACGTACCCTCATAGACCGAAAGCGGAAGCGTTAGCACAACACGGTTGATGTAGTCGTACGTCTTCATGATCCGACCGATCAAGTACCGAACGCATGGCACCTCCGAGTTCAGCACACGTTCAGCCCGATCACATCCCTCGAACTTTGATCCAGCCGAGTGTTGAGGGAGAGTTTCGTCAGCACGACGGTGTGGTGACGATGATGATGTTCTACCGACGCAGGGCTTCGCCTAAGCACCGCTACAGTATTATCGAGGTGGACTATGGTGGAGGGGGGCACCGCACACGGCTAAAAGATCAAACGATCAATTGTTGTGTCTCTAGGGTGCCCCCTGCCCCCGTATATAAAGGAGCAAGGGGGGAGGTGCGGCCGGCCAGGAGGAGTCCTACTCCCACCGGGAGTAGGACTCCCTCCATTTTCCTTGTTGGATTAGGAGTGGAGGGGAAAGAGGAGGGAGAGAGGAAGGAAAGGGGGGCGCGGCCCTGCCCTGGCCGCCTCTCCTCTTCTCCATAAAGGCCCACTATGGCCCATTAAGCCCCCGGGGGGTTCCGGTAACCCCTCGGTACACCGGTAAAATCCTGATTTCACCCGGAACACTTCCGATATCCAAATATAGGATTCCAATATATCAATCTTCATGTCTCGACCATTTCGAGACTCCTCGTCACGTCTGTGATCACACCCGGGACTCCGAACAACCTTCGGTACATCAAAACTCATAAACTCATAATATAACCGTCATTGAAACTTTAAGCGTGCGGACCCTACGGGTTCGAGAACTATGTATACATGACTGAGACACATCTCCGGTCAATAACCAATAGCGGAACCTGGATGCTCATATTGGCTCCCACATATTCTACGAAGATCTTTATCGGTCAGACCGCATAACAACATACGTTGTTCCCTTTGTCATCGGTATGTTACTTGCCCGAGATTTGATCATCGGTATCTCAATACCTAGTTCAATCTCGTTACCGGCAAGTCTCTTTACTCATTCTGTAATACATCATCCCGCAACTAATTCATTAGTTGCAATGCTTGCAAAGCTTAAGTGATGTGCATTACCGAGAGGGCCTAGAGATACCTCTCCGACAATCGGAGTGACAAATCCTAATCTCGAAATACGCCAACCCAACAAGTACCTTCGGAGACACCTATAGAGCACCTTTATAATCACCCAGTTACGTTGTGACGTTTGGTAGCACACAAAGCGTCCCTTCGGTAAACGGGAGTTGCATAATCTCATAGTCATAGGAACATGTATAAGTCATGAAGAAAGCAATAGCAACATACTAAACGATCGAGTGCTAAGCTAACGGAATGGGTCAAGTCAATCACATCATTCTCCTAATGATGTGATCCCGTTAATCAAATGACAACTCATGTCAATGGCTAGGAAACATAACCATCTTTGATCAACGAGCTAGTCAAGTAGAGGCTCACTAGTGACACTCTGTTTGTCTATGTGTTCACACAAGTATTATGTTTCCGGTTAATACAATTCTAGCATGAATAATAAACATTTATCATGATATAAGGAAATAAATAATAACTTTATTATTGCCTCTAGGGCATATTTCCTTCGGTCTCCCACTTGCACTAGAGTCAATAATCTAGATTACACAGTAATGATTCTAACACCCATGGAGCCTTGGTGCTGATAATGTTTTGCTCGTGGAAGAGGCTTAGTCAACGGGTCAGCAACATTCAGATCCGTATGTATCTTGCAAATTTCTATGTCTCCCACCTGGACTAGATCCCGGATGGAATTGAAGCGTCTCTTGATGTGCTTGGTTCTCTTGTGAAATCTGGATCCTTCGCTAAGGAAATTGCACCAGTATTGTCACAAAAGATTTTCATTGGACCCGATGCACTAGGTATGACACCTAGATCGGATATGAACTCCTTCATCCAGACTCCTTCATTTTCTGCTTCTGAAGCAGCTATGTACTCCGCTTCACACGTAGATCCCGCCACGATGCTTTGTTTAGAACTGCACCAACTGAAAGCTCCACCGTTCAATGTAAACACATATCCGGTTTGTGATTTAGAATCGTCCGGATCAGTGTCAAAGCTTGCATCGACGTAACCATTTATGACTAGCTCTTTGTCACCTCCATAAACGAGAAACATATGCTTAGTCCTTTCAGGTATTTCAGGATGTTCTTGACCGCTGTCCAGTGATCCACTCCTGGATTACTTTGGTACCTCCCTGCTAAACTTATAGCAAGGCACACATCAGGTCTGGTACACAGCATTGCATACATGATAGAGCCTATGGCTGAAGCATAGGGAACATCTTTCATATTCTCTCTATCTTCTGCAGTGGTCGGGCATTGAGTCTTACTCAACTTCACACCTTGTAACACAGGCAAGAACCCTTTCTTTGCTTGATCCATTTTGAACTTCTTCAAAACTTTGTCAAGGTATGTGCTTTGTGAAAGTCCAATTAAGCGTCTTGATCTATCTCTATAGATCTTGATGCCCAATATATAAGCAGCTTCACTGAGGTCTTTCATTAAAAAAACTCTTATTCAAGTATCCCTTTATGCTATCCAGAAATTGTATATCATTTCCAATCAACAATATGTCATCCACATATAATATCAGAAATGCTACAGAGCTCCCACTCAATTTCTTGTAAATACAGGCTTCTCCAAAAGTCTGTATAAAACCAAATGCTTTGATCACACTATCAAAGCGTTTATTCCAACTCCGAGAGGCTTGCACCAGTCCATAAATGGATCGCTGGAGCTTGCACACTTTGTTAGCTCCATTTGGATCGACAAAACCTTTTGGTTGCATCATATACAACTCTTCTTCCAGAAATCCACTCAGGAATGCAGTTTTTACATCCATTTGCCAAATTTCATAATCATAAAATGCGGCAATTGCTAGCATGATTCGGACAGACTTAAGCATCGCTACGGGTGAGAAGGTCTCATCGTAGTCAATCACTTGAACTTGTCGAAAACCTTTCGCAACAAGTCGAGATTTATAGACAGTAACATTACCGTCAGCGTCAGTCTTCTTCTTGAAGATCCATTTATTCTCAATGGCTTGCCGATCATCGGTCAAGTCAACCAAAGTCCATACTTTGTTCTCATACATGGATCCCATCTCAGATTTCATGGCTTCAAGCCATTTTGCGGAATCTGGGCTCACCATCGCTTCTTCATAGTTTGTAGGTTCGTCGTGGTCTAGTAACATAAATTCCATAATAGGATTACCGTACCACTCTGGTGCGGATCTTACTCTGGTTGATCTACGAGGTTCAGTAATAACTTGATCTGAAGTTTCATGATCATCATCATTAACTTCCTCACTAATTGGTGTAGGCGTCACAGGAACTGGTTTCTGTGATGAACTACTTTCCAATAAGGGAGCAGGTACAGTTACCTCATCAAGTTCTACTTTCCTCCCACTCACTTCTTTCGAGAGAAACTCCTTCTCTAGAAAGGATCCATTCTTAGCAACGAATGTCTTGCCTTCAGATCTGTGATAGAAGGTGTACCCAGTAGTCTCCTTTGGGTATCCTATGAAGACACATTTCTCCGATTTGGGTTTGAGCTTATCAGGTTGAAGCTTTTTCACATAAGCATCGCAGCCCCAAACTTTAAGAAACGACAACTTTGGTTTCTTGCCAAACCACAGTTCATAAGGCGTCGTCTCAACGGATTTCGATGGTGCCCTATTTAACGTGAATGCAGCCGTCTCTAAAGCATAACCCCAAAATGATAGCGGTAAATCAGTAAGAGACATCATAGATCGCACCATATCTAGTAAAGTACGATTACGATGTTCGGACACACCATTACACTGTGGTGTTCCGGGTGGCGTGAGTTGCGAAACTATTCCGCATTGTTTCAAATGTAGACAAAACTCGTAACTCAAATATTCTCCTCCACGATCACATCGTAGAAACTTTATTTTCTTGTTACGATGATTTTCAACTTCACTCTGAAATTCTTTGAACTTTTCAAATGTTTCAGACTTATGTTTCATCAAGTAGATATACCCATATCTGCTTAAATCATCTGTGAAGGTGAGAAAATAACGATATCCGCCGCGAGCTTCAACATTCATCGGACCACATACATCTGTATGTATGATTTCTAACAAATCTCTTGCTCGCTCCATAGTTCCGGAGAACGGCATTTTAGTCATCTTGCCCATGAGGCACGGTTCGCAAGTACCAAGTGATTCATAATCAAGTGGTTCCAAAAGTCCATCAGTATGGAGTTTCTTCATGCGCTTTACACCGATATGACCTAAACGGTAGTGCCACAAATAAGTTGCACTATCATTATCAACTCTGCATCTTTTGGCTTCAACATTATGAATATGTGTATCACTACTATCGAGATTCATCAAAAATAGACCACTCTTCAAGGGTGCATGACCATAAAAGATATTACTCATATAAATAGAACAACCATTATTCTCCGATTTAAATGAATAACCGTCTCGCATCAAACAAGATCCAGATATAATGTTCATGCTCAATGCTGGCACCAAATAACTATTATTTAGGTCTAATACTAATCCCGAAGGTAGATGTAGAGGTAGCGTGCAGACGGCGATCACATCGACTTTGGAACCGTTTCCCACGCGCATCGTCACCTCGTCTTGGCCAGTGCTCGCTTAATCCGTAGTCCCTGTTTCGAGTTGCAAATATTAGCAATAGAACCAGTATCAAATACCCAGGTGCTACTGCGAGCTCTAGTAAGGTACACATCAATAACATGTATATCACATATACCTTTGTTCACCTTGCCATCCTTCTTATCCGCCAAGTACTTGGGGCAGTTCCGCTTCCAGTGTCTAGTCTGCTTGCAGTAGAAGCACTCAGTCTCAGGCTTAGGTCCAGACTTGGGTTTCTTCTCTTGAGCAGCAACTTGCTTGCTGTTCTTCTTGAAGTTCCCCTTCTTCTTCCCTTTGCCCTTTTTCTTGAAACTGGTGGTCTTATTGACCATCAACACTTGATGCTCCTTCTTGATTTCTACCTCCGCAGCTTTTAGCATTGCGAAGAGCTCGGGAACCGTCTTATCCATCCCTTGCATGTTATAGTTCATCACGAAGCTCTTGTAGCTTGGTGGCAGTGATTGAAGAATTCTGTCAATGACGCTACTGTTGGGGAACGTTGCAGAAAATTAAAAATTTTCGTACGGTTTCACCAAGATCCATCTATGAGTTCATCTAGCAACGAGTATTCAGATTAGATAGCATCTACATACCACTTTGTAGATCGCAACGGAAGCGTTCGAGTGATCGTGGATGAGGTAGTCGTACTCGCCGTGATCCAATTCACCGATGATCTAGTACCGAACGGACGGCACCTCCGTGTTCAACACACGTACGGAAAGCGTGACGTCTCCTCCTTATTGATCCAGCAAGGGGGAAGGAGAGGTTGATGAAGATCCAGCAGCACGACGGCGTGGTGGTGGATGCAGCAGAACTCCGGCAGGGCTTCGCTAAGCAACTACGGGAGGAGGAGGAGGTGTTGCAGGGAGGAGGGAGGCGTCAGGGCTTATGGGTGCGCTGCCCCCCCTCCCCTCCCCCCCTTTATATAGGCCTCTTGGGGGGCGCCGGCCCTGGGAGATCTAATCTCCCAAGGGGGGCGGCGGCCAGGGAGGTTTCCCTCCCCCCAAGCCATCTAGGAGGTGCCTTCCACCACTAGGACTCCTCCTAGATGGAACCCTAGGCGCATGGGCCCTTTGGGGCTGGTTCCCCTTGGCCCAAGCAGGCCAAGGCGCACCCCCTAAGGCCCATGTGGCCCACCAGGGCAGGTGGCCCCACCTGGTGGACCCCCGGGACCCCTTCGGTGGTCCCGGTACAATACCGATAACCCCGAAACTTGTCCCGATGGCCGAAACAGCACTTCCTATATATAATTCTTTACCTCCGGACCATTCCGGAACTCCTCGTGACGTCCGAGATCTCATCCGGGACTCCGAACAACATTCAGGTTACTGCACATACATATCTTCACAACCCTAGCGTCACCGAACCTTAAGTGTGTAGACCCTACGGGTTCGGGAGACATGCAGTCATGACCGAGATGGCTCTCGGGCAATAACCAACAGCGGGATCTGGATACCCATGTTGGCTCCCACATGCTCCACGATGATCTCATCGGATGAACCACGATGTCGAGGATTCAATTAATCCCGTATACGATTCCCTTTGTCAATCGGTATTTTACTTGCCCGAGATTCGATCGTCGGTATCCCAGTACCTCGTTCAATCTCGTTATCGGCAAGTCACTTTTCTCGTACCGTAATGCATGATCCCGTGATCAAACACTTTGATCACACTGAGCTCATTATGATGATGCATTACCGAGAGGGCCAAGCGGAGTGACAAATCCCAGTCTCGATCCATGTCAACCCAACAGACACTTTCAGAGATACCCGTAGTATACCTTTATAGTCACCCAGTTACGTTGTGACGTTTGGCACACCCAAAGCACTCCTACGGTATCCGGGAGTTACACGATCTCATGGTCTAAGGAAAGGATACTTGACATTGGAAAACTCTAGCAAATGAACCAAGCGATCTTATGCTATGTTTAGGATTGGGTCTTGTCCATCACATCATTCTCCTAATGATGTGATCCCGTTATCGATGACATCCAATGTCCATAGTCAGGAAACCATGACTATCTGTCGATCAACGAGCTAGTCAACTAGAGGCTCACTAGGGACATGTTTGTTGTCTGTTATTCACACATGTATTACGATTTCCGGATAACACAATTATAGCACGAATAAAGACAATTATCATGAATAAGGAAATATAATAATAATGCTTTTATTATTGCCTCTAGGGCATATTTCCAACAGTCTCCCACTTGCACTAGAGTCAATAATCTAGTTACATTGTGATGAATCGAACACCCATAGAGTTCTGGTGCTGATCATGTTTTGCCTTAGGGAGAGGTTTAGTCAACGGATCTGCGACATTCAGATCCGTGTGCACTTTACAAATTTCTATGTCTCCATCTTGAACATTTTCACGAATGGAGTTGAAGCGACGCTTGATGTGCCTGGTCTTCTTGTGAAACCTGGGCTCCTTTGCAAGTGCAATAGCTCCAGTGTTGTCACAGAAGAGCTTGATTGGCCCCGACGCATTGGGTATGACTCCGAGGTCGGTGATGAACTCCTTCACCCAAATTGCTTCATGTGCTGCCTCCGAGGCTGCCATGTACTCCGCTTCACATGTAGATCCCGCCACGACGCTTTGCTTGCAACTGCACCAGCTTACTGCCCCACCATTCAAAATATACACGTATCCGGTTTGTGACTTAGAGTCATCCAGATCTGTGTCGAAGCTAGCGTCGACGTAACCTTTTACGACGAGCTCTTCGTCACCTCCATAAACGAGAAACATTTCCTTAGTCCTTTTCAGGTACTTCAGGATATTCTTGACCGATGTCCAGTGTTCCTTGCCGGGATTACTTTGGTACGTTCCTACCAAACTTACGGCAAGGTTTACATCAGGTCTGGTACACAGCATGGCATACATAATAGAACCTATGGCTGAGGCATAGGGGATGACGCTCATCTCTTCTATATCTTCTGCCGTGGTCGGACATTGAGCTGTGCTCAATTTCACACCTTGTAACACAGGTAAGAACCCTTTCTTAGATTGATCCATATTGAATTTCTTCAATATCTTATCAAGGTATGTGCTTTGTGAAAGACCTATGAGGCGTCTTGATCTATCTCTATAGATCTTGATGCCTAATATATAAGCAGCTTCTCCAAGGTCCTTCATTGGAAAACTTTTATTCAAGTAGGCCTTAATGTTGTCCAAGAGTTCTATATAATTTCCCATCAAAAGTATGTCGTCTACATATAATATGAGAAATGCTACAGAGCTCCCACTCACTTTCTTGTAAACACAGGCTTCTCCATAAGTCTGTGTAAACCCAAATGCTTTGATCATCTCATCAAAGCGAATGTTCCAACTCCGAGATGCTTGCACCGGCCCATAAATCGAGCGTTGGAGCTTGCACACCTTGTCAGCATTCTTAGGATCGACAAAACCTTCCGGCTGCATCATATACAATTCTTCCTTAAGGAAACCATTAAGGAATGCCGTTTTGACGTCCATTTGCCATATCTCATAATCATAGTATGCGGCAATTGCCAACATGATTCAGACGGACTTCAGCTTCGCTACCGGTGAGAAAGTCTCATCGTAGTCAACCCCTTGAACTTGTCGATAACCCTTAGCGACAAGCCGAGCTTTATAGATGGTCACATTACCATCCGCGTCTGTCTTTTTCTTAATGATCCATTTATTTTCTATGGCTCGCCGCTCAACGGGCAAGTCAGTTAAAGTCCATACTTCGTTTTCATACATGGATCCTATCTCGGATTTCATGGCTTCTAGCCATTTGTCGGAATCCGGGCCCGCCATTGCTTCCTCATAGTTCGAAGGTTCACCGTTGTCTAACAACATGATTTCCAAGACAGGGTTGCCGTACCACTCTGGTGCGGAACGTGTCCTTGTGGACCTTCGAATTTCAGTAGGAGCTTGATTAGAAGTATCTTGATCATCATCATTAATTTCCTCTCTAGTCGGTGCAGGCACCTCAGAAACGTTTTCTTGGGTTTCGCCATTTTCCGGTTCAAGAGGTAACACTTCATCAAGTTCTACTTTCCTCCCACTCACTTCTTTCGAGAGAAACTCTTTCTTTAGAAAGGATCCATTCTTGGCAACAAAGATCTTGCCTTCGGATCTGAGGTAGAAGGTATACCCAACAGTTTCTTTCGGGTATCCTATGAAGACGCATTTTTCCGACTTGGGTTCGAGCTTCTCAGGTTGAAGTTTCTTGACATAAGCATCGCATCCCCAAACTTTTAGAAACGACAGCTTAGGTTTCTTCCCAAACCATAATTCATACGGTGTCGTCTCAACGGATTTCGACGGAGCCCTATTTAAAGTGAATGCGGCAGTCTCTAAAGCATAGCCCCAAAAAGATAGCGGTAAGTCGGTAAGAGACATCATAGATCGCACCATATCTAATAGAGTGCGATTATGACGTTCGGACACACCATTACGCTGAGGTGTTCCAGGCGGCGTGAGTTGTGAAACTATTCCACATTTTCTGAAGTGTGTGCCAAATTCATGACTCAAGTATTCTCCTCCACGGTCTGATCGTAGAAACTTGATCTTTCTATCACGTTGATTTTCAACCTCACTCTGAAATTCCTTGAACTTTTCAAAGGTCTCAGACTTGTGTTTCATCAAGTAGATATACCCATATCTACTCAAGTCATCAGTGAGGGTGAGAACATAACGATAGCCACCGCGAGCCTCAACACTCATTGGACCGCATACATCGGTATGTATGATTTCCAATAAGTTGGTTGCTCGCTCCATTGTTCCTGAGAATGGAGTCTTGGTCATTTTACCCATGAGGCATGGTTCGCACGTGTCAAATGATTCATAATCAAGAGACTCTAAAAGTCCATCTGCATGGAGCTTCTTCATGCGTTTGACACCTATGTGACCAAGGCGGCAGTGCCACAAATATGTGAGACTATTGTTATCAACTTTAACTCTTTTGGTATTCACACTATGAATATGCGTATCATCACGTACGAGATTCATTAAGAATAAACCATTAACCATCGGAGCATGACCATAAAACATATCTCTCATATAAATAGAACAACCATTATTCTCGGATTTAAATGAGTAGCCATCTCGAATTAAGCGAGACCCAGATACAATGTTCATGCTCAAACTTGGCACTAAATAACAATTATTGAGGTTTAAAACTAATCCCGTAGGTAAATGTAGAGGCAGCGTGCCGACGGCGATCACATCGACCTTGGAACCATTCCCGACGCGCATCGTCACCTCGTCCTTCGCCAGTCTCCGTTTATTCCGCAGCTCCTGCTTTGAGTTACAAATGTGAGCAACTGCACCGGTATCAAATACCCAATAGCTACTACGAGTACTGGTAAGGTACACATCAATTACATGTATGTCACATATACCTTTGGTTTTGCCGGCCTTCTTGTCCGCTAAGTATTTGGGGCAGTTCCGCTTCCAGTGACCACTTCCCTTGCAATAAAAACACTCAGTCTCGGGCTTGGGTCCATGCTTTGGCTTCTTCCCGGCAACTTGCTTACCGGGCGCGGCAACTTCCTTGCCGTCCTTCTTGAAGTTCTTTTTACCCTTGCCCTTCTTGAACTTAGTGGTTTTATTCACTATCAACACTTGATGCTCCTTCTTGATTTCTACCTCTGCTGATTTCAGCATAGCATATACTTCAGGAATGGTCTTTACCATCCCCTGCATATTGTAGTTCATCACAAAGCTCTTGTAGCTAGGTGGAAGCGACTGGAGGATTCTGTCAATGACCGCTTCATCCGGGAGATTAACTTCCAGTAGAGTCAAGCGGTTATGCAACCCAGACATTTTGAGTATCTGTTCACTCACAGAGCCATTTTCCTCCATCTTACAGCTAAAGAATTTGTCGGAGACTTCATATCTCTCGACCCGGGCATGAGCTTGGAAAACCATTTTCAGCTCTTCGAACATCTCATATGCTCCATGTCTCTCAAAACGCTTTTGGAGCCCCGGCTCTAAGCTGTAAAGCATGCCGCACTGAACGAGGGAGTAATCATCGCAGCGTGACTGCCAAGCGTTCATAACGTCTTGTTCTGCAGGGAGAATAGGTGCATCACCCAGCGGTGCTCGTAGGACATAATCTTTCTTGGCAGCTATGAGGATGATCCTCAGGTTCCGGACCCAGTCCGTATAGTTGCTACCATCGTCTTTCAGCTTGGTTTTCTCTAGGAACGCGTTGAAGTTGAGGACTACGTTGGCCATTTGATCTACAAGACATATTGTAAAAAATTTAGGCTAAGTTCATGATAATAAAGTTCATTTAATCAAATTATTTAATGAACTCCCACTTAGATAGACATCCCTCTTCTAGTCATCTAAGTATTACATGATCCGAGTCAATTAGGCCGTGTCCGATCATCACGTGAGACGGACTAGTCAACATCGGTGAACATCTTCATGTTGATCGTATCTTCTATACGACTCATGCTCGACCTTTCGGTCTTCTGTGTTCCGAGGCCATGTCTGTACATGCTAGGCTCGTCAAGTCAACCTAAGTGTTTTGCGTGTGTAAATCTGTCTTACACCCGTTGTATGTGAACGTTAGAATCTATCACACCCGATCATCACGTGGTGCTTCGAAACAATGAACTGTCGCAACGGTGCACAGTTAGGGTGAACACTTTCTTCAAATTATTATGAGGGATCATCTTATTTACTACCGTCGTTCTAAGTAAACAAGATGCAAAACATGATAAACATCACATGCAATCAAATAATAAACGTGACATGATATGGCCAATATCACATAGCTCCTTTGATCTCCATCTTGGGGCTCCATGATCATCTTGTCACCGGCTTGACACCATGATCTTCATCATCATGATCTTCATCATCGTGTCTCCATGAAGTTGCTCGCCAACTATTACTTCTACTACTATGGCTAACGCGTTTAGCAATAAAGTAAAGTAATTTACATGGCGATTCTCAATGACACGCAGGTCATACAAAAAATAAAGACAACTCCTATGGCTCCTGCCGGTTGTCATACTCATCGACATGCAAGTCGTGATTCCTATTACAATAGCATGAACATCTCATACATCACATATAGATCATTCATCATTCATCACAACTTTGGCCATATCATATCACAAAGCACTTGCTGCAAAAACAAGTTAGACGTCCTCTAATTGTTGTTGCAAGTTTTTACGTGGCTGAATTAGGGTTCTAGCAAGAACGTTTTCTTACCTACGTTAAAACCACAACGTGATTTGTCAACTTCTATTTACCCTTCATAAGGACCCTTTTCATCGAATCCGCTCCAACTAAAGTGGGAGAGACAGACACCCGCCAGCCACCTTATGCAACTAGTGCATGTTAGTCGGTGGAACCGGTCTCACGTAAGCGTACGTGTAAGGTTGGTCCGGGCCGCTTCATCCCACAATACCGCTGAAGCAAGATAAGACTAGTAGCGGCAAGAAGAGTTGACAACATCTACGCCCACAACAAATTGTGTTCTACTCGCGCAAGAAGAACTACGCATAGACCTAGCTCATGATGCCACTGTTGGGGAACGTTGCAGAAAATTAAAATTTTTCCTACGGTTTCACCAAGATCCATCTATGAGTTCATCTAGCAACGAGTATTCAGATTAGATAGCATCTACATACCACTTTGTAGATCGCAACGGAAGCGTTCGAGTGAACGTGGATGAGGTAGTCGTACTCGCCGTGATCCAATTCACCGATGATCTAGTACCGAACGGACGGCACCTCCGTGTTCAACACACGTACGGAAAGCGTGACGTCTCCTCCTTATTAATCCAGCAAGGGGGAAGGAGAGGTTGATGAAGATCCAGCAGCACGACGGCGTGGTGGTGGATGCAGCAGAACTCCGGCAGGGCTTCGCTAAGCAACTACGGGAGGAGGAGGAAGTGTTGCAGGGAGGAGGGAGGCGCCAGGGCTTATGGGTGCGCTGCCCCCCTCCCCTCCCCCCCCCCCCTTTATATAGGCCTCTTGGGGGGGGGCGCCGGCCCTGGGAGATCTAATCTCCCAAGGGGGGCGGCGGCCAGGGAGGTTTCCCTCCCCCCAAGCCATCTAGGAGGTGCCTTCCACCACTAGGACTCCTCCTAGATGGAACCCTAGGCGCATGGGCCCTTTGGGGCTGGTTCCCCTTGGCCCAAGCAGGCCAAGGCGCACCCCCTAAGGCCCATGTGGCCCACCAGGGCAGGTGGCCCCACCTGGTGGACCCCCGGGACCCCTTCGGTGGTCCCGGTACAATACCGATAACCCCGAAACTTGTCCCGATGGCCGAAACAACACTTCCTATATATAATTCTTTACCTCCGGACCATTCCGGAACTCCTCGTGACGTCCGGGATCTCATCCGGGACTCCGAACAACATTCGGGTTACTGCACATACATATCTTCACAACCCTAGCGTCACCGAACCTTAAGTGTGTAGACCCTACGGGTTCGGGAGACATGCAGTCATGACCGAGATGGCTCTCGGGCAATAACCAACAGAGGGATCTGGATACCCATGTTGGCTCCCACATGCTCCACGATGATCTCATCGGATGAACCACGATGTCGAGGATTCAATTAATCCCGTATACGATTCCCTTTGTCAATCGGTATTTTACTTGCCCGAGATTCGATCGTCGGTATCCCAGTACCTCGTTCAATCTCGTTATCGGCAAGTCACTTTTCTCGTACCGTAATGCATGATCCCGTGATCAAACACTTTGATCACACTGAGCTCATTATGATGATGCATTACCGAGAGGGCCAAGCGGAGTGACAAATCCCAGTCTCGATCCATGTCAACCCAACAGACACTTTCAGAGATACCCGTAGTATACCTTTATAGTCACCCAGTTACGTTGTGACGTTTGGCACACCCAAAGCACTCCTACGGTATCCGGGAGTTACACGATCTCGTGGTCTAAGGAAAGGATACTTGACATTGGAAAACTCTAGCAAACGAACCAAGCGATCTTATGCTATGTTTAGGATTGGGTCTTGTCCATCACATCATTCTCCTAATGATGTGATCCCGTTATCGATGACATCCAATGTCCATAGTCAGGAAACCATGACTATCTGTCGATCAACGAGCTAGTCAACTAGAGGCTCACTAGGGACATGTTTGTTGTCTGTTATTCACACATGTATTACGATTTCCGGATAACACAATTATAGCACGAATAAAGACAATTATCATGAATAAGGAAATATAATAATAATGCTTTTATTATTGCCTCTAGGGCATATTTCCAACAGTCTCCCACTTGCACTAGAGTCAATAATCTAGTTACATTGTGATGAATCGAACACCCATAGAGTTCTGGTGCTGATCATGTTTTGCCTTAGGGAGAGGTTTAGTCAACGGATCTGCGACATTCAGATCCGTGTGCACTTTACAAATTTCTATGTCTCCATCTTGAACATTTTCACGAATGGAGTTGAAGCGACGCTTGATGTGCCTGGTCTTCTTGTGAAACCTGGGCTCCTTTGCAAGTGCAATAGCTCCAGTGTTGTCACAGAAGAGCTTGATTGGCCCCGACGCATTGGGTATGACTCCGAGGTCGGTGATGAACTCCTTCACCCAAATTGCTTCATGTGCTGCCTCCGAGGCTGCCATGTACTCCGCTTCACATGTAGATCCCGCCACGACGCTTTGCTTGCAACTGCACCAGCTTACTGCCCCACCATTCAAAATATACACGTATCCGGTTTGTGACTTAGAGTCATCCAGATCTGTGTCGAAGCTAGCGTCGACGTAACCTTTTACGACGAGCTCTTCGTCACCTCCATAAACGAGAAACATTTCCTTAGTCCTTTTCAGGTACTTCAGGATATTCTTGACCGATGTCCAGTGTTCCTTGCCGGGATTACTTTGGTACCTTCCTACCAAACTTACGGCAAGGTTTACATCAGGTCTGGTACACAGCATGGCATACATAATAGAACCTATGGCTGAGGCATAGGGGATGACGCTCATCTCTTCTATATCTTCTGCCGTGGTCGGACATTGAGCTGTGCTCAATTTCACACCTTGTAACTCAGGTAAGAACCCTTTCTTAGATTGATCCATATTGAATTTCTTCAATATCTTATCAAGGTATGTGCTTTGTGAAAGACCTATGAGGCCTGGCACCCAGTGGTGCTTGCAGGACGTAATTCTTCTGTGCAGCAATGAGGATAATCCTCAAGTTACGGACCCAGTCCGTGTAATTGCTACCATCATCTTTCAACTTTCCTTTCTCAAGGAATGCATTAAAATTTAACGGAACAACAGCACGGGCCATCTATCTACAATCAACATGGACAAGCAAGATACTATCAGGTACTAAGTTCATGATAAATTTAAGTTCAATTAATCATATTACTTAAGAACTCCCACTTAGATAGACATTCCTCTAATCCTCTAAGTGATCACGTGATCCAAATCAACTAAACCATAACCGATCATCACGTGAAATGGAGTAGCTTTCAATGGTGAACATCACTATGTTGATCATATCTACTATATGATTCACGCTCGACCTTTCGGTCTCAGTGTTCCGAGGCCATATCTGCATATGCTAGGCTCGTCAAGTTTAACCTGAGTATTCTGCGTGTGCAAAACTGGCCTGCACCCGTTGTAGATGGACGTAGAGCTTATCACACCCGATCATCATGTGGTGTCTGGGCACGATGAACTTTGGCAACGGTGCATACTCAGGGAGAACACTTTTATCTTGAAATTTAGCGAGAGATCATCTTATAATGCTACCGTCAATCAAAACAAGATAAGATGCATAAAAGATAAACATCACATGCAATCAATATAAGTGATATGATATGGCCATCATCATCTTGTGCTTGTGATCTCCATCTCCGAAGCACCGTCATGATCACCATCGTCACCGGCGTGCCACCTTGATCTCCATCGTAGCATCGTTGTCGTCTTGCCAATCTTATGTTTCTACGACTATCGCTACCGCTTAGTGATAAAGTAAAGCATTACAGGGCGATTGCATTGCATAAAATAAAGCGACAACCATATGGCTCCTGCCAGTTGCCGATAACTCGGTTACAAAACATGATCATCTCATACAATAAAATTTAGCATCATGTCTTGACCATATCACATCACAACATGCCCTGCAAAAACAAGTTAGACGTCCTCTACTTTGTTGTTGCAATTTTTACGTGGCTGCTACTGGCTTAGCAAGAACTGTTCTTACCTACGCATCAAAACCACAACGATAGTTTGTCAAGTTGGTGTTGTTTTAACCTTTGCAAGGACCGGGCGTAGCCACACTCGGTTCAACTAAAGTTGGAGAAACTGACACCCGCCAGCCACCTGTGTGCAAACCACGTCGGTAGAACCAGTCTCGCGTAAGCGTACGCGTAATGTCGGTCTGGGCCGCTTCATCCAACAATACCGCCGAACCAAAGTATGACATGCTGGTAAGCAGTATGACTTATATCGCCCACAACTCACTTCTGTTCTACTCGTGCATATAACATCAACGCATAAACCAGGCCCGGATGCCACTGTTGGGGAACGTAGTAATTTAAAAAAATCCTACGCACACGCAAGATCATGGTGATGCATAGCAACGAGAGGGGAGAGTGTTGTCCATGTACCCTCGTAGACCGAAAGTGGAAGCGTTAGCACAACGCGGTTGATGTAGTCATGCGTCTTCACGATCCGACCGATCAAGTACCGAACGCACGGCACCTTCGAGTTCAGCACACGTTCAGCCCGATGACGTCCCTCGAACTCCGATCCAGCCGAGTGTTGAGGGAGAGTTTCGTCAGCACGACGGCGTGGTGATGATGATGATGTTCTACCAACGAAGGGCTTCGCCTAAGCACCGCTACAGTATTATTGAGGTGGACTATGGTGGAGGGGGGCACCGCACACGGCTAAAAGATCAAGCGATCAATTGTTGTGTCTCTAGGGTGCCCCCCTGCCCCCGTATATAAAGGAGCAAGGGGGGAGGTGCGGCCGGCCAGGAGGGGCACGCTAGGAGAAGTCCTACTCCCACGGGGAGTAGGACTCCCACCGGGAGTAGGACTCCCTCCCTTTTCCTTGTTGGATTAGGAGTGGAGGGGGAAAGAGGAGGGAGAGAGGAAGGAAAGGGGTGCACCGCCCCCCTCTCCTTGTCCTATTCGTACTAGGGAGAGGGGAGCGCGGCCCTGCCCTGGCCGCCTCTACTCTTCTCCACAAAGGCCCACTATGGCCCATTAATCCCCCCGGGGGGTTCCGGTAACCCCTCCGTACTCCCGTAAAATCAAGATTTCACCCGGAACACTTCCGATATCCAAATATAGGCTTCCAATATATCAATCTTCATGTCTCGACCATTTCGAGACTCCTCGTCATGTCCGTGATCACATCCGGGACTCCGAACAACCTTTGGTACATCAAAACTCATAAACTCATAATATAACCGTCATCGAAACTTTAAGCGTCCGAACCCTACGGGTTCGAGAACTATGTAGACATGACCGAGACACATCTCCAGTTAATAACCAATAGCGGAACCTGGATGCTCATATTGGCTCCCACATATTCTACGAAGATCTTTCTCGGTCAAACCGCATAACAACATATGTTGTTCCCTTTGTCATCGGTATGTTATTTGCCCGAGATTCGATCGTCGGTATCTCAATACCTAGTTCAATCTCGTTACCGGCAAGTCTCTTTACTCGTTCTGTAATACATCATCCCGCAACTAACTCATTAGTTGCAATGCTTGCAAGGCTTAAGTGATGTGCATTACCGAAAGGGCCCAGAGATACCTCTCCGACAATCGGAGTGACAAATCCTAATATCTAAATGCGCCAACCCAACAAGTACCTTCGGAGACACCTGTAGAGCACCTTTATAATCACCCAGTTACGTTGTGACGTTTGGTAGCACACAAAGCGTTCCTCCGGTAAACGGGAGTTGCATAATCTCATAGTCATAGGAACATGTATAAGTCATGAAGAAAGCAATAGCAACATACTAAACGATCGAGTGCTAAGCTAACGGAATGGGTCAAGTCAATCACATCATTCTCCTAATGATGTGATCCCGTTAATCAAATGACAACACATGCCAATGGCTAGGAAACATAACCATCTTTGATCAATGAGCTAGTCAAGTAGAGGCTCACTAGTGACACTCTGTTTGTCTATGTATTCACACAAGTATTATGTTTCCGGTTAATACAATTCTAGCATGAATAATAAACATTTATCATGATATAAGGAAATAAACAATAACTTTATTATTGCCTCTAGGGCATATTTCCTTCAACAACCGGATCTGATGGTATTCGAAATATGCGTCCAAAAAGGACAAACGCTCACATCCCGCAGTCGAGTCGAAAATTTGATCGATGCGGAGTAGAGGGAAATGATCTTTTGGGCAAGCCCGATTGATATGCTTAAAGTTAATACACATACGAAGTGAATCATCTTTCTTGGGGACGATGACAACATTGGCGAGCCACTCGGAGTGGTATATCTCGCGGATGAACTCAACTGCCAGAAGCTGAACCACCTCTTCGCCAATTGCCTTCCTCTTCTCCATGGCGGACCGGCGAAGATGCTCTTTAACGGGTTTTACTTTCGGGTCGACTCGCAGACGGTGCTCAGCCAATTCCCTGGGTACACCTGGCATGTCAGATGGTTTCCATGCGAAGATGTCCCAGTTCTCACAGAGGAACTGGATGAGCGCTTCTTCCTATTTGCTATCGAGTCATGCTGAGGTATGAGTCGGAGCAGCATTGGGGTCGGTCGGGTGAATGTGAACTGGCTTTGTTTCCCCAGATGACTGAAATGCAGACTCCGAAGCAGGCTTCTTAGCACGCAACAAATCACTTGGATCTGCATTCTTCTGGTACTCTTGCATCTCTACTGCTACCATCTGTTCATCGGCAATCTTTGAGCTCTTCTGGAGGCACTCTTCTGCTCCCTACCGATTCCCCAGTGACTGTGATCACACCTCTGGGACCAGGCATCTTCAACTTCAGGTACGCGTAACACGGTCGAGCCATGAAATGAGCATATGCAGGCCTGCCCAGAATAGCATGATAGGCACTGTGAAAATCCACAGCTTAAAATGTCAACTTTTCCTTGCGCCGATTCTTTGAATCACCAAAAACCACATCAAGAGTGATCTGACCGAGTGAATCGGCCTTCTTCCCTGGGATGACTTCATGGAATCCCATATTGCTCTCACTGAGTTTTCACATCGGAATGCCCATCCCTCGGAGGGTCTCAGCGTACAAAATGTTCAAGCCACTACCACCGTCCATCAAGACCTTGGTCAGTCGAGTGCCCCCAACGACTGGGTCGACCACCAATGCTTGCCGCCCGGAGGTAGCAACGTGCGCTGGGTGATCGGACTGGTCGAATGTAATGGGAGTCTTTGACCACTTCAGATACGTCGTCGTTGCTAGAGCGACCATGTTTACTTCTCTGTTGATAGCTTTCAGTCGACTTTTGCTCTCGATGTCAGCAAAAATCACTAAAGTGGCATTGACATTGGGGTACCATCATCCTCCTCTTTGTCCTCATCCTTATCAGATTCCTTTTCTTTCTCACTGGGCTGACCCTCTCGGAAACTCTGAATTAGGAGTCGACACTGTCGAGTGGTATGCTTGGGATAAATCAGGCTTCCCTCTTCGTCCTTCTTGGTGTGTACATGACACAGCAAATCTAGCACTTCATTTCCCGCTTGATCTTTCACCTTTTTGGGAATCCACGGCCCCTTGGGCTTTCCTTTGAACTTTCCTTGGGTCACAACTGCGGCCTCACCAGGACCTGCGGGTTCGGCTTTGCGCTTCTGCTTCTGACTAGAATTCCCACCTCCGATGTGCTGGGCGACTGGTTTGTTCTTGCCACTTCGGAGTCGGTCTTCTTCCTCGCCATTAGCGTATCGAGTGGTTGTTTCCATCATCCGGGCCAGGGTCATATCTCATGTCCGACCGAATTTCAGGTTAAGCTCTCTGTACCAAACGCCCTCCTTGAAGGCGCGCACTGCTTGGTGTTGTGACACATTTTCCACTGTATGATGCATAGTGGTCCACCTCTAAATGTAATCTCTTAAGGTTTCATTCGGCTTCTGGACGCAATGCTGTAATTCAGTCAATCCTGCAGGTCGTTTGCAAGTACCCTCAAATGTCCTGACAAACACTCGGGCCAACTCTTCCCAACTGAATATACTACCAGGAGCCAATTGATTCAACCAAGCTCTGGCCGAACCCTCCAACATCAGGGGAAGATGCTTCATGGCTACATCATCATTGCCACCGCCAATCTGCACAGCCACTCGGTAATCCTCTAGCCAAGTGTCAGGCTTCGACTCATCGGTGAACTTGCTCACTCTCGTCGCCAACCTGAAGTTGGGAGGGATTTCAGCAGCTCTGATGGCTCTGCTGAAGCATCCAGGCCTGGAGACATGAACTCTACTACCAGTCGGACGATCTCTATCTAGTCCTTCTCTGTGTGCCCGGTTTCTGTTGACCAGAACTTGCACAAGAATTGACCTTGCATCAAACCCAGGCTCTCTTGGATCGACTAGAACTCTTCTCTCATCGCCATACGGACGCCTGGCATCATACTACCGGGGCACGTACGATCTGCTCCTCGGAGGGGGCGTAAGCACTCGACGGCGGTCTTCACGGTCGACTCGATGATCATACTGCTTGTGATTCCGACCCAAGTACTGTTCCTGGCGATGCCCACGGCCTTCACGCTGCGGAGGTGATCTTGGGCTGTGTGCGCCACTACAGACCTGCTATGGATCCTGTTGCGCGACTGAGAAACGGTTGTGTTCTGTTCACCTGCTGCACGGAGTAGCGCTCGGATCTGCATCAAACCTCTTCTAGCCTCTGATTGGGACGGTTGAATCGACTCTGCTATACGGGTTGCAGCTGTAAGATTCTGAATCGGAGTGCGGTATACCTGAGGTTCAGGCGGAAACAATTGTGGGTGTCGTCAACTGGACTCAAGGATCTACCATCGAGTATGCTCGTCGAGTGAATGTTGAAGGTTCTCCAGACGCACGCGCTTGGCCAAAGTGGCTAGGCCCGCAGCCTCCAAGGCCTGAGCCTCAGAGGTTTCCCCGATGATGGGGGTGTGGAGGGCCTCCACGTTGCGCCGATGCAACTCATCCCTCTGCTACGAAGTGAGGGCTTCGGGACGATATTCCTCGTGACCATGCGACGAGCCGCCATCGCCATCGCCGCCGCCACCGCGACGGTAACCAGGCGGGCTGCACGGCATGTCGACCATCAGAACTTCTGCCGTAGGGTCGCTGCTGTCGCACTCGGATAGAGTGTCAGCAGAACCAGTCGACAGATCAAATAGTCCGTAGATAGATTCGTCTGGCTCGATTGCCGCGACTTGAGGGGTGGCCGGCTGACGGGCCACTGCATGCTTCACCCACCGCTGAAGCCGCAATCGACCAGATCGCTTGCGATGGCAAGCGGCGAGGAGCGAAGATGCTGCGGGACCGACCAATACTAGGTCGACGGCTGCCGGAGAAGGACACCGCGGACACATGCGCGAAAGTGTGTCGCCCCGCGGACGGGGAGCGCCTCGACGTCGAGGGGAGCCTCCTAGAGCCAGGTGGAGTCGTCGGCGATGAAACGAGCGCGCCGAGACGGATCTCGCGGCCCTCAGCCAAACCGCCACAAGTAATCATGATGATGGGGATCGGAAACATTGCAACCTCACCGGAAGTCGCTAAGACACCTGCCCCAAGGTGGGCGCCAACTGTCGTGGGAGTAAGTCTGACAGTAGAATAGGGGTACGTAGGAGGAGGCAAGATCCTAGCTACGGTGAGATTGTACACGCAAGGTTTATGAGTTTAGGCCCTTCTCACAGGAAGTACCAACCCTATGTCTCGGTGCCCGGAGGCTTGGTCGACTGGATTATGCGTGATAGTTACAGGGGGTGCGAACCCTTGTGCCAGTGGAGGGGGTGGCTTATATAGAGTGCGCCAGGACCCCAGCCAGCCCACTTACAAGGAGTTCAATGTATATTAAGATAGGGCGTTACTGGTAACGCCAATAATAAAGAGATATAAATGATCTTTAATACTACGGAGTGAATGCCCGACGGTTGCCATCCTGAGTGACATTAGGTCTTCTGTACTCCGAGTGGTTTCTTGTATAGTCGAATGACTTTATCTTCGTCGAATGGAATTGGGGTATCCGAGTGAGGTTGAAGGTCGAGTGGATTGCACTCCTTGGTGAACTCAGTCGGTTTCTTTTCTTGTGCTTTGAATGTCTTTGACTCTAGGGCAAGGTCCTTGGGTAGGGTGTCTAGGTCACGCCTATGACCCTACCCTAGGTA
Source organism: Aegilops umbellulata (assembly GCA_032464435.1). Taxonomy (NCBI): domain Eukaryota; kingdom Viridiplantae; phylum Streptophyta; class Magnoliopsida; order Poales; family Poaceae; genus Aegilops; species Aegilops umbellulata. Next base: position 13,186,714 of record CP136057.1, read on the forward strand.
CATGTCATCATCAGGGGACCTCCCCCTTGTTACAAGTAAATATTTCCTGATAGATTTCACTTTTATTTTTGGCCTCCCCAAAAAGGTATACCACACTGTTGTGAAAATTAATAGTTAGCCCAGACATCTGTCAAAAGTTGTGAGGATGAATTTAAGATTTTTAGCACTATCCTCATCATCATCAAGAAGGAAAATGGTGTCATCTGCATATTGCAGCATGTTCACCCCATTCTCTAAGTTCAGTTAGCACCCCCCCGCCCCCCAACATATATAGCCTGCATGTTTGGCTTTATCTAAGATTATAGCCAAAGCATCTGCATCTATGTCAAGCAGTAATGGTGACATAGAACCCCCCTGCCTCAACCCTTTATAAGTTTGGAAGTAAGGACCAATCTTATCATTTACCTTAATCCCAACCTGCCCCCTATCATGGTGTGCATGACCAGATCACGACATTTATCAGGGAATTGCTTCTTTTTTAGCATTTTGTAGACAAACGGCCATTTTATTTTGTCATAAGCTTTCTCAAAATCCACTTTAAACAACACATCACTTTGTTTTGAGTGGTGTATAGAATTAAGAGCTTCATGGAGAATCACAATCCCCTTCATGGTATATCTCCCTTTGATGAAAGCAGTCTGAGTAGGGAGGATGATAGGTTTTATGATTCTACCTAACCTGTTCATCAAAACTTTAGTGTTAATATTAAAGCTAACATTCAGTAAACATACAGGTCTAAACTTTTGGATTTGTTTAGCATCTTCAGTTTTTGGGACTAAAGTAATGATCCCATAATTGAGCCTAGAGATGTCTAGCTTTCCATCATGAAAATCATTCAGAAGTTTCATCAAATCCCACTTGACAGTTTCCCAAAAGTGTTGATAAAAGTCCATTGGTAGTCCATCCGGACCAGGGCTTTTATTTTTTTCCATCCCAAAAACCACTTCCTGAAGCTCTTCCATTGAAAAAGGTTTAATAGGGCGTCAGACTGTTCCCTAGTAATTGATTGCTCCCCCAAATTGTTGAGGTTAATTGAAGATGTGTCTAGTTGCCCAAATAATTTTTTGTAAAAGTCAGTAATGTATCTGATGAGATTTTCTTCTCCTTCAATCACCCCTTCCTCTTGTTCTAGAGAAAGGATTCTGTTTTTTTTTCTCCTCCTACCATTCGCCTTAGCATGATAATATTTTGTATTACAATCTCCATATTTTATTTCTTTGTCTTTATATCTTTGAAGCCATTTCATTTCTTCTTGTTTTAGCAGTCTGTGCAATTGGGACCTTAAGTCTTTTTGCTCTTCTCTGTCCCGAGTAGAGAGGCCCATAATCTCAGCATTTTTGTCTATGGCATCTAGTTTCCTTCGAATCTCTTTTTTTTAGTTTTCCTATACCAAGCATCAGAATTTAGAATCTACCCTCTCACTTTCTGTCTAAACACTCTCATTCTTCTCTGCCATTGTTCAATGGTATCACCATGATATTTTGCAGTCCAGATTTTAATTGTTGGGTGCATTCGTGTGCATGATTATTTTTAGCAATTGTGTGTATATAGTGTGGTGTGTGGTGCATGGAGTTGGATGCGCGCACTTCGTGCGTAGACATTTTGTGTTGCGCGAGTGTGTGGCACGTTGGCAGGCGCACGTAGCGTTTTTGTTTTTTGATGTGTTGCCCGTTGTTGGAGTGGCGGGGCACGCCTTGCTTTTCCGGGGCGTACGAGATTGGAGGGACACGGAAAAGGGAGAAAGATAAAAGAGACCCGACGCAGAAATGGGTGGACAAAAAGGCTCGTTACGCTCCGTGCCGGCGGCAACCGTCCGGGCGTCCCTCCGTTACGCTCCGTATCACTCGTTCAACACCTTGGACGTCCAGCTCCTCTCCTTTTTCTTTTTTTTTCTTTTTTTTGATCTGAGCTCCTCTCCTTTTTCTACTACAGGAGTAGTGGTGGTGCATAGTGTTTTTTCCTGACCAATTCTTTTTCTGCTCGTTGGCTACTCCCTCCGTCTTTTAAAAAGTGTACTTTTAGTTTTGTTGGAGGGTTAAACTATCTCAAAGTTTAACTGAGTTTGTGAAAAATATATCAATAGGAGTAGTTGATAATCATGTGTCCGGGCTCGGGGCGGCAGCATTAATTTTTCTCTTCTCATCGCCCGCCGGGACTGTCCGGTCCGTGCCGGCGTGCGCAGCGCACGGAGCCAGCTCGCTCGGCTGGTTGCCGGGCGTAGGTCGGGAGGACGGAGTCGTGTGCAGTGCACCGGTCCAGATTCCAGGGGCACTCTCCCAAGAGGAGGAGGACGACTGAAACCAGACGAGAAAATCAGGCATGCATGCGTGCACGTCTGCTGCCGGCCACAACAATCTGATGCCCAGCTTGTTAAATCCCCCATACCAAAAAAAGTCTAGGTTCCCTGACCCCCGCCGGTGCCCGTCATCGGTCTGCCTCGTTTTCGGTGGTCTTAGGGGCCATGGCAGCGCGCTGGATGTCGGCCCTTGCCGGCGGGAGGGCTATGTTTTTAGTTGTTTATTTGCATTTTGCTAGGGTTTGTGTCCTGTTCAGGAAGACATGGCGGCGGCGGCTCTCTAAAGATGGAATAATGTTCTTTCCGTCTAGGTCCCGTTTCGATGGTGTGTCGGTGGGCGTGTGGACCTGTGCCTCTGTCGGATCTGTCCTTGGTTGATTTGATTGGGTCTAGTTGTAGTCCTTGTACGTTCATGTGTTTTTAGGTTGGATCCTTTCGATCTACGCTACTGTTCACCGGCGACGGTTGTTCTTCTGCTGCGGCGGTCCTATGGGGCCTGACCGTCTACTATACAACTGGTTTTGCCCGGTTTCGGCTAGGGAGGGCAATGACGACGGCACGCCTTTAACACGCTTTGGTGCTTGTAGTCGTCCTTGGGTGGTCTACTGATCTGAATGTAGTTATTCTTTTTGATGTTTGTTGTACTGCTACGATCGAAAATGAATAGATCCAAAGTTCTCTCGAGAAAAAGAATCCGCATCCTCGCGCTGGTTGTGTAGGGAGTGCGTGTACGCGTAGGATGTGAGCGGGAGCGGTGGCGGTGCGTGTACGAGTAGGATAATTGCTTAGCATTAGCATTAGCAAGGAAGGACAAGTGCGAAATGTGTGGCGCGTTTCGTTGTGTTGGTTGCGTGGGGGCGACAAGCCGACAAGCCCCGCAAGCGCTCGTTTTCAGCCGGCCCCCCGCCGACACCGCTCCCCATCGCCGGCCCCACCACCACCGCTAATCTTTTTTTTTTTCTTTTTCTTTTTTTGGGGCGAGGGAGGGCGCCACCGCTAATCAATGCGCACGGTCTCAGGCTTGTCTCACACGCACGCACGCACACCTCTCTCAATCTCAATCTCAATCCCTCTCTCTCGAGGACACAAAATGAGTAGACATTTCGAAATAGTCCGAAACGATATCTGTCAGCAGCAGCAGGAACGGCTTCTTCGGCCGGGCCGGGTTCATGCCCATGCAAGGAAGAAGAAGAAAAACGATCCATGATCCATCGCCGTCGCCTGCGTGCGCCGCGTGTGGCAGCAGCCAGCAGTCGTGAGCCAGGTTTGTGCACGTGCAGTCGTCGTCATTGCTCGCCGCGGATTTGAAGCCCTCTTGCTCCTTTGGGAACATGCAAGCATGTACAGTCCCCTTCTTTGGCCTGCCCTACAAGAATGGATCGAAAAAATGCATGGAAATCCTCTTGGCTCTACTACTTGTACACAAGCAGAAGCTCCAGACCAAAGTCAAATAGTTCATCCCTCGTTGAAAGAGCGTGCTTTCAACTTTGTTTTATAGGGTCAAATTATCTTAAAGTTTGACCGAGTTTGTGCAAATATATGTCAATGCTTGCGAAACCAAATAGGTATATGACGAAAATATATTTTATCATGAACCTAATGCTACTAATTTGATAACATAAATGTTGGTCTATTATTGCATAAATACGGTCAAACATAAAAGACTTTTCAATAAAGTTGGAAGTACACTCTTTCAAAAACGGAGGGAGTATGCATCACTACCGGCCCAGCATTTGTACTATATAATAAATGTGATGTTATTTTAGCATCTAACAGCAAACAGACAAGTACAAAAGATGCGAAAGTGTCCTTCTGCTCTGCTCCCGAGCTCAAATGAGCTCGCTGAACAGTAAAATCAAAAACAATTCAAAAAATATTCTGATTTTCTTTTGTGAGAAGCTTTGACAAAAGTTCTAAGTCCTTGAAAATTCGTCATGTAAGGCGTGGCAAAAAAAAACAAATTCAGTGCTCCAAAATGCTTTTGAAGGTAGCATTTTTAGATTATCTATTTTTTTGCCACATCTTCTAGAAATGTGATTCCATGACAAATTTTTATAGGCACTTGCAACTTTTCAATGTTTGTCATAAAAAACCCAGATTTTTTTTATTTTACTGTTCACCTAAGCTCATTTGAGCTCAGGCTCAGAAACTCTGCGTCCCAAAAGATGGTGTTTTTCGTAACCTCACCAAAGGTGCAGAGAACAAAAGGAGGGCTTCGTAGCTGTAGCATTTTTGTATTCTTTTTTCATCCTATATACATAGTACTAGTACTAACATATTTTGACAAAAGAGTAAATAGCTCGGCCTGATAAATCATCAGCTCCATTTAATATATGAATGTGAACCTACACTGCTCTGCATAATGCATTGAGATTTATTTGCAACACAAAATTCCAGTTACAGGTTTACGATCGAAAAGGAAATTCAGAATGAGGAGTTGAGCGTTTCCGGGTTTATTAGTGCCTCTCAACTCAACTCAACTCAGCTCAACAGGCTTCTCAGCAATCTTGCTACCTTAACAAAGCTTGATAAGATTCTAGCGCACCCTGTCTACGAAAATTCAACACGAATGACTACATGTCAAAGAGAAAAGAGATACACAGGTCATCATTCAGAAAGTGCATCAGGTAGATCCGCAGCGGCGCGAATCCTCCATCGGTCTCCATTGTCCACACGCATCTGAAGGTGACTTATGCAGCGACCGCAGCTTTGCCATTCTTAGCTGCCTCTCCCTCAGCTTTCTTAGCTTCCCTGTCCTGGTCTTTCTTCTGTGCCCTTATCATCGCACGTCTTGCCCGGGGGCGCATCTCACGCACTTGCCGCGGTGGCATCACGAAAGGTTCGAGGGGCCGGTCGTGAAATGGATGCTCGCCTTCAGCAAATATCCTCAGCTTACGATCCCTGTCCTGGAGAGTCAAAGCAGGAGGTGTTAACTGAGTATACCATCATAAAACTAGTGCATGTTAAATGGTAATTTCAAAACAAACTTCAGAAATAATAATAAAAATCTGATCATGCACCATGAACAGATTGGTTAACTTCGTAACCTTAACACGCAAACTTAAACAAGACACGAGTAACATAGTGCATATGGACAAACTTCTCTCATAACTTTATATTATATTATACAGAATGACATGTCATGGCTCAGCGCATAATAAGAACAATAGCATTATCACCAGTTCATGGCGCATGATAAAAGTGCACAGTCTATAACAGGGTAACTGTTATTCTAGCTAATACGTAGAAGATTCAACACGTATATGCATACAGAAATCCTACTTACAGAATATTCTGGTAGCAATTAAAGCTAGCATATAATCTTGAACCAGAAAAAAAGATGAACCTATGACCAATCCTTATAAACAAGTAGAAATGAAATTTCACTTACATCACGCAATTTATTGCGGGGAAGCATGCGCATGACAGCTTTACGGATCACTTCAGTTGGGTCTTTTGCCATCTGGTCCTTGAGCTTTCTTTCCTTCAGATGGCCAATATACCTATTGGGGAAATGGCAAAATGCACATGACAGAAGAAACTTAATAATGATGCCAAATAAGGTATAAAAAAGTATTTGCTACAATTACTAACCCTGTATGCCAGTAGTAAATTTTGTCAGTCATTTTTCTTCCTGTGACACAGATATCTTTTGCATTAAGGACAATGCACATGTCTCCAGCTTCCACATGAGGTGCATAGGTTGGCTTGTCCTTGCCTTGAAGCACAACAGCTATTTGGGATGCCAACCGTCCAAGTACCTATCACATAGACAAAGCAACTTACTGCATAACCAAATATTTTGACCTGGGCAAATCCTCACAACTGAAACAAACAGAAGAATTCTGACCTGGCCCTTTGCATCAAAAACACGCCACCGCAACCCTTCTAAGTCAATTCTCCTCAACCCTGCAAGTGCTTTCTGCGCAGTTCAAAAAAGAGACATGTGTTAGTACCACTGTGCTCGTAATTCACATATTGGCACCATGGTTTGAATACTGCATTCATGCTGTTCAAACTATAGGCTGGATGCAGGAAAGATTCATACTGGGTAGTTATTTGAGGATTTCAATTGCAATGTTAGTTTCTTTTTTCAGTGAGAGCCAAAGAGTTGCAGCTTCTTTCACTCAAACTATAATCTGGATGCAAGAAAGATTCATAATGGGTAGTCATTAGAGGATTTCAACTGCAGGCTACTTTCATTTTTCAGGGAGGATCAAAGGGTTGCAGCTTCTTTATCTCAATCCAATATAATCTTTGACCAACGATAAGATACTGTTCCAAAACAATATATGGAAGTTCATTGTCAGGGTAACATATTTTGCACCTTTCCATGAACAAGTTACTAATTATGTACTGCGAATTCAGTGGTGAAATGAGTGCACTAACAAACAATCAAATAATGCCCTAACAAACAATTAAAGAATGCCCCTTTCCATGAACAAGTTACTAAATATGTACTGCAAACTCAGTGGTGAAATGAGTGCACTAACAAACTCTTATCTCATTTTAACTTCAGAGTACCATATATGAAATATCATTTCACAGAAGTCGGCAGAGGAGGAGGACAAGAATCTGGCGGTGGACGAGGGCAAGAAGTCGGAGGATGAGGAGGACAAGAATCCGGCAAGGGAGGAGAAGCTGGTCTTCAAGGTACAGGTCTGATCCTTGCTGAATCTTGATGATAACTTCTCACCTAGAACCTATGAATGTTCTCACCAGTTTGAGGAACCCTTGTCTTTCCTGTAATAAGCGTTTTTTGACAGAATTTTGAATTGGAGAGATTGTTGTGGTTGCTTCCAGTGCTTGCAATGAGCTTTAGGTAAATGTTAGAGCTGTTGAATTTGGTTTGCCACAAGCTAGCATACACTGAAACTATGATGCTAATCTTTTGTCAGTGTAAAACTGTCTGCACTTAACAGCAAGGATCTCCAAGAATTCTGTTACCATCTGTTCTGTTTCTTCTCAGAACAAAACACAAAGTACCAGCACTGCAAGACAATCACCAACAGATCACTTGGGCAGAATATTTTCAACTCCTCAACGGTTCCTGATTCTCTTCTTGTGTGCGCAGTATTATCATTTCCATTTCTTTAACCAGAAGCATTTATAAGCTTAGCTCCGGAAAGGTAACCAGAAGCTTAGTATCCCAGTGAAGCTGGTAGAACTTGTTGATGTACTAATTGTGCGGAACGGAAGCTCTCGTCAGAAGAAGGCGACGGTACATGACCACTACGACGCCTTCATCAACAAGGGACAGGTCTGGCTGTCTCACGATTTTGCAGTTTAGTATTTGTTCTCTCATAGATTTAAGTTGTGAATCTGGTCAGTGTTTGTGTAAAGAAATTTCCTTTGTACAACTCAAGTTGAGCTGAAGAATAATATGATTTAAGTTGTGAATTTGGTCAGATCTGTGTAAAAGAAATTTGCTTTGTACAGCTCAAGTCGAGCTGAAGAAAAATATGATATATGATCAAACATTGTGAGGTCATTAATCTTACAATTAATCAGTGGTTAAAAGACTCGTGTTCAAATCCAGAATTACTGTGAGATGAATTGACCTAGTAACACAATTAATTAGCATGATACTGTACGGCCAGTATCATGCTTAGCCTTGTTCGTTGAGCTTTGATAGTTAGAGACAGACAGCCTGATTGTTCCGCCGCTCTTGATAAAGATGCCGCTAGTGATAAGAAATGCACTGGCTGTTGTTGTATTCCATTTTCCCTGTACCTCCTTATCTTGTCGAGCCAATTTGTAATATGTACGTAATTATCTACGTACTCGTGACTTTGCTTGCAAAATGTAAACAATAATAACACGATGGGATAAAAACACTGAAGAAAATTAAGTGCTGTATCAGATTAGTCATGGATAGCAGTTGGCATGATTCGCCCTGGATTAATGCTAGCAACCGAGAATAATGAATAAGTCTTCTACCAATCGATCACAGCAGCCAACAATGAATGTTTGATTTGATTCGCACGTACCCAGCAGGTCCCAATCAAGCTAATGATTAATTAGGAAGATCGGTGCCTCGAAAGAGAAGTAGTGCGTGACTCACCTTCAGGTTTCCGGTGTAGGCCGGCGGTGCAGCGGATCCTGGCGCGGCGCCGGGCGAGGAGGACGAGGGAGGGGAGGCGGCCGGCGGGGCCTTCTGGGAGGAGGAGGAGGAGAGGAAGCGGGAGAGAAGGCGTGGCGGCGGGGGCGGGGCTCGGGCCAAGCTCCGAAGTGGATTCTGCTGCGGCGGTGCCGAGCTGGGGGCGGACGACCGGGGCAGGAGGAGAGCGCGAGCTCGCGAACGCCACATCGTCGTCGTCGTCCTCGGCGGCGGCGGCGAGGTGCTGTGGTGGTTCTCTTGTGTGGTGGGGACGCGGAGCACGGGAGAGAGGCAGTGAAAGGTTTCGCGTTAGGGTTTAAGGCCTTAATGGGCTATTGTTGGGCCACTGGTGCTATTGATGGCCATGAAACTCATTTGTGCCAGTTCAATCTTAAAATTTACTCAAAAAAAAGTTGAATCTTAAAATGTCTCAGAAAAAGTTGAATCCCAAAGTCCCCTAAAGAAATCTAAATCTCAAATAATGTCTCAAGAAAAGTTGAATATCAAAATATTCTTTAAAAAAGTTGAATCTCAAATTTCTATTAAAAAGTTGAAAATCTTTTTTTTTCTCATGGTCATCTTCTTCCCCAAATCACCCGCACAAGCAGCTGCCCCCAGCCGTGACCGCTTCTGCCGCCCCATGGCCGTCGGCCCTGGCAGCGACCTTGAGCCTACATCCATGTCGGAGCTGCCGCGGCCACCCGCAAGCCCGAGGGGCGCAATGAATGTCGGGAATGACGCGAGGGGACATCGGCCGGGTTGTCGGCGGCGATGGGGACGGCCGGAATCAGGAGTGGGCGACGACGGGGATGGCGGTTGACGTGAAACTTCATTCCCGTCATCATGGGCCATCTGTTTCTTCTCTACTACTACCCACCCTCACGGGTGAAAAATGCTAAAAAAGGAAAAATGGAGGTTTCATTTGCTCTAGTATTACGGGTTTCTTTTTGCATGTGTGTGGAAAACGAAGTACCATGGCATTGGCATTGGTGAAGAAATCAACATTTTCAAAAAAGCCTCAGATCCATGCCCACCGTACAAACAGCTGATTTTGATTTAATTTTGCGTCCTTGCTACAGTAGTACATAGTGTGGCATCTACCCTCCACATGACATCAACGACCGGTACCGATAGCAGGTGTACCACAGTAAACTGTGGTGGGTCCAACTTAAGAGTATAGTTGGTTTGCTGCCAAAAATTGGCATGCCAACGTTTGGCATTGTGCCAAATATTGGCAACTACTCCCTCCGTTTCTAAATAATTGTCTTTCTAGAGATTTCAACAAATGACTACATATGGAGCAAAATGAGTGAATCTACACTCTAAAACATGTCTACATACATCCGTATGTTGTAGTCCATGTGAGATGGCTAGAAAGACAATTATTTGGAAACGGAGGGAGTACTTGGTTGGCTACGAGTTGTTTTGCCTATCTCACATAAAGTTGCCAATAGTTGGCAAGTCTTGATATTGCCAATAGTTGACAATGCCAACATTTGGCAAGCCAAATATTGGTAGCAAACCAATTATGTTCCCCTGCCAGTGCAATGACAGTTACCAATAGTCTACTTCACACTTATAAACAGCCTATACTAGAATCCAACTTCACTACGAAGCAAAATTTGTAAAGAAAAAAAAAATCCGCTCAAGAGCAAAGCGTACAGAAAACAGAGCATCATTTCCACCTTCAGAGCAAGGCTTGTTACTGTAGAAAAAAAATCATCTTTTATTCAGAGCAAGCGTACATGAAAGATTTATGTTACTGATAATACATCCATTTTTATCCCCCACGAAATTACATTTCTTCAAACTTCTCCTTGCCTGTAAAAATTATTCTTCTGCTGTGGGTCTCTGCTGCTTCTGAGGATGATCGATTTGGTTTCACTTTCACGCCTCTCTCTACTTTGCAGCATCCTTGGACAGGAAGTTGTGCGACTGGATGTGGCGCACGTTGGAGAGCTCGTCCACCGAGTCGCCCCGCTCGAAGACGGCCGCCGCGCCCATGCCGGATCCTGCGATCCACCCACGATAACACAGCGTGTTCAGTTATTACCAGCACAAGTGCGTTTTTCTTAACTGTGTGTGTGAGCAGCGGGGTTCAGAGGGGAGAGAACGAACCGATGCACATGGTCACCACGCCGAATCTGCAGTCCCTGCCCCGGCGCTTCATTTCGTTCAGAAGGGTCGAGATGCACCGGGCCCCTGAAGAAAACAAACAGGCTCATCGGGTTAGTACATTGTTTGCTCATATGATGCAGCGACAGTTTATAATTTGCAACAACAATGCTTCCGTTGGGACCATCGCATTCCAAGGTCTAGATTGGTTATAATTTGAAACAACAATGCTTCCGTTGGGACCATCGCATTCCAAGGTCTAGCTGATCAAATCTCGCATACAGGCGAGCAGATGTTCGGTTAATTACCTGTTGCTCCAAGAGGATGCCCCATAGCGATGGCTCCTCCGTTCACGTTCACCTTTGACCGGTCGAGTCCCAGCTTGTTGCAGCAGTAGACAAATTGGGAGGCAAAGGCCTGCAAATGGACGAACAGGGCGTCAACAATTGTTACATATTTAAGAGAAAAGCTGGGGTTGTGACAACTGAACATACCTCGTTCAATTCAAAGAGATCAATGTCGTCAATCTCAAGGCCAGCAGACTTCACTGCAGCAGGTATGGCGACAGCAGGACCGACGCCCATAACGGCTGGATCCACTCCAACAGCAGCGAAACTCCTGAGATGATGATTAGAGGAAACACCAATAAAATCAGTAAAGCAGCAGATGTAGGTAAGGTATTTCTCAAATGCCATTCAGAAAACTTGTTAACGAATGTTATTTCTATACATAAGGAGGGAGAGGCGGATACCGCACCTGAAAACGCCAAGTATAGGGAGCCCCTTGCTCACCGCTACAGATCTCTTCATGAGAAGAACAGCTCCAGCACCATCACTCACTTGGCTAGAATTACCTACATAGGTTTAATAGATAGAATCTTTCAGATGCAGACAAACAGGCTTCTGTTTGGAACGGTAGTGCCAGCAAAGAGCTCTGAATACCTGCAGTTGTAGTCCCATCCTTCTTGAAAACTGTCTTAAGCTTGGCCAATCCAGATAGCGTGGTCCCTGGCCTAATCCCATCATCAACTGATATCACAACTTTCTTTTCCTCTCCAGTTTTGGGGTCAATAAGCTGCAGAATGAGATGATGTTAGTGATTAATGCTCATATCAAATACTTCTGATAGATAAAAATATAGAGTGCAAAAAAAGGAGCAGCGCCATTTACCTTTGTATGCACTGGAATAATCTCATCCTTGAACTTTCCAGAAGCCGTGGCTGCAGCAGCTCTCGCATGAGACTCAACCTGTTAAAATACAAACTTTAATCACATTTTCATGTATAGGGCGAAGCAATGGAATTAAAACATAGCGCATATGCACGAGGAACTCACAGCAGCCTTATCTTGCTCTTCTCTGGTTACACCGTATCGCTGTGCAACATTTTCAGATGTTATTCCCATGGGTAGAAGACAATCCTGTGCTTTCTGTAGTTCAATGACCTGCAAAGAAGAATGTGTTACCAAAGGCACAAACAGAGTAACTATGTGGAGCGAAATACAGGGTGCATATGAAATCCTTACTCTTGGGTTTACTTGGCCTTCCCAACCAACGGAGTTTACCGACATGGACTCAAGACCTGCACCAATGCCTGTTTTGGACAAAAAAACTGTAGTTCAGCACCTCTAACTTCAAATAAAGAATCTATGCAGCAAAACTAGCATAAAGCACACAGTAATTACCTATGTCATAGAAACCAGATTTTATAGCAGCAGCAACATCTGCTACTGCCTGTAGCCCGGATGAGCATTGGCGGTTCACAGTTCTCACAGGAACGGTCTCTGCATCAGCAAAGAGGAAATTAAGGAAATAGAAATTGCTGTACATAAAAAAAAAAGAAACCCGTTCTTTCATATGAGGGTGGCATAAAAAAAATAGAAATTGCTGTATATGATTTTGACAACATAGTATTTACCAGGAATTCCAGCTAACAGAGATGCAGTCCTGCACTCGATCGCACGCTGAGAACCTGGGCCTAGCACCGTCCCGACCACAACGTCGCCGATTTCAGCTGGGTTGATTCCAGTTTTGTCCAGAACAGCCTATGCATGGAGATGTGCAGTGAGCAAAAATCTGAGGATGCCGTCCTCTCGGTTTGAACGAGCCAGAGAACTGAACCACAAATAGGAACATGCCAAGTGCAAACCTTGAGAACAGGGGTAAGAAGATCCTCGGGGTACGTGTCCTTGAAGCCCCCTCGCTTGGCCTTGCATATCGGCGTCCGGTAGGCACTGCAGGCGACACAGCAAAGAAGAAGAAAGTAAAAATCAGAACAAACATGGCATCTGTTCCATGATCATTCCGTTCTGTGATTTGCACATGGTGCGCCCATAAAGAACAGCGCTCTGCATTTCCAGAACCTAGCTGCCACGCAATTTGGACAGCAACTATGATTACGAGCAAGCCACTGGCAGAGCATAGGATCTGAACCCTGGACTGTGCAGTGTGTGTGGATCAAGCGTTGGTTCTTGTAAAATAAGTGGAGCATCATCTGTGTGCTTGTGAGACAGTAGTACTACAAGGCTAATTAGGCCGTGGAAAATAGCAGCCCCCGGCATGTATGACCACCTGAACTGAACTGAGGTGAACTACAGCTTTGGGGGGGGGGGGGGGGGGGGGGGGGGGAGAACCGACTAATTCGCTCCTTTTAAGCTACTTTAGATTAGAGGGGTAGAGGATATTCGAATCGGAACCAGTATCAATTCCCCTCCCCTTGGCGCACGCGAGATGGATATACTGCTAAGAAGGGAATTAACTGGATCGTGGAGCAGGTAGGTAGAGAGGGGAGGGTGGGGAGGCTTACGCGACGATGACGACGTCGTCCCCGAAGCAGGAGCTCCGCTGGTATGCGGCGCTGTCCCCTGCCGCGCACGCCGACGCCTGCACGCACAAATCAACCAGTCAGCTCGTCCCGCCCGCGTAAAAAGAAGAGGATCACGGGAGGACGAAGAGAGGAGGGGATGAAATCAGGGGAAGACGAGATCTCACGGATAGCTGGGCCTGGCTGGAAGCGGAGGAGGGGAGGAGGTGCGCGAGGAGCACGCGCTGCCGGTCGATCGCCTTCTCCATGGAAGAAGCAGGGAGATCTCTCTCGCGCTGACTGATGATTTTGGGGTCGGGGGAGGGAGGCGTGTTGGGGATGGGGGGAAGGGAGGTCGTTGGCTGGTTGCTTCTTATCGAAAAGGGGAAGAGAGAGTCGGAAGCGAAAGCGGCTGGCTGTTGCACGTAACGTCACGCAACCTTAATTACCGCACCCCGTAGGAGGTTGTGCAGGCTACTCCCCCACGCGCACGTTCAGACCGGATCAGACGTGCGAGTGCCAACAGATTTTGGCTGTATTACACCCTTTGTGGAATTTTTTTATTTTAAAAAAATCAGATCTATTATGTTTTCTTTCGCGAATATACATAAAGTTTGTGCATCATTTCACTGTAGAAGAAATTAAGAGCGAATACAAGAGGTGGTACAACCCATGGCACAGACGCGTAAGGCGTGAGCATGACGCCCGGAGCAGAGAGACATGGGATTGGATGCTCGGCCCACCACCCTCGAAACCAGCCCAAACCAAACCAACATCTTCGAGGACACTGCAAGCAAACAAGACAGCAGCTTCTCCAAGGAGAACGACGCCGAGCCGCCGTCGTCGCCCGATCGGATAATCGGACCTAGGGGCTTCCCATGATGCTCGAATAAAGACACAAATGATGGCCATGGCGGCGCTTCCAAGAAGGGGACGGTATCCCCGGGTGTTGCCGCTGCCAGCATCGAAAGGTCGAGCAAGGCTTTCGTCCTAGCCAGTAGTTTATGTTAAGAGTTTTTTTTTCTCGTCTGGGCAGAGTTCGGTGGATGGCGGAGCTTCATCATCGAATTGGTCTTCCAGGCCTTGATCCTCCACGAGTTCATCCACGGGGACAGAGTAGGCGGAGCTCCGACGTAGATTTATGCCATCCCTTGGGGCGGTGATGTTAGGGTTTTTCGTTATACGTGTGTGACAATGAAATCCGATGTCAGGCACTTTAGATTGATTCAGGGGTTCAACGACGTTAACTGCGGCACTAGAGCGCTAGACCTTAGTGCACGTGCGCGAGGACTTCCATGTTGTCATTTACAAGGTCAAGCCGGCTCTGTTTGGGCAACAAAGACAGCGACGCATTGGCGGCTAGTTCTCACGAGAGGCAAAGGTGCAAGGTCCACAATGTAACTTTTTTATTTGTTTGAGGTGCTTTGTACTTTCTAGAGCATCTAGACTGGACCCCCCCCCCTCCCATACACACTTCTTCCCTAAACGTCTAGGCGGAATGCCGGGGCAAAAAAATGTTACCCAACCAGACACGCCGCTTCCTCTCTAAACGTCCGGGCGGACAGCCCGGACAAAGATGACACCCAACCGGACCCCCCTCCCATACACACTTCTTCCCTAAACGTCCGGGCGGACAGCCCGGAAAAAGATGACACCCAACCAGACACGCCACTTCCTCTCTAAACGTCCGGGCGGGTAGCCTGGACAAAAATGACACCCAACCGGACCCCCCTCCCATACACACTTCTTCCCTAAACGTCTAGGCGGACTGCCGGGGCAAAAAAATGTTACCCAACCAGACACGTCACTTCCTCTCTAAACGTCCGGGCGGACAGCCCGGACAAAGATGACACCCAACCGGACCCCCCCTCCCATACACACTTCTTCCCTAAACGTCCGGGAGGACAGCCCGGACAAAGATGACACCCAACCGGACCCCCCTCCCATACACACTTCTTCCCTAAACGTCCGGGCGGACAGCCCGGACAGAGATGACACCCAACCAGACACGCCACTTCCTGTCTAAACGTCCGGGCGGGCAGCCCGGACAAAAATGACACCCAACCGGACCCCCCTCCCATACACACTTCTTCCCTAAACGTCTAGGCGGACTGCCGGGGCAAAAAAATGTTACCCAACCAGACACGCCGCTTCCTCTCTAAACGTCCGGGCGGACAACCCGGACAAAGATGACACCCAACCGGACCCCCCCCTCCCATACACACTTCTTCCCTAAACGTCCGGGCGGACAGCCCGGACAAAGATGACACCCAACCAGACACGCCACTTCCTCTCTAAACGTCCGGGCAGACAGCCCGGACAAAAATGACACCCAACCGGACCCCCCTCCCATACACACTTCTTCCCTAAACGTCTAGGCGGACTGCCGGGGCAAAAAAAGTTACCCAACCAGACACGCCGCTTCCTCTCTAAACGTCTGGGTGGACAGCCCGGACAAAGATGACACCCAACCGGACCCCCCTCCCATACACACTTCTTCCCTAAATGTCTAGGCGGACTGCCCGGACAAAAAAATGTCACCCAACCAGACACGCCACTTCCCAACCGGACCCCCCCCCCACACACACACTTCCTCCCAAAACGCCCGGACGGACAACCCACATGGCCTAACAAAAAATACAAACCAACCGTATCCTCCCCCACTTCCTCCTTGAACATTCAGGTGGGCAACCAGGACAGGGCCCGGACAAAAAGTGCCACCCAACCGGATGTTGGGGGACGTAGCAGAAATTCAAAATTCTCCTACGTATCACCAAGATCTATCTATGGAGAAACCAGCAACGAGGGGAAGGAGAGTGCACCTACATACCCTTGTAGATCGCTAAGCGGAAGCGTTCAAGTGAACGGGGTTGATGGAGTCGTACTCGCCGTGATCCAAATCACCGATGACCAAGTGCCGAACGGACGGCACCTCCGCGTTCAACACACGTACAGCCCGGTGACGTCTCCCATGCCTTGATCCAGCAAGGAGAGAGGGAGAGGTTGAGGAAGACTCCGTCCAGCAGCAGCACAACGGCGTGGTGGTGGTGGAGGAGCGCGGAATTCTAGCAGGGCTTCGCCAAGCACTACGAGAGATGAGGAGGGAGAGAGGTAGGGCTGCGCCTTGGGAGAGTTCATCTTGTGTCTTAGGCAGCCCCAAAACCTCCACTATATATAGGGGCAAGGGGGAGGGGGAGGCGCCCTAGGGTTTCCTCTAGGGGGGCGGCGGCCAGGGCAGATTGGATCTCCCCCTTGGGTGACTTGGCCCCCAAGCCAGGAGGTGGGGACCCTAGATGGGGCGCCCCAAACCCCCTGGTCACGTGGGAATAGGTGAGGGGGCGCACAGCCCCTTAGTGGGCTGGTTTGCCCCCTTCCCTTGGCCCATGAAGCCCCCCAACACTTGCCGGGGCTCCCGAAACACCTTTCGGTCATGCTGGTCATCACCCGGTACCTCCTGAACACTCCCGGACTCCAAAACCCTTCGTCCAATATATCAATCTTTACCTCTGGACCATTCCAGAACTCCTCGTAACATCCGGGATCTCATCCGGGACTCCGAACAACATTCGGTAACCGCGTACATACTTTCCCTATAACCCTAGCGTCATCGAACCTTAAGTGTGTAGACCCTACGGGTTCGGGAATCATGCAGACATGACCGAGACACCTCTCCGGCCAATAACCAACAGCGGGATCTGGATACCCATGTTGGCTCCCACATGTTCCACGATGATCTCATCGGATGAACCACGATGTCAAGGATTCAGTCAATCCCGTATACAATTCCCTTTGTCTAGCGGTATTGTACTTGCCCGAGATTCGATCGTCGGTATCCCGATACCTTGATCAATCTCGTTACCGGCAAGTCTCTTTACTCGTTCCGTAACACATCATCCCGTAATCAACTCCTTGATCACATTGTGCACATTATGATGATGTCCTACCGAGTGGGCCCAGAGATACCTCTCCGTCACACGGAGTGACAAATCCCAGTCTCGATTCGTGCCAACCCAACAGACACTTTCGGAGATGCCTGTAGTGTACCTTTATAGCCACCCAGTTACGTTGTGACGTTTGGCACACCCAAAGCATTCCTACGGTATCCGGGAGTTGCACAACCTCATGGTCTAAGGAAATGATACTTGACATTAGAAAAGCTTTAGCATACGAACTACACGATCTCTGTGCTAGGCTTAGGATTGGGTCTTGTCCATCACATCATTCTTCTAATGATGTGATCCCGTTATCAATGACATCCAATGTCCATGGTCAGGAAACCGTAACCATCTATTGATCAACGAGCTAGTTAACTAGAGGCTTACTAGGGACATGGTGTTGTCTATGTATCCACACATGTATCTGAGTTTCCTATCAATACAATTCTAGCATGGATAATAAACGATTTATCATGAACAAGGAAATATAATAATAACCTATTTATTATTGCCTCTAGGGCATATTTCCAACAGTCTCCCACTTGCACTAGAGTCAATAATCTAGTTCACATCGCCATGTGATTAACATTCACAGGTCACATCGCCATGTGACCAACATCCAAAGAGTTTACTAGAGTTCATAATCTAGTTCACATCACTATGTGATTAACACTCAATGAGTTCTGGGTTTGATCATGTTTCTTGTGAGAGAGGTTTTAGTCAACGGGTCTGCAACATTCAGATCCGTATGTACTTCGCAAATCTCAACGCTATATTTGGAGCCATTTCAAATAACTGTTCTACTTGGAGCTATTCTAAATTGTTGCTCCATTATACGTATCCGGTATCTCTACTCAAAGCTATCCGGATGGGTGTTAAGCTTGCATCGACGTAACTCTTTACGTCGAACTCTTTATCACCTCCATAACCGAGAAACATATCCTTATTCCTCTAAGGATAATCTTGACCGCTATCTGGTGATCTACTCCTAGATCACCTTTGTATCCTCTAGCCAGACATGTGGCAAGGCACATGTCAGGGGTGGTACACAACATAGCATACTATGGAGCCTATGTCTAAGCATAGGGGACGACCTTCGTCCTTTCTCTCTGTTCTGCCGTGGTCGAGCTTTAAGTCTTAACTTCGTACCTTACAACTCAGGCAAGAACTTCCTTCTTTGACTGATCCATCTTGAACACCTTCAAGATCATGTCAAGGTATGTGCTCATTTGAAAGTACCATTAAGCGTTTTGATCTATCCCTATAGATCTTGATGCTCAATGTTTAAGCAGCCTAATCCAGGTTTTCCATTGAAAAACACTTATCAAATAACCCTATATGCTTTCCAGAAATTCTACATTATTTCTGATCATCAATATGTCAACAACATATACTCATCAGAAATTCTATAGTGCTCCCACTCACTTCTTTGGAAATACAAGTTTCTCATAAACTTTGTATAAACCCAAAATCTTTGATCATCTCATCAAAATGTACATTCCAACTCCGATATGATTACTCCAGTCCTTAGAAGGATTGCTGGAGCTTTGCATACTGGTTAGCATCTTTCAGGATCGACAAAATCTTCTGGTTGTATCACATACAACCTTTCCTCAAGAACAAGGAAACAATATTTTGACATCCCATATGCAAGATTTCATAAATAATGCAGTACCTGCTAATTCCAACAGACTCTTAGCATCACTACGAGTGAGAAAGTCTCATCGTAGTCAACTCCTTGAACTTGTCGTGAAACACCTTAACGACAAGTCGAGCTTTCTCAATGGTGACACTTACCATCATTGTCTGTCTTCCTTTTAAAATCCACATGTACCCAACAGCCTTACGACCATCAAGTAGTTCTTTCAAAGTCTACACTTTGTTTTCATACATGGATCCTCTCTCGGATTTTATGGCCTCGAGCCATATTTCGGAATCCGGGCCCACCATCGCTTCTCCATAGCTCATAGGTTCATCGTTGTCCAACAACGTGACCTTTTAAGACAGGGTTACCACTTTGTACACACCCTTGTCAACCTATGAGGTTCGATAGTAACTTGATCTGAAGCTCCATGATCATCATCATTAGCTTTCTCTTCAACTGAGGTAGGGCCACAGAAATATTTTTCCTGTGCTTGCGCTACTCTCTGATTGAAGTGAAGGTTCAACAACCTTATCAAGTTCTATCTTCCTCCCACTCAATTCTTTCGAGAGAAACTTTTCCTCGAGAAAGGACCCGATTCTAGAAACAATCCCTATTGCTTTCAGATCTGAATTAGGAGGTATACCCAACTGTTTTGGGTGTCCTATGAAGATGCATTTTATCCGCTTTGGGTTCGAGCTTATCAACCTGAAACTTTTTCACATAAGCGTCGCAGCCCCAAACTTTTAAGAAACGACAACTCAGGTTTCTCCAAACCATAGTTCAAACGGTTTCGTCTCAACGGAATTACGTGGTGCCCTATTAAAGTGAGTGCGGTTGTCTCTAATGCCTAACCCATGAACGATAGTGGTAATTCGATAAGAGACATCATGGTACGCACCATATCCAATAGGGTGCAACTATGATGTTCGGACACACCATCACACTATGGTGTTCCAGGCGGTATTAGTTGTGAAACAATTTCCACAGTGCCAAACTCGTAACTCAGATATTCATTTCTATGATCATATCATAGACATTTTATCCTCTTATCACGAAGATCTTCAACTTCACTCTGAAATTACTTGAACCATTCAATAATTCAGACTTGTATTTCATCAAGTAAATATACTCAGTATCTACTTAAATCATCTGTGAAGTAAGAATATAACGATATCCACTGCGTGCCTCAGCACTCATTGGACTGCACACATCAAAATGTGTTACTTCCAACAAGTTGCTATCTTGTTCCATCTTACTGAAAACGAGGCTTTTCAGTCATCTTGCCCATGTGGTAAGATTTGCATATCTCAAGTGATTCAAAATCAAGTGAGTCCAAACGGTCCATCTGCATGGAGTTTCTTCATGTGTATATACCAACAGACATGGTTCACATTACTCAATCCTTTTCAAAAATGAGTGAGTCCAAAGATCCATCAACATGGAGCTTCTTCATGCGTTTTATACCAATATGACGTATACGGCAGTGCCACAAGTAGGTGGTACTATCATTACTATCTTATATCTTTTGGCATGAACATGTGTATCACTATGATCGAGATTCAATAAACCATTCATTTTAGGTGCAAGACCATTGAAGGTATTATTCAAATAAACAGAGTAACTATTATTCTCTTTAAATGAACAACAGTATTGCAATAGACATAATCCAATCATGTCTATGCTCAACGCAAACACCAAATAGCAATTATTTAGGTTTAACACCAATCTCGATGGTAGAGGGAGCGAGCGATGCTTGATCATATCAACCTTGGAAACACTTCCAACACATATCGTCAGCTCACCTTTAGCTACTCTCCTTTTATTCCGTAGCTTTTATTTCGAGTTACTAACACTTAGCAACCGAACCGGTATCTAATACCCTGGTGCTACTAGGAATACTAGTAAAGTACACATTAACATAACGTATATCCAATATACTTCTATCGACAGCCTTCTCATCTACCAAGTATCTAGGATAATTCTGCTCCAGTGGCTGTTCCCCTTATTACAGAAGCACTCAGTCTCGGGTTTGGGTTCAACCTTGCCCTTGCCCTTCTTGAAATTAGTGGTTTCACTAACCATCAACAATTGATGCTCCTTCTTGATTTCTACTTTCGCGGTGTCGAACATCGCGAATATTTCAAGGATCATCATATCTATCCCTGATATGTTATAGTTCATTACGAAGCTCTAGCAGCTTGGTGGCAATGACTTTGGAAAAACATCACTATCTTATCTGGAAGATCAACTCCCACTCGATTCAAGTGATTGTTGTACTCAGACAATCTGAGCACAAGCTCAACGATTGAGCTTTTCTCCCTTAGTTTGCAGTCTAAGAAAATCGTCGGAGGTCTTATACCTCTTGACGTGGGCACGAGCCTGAAATCCCAATTTCAGCCCTCGAAACATCTCATATGTTCCGCGACGTTTCGAAAACGTCTTTGGTGCCTCAACTCTAAACCGTTTAACATTACCGAACTATCATGTAGTCATCAAAACGTGTATGTCAGATGTTCGCAACATCCACAGACCATGTTCGGGGTTCAACACACTGAGCGGTGCATTAAGGACATAAGCTTTCTATTGTCCGCATAATCGCTACTGTCAACTTTCAACTATATTTTCTCTAGGATCGTATCTAACACAGTAGAACTAAAGCGTAAGCTATGACATAATTTGCAAAGTTCTTTTGACTATGTTCAGGATAAACAAGTTCATCTTATGAACTCCCACTCAGATAGACATCCCTCTAGTCATCTAAGTGATTACATGATCCGAGTCAACTAGGCCGTGTCCGATCATCACGTGAGACGGACTAGTCATCATCGGTGAACATCTTCATGTTGATCGTATCTACCATACGACTCATGCTCGACCTTTCGGTCTCTTGTGTTCCGAGGCCATGTCTATACATGCTAGGCTCGTCAAGTCAACCTAAGTGTTTCGCGTGTGTAAATCTGTCTTACACCCGTTGTATGTGAACGTAAGAATCTATCACACCCGATTCACGTGGTGCTTCGAAACGACGAACTTTCGCAACGGTGCACAGTTAGGGGGAACACTTTCTTGAAATTTTAATGAGGGATCATCTTATTTTACTACCGTTGTTCTAAGCAAATAAGATGTATAAACATGATAAACATCACATGCAATCAAATAGTGACATGATATGGCCATCATCACTTTGCTCCTTTCGATCTCCATCTTCGGGGCTCCATGATCATCATCGTCACCGGCATGACACCATGATCTCCATCATCATGATCTCCATCATCGTGTCTTCGTGAAGTTGTCTCGCCAACTATTACTTCTACTACTATGGCTAACGGTTAGAAATAAAGTAAAGTAATTACATGACGTTTATGTTGACACGCAGGTCATAAATAAATTAAAGACAACTCCTATGGCTCCTGCCGGTTGTCATACTCATCGACATGCAAGTCGTGATTCCTATTACAAGAACATGATCAATCTCATACATCACATATCATTCATCACATTCTTCTTGGCCATATCACATCACATAGCATACCCTGCAAAAACAAGTTAGACGTCCTCTAATTGTTGTTTGCATGTTTTACGTGGCTGCTATGGGTTTCTAGCAAGAACATTTCTTACCTACGCAAAACCACAACGTGACATGCCTATTGCTATTTACCCTTCATAAGGACCCTTTTCATCGAATCCGTTCCGACTAAAGTGGGAGAGACAGACACCCGCCAGCCACCTTATGCAACTAGTGCATGTCAGTCGATGGAACCGGTCTCACGTAAGCGTACGTGTAAGGTTGGTCCGGGCCGCTTCATCCCACAATGCCGTCGAAACAAGATTGGACTAGTAACGGTAAGCATATTGAACAAAATCAACACCCACAACTACTTTGTGTTCTACTCGTGCATAGAATCTACGCAATAGACCTAGCTCATGATGCCACTGTTGGGGAACGTAGCAGAAATTCAAAATTTTCCTACGTATCACCAAGATCTATCTATGGAGAAACCAGCAACGAGGGGAAGGAGAGTGCATCTACATACCCTTGTAGATCGCTAAGCGGAAGCGTTCAAGTGAACGGGGTTGATGGAGTCGTACTCGCCATGATCCAAATCACCGATGACCAAGTGCCGAACGGACGGCACCTCCGCGTTCAACACACGTACAACCCGGTGACGTCTCCCATGCCTTGATCCAGCAAGGAGAGAGGGAGAGGTTGAGGAAGACTCCGTCCAGCAGCAGCACAACGGCGTGGTGGTGGTGGAGGAGCGCGGAATTCTAGCAGGGCTTCACCAAGAACTACGAGAGATGAGGAGCGAGAGAGGTAGGGATGTGCCTTGGGAGAGTTCATCTCGTGTCTTAGGCAGCCCCAAAACCTCCACTATAAATAGGGGCAAGGGGGAGGGGGAGGCGCCCTAGGGTTTCCCCTAGGGGGGCGGCGGCCAGGGCAGATTGGATCTCCCCCTTGGGTGACTTGGCCCCCAAGCCAGGAGGTGGGAACCCTAGATGGGGCGCCCCAAACCCCCTGGTCACGTGGGAATAGGTGAGGGGGCGCACAGCCCCTTAGTGGGCTGGTTTGCCCCCTTCCCCTGGCCCATGAAGCCCCCCAACACTTGCCGGGGCTCCCGAAACACCTTTCAGTCATGCTGGTCATCACCCGGTACCCCGTGAACACTCCCGAACTCCAAAACCCTTCGTCCAATATATCAATCTTTACCTCCGGACCATTCCAGAACTCCTCGTAACATCCGGGATCTCATCCGGGACTCCGAACAACATTCGGTAACCGCGTACATACTTTCCCTATAACCCTAGCGTCATCGAACCTTAAGTGTGTAGACCCTACAGGTTCGGGAATCATGCAAACATGACCGAGACACCTCTCCGGCCAATAACCAACAGCGGGATCTGGATACCCATGTTGGCTCCCACATGTTCCACGATGATCTCATCGGATGAACCACGATGTCAAGGATTCAGTCAATCCCGTATACAATTCCCTTTGTCTAGCGGTATTGTACTTGCCTGAGATTCGATCGTCGGTATCCCGATACCTTGTTCAATCTCGTTACCGGCAAGTCTCTTTACTCGTTCCGTAACACATCATCCCGTAATCAACTCCTTGATCACATTGTGCACATTATGGTGATGTCCTACCGAGTGGGCCCAGAGATACCTCTCCGTCACACGGAGTGACAAATCCCAGTCTCGATTCGTGCCAACCCAACAGACACTTTTGGAGATGCCTGTAGTGTACCTTTATAGCCACCCAGTTACGTTGTGACGTTTGGCACACCCAAAGCATTCCTACGGTATCCGGGAGTTGCACAACCTCATGATCTAAGGAAATGATACTTGACATTAGAAAAGCTTTAGCATACGAACTACACGATCTTTGTGCTAGGCTTAGGATTGGGTCTTGTCCATCACATCATTCTTCTAATGATGTGATCCCGTTATCAATGACATCCAATGTCCATGGTCAGGAAACCGTAACCATCTATTGATCAACGAGCTAGTTAACTAGAGGCTTACTAGGGACATGGTGTTGTCTATGTATCCACACATGTATCTGAGTTTCCTATCAATACAATTCTAGCATGGATAATAAACGATTTATCATGAACAAGGAAATATAATAATAACCTATTTATTATTGCCTCTAGGGCATATTTCCAACACCGGACCCCCCCACCCACACACACTTCCTCCCAAAACACCCGGACGGACAACCCACATGGCCTAACAAAAAATACAGACCAACCGTATCCTCCCCCCCACTTCCTCCTTGAACATTCAGGTGGACAACCAGGACAGGGCCCGGACAAAAAATGCTACCCAACCGGAACCCCCCCCCCCCCACACACTTCCTCCCAAAACGTCCCGGCGAACATCCCACGGGGCTTGACAAAAAAGTGCAACCCAACTGTATCCTCCCCCACTTCCTCCTTGAACATTCAGGTGGACAACCAGGACAGGGCCCGAACAAAAAGTGCCACCCAACCGGACCCCCCCCCACACACACACTTCCTCCCAAAACGCCTGGACGGACAACCCACATGGCCTAACAAAAAATACAAACCAACCGTATCCTCCCCCCCCCCCACTTTCTCCTTGAACATTCAGGTGGACAACCAGGACAGGGCCCGGACAAAAAATGCCACCCAACCGGACCCCCCCCCACACTTCCTCCCTAAACGTCCCGGCGAACATCCCACGGGGCTTGACAAAAAAGTGCAACCCAACTGTATCCTCCTCCCACTTCCTCCCTAAACATTCAAGCGGACAACCAAGAGAGGGCACGGAGAAAAAAAAGCCACCCAAAAGACCCCCTCGAAACCCAACCAACATCCAGGCAATCTTGCACCCCTCATATTCAACCCATATGTGAGGCAGATATGGGAACGCCCAGGCATGTCTGCCATGTCAGATACGACAAGTTAGACCCATACCAAATCCCTCCAAATTGACCAAGTCCGCCAAATCGACCACCATGCTCCCGTGTTTGTCCTCCCTTTACCACCCCCGGCATGGTCTCCTCCACCCTCGATTCGCCTCTGTGCCTTCATCCTCGTCCATCGTCCTAGATGTCGATTCTCACTACCCATCCCCCACCGCCATGAAGGATAGCTCGGCGGAGTCAGCGAGAGTCTCAGTCATTGCGACCAACCTGGAGACTATCACTGCGGAGGAAGGGTCGTGCCCGACAGTACTTATGCGAAGCTATGGAGAAGGAGGCCTTCAACATGGACTTGGCACGCCCGGTACATCCACGAGAAGGCACCCACCCTCGGTCGCGCTCAATGTTGTTTTGGCCTCGCAATGGCCGGACATCCCCGATGCCTGGAAGCATGATCTATGTATGAATTGTGGTTTGTTGAATTATTGAATTTGGTGAGGAACTATATGATCTACGTGTGTGTCCTCACATACGAGGGTTTGAATTTGGAAGGTGTGATCGGCGAGGCGGACAAATGAGGGGACTTGCGGCACTACGTGCTCGCAGACATTTAGGGTGTCAGATTTGCAAAAAAAAACTGGTCATTTTATAGTTGTCCATAAATCTAGTTAATTTTCGCAAAAAAGCTTAACTCAAACACCAGGGGAGGGGGCACTATACCGTGCCGGAGGGAGCATGAGCTCCCCTTTTTGTTCGAGTAGGTATGTGCCCGTGCATTGACATGGAGGCCAAATATTTTTTTAATGCAATAAGAGACGACCGCTTCCTACATCAGGACAAGTCTTGATGCAAAACATATACTCCCTTCGTTTTAAAATATAGTGCGTCCTTGGTTTCTGTGCTTCAATTTTGACCATAAATTTAACCAATGAGACCGACTGCGGTGGGAGCAAAAATCATATAATTGAGAACTTTTGAGTAGGAATTCGCTGGTATAATTTTCACTCCCGCCGCAGTCGGTCTCGTTGGTTAGATTTATGGTCAAAGTTGAACATCGGAAAGCGTCGCCGCACTATATTTTGGAACGAAGGGAGTACATAAAATAAGATTATGTTTTGTTTATAAAGCATATATTTTATGTCATTGCTTAAACTGACAAATAGATATATGCATGTGAGGTCATGATTGATGTGCTTTATTGGATTACCAAAGACAAAAGATTGATGATATTCATTTGTTCACGGACCATGAATTTATTGCTATTCATTAGTACCAAGTTTTATCACATGAAATAATTTATTTACGAACCATGAATTTATTGCTATTTAATATTTATTAATAGGTTGCCAAAGATGCCTTACCGGTACCAAGTTTTATCATATGAAATAATTTATTTACAAACCATGAATTTATTATTGGGTTGCCAAAGATGTCTTACCGGTACCAAGTTTTATCATACAAAATAATTTATTTACGGACCATGAATTTATTGCTATTTAATTTTTATTATTGGGTTGCCAAAGATGTCTGACCAGTACCAGCTTTATCATAGGAAATAATTTGTTTACGGACCTTGAATTTATTGCTATACCAAACATTGATCTGATTTATTGGGTTTTCAAAGATTGGTTTGATGAAACCAGAAAGAAGGGGGTGGAAAACCGAGAAAATTCGGTGAAAGGTGGGAGGAAGGATGAATTGGTGGTGTGAAGAAAAATTAACTAAAGATGAATCCTTACATTCTTTTTAGCCACAACAAGTAGCATAATAATATACTCCCTCAACAAGTACTACTAGTATAATAATATGCTCCATTCATTTCTAAATATAAGCCCTTTTCGAGATTTCAATACGAACCATATATAGATGTATATAAAAAAGAACGAGACCATTTCTTGGTCTGGATATACCCCTATGCTGATCCGTATCCACATGGGCTGAACCGCCGTCACCAGTCAGGCGTCAGGCCTGACGCCTTCCCGAATTGGCCTTTCCTGAACCAGCTCTATCTGCTGGCCTAGCTTCGCTTCACTGTACGCCCTCCTCTAGATCACCATCATCATCATAATGGTAATGTTCTCATACATTGCCATTTCTACGCTACATATATCATTACCAACACCGCAAAAGTGCAAACGTGTATGCTCCAAAATGGGCCAACCAACCTATTATTTCCCGAGCACCACCACTCCCCTCCTCTCATAGACATCATCATGAAACAAAATGCTCCATGGACGGCCCATCCATTGCCACTTCTATGCAACATCATATTCTTCACCACACCACTACAAACAAAGAAACAGACAGAGTGGCATCCCATCCCAACAAAGGAAATGTATCCCATCAAGGAAATGTGCATGGACAAACAGACAGACAGACAAAGAGTTTGCCTCATTTTCATACCATCATAAATTTTCTAGTTACATACACCGACGGATCGATACTCAAACCCAGACATAACCCGCACCAGGTTTTGACGATCTAGATAGAAACCATACATAACAGTCGCAGAACAAGACGCGGCGGCCCAGACCCGCTCCGGGGTCTCTGGGCACCCTAGGTACACACATTGCCATTGACATTGCATTGCATTGCATTTGACTCTCATCCAGCAACACCAGGCGCACGCAGTTGCTTCGTTTCTCTTCTTCTCTTTTTTTTTACACAGGGAGGATGGGCGGATCGGTCGGTCTAGTCTCTGCCTTCCTCCTCGTCGCGCTTGGCGTGGTGCACGGTCCAGTAGGCCTGCGCCGCCAGCACGCGGTCCAGGAGGTCCTGCGGCGGGATCGCCCTCCCCCGCCGCAGCTGCGGGGGGATGCTCGCCGTGTGCACCAGGTTCTTCCACTTATCCTGGTTCAACAAAAAAGACGTCTCAACGCGGGGCTCAGGAACTGATAACACGGGTTTTTTGCTGTTATACTATCACGCTATGATCTGACAGAGGAGTAAAATCCAGTGCTTCATTCACACTGGCAGAAAGATACGCATGGCAAACAAGTGGCTAGTTACAGGGGAGCATCAGGCGGCGAGGTAATTAGCTGTGGAATGGAGCAGTGCCAGGATCAAAAGATGGTGATGGCTAGCGACTCTGAGGTTTTTCCACTGAGCCGTTTTCAAGGGATTACCTTGAGGTCGACATAGGTCCTCTCCTCGTTGTCGCGAAACGCATGGTTCTTGACGTTTTTCCACCTGTAAGGAAAAGGATAAAGATGGGTCACATGAGACGAAATGGTGTGATCTGCACTGACCCTGCGATGGAAGAACTATCCTGGGCACAAACAAACCTGCCGAAACCAAGCAGCTCCACAGCTTCCACCAGTAGCTCCACCTCAGCAACGGAGAAGGGCCTCCGCTTACGCCTTTGCCCGAAGTCCCTCTGCCTTGACCTGGGAACAACTGGCACGATGGCCAGCGCGTCTGGGTTTGAAGTCCCATAGGGGACGATCGCTTGGCAGATTTCTGACCTGACTTGCGCAGGCCCTTCATAGGGATAATCACCCAGAGTGCAGCTTATAAAAGGCTGTTCGAACTTTATCCTGGAAAATGGTGGAGTATAGGAAATCCTTAGATGAGCATAAACAACAGAGATCAAGCAAAATGATATTTTGAAACATCTGCAAAGCATCTTGGTAATGTTTTTCTTCTTTCTGATCAGTAAACCTAATGCAAATCTCCAGTATAATAGTGCGAGAAGAGGTGGCTTTATGGGTAACTTACTTTGATAACGGATTCACAACAGATGGACCAGCGGAGTCCATCTCTTCAGGTGCTAGTCCTGAAGGACGAGAATCTTGCTTAGCTTCACATTCCAGTGTGAAGCCTATGCTATCTGGTTTTGCCCCGTGGCAAATCCCAGCCTGATGAAGCGTCTTATTGTCATCTTGAATGATCTTCCCTTGAAGTAGCACACTGACACTGAGGCTGCCTTCAATTTTACTAGTAACAGCATCCATTACAATTCTCTGAAGACGAAATTGAAACATGTTATCCATAAGAAGGTAACAGCAACAGATATTGTAAGTGCAAAGCAATTATGGTAATACATCAAGACAGAAAAATGCCACTAAAATTTTCCATGTTGTATAGATAAAAAATTATTGCTAAAATGCATCATCCTTTTAGTATACAACAATATTATAGATTGCTGGAATTTTAAAAACCAGTCAGCCAGATATCAGCGGTAATGTATTCTTAATTCTGTAATGCAACACCAACGTGGAACAGGGAATGCCAGATCTGCTCACTGGTTTTCCACAAACAACTATTGGAGATAATGTTACTGATAATAGATTACTGACAGCAAAGAATAAAGAGAATATCCTGCTAGACACATTGAATGTATGGTTGCTAATAAGTCAATAATTATTTTATACAATTTGATGCACATATAGTGTTTTACCTTCAACGAACCAACTGTTGCATTTTCAGGGACCTCAATTGATAGCTCAGGAATGTTGAAAGACTTGATGATGAACTTGACTGGAAATAAACGAAAACAATAGTAAGTCATTGTGTCGAAGAATCACGTAATGGTTCCATGTATGTAAATACTACAGAAAATATCCAGGATTACCATTACAGCCCTCAGAAGCACATGGCTTTCTTTGACTGGACTCAGAAGCACAAGTTGGATCCTGACCTCCCCTGGAGCATGATGTCCCACTGGCTGGAAATGGCAACCAGCATTTTAATTTAGGAAGTATACCAAAACAAGAAGTGAGGCTATCCAATACTGTGCATCAAATGCTAAGCTGTACCAACTGTGTAAAATGTTACAACTGAATAATACTAAGCAATTTGTGCCCTTTAAATACCAGGCAAAATGGCAATACAAGTATACTACTCCCTACACTTATTTTGGATCGGAGGGAGTACATACTTTCAGTTAGGACCCCTTCATCAGATGGCTGTGCAGAGTAGCATTCAACTACTTTTTTTGTCTTGAGCATTCGTTGCATCTGCGCCCTTCGACGTGTAGCGGATATCTTCTTTCCACAGAACTTGCTACCTGTAAATAAAATAGCACTATTCAGCACAATTCCAGCTATAACTAGAGGAAATGATATATAGTTTTCTTTAGCTGAACCTGTAAGTGGTTGATTTTCATTTCCTCCACAGCTCCACAGTTTCCATAAGAAACGAATCTTTCTCTTGCTACTCTATATCATTTTTTTCCCATATCATGGTAAATGATATAGAATAGCAAAAGAAATATCATTCTTTTTATGGAAACTACGGAGCTGTGGAGGACATAAAGATCAACTCCAAATACCTTTATTGGGCAGCTCTCCACACATCTTATTACGAGCTGCCTTCCTCATCCTGGTGGACAACAATCTCCTTGTTCTACAGTCACCTTTATTTGGCAAATAACCACCCTTGCTCCCTGAGGTGCTTGGAAGCACACACCTGGTGGATTTTTCATCATTATCTATATCTGCAGCATGCTGCACTTGAACCGGATAGAATGGAGAAGCCTTATGGCCATTGTCATGGCCACCCAAGTGCACTCCTGAGCTACTCTCAGAATTAAGCACAGAAGGTTTGACATCCAGATCCATGGTGTCAACCAAACCATGCAGAGCTGCGGCATTGCCATCTACCAGACTTCTGATTATTGCAGGTGTGGCTTGATGCACTTGTTTAACGTCTGCCGACGTCGGGAAACAAGGATGGCATACCCCAATAGTTCCATACTCTGGAATTGTGCCAAGACCACAATCCAATAGAGATGGCTTTGTACAACTAACCAATGAGCCCTCAGAAAACACATCTGGCTTCTTTTCTATCAGTGGCTCTGCTGCTGCATCAGCAACGTTTTGGGTCAATAAGTTGTCCGCATCTGCCTTTTCTATTAGTGACCCCTCTACTGTATCAGCAACATTCTGGGTCGATAAGTCCTCTGTCTTGCGTATGCTAGTTTGTCCGAGAGAGGCAGAGATACCATCACAGCCCACTGTATATCCTCTGCAGCAATCATTCTCCAATGCTGTGCTATTGAGCTGCGGGGCTTCATCAAATTGTTCTGCTTTAACAGATGCCCTGTCTGAATTATGACTTGCTGCCGCTACATCTTGGTCGCTTTCGGTGGAATAATCATCCTCATCTGAGGACAAGGATTCTGCAACTGTGGCGAGCAGATCAAGAGCGTACATCTGCTTTTTCTTTAACCTCGCGGAGCGCTTCACCTGGAAAGATTACAATTGGCCATCAATACAGACCCAAAATGCATTTCCAAGAAAGCTTAATACAGAATCAAATATGTATAAGAGCCTGTCACAAAAGAAAAGCTGTGTACCGGAGCCAGAGTCGTGTCCCGTGGCTTGCGAGGTCGCCGGACGACGGATCCTCCCTCGGACTTCTTCCGGAACACCATTTCCTGGCCTGAAATGGAGAACAGAGCGCTCACCGAGCAGCCAGGGGCGGATCTCCGGAAATTGGGCAGGTCGGTGGGGTTTATCCAATCGCGGGACGAAATCGAACAAGCAAAGCCCGTACCTTTGGAGCCCAATGGGCAAAGACTGCGGGCGGGGCGGAGGGGGGCGGGAGCGGCGGAGCGCGCGATGAAGCGCGCGCGGCGGCGGCCGGCAGGGGACGGAGATTCAGAGCCGCGTCTGGTACGACGGGGCCGGCGGGTCGGGGCAGGAGCCCGTCGCGGGGCGGAGGGGGGCCACGCTGATCCGATCTGGCCTCCGGGCAGGGGGACGGGGGAGGGGGTGGAGGGCGGAGGAGGGCCTCGCCGCCCGAGCGCTCGCCGGGGCCGGACGGGGGATGGCGGAGGAGAGGAACGGGTAAAACCCTGTGAACTCAGATGATTTGGTTTTCGGGCCTGTGTGTGTGGGTGGTTTTTGTTCTCGCTGCTTCCCGAGTGCTTCTACCCTTGTAGTAAAACCCTAGCACCACTTTCCCCTGCTTTTATCCACCAAAACCTTCCTCGCTCCTCTGCCCTGCCCACCGCGTGATTCTAGATCTGTGTGCTCTATCTACCCGCTGCCGTTATAATTTAGAAAAGCAGTAGAGACTTGGTGGTATCTGGAGCAGATCGGGTGGTGTATCTAGACACTGTTGCTATAAATTGAAGAAATGCCAGAGATTGATCGTATCGTGGAGCGGATCGGGCGTCGTATCTACACACTGCCGTTACGAGTTGGAGAAACAATAAAGATTTGGTCGTAGATCGGGCGATTTATCTACACACCGTCGTTACAAGTTGAAGAAATAGTAGGATTTGGTCGTATCGTGGAGCGCAACTTACTCCTATGCTAACAAAGACAACTGTGAAGGGATTTTCTTTAGAAAAAGAGAGATAATGTGACAATTGTAGTCCATATAAGTATTACTATGTGTCTAAATATGACCTTAACCTCCAAGCCTGCCTTGAAATGGATTTTTGCTTGAGTTGCATTCAAGTGAAAGTGAATGGCCACCATATGAGACTTATATAGGTCAAGAGTATTTGGAAATACCAAGCCTATCCTTAAGATAGAGAAAAAGTACATGCTTGGTGGAAAACAAAGTTCATGCTTAATGGTGGACTACGAAGGTGAGAGGGTGCCTTGGCCTGTGGTGGACCAAGACAATGCACCTCCCTCTAAATGAGCCTCTTCACACTAGAGCATTTTACAGATTACAAAACTTGTGGAGACATGACTACTTTTAAGTCTCCCTTTGTCCCTCTACATCGCCCACCCTTGAGGACACGGGGGAACTCCAGCCGCCGCCGCCATTAGGCCCTCCTCCCTTCTCTTATCTCGGTGCGTTGCCATCAGAGAGCCGCCTGCGAAGCCCGGGAGGGCGCCAGGGAAGGTGGCGATGGGACATTTCTTTTATTTGTGGCTTGCGGGGTAGGCTCACCTGGTGATGCGGGGCCAAACGTGGTGTACAACGCTTGACAAAGTGGCACAGGCGAGCGCCGGGCACAGAGGTGCGGCGGTGTGGTGCTGCGCCGTGATGTTGGGTGGATGCGGTGGGGCGCATTTGTGGTGGTGGCTATTGCTGGGGGAGGGCATCACCCAGATCTGGCATCTTTGCGACGACGAACATCGCAGGGGTAGCCTCTCACCGGTGCGGTTCTTAGGGATGTTGCAGCTGCATGGATCGGTCCCCATCCGGCGTTGGTGGCATTGCGTGTACGTCCGATCTATGGATGATGGCTTGAGGTGGAGGGCATGGATGTCCACCGACGGCCCTGGATTATCTAGCCGGGCAGGCGATCTCTAGTGTGATATGTCGATGGTCACGATCCCATCTGCAGGTAGACGGGCGGTAGTGGCCTACTGTGTCCTAGTATGACGGTTCTCTGATGGGGCGCATAGGTAATAGCGTGGTCCTGTGCTGCTAGGTGATTGCCACGACGGGATGGGGGATCTTGGATCTTTAGATCCGGCGACAACGGCGAGTATGTTTCGTCGACTGATTTTGCCACCACGAATGAGAACAACAGAGCATGAGAATGGTGCGGGATTGCCGGAGCATCATGAATAGAGATTTTGACAATGTTGATGACCTTCCTCTTCAATATCCGATGCAATGTGTGACAACGAACTTTGCTATTTAGAGCCTTTGGTGGCGACTGACTCTTGTCGCAACTTGACTGCTTGCTTGTGGAGCATGGTCTTCACTTTCATGGCCTCTCATGTCAAGACCGTGTTACGCACATAACCGTTGGATCACGAAAAGTGGTGGTGACAACACATGATGACTTCAATTTGGTGTTGCTTCCCAAGTATCAGTCTCAAGCTCCAGCTGAAAACCCGAGGTCTGACCTTATTTGGTTATATCTAGCAATAACAATGTTTCTTGTGTCGTTACCTTATTGAAGGCATTGCTCGGATTTGCTCGAACATGTTCTTCAGGTTAAAACCCATGATCCGGCCTTCGGTAGTGGGATCTGATGAAGGCGTTAATGTTGAAGCACACTTCTCTTTGTACTTGTGATGTCAAGAGATGGTTGGTGCAGATATGATTGTTGTTGTAGCTTGTTTATAATTGTTTTGACCACTTCAAAGTTATTTTTTTACTCCAGCATGGCATAACTTCGGTCTTTTATGACTTAGTTAGCTAGTTGCTAGTGTAATTTATCTGTGCGTTGGCTTTGGATGTATGCATCATAGCTGAAAGGATCGATATGGTCGACTAGAGAGGGGGGGGGGTGAATAGATGATTAACAATTTTTAACTTCTTTTAACAAATTAAGGCTCAACAAGGAAATAGGTTGCCTAGATATGCAACTAGGTGGACAAACTATATGACAAGCACACCAACAACAAATGCAAGCACAAGATAAACTCACAATAAAAGCTTGCACAAAGTAAAGGCATGAAGTAACCGCAAGTGAGGAGACGAGGATGTGTTGGCGAAGTTCCCTCCTTTGGGGAGGTATGTCTCCGTTGGACAGGTATGGAGGAAAAATGCTCCCCAAGATGTCACTAGGACCACCTTATTCTCATCACACCCTCACACGATGCAAGATGTCGTGATTCCACTAGCGGTGCTCTTGAAGGCGGCGACCGAACCTTTACAAACAAGGTTGGAGCTCTCTCCACAACTTAATTGGAGGCTCCCAACACCACCATGAAGCTTCACCACAATAGAATGTGGACTCGAGGTGACCTCTTTCGTCTAGGGTGACCAAACATCCAACAGTAACAAGTTCCACAAGTGAATATATGGGGGAATCAATTTTTCTTTGGTGGAAGTGTAGATCTAGGTATCCTCCCTCAATCCCTAGCAAATCAACAAGTTTGGTCGGCTAGAGAAGGAGATCGGGCAAGAAAGCTCTTAGCGCATTAATGGAGGAGAGAGAGTGACAAGAGGTGAGTGAGGAGGTGGAAGAACCACCTCTTATATAGGGTCTCCCAAATCCAACCGTTATAGCGCGGAGTAACTTGAGTGTGGTACAACCGGACTAGGGTCTGGTACAACCACTCAAGGTGGTTTTGCCAGCCTGCCGTGCTCAACGCGATACAACCGCTAGTATCACTGGTAGTACCGTTGAATACAATTCAGCAGGGACAATTGTACATGTACCATTGTGTACCGCCCTAGTACCCGAACGGAGTCACCCATCTGCGATACAAGGGATGATACATGGACTGGAACAACCGCAGCGTCCAGGCTCCTATAGTTGCTAAGTCCGGAGTGTTGGGGAACGCAGTAATTTCAAAAAAATCCTACGATCACGCAAGATCTATCTAGGAGATGCAAAGCAACGAGAGGGGAGAGTGTGTCCATGTACCCTCGTAGACCGAAAGCGAAAGCGTTTAGTAACGGGGTTGATGTAGTCGAACTTCTTCGCGATCCAACTGACCCAAGTACCGAACGTATGGCACCTCCGTGTTCAGCACACGTTCAGCTCGATGACGTCCCTCGTGCTCTTGATCCAGTTGAGGACGAGGGTGAGTCCCGTCAGCACGACGGCGTGGCGACGGTGATGATGATGTTACCGAAGCAGGGCTTCGCCTAAGCACTACGGCGATATGATCGAGGTGTGTAACTGTGGAGGGGGGCACCGCACACGGTTAAGAGAAACTTGTGTGTTCTAGGGTGCCCCCTGCCCCCGTATATAAAGGAGGGAGGGGGAGGCCGGCCGACCCTAGGGGCGCGCCCAAGGAGAGGGAGTCCTAGTAGCTCCACAAAGAAGACATGGAGAAGGAAGGAGAGGGAGAGGGAGTAGGAAAGGGGGTGCCGCCCCCCTGTCAGTGGGAGCGACACCTATGGGATCACAAGAATCCCTACTACGGTTAGCGGGGCGCGGGGTCGTGAGAAGAGCGGATCTAACAGGTAGTACACAGTTTGTTTATCCAGGTTCGGGCCGCGAGGATGCGTAAAACCCTACTCCTGCTTTGGTGGATGTATATTCTTGTTCTTGAACTAGCTATGGGGCGTTAGGAGCTCCAAAAAGCCGAATCCTTCCCCTCGTCGCCTCGGGCCTCCTTTTATAGAAAAAGGGGTTGCCACAGTGGCACACAGGAGGTGGAAAGGGTACAGTGATGCGAGGTTATCCCTCGCGTTACATGACAAGGCACATTTAATGCGTCTTGCTTAGGTGTCCTTGCTTTATCGGGGGCGGGGGTGAAGCCCGTCCCGTCCGTCGCCGCTTCTTCTTGTGTCGACACGCGCCCTGGCCAGCGATGCCCGTGATGCCATGTAAGTAGGCAGGCAGCTGAGATGGCGTAGTGGTGGGTCTTCACGAAGATCTGCATGCCTCCACGCAGGTGCCTGCCCAGCTGGTTGGGTCGGCAACTGCATGTGTATGGTGGTGGAGGTCTAGTCGACGTGGGCCTGGTGGTGGTCCTATGGATGTCCTTGGCAAGGGCCTTGCCGGGGCCCCGGCAAGGGTCTTGCCGAGGCGCCTGCTTTCATCCCCGGCAAGGCGCTTGCCGGGGGTCTTGTGGTCTTCCTCGGCTGGGATCCTGCCAAGGGTCATCATCTTCTAGTGCGTATCTGATCTTGAATGTCTTCACAAAGATCTGCATGCCACCGCGGAGGGGGCTCCCGAATCCTTGCCCCACGGGGGCAGTGGACTCAAGGGTGATTTGCTCCGTAGGCGTGGGGCGAGCTGCCGCGGCAAGGGTCTTGCCGGGGTTGCTAAAACTGTCTCCCGGCAAGGATCTTGCCGGGGGAGTCCGCTTCGTCCCTTTTGCTCTTTGTGGTCTTGGCCTTGGCGTCGCTTCTAGTTCTCTTGAGCTCCGGTCTTACCCTGGCTCTCCTCCCTTGCCTTGTTTGGTGTGGTGGTGCCTGTGGCTCAGACTGCCCGTGCACAGTTATAGGGGTTCAAAAAGTGTACCCCTCTTTTTGTACACCGACACCCCCCTTCCTTGTCCAATCCGGATTGCTAAGGGAGGGGGGCGCGGCCTGCCCTGGCGGCCCTCCTCTCTCTCCAATAAGGCCCATGGTGGCCCATTAGTTCCCCCGGGGGGTTCCGGTAACCCCTTCGGCACTCCGTTTTTATTCGAAACTATCCGGAACACTTCTGGTGTCCGAATAACATGGTCCAATATATCAATCTTTATGTCTTGACCATTTCAAGACTCCTCGTCACGTCTGTGATCTCATCCGGGACTCCGAACAAACTTCGGTCATCAAAACACATAACTCATAATACAAATCGTCATCAAACGTTAAGCCTGCGGACCCTACGGGTTCGAGAACTATGTACACATGAC
This sequence comes from Aegilops umbellulata, assembly GCA_032464435.1. Lineage (NCBI taxonomy): Eukaryota > Viridiplantae > Streptophyta > Magnoliopsida > Poales > Poaceae > Aegilops > Aegilops umbellulata. The sequence continues at coordinate 13,224,163 of CP136057.1, forward strand.
CGAGACACATCTCCGGTCAATAACCAATAGCATAACAACATACGTTGTTCCCTTTGTCATCGGTATGTTACTTGCCCGAGATTCGATCGTCGGTATCATCATACCTAGTTCAATCTCGTTACCGACAAGTCTCTTTACTCGTTCTATAATACTTCATCCTGCAACTAACTCATTAGTCACATTGCTTGCAAGGCTTATACTGATGAGCATTACCAAGAGGGCCCAGAGATACCTCTCCGAAACACGGAGTGAAAAATCCTAATCTCGATCTATGCCAACCCAACAAATACCTTCAGAGACACCTGTAGAGCATCTTTATAATCACCTATATACGTTGTGACATTTGATAGCACATAAAGTGTTCCTCCGGTATTCGGGAGTTGCATAATCCCATAGTCTGAGGAACGTGTATAAGTCATGAAGAAAGCAGTAGCAATGAAACTGTAACGATCATAATGCTAAGCTAACGAATGGGTCTTGTCCATCACATCATTCTCCTAATGATGTGATCCCGTTCATCAAATGACAACACATGTCTATGGTTAGGAAACACAACCATCTTTGATAAACGAGCTAGTCAAGTAGAGGCATACTAGGGACACTTATGTTTTGTCTATGTATTCACACATGTACTAACTTTTCGGTTAATACAATTCTAGCATGAGTAATAAACATTTATCATGAAATAAGGAACTAAATAATAACTTTATTATTGCTTCTAGGGCATATTTCCTTCAGTCTCCACTTGCACTAGAGTCAATAATCTAGATTACAAAGTAATGATTCTAACACCCATGGAGTTTTGGTGCTGATCATGTTTTGCTCGTGGAAGAGGCTTAGTCAACGGGCCTGCAACATTCAGATCTGTATGTATCTTGCAAATCTCTATGTCCCCTTCCGACACTTGATGACGGATGGAATTGAAGCATCTCTTGATGTGCTTGGTTCTCTTGTGAAATCTGGATTCCTTTGACAAGGCAATTGCACCAGTATTGTCACAAAAGATTTTCATTGGACCCGGTGCACTAGGTATGACACCTAGATCAGATATGAACTCCTTCATCCAGACTCCTTCATTTGCTGCTTCTGAAGCAGCTATGTACTCCGCTTCACACGTAGATCCTGCCACGACCTTTGCTTGGAACTGCACCAACTGACAGCTCCACCATTCAATAAAAATATGTATCCAGATTGTGACTTAGAGTCATCCGGATCAATGTCAAAGCTTGCATCGACGTAACTGTTTACGATGAGCTCTTTGTCACCTCCATAAACGAGAAACATATCCTTAGCCCTTTTCAGGTATTTCAGGATGTTCTTGACCGCTCTCCAGTGCTCCACTCCGGGATTACTTTGGTACCTCCCTGCTATACTTATAGCAAGGCACACATCCGGTCTGGTACACAACATTGCATACATGATAGAACCTATGGCTGAAGCATAGGGAATGACTCCCATTTTCTCTCTATCTTCTGCAGTGGTCGGGCATCGAGTCTGACTCAATTTCACACCTTGTAACACAGGCAAGAACCCTTTCTTTGACTGATCCATTTTGAACTTCTTCAAATCTTTATCAAGGTATGTGCTTTGTGAAAGTCCAATTAAGCATCTTGATCTATCTCTATAGATCTTGATGCCCAATATGTAAGCAGCTTCACCGAGGTCTTTCATAGAAAAACTTTTATTCAAGCATCCCTTTATGCTATCCAGAAATTCTATATCATTTACAATCAACAATATGTCATCCACATATAATATTAGAAATTCTACAGAGCTCCCACTCACTTTCTTGTAAATACAGGCTTCTCCAAAAGTCTGTATAAAACCATATGCTTTGATCACACTATCAAAACGTTTATTCCAACTCCGAGAGGCTTGCACCTGTCCATAAATGGATCGCTGGAGATTGCACACTTTGTTAGCACCCTTTGGATCGACAAAACCTTCTGGTTGCATCATATACAACTCTTCTTCCAGAAATTCATTCAGGAATGCAGTTTTGACATCCATTTGCCAAATTTCATAATCATAAAATGCGGCAATTGCTAACATGATTCGGACAGACTTAAGCATCGCTACGGGTGATAAAGTCTCATCGTAGTCAACTCCTTGAACTTGTCGAAAACGTTTTGCAACAAGTCGAGCTTTGTAGACAGTAACATTACCGTCAGCGTTAGTCTTCTTCTTGAAGATCCATTTATTTTCTATGGCTTGCCGATCATCGGGAAAATCCACCAAAGTCCACACTTTGTTCTCATACATGGATCTCATCTCAGATTTCATGGCCTCAAGCCATTTCGCGAAATCTGGGCTCATCATTGCTTCCTCATAGTTCATAGGTTCACCATGGTCTAGTAACATGACTTCCAGAACAGGATTACCGTACCACTCTGGTGCGGACCGTACTCTGGAAGACCTATGAGGTTTTGTAGTAACTTGATCTGAAGTTTCATGATCATCATCATTAGCTTCCTCACTAATTGGTGTAGGAATCACTGGAACTGATTTCTGTGATAAACTACTTTCCAATTCGGGAGAAGGTACAATTACCTCATCAAGTTCTACTTTCCTCCCACTCACTTCTTTCAAGAGAAACTCCTTCTATAGAAAGGATCCATTCTTAGCAACCAATATTTTGCCTTCGGATCTGTGATAGAAGGTGTACTCAACAGTTTCCTTTGGGTATCCTATGAAGACGCACTTCTCCGATTTGGGTTCGAGCTTATCAGGTTGAAGCCTTTTCACATAAGCATCACAGACCCAAACTTTAAGAAACGATAACTTTGGTTTCTTGCCAAACCACCATTCATAAGGCATCATCTCAACGGATTTTGATGGTGCCCTATTTAAATTGAATGCAGCCATCTCTAAAGCATAACCCCAAAACGATAGCGGTAAATCAGTAAGAGACATCATAGATCGTACCATATCCAATAAAGTACGGTTAAGATGTTCGGACACACCATTTCGCTGTGGTGTTCCAGGTGGCGTAAGTTGTGAAACTATTCCACATTGTTTCAAATGAAGACCAAACTCGTAACTCAAATATTCACCTCCACGATCATATCGTAGAAACTTTGTTTTCTTGTTACGATGATTTTCCACTTCACTGTGAAATTCTTTGAATTTTTCAAATGTTTCAGACTTATGCTTCATTAAGTAGATATAACCATATCTGCTCAAATCATCTGTGAAGGTAAGAAAATAACGATACCCGCCATGAGCCTCAACACTCATTGGACCACATACATCGGTATGTATTTTTTCCAATAAGTCAGTCGCTCGTTCCATTGTTCCGGAGAATGGAGTTTTAGTCATCTTGCACATGAGGCACGATTCGCAAGCACCAAGTGATTCATAATCAAGTAATTCCAAAATCCCGTCAGCATTGAGTTTCTTCATGCGCTTTATATCGATATGACCTAAACGGCAGTGCCACAAATAAGTTGCACTATCATTATCAACTTTGCATCTTTTGGCTTCAATATTATGAACATGTGTATCATCACGATCGAGATTCAACAAAAATAGACCACTAAGCAAGGGTGCATGACCATAAACGATATTACTCATATAAATAGAACAACCATTATTCTCTGATTTAAATGAATAACCGTCTCGCATCAAACAAGATCCAGATATAATGTTCATGCTCAACCCTGGCACCAAATAACAATTATTTAGGTCTAAAACTAATCCCTAAGGTAGATGTAGAGGTAGCGTGCCGACGACGATCACATCGACCTTGGAATCATTTCCCACGCGCATCGTTACCTCGTCCTTAGCCAATCTTCGTTTAATCCGTAGCCCCTGTTTCGAGTTGCAAATATGAGCAACATAACCAGTATCAAATACCAAGACGCTACTACGAGCATTAGTAAGGTACACATCAATAACATGTATATCAAATATACCTTTCACTTTGCCATCCTTCTTATCCGCCAAATACTTGGGGCAGTTCCGCTTCCAGTGACCAGTCCCTTTGCAGTAGAAGCACTCAGTTTCAGGCTTAGGTCCAGACTTGGGTTTCTTCTCCTGAGCAGCAACTTTCTTGCCGTTCTTCTTGAAGTTCCCCTTCTTCCCTTTGCCCTTTTTCTTGAAACTAGTGGTCTTGTTGACCATCAACACTTGATGCTCCTTTTTTATTTCTACCTCCGCAGCCTTTAGCATTGCGAAGAGCTCGATAATTGTCTTGTTCATCCCTTGCATATTATAGTTCATCACGAAGCCTTTATAGCTTGGTGGCAGTGATTGAAGAATTCTGTTAATGACACTATCATCAGGAAGATTAACTCCCAGCTGAGTCAAGTGGTTATGGTACCCAGACATTCTGAGTATGTGTTCACTGACAGAACTATTGTCCTCCATTTTGCAGCTATAGAACTTGTTGGAGACTTCATATCTCTCAACTCGGGCATTTGCTTGAAATATTAACTTCAACTCTTGGAACATCTCATATGCTCCATGACATTCAAAACATCTTTGAAGTCCCGATTCTAAGCCGTAAAGCATGGCACACTGAACTATCGAGTAGTCATCAGCTTTGCTCTGCCAGACGTTCTTAACATCATCAGTAGCGTCTGCAGCAGGCCTAGCACCTAGCGGTGCTTCCAAGACGTAATTGTTCTATGCATCAATGAGGATAATCCTCAAGTTATGGACCCAGTCCGTGTAGTTGCTGCCATCATCTTTCAACTTAGCTTTTTCCAGGAACGCATTAAAATTCAAAGGAACAGTAGCACGGACCATTGATGTACAATAACATAGGACATGCAAAATAACTATCAGGACTAAGTTCATGATAAATTAAAGTTCAATTAATCATATTACTTAAGAACTCCCACTTATATAGACATCCCTCTAGTCATCTAAATGATCACGTGATCCAAATCAACTAAACCATGTCCGATCATCACGTGAGATGGAGTAGCTTTCAATGGTGAACATCACTATGTTGATCATATCTACTATATGATTCACGTTTGACCTTTTGGTCTCCGTGTTCCGAGGCCATATATGCATATGCTAGGCTCGTCAAGTTTAACCAGAGTATTCTGCGTGTGCAAAACTGGCTTGCACCCGTTGTATGTGAACGTAGAGCTTATCACACACTGGTACAACGACGTGCTAAACAAACAGTTTTTAACCCCTTTCCGCGACGACATTTGGAATCATTGCCAAGTGAGTGTGGGCGATAGGGGGGTCGTTCCCACACGACCCAGAAATCGTCGGGGATAGGCCCTCCCGGGACCCAAGCTGGGGCCTTGTGCGATCGGGCGAGGCATCGAAACCCAATCATTTCCGTAGGTATGTACATCCCACACGGTGAATCCCAGAAAATCATTTCCATAGGTATGTACATCCCACATGGTGAATCCCAGAAAATCATTTCCATAGGTATGTACATCCCACACGGTGAATCCCAGAAATCATTTCCGTAGGTATATACATCCCACACGGTGAATCCCAGAAAAACATTTCTGTAGGTATGTATATCACACACAGTTATTTGTGTGGACGTTTGTGCAAGGTGGCCTAACGCAAATAGTTCGCTGCCAGAAGCCGTATGTGATTGTTAGTTGATCAAACACACCTACTTTCTAGAAACCGTGTGGGTTGTTTGAGTTCATCACCCACGGTGCTGTCTGAGTAACCGTTTGCAATAGAAAACCCCAATGAGCAGGGTATTAGCCTATTATTGATAATCCATGTACTAATCAAACTGATATTTCTTATAAAACACTCCAGATATTTCATATCCGTATAAACGCAACCAGGATTTCATAATCGAATTACATCAGATAGCTTCGGCACTCAGTTACGCCATTACACAACAGCACCAAGTTTCACATGCAGCATCAAAAACCTTTGGAAAGTAGCATCATACACGGTAAATAGACAGATGAATCTCATCTGGGAAACTGCAGAAGTGGAAGGCAAATATTGAGCCTTCAGTGATGTTGAATGTCCTTGCAAATTTAGGCCAGTGGCTATGGATAATTGCCCGCCCAACCTTCGTCCTATTCAGCAAGACTTCAATATTGTACCATGGGTGTTGAATGAATACCCTCCTCGCCTATTGACCATGCAGGTGGTTTGATAGGTAATCATCGGTGAACTTCTTTGAAAAGTACTGAAAACAAAGCTATGCATAAATCGCTGTTGTAAATTTTGAAATGGCGCAAGGGGTAATGATGACCCACAAGTATAGGGGATCTATCGTAGTCCTTTCGATAAGTAACAGTGTCGAACCCAACGAGGAGCAGAAGGAAATGATAAGCGGTTTTCAGCAAAGTATTCTCTGCAAGCACTGAAATTATCGGTAACAGATAGTTTTGTGATAAGGTAATTTGTAACGGGTAAGAAGTAACAAGTGTAAATAAAGTGCAGCAAGATGGCCCAATCCTTTTTGTAGCAAAGGACAAGCCTGGACAATTTCTTATATGAAGGAAAACGCTCCCGAGGACACATGGGAATTATCGTCAAGCTAGTTTTCATCACGCTCATATGATTCGCGTTCGGTACTTAACCATACCATAGCATGAAACATATGGACCCAAATCATCCCCTTACGAAGCAACACATAAACTAGGGTATAAGATTCTGTCACTCTAGCAACCCATCATCTACTTATTACTTCTCAATGCCTTCCTCTAGGCCCAAACAATGGTGAAGTGCCATGTAGTCGACGTTCACATAACACCACTAGAGGAGAGACAACATACATCTCATCAAAATATCAAACAAATACCAAATTCACATGACTACTAATAGCAAGACTTCTCCTATGTCCTCAAGAACAAACATAACTACTCACAAAGCATATTCATGGTCATAATCAGAGGAGTATTAATATGCATAAAGGATCTGGACATATGATCTTCCACCAAATAAACCAACTAGCATCAACTACAAGGAGTAATCAACACTACTAGAAACCTACAGGTACCAATCTCAGACTTAGAGACAAGAATTGGATACAAGAGATGAACTAGGGTTTGAGAGGAGATGGTGCTGGTGAAGATGTTGATGGAGATTGGCCCCCTCCTGATGAGAGGAGCGCTGGTGATGACGATGGCGATGATTTCCCCCTCCCGGAGGGAAGTGTCCCCGGCAGAACAGCTCCGCCAGAGCCATAGATTGGTTCCGCCAAGGTTCCGCCTCGTGGAGGCGGAGTCTCGTCCCGAAAGCTTGCTTATGATTTTTTTTCTCGGACGAAAGACTTCATATAGCAGAAGATGGGCACCGGATGGCCACTAGGGGGCCCACGAGGTAGGGGGGCGCGCCCAGGGGGTAGGGCGCGCCCCCCACCCTCGTGCCCAGGGTGTGGGTCCTCTCTGGTATTTTCTTTGCTCAATATTTTTGATGTTTCCAAAAATAACTTCCGTGGAGTTTCAGGACTTTTGGAGTTGTGCAGAATAGGTCTCTAATATTTGCTCCTTTTCCAGCCCAGACTTCCAGCTGCCGGCATTCTCCCTCTTTATGTAAACCTTGTAAAATAAGAGAGAATGGGCATAAGTATTGTGACATAATGTGTAATAATAGCTCATAATGCAATAAATATCGATATAAAAGCATGATGCAAAATGGACGTATCAACTCCCCCAAGCTTAGACCTTGCTTGTCCTCAAGCGGAAGCCGATAACGATAAATATGTCCACATGTTTAGAGGTAGAGGTGTCGATAAAATAAAATACGGACATGAGGGCATCATGATCATTCTTATAACAGCAACATACATGGATATTGTCATATGATTTCTTATGCTCAAGTAATAATCTATTCACAACGTCAAGTATGAATCAGAAACTTCATTGAGAACTAACAAACTATAATCTCAGTCACTGAAGCAATTGCAATTTATCATAACATCAGAAAGAGTCAATATAAGAGCTTTTCAGCAAGTCCACATACTCAACTATCATTTAATCTTTCACAATTGCTAACACTCACGCAATACTTGTGGTTACGGAGTTTTAATCGGACACAGAGAAAGATAGGGGCTTATAGTTTCCCCTCCCAACCTTTTACCTCATGGGTAATGTCAACAATAATAGTTCATGCTAACTTACATCCAATTATATATATATATATATATATATATATATATATATATATATATATATATATATATATAGGGATTGACTATTCGTCACCCTGGGTGAGGAATAATTATTCTTCACCCCCCTCTGTTTTACCATCAATACACCGTAATTTTACGTTCTGTATGTTTTGTCTTATTTCCGACGTAAAAAGAGACCATAAGAAAATATATAATCGCCGTAAAAAATATCTTATGTTATGTAAAATTACAAACGTAAAAACATAGTGAAAAATACACATGAACTGCAATTTTTCTAATCTTATGACCTATATTTTTATTTTCTTATGCCAAATTTTACGTAGTGAATTAATAGGAATGTAACTATTTGAATTTCAAACGTAATTTAATTATGAAATGATCGTAAGATTACCTCGGGTGAAGAATAACTTATTCTGCACCCTGGTGATGAATAGCATCACTATATATATATATATATATATATATATATATATATATATATATATATATATATATATATATATATATATATATATCAGGATCTTTCCAACACTCTGTGCTTGCCAAAGGATAAAATGTAAAAAGGAAAGGTGAAAATCACCATGACTCTTGCATAAGGTAGAAGATAAAAGTAAAAGATAGGCCCTTCGTAGAGGGAAGCGGAGGTTTTCATGTGCTTTCAGGGTTGGATGCACAAAATAGTCTTGATGACCCACAAGTATAGGGGATCTATCGTAGTCCTTTTGATAAGTAAGAGTGTCGAACCCAACGAGGAGAAGAAAGAAATGATAAGCGGTTTTCAGCAAGGTATTCTCTGCAAGCACTGAAATTATCGGTAACAGATAGTTTTGTGATAAGGTAATTTGTAACGGGTAACAAGTAACAAGTGTAAATAAAGTGTAGCAAGATGGCCCAATCCTTTTTGTAACAAAGGACAAGCCTGGACAATTTCTTATATGAAGGAAAACGCTCCCGACGACACATGAGAATTATCGTCAAGCTAGTTTTCATCACGCTCATATGATTCGCGTTCGGTACTTTGATAATTTGATATGTGGGTGGACCAGTGCTTGGGTGCTGTCCTTACTTGGACAAGCATCCCACTTATGATTAACTCCTATTGCAAGCATCCACAACTACAAAAGAAGTATTAAGGTAAACCTAACCATGGCATGAAACATATGGATCCAAATCAGCCCCTTACGAAGCAACGCATACACTAGGGTTTAAGATTCTGTCACTCTAGCAACCCATCATCTACTTATTACTTCCCAATGCCTTCCTCTAGGCCCAAACAATGGTGAAGTGTCATGTAGTCGATGTTCACGTGACACCACTAGAGGAGAGACAACATACATCTCATCAAAATATCGAACGAATATTGTTAGGGATATAACTATTTGTGTAAGCCGCCCAGGGGGGCCGGGTTACGCAAAGAGGGACTTATCAGAAGAAGCCCATGACCAAGCATGAAGATGGCGGTTCAATAAAGGGTCTAAGGCCCATAGGCGATTTAAGGCCCATAGTGGTAAACCGCCATGACGGCATGACTTGTATTATAATGTAGAATTAACTAGTCACCGAGCCGGGCACTGTTTATGAGCCGACCGGGACTCTGTAGGCCGCAAGGCGTCAACCCGTGTATATAAGGGGACGACCCGCCGGCGGCTTAGGGCAAGAAACAACTCATCGAGAGCCATACATAGCGTGTCTCGGCCCCTGGTTATCGAAACCTCAAGCAATACCAACCCAACTAGACGTAGGCCTTCCTTCATCGTAAGGGGCTGAACTAGTATAAACCTCTCGTGTCCTTTGTCCCGATTAACCCCTTTAAGCTTCCTAGTTGCGATGGCTCCACGACTAAGTCCTTGCAAGAGGACATCTGCCGTGACAATTCCACGACAGTTGGCGCCCACGGCCAGCGCATGGTGGATTTGAGTTCTTGAAGGGCAGCTTCGAAGGGCTCAAGGGATACGTGGTTGGCCGGATGACCAAGAGTCGTGCGGCAAGATCTACATCGACGACGAAGGCTGGGGCCCCGACGCCGGCTCAATTGAGTACGGGTACCGGGTCACCTTTGGCGGAATTCACGTCTTCATCGGCCGGATCGGTGAGCCGGGCCTTGAGCCGGACAACCGCACCGACCTTGTCGAGACGGCTCAGCATGCAAGACCCGCCCGAGCTCGACCCGTTGTGAAGCGTGCCTTTGTGGGTTGCATCCACGGAGGTGAACTTTCTGAAGGATCTGAAGGTGATGGTGAGCCGGCCGTCCTCTCTGACGGTGAATCGTCCGCCGGCTCAACAGATTCGCTGTATCAAGTTCAAGATGGCGTGCTTGGGGGCTGTTCCAATGGCAGCACTATTCCGGACCCCTCAGAGTCGCCAAACTGGGCAGGAGTCTTCATGGCTGGCACTCAACCCAGCCAAAATTCTACGGCTTCAGCGGCAATAACGTCCGGGTTAGGAGCAGCCGGGGCAGGAGGCCCTGTGCGCTCACCAGCTCAGGTGCTGATGGATCTCATGGATAGACTTACGGCCCTGTTAACTGTCACAGTCATCCTTGCGAACCAGTCTGAACATGAGGCAGAGGTGGCACAGGTTCGTGAGGAAATTGCTCGGGCCAAGGAAACCTTAGCAGCGGAAGATACTAGATTGGCTACAGAGCGAGCGACTTTGGACGCACGGGCGCAGCAGCTTCAGACAGAGGCTTTTCAGCTTAATATGAGCCTGAACGCATCTAATGAGGTAATGAGGAGGAGACATCAGAAAACTTAGTCCCGTTTACCTCAAGTTTATGATCCTCGAAATCTCTTTGCTACACCCGGAGCCGGCCCAAGTAATCCGCCGAGTGCGAATCAGTTTATGACATCTGGAGCGGGAGGCCCGGTCCAGCCTCAGGTGACGGCGCCTCTTTACGGGAATATGGCACCACCCCATTACGTACCAATACCTCCGGGTCACTTCTCCAACCCCATGGAGAACTTAATCGCAGCATCAGCACGTTTGGCGGCTCTCCCAGTGGATGGTGACGATCCCACAGCGGTGGAAACCCGGAGGATCAGGGAACTTGTCCAAACAGCTCTGGCTCAGCAAGAGACCTACTCCTACAGCCGGGATAGGATTCACTCAACTCCTCCGCCTTGGCTGGCTCCGCCTCGTCAGAATCGGAGCCCGAGTAACAGCAGACACATGGAGTCAGAGGCCGTGTCCAGCAGCGCACGGCGCCGGAACGAGCCAGGCGGGTATAACCCGGTGCAGGATCGAATACGTCAAGTGTTGGGGAACGTAGTAATTTCAAAATTTTTCCTACGCACACGCAAGATCATGGTGATGCATAGCAACGAGAGGGGAGAGTGTTGTCTACGTACCCACGTAGACCGAAGCGGAAGCGTTGACGCACCATAGAGGAAGTAGTCGTACGTCTTCCCGATCCGACCGATCCAAGCGCCGTTACTCCGGCGCCTCCGAGTTCTTAACACACGTATAACTCAATGACGTTCCCCTGGCTCCGATCCAGCAAAGCTTCGGGGACGAGTTCCGTCAGCACGACGGCGTGGTGACGATCTTGATGTACTACCGATGCAGGGCTTCGCCTAAGCACTACAACAATATGATCGAGGTGGAATATGGTGGAGGGGGGCACCGCACACGGCTAAGGAACGATCACGAAGATCAACTTGTGTGTTCTAGGGTGCCCCCTGCCCCCGTATATAAAGGAGCAAGGGGGGAGGCCGGCCGGCCCTTGTGGCGCGCGCCAGGAGGAGGAGTCCCCCTCCTAGTAGGAGTAGGACTCCCCTCTTTCCTACTCCTACTAGGAGGGGGAAAGGAAGGGGGAGAGGGAGAGGGAAAGGGGGGCGCCGCCCCCCCTCTCCTAGTCCAATTCGGACCAGAGGGGGAGGGGGCGCGCGGCCCACCCTGGCCGCCCCTCTCTCTCTCCACTAAGGCCCATGTGGCCCAATACTTCTCCCGGGGGGGGGGGGGTTCCGGTAACCCTCCGGCACTCCGGTTTTCTCCGAAACCACTCGGAACCATTACGATGTCCGAATATAGTCGTCCAATATATCAATCTTTACGTATCGACCATTTCGAGACTCCTCGTCACGTCCGTGATCTCATCCGGGACTCTGAACTAACTTCGGTACATCAAAATGCATAAACTCATAATAACTGTCATCGTAACCTTAAGCGTGCGGACCCTACGGTTCGAGAACAATGTAGACATGACCGAGACACGTCTCCGGTCAATAACCAATAGCGGGACCTGGATGCCCATATTGGCTCCTACATATTCTACGAAGATCTTTATCGGTCAGACCGCATAACAACATACGTTGTTCCCTTTGTCATCGGTATGTTACTTGCCCGAGATTCGATCGTCGGTATCCAATACCTAGTTCAATCTCGTTACCGGCAAGTCTCTTTACTCGTTCTGTAATACATCATCTCGCAACTAACTTTATTGGTTGCAATGCTTGCGAGGCTTATGTGATGTGCATTACCGAGAAGGCCCTGAGATACCTCTCCGACATTCGGAGTGACAAATCCTAATCTCGAAATACGCCAACCCAACGAATACTTTCGGAGACACCTGTAGAGCACCTTTATAATCACCCAGTTACGTTGTGACGTTTGGTAGCACACAAAGTGTTCCTACGGTAAACAGGAGTTGCATAATCTCATAGTCATAGGAACATGTATAAGTCATGAAGAAAGCAATAGCAACATACTAAACGATCGGGTGCTAAGCTAATGGAATGGGTCATGTCAATCAGATCATTCAACTAATGATGTGACCTTGTTAATCAAATGACAACTCTTTTGTCTATGGTTAGGAAACTTAACCATCTTTGATTGACAAGCTAGTCAAGTAGAGGCATACAGTGACACTCTGTTTGTCTATGTATCCACACACGTATTATGTTTCCGGTTAATACAATTCTAGCATGAATAATAAACACTTATCATGATATATAAGGAAATAAATAATAACTATATTATTGCCTCTAGGGCATATTTCCTTCAGTCTCCCACTTGCACTAGAGTCAATAATCTAGATCATGTTTTGCTTGTGGAAGAGGCTTAGTCAACGGGTCTGCTACATTCAGATCCGTATGTATCTTGCAAATCTCTATGTCTCCCACCTGGACTAAATCCCGGATGGAATTGAAGCGTCTCTTGATGTGCTTGGTTCTCTTGTGAAATCTGGATTCCTTTGCTAAGGCAATTGCACCAGTATTGTCACAAAAGATTTTCATTGGACCCGATGCACTAGGTATGACACCTAGATCGGATATGAACTCCTTCATCCAGACTCCTTCATTCGTTGCTTCCGAAGCAGCTATGTACTCCGCTTCACATGTAGATCCCGCCACGACGCTTTGTTTAGAACTGCACCAACTTACAGCTCCACCGTTTAATGTAAATACGTATCCGGTTTGCGATTTAGAATCGTCCGGATCAGTGTCAAAGCTTGCATCAACGTAACCGTTTACGACGAGCTCTTTGTCACCTCCATACACGAGAAACATCTCCTTAGTCCTTTTCAGGTACTTCAGGATATTCTTGACCGCTGTCCAGTGATCCACTCCTGGATTACTTTGGTACCTCCCTGCCAAACTTATAGCAAGGCACACATAGGGTCTGGTACACAGCATTGCATACATGATAGAGCCTATGGCTGAAGCATAGGGAACATTTTCCACCTTCTCTCTATCTTCTGCAGTGGTTGGGCATTGAGTCTTACTCAACTTCACACCTTGTAACACAGGCAAGAACCCTTTCTTTGCTTGATCCATTTTGAACTTCTTCAAAACTTTGTCAAGGTATGTGCTTTGTGAAAGTCCAATTAAGCGTCTTGATCTATCTCTATAGATCTTAATGCCCAATATGTAAGCAGCTTCACCGAGGTCTTTCATTGAAAAACTTTTATTCAAGTATCCCTTTATGCTATCCAGAAATTCTATATCATTTCCAATCAGTAATACGTCATCTACATATAATATCAGAAATGCTATAGAGCTCGCACTCACTTTCTTGTAAATACAGGCTTCTCCAAAAGTCTGTACAAACCCAAATGCTTTGATTACACTATCAAAGCGTTTATTCCAACTCCGAGAGGCTTGCACCAGTCCATAAATGGATCGCTGGAGCTTGCACACTTTGTTAGCTCCCTTTGGATCGATAAAACCTTCCGGTTGCATCATATACAACTCTTCTTCCAGAAATCCATTCAGGAATGCAGTCTTTACATCCATTTGCCAAATTTCATAATCATAAAATGCGGCAACTGCTAACATGATTCGGACAGACTTAAGCATCGCTACGGGTGAGAAGGTCTCATCGTAGTCAATCCCTTGAACTTGTCGAAAACCTTTTGCGACAAGTCGAGCTTTGTAGACAGTAACATTACCATCAGCGTCAGTCTTCTTCTTGAAGATCCATTTATTCTCTATTGCTTGCCGACCATCGGGCAAGTCAACCAAAGTCCATACTTTGTTCTCATACATGGATCCTATCTCAGATTTCATGGCTTCAAGCCATTTTGCGGAATCTGGGCTCACCATCGCTTCTTCATAGTTCGTAGGTTCACCATGATCTAGTAGCATGATTTCCAGAACAGGATTGCCGTACCACTCTGGCGCGGATCTTATTCTGGTTGATCTACGAGGTTCTGTAGTAACTTGATCTGAAGTTGCATGATCATCATCATTAACTTCCTCACTAATTGGTGTAGGTGCTACAGAAACAGATTTATGTGATGTACTACTTTCCAATAAGGGAGCAGATACAGTTACCTCATCAAGTTCTACTTTCCTCACACTCACTTCTTTCGAGAGAAACTCCTTCTCTAGAAAGGATCCATTTTTAGCAACAAATGTCTTGCCTTCGGATCTGTGATAGAAGGTGTACCCAACAGTTTCCTTTGGGTATCCTATGAAGACACATTTCTCCGATTTGGGTTCGAGCTTATCAGGTTGAAGCTTTTTCACATAAGCATCGCAGCCCCAAACTTTAAGAAACGACAACTTTGGTTTCTTGCTAAACCATAGTTCATAAGGCGTCGTCTCAACGGATTTCGATGGTGTCCTATTTAATGTGAATGCGGCCGTCTCTAGAGCATAACCCCAAAACGATAGCGGTAAATCTGTAAGAGACATCATAGATCGCACCATATCAAGTAAAGTGCGATTACGACGTTCGGACACACCATTGCATTGTGGTGTTCCGGGTGGCGTGAGTTGCGAAACTATTCCGCATTGTTTCAAATGTAGACCAAACTCGTAACTCAAATATTCTCCTCCACGATCGGATCGTAGAAACTTTATTTTCTTGTTACGATGATTTTCAACTTCACTCTGAAATTCTTTGAACTTTTCAAATGTTTCAGACTTGTGTTTCATTAAGTAGATATACCCATATCTGCTTAAATCATTTGTGAAGGTGAGAAAATAACGATATCCGCCATGAGCCTCAACATTCATCGGACCACATACATCTGTATGTATGATTTCCAACAAATCTGTTGCTCTCTCCATAGTACCGGAGAACGGTGTTTTAGTCATCTTGCCCATGAGGCACGGTTCGCAAGTACCAAGTGATTCATAATCAAGTGGTTCCAAAAGTCCATCAGTATGGAGTTTCTTCATGCGCTTTATACCGATATGACCTAAACGGCAGTGCCACAAATAAGTTGCACTATCATTATCAACTCTGCATCTTTTGGCTTCAACATTATGAATATGTGTATCACTACTATCGAGATTCATCAAAAATAGACCACTCTTCAAGGGTGCATGACCATAAAAGATATTACTCATATAAATAGAACAACCATTATTCTCTGATTTAAATGAATAACCGTCTCGCATCAAACAAGATCCAGATATAATGTTCATGCTCAACGCTGGCACCAAATAACAATTATTTAGGTCTAATACTAATCCCGAAGGTAGATGTAGAGGTAGCGTGCCGACTGCGATCACATCGACTTTGGAACCGTTTCCCACGCGCATCGTCACCTCGTCCTTTGCCAGTGTTCGCTTAATCCGTAGTCCCTATTTTGATTTGCAAATATTAGCAACAGAACCAGTATCAAATACCCAGGTACTACTGCGAGCTCTAGTAAGGTACACATCAATAACATGTATATCACATATACCTTTGTTCACCTTGCCATCCTTCTTGTCCGCCATATACTTGGGGCAGTTCCGCTTCCAGTGACCAGTCTGCTTGCAGTAGAAGCACTCAGTTTCAGGCTTAGGTCCAGACTTGGGTTTCTTCTCTTGAGCAGCAACTTGTTTGCTGTTTTTCTTGAAGTTCCCCTTCTTCTTCTCTTTGCCCTTTTTCTTGAAACTAGTGGTTTTGTTAACCATCAACACTTGATGCTCCTTCTTGATTTCTACCTCCGCAGCCTTTAGCATTGCGAAGAGCTCGGGAATCGTCTTATCCATCCCTTGCATATTATAGTTCATCACGAAGCCTTTGTAGCTTGGTGGAAGTGATTGGAGAATTCTGTCAATGACGCAATCATCCGGAAGATTAACCCCCAGTTGAATCAAGTGATTATAATACCCAGACATTTTGAGTATATGCTCACTGACAGAACTATTCTCCTCCATCTTGCAGCTATAGAACTTATTGGAGACTTCATATCTCTCAATCCGGGCATTCTGTTGGAATATTAACTTCAACTCTTGGAACATCTCATATGCTCCATGATGTTCAAAACGTCGTTGAAGTCCCGGTTCTAAGCCGTAAAGCATGGCACACTGAACTATCGAGTAGTCATCAGCTTTGCTCTGCCAGACGTTCACAACATCTGGCGTTGCTCCAGCAGCAGGCCTGGCACCCAGCGGTGCTTCCAGGACATAACTCTTCTGTGCAGCAATGAGGATAATCCTCAAGTTACGGACCCAGTCCGTGTAATTGCTACCATCATCTTCCAACTTTGCTTTCTCAAGGAACACATTAAAATTCAACGGAACAACAGCACGAGCCATCTATCTACAATCAACATAAACAAGCAAGATACTATCAGGGACTAAGTTCATGATAAATTTAAGTTCAATTAATCATATTACTTTAAGAACTCCCACTTAGATAGACATCCCTCTAATCTTCTAGGTGATCACGTGATCCAAATCAAACTAAACCATAACCGATCATCACGTGAAATGGATTAGTCTTCAATGGTGAACATCATTATGTTGATCATATCTACTATATGATTCACGCTCGACCTTTCGGTCTCCGTGTTCCGAGGCCATATCTGCATATGCTAGGCTCGTCAAGTATAACCCGAGTATTCTGCGTGTGCAAAACTGGCTTGCACCCGTTGTAGATGGACGTAGAGCTTATCACACCCGATCATCACGTGGTGTCTGGGCACGACGAACTTTGGCAACGGTGCATACTCGGGGAGAACACTTCTTGATAATTTAGTGAGAGATCATCTTATAATGCTACCGTCAATCAAAGCAAGATAAGATGCATAAAAAGATAAACATCACATGCAATCAATATAAGTGATATGATATGGCCATCATCATCTTGTGCTTGTGATCTCCATCTCCGAAGCACCGTCATGATCACCATCGTCACCGGCGCGACACCTTGATCTCCATCGTAGCATCGTTGTCGTCTCGCCAATCTTATGCTTCTACGACTTATCGCTACCGCTTAGTGATAAAGTAAAGCATTACAGGGCGATTGCATTGCATACAATAAAGCGACAACCATACGGCTCCTGCCGGTTGCCGATAACTCGGTTACAAAACATGATCATCTCATACAATAAAATTTAGCATCATGTCTTGACCATATCACATCACAGCATGCCCTGCAAAAACAAGTTAGACGTCCTCTACTTTGTTTGTTGCAAGTTTTACGTGGCTGCTACGGGCTTTAGCAAGAACCAATCTCACCTACGCATCAAAACCACAACGATAGTTTGTCAAGTTGATGCCGTTTTAACCTTCGCAAGGACCGGGCGTAGCCACACTCGGTTCAACTAAAGTTGGAGAAACTGACACCCGCCAGCCACCTGTGTGCAAAGCACGTCGGTAGAACCAGTCTCGCGTAAGCGTACGCGTAATGTCGGTCCGGGCCGCTTCATCCAACAATACCGCCGAACCAAAGTATGACATGCTGGTAGGCAGTATGACTTATATCGCCCACAACTCACTTGTGTTCTACTCGTGCATAACATCAAACCATAAAAACCTAGGCTCGGATGCCACTGTTGGGGAACGTAGTAATTTCAAAAAATTTCCTACGCACACGCAAGATCATGGTGATGCATAGCAACGAGAGGGGAGAGTGCTATCTACGTACCCACGTTGACCGAAGCGGAAGAGTTGACGCAACATAGAGGAAGTAGTCGTACGTCTTCCCGATCCGACCGATCCAAGCGCCGTTACTCCGACGCCTCCGAGTTCTTAACACACGTACAGCTCGATGATGTTCCCCTGGCTCCGATCCAGCAAAGCTTCGGGGACGAGTTCCGTCAGCACGACGGCGTGGTGACGATCTTGATGTACTACCGACGCAGGGCTTCGCCTAAGCACTGCAGCAATATGATCGAGGTGGAATATGGTGGAGGGGGGCACCGCACACGGCTAAGGAACGATCACGAAGATCAACTTGTGTGTTCTAGGGTGCCCCCTGCCCCCGTATATAAAGGAGCAAGGGGGGAGGCCGGCCGGCCCTTGTGGCGCGCGCCAGGAGGAGGAGTCCTCCTCCTAGTAGGAGTAGGACTCCCCTCTTTCCTACTCCTACTAGGAGGGGGAAAGGAAGGGGGAGAGGGAGAGGGGAAGGGGGGCGCCGCCCCCCCTCTCCTAGTCCAATTCGGACCAAAGGGGGAGGGGGCGCGCGGCCCACCCTGGCCGCCCCTCTCTCTCTCTCCACTAAGGCCCATGTGGCCCAATACTTCTCCCGGGGGGGGGGTTCCGGTAACCCTCTGGCACTCCGGTTTTCTCCGAAACCACTCGGAACCATTCCGATGTCTGAATATAGTCGTCCAATATATCAATCTTTACGCCTCAACCATTTCGAGACTCCTCGTCATGTCCGTGATCTCATCCGGGACTCCGAACTAACTTCGGTACATCAAAATGCATAAACTCATAATAACTGTCATCGTAACCTTAAGCGTGCGGACCCTACGGTTCGAGAACAATGTAGACATGACCGAGACACGTCTCCGGTCAATAACCAATAGCGGGACCTGGATGCCCATATTGGCTCCTACATATTCTACGAAGATCTTTATCGGTCAGACCGCATAACAACATACGTTGTTCCCTTTGTCATCGGTATGTTACTTGCCCGAGATTCGATCGTCGGTATCCAATACCTAGTTCAATCTCGTTACCAGCAAGTCTCTTTACTCGTTCTGTAATACATCATCTCGCAACTAACTTTATTGGTTGCAATGCTTGCAAGGCTTATGTGATGTGCATTACCGAGAAGGCCCTGAGATACCTCTCCGACATTCGGAGTGACAAATCCTAATCTCGAAATACGCCAACCCAATAAATACTTTCGGAGACACCTGTAGAGCACCTTTATAATCACCCAGTTACATTTTGACGTTTGGTAGCACACAAAGTGTTCCTACGATAAACGGGAGTTGCATAATCTCTTAGTCATAGGAACATGTATAAGTCATGAAGAAAGCAATAGCAACATACTAAACGATCGGGTGCTAAGCTAATGGAATGGGTCATGTCAATCAGATCATTCAACTAATGATGTGACCTTGTTAATCAAATGACAACTCTTTTGTCTATGGTTAGGAAACTTAACCATCTTTGATTGACAAGCTAGTCAAGTAGAGGCATACTAGTGACACTCTGTTTGTCTATGTATCCACACATGTATTATGTTTCCGGTTAATACAATTCTAGCATGAATAATAAACATTTATCATGATATATAAGGAAATAAATAATAACTATATTATTGCCTCTAGGGCATATTTCCTTCATCAAGAGGACGAGCGGGCGGCTCAGCTCGCAGACCAACAGGACTTACCGGCTTATCCAACGACTTCTGTTGAGGCGGGAGTTGTTACTAGAACTGGAGGTGTTCCTTGTCTGGTACCGGCTCTACGTAATGTACGTCTGCCCAAAGATTTCAAGGGGCCTCGGAAGGTGCCGAATTACACGGCCGACTTACAGCCGGGGGCGTGGATCGAAAGTTATGAGATGGCCATGGAACCGCTGGAGGTCAGTGATGCAGCGATGGCTAAATACTTCACCATGATGTTGGACGGGATGACCCGTTCTTGGTTAAAGGGTTTACCACCCAATTCTATTGGTTCATGGGTAAAGCTAAAAGCTCGATTCATGCAGAACTTTAAAGACACTTGTAAGCAGTCTATGTCGATTGTGGACCTGACAAATTGTAAGCAGGAGGAAGGTGAATCCACGACTCATTGGGTGCGCCGGGTCAAAGAGATAATACATTCGTCTGACAAGATGGATGCCGGCTCAGCAGTTCTTATGCTGGAGAAGAATTGCCGCTTTGAGCCTCTGAGACAGAAGCTGGGGCGTCTTAAGCGTGATTGCAATGATATGGGGACGCTTATGGTGGCTTTAGTCAAGTATGTCGATTCTGATAGTACCAAGGATCCCGCGTCTGATGAGGAAAAGATAGGGAAGGGAAAGAAGAACGGTAATGGAAAGGGTCAGCACCATAACCCGGCAAATCAAGGAGGCAATAAGCGTAAGGCGGACGGTAACCCGGAATTTGTGGCTAATGCACAAGGTAACAATCAGAAACGCAAGGGGAAACCGCCCCCTCGGTTCGGCGGGTCAGGTCCATCTCTTGAATAGCTACTCAATGAGCCTTGTCCGAGGCATGGCACCCGGGAACATCCAGCGACTCACTTATGGAAGGATTGTGCAATCATGAAGGCTTTCAAGAATTCCAACATGTTTGATGGCAATCAAGGCCCAGGCGGTGGCTCAGGAGCTGGCGGCTTTCATGGCCCGGGTGGCGGTTCAGGTCCCGGCTTTCAGGGAAACCAGGGTGGTTATAACCAACAGCAGTCCGGTCAAGGAGGTCAGCAGCAGCAATAGTCAGGTTATCAGAGCCATCCAAAACAGCTAAACAACGGGCAGTATCACGTATTCACCACAAGCCTGTGTAAACGTGATCAGAAAATTCATAAGAGGGCTGTAAACTCTATTGAGCCAGCAGTTCCTCGTTATTTGAGGTGGTCAGAACAGCCCATTGTTTGGAGTAGGGAGGATCACCCCCCGGGTTGATAATCCGGGTCAACTAGCCTTGGTGGTGGCCCCGCAGGTCGGTGGTTACAAATTTACTAAGGTGCTTATGGATGGAGGTAGCAACATCAACATCCTCTATTACGAGACCTTTCGGCGCATGGGCTTAACTGACAAGAATTTAAAGACTTCCAACACCGTCTTCCATGGAGTGGTGCCTGGTAAGTCGGCGTATCCTATGGGTAAGACTGAGCTGGAGGTAGCTTTTAGAGACGAGCATGATTCTAGGGCTGAGAAGTTAACCTTTGAGGTGGTCAAAATCAAAAGTCCATATCACGCTTTGTTCGGGCGGCCGGCTTATGCCAAGTTCATGGCGCGGCCGTGTTATGTTTACTTGCAGCTCAAGATGCCGGGTTATAAGGGCACCATTACTATGCATGGAAGTCGTAAGGTGGCCCTGGAGTGCGAAGAAGGCGACGCGGCTTATGCCGAGTCTGTCTGTGCAGCCGAGGAGCTCAAGTTTTATAAAAACAACATTGACCCGGCAGACATGACTTCCCTCAAAAAGCCGACTACGGAACATGACCCGGCCATGAAGTTTAAGTCGGCTGCAGAGACTAAGCTTGTTGATTTTACTCTAGGCGATTCGTCTAAGCAGTTCAGCATCAGTGCCAACTTGGATCCTAAATAGGAAAGCGCGCTCATCGAGTTCATCCGTGAGAATCGGGACATCTTTGCATGGAAACCTTCTGACATGCCGGGTGTACCGAGAGGACTTGCTGAGCACACTCTTAATATTGATCCGAAGTATAAGCCAGTCAGGCAGTTTCTGCGGCGATTCAATGAGGAACGACGAAAAGCTATTGGAGAGGAGGTCGCCTGGCTCTTGGCGGCTGGGTTCATTATTGAAGTCTTTCACCCGGAGTGGTTGGCTAACCTGGTGCTCGTGCTCAAGAAAAACGGCACCTGGCGGATGTGTGTGGATTATACGGACTTAAATAAGGCTTATCCGGCTGATCCCTTCGCTCTTCCCCGTATTGATCAAATCATTGATGCTATGGCGGGTTGCGCGCGTCTGAGTTTTCTGGATGCTTATTCTGGTTATCATCAGATCAAAATGGCAGTTAAGGACCAGGAGAAGACGACTTTCATCACTCCGTTTGGAGCCTTCTGCTATGTGTCTATGCCTTTTGGGCTCAAGAGTACCTAGGCGACTTATCAGCGGTGTGTACAGAATTGTCTCCATAATCAGATTGGGCGCAATGTTCATGCTTATGTGGATTACATAGTGGTGAAGTCCAGAGAGACGGAAACCTTGATATCTGATCTCAGAGGAACCTTTGATAACCTCAGGGTTTACAAGATGATGCTTAACCCGGAGAAGTGTGTATTTGGTGTACCTACAGGCAAGCTTTTGGGATTCTTGGTCTCAAGCAGGGGCATTGAAGCTAATCCGGAGAAGATAAAAGCAATCACCTCTTTGGCTAAGCCGGCGTGCATCAATGATGTTCAGTGACTAGCGGGTCGTGTTGCTGCTTTAAGCCGGTTCATAAGCCGGCTAGGTGAGAAGGCCCTGCCGTTGTATCAGATGATGAAGAAGGCAGACACCTTTGTCTGGAGTGATGCTGCTAACACCGCTTTTGAGGATTTGAAGAGGTAGTTATCTGAGCCGCTGGTTCTTGCAGCTCCTATTGACAAAGAGCCTTTGCTGTTATATGTGGCTGCTAATTCATGAGCCGTCAGCGTTGCAATTGTGGTGGAATGCAAGGAGGCCGGTAAGGAGCATCTGGTTCAACGGCCGGTTTATTATGTCAGTGAGGTGCTCACCGAGTCAAAGCAAAGGTACCCTCATTGGCAGAAGCTGGTTTACGGAGTGTTCATGGCAAGCCGGAAGCTGAAACAGTATTTCCAAGGTCACCCTATTACGGTGGTGAGTTCTGCCCCCTTGGGAGACATCATCCAGAACAGAGAGGCCACAGGACAAGTCGCCAAGTGGGCCATTGAGCTCGGGCCTCATGGTTTAAAGTATGTGCCACGTACTGCCATTAACTCTCAAGCCTTGGTGGATTTTATCAATGACTGGACAGAGCTACAGGCACCTGAGGAGAAGCCCGATAACACATATTGGACGATTCACTTTGATGGGTCTAGGCAGCTGGAAGGCTCAGGGG
Source organism: Aegilops umbellulata (assembly GCA_032464435.1). Lineage (NCBI taxonomy): Eukaryota > Viridiplantae > Streptophyta > Magnoliopsida > Poales > Poaceae > Aegilops > Aegilops umbellulata. The sequence goes on from CP136057.1 coordinate 13,247,625, forward strand.
CTGGAGTCGTGTTAACTTCCCCTCGAGGTGACAAATTCTGTTATGTGCTCCGGCTTATGTTTCCTTGTACTAACAATGCAGCTGAGTATGAGGCCTTACTCCATGGTCTCCGGATGGCTAAAGAGATGAACTTGAGCCGGGTAAGGTGCTTAGGAGACTCAGACCTTGTGGCCCAACAGGTGTCAGGCAAGTGGGATTCCAAAGATCCCCTTATGGCGGCTTATCATCGTGAAGTTGACGCGGTGGCTGGGCACTTCAAAGGTTATGTGGTGGAGCACATTGATTGAAGGAAGAATGAGGCGGCTGATGCCTTAAGCCGGCCGGGATCTCAGCCTAAGCCGGTGCCGCCTAACACCTTTCTTGATGTTTTGCATAATCCTTCGGTTAAGTTACCTACAGAGGAAGATCTGGCAATACCAGACCCGGAGGCACAGCTGGTGGCGGCTCTCCACGTTATCCCGGATTGGACAGTGCCTTATTTGGCTTACATGACCCGGGGAGAGTTGCCTGAAGATGAGACCTTGGCAAGACAAATCGTCCGGCGGTCCAAGTCTATGACAATTATCAATGGCGAGTTACATCACTGCAGCGTCACTGGAGCGTTTCAACGTTTTGTGTCGCCTACATAGGGTCAGGAGATCCTTCGTGAGATTCATGAAGGTGATTGTGGTCATCACGCAAGCTCAAAATCTCTTGTGGCCAAAGCTTTCCGTCATGGGTTTTATTGGCTGACGGCTCACGCTAATGCGGAAGATCTGGCCAGTAAATGCGATGGATGTCAGAAGTTCTCACGACGAGCTCATGTGCCAACTCAAGAATTGAGGATGATTCCAATTACTTGGCTGTTTGCAGTCTGGGGGCTTGACATGGTTGGACCTTTCAAAAGGTCTAAAGATAAAAAGACACACCTCTTGGTGGCAGTTGACAAGTTTACAAAGTGGGTTGAGGCGGAGCCAGTCAGTAAGTGTGATGCAGCCACGGCGGTCCAGTTCATGAAAAAGGTGATTTTCTGTTTCGGCTTTCCACATAGTATCATAACTGATAATGGCACTAACCTCTCCAAAGGAGCCATGGGAGAGTTCTGTCAACGAGAGCATATCCGGCTTGACGTTTCGGCTGTGGCTCATCCTCAGTGCAATGGTCAAGCGGAAAGAGCCAATCAAGAGATCTTGAAATGTATCAAGCCCCGGCTCTTGGTCCCCTTACAGCGGACGCCGGGTTGTTGGGTGGAGGAGTTACCCTCTGTACTTTGGAGCATCAACACTACACCTAACAGATCCACGTGTTACACACCTTTCTTCATGGTGTACGGAGCAGAGGCGGTTCTGCCAAGTGACATCCGGCATGACTCACCTCGCGTGGCGGCTTACGTTGAGGCTGACAACGAAAAAGCTCGTCAAGATGCACTTGACCTGTTGGACGAAGAGCGAGACTTGGCAATAGCCCTCTCGGCGATTTACCAGCAAGACTTGCGCCGCTACCACAACCGCCGGGTTAGGTCCAGAACCTTTCAGGAAGGCGACTTAGTGCTCTGGCTCATCCAGGATCAATCCGACATGCACAAGCTATCCCCTCCTTGGGAAGGACCCTTTGTGGTCAGCAAGAATCTGAACAACGGATCATACTACCTTATTGACGTTCGAGAGCACAGAGACTCACGTAAGTCGGAGGAGGAGACCCGTCGGCCGTGGAATATCGCTCATCTTTGGCCTTACTATACTTGAGCCACCGGCTCTATTGTGTATATATTTCTACTATGTATATATTACATAAAGAAATAAAGCAGGACCTCTGTCCTTTTTTCCACTTCCAAAAAAGGTTTATGTGTCTTCTTTGTCAGGTGGTGGAGATAACCAAGAGGAAGCGGGTCATATCTGAATCCGGCTTTTCCTTTGGTCTGGCTTATGATCATATCTGAATCTAGCCATGGTCACTTGGGGGCTTCCTGTTCAAACATAGGTCGTATTCGAACCAAAGAGAACATAACTGTCGATACCCACTTGATGGGCATACTGCCAAACCCACTTGGGGGCTTCTTGATCATATTTGAATCATAGCTTAACCCCTTTGGGACTGACGTGGATCGTATTCGAATCAGCGTCATTAAACAACTCTTATGGTCACTTGGGGGCTTCCTGTTCAAACATAGGTCGTATTCGAACCAAAGAGAACATAGCTGTCGATACCCACTTGATCGGCATCGCCACAGCCACTGGGGGCTATATGATCGTATTGGAATCTTAGCTTAACCCCTTTGGAACGGTTCACTGATCGTATTCGAATCAGAAGCCTTGTAAATTTTATTCATTATACTTGATTGTCTTGAGAATCTCTTGAAAATACAATGGAGTGTAGTGCCATCCTCCGGCTTAACATTGGTTACATCAGGTTGATAAGTACCAGGTGAACTTTATGTGTCAATTTTCAGGAGTTAAACTCAATCTCAAGGGTCGGGCTACATAAGCCGGAAAAATAACCGTAAGCATCACAGGTATATTATTATGATTATGACTACTAAGTTTAATCATAAGTTGGTTTTCTTGTAATTATTCGGTATGTGCTCCGGGTTATCAAGGCTTACGTGATCCTCATTGCGATAAGTCGCCAAGGGGTTTTTTGTTTGTCTTGTGTGCAGGGCAATACAAGATATTTCTGCAAGGACATAACAGATTCATGTAAATTGCAAGTGCGTAGTAACGGCGGCTTATGCAAGTGTTAAGTGCCATAAGCATGCACGAAGGCATGACAAAAGTCAAAGTATTTTCTACTCTATTACAAGACCCCCCGGGTCTAAATGACGAGGCATTGTTTTTTCTACCAAGACATAAGCATGTGGCGCCTGGCGATTTACTCTTGGGGTTGACCTGAAGCTTTCGGGTTATCCTTCTCCGCCTCTCCACCGGCTGCCTTGTCCTGGAAGGATGATGATGCCCAGTCAATGCCACTCAAGGCTTCAAACTCAGCTTCATCATCTATTAAACCGGTTGGGTCGACTTCAGGGGCAAAGGTGTTCTTACGAGTTGGAGGAACTAGGCTGACTTCATGGTAATGAGGTGTTGGAATCCCTCGATTCTCCTTATCATAACCCGGCTGATATTTGGTCAGATAAGTATCATTCCCAATAAGGGTAGCCACCGGGCGTATGTCTTTCACACAGGCGGTAAAGTCTGCCTCGTCAAATAAGGTGCCATCCTACTTTAGACTCGGGTATCCAAGAGCAATGTTGGCCGGGTCTAGTTCAGGATAAAATGCTTTAGCCCGGCTCAACGCTGCTATCGCCCCGGCTCTTGCGGATGCCCGCCTTAGCTCTTGAACCCGCTGAGAAAGTACTGCAAGCTGTTTCAGCACATCTTGAAGGAGATATGGAACATCATTCGATAAAGCCACAACGGCCAAAGCACGTTGTGACCCGGTGTAAAGTTGTTCCACCAGTGTATACACTGCCTTCAGATTGGTTAGCATATTTTGCTTAAGGTTAGTACTCCCGGGGCCTAATTGTTAAAAATCATAAGGTAAGCCGGAGGTACGAATTACGGTATTTATCAACAAAAGGTTTGCAGAATTTAAGTTTTCATATATTGGCATTTACCAAAGATAGCTGAGACCATTTGAGATATCTGATTCTTTGAGCCGGACAGTTCATTATTCACTTCTGCAAGTGATGCTTTTGCTGTCTCGGCCCGGGTCACCAGTAAGGCCTTTTCGTCAGCCCAAATTTTCTTCTTCGACTCAAAATTCTTCTTCAACTCAAAATTCTTCTTCAACTTCTCTTGTTCAGAGACGCTGAATTCAAATTTGGAGTTGGCCTTTTGAATTTCAATTTCCTGGGCTGCCAGGCGGTTCTTCAGATCAGCAATTTCCAACTCAAATTGGCTTATGGTGGCCTGCATGGCACCGGATAATAGTCAAGATTATGGTAAATAATACTAAGTCCCAAGCACTTTGCAAGCAAAGATACTTGGCACTTGGGGGCTAATGCATATCGAAGCTTTCTAAATTATTAAGCCGGTCTTGGATATTAAGTCCCAAATACTTTGCAAGCAAAGATACTTGGCACTTGGGGGCTAATGTGTGTCGCAGGTTAAAAGTACGGTATTACAGCCGGTTTAAATAAATACTCTTTAAGCCGGACAAGAGGCTCTGACAATGTTTCTAAGTCTACAGCATATCTCATAAGCAATAGACTTGGGGGCTGGTACAGTAAGTATGATTGAAAGTAAAGAAGCATAAGTCATACCTCAGATTTTTGCTGTATTTGCTTCACCATATCAATTTCCAGGTCACGGCTGCTCGGAACCTGGTTGATGTAGCCCGAGATGATTTCTCCAATACTCAAATGGGTATAGTCGGTGATATCCATCTTGGCCTTACGGCGCTCTAATAACTCCTCCTTAGCAGAACATTGGGCGAGTACAGTGGGTTGAGCCGGCTCAACAAATTGAGTCTTCAAAAACTCAACTTCCGGGTCATCTGCCTTGGCGGGGCTAGGAGCCTCCGGGTTAACAGAATCATTGATGACTTGTTCAGCAGGCGGGTCAGAAGAGGTTGCAGGAGCATCATGAGATAATGAAGGTGGCGGCTCGTGAATAGAAGTATCAGGCGCGGCCGTTCCAAACGCCGGCTCAGTTACAACCGGATCCTGGGCTGGCTTATCTTTCTTTGCTTTATTCCTGGCCTTCACTTGCACGCTATCGACAAAACGGAATAAATGAGTACAGAGACATAAGGAAGAGCATAAGGTAAATAAATTTGTATTACCCAGGGGCAGTCTTAAAAGCCGGCATGTTTGACTGCATAGACTCGCCGGATGAAGGAGATGTATCCTGATAATTGGAGTCAGACGAATTGAGAGGTTGACGGATTAGACCCGTCAAAGGTAAAAAAGGGGATAAGTCGGAGATAACCTCAGTCCGACGCTTTCGGGTTGTATCAGGCAAGCCGGAGGAGAGCTCTGCATCCTTGCTGGTCCGGGTCTGCCTCCGGCTTTCAAATTGTTGTTGCTTCAAAAGAAAGTCAGGGTCTTGGTAAGCCAAAGGATGTGAAAATCTTACTTTCTGGGTTACTCTTCGAATTTTCTGACGCGACCGAGGCTCGGAGTCGGAAGAGATTATAGTTACCTCTTCTTCGACGGGTTGGCTGTTTCCCGTGTCTTCCTGAAAGAGAAATCATGTCAGTAAAATGACGATACAATAGTCAGGGAAGTTTAAAGATTACCTCTTCTTCGGCATCATCAGAATCATCGAGCTGGAACATCTCTGAAGCGCTCGGTTTTCTCTTCTTTGAAGTAGAAGGCCTGGTGGTTCGTTTTTCGGCCCTCTTTGCCGCCCGAGCTTGTTTGGCCGCCTCATGATCATACGGGACTTTCCAGAACTTGTCGTTTGCCTGTAAGGAGTTGTAAAGAGGTATGAGTAAATATAAGGTAAACATAATAAAAGGTGATCAGTGAGGCTGATGACTTACTGTGGGGGCCGGATTGTTCTTACAGAAGGGGAGTAAGCTGAAGGCATTATTTACCACAGTCCCCTCTTTCAGCAATGACTGGATCATAGCTTCGATCGTGTCGTCTGGTAAACCATCAGGGCTGTGACGCAGCGGGTCATCCTTTTCCCCTGAGTAAGTACACATTAAGCCGGGTCGGCGGCTTAACGGAATAACCCGCCAGGTAATCCAGGTCCGAACCAAATAAATGCCGTCCAAACCATTGCCCAAAAGGGCCTTAATCTTCTTGATGTTGGGAGCAAGGGGAATACGCTCAACTGAAGATAATTTGTCAGCCAGTGGGTGGTTGGACTCCAAGCGCAGAGCACGAAAGCCGGGCAGCGGGTTCTCACCAGCCGGAGAGGTATCTTGGCAGTAAAACCACGTCTGATTCCACTCCTTTGGATGGCTTGGCAGTTCTGCATAAGGGAAAAGACAGTCTCTTCGCCGTTGGATCGAAATACCGCCAAGTTCAAGACTGGGCCCATTGGCACGTCCATTTTGCCGGTTCAAATAAAGTAGCTCTCTGAACAAGGTCAAACTTGGTTCTTCTCCAAGGTACACCTCACAAAACACTTGGAAGTTGCAGAGATTTGACACGGAGTTGGGCCCGATGTCTTGAGGCCTTAGATCGAAGAAATTCAGAACATCCCTAAAGAATTTTGAACCGGGAGGAGCAAATCCCCGGCTCATGTGATTAGTAAAAATGATCACTTCCCCTTCCTTGGGTTGAGGTTTTTCTTCAGTTGGGTCAAGAGCGCGATAAGACATAAGCTCTTTCTTGGACAGGTGACCAGACTTTACAAAGTCAGACAGCTTGCTCTCTGTGATAGTGGATGGGACCCAGTTGCAGGTTACCGGAGGTTTGAGAGCTTTGGGTGCCATTGTGTAAATCGAAGCCTACAATAAGATAAAAAGAAATTTTCCGGTTTATCATAACCCGGAGAGTAAGCATTATTGAGTTATTCAAGATGGCGGCTTAAGAAGGGGCCTAATGACATACAGGTAACTATATGATAATGTTTTAACGGTTGCAGGTATTGAGATGATTAAGGTTTTCTTAAGTCGCCAGAAGCAAGCGGTGCTGACAACCGGTGTTATCTTAAACCGGTTACGCAAACTACTATGACTGAAACAGAGTCAACAAACGCCGTTTTTGGCTAAGTGTGGAGTAAACAGGTTTCACAGATTGCAAATATTATTTCGGATCAAACAATGCTCTAGAAAGGAAAAATCTAGACCTAGAAACATGGCAGAGAAGTTCATACACTCGAAGGAAGCTTCTAAATAAGGGAAAACAGATCTGTTTGCATTCAAGATAAGCACAAAGCAGTTACCGCAGCAGTTCTATCCTATTCAATGATCTGAACAGGGCATCAGAGGTACAAAGTATCAAGGGTACGCCGCTGGCAACGATGAACACCGACGAACTCGATGAACACTATAATGCAGATCTAAGACAGAAAGGAAAAGGGACTTACAGATGTGGAGCTGCAGCAGAGGTTCGTCGCGTTTTTCTGGTCAGATTCAGGTCGATGCAGCGGCCTGAGTTGGTGAAGACAAGGAAACTCGACGGCGGCGACGACGGGGAGCTCGGGTCGCAGAAAAGGGAGCCAGAGGAAGGAGATGACTGAAAGAGGCAGGAATGGAAGACCTAGGTCGCTCTATTTATAAGGAATGACTGACCAAGACGGCGCGAGAAACGAGGAGACCAAAGACATCATTATCCAGCGGCCCCGACGCCTCGATTTTCGGGAGGGCCAGTAAAGGCAAAGATCCGTTGAAGATATGACAAATAAAAATATAAGTTTTATTGAAGATGACGTCACGGTGATTTAACCCGGATCCAGATGATGACGTCACGGCGGGTTACAATTTCCACACAAGACAGAAGACTAAAGGCTAGTTTATAAGGTTTTCAAAGATTGACATGAACCGGTTCAAATCAATATGGGGCCTAATGTTGGGGATATAACTATTTGTGTAAGCCGCCCAGGAGGGGCCGGGTTACGCAAAGAGGGACTTATCAGAAGAAGCCCAAGACCAAGCATGAAGATGGCGGTTCAATAAATGGTCTAAGGCCCATAGGCGATTTAAGGCCCATAGTGGTAAATCGCCATGACGGCATGACTTGTATTATAAGGTAGAATTAACTAGTCACTGAGCCGGACACTGTTTATGAGCCGACCGGGACTCTGTAGGCTGCAGGGCGTCAACCTGTGTATATAAGGGGACGACCCGCCGGCGGCTTAGGGCAAGAAACAACTCATCGAGAGCCAGGCATATCGTGTCTCGCTCCCTGGTTATCGAAACCTCAAGCAATACCAACCCAACTAGACGTAGGCCTTCCTTCACTGTAAGGGGCTGAACTAGTATAAACCTCTCGCGTCCTTTGTCCCGATTAACCCCTTTAAGCTTCCTAGTTGCGATGGCTCCACGACTAAGTCCTTGCAAGAGGACATCTGCCGTGACAATTCCACGACAAATACCAAATTCACATGACTACTTATAGCAAGACTTCTCCCATGTCCTCAGGAACAAACGTAACTACTCACAAAGCATGTTCATGTTCATAATCAGAGGAGTATTAATATGCATAATGGATCTGAACATATAATCTTCCACCAAGTAAACCAACTAGCATCAACTACAAGGAGTAATCAACACTACTAGCAACCTACAGGTACCAATCTGAGGTTTGGATACAAAGATTGGATACAAGAGATGAACTAGGGTTTGAGAGGAGATGGTGCTGGTGAAGATGTTGATGAAGATTGACCCCCTCCCGATGAGAGGATCGTTGGTGATGACGATGGCGATGATTTCCCCCTCCCGGAGGGAAGTTTCCCCGGCAGAACAACTCCGCCGGAGCCCTAGATTGGTTCCGCCAAGGTTCCGCCTCGTGGCGGCGGAGTTTCGTCCCGTAATCTTGCTTATGATTTTTTTCTCAGAAGAAAGACTTCATATAGCAGAAGATGGGCACCGGAGGGCCACCAGGGGGCCCACGAGGCAGGGGGTGCGCCCAGGGGAGTAGGGCGCGCCTCCCACCCTCGTGGCTAGGGTGTGGCCCCCCTCTGGTAGTTTCTTCGCTCAATATTTTTTATTAATTCCAAAAATGACTTCCGTGGAGTTCCAGGACTTTTGGAGTTGTGCAGAATAGGTCTCTAATATTTGCTCGTTTTCCAGCCCAGAATTCTAGCTGCCGGCATTCTCCCTCTTCATGTTAACCTTGTAAAATAAGAGAGAATAGGCATAAGTTTTGTGACATAATGTGTAATAATGGCCCATAATGCAATAAATATCAATATAAAAGCATGATGCAAAATGGACGTATCAGGTAAAAACAAGGTAAAAGAGTTGGTACCATCCTATAGTTGACTGATGTCTTCTTCATTGTGCAAACAAAGATCTTGCTGTTATTCGTCGCAAGTTTCTTCATCCTAACAATCTTTCTGGGTTTCTTGACTTGACTGATATTCATGGACATTTCATTTCCCCATATGCAAAATGGGTCGAACAGTGGGTCTAAGCCTCTGACAGCAGGACCTACATGTGCAAGACCAAATTGTAAGAAACCTAAATATTAGAATGATTCCTGCAACTGCACAATAATGTGCTATTAGGCAAAGGACCCTGCTTGAACAAACCTCGATGGTGAACCGCAGTGTCTCCCATTGTTTCCCTGCAACACACATAAGGAAGACCTTGATCAAGTTAACTGAGAGTTGCCATACTATCAGTAGAATATGTATTCAGTACAGCCAAATTTGATTGGTGTCACATGCATAACAATACAAAATTGTACCCACAACAAATGAAAATCAAATTGCAGAACTGAACCAAACAGTTAAATGGACAGCAGACCAAATGAACCAAAATGGTTAACTGAGCACGACATTGCAGAATAGAAACATGTACTAGAAGATAAGATAGTTAACAAAACAAAGAATGCTTGAGAACAGTACTACGAAATGTAGCAATTGTGGACCAAAGTGTTAACTGAACATTACATTTCAGAGGACCAAACTGTTAACTGAACATCAGATTGCATATTAACATTACAGAGGACAAATCACTAGAAGGCACTAGCGGTGGCCTCGAGAAAACATCACGAACTGTATTTTAAAGTAAACAACCGCGTGGCGGTGTCGACGGTGGCCTCGAAGACGAGGTGCTCCTCCAAGATCGGGCGGTCGACACGCATGGCAGCCATAGCGACCTCGTTCGCGCGTGCGGCCGCATGCTACTGAGCTCCACGTTATACTGCGTGCAAAATGGCTGTGGGCGGCACTTAATTGGAGGAGAGGGGCAGTGTTTTCGGTGGAAGGTGTCGCTCCGTCGGTCGGGGCATGTGGGACGGGAAAGGAGGGATGGTGTGGGTGGGGTGTGGATTACCTGACCATATCGACAAGGCCACGCAGCATGAAGAAGGGTCACCGACGAGGAGGCGGCGCTGCAAGAAGAAGGGTAGCCGGCGAGGAGGAGGCGTTGCAAGAAGAAGGGTCGCCAGCGAGGAGGCTGAGCTGCCAGTAAGTAGCAGTGAAGGTTTGAACTTGGAAAGCAAGGAGGAACAGTGGAAATGTGGCTTTTGGTAGGAGGGAGGGGCGGGAAGATAGATATTTCCGCGGTGGCAAATTTTTTTCGCTCGGTGCCGCGTGAAACTGGCGCGCAAGTGGGGTTCAAGCGGGGGCGGTGGACTGTAGACGACGAAGCTTCCTGCGTAAGCCAGACAAGACGGTGCGCAAAGATATTTTATATCGCATCCCACATGATTCTTTCTAGTAAACTGTTTGTGGTATACCTGATTTTTTCATTATGTTTTGAAAGACAAAATGGTGTTACAGAGGGAAAGGATTGTGTTTGAATTGCTAGAACATTTACGTACAGTGAACATGCAACTAGTACATGAGTGTCGTGTTTAAATTTGGAATTATTCCGGGTTCGTTTGGCATTTTTATGCATTAATTGAGTTCCTGGGCATTTAATGTGCATAATTCAAATTTGAACTGCAAGCACATGCTCCAATGCACCAAAGTTTGTTGAAAAATTACATGTGTGTTTTTGGGTGAATTTATAGGTCCCATGCAAGAAATGGGATGAAATTCAAACATCTGGGCGTCGTGGCTCGGCCGGAATGATTGAGAAAACTTGGTTTTTTAATTCATGTAAATATAAAACATGGCTGAAAATCATGAAACTTGGCATGGTGTCATGACATGCCACCAACATGTTTGAGTAATATTTTTGGCCGAATTGGGACAAACTTTGGTGTAACCTTCTTGCAAACCGGAGCTTCCCTCAAGAAGGCTCTTGGTTCCGAGAGGGAATGTGTCACCTCCGTGTGCGAAAAGACATACGTACACTGCCTTCTCCCGCCTTAATTTTTTTACACTGGCAGATTAGACCAAATAGAAGTATCATGCTAAAATTTGGAATTATTCCGGGTTCATTTGGCCTGTTTATACATTAATTGAGTTTCTGTGCATTTAATGTGCATAATTCAAATTTGAACTACAAGCACCGGCTCCAGTGCACCAAATTTGTTTGAAAAACCACATGTGTGTCCTTGGGTGAATTTCTAGGTCCCATGCAAGAGATGGGAGTGAAATTCAAACATCTGGGCGTCGTGGCTCGGCTGGAAAGATTGAGAAACTTGGTTTTTTAATTCCTATAAATCCAAAAGATGCCTGAAAATTATGAAACTTGGCATGGTGTCATGACATGGCACCAACATGTTGCGGTATTTTTTTTGGCCGAATGGGGACAAACTTTGGTGTAAGCTTCTTGCAAACCGGAGCTTCCCTCAAGAAGGCTCGTGGTTCCGAGAGGGAACGTGCCACCTCCGTGTGCGAAACGACATACGTACACTGCCTTCTCCCGCCTTAATTTTTTTACACATGCAGATTAGACCAAATAGAAGTATCGTGCTAAATTTTGGAATTATTCCGGGTTCATTTGGCTTTTTTATACATTAATTGAGTTTCTACGTATTTCATGTGCACAATTAAAATTTGAACTACAAGCACAGGCTCCAGTGCACCAAAGTAGTTTGAAAAATCACATGTGTGTCCTTGGGTGAATTTCTAGGTCCCATGCAAGAGATGGGAGTGAAATTCAAACATCTGGGCGTCGTGGCTCGGCCGGAAAGATTGAAAAACTTGGTTTTTTAATTCCTGTAAATCAGAAACACGCATGAAAATCATGAAATTGGCATTGTGTCATGACATGGCACCAACATGCTGCGGTAATTTTTTTGGCCGAATTGGGACAAACTTTGGTGTAAGCTTCTTGCAAACCGGAGCTTCCCTCAAGAAGGCCGTGGTTCTGAGAGGGAACGTGCCACTTCCCTGTGCGAAACGACATACGTACACTGCCTTCTCTCGCCTTAATTTTTTTACACAGGCAGATTAGACCAAACAGAAGTATCATGCTAAAATTTGGAATTATTCCGGGTTCATTTGGCTTGTTTATACATTAATTGAGTTTCTGCGCATTTAATGTGCATAATTCAAATTTGAACTACAAGCACCGGCTCCAGTGCACCAAAGTTGTTTGAAAACCCACATGTGTGTCCTTGGGTGAATTTCTAGGTCCCATGCAAGAGATGGGAGTGAAATTCAAACATCTGGGCGTCGTGGCTCGGCTGGAAAGATTGTGAAACTTGGTTTTTTAATTCCTATAAATCCAAAACACGCCTGAAAATCATGAAACTTGGCATGGTGTCATGACATGGCACCAACATGCTGCGGTATTTTTTTGGCCGAATTGGGACAAGCTTTGGTGTAAGCTTCTTGCAAACCGGAGCTTCCCTCAAGAAGGCTCGTGGTTCCGAAAGGGAACGTGCCACCTCCGTGTGCGAAACGACATACGTACACTGCCTTCTCCCGCCTTAATTTTTTACACAGGCAGATTAGACCAAATAGAAGTATGGTGCTAAAATTTGAAATTATTCCAGGTTCATTTGGCCTTTTTTGTACATTAATTGAGTTTCTATGCATTTAATGTGCATAATTCAAATTTGAACTACAAGCACAAGCTCCAATGCACCAAAGTTGTTTGAAAAACCACATGTGTGTCCTTGGGTGAATTTCTAGGCCCTATGCAAGAGATGGGAATGAAATTCAAACATCTGAGCGTCGTGGCTCGGTCGGAAAGATTGAGAAACTTGGTTTCTTAATTCCTGTAAATCCAAAACACGCCTGAAAATCATGACATGGCACCAACATGATGTGGTAATTTTTCTGTCCGATTTGCCAAGGCACACACATTAACAATCAACAAAGTCATTTTGGAACAAGTGCTGTCACGTTACAAATCAGAAACACAAGTATTATTTAAACCGTGAGCGTTCTACTTACCAATTACGTGCCGCCACGCGTCCCCTTTTTTATTGGCTAGGAGGTAACTATTTGAGTACAGGAGACGTGCGATCAAACCCCTGCGCGTACTCATCGGGAGGAGAGCCCTTTGACCGCTACCCGCCGCGCACCTCCCTCCCAACATCCCCATTAATGGCTCCCGAGCACCTATTCTACGGCGTGGCTATATGTCTCAGTGGTCTGAGATTTAAGAGAGAAAAATGAAAATCTGAAAATAAACTTTTGCAGGGATCTTGATGTAAGATCTGAAGGACCTATATAGCATCGACTGCGACTTATAAAAAGCATGATTATAAGGACGATGATAGTGGATAATAATTGTCTTACATATTTAGGAACATAATTAAAAAAGCCACATGCGGGAACGCCCGAAATACAGAAGGGCAAAAGAAGAAGGAAGACAACGATCTGGCTCGCTGATCTCTACTTTGTTGATGCGTTGCTGCAGGCCGCGGGAACTAGTCTCCGCGGTGAGCGGCGATGAGCTTTTTCTTATCCTCAAGATGCTGCTTGAGAGCATCCACAAATTCCTCCACCAGCCTTCTGCACTCGATGCGCAGCATGACATTCTCGTCTATAAGTTTCTCGACGATGACGTCGGTCCTCTTCAACAAGGCAGCGGTCTGCTCCTGCTGCTCCGCACTTCCGACGATCTTCGCCCTCAGCAGGTTGCGCTCGGCCTGGAGCTTCACGTTGCTCTCATTTAGGTGCCGGATGACGCCGGTAGACTGTTCAAACGAGGCTTTCAGGTCATCCTGCAAGCCCGCCCACCTGGAGATCGGATCCATCTGCCTAAGGACAAGGGCACGCATGCGCCTGTAAGAGTCCTCTCCTGCCCGCGAGACATTTTCCCAGGCCGTCGCGGCGTGGGAGGACATCTCTGCTGCATTCGCGGCGCGGCGGGACATTTCTTTTGCTTTCGCAGCGCGGCCGGACCAGTCTGCTGCATCGACGGTGCGGCGGGACCTCCGTGATGCTTCGGCGGCGCGGCGAGACCTCTCTGCTTCTACGGCCGCGCAGCGGGACATGTTGGCTGCTTTCGCGGCGAGGCAGGACATCTCTCGTGCTTCCGCTTCCAGGCTCGCCTCTCCCTGGTGGCAATCTCTCGACCCAGAACTCACGTTGGCCATGGCAGACGCAAGAGAACGATGGTGAATGACTTGTTTGTTTTTGTGGATGAGGAGTTGAGGAGGAATGTGAAGTCATCTTGGACTAGTAGTATTTATAACCGAGTACTAATACACTCCTAAGTGGGAAACCATTTAGGTTTTGATCGATGTGAACAGGTTTGCAATTTGGAATGTGACGGGACGCGGCCTCCCTGTTCTTCTAAAAAACATTTGTGACGGGACGCATGCTCAAAATTTACTGACGATTATAAGTGCGGCACTATTCCCAGAAGGCGTAACGTGGGCACGTATGCCTTCTCGGCCGCGTACGTGATGTTTGCACCATAGGGTGCACCGCAATAGGCAATGTCAGCACACGTCTTGTTCCAACAATCGTGCACGCTCGTTATTACCATCTGATATGTCCATTTTGCATCATGCTTTTATATCGATATTTATTGCATTATGGGCTGTTATTACACATTATGTCACAATAATTATGCCTATTCTATCTTATTTTACAAGGTTTACATATGGAGGGAGAATGCCGGCAGCTGGAATTCTGTGCTGGAAAAGGAGCAAATATTAGAGACCTATTCTGCACAACTCCAAAAGTCCTGAAACTCCACGAAAGTTATTTTTGGAAATAATAAAAAATACTGAGCGGAAGAAATACTAGAGGGGGCCCACACCCTAGCCACGAGGGTGGGGGGCGCGCCCCCTGCATCGTGGGCCCCCTGTTGGCCCTCCGATGCCCATCTTCTGCTATATGAAGTATTTCGTCCGAAGAAAAATCATAAGCAAGCTTTCGAGACGAGACTCCGCCGCCACGAGGCGAAACCTTGGCGGAACCAATCTAGGGCTCTGGCGGAGCTGTTCTACTGGGGACACTTCCCTCCGGGAGGGGGAAATCATCGCCATCGTCATCACCAACGCTCCTCTCATCGGGAGGGGGCCAATCTCCATCAACATCTTCACCAGCACCATCTCCTCTCAAACCCTATTTCATCTCTTGTATCCGATTCTTGTCTCTAAGTCTAGGATTGGTACCTGTAGGTTGATAGTAGTGTTGATTACTCCTTGTAGTTGATGCTAGTTGGTTTATTTGGTGGAAGATCATATGTTCAGATCCTTTATGCATATTAATACCCCTCTGATTATGAACATGAATATGCTTTGTGACTAGTTAAGTTTGTTCCTGAGGACATGGGAGAAGTCTTGCTATTAGTAGTCATGTGAATTTGGTATTCGTTCGATGTTTTGATGAGGTGTATGTTGTCTCTCCTGTAGTGGTGTTATGTGAACGTCGACTACATGATACTTCACCATTATTTGGGCCTAGAGGAAGGCATTGGGAAGTAATAAGTAGATGATGGGTTGCTAGAGTGATAGAAGGTTAAACCCTAGTTTATGCGTTGCTTCGTAAGGGGCTGATTTGGATCCACTTGTTTCATGCTATGGTTAGGTTTACCTTAGTACTTCTTTTGTAGTTGCGGACGCTTGCAATAGGGGTTAATCATAAGTGAGATGCTTGTCCAAGTAAGGACAGCACCCAAGCACCAGTCCACCCACATATCAAATTATCAAAGTACCGAACGCGAATCATATGAACGTGATGAAAACTAGCTTGACGATAATTCCCATGTGTCCTCGGGAGCGCTTTTCTCTATATAAGAGTTTGTCCAGGCTTGTCCTTTGCTACAAAAAGGATTGGGCCACCTTGCTGCACTTTATTTACTTTTGTTACTTGTTGCTTGTTACAAATTATCTTATCACAAAACTATCTGTTACCTGTAATTTCAGTGCTTGCAGAGAATACCTTGTTGAAAACCGCTTATTATTTCCTTCTGCTCCTCGTTGGGTTCGACACTCTTACTTATTGAAGGGACTATGATAGATCGCCTATACTTGTGGGTCATCAAGACTCTTTTCTGGCGCCGTTGCCGGGGAGTGAAGTGCCTTTGGTAGGTGGAATTTGGTAAGGAAAAATTTATATAGTGTGCTGAAATTTACTGTCACTTGTTACTATGGAAAGTAATCCTTTGAGGGGCTTGTTCAGGGTATCTTCACCCCGACCAGTAGAGCAAAGAGTTTCTCCTCAACCTACTGAACCTACTGAAAATGAAAATGTCTACTTTGAAATTCCTTCGGGTATGGTAGAAAAACTGCTAGCTAATCCGTTTGCAGGAGATGGAACATTACATACTGATGAGCACCTAATATATGTGGATGAAGTTTGTGGATTATTTAAGCTTGCAGGTATGCCCGATGATGTTATCAATAAGAAGGTCTTCCCTTTATCTTTGAAGGGAGATGCATTGACATGGTATACGCTATGTGATGATATGGGATCATGGAACTACAAACGATTGAAATTGGAATTTCATCAGAAGTTTTATCCTATGCATCTTGTTCATCGTGTTCGTAATTATATATATAATTTCTAGCCTCGCGAAGGAGAAAGCATCGCTCAAGCTTGGGGGAGGCTTAAGTCAATGTTATATTCATGCCCCAATCATGAGCTCTCAAGAGAAATGATTATTCAAAATTTTTATGCCCGGCTTTCTGACAACAATCGTACCATGCTCTATACTTCTTGTGTTGGCTCTTTTATGATGAAGACTATTGAATTCAAATGGGATTTATTGGAAAGAATTAAACGCAAATCTGAAGATTGGGATCTCGACGAAGGTAAGGAGTCAGGTATGACACCTAAGTTTGATTGTGTTAAATCTTTTATGGATACCGATGTTTTCCTTAAATTTAGCACTAAATATGGACTTGACTCTGAGATAGTAGCTTCTTTCTGTGAATCTTTTGCTACTCATGTTGATCTCCCTAAGGAGAAGTGGTTTAAATATCATCCTCCCATAGAATTAAAAGTAGCTGCACCTATTAAAGTTGAAGAAAAGACTATCACTTATAATGATCCTATTGTTCCTACTGCTTATGTTGAAAAACCACCTTTTCCTGTTAGGATAAAAGATCATGCTAAAGCTTCAACTGTGGTTCGAAAAGGCAATATTAGAACTTATACACCTCCTGAGCAAGTTAAAGTTGAACCTAATATTGCTATGGTTAAAGATCTCTTGGCTGATAATATTGATGGGCATGCTATTTATTTCTGTAATGAAACTGCTAGAATTGCTAAACCTTGTGCTAAAGATAAACATAGACCTGTGGTAGGCATGCCTGTTATTTATGTTAAAATAGGAGATCATTGTTATCATGGCTTGTGTGATATGGGTGCTAGTTCTAGTGCAATACCTATTGACTTATACAAAGAAATTATGCATGATATTGCACGTGCTGAGTTAGAAGATATTGATGTCACTATTAAGCTTACCAATAGGGATATTATATCACCAATTGGAATTGTTTGAGATGTCGAAGTCTTGTGTGGGAAAACTAAATATCCTGCTGATTTTCTTGTTCTTGGTTCCCCACAAGATAGCTTTTGTCCCATTATATTTGGTAGACCCTTCTTGAACACTGATAATGCTAGGATAGACTGCGAAAAGGATGTTGTTACTATTGGTTTGGGTGATATGTCTCATGAGTTTAATTTCTCTAGATTTTGTAGACAACACAGTGAAGAGAAATTGCCTAGTAAAGATGAAATTATTGGTCTTGCTTCTATTGCCGTACCTCCTAGTGATCCTTTAGAACAATATTTGCTAGACCATGAAAATGACATGTTTATGAATGAAAGAAGGGAAATAGATGAAGTGTTCTTTAAATAAGGACCTATTATGAAACACAACTTACCTGTTGAAATCTTAGGGGATCCTCCTCCACCCAAGGGTGATCCTGTGTTTGAGCTTAAACCATTGCCTGATACTCTTAAATATGCTTATCTTGATGAAAAGAAGATATATCCTGTTATTATTAGTGCTAACCTTTCAGAGAAGGAGGAAGAAAAATTATTGAAAACTCTGAAGAAGCACCGTGCTGCTATTGGGTATACTCTTGATGATCTTAAGGGCATTAGGCCCACTCTATGCCAACACAAAATAAATTTGGAGAAAGATGCCAAACCAGTTATTGATCACCAACGACGGCTGAATCCTAAGATGAAAGAAGTGGTAAGAAAGGAAATACTAAAGCTCCTTGAGGCAGGTATAATTTATCCCGTTACTGATAGTCAGTGGGTAAGTCCTGTCCATTGTGTCCCTAAGAAGGGAGGTATTACTGTCGTTCCTAATGATAAAGATGAATTGATTCCTCAAAGAATTATTACAGGTTATAGGATGGTAATTGATTTCCGCAAATTAAATAAAGCTACTAAAAAAGATCATTACCCCTTACCTTTTATTGATCAAATGCTAGAAAGATTATCCAAACATACACATTTTTTGCTTTCTAGATGGTTATTCTGGTTTCTCTCAAATACCTGTGTCAGCTGATGATCTAGCTAAGACCACTTTTACTTGTCCTTTCGGTACTTTTGCTTATAGATGTATGCCTTTTGGTTTATGTAATGCACCTGCTACCTTTCAAAGATGCATGATGGCTATATTCTCTGATTTTTGTGAAAAGATTTGTGAGGTTTTCATGGACGATTTCTCCGTCTATGGATCCTCTTTTGATGATTGCTTGATCAACCTTGATCGAGTTTTGCAGAGATGTGAAGAAACTAACCTTTTCTTGAATTGGGAAAAGTGTCACTTTATGTTTAATGAAGGTATTGTCTTGGGAATAAAATTTCTGAAAGGGGCATTGAAGTTAATAAAGCTAAAGTTGATGCTATTGAAAAGATGCCGTGTCCCAAGGACATCAAAGGTATAAGAAGTTTCCTTGGTCATGCCGGGTTTTATAGGAGGTTCATTAAGGACTTCCCAAAAATTTCTCAGCCTCTGACTAATTTATTATAAAAAGATATACCATGTGTCTTTGATGATGATTGTGTAGAAGCATTTGAAATACTTAAGAAAGCATTGATTTCTGCACCTATTGTTCGGCCACCTGATTGGAATCTACCCTTTGAAATTATGTGTGATGCTAGTGATTATGCTGTAGGTGTTGTTCTAGGGCAAAGAGTTGATAAGAAATTAAATGTTATTCAATATGCTAGTAAAACTCTAGACAATGCCCAGAGAAATTAAGCTACTACTGAAAAGGAATTCTTAGCAGTTGTATTTGCTTGTGATAAGTTCAGACCTTATATTGTTGATTCTAAAGTAACTATTCACACTGATCATGCTGCTATTAAATATCTTATGGAAAAGAAAGATGCTAAACCTAGACTTATTAGATGGGTTCTCTTGCTACAAGAATTTGATTTGCATATTATTGATAGAAAGGGAGCTGAGAACCCCGTTGCAGATAACTTGTCTAGGTTAGAAAATGTGCTTGATGACCCACTACCTATTGATGATAGCTTTCCTGATGAACAATTAAATGTCATAAATGCTGCTCATACTGCTCCATGGTATGCTGATTACGCTAATTACATTGTTGCCAAATTTATACCACCTAGTTTCACATACCAGCAAAAGAAAAAGTTTTTCTATGATTTGAGACATTACTTTTGGGATGACCCACATCTTTATAAAGAAGGAGTAGATGGTGTCATTAGACGTTGTGTACCTGAGCATGAACAGGAATAGATCCTACGCAAGTGTCACTCCGAAGCTTATGGAGGACACCACGCTGGAGATAGAACTGCACATAAGGTATTGCAATCCGGTTTTTCTTGGCCTACTCTCTTCAAGGATGCTCGTAAATTTGTCTTATCTTGTGATGAATGTCAAAGAATTGGTAATATTAGTAGACGTCAGGAAATGCCTATGAATTATTCACTTGTTATTGAACCATTCGATGTTTGAGGCTTTGATTATATGGGACCGTTTCCTGCCTCTAATGGATATACACATATTTTAGTTTCTGTTGATTACGTTACTAAGTGGGTAGAAGCTATTCCAACTAGTAGTGCTGATCATAACACCTCTATTAAGATGCTTAAAGAAGTTATTTTTCCGAGGTTTGGGGTCCCTAGATATTTAATGACTGATGGTGGTTCGCATTTTATTCATGGTGCTTTCCGTAAAATGCTTGCTAAGTATGATGTTAATCATAGAATTGCATCTCCTTATCACACACAGTCTAGTGGTCAAGTAGAATTGAGTAATATGGAACTCAAATTAATTTTGCAAAAGACTGTTAATAGATCTAGAAAGAATTGGTCCAAGAAACTTGATGATGCATTATGGGCCTATAGAACTGCATATAAAAATCCTATGGGTATGTCTCCGTATAAAATGGTTTATGGAAAAGCATGTCACTTACCTCTCGAACTAGAACATAAGGTGTATTGGGCTATTAAAGAGCTCAACTATGATTTCAAACTTGCCGGTGAGAAGAGGTTATTTGACATTAGCTCACTTGATGAATGGAGAACCCAAGCCTATGAGAATGCCAAATTGTTTAAAGAAAAAGTTAAAAGATGGCACGACAAAAGGATACAAAAGCGTGAGTTTAATGTAGGAGATTATGTATTGCTATACAACTCTCGTTTAAGATTTTTTGCAGGAAAACTTCTCTCTAAATGGGAAGGTCCTTACGTTATCGAGGAGGTCTATCGTTTCGGTGCCATAAAAATCAACAACTTCTAAGGCACAAATCCGAAAGTGGTGAACGGTCAAAGAATCAAACATTATATCTCACGTAATCCTATAAATGTTGAAACCAATGTTATTGAAACCGTAACCCCGGAGGAATACATAAGGGACACTTTCCGAAACGTTTCAGACTCCAAAAAGGAACATGCATGTGGTACGGTAAGTAAACCGACTCCAAAACAGTTCTAATGGCAATTTTTCTCCGTTTTGGAATATTTAGAAAACTAGAAAAATAAGAAGCAGTCCGGGAAGGACACGAGGGCTCCACGAGAGTGGAGGGTGCGCCCTACCCCCCTGGGCGTGCCCCCTGCCTCGTGGGCACCTCGTGCGCTCTCTGGACTCCGTTTTCTTGCATGATATGTGTATTTTGGTCGGTAAAAATTCATTATATAATCTCCCGAAGGTTTTGACTCCTGTATCACGCAAATATCCTCTGTTTTTGTTTCGAGCTATTTTTTTGACAGATCTCGATCATCATGACGTCTCCAAGCGCCCCCAAGGACAAGTTCTTCAAGAAGGTTATCAACCCTTACCTTGCGGAGGTGCCGCGACACCCTCAAACCATTGAGATGCGTGATGGGTTGCTGCACATCCGCGATGTTGAGGGACCGAAGGGGACCGGAAGCGTAGAGACGAGGCTCGAAGCAATGGAGCAACAAGTTTTCAAGTGCCAGGGGATGGTGGAACGTGGACTCAACTCCAACCACATGATGATCGCGGAGTTCACCAACAACCACAAGCTGGATGCCCAGAACATTGGGGATACCATCTTCAAGCTTCACGAGAAGATCGAGCACCTCCAAGCCCAAATCTATGACCCACAAAACCAAAACTGTGAGTATGAATATAGGTTCAAGAGGATGAGTTTGGCTGCAGATTTGAGGATCCCGGAGACTCGATCATCCTTCTATGATGGTGAGCCTATTCCTTGGAAGATGGACGACAAGTCCACATCATCAACAACTCCACCACCTTCCTCATCAACAAAGGAGATATAATCACATGGGTATGGGCACTCCCCTTGGCAACTACCAAGATTGGGGGAGGTGCCCCGGTATCGTATCACCATCACACTCCTATCTTTACCGTTTTCTTAGTTCGATCCTTTTAGTAATATCTTGATCTAGTAGAATAAAGTTTATGGCATGATCTAGTTTTGAGTTTTGCTTATGATCCCTTTATGTAACCGAGTATGTGAGCTATATAATAAAGATTGGTGTTGAGTCAAGGGCTTGATTATCTTGCTATGATCTTGAGTGAATAAAAGAAAAGGGAAAAGAATAAAAAGAAACAAAGAGATCATATTGATCTTATGGAGAGTAATGACTTCACATAGAAAGAGTATGATGATTAAAAATTGTTGAGAGGTGACAAACATAGCTTTGGTCATCGTTGCAATTGATAGGAAGTAATAAAGAGAGAGAGAGGTCTCACATATAAATATACTATCTTGGACATCTTTTATGATTGGGAGCACTCATTAAAATATGACATGCTAAAGAGTTGATGTTGGACAAGGAAGACAACGTAATGGGTTATGTTTTCTTATATCTGAGATAAAGTATATTGTCATGGATCATCCAACATGTTGAGTTTGCCTTTCTCCCTCATGCTAGCCAAATTCTTTGCAAGTAGAGATACTACTTGTGCTTCCAAATACCCTTAAACCCAGTTTTGCCATGAGAGTCCACCATATCTACCTATGGATTGAGTAAGATCCTTGAAGTAAGTTTTCATCGGTGCAAGCAATAAAAAATTGCTCTCTAAATATGTATGGTTGATTAGTGTGGAGGAAATAAGATTTATACGATCTTGTGATGTGGAAGAAATAGAAACGACGGACTGCATAATAAAGGTCCATATCACAAGTGGCAATATAAAGTGACATTCTTTCACATTAAGATTTTGTGCATCCAACCCTGAAAGCGCATGGCAACCTCTGCTTCCCTCTGCGAAGGGCCTATCTTTTACTTTTATCTTCTACCTTATGCAAGAGTCATGGTGATCTTCACCTTTCCTTTTTACATTTTATCCTTTGGCAAGCACAGTGTGTTAGAAAGATCCTGATATATATATATATATATCTAATTGGATGTAAGTTAGCAAAAGTTATTATTGTTGACATTACCCTTGAGGTAAAAGGTTGGGAGGTGAAACTATAAGCCCCTATCTTTCTCTCTGTCCGATTAAAACTCCGTAACCACAAGTATTGTGTGAGTGTTAGCAATTGTGAAAGACTAAATGATAGTTGAGTATGTGGACTTGCTGAAAAGCTCTGACATAGACTCTTTCTAATGTTATGATAAATTGCAATTGCTTCAATGACTGAGATTATAGTTTGTTGGTTCTCAATAAAGTTTCTGATTCATACTTTGCATTGTGAATAGATTATTACTTGAGCATTAGAAATCATATGACAATATCCATATATGTTGCTGTTATGAGAATAATCATGATGCCCTCATGTCCGTATTTTATTTTATCGACACCTCTACCTCTAAATATGTGGACATATTTATCATTATCGGCTTCCGCTTGAGGAGAAGTGAGGTCTAAGCTTGGGGGAGTTGATACGTCCATTTTGCATCATGCTTTTATATCGATATTTATTGCATTATGGGATGTTATTACACATTATGTCACAATACTTATGCCTATTCTCTCTTATTTTACAAGGTTTACATAAGGAGTGAGAATGCCAGCAGCTGGAATTCTGGGCTGGAAAAGGAGCAAATATTAGAGACCTATTCTGCACAACTCCAAAAGTCCTGAAACTCCACGAAAGTTATTTTTGGAAATAATAAAAAATACTAAGCGGAAGAAATACTAGAGGGGCCCCACACCCTAGCCACGAGGGTGGGGCCCCCCCCTACCTCGTGGGCCCCCTGTTGTCCCTCCGATGCCCATCTTCTGCTATATGAAGTCTTTCGTTCGAAGAAAAATCATAAGCAAGCTTTCGGGACGAGACTCCGCCGCCACGAGGCAGAACCTTGGTGGAACCAATATAGGGCTCTGGCGGAGCTGTTCTGCCGGGGACACTTCCCTCCGGGAGGGGGAAATCATCGCCATCGTCATCACCAATGCTCCTCTCATCGGGAGGGGGCCAATCTCCATCAACATCTTCACCAGCACCATCTCCTCTCAAACCCTAGAGTGACAGAAGCTTAAACCCTAGTTTATGCGTTGCTTCGTAAGGGGCTGATTTGGATCCACTTGTTTCATGCTATGGTTAGGTTTACCTTAATACTTATTTTGTAGTTGCGGACACTTGCAATAGGGGTTAATCATAAGTGAGATGCTTGTCCAAGTAAGGACAGCACCCAAGCACCGGTCCACCCACATATCAAATTATGAAAGTACCGAACGCGAATCAGATGAACGTGATGAAAACTAGCTTGACGATAATCCCCATGTGTCCTCGGGAGTGCTTTTCTCTATATAAGAGTTTGTCCAGGCTTGTCCTTTGCTACAAAAAGGATTGGGCCACCTTGCTGCACTTTATTTACTTTTGTTACTTGTTGCTTGTTACAAATTATCTTATCACAAAACTATCTGTTACCTGTAGTTTCAGTGCTTGCAGAGAATACCTTGCTGAAAACCGCTTATTATTTCCTTCTGCTCCTCGTTGGGTTCGACACTCTTACTTATCAAAAGGACTACGATAGATCCCCTATACTTGTGGGTCATCACCATTGCGCATGCTTCTTTTAATTAGAATGTGTGTGCCTGTCTAGCACACACACGTTGATCTATCTAACTGTTTCAGTTTGTTGGGGCTAATCGCAAATTGTTCATCCATGTGAAGTGTAGGCCATCAATCGCAGACACTTTGATCTGGCTGACCCGTTTCTGTTCTGTTGCCTAATCGCAAACAGTTAATCCATGAAGCATATGCCCTCAATCACACACACCTTGATCTGGCTAACCGTTTCTTTTGTGTTGCCTAATCACAAACAGTTCAGCCAAGTGAACCGCATGCCGTATATCGCACACACCTTGATCTGGCTGACCGTTTCTTTTGTGTTGCCTAATCACAAACAAAACAGTTCATCCAAGTGAACCGCATGCTGTGTATCGCACACGCCTTCATTTGGCTGCCCGTTTCTTTTGGTCCACCTCATCGCAAACAGTTAATTGGACTGAACCGTATGCCCTTCATCGCACACGAAACTAAAACCTGAACCGTGTTTGATGCATCCGTCATCGCAAACATTTTATGCATTTATGACGTTTTCATACACCACCATTTGTGATTACTGCATCGCACACAGTTTCTCGAAGGGTCTCTGATCGTAGTATCGCGTTAGCAGCATCCTGCAGTAGTGACACCCGATCATCACGTGGTGTCTCGGCACGACGAACTGTAGCAACGGTGCATACTTAGGGAGAACACTTATACCTTGAAATTTAGTAAGGGATCATCTTATAATGCTACCGTTGTACTAAGCAAAATAAGATGCATAAAAGATAAACATCACATCCAATCAAAATATGTGACATGATATGGCCATCATCATCTTGTGCTCGTGATCTCCATCACCGAAGCATCTTCATGATCTCCATCGTCACCGGCGCGACACCTTGATCTCCATCGTAGCATCGTTGTCGTCTCGCCAACTATTGCTTCTACGACTATCGCTACCGCTTACTGATAAAGTAAAACAATTACATGGCGATTGCATTGCATACAATAAAGCGACAACCATATGGCTCCTGCCAGTTGCCGATAACTCTGTTACAAAACATGATCATCTCATACAACAATTTATATCACATCATGTCTTGACCATATCACATCACAGTAAGCCTTGCAAAAACAAGTTAGACTTCCTCTACTTTGTTGTTGCAAGTTTTACGTGGTTGCTACAGGCTTCTAGCAAGAACCGTTCTTACCTACGCATCAAAACCACAACGATTTTTCGTCAAGTGTGCTATTTTAACCTTCAACAAGGACCGGGCGTAGTCAAACTCGATTCAATTAAAGTTGGAGAAACAGACACCCGCTAGCGACCTGTGTGCGAAGCACGTCAGTAGAACCAGTCTCATGAACGCGGTCATGTAATGTCGGCCCAGGCCGCTTCATCCAACAATACCGCCGAATCAAAGTAAGACGTTGCTGGTAAGCAGTATGACTATTATCGCCCACAACTCTTTGTGTTCTACTCGTGCATATAACATCTACGCATAGACCTGGCTCTAATACCACTGTTGGGGAACATAGTAATTTCAAAAAAAATCCTAAGATCACGCAAGATCTATCCAGGAGATGCAAAGCAATGAGAGGGGAGACTGTGTCCATGTACCCTTGTAGACCGAAAGCGGAAGCGTTTAGTAATGCGGTTGATGTAGTCGAACTTCTTCGCGATCCAACCGATCCAAGTACCGAACGTACGGCACCTCCGCGTTCAGCACACGTTCAGCTCGATGACGTCCCTCGTGCTCTTGATCCAGTTAAGGACGAGGGTGAGTTCCGTCAGCATGACGGCGTGGCGACGGTGATGATGATGTTACCGGCGCAGGGCTTCACCTAAGCACTACAGCGATGTGATCGAGGTATGTAACTGCGGAGAGGGGCATCACACACGGTTAAGAGAAACTTGTGTGTTCTAGGGTGCCCCCTGCCCCCATATATAAAGGAGGGAGGGGGAGGGCGGCCGGCCCTAGGGGCGCGCCCAAGGAGAGGGAGTCCTACTAGGACTACTAGTCCTAGTAGGATTCCTCCACAAGGAAGAGAAGGGGAAGGAAGGAGAGGGATAGGGAGTAGGAAAGGGGGCGCCGCCCTCCCTTCCCTTGTCCAATTCGGACTGCTAAGGGGGGGGGGTGCGGCCTGCCCTGGCGGCCCTCCTCTCTCTCCAATAAGGCCCATGGTGGCCCATTAGTTCCCCCGGGGGGTTCCGGTAACCCCTCCGGCACTCTGTTTTTATCCGGAACTATCCATAACACTTCTGGTGTCCAAATAACATGGTCCAGTATATCAATCTTTATGTCTCGACCATTTCGAGACTCCTCGTCACGTCTGTGATATCATCCGGGACCCCGAAGAAACTTCGGTCATCAAAACACATAACTCATAATACAAATCGTCATCAAACGTTAAGCGTGCGGACCCTACGGGTTCGAGAACTATGTAGACATGACCAAGACACATCTCCGGTCAATAACCAATAGCAGAACCTGGATGCTCATATGGGCTCCTACATATTCTACGAAGATCTTCATCGGTCAAATCGCATAACAACATACGTTGTTCCCTTTGTCATCGGTATGTTACTTGCCCGAGATTCGATCGTCCGTATCATCATACCTAGTTTAATCTCGTTACCGGCAAGTCTCTTTACTCGTTCCGTAATACTTCATCCCGCAACTAACTCATTAGTCACATTGCTTGCAAGGCATATAGTGATGAGCATTATCGAGAGGGCCCAGAGATACCTCTCCGAAACACAGAGTGACAAATCCTAATCTCGATCTATGCCAACCCAACAAATACCTTCGGAGACACCTGTAGAGCATCTTTATAATCACCCATTTATGTTGTGACGTTTGATAGCACACAAAGTGTTCCTCCGATATTCGAGAGTTGCATAATCTCATAGTCTGAGGAACATGTATAAGTCATGAAGAAAGCAGTAGCAATGAAACCGTAACGATCATAATGCTAAGCTAACGAACGGGTCTTGTCCATCACAACATTCTCCTAATGATGTGATCCTGTTCATCAAATGACAACACATGTCTATGGTTAGGAAACATAACCATCTTTGATAAACGAGCTAGTCAAGTAGAGGCATACTAGGGACACTTATGTTTTGTCTATGTATTCACACATGTACTAAATTTCTGGTTAATACAGTTCTAGCATGAATAATAAACATTTATCATGAAATAAGGAAACAAATAATAACTTTATTATTGCCTCTAGGGCATATTTCCTTCACGGAGCGGTACTACCGCCTCAAACCACCGATTGTACTGCTACAAGGATAGCAGCCAAGACAACCAGGTGACTACTGATACATCTCCGTCGTATCTATAATTTTTGATTGTTCCATGCCAATATTATTCAACTTTTTTGGCAACTTTTTATACTATTTTTGGGACTAACATATTGATCTAGTGCCCAGTGCCAGTTCCTGTCTGTTGCATGTTTTTGGTTTCGCAGAAACCCCATACTGAACGGAGTCCAAACGGGATAAAAATGGACGGAGAATTATTTTGGAATATTTATGATTTTTGGGAAGTAAAATCAACGCGAGACGGTGCCCGAGGGGGCCACGAGGCAGGGGGGCGCGCCCCAGGGGGGCAGGCGCGCCCCTAACCCTCGTGGGCACCCCGTAAGGCGGTTGATGCTCTTATTTTGCCGCAAGAAAGCTAATTTTATGAGAAAGATCTGGCCGAAAGATTCACCCCAATCGGAGTTACGGATCTCCGGATATTTAAGAAACGGTGAAGGGCCAGAAAACAGAACGCAGAAACAGAGAGAAACAGAGAGATAGATCCAATCTCGGAGGGGCTCTCGCCCCTCCCACGCCATGGAGGCCATGGACCAGAGGGAAAACCCTTCTCCCATCTAGGGAGAAGGTCAAGGAAGAATAATAAGAAGGAGGGGGGCTCTCTCCCCCTTGCTTCCGATGGCGCCGGAACACCGCCGGGGGCCATCATCATCACCGCGATCTACGCCAACACCTCCGCCATCTTCACCAACATCTCCATCACCTTCCCCCCTCTATCTACAGCGGTCCACTCTCCCACAATCTGCTGTACCCTCTACTTGAACATGGTGCTTTATGCTTCATATTATTCTCCAATAATGTGTTGCCATCCTATGATGTCTGAGTAGATTTTCGTTGTCCTATTGGTGGTTGATGAATTGCTATGATTGATTTAATTTGCTTGTGGTTATGTTGCAGTCCTTTGGTGCCCATCATATGAGCGCGCGCATGGATCACACCATAGGGTTAGTTGTATGTTGATAGGACTATGTATTGGAGGGCAAGAGTGACAGAAGCTTCAACCTAGCATAGAAATTGATGCATACGGGATTGAAGGGGGACCAATATATCTTAATGCTATGGTTGGGATTTACCTTAATAAACGTTAGTAGTTGCGGATGCTTGTTAATAGTTCCAATCATAAGTGCATAGAATTCCAAGTAAGGGATGCCATGCTAGCAGTGGCCTCTCCCACATAATACTTGCTATCGGTCTAGTGAAGTAGTGAATTGCTTAAGGGACAATTTCGCAACTCCTACAACCACTTTTCCACACTCGCTATATTTACTTTAGTTGTGTCTTTATCTAAACAGCCCCTAGTCTTTATTTACGTGCTCTTTACTTTCTTGCTAGCCTATCCAAAAACACCTACAAAGTACTTCTAGTTTCATACTTGTTCTAGGTAAAGCGAACATCAAGCATGCGTAGAGTTGTATCGGTGGTCGATAGAACTTTAGGGAATATTTGTTCTACCTTTAGCTCCTCGTTGGGTTTGACACTCTTACTTATCGAAAACTGTTGCGATCCCCTATACTTGTGGGTTATCAAGACCTTTTTCTGGCGCCGTTGTGGGGGAGCAATAGCGTGGGGTGAATATTCTCGTGTGTGCTTGTTTGCTTTATCACTAAGTAATCTTTATTTGTTGTTCTTAGTTGTTTTCTATCTTTAGTTATGGGTAGGAAACGCAAAATACCAAAAAAAATAGTTGTACCTACTGAACCAATGGTTGAAGAACCACTCAAAATCTATCGCACTCCTGAAGCTTATTACTTGGATCATCTTCGATCTCTTTGTGCTCGTGCTGAAACCCCAACTAGCTTAGTTGAGGGCAAATCTTTAGATGAGCATGCTTGTTATGTGTGACACCGAATATCTGAAAAGGGGAAAATTATATTGGGTCAAATTCATCGTTTGCAATGCTATGCTTGGAATTTATGTGAAATATATGATTTTACTTGTTGTTCTGAAAACCCTAAGAAACACCTTCCCTATCAATGTGAGTTTAGTGATAATGGAACCATATCTTCTTATGCTAAAGGTGTTTATAATTACTATGATATTCAACAAATTGAAGAATTTGTTGCTTTTAAGGGTGCTTACGAAATTGATTCTTTGATTGAAACGTATGATGCTACTTTTCACAAATCTGAAAATTTTGCCATACTTAAATATTGCTATGATAATTATGCTTCTAATCCCTATGTTGAACCATATATTGAGGACTACCCTGCTGTCCAAGAAGAGACTAATATTTTGCAGGAGTCTATGGAAGAAGAAATTGATGAAACTGTGAGCTCATTGGATGAAAAAGATGAGGAGGAGAGCGAAGAACAAAAGGAGGAAGAGCGGATTAGCTACCCGTGCCCACCTTCTAATGAGAGTAACTCTTCAACTCATACATTGTTTAATTTCCCTTCGTGCTTACCGAAGGATGATTGCTATGATGATTGTTATGATCCCGTTGATTCTCTTGAAATAACCCTTTTTGATGATGCTTGCTATGCTTGTGGCCAAGATGCCAATATGAATTATGCTTATGGAGATGAACTTGCTATAGTTCCGTATGTTAAACATGAAATTGTTGCTATTGCATCCACGCATGATAGTCCTATTATCTTTTTGAATTCTCCCGATTATACTATATCGGAGAAGTTTGCACTTATTAAGGATTATATTGTTGGGTTGCCTTTTACCATTGTACATGATGATTTTGATGAGTATAATATGCATATGCTTGCTGCTCCTACTTGCAATTATTATGATAGAGGAACTATATCTCCACCTCTCTATGTTTCCAACACGATAAAATTGCAAGAAACTGTTTATACTATGCATTGGCCTTTACTTTGTGTGCATGAATTGTTCTTTTCTGACATGCCGATGCATAGGAAGAGAGTTAGACTTCGTTGTTGCATGATATATGTTGCTTTTTGCTCATTAGTAAATTACAAATCATTGCTAATTAAAATTGGCTTTGATATACCTTGGGATCCGGGTGGATTCACTACTTGAGCACTATATGCCTAGCTTAATGGCTTTAAAGAAAGCGCTGCCAGGGAGACAACCCGGAAGTTTTAGAGAGTCATTTATTTCTGTTGAGTGCTTTCACATAGTTTTAAAACAACAAAAATAAAGAGGGGAACCCAAAACTTTTCAAAAAGGAAAGTGAAAGTGAGAAAGACAAGCATTGTTGAAGTGGGAGAGCTCCTTGAACTTTGTTCATGCTCACGGCAACTTTGTGAATCTTGATTACAGAAACTTTTGAACAAAAATAATTATCCCCTTGTACAATTCCATTGTATTATAGAAATAATGTGCCAAGGTTTGCCTTTAGGATGTTTACAATGCTTGTTGGTTTGTACAGTGCAGGACAGAAACTTTGTCTGTAGTGCGTGATTTTACATTTTTTACTGGAACGTCAAATGGTTCTGATTCTTTTTGCACTGTCTTGCAGTACAATTTTTTTATTTTTTTCTAATTTTGTCAGAATTTTTCAAGTATCAGAAGTATGGTGAATGTTCAGATTATTACAGACTATTCTGTTTTAGACAGATTCTGTTTTTGATGCATAGTTTGCTTGTTTTGATGAAACTATCAATTTAAATCAGTGGTAAACCATGAAAAAGTTATATTACAGTAGACAAAATGCAAAAACAAAATATGAATTGTTTTGCAACAGTAATTAGAGTAGTGATTTGCTTTATTATACTAACGGATCTTACCGAGTTTTCTGTTGAAGTTTTGTGTGGATGAAGTGTTCGATGATTGAGAAGGTTTCGATGTGAGAAGAAGGAAGAGAGGCAAGAGCTCAAGCTTGGGGATGACCGAGGCACCCCAAGTAAATATCCAAGGAGACCCAAGCGTCTAAGCTTGGGGATGCTGGGAAGGCATCCCATCTTTCTTCAACAAATATCGGTATGTTTTCGGATTCGTTTCGTTCATGCGATATGTGCAATCTTGGAGCGTCTTTTGCTTTAGTTTTCACTTTTTTATGCACCATGCTGGTATGAGATAGTCCTTGGTTTATTTATAGAATTCTCTATGCACTTCACTTATATCTTTTGAGTATGGCTTTATAGAATGCTTCATGTGCTTCACTTATATCATTTGAAGTTTGGATTGCCTGTTTCTCTTTACATAGACAACCGCCATTTATAGAATGCTCTTTTGCTTCACTTATACTTGTTAGAGCATGGGCATACCTTTTGTAGAAAGAATTAAACTCTCTTGCTTCACTTATATCTATTTAGAGAGATGACAGGAACTGGTCATTCACATGGTTAGTCATAAAATCCTACATAAACTTGTAGATCACTGAATATGATATGTTTGATTCCTTGCAATAGTTTTGCGATATAAAGGTGGTGATATTAGAGTCGTGCTAGTTGAGTAATTGTGAAATTGAGAAATACTTGTGTTGAGGTTTTCAAGTCCCGTAGCATGCACGTATGGTGAACCGTTATATAACGAAGTCGGAGCGTGAGGTGTTTATTGATTGTCTTCCTTATGAGTGGCGGTCGGGGACGAGCGATGGTCTTTTCCTACCAAGCTATCCCCCTAGGAGCATGCGCGTAGTACTTTGTTTTGATGACTAATAGATTTTTGCAGTAAGTATGTGAGTTCTTTATGACTAATGTTGAGTCCATGGGTTATACGCACTCTCACCCTTCCATCATTGCTAGCCTCTTCGGTACCGTGCATTGCCCTTGCTCACCTGGAGAGTTGGTGCAAACTTCACCGGTGCATCCAAACCCCGTGATACGATACGCTCTATCACACATAAACCTCCTTATATCTTCCTCAAAACAGCCACCATACCTACCTATCATGGCATTTCCACAGCCATTCCGAGATATATTGCCATGCAACTTCCATCATCATCATATACATGACTTGAGCATTTATTGTCATATTGCTTTGCATGATCATAAGATAGCTAGCATGATGTTTTCATGGCTTGTCCGTTTTTTGATGTCATTGCTACGCTAGATCATTGCACGCGGTACACCGCCGGAGGCATTCATATAGAGTCATATCTTTGTTCTAGATATCGAGTTGTAATATTGAGTTGTAAGTAAATAAAAGTGTGATGATTATCATTATTAGAGCATTGCCCCAGTGAGGAGAGGATGATGGAGACTATGATTCCCCCACAAGTCGGGATGAGACTCCGGACGAAAAAATAAAAAAATAAAAAGGCCGAGAAAAGGAGAAGGCCCAAAAAAATGAGAGAAAAAGAGAGAAGGGGCAATGTTACTATCCTTTGAACACACTTGTGCTTCAAAGTAGCACCATGTTCTTCATCTAGAGAGTCTCTTGAGTTATCACTTTCATATACTAGTGGGAATTTTCATTATAGAACTTGGCTTGTATATTCCAACGATGGGCTTCCTCAAATGCCCTAGGTCTTCATGAGCAAGCAAGTTGGATGCACACCCACTTAGTTTCAGTTTGAGCTTTCATATACTTATAGCTCTAGTGCATCCGTTGCATGGCAATCCCTACTCCTCACATTGATATCTATTGATGGGCATCTCCATAGCCCGTTGATACGCCTAGTTGATGTGAGACTTTCTCCTTTTTTGTCTTCTCCACATAACCCCCATCATCATATTCTATTCCACTTATAGTGCTATGTCCATGGCTCACGCTCATGTATTGCGTGAAAGTTGAAAAGGTTTGAGAAACGCCAAAAGTATGAAACAATTGATTGGCTTGTCATCGGGGTTGTGCATGATGTGAATTTTGTGCGGTGAAGATGGAGCATAGCCAGACTATATGATTTTGTAGGGATGAGCTTTCTATGGCTATGTTATTTCAATAAGACATAATTGCTTGGTTGGTATGCTTGAAGTATTATTGTTTTTATGTCAAAGGATAGATTATTGCCTTGAATCACTCGTGTCTTAATATTCATGCCATGATTAGACATATTATCAAGATTATGCTAGGTAGCATTCCACATCAAAAAATATCTTTTTTATCGTTTACCTACTCGAGGACGAGCAGGAATTAAGCTTGGGGATGCTAATACGTCTCCGTCGTATCTATAATTTTTGATTGTTCCATGCCAATATTATTCAACTTTCATATACTTTTTGGCAACTTTTTATACTATTTTTGGGACTAACATATTGATCTAGTGCCCAGTGCTAGTTCCTGTCTGTTGCATGTTTTTGGTTTCGCAGAAAACCCATACCAAACGAAGTCCAAACGGGATAAAAACGGACGGAGAATTATTTTGGAATATTTATGATTTTTGGGAAGTAAAATCAACGCGAGACGGTGCCCGAGGGGGCCACGAGGCAGGGGGTGCGCCCCTGACCCTCGTGGGCACACCGTAAGGCGGTTGATGCTCTTCTTTTGCCGCAAGAAAGCTAATTTTATGAGAAAGATCTGGGCGAAAGATTCACCCCAATCGGAGTTACGGATCTCCGGATATTTAAGAAACGGTGAAGGGCCAGAAAACAGAACGCAGAAACAGAGAGATAGATCCAATCTCAGAGGGGCTCTTGCCCCTCCCACGCCATGGAGGCCATGGACCAGAGGGGAAACCCTTCTCCCATCTAGGGTGAAGGTCAAGGAAGAAGAAGAAGGAGGGGTCTCTCTCCCCCTCGCTTCCGGTGGCGCTGGAACGCCGCTGGGGGCCATCATCATCACCGCAATCTACACCAACACCTCCGCCATCTTCACCAACATCTCCACCACCTTCCCCCCTCTATATACAGCGGTCCACTCTCCCGCAACCCGTTGTACCCTCTACTTGAACATGGTGCTTTATGCTTCATATTATTTTCCAATGATGTGTTGCCATCCTATGATGTCTGAGTAGATTTTCGTTGTCCTGTTGGTGGTTGATGAATTACTGTCGGTGTCAAAACCGGCGGATCTCGGGTAGGGGGTCCCGAACTGTGCGTCTAGGCGGATGGTAACAGGAGGCAAGGGACACAATGTTTTACCCAGGTTCGGGCCCTCTTGATGGAGGTAAAACCCTACGTCCTGCTTGATTAATATTGATGATATGGGTAGTACAAGAGTAGATCTACCACGAGATCAAGGAGGCTAAACCCTAGAAGCTAGCCTATGGTATGATTGTTGTATGTTGGAGTTGTTGTCCTACGGACTAAAACCCTCTGGTTTATATAGACACCGGAGAGGGTTAGGGTTACACAAAGTCGCTTACAATGGTAGGAGATCTAAATATCCGCATCGCCAAGCTTGCCTTCCACGCCAAGGAAAGTCCCATCCGGACACGGGACGAAGTCTTCAATCTTGTATCTTCATAGTCCAGGAGTCCGGCTGAAGGTATAGTCCGGCTATCCGAACACCCCCTAATCCAGGACTCCTCGGTAGCCCCTGAACCAGGCTTCAATGACGACGAGTCCGGCGCGCAGATTGTCTTCGGCATTGCAAGGCGGGTTCCTCCTCCAAGTTCTTCATAAAAGATTGTAAACACCAAGAGTAGTGTCCGGCTCTGCAAAATAAGTTTCCACATATTGCCATAGAGAGAATATTATTAACACAAATCTAATCTGCTGACATATTCCATAGCGTGACATCACACTCCAGCCAAGCCTTTATTCGAATCATTTTCACTTCTCCACCTCAGCGTGTTTCGCGAGGCGGTTTCCTTGGCACATCTTGTCAAAGCAGAGATCGTGTCCCCCATTTACGGGATTCTCATCAATACGGACGTGGGTAACCCAACCGCACCATTTATCACGGCGCTTGGGAGGCAAGCGAGTTTTACTAGGCTGGTGGGGACGCATAGCCGCATCCGCCCATATAAGGGGATAAGGATCCACCTTTTTACCTACGCCTTCTTCCTCCTTTGCCTATCCATCTTCCGCGCACTCGAGCTCCAGCGCCCAAGCCCGCACTTCCCACCTCAACCTTCTCCAGCAATGTCCGGAGTGGGAGGCAAGTGGATGGTCTCCTCCGTCACGGAGGGCCATGTCACAAAGCTGAGGAGGGCCGGATACTTGTCCAAAGACATCACGCACCGGCTCCCTGAAAAGGGGCAGCTTCTCCCCACCCCAGAGCCCCATGAGAGGGTCGTATTCCTTCCCCACTTCCTCCGTGGACTGGGCTTTCCTCTCCACCCATTTGTCCGGGGGCTCATGTTCTATTACGGCCTGGATTTCCACGATCTGGCCCCGAACTTCATCCTCAAAATCTCGGCGTTTATCGTCATGTGCGAGGCTTTCCTCTGCATCTGACCCCATTTCGGCCTCCGGCTCAAGACCTTCAACGTCAAGCCCAAGGTGGTGCGCGGCAACCAGGCGGAGCGCGGAGGCGCCATGGCGGGCAAGATGGCCAACGTCCTATGGCTCGAGGGCTCCTTTGTGGTGACCCTAAAGGGGTGGCAGTCAGGGTGGTTTTACATCACCGAGCCGCGCGATCCGGAATGGATCACAGCCCCCGAGTTTCAGTCCGGACATCCCACGCGGCTCACGTCCTGGAAAGAGACGGGCCTGTCGTGGGGCTACAAAGACGAGGTGACCGGACTGCAAAAATGCATCCAAATCCTGGTGAACAAGCAGCTAAGGCTTGTTAATGTAGTCCAGGTTATGCTCGTCCGCCGGATCCTCCCGTGTCAACAACGGGACTTCAATCTGTGGGAGTTCGACCCGGCGCAGCACCCAACCATGAGCAGGCTCTTCGACACGACGTACGAAGATGTCTGGAAGGTGCTATTCAAAGGTGCCGAGGCTCCCGCATCCGCTTCCGAGGACCGCGGATTCAGCTCACAGCGCCACGCTGACGAGGTAAGTTATTTTTACCTTTTATAGGACATTTGTTTCTCATAGTTTGACTCTATGCGGGATCTAAACCCCCTTACCTTTAACAGGCATGGCAGGTGAAGTCCGGATAGATCGATTGTCCGGCTCCTTTGCCCGAAGACCCAGCAGACGCTCGTTTATCAAAGCTACTGGCTCCGTCACCCTATGTGATGCCAGAGAAGAAGGCCAAGAAGAAGAAGGCCACGGGGACTCGAAAGAGTTTCCGTCATCTGGTGGTGTCGGACTCGTCATCCGACGAGTCTGAGACGCACTCCTCCCGCGAAGACGAGGAGGAGGAAGAAGAACCCTCTCCCCCTCCAGCGGGGGGAGGAAAGAAGAGGAAGGCCGCCCCAACAGGGGAGGCCGAAGGGTCCAAGAAGGGTAAATTCCTTCATCAAGCGCTCCATCTGCATCGAAGGTGCCCGTAGGGCCCTTGCCCGTTGAGGGAGTCCTGGATTAGGGGGTGTTCGGGTAGCCGGACTATACCTTCGCCGGACTCCTGGACTATGAAGATACAAGATTGAAGACTTCGTCCTGTGTCCGGAAGGAACTTTCCTTGGTGTGGAAGGCAAGCTAGGCGATGTGGATACTCAAGATCTCCTACCATTGTAACCGACTCTGTGTAACCCTAACCCTATCCGGTGTCTATATAAACCGGAGGGTTGTAGTCCGTAGGACAAGAACCATCATCATACACAATCATACCATAGGCTAGCTTCTAGGGTTTAGCCTCCTTGATCTCGTGGTAGATCTACTCTTGTACTACCCATATCCTCAATATTAATCAAGCAGGAGTAGGGTTTTACCTCCATCGAGAGGGCCCGAACCTGGGTAAAAACATCGTGTCCCTTGTCTCCTGTTACCATTCGGCCTTGACGCACAATTCGGGACCCCCTACCCGAGATCTGCCGGTTTTGAAACCAACATTGGTGCTTTCATTGAGAGTTCCTCTGTGTCGTCGCCTTTAGGCCCGATGGCTCCTTTGATCATCAACAACGATGAGGTCCAGGGTGAGACTTTTCTCCCCGGACAGATCTTCGTCTTCGGCGGCTTCGCTCTGCGGGCCAATTCGCTTGGTCGTCTGGAGCAGATCGAAAGCTACGCCCCTGGCCATCAAGTCAGGTTTGGAAGCTTAAACTACACGACTGATATCCGCGGAGACTTAATCTTCGACGGGTTCGATCCACAGCCAAGCGCGCCGCACTATCTCGAGGGGCATGGTCTAGCTCTGCCTCCGAACAGTGTCCTAGAGGCTGCACACGCACCGGTTCCGACCCTTAACTCGGAGCCTATTGCGCCAATTGAGGATGAGCGGTTAGACGTCACCTCGGGGGCTGCGATCTCAAAGGCGATCGAGCCGAACGCCAGCCCCGCACTCCGCGTGACCCGTGATCCCGAGGGTCCGGACTCCTCCCCGGACTCCGAACCCCCCGCGCCCCTGCCAGTCGAAGCCGATTGGGCGCCGATAATGGAGTTCACCGCCGCGGACATCTTTCAGCACTCGCCTTTTGGCGACATCCTGAATTCTTTCAAGTCTCTCTCTTTATCAGGAGAGCCCAGGCCGAATTACGGTCAGCGAGGATGGGATACGGACGATGAAGAAATTCAAAACCCACCCACCACCCACTTGGTAGCCACTGTCGACGATTACACCGACATGCTTGACTTTGGCTCCTATGACTTCGACGGTATGGACGACGAGGTAGGAGACGAACAGGAACCAGCACCTGTAGGGCGCTGGACGGCCACCTCATCATATGACGTATATATGGTGGATACTCCAAAGGATGGAGACGATGATGGAACAGCGGGGGATGACACCTCCAAGAAACAGCCAAAGTGCCGACGTCAGCGGCGCCGCTCTACATCCCGCCAAAGCAAAAACGGTGATTCCGGCACGGGAGATAATACTACCCCGGATAGCGCCGAAGAACACCCAACCCAGCAAGATTCATCGCAGGAAGATGGAGAAGCCAGCCCTCATGAGAGAGCGGCAGAACGAGAGGTTGAGGATGATAACTATATGCCTCCCTCCGAAGACGAGGCAAGCCTCGATGACGACGAATTCGTCGTACCATCAGACCCCGCTGAACAAGAGCGTTTCAAACGCAGGCTTTTGGCCACGGCGAACAGCCTAAAGAAAAAGCAGCAACAGCTTAGAGCTGACCAAGACTTGCTAGCTGACAGATGGACTAAAGTCCTTGCGGCCGAAGAGTACGAACTCGAGCGCCCCTCCAAGAATTATCCTAAGCGCAGGTCACTACCCCGATCAGAGGAGGAAGCACCTACATCACCAGCGCACGACATGGCAGACCGGCCACCTCGCGGCCGCGACAGAGAGGCCTGTCGAACCTCCACCCAAGCCATGCCCCGACGCCGCTCAACCAAGGCACGGGAAAATGCGCCAGACCTGCGAGATGTACTGGAGGATAAAGCAAGGCAAACAAGATCGATCTACGGATCGCACAGGCGCCCGACAACACGTGACGATGATCTTCACTCCGGACACAATAAATCCGGCCGGGCCGAACACAACAGACATAGCTCTTCCGAGCTGCGTCGTGACATAGCCTAGTACAGGGGCGCTGCACA
Source organism: Aegilops umbellulata (assembly GCA_032464435.1). Taxonomy (NCBI): domain Eukaryota; kingdom Viridiplantae; phylum Streptophyta; class Magnoliopsida; order Poales; family Poaceae; genus Aegilops; species Aegilops umbellulata. The sequence continues at coordinate 13,286,578 of CP136057.1, forward strand.
CCCACTATGCTTCACAGATGAAGTAATGGATCATAAAATCCCAGAGGGTTTCAAACCCGTAAACATCGAATCATACGATGGCACTACAAACCTAGCGGTATGGATTGAGGATTATCTCCTTCACATCCACATGGCACGTGGCGATGATCTACACGCCATCAAATACCTCCCTCTCAAACTCAAAGGACCGGCCCGGCACTGGCTTAACAGCCTGCCAGCAGACTCAATCAATTCTTGGGAGGACCTGGAAGCCACATTCCTCGACAACTTCCAGGGCACTTATGTGCGACCACCGGATGCCGACGACCTAAGCCACATAATTCAGCAGCCAGAGGAATCGACCAGGCAATTCTGGACACGGTTCCTAACAGAGAAAAACCAGATAGTCGACTGTCCGGATGCAGAGGCCCTAGCAGCCGTGAAGCATAACATCCGCGACGAGTGGCTTGCCCGACACCTGGGACAGGAAAAGCCGAAATCTATGGCAGCCCTCACGACATCATGACCCGCTTTTGCGTGGGCGAAGATAGCTGGCTAGCTCGCAGCAACAACTTATCAAAGAACCCTGGTAATTCAGATACCAAGGACAAAAGTGGCAGGACACGTCGAAATAAGCAAAAGCACCGCGGTAGCAGCGACAACAATGAAGATACGACAGTCAACGCCGGATTCAGAGGCTATAAATACGGTCATCGGAAAAAGCCATTTAAAAAGAATACTCAGGGCCCGTCCACCGAATACTCGACCGCATGTGCCAGATCCATGGCACCCCCGAAAGGCCAACCAATCACACCAACAGGGATTGTTGGGTGTTCAAGCAGGCAGACAAGTTAAGAGCCGAAAACAAAGACAAGGGGCTGCATAGCAATGACGAGGAGGAGCCCAGGCCGCCGAACAACAATGGACAGAAGGGGTTTCCCCCACAAGTGCGGACAATGAACATGATATACGCAACCCACATTCCCAAGAAGGAGCGGAAGCGTGCGCTACAGGACGTATACGCGATGGAGCCAGTCGCCCCAAAGTTCAACCCATGGTCCTCTTGCCCGATCACTTTTGATCGAAGGGACCACCCCACTAGCATCCGTCATGGCGGCTTTGCTGCATTGGTTCTCGACCCAATCATCGACGGATTTCATCTCACAAGATTCCTCATGGACGGCGGCAGTAGCCTGAACCTACTTTACCAGGATACAGTGCGGAAAATGGGCATAGATCCATCAAGGATTAAGCCCACAAGGACGACCTTTAAAGGCGTTATACCAGGTGTAGAAGCCAACTGTACAGGCTCCGTAACACTTGATGTTGTCTTCGGATCTCCGGATAACTTCCGAAGCGAAGAGTTAATCTTCGACATAGTCCCGTTCCGCAGTGGCTATCACGCCCTGCTCGGACGAACCGCATTTGCCAAATTCAATGCGGTGCCGCACTACGCATACCTCAAGCTCAAGATGCCAGGCCCTCGAGGAGTAATCACGGTCAACGGAAACACCGAACGCTCCCTCCGTACGGAGGAGCACACGGCGGCTCTCGCAGCAGAAGTACAAAGTAGCCTTTTTAGGCAACTCTCTAATCCGGCCGTTAAAAAGCCAGACAATGCCAAGCGCGCCCGGAGTAACCTACAACAAGACCGCCTGGCACGTTCTGAGCAGGCGTAGCAATGCGGCCCCAACCCCAGCCATCGCGACATAGCGGAGCTAGTACCTCGCGTACATAATTACTCCCTTGAAATACCATGGGCACAGGGGAAGGGGCACAGTAACGGCATGCTCACAATACGGCTTAAAACGTACTAGGGGCTGCCGGATTCTTTTTATTACTTTCAGGACTCCACACTTCGGACAACCTGTTCGGCAATTCGGCTGCCGCACAAACGATGCAGGATCCAGGGAAGCAGACAAAGCTACACCGCATTATGGAATTCTCAGGTGGTATCTATTACAAGCGGTATATCTATTCCGAACTCAATTCCGCGGCCTGCCCCTGGTCAGGACATGTTAAATAGTCTAATATCTTTTTGCTTATCGCACTACTTGTATCGTTCGGCTTTGATAAATAGCCTCTTTATAAACAATGCATAGCTTTTCGCCTATTTTTTGCATTATTCTCTTTTAATATATATGTTTATCAAATAACATGATCGCACCCGTACACCATGGTACGGCAAACACACCAGGGGCTTCAATACCCTTCGATCTGGCGTGAGAAGTCCGTACACTTTCACAAGTGCGGCACCCCGAACTTATAGCACTATATGCATCGGCTCCGAATCATGATTTGGGTCCATAGTTGGGTTTGCCCGGCTCCTATGTTTTGGTGACTTACGTTCCGCTATATCGGCTAAGATAGCACTAGGAGAACCACTGCGATTGTGCCCCGGTTCAGCTGGGTTAAGCACCTCAGTGGAGAAAGCTAAAACTGACTGTCATGATAAGGCGAGAGACCGGTAGCTGTTCGAGAGGTTTTTCGAGTCCCTAAAGACTTATGCCGCTTCGAGCGAGGAGCTGGCCCTGTCTGGCCAAAGGCGTGGATAGCGCCCCGAATTCGGTCTTCCGAACTAGGGGCTTCGCCGAAATTTAAAATTATAAAGTTCTATGGCTAAGTGAGAGTGTTCAAGCATTATAGTCCGATTGCCTGGTTCGTTGTGCTGAGCGCCTCCCTCGAAGGACCCAACCATGGGAAAAAGAGCGCTCAGGTTTATCCCGAACACCCCAGCACTAGCGGCATGGGGGCAGAAGCCGACGACTGGCCATCTCTCAATTTTTGATAAACGGCCGCACAGAAAATAATATTTTAAATTCCATATGCATTGCTTAGCGCATATGAACAAGTTTTCAGCGCACAGGATAAAAATGAGCGAGTTCATTCAAATATTACATCTCCAGTACATTCATCCGCAATAAGGCAGGCACCGGCAAGAACATCCTTGTAGTAGTTCTCGGGCTTGCGATGCTCCTTCCCCTGCGGCGGCCCGTCCTTCACCAGCTTCTCTCCGTCAAGCTTACCCCAGTGCATCTTTGCACGGGCAAGGGCCCTCCGGGCACCTTCGATGCAGGAGGAACGCTTGATGACCTCAAGCCGTGGACAGGTCTCCACCAGCCGCCGCACCAGCCTGAAGTAGCTCCCAGGCGGGGCCTCTCCGGGCCACAGCCGAACTAGGAAGCCCTTCATGGCTTGTTCGGCCGCCTTGTGGAGCTCGACCAGCTGTTTCAGCTGATCGCTCAAAGGCACAGGGTGTCCGGCCTTAGAATACTGAGACCAGAACACACTCTCCATCGAGCTGCCCTCTTCAGCTCGGTAGAATGCGGCGGCAGCGGATACGCTGCAGGGAAGATCTGCGAACGCCCCTAGAGAACTCCGGATTCGGGTAAGTGACAAGTAGTTTACTTTTATATTCCTACTTTGCATTAAGAATGCCTTACCCACTGCTATCTTTTTCATCTCCTCCAACTCTTGGAGGGCCTTTTGGGCTTCTGCCTTGGCACCCTTGGCGGTCTCGAGGGCCGACGCGAGCTCGGATGCTTGCGCCTTTGACTCAAGCTCCAAGCTCTCATGTTTTTTCATGAGAGCCTGCAGCTCTTGCTGCACCTCGCCAACCTGAGCCCCAAGCCTCTCTCGGCCGGTGCGCTCCTCGGCCGTTTTCTTTTCGGCCTCAGTGAGCGCCTGGTTGAGGGTCGCCACCTCATTTGTGGCCCCTACAATAAGCAGTACGATCCTGTTATTTTTTTTGCAATCACGCCTCTCTATAGGCACCTTCTTTCTTTATAGGGTATTTCTTACCTTGTTTTTCCTTGAGCTGCCGTTTGGCAAGGCCGAGCTCTTGCTCAGTCCGCCCGAGGTCCTTTCTTAGGACTTCCACCTGTGCGGTCAGTGCGGCGGTGGATAGCAGCGAAGCCTGCATACGCATATTGACTCTTTATTGTTAGACTCCTGCGAAAATTAATAGATCCTCTATTCGGCTTTTCTTTTCGAACGCCGAACAGAGCATCAGGGGCTACTGTCTATGCGATCATATTTTGACATATTTTCTACTTACCTCGAAGCCTGTCAGAAGGCTAGCGCAAGCTTCAGTCAGTCCGCTCTTGGCGGACTGAACCCTTCGAATCACCGTACTCATAATAGTACGGTGTTCCTCGTCGATGGAGGCGCCGTCAAGCACCTCCAGCAGATTGTCCGGCACCTCCGGTTGGACGGAGGCCGCCGGCTCAGAAGGCTTGCTCCTCTTGGAAGGAGTTCGCCTACCGCAAAGCGGAACTGTTGAAGAGTCCGGCGCGGCGTCCGACACAAAGCCGGACTCAGAGCCCTGGGGGGTCTTGTCCCCTTTATTCCTGGGGTCCGGGAGGTCGCCCTTCGGCTCCTCAAGGACCACCTCCTCCTACCCCGGAGCTTGTTGCGACGCCACTTCGGCGTCGTCCGCAGTGCGGGGGGAGACAGCGGGCGGAACTGAGTTCACGTTCGACGTATCCAGGGAGCCGCTCGACGAATCGTCGAGTTCGGCCCGGGGCGGGCTGCATAAATCGCATTCGGCATTAGGGAAAGCTGCACATTAAAGGAATATCTTGAGTTACTCTGGTATGCGAATACTTACGATTTTGCCGGACGCTTGGCCCTGTCCGGCCATTCCTCTCCGCTCTCTGCGGCATCGTGGGAGTAGTCCGGCGGAGGGGTCTTCCTCTTCCTTGACCCCTCGGCCTCCCCTGATGGGGCGGCCTTCTTCTTCTTCTTCTTTTCTCCCCCCACTGGGGGGGAGAACTTCCTTCTTCCTCCTCCTCGTTTTCACGAGAGGAGGGCGCCTCGGACTCGTCAGGCGACGAGTCCGACACCACCGAGTTACAGGCAATCTTTCGAGTCCCGATGGTCTTCTTCTTCTTGACCTTCTTTTCCGGCACCACGTAAGGTGCCGGAGTCAGCAGCTTCACCAGGAGAGCTGGGGCTGGGTCTTCGGGCAGGGGAGCCGGATAGTTGATTGGTCCGGATATCGCCTGCCAAGCCTGTCAAAGGTAAGGGAGTTTAGATCCCGCATAGAGTTAATCTATGAAAAAGAGCTTAATAATCCTGTCAAAGGCATAGATAGCTTACCTCGCTAGCGTGACGCTGCGTGCTGTATCTGCGGTCCTCAAAAGCGGATGCGGGGGCTCCGGCGCCTTTGATTAGCACCTTCCAGACGTCTTCATACGACGTGTCGAAGAGCCTGTTGAGGTTTCGGTGTTGCGCCGGGTCGAACTCCCACAAATTGAAATCCCGTTGTTGGCACGGGAGGATCAGACGAACGAGCATGACCTGGACTATATTGACCAGCCGGATTGGCTTGTCAACCAGGGACTTGATGCAGGTCTTTAGTCCGGTCACCTCTTCCTCGTTGCCCCATGACAGGCCCGTCTCTTTCCAGGACACAAGCCGCGTGGGGGGTCCGGATCTGAATTCAGGGGCTGCGACCCATTCCGGATCACGGGGCTTGGTGATGTAAAACCACCCGGCTTGCCACCCCTTTAGGGTCTCCACAAAGGAGCCCTCGAACCAGAGGATGTTGGCTATCTTGCCAGCCATAGCACCTCCTCACTCCGCTTGGCTGCCGCGCACCACCTTGGGCTTGATTTTGAAAGTCTTGAGCCAAAGGCCGAAATGGGGGCGGACGCGGAGGAAAGCCTCACACACGATGATAAACGCCGAGATGTTGAGGATGAAGTTCGGGGCCAGATCGTGGAAATCTAGGCCGTAGTAGAACATGAGTCCCAGGACGAATGGGTGAAGTGGAAAACCCAGTCCGCGGAGGAAGTGGGGAAGGAAAACTACCCTCTCATGGGTCCTTGGGGTGGGGAGAAGCTGCCCCTCCTCAGGAAGCCGGTGCGGGATGTCCTTGTACAGGTACCCGGCTTTCCTCAGCTTTTTTACTTGAGCCTCCGTAACGGAGGAGACCATCCACTTGCCTCTCGCTCCGGACATTGCTGGAGAAGGTTGAGGTGGGAAGAGCGGGCTTGGGCGCTGGAGCTTGAGTGCGCGAGAGATGGATTGGCAAAGGAGGAAGAAGGCGTAGGTGAAAAGGTGGATCCTTATCCCCTTATATGGGCGGATGCGGTTATGCGTCCCGACCTACCTAATAAAACTCGCTTGCCTCCCAAGCGTCGTGGTAAATGGCGCGGTTGGGTTACCCACATCCGTATTGATGATAATCCCGTTAAAAGGGGCACACGATCTCTGCTTTGACAAGACGTGCCAAGGAAACCGCCTCGCTAAATGCGCTGAGGTGGAAAAGTGAAAACAATTTGTATAAAGAGCTTGGCCGCAGTGTGTTGACGCACTACGGAATACGTCAGCAGATTTGATTTGTGTTAATATTACTCTCTCTATGGCAATATGTGGAAACTTATTTTGCAGAGCCGGACACTATTTTTGGTGTTTACGATCTTCTATGAAGGACTTGGAGGAGGAACCCGCCTTGCAATGCCGAAGACAATCTACACGTCGGACTCGTCGTCATTGAAGCCTGGTTCAGGGGCTACAGAGGGAGTCCTGGATTAGGGGGTGTTCGGGTAGCCGGACTATACCTTCGCCGGACTCCTGGACTATGAAGATACAAGATTGAAGACTTCGTCCCGTGTCCGGAAGGAACTTTCCTTGGCGTGGAAGGCAAGCTAGGCGATGTGGATACTCAAGATCTCCTACCATTGTAACCGACTCTGTGTAACCCTAACCCTATACGGTGTCTATATAAACCGGAGGGTTGTAGTCCGTAGGACAAGAACCATCATCATACACAATCATACCATAGGCTAGCTTCTAGGGTTTAGCCTCCTTGATCTCGTGGTAGATCTACTCTTGTACTACCCATATCCTCAATATTAATCAAGCAGGAGTAGGGTTTTACCTCCATCGAGAGGGCCCGAACCTGGGTAAAAACATCGTGTCCCTTGTCTCCTGTTACCATCCGGCCTTGACGCACAGTTCGGGACCCCCTACCCGAGATCCGCCGGTTTTGACACCGACACCCGTGCAAAGGTGCACTGGGGTAAGCTGGACGGTGAGAAGCTTGTGAGGGACGGGCCGCCGCCGGGGAAGGAGCATCGCAAGCCCGAGAACTACTATAAGGATGTTCTTGCGGGTGCCCGCCTTGTGGCGGATGAATGTACCAAGGATGTAATTTTTGAATGAACTCGCTCGTGTTTATCCTGTGCGCTGAAAACTTGTTCATATGCGCTAAGCAATGCTTGTTGAATTTAAAATATTACTTTCTATGCGGCCGTTTATCAAAAAATTGAGAGATGGCCAGTCGTCGGCTTCTGCCCCCATGCCACTAGTGCTGGGGTGTTCGGGATAAACTTGAGCGCTCTTTTCCCCATGTTTGGGTCCTTCGAGGGAGGCGCTCAGCACAACGAACAAGGCAATCGGACTATAATGGTTGAACACTCTCACTTAGCCATAGAACTCTATAATTTTAAATTTCGGCGAAGCCCCTAGTATTCGTAAGACCGAGTTTGGGGCGCTATCCACGCCTTGGCCGGACTAAGCCGGTTCCTCGCTCTAAGCGGCATAAGTCTTTAAGGACTGGAAAAACCTCTCGAACAGCGACCGGTCTCTCGCCTCATCATGACAGTCAGTTTTAGCTTTCTCTACTGAGGTGCTCAGCCCAGCTCAACTGGGGCACAATCGCAGTAGTTCTCCTAGTGCTACCTTAGCCGATATAGCGGAACGTAAGGCACCAAAACATAGGAGCCGGGCAAACCCAACTATTGACCCAAATCATGATTCAGAGCCGATGCATATAGTGCTATAAGTTTGGGGTGCCGCACTTGTGAAAGTGTTCGGACTTCTCACACCATATTGAGGGGTACTGAAGCCCCTGGCGTATTTTGCCGTACCACAATGTACGGGTGCAACATGTCATTAATAAACATATATATATAAATAGAGGATAATGCAAAAAATAGACAAAAGCTATGCATTGTTTATAGAAAGGCTGCTATCAGAGCAGAATGATACAAATAGTGCGATAAGCAAAAGAAATTGGACTATTTAACGTGTCCTGGCCAGGGGCAGGCCGCGGAATTGTATTAAAAAATAGGTATACTGTTCGTAATAGAGACCACCTGGGAGTTCCATAATGCGACATGGGTTGTCTCCTGTCCTGGATCTTGCATCGTTTGTGCGGCAATTGAATTGCCGAACAGGTCGTCCGAAGTATGGAGTCCTGAAAGTAAGAGAAAATTAAAAAAGAATCCGGCAGCCCCTAGTACGGTTTAAGCCGTGTTTTGGGCGTGCCGTGATGGTGCCCCTCCCCTTGTGCCCATGGTATTTCGAGAGCGTAGTTATGTACGCGTGTAGGACCTTGAAGTATGTCTAGAGGGGGGGTGATTAGACTACTTGACCAATAAAAACTTAACATTTTCCCAATTTTAGAGTTTGGCAGATTTTAGCTACTTTAGGACAAGTCAAGCAATCATCACACAATTCAAGCAAGCATGCAAAGAGTATATAGGCAGCGGAAAGTAAAGCATGCAACTTGCAAGAATGTAAAGGGAAGGGTTTGGAGAATTGAAACACAATTGGAGACACGGATGTTTTTGGCGTGGTTCGGATAGGTGGTGCTATCCTACATCCACGTTGATGGAGACTTCAACCCACGAAGGGTAACGGTTGCGTGAGTCCACAGAGGGCTCCACCCACGAAGGGTCCACGAAGAAGCAACCTTGTCTATCCCACCATGGCCGTCGCCCACGAAGGACTTGCCTCACTAGCAGTAGATCTTCACGAAGTAGGCGATCTCCTTGCCCTTACAAACTCCTTGGTTCAACTCCACAATCTTGTCGGAGGCTCCCAAGTGACACCTAGCCAATCTAGGAGACACCACTCTCCAAGAAGTAACAAATGGTGTGTTGATGATGAACTCCTTGCTCTTGTGCTTCAAATGATAGTCTCACCAACACTCAACTCTCTCTCATAGGATTTGGATCTGGTGGAAAGAAGATTTGAGTGGAAAGCAACTTGGGGAAGGCTAGAGATCAAGATTCATATGGTAGGAATGGAATATCTTGAGCTCAACACAAGGGTAGGTGGTTCTCTCTCAAAACATGTGAGTTGGAAGTGTAGATGTGTTCTGATGGCTCTCTCCATGAGTGAAGAGGAGGTGGAGGGGTATATATAGCCTCCACACAAAATCTAACCGTTACACACAATTTACCAATCTCGGTGGGACCGAATCAATAAACTCGGTCGGACCGATTTAGTAAACCTAGTGACCGTTAGTGATTTTCGGTGGGACGGACATGCAACTCGGTAGGACCGATATGGTTAGGGTTAGGGCATAACGTAATCTCGGTGAGACCGATTACACAAACTCGGTGAGACCGATTTGGTAATAAGCTAACCAGAGAGTTGGTCAGGTAAACTCGGTGGGACCGATTTGCTCTTTCTGTGAGACCGAAATGTTACAAAAAGGAAACAGAGAGTTTACATTGCAATCTCGGTGGGACCGATCCGCTCTTTCGGTGAGACCGAAAAGTTACGAAAAGGAAACAGAGAGATTACAATCCCATCTCGGTGAGACCGAGATCCCTATCGGTAGAACCGATTTTCTTAGGGTTTGGCAGTGGCTATAACATGTGAAACTCGATGGCGCCGGATTGAAAGAATCGATAGGTCCGAGTTTGGCTTTGGGTTTAGGTCAAGATTGGATATAGGAAAGTAGCTGAGGGTTTTGGAGCATATCACTAAGCACATGAAGCAAGAGGCTCATTAAGCAACACCTCATCCCTCCTTGATAGTATTGGCTTTTCCTAAAGACTCAATGTGATCTTGGATCACTAAAATATAAAATGAAGAGTCTTGAGCTTTTGAGCTTGAGCCAATCCTTTGTCCTTAGCATTTTAGGGGATCCACTTTCATCATCCATGCCATGCCAATCATTGAGCTTTCCTGAAATAATCATCTTGGAATAGCATTAGCTCAATGAGCTATATGTTGTTATGAATTACCAAAACCACCTAGGGATAGTTGCACTTTCAATCTCCCCCTTTTTGGTAATTGATGACAACATATAGATCAAAGCTTCGATAAATGATAATGAGATTTTAGAACGTCGTCGCTTTGAGAAGTATGTGAAAAGCAAGAGCTCCCCCTAAATTTGTGCGTATTTTAAAATTTGCTTTGGACTGCAAATGCACAAAGAGTTATAATCATAGGTTACTCTTCCATGTCACATACATCTTGGTGGAGCGCTCAAAATGATAAGAATTGAATACATGCACTCATCACCAAGAAAAGTGAATGATCACATAAGATAGATAGGATAATATCAAGCATGCATAAGTGTAGCTTATGATCAAACACATGATCATCAATGTCTCACAAGCATATCATAGTATCTCAACCAAAAGCAAACAAAGTTTGAAAAACCACCAAATAAAGCAAGAGAGAATAAAGGCAACTCTCTCTCTCTCTCTCTCTCTCGAAGCCTATGATCTATACATTTTTCTCCCCCTTTGGCAACAAGTTACCAAAAATTTCCTAGAAATGCATAGTGCTAGATCGACTCTCAGGCTTGATCTTCTGGTGGTGGTGGAGTCTGGATGACTCCAAGGACGAAGGCTTCTGTAGAAGTGGTTGGAGCTGGAGCTGGTTGGGCTGGTGCTGTAGCTGGAGCTGAGGTGGTGGCTCTGGTGTCAGGAACTGGCACTGCAGTTGACCTCTGAGCTCGTGGCACTCTGGCATATGCATCAGTTGTAGTATTCCCCTTCCTCTCCTGCATGTCATCTTGAAGTTGCTCCACTGCAGACTGAATCTCTGTTACTTTTACATCCAAGTCATAGAACTTTTGTTCCATGATTCTCTCTAAGCTCTCCTGATTCTGAGTGAGGGTGGCTAGTCCTTTCTCAATCCTCAGTGTAGATGCAATCAAGTAACTAAGCTGCTCCTGCTTGGTTTTCAAGAAATACTCAGATGCCTCCTCTTGAGTTGGCATCTTGGCAGCTTTCTCCTTCCTTGCCTTTTCCTTCTTTGCTTGAGCTTGAGCTGATGATGGTTCATTCTCATTCATACAACTTGATTGTCCTCGAAATCTAGATGAATAGGCAAGTGTTCCTTGTCCAACAAGTATGTGCCTGTGCCCATTTTTGAGTTAATCAACTCTTGGATCTGAGGGGCATAACCACAGCTCCTCTTCTGATCTGCTGCAGTCCTCTTGATAGTATCTACTATGAGGCTCATGACCTTGAATTTCTGAGGCACATCAAATATATGTAGCAAGTTAATGGCGTGACCTCTGATCATTCTGTGATCTCCAGACTTGGGCAAGAGTTTGTGCCTAAGGATCCAGTTGATCATAGGCAGTCCTGACAACAAGTGTTTTACAGACCCAAGCTGGTGAGTGTCAAGATCATCTACTGGAATCTCCTTGTACATATTTGCCATTGAGTTATGATCCATCTTTTTCTTGGCATAGACATCCAAGTCATCTTCATTTTCCTCTAGGGCATTGATCAATTTTGCCCATTCCTCAACAGTTGATTGGTACCTTGTACCTTCATACATCCATGTTATCCTTCCATCTGGGTAGAAGTGTGCTGTGGAGTAGAATTGCATAATGAGCTCCTCGTTCCACTTTGTGAGCTTCTGCCCAACAAAGTCAGCAACTCCACAAGCACTGAAGCTGTCTGGCACTCTAGGATAGTGCTGCTCATTCTCCTTGATGTAGGTCCAGTCGACCCACCTCATGTCACAAACGATAGGCTTCTTATCCAACAAAACTGTCTCATAGAAGTCCTGCTGTTCCTTTGTGTGGAACCTGTAATCAACAGCAGTTCTTCTCCTTGAAGCATATGGATCTGCTTCTCTCCACTTTCTTAACCCTGAGTCTCTTCTGATTTTCATGTTCTCAGCCACAGGATGAGCATCATTGTGGTCTGGAATCTTGGGCTTGAGCTTTCTTAGAACTTATCCTTCTTCATCTTCTCCAACAGCTTCAGGCACTTGGGCCTAGTTCTTCTCAGCAGCTGGTATGCTCCTTGTATTTCTCTTTGGAGCTGACTTGGCCTTGGAGGCAGCTTTGGGTGCTTCTTTGGGCTTGGATGCAGTAGCCCCTGATTTTATAGCATCACCCATAAGTTTTGGTGCCTTAGGTGCTGGTGCAGCAACCTCTTCTTCTTCTTCTTCTTCTTCTTCAGAAGAATGCTTTTCAAACTCAGCCATTGGATCAACTTTCTTGCACCATCTGGCCCTTTTCCTTTCCTTCTTCCCTTCAGCAGCAACTGGCCCTTTGGGTGCAGGCTTTTCAGGAATCTGAGTTGAAGCTCTGGCCTTTGGCATAGGCTGCCTACCTGCTGGCCTTTTGACTTTCAAGCCTGGCTTTGTGCTCTGTGCTGAGCCATACTCCTTCTTGAGCACTACTTTCTTTGAAGTAGCTTCCTCTTCCTCTGCCACATAATCCTCATCCTCTAAGTCTGAGGTTCTCTTCTTCCTTTGTCTGGTGGCAGCTTTTGGCAAATTGCTAGGGGTGCTCCTGCTGCCTTCATCTGAAGAACTGGAGGGACTAGTGCCCTCACTCATGTGCACTTGCTCTTCTGACATGTTCTGGCTGTCACTCTGATCAGACATGATGTAAAATCTGACTGTTGACCCTGTGAAGAGTTTATAGATGAGGTAGAGTAGATGAGCATCACAAAATGTAGAGATTTTTGCAAAAGAATGATTCAAAATCTTAGTTTTAGTTTCCCACAGAAATCATTTCGGATCTATCGATTTTTAAACTCGGTGATACCGAAGCAGTTTTGGAACCTAAACTAGTGAACTCGGTCAGACCGAGTCACAGTTCGGTGGCACCGAGACTGTTAGGGTTTCACAAAGTTCCAAAATCGGTCACACTGAGTAGTAATTCTCGGTCAGACTGAGTCTTGTGCAGTGGCATGAGCCAAATCGGTGGGACCGAGTTTTTCAACTCGGTGGGTCCGAGATGGTTTCGGCAGAAACCTAACCCTAAAATTTTCGAATCAAACCTATTCTACGAATTGCATTGACTGGATAGGAGTGTTTCAATCGTGGCTAGAATCAATAAGATCACAATGTGCTAGGAATTAGATGGGGAATAGCACAAAGATCGAGTCCATACCCTAGTTCGGCGGAGACTCGCTACGGCGGCAACGGCGGGGTTGAATTCCGTTGACGGCGATGGAGACCAGCGACTGGAGGCGGCTGGCGGCGAGAAGACGATCCGGAGACCACATAGGCAGAGCGAGCTATCGCGCGGGCAAAGGAGGTCGGAGAAATTTCCAAATTTTTGCCCGTGTCTATATATAGCCTGACCCTGTCGGTGTGACCGAGTGGAACAACTCGGTGTGACCGAATGGTTCAAATCGGTTGCACCGAGATCAAAAACATAGATCGACTTGATGATCTCGGTAAGACCGAAAAGAAGATATCGGTCAGACCGAGAATCACAAAGAAGTTTTGGAAGTTTAAGTCTATGACGAATCGAGGACTCTGAGTGCTCCTCACACAGAGTGGTTCGAATCTGACTTCATCAAATTTTGTGATGTAGCATGAATAGAGTTTGAGACGACAAAAGCATAGATAGCTAGAGAAAGTTCTTAGGCATTCTTGTCCATCCACTTGGCAAGAGAAAAGAAAACCAATCAATCAAAACAACAAGTGGATGTCCTCGAATGAGTAAAATATGCAACCAACATGCTCACACAATAAAATGGCAATTGAAATATGTGGCAAATCATGCACAACCAATTCTAGCATCTATCAAGCAATTTGCGATGACTAGGTCATCTATATATGAGTATATTGACATAGGAGTCAAATGAGAACATTTGATCATAGGTCATACTCATCGTTTAAGCACAAGTGGGGTTACCACTTTTACATAAAGCATTGTTGTGTTCACATCATTAGAGTTGCTTTAGCTCAAGTCTTAGAGTAAAGCTCCCCCTAGATGTGATATCCCCCCTAAGAGGGATGAACTAACCTTGGGTTTTGTCGATGATGACTTCATGTAGATGTTGAAGATGTGGATGCTCAATGTTGATGTAGAACAATTGGAGCTATCCATTTGAGTGAATTTCACTTTCAATACCTACATGGGTTAGTCCCACAAGGAACAAACAAGAATATCCATAGACATAGAGTGATTCACACACAAGATGATGTCCATGAAAGCTTTTAGGTTACCTTGTCCCTTGACTTACCAACAAGAGGGTGTGTGACTCCTTGAACTAGTGCAAGATGTGGAAGTTGATTGCACTTGTTCTTGCCAAAATGATAAGAGCGAAGTATGTTGGCGGAGTCACCCTCAAGAACTCTTTAGTTCTTCTTCTTTTGGATCCACACCATCTTGATGGGAATCCTTGGAGTTGTAGTCGTACTTGATGAAGTGGAACTTGAAGTAGTCTTGGGAATCCACTTGACTAAGGTCTTAGGAGCTTCTTCAAATGCATCAATTTCCTCTTGAAGCTTGTCCTTGCCTTTTTGCTTGTAGTCTTGTGGTGGAAAATCATCTTGAGCTTGTGTCCCCTTGAAGGAAGTAGGATCATACTTCTCTTGTTGAGGAACAAACTTTGTCTTGGGGTATTGATCATCTTCCCACTCAACTCCATTGGCGTTGAACTTTCGTTCAAAACCAACACCTTGATTCTTCCGGTGCCTTCCTTGCTTGTGTACAATTTCCTCGAATTGCTTACTTCCGGCAAGGCTCTTGTAGACTCCTTTCTCTATAATTCCCTTCAATAAGCTATTTTCTTGCTCAAGTGTAACTTGGCTAAGAGAATCATTAGTGGAATCAAGAGAACTACTAGAAGCAACAATATTGGATTTAGTATGATCATTGTTACTACTAGAGGAAGAATCTTTCTTGTTATTGTTACTAGATTTGACTTGAGGCATGTAAGTGGATAAGAGTAAACGCTTGGCAATGTAAGAAGAACTTTTCTTGCGGAGATCATCATTGATTGCCTTTAAAAACTCATGCTCTTGCTCAAGATTGAGCTTTTCAAAGCGTAACTTCTCATGAGCTCTTAAAAGTTCTCGATGATCTTCGAAGATAGTTTCATGAGCTAACTTAAGAGTGTTTAGTTCTTTAGTTAGAGCCTCAATCTTATCCTTATCATTGTCATTTGTTTTATCTTGATTAGCATGATTAATTGACGTTTCATCATAGTATTCATCACTAGAGTTGTCAACAAGTAAATCATCATCACCTGACAAGTCATCTTCATCACTATTGAAATCAACATACTCGGGGTGTGTTACCTTAGGACCTTTGGCCATGAAGCATTTTCCAATTCCTTCATTTGGTGACTCAAATATGTTGTAGGAGTTGGTTGACACAAGTGCTAGACCGGCAACACCTTCATCTTGAGTATATTCGGAATCGGAGTGATAACTTCTCTCGGAGTGGTTGTCAGAGTCGGAGCCGGATACCCATTCACCAACATGAGCTTGATGTCTTCGTTTTGTGTAGATCCTTGATGCCTTTTCCTTTCTTTCCGAATCCTTGCTTCTCCGTGAGTATCTTCATTCATAACGATCATCTCTACTCCTTCTCTCTCTTGGTGGTGATTCTTCTCTTTTGCTTCTTCTTTTGGGAGAGTCTTCTCTTCTCTTGTAGGGAGCCGTACACTCATTGGAATAGTGTTCGGGTCTTCTACAATTGTAGCAGTTTCGCTCTCGACTAGAAGATCTTTTGTCATTGTAGGACCTTGACTTGGAGATTCTATCTTTGCTTCTACTCTTGTAGAACTTGTTGAAGTTCTTCACCATTAAGCTCAATTCTTCATTGAAGGTTTGTTTCTCACTTGATGATGTGGGGGCTTCAAATGAGGCTTTGTAAGCTCCACTTGATTTGTTGTGAAGTTCCTCTTTATCCTTGAGTGACATCTCATGAGCAACAATTCTTCCAATGACCTCCGTTGGCTTGAGATCTTTGTAATTGGGTATCATTTGGATCAATGTGCACACGGTATCATATTTTCCATCCAAGGCTCTTAGGATCTTCTTGATGATGAATCTATCGGTCATCTCTTGACTCCCTAAGCCGGCAATCTCATTTGTGATGAGAGCAAGCCTAGAGTACATTTCAGCGACACCTTCACCATCCTTCATTTTGAACTTGTCAAGTTGACTTTAAAGCACATCCAATTTGGATTCCTTGAGGAGTCGGTACCTTCGTGCACATCAATCAAAGTATCCCAAATTTCCTTTGCATTCTCAAGACGGCTGATTTTGTTGAATTCTTCGGGGCACAATCCGTTGAAGAGAATATCACAAGCTTGAGCGTTGTATTGCAACATCTTCAACTCTTCCGCGGTAGCTTCACGGTTTGGTTCTTTCCCATCAAAGAAGTCACCTTGCAAACCAACACACAATAGCCCAAACGGCGGGGTTATGTCCGAGTATATGCATTTTCATCTTATGCTTCCAACTAGCAAAATTAGTACCATCAAAGTAAGAACCTCTACGGTGATAATTTCCCTCGCTAGACGCCATACTCTCCTAGGTTGTGAAACCAAGGCTATGACCACCAAAAGCTATGGAAATCAAAGCAAATGGAGACCAACGCTCTGATACCACTTGTAGGACCTTGAAGTATGTCTAGAGGGGGGGTGATTAGACTACTTGACCAATAAAAACTTAACCTTTTCCCAATTTTAGAGTTTGGCAGATTTTAGTTACTTTAGGACAAGTCAAGCAATCATCACACAATTCAAGCAAGCATGCAAAGAGTATATAGGCAGCGGAAAGTAAAGCATGCAACTTGCAAGAATGTAAAGGGAAGAGTTTGGAGAATTCAAACGCAATTGGAGACACAGATGTTTTTGGCGTGGTTCGGATAGGTGGTGCTATCCTACATCCACGTTGATGGAGACTTCAACCCACGAAGGGTAACGGTTGCGCGAGTCCATGAAGGGCTCCACCCACGAAGGATCCACGAAGAAGCAACCTTGTCTATCCCACCATGGCCGTCGCCCACGAAGGACTTGCCTCACTAGCGGTAGATCTTCACGAAGTAGGCGATCTCCTTGCCCTTACAAACTCTTTGGTTCAACTCCACAATCTTGTCGGAGGCTCCCAAGTGACACCTAGCCAATCTAGGAGACACCACTCTCCAAGAAGTAACAAATGGTGTGTTGATGATGAACTCCTTGCTCTTGTGCTTCAAATGATAGTCTCCCCAACACTCAACTCTCTCTCATAGGATTTGGATCTGGTGGAAAGAAGATTTGAGTGGAAAGCAACTTGGGGAAGGCTAGAGATCAAGATTCATATGGTAGGAATGGAATATCTTGAGCTCAACACAAGGGTAGGTGGTTCTCTCTCAGAACATGTGAGTTGGAAGTGTAGATGTGTTCTGATGGCTCTCTCCACAAGTGAAGAGGAGGTGGAGGGGTATATATAGCCTCCACACAAAATCTAACCGTTACACACAATTTACAAATCTCAGTGGGACCGAATCAACAAACTCGGTCGGACCGATTTAGTAAACCTAGTGACCGTTAGTGATTTTCGGTGGGACTGACATGCAACTCGGTAGGACCGATATGGTTAGGGTTAGGGCATAACGTAATCTCGGTGAGACCAATTACACAAACTCGGTGAGACCGATTTGGTAATAAGCTAACCAGAGAGTTGGTCAGGTAAACTCGGTGGGACCGATTTGCTCTTTCGATGAGACCGAAATGTTACAAAAAGGAAACAGAGAATTTACATTGTAATCTCGGTGGGACCGATCCGCTCTTTCGATGAGACCGAAAAGTTACGAAAAGGAAACAGGGAGATTACAATCCCATCTCGGTGAGACCGAGATCCCTATCGGTAGAACCAATTTGCTTAGGGTTTGGCAGTGGCTATGACATGTGAAACTCGGTGGCGCCAGATTGAAAGAATCGGTATGTACGAGTTTGGCTTTGGGTTTAGGTCAAGTGTGGATATAGGAAAGTAGCTGAGGGTTTTGGAGCATATCACTAAGCACATGAAGCAAGAGGCTCATTAAGCAACACCTCATCCCTCCTTGATAGTATTGGCTTTTCCTAAAGACTCAATGTGATCTTGGATCACTAAAATATAAAATGAAGAGTCTTGAGCTTTTGAGCTTGAGCCAATCCTTTGTCCTTAGCATTTTGAGGGATCCACTTTCATCATCCATGCCATGCCAATCATTGAGATTTCCTGAAATAATCATCTTGTAATAGCATTAGCTCAATGAGCTATATGTTGTTATGAATTACCAAAACCACCTAGGGATAGTTGCACTTTCAACGCGAAGCACTGGTTTCGCTATATTGCGAGGGCTAGGGTTGGGGCTGCATTGCTACGCTAGCTCGGAACGTGCCAAGCGGTCTTGTTGTAGGTTACTCCGGGCGCGCTTGACAGTGTCCGGCTTTTTAAGGGCCGGACTGGAGAACTGCCTAGAGAGGCTGCTTTGTACTTCTGCTGTGAGCGCTGCCGTGTGCTCCTCCATTCGGAGGGAGCGTTCGGTGTTTCCGTTGACCGTGATTACTCCTCGAGGGCCTGGCATCTTGAGCTTGAGGTATGCATAGTGCGGTACCGCATTGAACCTTGCGAATGCGGTTCGCTCGAGCAGTGCATGATAGCCACTATGGAACGGGACTATGTCGACGATTAACTCCTCGCTTCGGAAGTTATCCGGAGATCCGAAGACCACTTCAAGTGTGATTGAACCTGTACAGTTGGCCTCTACACCTGGTATAACGCCTTTAAAGGTCGTTTTGGTGGGCTTGATCCTTGAGGGATCTATGCCCATTTTCCGCACTGTATCCTGGTAAAGTAGGTTCAGGCTGCTGCTGCCGTCCATAAGGACTCTTGTGAGGTGAAATCCGTCAATGATTGGGTCAAGAACCGATGCGGCGAACCCTCCATGACGGATGCTAGTGGGGTGGTCCCTTCGATCAAAAGTGATCGGGCAGGAGGACCATGGGTTGAACTTTGGAGCGACTGGCTCCAGCGCATATACGTCCCGTAACGCACGCTTCCGCTCCCTTTTGGGGATGTGGATTGCGTATATCATGTTCACCGTCCGCACTTGTGGGGGAAAACCCTTCTGTCCATTGTTGTTCGGCGGCCTGGGCTCCTCCTCGTCTTCGCTATTCAGCCCCTTGTCTCTGTTTTCGGCATTTAACTTGCCTGCCTGCTTGAACACCCAACAGTCTCTGTTGGTGTGATTGGCTGGCTTGTCGGGGGTGCCATGTATCTGGCACAAACGGTCGAGTATTCGGTCCAAACTGGACGGGCCCTGAGTATTTCTTTTGAATGGCTTTTTTCGCTGACCGGATTTATAGCCTCGAATCCGGCATTTACTGCCGTATCCTCGTTGCTGTCGCTGTTAACGCGACGCTTTTGCTTGTTTCGGCGCGACCTGCCGCTTTTGTCCTTGGTATCCGAATTACCAAGGCTCTTGGTTAAGTTGTTGCTACGAGCTAGCCAGCTATCTTCTCCCACGCAAAAGCGGGCCATGAGTGTCGTGAGGGCTGCCATAGATTTCGGCTTTTCCTGTCCCAGGTGCCGGGCAAGCCACTCGTCGCGGATATTATGCTTGAAGGCTGCTAGGGCCTCCGCGTCCGGACAGTCGACTATTTGATTTTCCTTTGTTAGGAACCGTGTCCAGAATTGCCTGGCCGATTCCTCTGGCTGCTGGATTATGTGGCTTAGGTCATCGGCGTCCGGTGGTCGCACATAAGTGCCCTGGAAGTTGTCAAGGAATGCGGCTTCCAGGTCCTCCCAAGAACCGATTGAGTCTGCTGGCAAGCTGTTAAGCCAATGCCGAGCCAGTCCCTTAAGTTTGAGTGGGAGGTATTTGATGGCGTGTAGATCATCGCCGCGGGCCATGTGGATATGAAGGAGATAATCCTCGATCCATACCGCAGGATCTGTTGTGCCATCGTATGATTCGATGTTTACGGGTTTGAAGCCCTCAGGGATTTTATGATCCATTACTTCATCTGTGAAGCATAGTGGGTGTGTGGCGCCTCTGTACTGGGCTATATCACGACGCAGCTCGAAGGAGCTTTGTCTATTGTGTTCGGCCCGGCCGGATTTATTGTATCCGGAGTGACGATCGCCGTCACGTGCCGTGGGGCGCCCGCGCGATCTGTAGATCGATCTTGTTTTCCTTGCCTTGTCCTCCAGTATATCTCGCAGGTCTGGTGCGTTTTCCCGTGCCTTAGCATGTTTTGAGCGGCGTTGGGGCATGGCTTGAGTGGAGGGCCTAGAGGCCTCTCTGTCACGGCCACGAGGTGGCCGGTCGGCCATGTCATGCGCTGGTGATGTAGGTGCTTCCTCCTCTAATCGGGGTAGCAGCCTGTGCTTTGGGTAACGCTTGGAAGGGCGTTCGAGTTCATACTCTTCGGCCGCAAGGACTTCAGTCCATCTGTCAGCTAGCAAATCTTGATCAGCTCTAAGATGTTGCTGCTTTTGCTTGAGGCTGCTTGCCGTGGCTAAAAGCCTATGTTTGAAACGCTCTTGTTCGGCGGGGTCTGATGGCACGACGAATTCGTCGTTGTCGAGGCTTGCCTCGTCTTCTGAGGGAGGCATATAGTTGTCATCCTCAACCTCTCGGTCTGCCGCTCTCTCATGAGGGCTGGCTTCTCCATCTTCCTGTGTTGAATCTTGCTGGAGGGGGTGTTCTTCGGCGCTATCCGAAGTAGTATTGTCTCCAGTGCCAGAATCACCGTTTTTTGCTTTGGCGGGATTTAGAACGGCGCCGCTGACGCCGGCGCTTGGGATGTTTCTTAGAGGTGTCATCCCCCGCTTTTCCATTGCCATCTCCATCTTTTGGAGTGTCCACCATATATATGTCATATGACGAGGTGGCCTTCCAGCGCCCTACAGGTGCTGGTTCCTGTTTGTCTCCTGCATCGTCGTCCATACCGTCGATGTCTTCTGAGTCGAAGTCGAGCATGTCGGTTAAATCATCGACAGTGGCTACCAAGTGGGTGGTGGGTAGGCTTTGAATTTCTTCGTCGCCCGCATCCCATCCTTGCTGACCGTAGTCCGGCCATGGCTCTCCTGATAAAGAGAGAGACTTTAGTGAGTTCAGGATGTCGCTGAAGGGCGAGTGCTGAAAGATGTCCGCGGCGGTGAACTCCATTATCGGCGCCCAATCGGATTCGATCGGCAGGGGCGCGGGGGGTTCGGAGTCTGGAGAGGAATCTGGATCCTCGGAGTCACGGGTCATGCAGAGTGCGGGGCTGGTGTTCGGCTCGATCGCCTTTGAGATCGCAGCCCCTAAGGTGGCGTCCAACCGCTCATCCTCGATCGGCGCAGCAGGCTCCGAATTAAGGGTCGGAACCAACGCGCGTGCGGCCTCCAGGACACTATTCGGCAGCAGAGCTAGATCATGCCCATCGAGACAGTGCGGCGCGCTTGGCTGTGGCTCGAATTTGTCGAAGATCAAGTCCCAGCGGATGTCGGCCGTGTAGTTCAAACTTCCGAACCTGACCTGATGGCCAGGGGTGTAGCTTTCGATCTGCTCTAGGCGGCCAAACGAATTGGCCCGCAGTGCGAAGCTGCCGAAGACGAAGATCTGTCCGGGGAGAAAAGTCTCACCCTGGACCGCATCGTCGTTGATGATCGAAGGAGCCATCGGGCCTAAAAGTGACGACACAGAGGAACTCTCAATGAAAGCACCAATGTCGGTGTCAAAACCGGCGGATCTCGGGTAGGGGGTCCCGAACTGTGCGTCTAGGCGGATGGTAACAGGAGGCAAGGGACACAATGTTTTACCCAGGTTCGGGCCCTCTTGATGGAGGTAAAACCCTACGTCCTGCTTGATTAATATTGATGATATGGGTAGTACAAGAGTAGATCTACCACGAGATCAAGGAGGCTAAACCCTAGAAGCTAGCCTGTGGTATGATTGTTGTATGTTGGAGTTGTTGTCCTACGGACTAAAACCCTCCGGTTTATATAGACACCGGAGAGGGTTAGGGTTACACAAAGTCGGTTACAATGGTAGGATATCTAAATATCCGCATCGCGAAGCTTGCCTTCCACGCCAAGGAAAGTCCCATCCGGACACGGGACGAAGTCTTCAATCTTGTATCTTCATAGTCCAGGAGTCCGGCTATCCGAACACCCCCTAATCCAGGACTCCCTCAATTGCTATGATTGATTTAATTTGCTTGTGGTTATGTTGTTGTCCTTTGGTGCCCATCATATGAGCGCGTGCATGGATCACACCATAGGGTTAGTTGTATGTTGATAGGACTATGTATTGGAGGGCAAGAGTGACAGAAGTTTCAACCTAGCATAGAAATTGATGCATAGGGGATTGAAGGGGGACCAATATATCTTAATGCTATGGTTGGGTTTTACCTTAATGAACGTTAGTAGTTGCGGACGCTTGCTAATAGTTCCAATCATAAGTGCATGGAATTTCAAGTAAGGGATGACATGCTAGCAGTGGCCTCTCCCACATAATACTTGCTATCGGTCTAGTGAAGTAGTCAATTGCTTAAGAGACAATTTCGCAACTCCTACAACCACTTTTCCACACTCGCTATATTTACTTTAGTTGTGTATTTATCTAAACAGCCCCTAGTCTTTATTTACGTGCTCTTTACTTTCTTGCTAGCCTATCCAGAAACACCTACAAAGTACTTCTAGTTTCATACTTGTTCTAGGTAAAGCGAACATCAAACATGCGTAGAGTTGTATCGGTGGTTGATAGAACTTTAGGGAATATTTGTTCTACCTTTAGCTCCTCGTTGGGTTCGACACTCTTACTTATCGAAAACTGTTGCGATCCCCTATACTTGTGGGTTATCAACTACCGCCCAGCCACCCGAAAGGAATCACCCTTTTCCAGTGGTTGGGGTGGTATTCCGGAAGCACCAGACAACCGGTACCACCGCTAGCGATGGAATTCCTACACTTAGTTGAATTTGAGGATCTTTCCTTGAAACAGAAGGCTATATGTGGGTGCAATAAGTAGATGTGTACGTGTTTGATTCACCCAGTACCTTCCAATGCGGACCCCTCTTAATAGTACGGATTTCACACACCAAAGAAATAACGCGTCGGAAATGCCGTCTTTTCTCTTTTTCGTCCAAAGGGGTGCCCAAACTTCTTGTGCCACATAGTGTATACCTGTGTAGTTTAAGCACACGGTTACTCCACAAATTGCATTGTCATCAACAAAACATTAATGCGGGAAATGCCCTTACAATAGCTATGCAGAGGATGGGTGTGTGCTCACTGTTTTTATATCGTCTTAATACTTCATTTTGAGTTAATAAAATTCATCTTTATAAGAAATGACTACTTTTAGTAGTAGTAATACTCGCTTTGCTTGCAAATATATGACCTTTTCTCATGTATAACCACATAAACACAGTTGTGTTAAAGACAAGGTAACTTATTTTTATATAAATGTAATTTGCCCAATTAAACGATAATAAACATGGTATTAAAGTTACATTTATTATCTTTTAATTGGGAAAATTACATTTATTATCGTTTAATTGAGAAAATTGCGATAATAAATGTAATTTGCCTTCTTTACATCTCAGCTCTAGCATTGTACTCATCTAGGTTTCAGCTAAGCCAACATGCATCATGCTTGATGTATGGTCTTATACCCTCCATCATAGGATACGCCCAGTCATGCTTTTTTAGCTTTGTTGTGCTTCACTTAGATACTTTAGGAAGTTGTTAAATTTGTTCCTTAAGAAATCTTCACTATTTATGGCCGCTTAGTTTGTTACTTGCCTTGTTATTTTTAGCGAGACAAAATAAAGACATGGGAATAGTTGACGAATCACCATTGATATCAACTCTCATCTATACTATTAAAGAGAAGTCTACGTTCGACTTACCATTCTACTGGTTGTATATTAGCTTCACCACAACAATAATCCTACCCTAACAAAACCTTTTGGCATTAAGTTATCGTGCTCCTCTCTCTCCTACTTGGCAACAAAACCGATCTGAATTCAGAAGGACAAAATCCTTTATCTCTGGCCGACCTCGCTCATTTGTCCCTGTTCAACACACTTCCTATATCTTTTGTCATATTCCTTCCACCGCTTGTGATCACGATGTCAGTTGAGCTTCCTTGGCTCTTATCTCCATTTCAAATTGAATCGTCTCATGCTTTCTCAAAGTTCATAGCCACACATCCTCTACACCCTGGTATTATGATGATCCTCTCTAATCTCTCCATTTTTCTCGAGGGCATTTAGTATTTGGGGTAAACCATCCAAATTCAAACAACCTCCATGGAACGCCTAATTGATGACTTCATTTTCATATTTTAAATACTCTCGTTTGGATTATTTGAGTTGATGGCTTTATTTTTAATACTTAAAATCCTCTCAACCTTGTGGTGATAAAAGTTTGCAAGCATTCATATCATAATCAATATGCATGATGAAGAAAACTGGGAGTGTGCTGGTTGACCACTTATTTTGGCCAAGAATGGGGCGCGACATGGAGTGCTACATGTGGCGATGTGGGGATTTTTTACAAAGCTAAGTTCCGTTTGAACTCTCGGGTGTTCTATGCGAGTATATTTTTATGGATTTTGTTCTTGACTTATCACAGACTAAGAGCGAGAGTGACTCCCTCTTAGCCCCGTGTTTGTGGTAGTTGATCTTTTTACTAAAACTAGTAAATGCGTACTTGCAATGCATGTTGGTATTTGTTAGAATATTAATTTCATGATGATATTAGGCAAAATATTAATTGCATGTTAACTATATGTGATTCTCGCTCATATTAATTTGGTATGATATTAATTACATGTTAACTATATGTGATTCTCGCTCATATTAATTTGGTATGATATTAATTACACGCTAAACATGTTGAGCGCTCGCTATTGAAGTAATCTAAGTCATTAGATTAACATGATTTGATGGCCGAGATTAGTTTGATTTGCCTCTTTAAGTCTTTTTATATTATATAGATATAGATGACACATTTTATCCCATGTTAAAGAGTGAGGATGCTTCACACTGTTGAATTATTATTTAGGAAAGTTATGTGACTATATAGAGTACCGCACACACATCTTATATATCTAAGGAGTTCGTTCTCACTATCTTATTTATATTAACAACTATCCACCTCAACATACTCCCTCCGTCCGGTGAAGAGTGTACCTCTAGAAATTTTAGGACAAATTATGGAGTTAGGTAAAAAAGTCATTGGAAAGGTGCAAGCCACCATCTCTCTCCTCTTTAATTACCCAACCCTCAATGAGCTAAGTGCATGTAGAAATTAAGAAGACAGTGTATAGATTGCTATTGGTCTTGATTACCGTGTGTTGAGAGAGAAGTATGTTTTTCTATTTTAAAGTGCATTGGGAAGATAGAAGTACACTCTTTTGTGGACAAATTTTGAAGCTAGATGTACACTCTTCACCGGACGGAGGGAGTATTCCCCACACATGTTACCTCCCATTTAAATGTACATGCAAGTCATCCACATCAGCAAACACATGCAACCAATCAACGTTTCACTTTTCACCACATGCATGCTCTCCACATCATCAAGCGTCATGGTACCATTCAACTTTCCATTTTTCACTTTCCACCACATGCAAGCCTTCCACATCATCAAGCACATGAAAGTCCTCCACGTCATTAATCTTCATTTTTATTTTTATTTTTCAATAGTAAATAATTGAGCTTGAATGTCACAAGACAATATAACATGCATCCACCTCCATTTACCTCTAGGTTGACTGTGGTGCAGTACTATTCTCATATATTTTAATTTATTTTTGATAAGTTTATTTCTAAAAATTTCCACAGTAGCGCGATGGGCGTTATCTAGTTGTTTTAAATCATGACACTAAGTTCTTGAGCTACTTTAGGGGACCATTGTGGGGAAACTTGGAAGAAGGAACCTATTTTCCACGACGTGCGACCCACAAATTGATAAACAAACCGAATTTGTAAATTGAACATTGTCCATGATGCTAAGAGCTGTCCTAAAGAAGAATTTGGAGATGTGGGATGAGTGTCTACCTCAAGTGGAGTTTGCATATAACATGGCGGTAAATTCAACCACTAATTTTTACCCTTTTGAGCTTGTTTATGGGTTAAAACATATTGCTGATCTTTTTCCATTTCCTGTTTTGGGAACGAACCAACTTTGCAAGTAAGAATGTTGATTTTGTCAAGCAACTTCATGACAAGGCAAAGGGAAGAGGATGTTGTTGAGCAAGGAAATTTGGTATGGATAATACCAAATTGTTGATCTACTGAAGGACTGTTTTCCTGAGCAACGCAAGTGCAAGTTGTCGCTCACAGTGATGGCCTATTCAAGGTGCTTGAGAAGATAAATGACAATGCCTACAAGATTGATCTTCTAGAAGATTATCGTGTTAGCCCAACCTTCAACGTCTTTGATCTTTTCTTATACCTTGGCCCTTTAGAGTTGAGGACAACTCCTTCTCAAGAGAGAGAGGATGATGATGATATCACAACCATTCACACTACACTAATCATCGATATATCAATCACAAGAGGTCACACGAAGCAAATACATGATCAGGTGCAATGTCAAAGAGGGCCCACAACATCTCAGCCCATGAAGTTACCTCATCAATTCCCTAAGCTGGTTTGGTTTCACACCTAAGCTAGTTCGATTTTCACACTATGTTGGTTCTCGAAGTTAGTTTGCTTTCACAGATATTGGAGGGTGTCCCCAATATAAATAGATTAGTGCATCCATTCGTAGAGGACTTTTGGTATTTCTATTAATAGACAAAGACATAAGACTCATCATGAGATTGGAGACTTATTGCTACCCTTATCCTCGTGATTCCATGTGGAGTTGCTCATAATTTGTGCTCCACAACTTAAGGGTGCTTGTGTGGGTTAGTGTTCGTGATTTCCCTTGCAAAGATTGCATCTATCCCGTGCTCCATGTCTTGAACTCGGATTGCATGCTATGGTTGGCATTCTCCTCGTTGGGCCACCATCTTTTTTTTTTGGCAGCTTGCAACTAGTTATCCCTCCGCTCATCGATCCTACGCCGTGAAGAGGGGGCGATATAGTTATCCCTCCGTTCATCGATCCTACGGCATGAAGAGGGAGCGACAATTATCCCTTCATTCATCAATCCTCCGCCGTAAAGATCGGGATGCTCGCTCATGCTTCTCTTCTCTAAAGACGGTGGCGTGCCACTTTTTCTCTCTACCAAATTTATTTCGCAGGGAGTTGCCTAAGAGGTCTTCTGCCTCGCAAGAGCTTAAGTGAGCGCACCAGCTAGATACCAAACTTGAGACATGAACTTTCTCTGCTTTTCGTTTCTTTACCTTGACAAGAACTTGCAACGTCTCCATGAATCCGACACTCCAATTAAATTGCATAGTATAGTACTGCAGATGAACATAAAGCATGTACTCCCTCCGTAACTTAATATAAGACGTTTTTTGACAGTGATATCAGTATATAGCCAGTGGGTAACATAAAGTTTGCATGACAGCAAAAGACCCATGCATCTTTCTTGGACCAATATCTCAGCAAAGAAGCGGGAACCCTGATACGAAAACAACACAAGGCATCCCTTGATGAACTGCAAGCAGCATTTCGCATGGCACCAACTAAAGTGGTGGTTAAATTTCTCTGTCTCTCTAGCTAGCAAGCAAATACAAAGGCTGGCATCAATGCATGCAACTCAGCTTTGCTGCTTGCATTGGCAAATGGCACGAGCTCTTCAATCAGTCAAACACCACATTAGCGTCTGACATGCGTACAAAGTCCTCTGCCTTTATAGGTGTATCGTCACGTCGGTAGACGTCGTAGATGCAGTCGTCAACCACAGCACCTACACAGCCACTTGCCTCGCGGCTGTGTGCGATGATCCCATTGTTGGTGAATGACTTTGAATACACTCCTTCTCCACACAACATCATCTCAAACTCGATGTCGCGCCCACGAAAACTCTCCCTTGTCGGGTGTACAATCCTACTCCCATGGTACTCACAGTACATGCAACGGACTTGTTCTGCCATGCAAATATACAGAGACATCATGTTATTTATAGTTAGTTTTGGATGGTAGAGTGAACAGAAATTTACTTATACATTCATGCACAGCAATTAGTTATCGATAAGGGGGCAAATCAGGAAGCCTTTCTACACTGTTCGTGTCAGAAAATCTTTGTAATTCATGGCGCTCAGGGAGCAAGGGGTGAGCCGTGAGCGGCGTAGATGGTTGGGGAGTGGGTAGCAGCGTTCATTGGATGATGATAGAGCTGCTAATATTGTCGTCCTATAAGACTGAAGCATACTTACACTTGCAGAGTTCATTGAACACTTTGTTAAAGGTGTATTCTGAAGGTGGTATCTTAAAGAAGCCTATGCTGCTTGGTGACTGAATCGGAAACCTCATGCTGTACAGAGGATGAGCTAAAACATGTGGTGTCACACATAACAGTACTTTATAGGGATGACATAATACAGTGCTTGACGATGGCTTTCTTCTAGAAATTGATCTTCTAGAAACAAAGTTCACATAGGGTGCAGTAGTGATAGTCCGTCTTCAGAAAGAAAGGATACTTCAGATTTCAGTTGGCATTTTCTTACAGATCCCAATGGGATCACCTAGTATGAATACGTATGAACATGATTATTTTCTTCCAACAAAATAGGACCAGCGCAATAGCTCAGGTGCTTTTTTTGAACCGGGCCTCAACCCCTTTCCATTAAAAGCATAACGGAAATACATAGTTCAGATAACCACAGACCCAAGTACCGACTACATCGCAAGGAAACTAGAAAGGAGAGGCGAGTTCAAAGCATCACCGGGAAACCCACCATGAGCACTCGTCATCGAGCAGCTAAACACCAAGGAGCCCCACAATAGCTCAGGTGCTAAAGCTTGGTTTTCACTTTTTATAATTATCTACCAGTACTGAACTTGACGGCAAATTTGATAAATTTGACCTATAGACGAAATCAAATCACAGGATGAACTGTCTGTTAAACTATTTCACGCAGCTGACCCGTGGCGCCTAGCTCCCAGGCGCTGCACACTGATTTAGTAAGGCGCTGCACTAGTGCAACGCCTAGGAGTGTGTAGCGCCTAGCTCTCAGGCGCTGCACACTGATTTAGTAATTTTCGGATTACACGGGTACGACGCTGGCCGTGTAGCGCCTATATGTGAGGCGTTGCACAGTGTAGTGTGGCGCCTTCGTGGCGGGCGTCACACAAAAAGGTCAGCCGCGTGAAATAGTTTCACGGACAGTTCATTCTGTGATTTGATTTCGTCCATAGGTCAAATTTGTCAAATTTGCCGAACTTGACAGCTGAACTGAACGTCTGCTATTCCGTTATTTGCTTTGCTCTGTTTTGAACCTCAAGAGGCTCCGACATGTGGAAACAGAGTTGGTGCTATTTTTGGTTAGACATCTTGCCTTTTGGCATTTTCTTGATTTTTTTCAACTTCTAACTACCCACTTCAGTAATTATCCATTGTGTTCAGTAATCTGTCAGGACGATTCTTCCGCCTCTGGTGCAGAATGAATCATTACTCGTAGCATACGTACCTCTAAGGATGAACATGGCAAATAGGTACCTAACTTATCAGCTTGATACAAGACAGGGAGCTATATATCTGATTGGTGGAGAACATTAATAGCAAGGGCAAAACAGCAACATACCAGTGCCCGGAGGCGGCACACGCACAGGGCAGCACAAGCGCACCTCGGTGCCGTCGGTGGCACATTCAGCAAAGAAGAGCGTTGGAGTTGTACCAGCAGATTGGGCAGCAAGGAAGTTGATGTGTGAGCAACGGTAGTAGCCTTTGCCAGGCCTTGTGCACACAGGACCATCAACATACTCATTGGCACCGCAGATAACATGAAGCTTGTAACTGGGTACCTTGAATCATCAGTAAGACAAAAGAAAGGTTAACTGGAAACATGGAATGTTTTGCAGAGAGAGCAAAGTCTTAAAGAGAAGGAACTAACCCCAAGTTCATTGCTGTATGAGTCCATTGCAGATTTCACCATTCCGACGAGCCTAGCATGCTGGTCCCAGAACTTGTTAATCCGATGTTGCACCCTGATGTGGGCCCACCGGTCTAGAACCTTGATCTTTGTTTCTGGCTGCTGCTGGTGTTCTGATAACATGCAGGAATGCATCAAGGATTCAGAGAGGTGCTCAGCATCCTCATGGGAGAGCACGGCATCACCTTTGAGACGGTCGGAGGCCATCCGCAACACTGAATTAGATGGTCTCAGAAGCTCTACCTGGTGATGAGGCTCAGGGTGTCTTGCTGCTGCTGCTGCAGCAGTGTAGGCTTGTTCGACAGTGCCAGATACCATAGCATCGTCATTCTTATCATCATCAAGGAGGAGGTTCGGATCAGCGAGTTGGAGATCAGCACCGACAGCCTGCAGTCGTCGAATTGCTTCGTCAGGCGTGAGGTGTGTCGCGGCACACCGGGTGCACAGAAAGGAGACAAGACCATATAAGGACCGGACAGCGATCCGCAGAAGGCCTCTGGTGCTGATCGCCGATATCGCGACATTCTTCGCTGGAGGGTAGGCTCGGCTATACCAGATGGTGTTGAGGATGATGTTACCGACCGGATCCAGCGGGCCGTAGCAGTGCCCGGCCTGAAGCAAGCTGTGATGGTAGTGAGATTGCAGCTTGTCCTTGGGCAGCTTCGCAAGTGCCTGAAGATAGTATCCATGGATGGTGGTGAGGAGCATACGCCAGACGGCTGCCCGCTCAAGAAACACCTTCTTCTCCAAGACGATGGGTGAGAGGTCCGGACCGAGGTTGAGGAGGCGAGCAGAGGCCAGCTCCCATGATTTCTCCAGGCTGAAAACCGAGGTGGGCTGAGGCTGTTTCTTGAGCAGAACATCATCTACCATGGCAATGGCAGTGGCAAAGGACTCGTCGGAGTAATCGGAATTGGCCGACGATGGCAGCACGGCGGCGACATTGTTGAGATCGGAATGCGAAAGCAACTTCCACCCTAGCGCGAACTGGCTGGGATTGGGGTGCTGGGCGGCGGCCGCGGCGCATCTGAGGGCAGTCTCGACGGCGGCCGCGGTGGTGTCGGACGCGAAGCCGAAGCTCCGCTCCATGCCGCGGCGCTTGATGACGAGGAGGGCGGCGACGAGGGGGTCCAGCCGGGCCTCGTTGAGGTACCAGATGGCCATGGCGTTGGTGAGGTGGGGGAAGAGGGCGGTCAGGAAGACGACGAGGCCGTGGAACGACCGCCGGTTCATGTCCCCGATCAGATCTGGCTTTCCCAGCCGCGCCTCCGGGAGAGAACGCTCCTCCTCCTCCTCCTTGGCATCGACGGCGGCGCGGGCGATGGAGACGCCGGCGACGATGTTGGCGACGGGGTCCAGGAGGCCGAAGCAGAAGCCGGCGTCGAAGACCCCGGGGAGCTGTCTCACCCGCCCGTAGCAGCTCTCGATCTTGGCGCGAAGCTCCGACTGCAGCCTCCCTATCTCCCCGCTGTTGAAGTCGAGCTCCTCGTCCCTGAAGTTGCTCGGCCCGTAGACCCTCAGTGCGGCGGAGGGAGCTGCTGCTTCCATGGACGGAAGGAGGATTCGGTTTGTCCCTGTCGAGGATTTCGGGGATCGGGCGTGCGTAAGGTAAGGCGAATCGTGACGGCCGGCGACGAGGAGGAGGTCGGCGGCGGCGCTGATGGCGACGAGAGAAACCCCCGGAATTGTTAGGGCCGAACCAAATTATTTTAGATCGGCCCTTTTGTTTTTAGAAAATCGGATATTTACCACTTTTCATATGAGGCTTCTCAAAATTGTCACAGTCAAGATTGCCACCATGCCGTGAATCAACCTGTGGTTGAGTTGGTTAGGTGGACGATCTCAAGATGATATGCCGGCTCAGTCTCTCGAAGATGCTCATAGGGGTAGGTGGGGTAGGGTGTGCGTGTGTGCGTTCATAGGGATGAGTGTATGCGCGTGTATATGAACGTTTGTGTCTGTATTGATGCTAAAAAAAAATGCCCCCATGCCATTTTTCCAATTCCATTGTTTTTCTTTTTCCTTTTTTTTTCATTTCCTAGTACCTGAAAGGACCAAAATACTCTTGGGATATTTCAACCTTATCTCATGCATGTGGACTGGTTTGGGTAGGAATAGGATTGCTCTGAGGTGCTCGTCCTTGTTGCCGCCGTAGCTCGATGATGCCTATGTGAGCCATGGCAAGTCACCGCCCTAGCTCTCACGCCTGCGCGAGCAACCGCACCTCACCGCCGCCTTGCTGATGCCTACGTGAGCCCCCACAGCTCGCCGTCGGTGCTCGTCCACGTCAGCACGCGCCGGCTCAGATCTCCCTCGCCTCCCTAATGCCTCCGCGAGCCACCGCAGTTCACCGCTCACGCACTGCGCGAATAGCCGCAGTTCTAGCGGCTGGAGGCCCTTTTGGTGGTTGTTGAGGAGGAGGTGGATGCATGTGCAGTGCTGAAAATAAAGAATGCAAGCAACCTATAAGTCGCGTTCTTAGAGTGCAGTTTGGCAATTGCATTAAGAATAGCATGTCATGTTTAGTTTCACGACTAGGATCAACTGAGCGACATGTTCTGCTGTACTTGACGCAGCATGCTCAAGGACAGGTGGTAGAATTGTAGCTAGAAGTGACAAAAACACGTAGATCTCAAATTTCAGTATATTGGCAAGGGAGATGCATATAGACACTTCAACCATGATCCATAGATAGGGGAGAAACTCGTAATACACAAGCAGGCTATTAGAACTAAATATTATGTATTTACTTAGTTGGAAGGAGACAAAAGAGAAGAGAAAAGAAAAGTGAGCTGCATAATAAGAGCCGGCTATAGCACAAGACCCAAGACACTTTGTGGGAATGTATGGTGGGCCAGCTATTAATAAAGTACTACATACTTAAATCTTAGTACTACCTCCGTTTCAGTTTACAAGTCCTATGTGTATACCTAGGTTGCCAATTTTATCACCCTAATATAAACTATATAACACAATAATTATATCTTTTGAAAGTAGGAACTCCGAAATTTATGTTGGTATATTTTTTGTAATATATGACTTGTATTAGATTGGTCAAATTGACGACCTAGGGGTACGCACGCGCCCTGTAAACTGAGAGAGAGGTAGTAGTGTACTAGCCGACTATTAGGTTGACTCTAAATGACGTGAAAACTTCTTATAGCTAACTATTGGCTATATTATTAACCATGCTCTAAGCCTTAAATCTGAAATCTCATTAACCAAGGTAGATGGTGAAAGAAGGAATGTATCTCGTAGTTTACAAAATTACTCAAATTTTAATCTGCAGTAATTACATTGTATGCATGGATGACCACTAAATTAGTAGGAATGGTTACATGCATTGGTTGATTTCTTTTAATCCTTGCATGCATCAATTTAATGCACCTTGAAACGTGATCATGTGGTGGAAATAAATGAAAATAAGACTTGTAATATGAAAAACCCAAGAAAATGAGATGAACCCAATAAACCGAAAAGGAGGAAGTACATCAGAAAATCAAGAGGCGCACGAGAAAATCACAGGGAGAAGCTACATAGTGCTGGTTCCCAACACGACCTCGGAATCACGCCTACTTGGCACAATTAGGAAAACATGAACACAAGATTGACTTTGTCATCGTAAACATGTCAAAAATCATGGTCATGTTGTAACAATGCATATATGTAGCTCAGAGAGCAAGAGAACATCAAATCGTCCATTGTAGGAAAAGGAGGCATTGCCATGATAGTTATTTGTTTCTCTATCTAGTACAAATTGTTTATCACCAAGATAGTTTAGACATTTCTATAGAACAATGAAAGAAAGCAAAAGGATGAGACATTTATAGGCTTTAATTCTTGACTTCCAGAAAAGTAAAGCAAAAATGTGTGCTGAATGGTTAAATGCCTGTGAACCACCAAACTAAACTAGTACTGTAGCATCTAGAAATTAAGAGATTCAAAAAATTCGCTAGTACACTTTGCCCGAATGTAATTTGGTTTCAATGGCATGTACATAACACCAACAAGGGAGAACAAATCATCAACTTGTAGGAAAAGACGACATCAGTGGCGAAGCTACGTGCAATCCTGAGGGGGCCACTGCCCCCCAGCTGTAACATACTTTGCTGAAGGAAAAAAACGAGAGCCTTAAATTAAAAAGATTGTTGTCATTTGACACCCCCCCCCCCTTGCATATTTTCTCTTTGGCCCCCGCTTTGATTCTTGGCTAGCTCCGCCACTGGACAACATCATTGTTAACTGAACCATGCAGAATAGAATTTACATACTTTAAAAATTTCCTAGTACACTTCGACTAACAGTAAGCTGTCTATGATGTGCAGGTTTATACAAGTAATGACATTACCAAAGGTACATGTAGAAGAATACGTGTAGAAGGATTGGAAACCATTCCCGTGCTTTGGTACAGTGGCGTAGAGCGGCGATCGGTGGCAAGCGGCGTCCAAAAAATGGGCGGCGCACTTTCAAGCAATGGGCAAGCCTTCATCCAACCAATTGGGCGCGAGACATTATTAGCGACCCAATCATTCCAGATGGAGACCGGGCGAAGATTGTGTCGTGGTCTATTTGGCACTCAAGGAACCGGTTGACTATTGGGGAATGTAGCATGCAATTTTAAAAAAATTCCTATGCTCACGCAAGATTTATCTAGTAGATGCATAGCAACAAGAGGGGGAGAGTGTGTCCACGTACCTCGTAGACCGAAAGCGGAAGCGTTTGATTAAGGTGGTTGATGTAGTCGAACGTCTTCTCGTTCTGACCGATCAAGTATCGAACGCACGGCACCTCCGAGTTTTGCACATGTTCAGTGCGATGACGTCCCTCGAGCTCTTGATCCAGCAGAGTGTCGAGGAAGTAGACGAGTTCCGTCAGCACGACGGCGTGGTGACGATGATGGTGATGTGATCCGCACAGGGCTTCGTCGCGAGAATATGACCGGAGACGTAAATGGTGGAGGGGGCGCCGCACACGGCTTGGAACAATGGATGTGTGTTGTAGGCGCCCCCTCCCCAAATATATAAAGGACGGACGAGGATGAGGCCGCCCCTAGGCGCGCCCAAGTAGGAGGAATTCTACTTGGGCTCCTAGTTGGATTCGCCCCCCCCCCCCCCCCCGCTTTCCTTTTACCGGAGGGTGAAAGGGGGAAAGAGAGAGAGGAGGAGAAGGAAAGGGTGGCGCTGTCCCCTCTCCTAGTCCAATTCGGCCTCCTTCCCTGTGGGGGCGCGCCACCCCTTTGTGGGCTGGTGTGCCTCCCTCCTATGGCCCATATCTTCCCCCGGGGGCTTCCGGTACCCCCCCCGGTACTCCGATATGTACCCGATACACTCCGGAACACTTTCGATGTCCGAATACTATCATCCAATATATCAATATTTACCTCTCGACCATTTCGAGACTCCTCGTAATGTCAGTGATCTCATCCGGGACTACAAACAACATTCGGTCACCAAATCACATAACTCATATAATACAAATCGTCATCGAACGTTAAGCGTGCGGACCCTACGGGTTCGAGAACTATGTAGACATGACCGAGACACCTCTTCGGTCAATAACCAATAGCGGAACCTAGATGCTCATATTGGCTCCCACATATTATGCGAAGAACTTTATCGGTCGAACCGCAATGACAACATACATTATTCCCTTTGTCATCGGTATGTTACTTGCCGAAGATTCAATCGTCGGTATCTTCATACCTAGTTCAATCTCGTTACCGGCAAGTCTCTTGTTTCGTAATGCATCATCCCGCAACTAACTCATTAGTCACTTTGCTTGCAAGGCTTCTTATGATGTGCATTACTGATACGTCTCCAATGTATTTATAATTTTTTATTATTCCATGCTATTATATTATCCATCTAGGATGTTTTATATGCATTTATATGTTGTTTTATATGATTTTTCGGACTAACCTATTAACCTAGAGCCCAGTGCCAGTTTCTGTTTTTTCCTTGTTTTTGAGTATCGCAGAAAAGGAAAACCAAACGGAGTCCAATTGACCTGAAAATTCACGGAGGTTATTTTTGGACCAGAAGAAGCCCACGGAGTATCGAAGATGGACCAGAAGAGTCCCAAGGCACCCACGAGGGTGGGGGCGCGCCCTACCCCCCTGGGCGCGCCTCCCTATTTCGTGGCCGCCTCAGAGACCCCCCTGACTTGTTCCCGACGCCAACACCTCTCATATATACATAAACTTCCAGAACATAACCTAGATCGGAAGTTCCGCCGCCGCAAGCCTATGTAGCCACCAAAAACCAATCGAGGCCCTGTTCTGGCACCCTACCGGAGGGGATAACCCTCACCTGTGGCCATCTTCATCATCCCGGCGCTCTCCATGATGAGGAGGGAGTAGTTCACCCTCGGGGCTGAGGGTATGTACCAGTAGCTATGTGTTTTATCTCTCTCTCTCTCTCGTGTTCTTGATTTGGCACGATCTTGATGTATCACGAGATTTGCTGTTATAATTGGATCTTATGATGTTTCTCCCCCTATATTCTCTTGTAATGGATTGAGTTTTCCCTTTGAAGTTATCTTATCGGATTGAGTCTTTAAGGATTTGAGAACACTTGATGTATGTCTTGAGTGGGATACCCGTGGTGACAATGGGGTATTCTATTGATTCACTTGATGTATGTTTTGGTGATCAACTTGCGGGTTCCGTGAACTTGGGAATCTATGCATAGGGGTTGACACACATTTTCGTCTCGACTCTCCGATAGAAACTTTGGGGCACTCTTTGAAGTACTTTGTGTTGGTTTAAATGGATGAATATGAGATTGTGTGATGCATATCGTATAATCATACCCACGGATACTCGAGGTGACATTGGAGTATCTAGGTGACATTAGGGTTTTGGTTGATTTGTGTCTTAAGGTGTTATTCTAGTATGAACTCTATGATAGATCGAACGGAAAGAATAGCTTCGTGTTTTTTACTACGGAATCTTGAATAGATCGATCAGAAAGGATAACTTGAGGTGGTTTCGTACCCTACAATAATCTCTTCGTTTGTTCTCCGCTATTAGTGACTTTGGAGTGACTCTTTGTTGCATGTTGAGGGATAGTTATATGATCCAGTTATGTTATTATTGTTGAGAGAACTTGCACTAGTGAAAGTATGAACCCTAGGCCTTGTTTCCTAGCATTACAATACCGTTTACGCTCACTTTTACCACTTGCTACCTTGCTGTTTTTATATTTTAAGATTACAAAAACATATATCTACCATCCATATTGCACTTGTATCACCATCTCTTCGCCGAACTAGTGCACCTATACAATTTACCATTGTATTGGGTGTGTTGGGGACACAAGAGACTCTTTATTATTTGGTTGCAGGGTTGTTTGAGAGAGACCATCTTCATCCTCTTTATTATTTGGTTGCAGGGTTGTTTGAGAGAGACCATCTTCATCCTACGCCTCCCACAAATTGATAAACCTTAGGTCATCCACTTGAGGGAAATTTGCTACTGTCCTACAAACCTCTGCACTTGGAGGCCCAACAACGTCTACAAGAAGAAGGTTGCGTAGTAGACATCAATTACCGAGAGGGCCCGGAGATACCTCTCCGAAACTGCAAGTGACAAATCCTAATCTTGATCTATGCCAACCCAACAGACACCTTCGGAGATACCTGTAGAGCATCTTTATAATCACCCAGTTACGTTGTGACAGTTGATAGCACACAAGGCATTCCTCCGGTATCCGGGAGTTGCATAATCTCATAGTCGGAGGAACATGTATTTGACATGAAGAAAGCAGTAGCAATAAAACTGAACGATCAATATGCTAAGCTAACGGATGGGTCATGTCCATCACATCATTCTCCTAATGATGTGATCCCGTTCATCAAATGACAACACATGTCTATGGCTAGGAAACTTAACCATCTTTGATTAATGAGCTAGTCTAG
Source organism: Aegilops umbellulata (assembly GCA_032464435.1). NCBI lineage: Eukaryota > Viridiplantae > Streptophyta > Magnoliopsida > Poales > Poaceae > Aegilops > Aegilops umbellulata. The sequence goes on from CP136057.1 coordinate 13,324,466, forward strand.
TAGAGGCTTACTAGGGACACTGTGTTTTGTCTATGTATCCACACATGTATCAAGTTTCGGTTAATACAATTCTAGCATGAATAATAAACATTTATCATGATATAAGGAAATATAAATAACAACTTTATTATGGCCTCTAGGGCATATTTTCTTCAGTCTCCCACTTGCACTAGAGTCAATAATCTAGAGTACGTTGTAATGATTCTAACACCCATGGAGTCTTGGTGCTGATCATGTTTTGCTCGTGGAAGAGGCTTAGTCAATGGGTCTACTACATCCAGATCCGTATGTATTTTGCAAATCCCTATGTATCCCTCCTTGATTTGATCTCAGATGGAGTTGATGCGTCTCTTGATGTGTTTGGTTCTTTTGCAAAATCTAGATTCCTTCGCCAAGGCAATTGCTCCAGTACTCTCACAGAAGATTTTCATTGGACCCGATGCACTAGGTATTACACCTAGATCGGATATGAACTCCTTCATCCAGACTCCTTCATTCGCTGCTTCCTAAGCAGCTATCCGCTTTACACGTAGATCCCGCCACGACGCTTTGCTTAGAACTGCACCAACTGACAGCTCCACCATTCAATGTAAATACGTATCCGGTTTGTGACTTAGAGTCATCCGGATCAGTGTCAAAGCTAGCATCAATGTAACCATTTACGACGAGCTCTTTGTCACCTCCATAAACGAGAAACATATCCTTAGTCCTTTTCAGGTATTTCAGGATGTTCTTGACCGCTCTCTAGTGATCCACTCCTGGATTACTTTGGTACCTCCCTGCTCAACTTATAGCAAGGCACACATCAGGTGTGGTACACAACATAGCATACATGATAGAACCTATGGTTGAGGCATAGGGAATCACTTTCATTTTCTCTCTATCTTCTGCACTGGGCGGGCATTGAGTCTGACTCAATTTCACACCTTGTAACACCACTACTAGGGAAAACCTTATACACATCATCTTAGCAGTAGCGCTGTACAAAATCATGCGCTACTGCTACTTAGTAGCAGCGCGCATAAATAAACCGCGCTACTGCTATGACTTTTGCAGTAGCGCGTACTAGAAAAATGCGCTGCTGCTATGTTTGAACTGGGCGCACATGGCTAGCCCAACTTAGCAGTAGCGCGTATACTGGCCCAGCGCTACTGCTACTCTCCTTAGTTGTAGCGCTTTTCTCGCAAACGCGCTACAAGTAACCCTACCTTATCATCCCCACGCGTGGGTCCAACCCTCTCTCTCACTCACACTCTCCCCCTCTCTCAGTCACTCTCGCCCGCGCGCCGATAACCGTCGTCGTGCGTCGTCACCGCCACCGCCTTCGTCCGTACGCCGCCGAGGTACTCCCCTCCTTCCGTCCCTCCTCCCTCCTCCTCGCACCGCGCCCTCCTCCCTCCGCCTGCGGCCGCCCCTCCTCCCTCCTCCGCCGGCAGCCCTCCTCCCACCGCCCTCGACCTCACCACCGCCACCCGAGCCCACCCAGCACCGCCGCCTCCCGATCCCGATCCTGCCGTCGCCGCCTCCTGATCCCGATCCCGCCCTCTCTGTCGCCCCCCACCCCCCTTCTCTCTGCTTAGTTCATAGATAATGATTTTTAGTAGCAGTAGATGGTAATTAGTAGTAATGATGGTACTAGTTAACTAGGGCAGTATGATTAATAGTAGTTGTAGTTGAACTAGTTGAATTAATAAAACTAATGTATTTTTAGTAAGATAATTAATATAACTAGTTGAACTACTTTATTTTTAGAAAGAACTAGTTTTTTTCTATTTATAGTAAGTTTATATTTAGTAAGAACTAGTTGAATTAATAGAACTAGTTGAACATGTCATATTTGTTGTTATTTTTTAGTTTAAGCAATTATTCGGGATGTATTAGTGATAACTTATACGGTTTTTGCTTTTGCAAAAATCAAGGAGCCCCTCCATCATCCCCGCCGTCGTCCCCGTCACCGACCCCCTCCGACATCAAGGTGAGACCAGCCAAATATCCATGTATATCTTGTGTTGCTCAAATAGGATATGTGGTTGCCCAAGTGGCCGTTCATGTTCAGTTTACACCTCCGAGTGGCCTATGTTTTGCCGGAGTGTTGATTAATTTCCGTTCTGGCAAATTTCAGGTGCTCGATATGTCCTTTTTTAGCAAAGGTCATGCCGGATTTTTCCGTGAATTCTGGCATGACTTGTGCTAGAATATGTAGGAAATATCGAGTGGCCTCAAAAATAATGATCTAGTTTAGGTTTTCTAGTACATATATTTAATTGTACAAGTTTAATCTTTGAATTATGAACGTAGGAAATGTCGTACTCGGACGACGACAGTCTCTCGGGGGAGTGCAGCTGGTGCCACGACGATCGAGGTATGTGCGACAGGTTCGTTGAGCTGGACGAAGATCGGCGCTTCAGCATTAAGCTCGAGGAGACCTTTGATGTTGAAACGGTACACAACGACGACAAGTGTTTTTTTCGTAATTAAGCATGACTTCAACTATTTCAACGTCTAATTTTCATCTTTTACAATTCGACTAGCTTATCCCATGCCATGCAAGACGCTATGCCTTGGAGAGGATGGGTTTTGAAGACCATGAAAATTTTGAAACAAAGAAAATACACCTAAGGACCCATCATGATATGGATTTTGAAGTAAATATGTGCAATGCTCAGAGCGTAACCCATTTTGGTTGCCAAAATTGGGAAGCACTTTGCAAAATATATGGTTTTTATGAGGGTATGATTGTCACCATGGATCTTGGTGATCCTGACATCGAGCAAGACAATATGGACATTTGGGTCCTTGTTGATACGCTTCCGATTCTACCACAATGTGAGTTTCTCAAACATAGTTATTAACTAATTTATATTGTTTATTTCAAAATAGTTGACAGCTTATTTCCATTGACAGCTTATTTTGAATCTTCAAAGAATGTGCAGAAGATGGTAGACAAAACCCACTACATTGATGGCTCCGAATTAACTTATAAGGAGAAAAGTCATCTGATTGCTTATTGTACTTATCTTGAGAATTACAACACCTATTATCGAACTCCTCCAAATTATGGTGAATACGTGCCACTAGTGCACGTGTTGAACCACGGTAACTTCTATGGAGATACCCTAGTAAGATTTTTTACTATTACGACATCCGTGCATCTTTTGCATACTTCTAAAACTAGTACATCATTGCTAACTACGAAGTTATTACTATGTTTTTCAACAGAAAATCCCGATGGATTGTGTGCCTCATCTGATGTATCAGAATGGTCGCCTTGCAGTTCTGAACATATAGCCAGGTCAATCTAAGGAGCTCACCTGTGCATATCGGATTTCTAAAACCGGTGAACACATGCTAATCAAAGAATGGAAAAAATGTTTGGACATTCGCAAGGAGGTTCTTGGAAGTAACATTAAGCAAAAGGCAAGAATTGGAGACATGATAATCTCCATTCTCCATAATGGAGAGTCAGGGGCTATCTTGTTTTTTGCTATTTTACCTTAGAGAATATAGTAGGTCCTAAGAGAATGTAGTAGGTCCTATGAGGTACAATATGTTTATTATGTGATACAATGTGTTAGAGTTGATGATGAGGAGTACTTGTGATTACGACTAGTGACCAATTTGCTATGTGATGTCTCATTGATGAAAACGATGATCTTGAGGAGGTGTTATATGACAATGATGTATTATGATGATAAGTTGTTAATGATATGATAATGATGTTGATATTTATTATATCATTGGGTGAAGAACCGCGGATTAGTTTCAAGTGGATGTACATCCACTTGAAACTAGTCCACGGTTCTTTCACCCCGTGATGTAATAACTCATTATGATGTAAAAACAATCTCTAAATTCCTGTTGTATGAAAACTTGTGTAAAGGTGTATGAATACAACATGAAATAAAAAAGAAATAAAATACTAAATAATAGTAGTAGTGCGGGCAAGGAGAAGCGCTACTACTAATTACCAGTAGCGTTGCTCTAGAGAAGCACTACTACTAGATCAATTTAGCAGTCCGATCATCGGGCAAGTCAACCAAAGTCCACACTTTGTTATCATACTTGGATCCCATCTCAGATTTCATGGCCTCAAGCCATTTTGCGGAATCTAGGCTCATCATCGCTTCCTCATAGTTAGTAGGTTCGTCATGGTCTAGTAACATGACTTCCAGAACAGGATTACCGTACCACTCTGGTGCGGAACGTGCTCTGGTTGACTTACGAGGTTCAGTAGTAACTTGATCTGAAGTTTCATGATCATTATCATTAGCTTCCTCTCTAGTTGGTGTAGGCATCACTGGAACTGATTTCTGTGATGAGCTACTTTCCAATTCGAGGGAAGGTACAATTACCTCATCAAGTTCTACTTTCCTCCCACTCACTTCTTTCGAGAGAAACTCCTTCTCTAGAAAGGATCCATTCTTAGCAACAAAGATCTTGCCTTCGGATCTGTGATAGAAGGTGTACCCAACAGTTTCTTTTGGGCGTCCTATGAAGACGCACTTCTCCTATTTGAGTTCGAGCTTATCAGGATGAAGCTTTTTCACATAAGCATCGCAACCCCAAACTTTAGGAAACGACAGCTTAGGTTTCTTGCCAAACCACAGTTCATATGGTGTCGTCTCAACGAATTTAAATGGTGCCCTATTTAAAGTGAATGCAGCTGTCTCTAATGCATAACCCCGAAATGATAGTGGTAAATCGGTAAGGAACATCATAGATCGCACCATATCTAATAAAGTACGGTTACGATGTCCGGACACACCATTACGCTGTGGTGTTCCAGGTGGTGTGAGTTGTGAAACTATTCCACGTTGTTTTAAATGAAGGCCAAACTCATAACTCAAATATTCGCCTCCGCGATCAGATCGTACAAACTTTATTTTCTAGTTACGATGATTCTCCGCTTCACTCTAAAATTCTTTGAACTTTTCAAATGTTTCAGACTTGTGCTTCATTAAGTAGATATACCCATATATGCTCAAATCATCTGTGAATGTCAGAAAATAATGATACCCACGCGAGCCTCAACACTCATCGGATCGCATACATCGGTATGTATTATTTCCAATAAGTCAGTGTCTCGCTTCGTTGTTCCGGAGAACGGAGTTTTAGTCATCTTGCCCATGAGGCATGGTTCACAAGCATCAAATGAGTCATAATCAAGTGATTCCAAAAGTCCATCTGCATGGAGTTTCTTCATGCACTTTACATCAATATATGACCTAAACGGCAGTGCCACAAATATGTTGCACTATCATTATCAACTTTGCATCTTTTGGCATCAATATTATGAATATGTGTATCACCACAATCGAGATTCAAAAAAAAATAGACCATTCTTCAAGGGTGCATGACCATAAAAGATATTATTCATATAAATAGAACAACCATTATTCTCTGATTTAAATGAATAACCATCTCGCATTAAACAAGATCTAGATATAACGTTCATGCTCAACGCTGACACCAAATAACAATTATTCAGGTCTAATACTAATCCCGAAGGTAGATGTAGAGGCAGCGTGCCGACAGCGATCACATCGACCTTGGAACCATTCCCAACACGCATCGTCACCTCGTACTTAGCCAATCTTCGCTTAATCTATAGCCCCTGTTTCGAGTTACAAATATGAGCAACCGAACCGGTATCAAATACCCGGGCACTATTATGAGCATTAGTAAGGTACACATCAATAACACGTATATCAAATATACCTTTGTTCACTTTGCCATCCTTCTTATCCGCCAAATACTTGGGGCGATTCCGCTTCTAGTGACCAGTCCCTTTGCAGTAGAAGCACTCAGTTTCAGGCTTAGGTCCAGACTTGGGCTTCTTTCGGGGAGTGGCAACTTTATTGCCATTCTTCTTGAAGTTCCCCTTCTTTCCTTTGCCCTTTTTCTTGAAACTAGTGGTCTTGTTAACCATCAACACTTGATGCTCCTTCTTGATTTCTACCTCCGCAGCTTTGAGCGTAGCGAGGAGCTCGGGAATTATCTTATCCATCCCTTTCATATTATAGTTCATCACGAAGCCTTTCTAGCTTGGTGGTAGTGATTGGAGAACTCTGTCAATAACGCTATCATCTGGAAGATTAACTCCCAGCTGAGTCAAGTGGTTATGATACCCAGACATTTTAAGTATGTGTTCACTGACAGAGCTATTCTCCTCCATCTTGCAGCTATAGAACTTGTTGGAGACTTCATATCTCTCAACTCGGGCATTTGATTGAAATATTAACTTCAACTCTTGGAACATCTCATATGCTCCATGACGTTCAAAACGTCTTTGAAGTCCCGATTCTAAGCTGTTAAGCATGGCACACTGAACTATAGAGTAGTCATTAGATCAAGCTTGCCAGACGTTCATAACATCAGCATCTGCTCCTGCGGCAGGCCTTTCACCTAGCGGTGCATCAAGAACATAATTCTTCTGTGTAGCAATGAGGATAATCCTCAAGTTATGGACCCAGTCCATGTAGTTGCTACCAACATCTTTCAACTTAGCTTTCTCTAGGAACGCATTAAAATTCAATGGACCGGTAGCACGGGCCATTGATCTACAACATAGATATGCAAAACTATCAGGACTAAGTTCATGATAAATTAAGTTCAATTAATCATATTACTTAAGAACTCCCACTTAGATAGACATCCCTTGAGTCATCTAAATGATCACGTGATCCATATCAACTAACCATGTCCGATCATCATGTGAGATGGAGTAGTTTTCAATGGTGAACATCTCTATGTTGATCATATCTACTATATGATTCATGCTCGACCTTTCGGCCTCCAGTGTTCCGAGGCCATGTCTGTACGTGCTAGGCTCGTCAAGTTTAACCTGAGTATTCCGCATGTGCAAAACTGTCTTGCACCCGTTGTATGTGAATGTAGAGCTTATCACACCCGATCATCACGTGGTGTCTCGGCACGACGAACTGTCGCAACGGTGCATACTCGGGAGAACACTTATACCTTGAAATTTTAGTAAGGGATCATCTTATAATTCTACCGCCGTACTAAGCAAAATAAGATGCATAAAAGGCAAACATCACATGCAATCAAAATATTTGACATGATATGGCCATCATCATCTTGTGCCTTTGATCTCCATAACCAAAGCACCGTCATGATCTCCATCGTCACCGACTTGACACCTTGATCTCCATCATAGCGTCGTGGTCGTCTCGCCAACTATTTCTTCTACAACTATCGCTAACGCATAGTGATAAAGTAAAGCAATTACATGGCGTTTGCATTTCATACAATAAAGCAACAACCATAAGGCTCCTGCTAGTTGCCGATAACTTTTATAAAACATGATCATCTCATACAACAACGTATATCACATCATGTCTTGACCATATCACATCACAACATGCCCTGCAAAAACAAGTTAGACGTCCTCTACTTTGTTGTTGCAAGTTTTACGTGGCTGCTACGGGCTTCTAGCAAGAACCCTTATTACCTACGCATCAAAACGACAACGGTGTTCCATAAGTTTGTTGTTTTAACCTTCAACAAGGACCGGCCGCAGTCAAATTCGATCCAACTAAAGTTGAAGAAACAGACACCCGCCAGCGACCTTTATGCAAAACTAGTTGCATGTCTGTCGGTGGAACCGGTCTCATGAAAGTGGTCATGTAAGGTTGGTCCGGGCCGCTTCATCCAACAATATCGTCGAATCAAAATAAGACATTGGTGGTAAGCAGTACGACTATCACCGCCCACAACTCTTTGTGTTCTACTCGTGCATATCATCTACGCATAGACCTGGCTTTGATACCACTGTTGGGGAACATAGCATGCAATTTCAAAAAAAATCCTATGCTCACGCAAGATCTATCTAGGAGATGCATAGCAACGAGAGGGGAAGAGTGTGTCCACGTACCCTCGTTGACCGAAATCGGATGTGTTTGATTAACGCAGATGATGTAGTCGAACGTCTTCTCGTTCTGACCGATCAAGTACCGAATGCATGACACCTCCGAGTTCTGCACACATTCAGTGCGATGACGTCCCTCGAGCTCTTGATCCAGCAGAGTGTCAAGGAAGTAGACGAGTTCCTTCAGCACGACGGCGTGGTGACGGTGATGGTGATGTGATCCGCACAGGGCTTCGCCTAAGCAATGCGAGAATATGACCGAAGGTGTAAACTGTGGAGGGGGCACCGCACACGGCTTGGAACAATTGATGTGTGTTGTAGGCGCCCCCTTCCCACGTATATAAAGGAGGGAGGGGGACGAGGCCGGCCCTAGGCGCGCCCAAGTAGGAGGAATCCTACTTGGGCTCCTAGTTGGATTCGCCCCCCCCCTTTCCTTTTACCGGAGGGGGAAAGGGGGAAAGAGAGAGGGGGAGAAGGAAAGGGGGGCGCCGCCCCCTCTCCTAGTCCAATTCGGCCCCCTTCCCTGTGGGGGCGCGCCACCCCTTTGTGGGCTGGTGTGCCTCCCTCCTATGGCCCATATCTTCCCCCGGGGGGGTTCCGGTAATCCCCCTCGTATTCCGATATGTACCCGATACACTCCAGAACACTTCTGGTGTTCGAATACTATCATCCAATATATCAATCTTTACCTATCGATCATTTCGAGACTCCTCGTAATGTCTATGATCTCATCCGGGACTCCGAACAACATTCGGTCACCAAATCACATAACTCATATAATACAAATCATCATCGAATGTTAAGCGTGCGGACCCTACGGGTTCGAGAACTATGTAGACATGACCGAGACACCTCTCTGGTCAATAACCAATAGCGGAACCTGGATGCTCATATTGGCTCCCACATATTCTGCGAAGATCTTTATCGGTCGAACCGCAATGACAACATACATTATTCCCTTTGTCATCGGCATGTTACTTGCCCGAGATTCGATCGTCGGTATCTTCATACCTAGTTCAATCTCGTTACCGGCAAGTCTCTTTACTCGTTTCGTAATGCATCATCCCGCAACTAAATCATTAGTCACTTTGCTTGCAAGGCTTCTTATGATGTGCACTATCGAGAGGGCCCAGAGATACCTCTCCGATACTCGGAGTGACAAATCCTAATCTCGATCTATGCCAACCCAACAGACACCTACGGAGATACCTGTAGAGAATCTTTATAATCACCCAGTTACGTTGTGACGTTTGATAGCACACAAGGCATTCCTCCGGTGTCCGGGAGTTGCATAATCTCATAGTCGGAGGAACATGTATTTGACATGAAGAAAGCAGTAGCAATAAAAGTGAACGATAAATATGCTAAGCTAACGGATGGGTCATGTCCATCACATCATTCTCCTAATGATGTGATCTCGTTCATCAAATGACAACACATGTCTATGGCTAGGAAACTTAACCTCTTTGATTAATGAGCTAGTCTAGTAGAGGCTTACTAGGGACACTGTGTTTTGTCTATGTATCCACACATGTATCAAGTTTCCGGTTAATACAGTTCTAGCATGAATAATAAACATTTATCATGATATAAGGAAATATAAATAACAACTTTATTATTGCCTTTAGGGCATATTTCCTTCATGGACACATGATGAAGAATGCTTGGATCTGGAAAACTCGCTACGGATTATTTGAGAGACACTGGTGATCCTGGAATTACCTAAGGATCTTGCCCTAGCTCTTCCTGGCTTTGGTTGCCCCCCGGACGATGACGGTGTTAAGGTTGATACAGATGTGGGTATTGACAGTATCCGGGAGCAAGGGGGGTTACCCGTTCAGCCACTGGCTTTTTAGGAGAGCATGGTGTAAGCGTCGCGATGGAGTTACAGATCCTCTGATTGCCAAAGCGAATTATTTGCGTGATGGAGTTCTCTATGCGAAGCTTCGAGGTCTGAACAAGGTCGTGATGGAGGTGGACTGCAAGGAGGTTGTGGACCTCTGGAACACTCGCCACAACTCCCGCTCGGTTGTGGCACAGATTCTTTTGGAAATTGGGGATTTATCTGCTAGTTTTAGTTCTTTTATTATTGAACATACTTCTAGACTGTCTAATTTGCCTGCTCATCTTTGCGCTAAGCGAGCATGTTCACTGCAAGTGACCGAGGCATGGACCAATGATGTACCTCCCTTCCTAGTTAGTAGCCTCATGGCGGACTGTGCTAGGTGTGCTTTTGTTGAATAAAGAACCCCATATTCCAACGCAAAAAAGAGACGCCCCATAGAGCGCTAGAAGGAGAGTCTGTGGATCTTGGGGAGGGTTGGGCTATCAGGGGTACGGTGATCTCGTCGGGCAGCGCGTGCTGAGTAGCATTGTTTTGAATCATATGATAAACAAAGTAGTACGTGCACACAACCCAACGGTAGTTTAGTCCTTTCATGTTCTAGAAAATGGAAAAATAAAAAATAAAAGCAATGAAAAAGGCGACGAGGCCGTGGAACAACCGCCGGTTCATGTCCCTGATCAGATCTGGCTCTCCCAGCCGCGCCTCTGGGAGAGAACGCTTCTCCTCCTCCTTATTGGCTGATACGTCTCCAACGTATCTATAATTTTTTATTGTTCCATGCTATTATATTATCCATCTAGGATGTTTTATATGCATTTATATGCACTTTTATATTATTTTTGGGACTAACCTATAAACCTAGAGCCCAGTGCCAGTTTCTTTTTTTCCTTGTTTCTGAGTATCGCAGAAAAGGAAAATCAAACGGAGTCCAATTGACCTGAAATTTCACGAAGATTATTTTTGGACCAGAAGAAGCCCACGGAGTACCGGAGATGGGCGAGAAGAGTCCCGAGGCACCCACGAGGGTGGGGCGCACCCTACCCCCTGGGTGCGCCCCCTACCTCGTGGCCGCCTCGGAGACCCCCCTGACTTGTTCCCGACGCCAACACCTCTTATATATACCCAAACTTCCAGAACATAACCTAGATCAGGAGTTCCGCCACCGTAAGCCTCTAAAGCCACCAAAAACCAATCGGGGCCCTGTTCTGGCACCCTGCCGGAGGGGGGATCCCTTACCGGTGGCCATCTTCATCATCCCGGCGCTCTCCATGACGAGGAGGGAGTAGTTCACCCTCGGGGCTGAGGGTATGTACTAGTAGCTATGTGTTTGATCTCTCTCTCTCTCTCTCTCTCTCTCTCTCTCTCCCTCTCTCTCTCTCTCTCTCTCTCTCGTGTTCTTGATTTGGCATGATCTTGATGTATCGCGAGCTTTGCTATTATAGTTGGATCTTGTGATGTTTCTCCCCCTCTACTCTCTTGTAATGGACTGAGTTTTCCCTTTGAAGTTATCTTATCGGATTGAGTTTTCCCATTGAAGTTATCTTATCGGATTGAGTCTTTAAGGATTTGAGAACACTTGATGTATGTCTTGCGTGGGATGCCCGTGGTGACAATGGGGTATTCTATTGATTCACTTGATGTATGTTTTTGTGATCAACTTGCGGGTTCCGTGACCTTGGGAATCTATGCATAGGGGTTGGCACACGTTTTCGTCTTGACTCTCCAGTAGAAACTTTGGGGCACTCTTTGAAGTTCTTAGTGTTGGTTGAATAGATGAATCTGAGATTGTCTGATGCATATCCTATAAACATACCCACGGATACTTGAGGTGATATTGGAGTATCTAGGTGACATTAGGGTTTTGGTTGATTTGTGTCTTAAGGTGTTATTCTAGTACGAACTCTATGATAGATTGAACGGAAAGAATAGCTACGTGTTATTTTACTACGGACTGCTGAATAGATCTATCAGAAAGGATAACTTTTAGGTGGTTTCGTACCCTACAATAATCTCTTCGTTCGTTCTCCGCTATTAGTGACTTTGGAGTGACTCTTTGTTGCATGTTGAGGGATAGTTATATGATCCAATTATGTTATTGTTGAGAGAACTTGCACTAGTGAAAGTATGAACCCTAGGCCTTGTTTCCTAGCATTGCAATACCGTTTACGCTCACACTTATCATTAGTTACCTTGCTGTTTTTATAATTTCAGATTACAAATACTCATATCTATCATCCATATTGCACTTGTATCACCATCTCTTCGCCAAACTAGTGCACCTATACAATTTACCATTGTATTGGGTGTGTTGGGGACACAAGAGACTCTTTTTTATTTGGTTGCAGGGTTGTTTGAGAGAGACCATCTTCATCCTATGCCTCCCACGGATTGATAAACCTTAGGTCATCCACTTGAGGGAAATTTGCTACTGTCCTACAAACCTCTGCACTTGGAGGCCCAACAACGTCTACAAGAAGAAGGTTGCGTAGTAGACATCATTGGCATCGACGATGGCATGGGCGATGGAGACGCCGGCGACGATGTTGGAGACAGGGTCCAGGAGGCCGAAGCAGAAGCCGGCATGAAAGTGCAACTAATCCCCAGGTGGTTTTGGTAATTCATAACAGCATATAGCTCATTGAGCTAATATCCATTCAAGATAAATATTTCAGGAAGTTCAATGAATGGCATGACATGGACTAGAGATGTGGACCCCTCAAAATGCTAAGGACACAAATTGGCGAAATCTCAAGACTCTCCATCTTTATTTTAGTGATCCAAGATCACATTGAGTCCATAGAAAGGCCAATACTATTTAAAAGGGGGTGAGGTGTTGCTTAATGGCTTGCTTGCTCAAATGCTTAGTGATATTGCTCCAAAACCCTCAACCGATTTCTCCATCCAAATATTTCAAAACCCTAAACTCCAACTCGGGCCCACCGATTCTTTCTATTCGGCGCCACCGAGTTCATATGACATAGCCATAGTCAGAAACCCTAATAGTCCGATCTCACCAATACGGGTCTCGGTCTCACCGAGATGGCCCTGCCAACACTTTGTGACTTGTTGCATTTACTTCAGTGTCACCGAGTTGGATTGGTAGATTCTCTGTTGCCTTATTACTTCACTTCGGTCTCGCCAAGTTGATGCAACCAGTGCTACCGAGATGATGCTTGACCTAAGCCCACATCAATCTCACTGAGTTGTTCTAGTTGGTCCCACCGAGATTCCTAACGCTCACATTTTTGAACAAATCGGTGCCACCGAGTTTAACCATTCGGCCTCACCGAGATGGGTCAAATGTGTGTAACGGTTGGATTTTGTGTGGAGGCTATATATACCCCTTCACCCCTTCTCCATTTGTGAGAGAGCCATCAGAACGTGCCTACACTTCCACCATACATTTTCTAAAAGAGAACCACCTACTCATGTGTTGAGATCAAGATATTCCAATCCTACCACAAGATTCTTGATTTCTAGCCTTCCCCAAGTTGCTTTCCACTCAAATCATCTTTCCACCATATCCAAATCTATGAGAGAGAGAGAGAGAGAGAGAGAGAGAGTTGAGTGTTGGTGAGACTATCATTTGAAGCAGAAGAGCAAGGGGTTCATCATCAACACACCATCTATTACCTTTTGGAGAGTGGTGTCTCCTAGGTTGGTTAGGCGTCGCTTGGGAGCCTCCGTCAAGATGTGAAGTTGAACTAAGAGGTTTGTAAGGGCAAGGAGATCGCTGATAACCCACAAGTATAGAGGATCGTAACGGTTTTCGAGGGTAGAGTATTCAACCCAAATTTGTTGATTCGACACAAGGGGAGCCAAAGAATATTCTCAAGTATTAGCAACTGAGTTGTCAATTCAGCCACACCTGGATAACTTAGTATCTGCATCAAAGGGTTTAGTAGCACGGTAATATGATAGTGGTGGTAACGGTAACAAAAGAGTAGTGCAAGTAATAGTAAATATTTTTGGTATTTTGTAGTGATTGTAAGAGTAACAACGGGAAAGTAAATAAGCGTAAACCAGTATATGGAAAACTCATAGGCACCAGATCAGTGATGGATAATTATGCCGGATGTGGTTCATCATGTAACAGTCATAACATAGGGTGACAGAGAACTAGCTCCAATTCATCAATATAATGTAGGCATGTATTCCGAATATAGTCATACGTGCTTATGGAAAAGAACCTGCATGACATCTTTTGTCCTACCCTCCCGTGGCAGCGGGGTCCTAATGGAAACTAAGGGATATTAAGGCCTCCTTTTAATAGAGAACTGGAACAAAGCATTAGCACATAGTGAATACATGAACTCCTCAAACTATGGTCATCACCGGGAGTGGTCCCGATTATTGTCACTTCGGGGTTGCCGGATCATAACACATAGTAGGTGACTATAGACTTGCAAGATAGGATCAAGAACTCACATATATTCATAAAAACATAATAGGTTCAGATCTGAAATCACGGCACTCGGGCCCTAGTGACAAGCATTAAGCATAGCAAAGTCATAGCAACATCAATCTCAGAACATAGTGGATACTAGGGATCAAACCCTAACAAAACTAACTCGATTACATGATAAATCTCATCCAACCCATCACCGTCCAGCAAGCCTACGATGGAATTACTCACGCACGTCGGTGAGCATCATGAAATTGGTGATGGAGGATGGTTGATGATGACGGCGGCGACGAATCCCCCTCTTCGGAGCCCCGAACGGACTCCAGATCAGCCCTCCCGAGAGGTTTTTGGGCTTGGCGGCGGCTCCATATCGTAAAACGCGATGATTTCTTCTCTCCTATTTTTTTTCTCCCCGAAAGCCAACATATAGAGTTGGAGTTGGCGCCAGAAGGTGTCCAGGGGGCCCACGAGGTAGGGGGCGCGCCCCCCACCCTCGTGGACAGGGTGTGGGCCCCCTGGTCTTCATCTTTGGCGAGGATTTTTTATTATTTATTGTAAGGTGTTCCGTGGAGTTTCAGGTCATTCCAAGAATATTTGCTTTCTGCACATAAAACAACACCATGGCAATTCTGCTGAAAACAGCGTCAGTCCGGGTTAGTTCCATTCAAATCATGCAAGTTAGAGTCCAAAACAAGGGCAAAAGTGTTTGGAAAATTAGATACGACGGAGACGTATCAACTCCCCCAAGCTTAAACCCTTGCTTGCCCTCAAGCAATTCTGTTGACAAACTGAAAGAGAAAAAGAAAGACTTTTACAAACTCAGTCTGCTCTTGTTGTTGTAAATATGTCAAGCCAGCATTCAAGTTTTCAGCAAAGATCATAACTAACCATATTTGCAATAATTCTCAGGTCTCATAATTACTCATATCAATAGCATAATCAACTAGCAAGCCATAATAATAAACCTCGAATGACAACACTTTCTCAAAACAATCATAATATGATATAACAAGATGGTATCTCGCTAGCCCTTTCTGAGACCGCAAAACATAAATGCAGAGCACCTTTAAAGATCAAGGACTGACTAGACATTGTAATTCATGGTAAAAGAGATCCATTCATGGTCATACCCAATATAAATTAATAGTGATGAATGCAAATGACAGCTGTGCTCTCCAGCTAGTGCTTTTTAATAAGAGGGTGATGACTCAACATAAAAGTAAATAGGTAGGCCCTTCGCAGAGGGAAGCAGGGATATGTAGAGGTGCCAGAGCTCGGTTCTGAAATAGAGATAAATAATATTTTGAGCGGTATACTTTCATTGTCAACATAACAACTAAGAGATGGCGATATCTTCCATGTCTGTCACATCCCACCTAGCTCATGCATTAGAGTGTGCATCATGTTTACTTTTGACAGTAATTTGAAATGGGGAAGGCAGAACCCCCAGCACCCCTCCTGAATCAACTAGGGTTTACTAAAATCTTTTTCAATGAACCTGAAATGCCCTTCTAAAATGTTCATCATCTTTGCTTTGGTCTTAAACCTCTGGCAAAAATAGTGCACATTTTTCTAGGTCAACAGAAGGTCATTGAGTTAATGCATAAGTATTTGAATTTGGGCATTTAAAATTTATAAAATATTTCAAATGCTCAAATATCTCCAAACTAAAATGTTCCTGGCTGGAAATATTCTAACTAAGGACCAGATGCAGTTTGGTGATTTTAGGAGTTGTTTTAGTATTTATAATAAGTCTACAAAGTTACAAAAGAAATAGAAAAGGAAACAAAAATCAGAAAAAGACTTACCTGGCCAAACCCACCAGCCGGCCCACCTGGCGGCCCAGCACTGTGCTGGCCCGAGCCAGCCAGCTGCTTCGTCCCCGCCAGGCAGGCAGGGTGGTGACGCCGACGAGCGCGAGCTCGCCACGACGCCACCTGCTCGCCGCTTCGCCGCCCGACGCGCTGGACGGCCTCCACGTCGTGCCCCCGACCCCGTGGACACGTCCACTTCTCCCCTGCCTCTCTCCCTCGCTCCCCTTCGCCATGGCCGACGCCATCGTCGCCGCTCCGCCGTCGTAGCCATAGCCACCGTCGTCCCCGCGCCACCCGACCGTGTCCACGAGCTCCGCCACCCTCTTCTTCTTCGAGCAGGACGAGCCCCGAGCGCTCGCGTGCCCCGAAGCCACCGCACCGACCCCACCCGAGTCCACCGTCGCCAGAGATCCCCTTCAACGCCGTCACCGCACCAGCTCGTCCCCGACCACGCCGTCTGGCTCTGCGAGTTCACTGTGAGCATAGCCACCTCCCCATCCTCTCCGTTCCTCTTCCCGTACCCTACAACGAGCGCACTAAGCTCGCCCGCCCGCGCCGCCGCGGAGCTCGTCGCCGACGAGGCTCCGGCCACCCAACGGCTGCACCATCTTGTCCACTAGCCTCACCGCACACCCAGGGGCCCGACGCATCACTCCACGCGCCTCGCCGTGCCCCGCAGCCCCGGTTTCACCTTCACCCGAGCCCCGGCGCCGCCAAACTCGTCGCCGGCGCCAACTCCGGCCACCCCGACCCCAACTGACTCCACCGGTAGCCGCGGATCGTTCCCAGGAGTGCGTAGATGCCTTCCGCGCCCCATTTGGTGGCCGGAACGGCCAAATCCACTCTGCTCCGCCGCGTCTGGCCTCGCCGGCGGCTAGACGCCGGCGAGTTGACCCTGACCGTTGACTGGTGGGCCCCTGTTGACTTTGTTGAGTCAATGACAGGTGGGGCCCCCCTTCTGCTAATCACTGGATTAGTTTAAAACTAATTAAATAAGTTTAATTAATCACTAACCCCCTGGGCCCACTGGTCAGTTGACCTGGACCGGCTGTTGACTTGCTGAGGTCAGCATGACTTCATGCTGACGCAGTAATTTTATTTACTGGAATTTATTCTTATATAGGAAAATCCAGAAAATAGTTCAAACTTCAAAAATTCATAGAAAATTATCTGTAACTCCAAATGCAAAGTTCTATATATGAAAAATGATCAGAAAAATCCAAGCTATCCATTGGTACTGGTTTCATGCATGTCAGAACAAGTTAAACCCACTGTTTAGGCATTACAAGTTGTTACACTAATATGATCTTAATAAGTGAGTTTCCATTTGAATCTTTGGTTCAAATGGGTTCATTCCCTTCTGGTTTAACTTGCACTAGGTCAGGACACATTCATATTGCCATGTCATAGCATGCATCATATTGTTGCATATCGCCATGTTTTGATTGTGTTCCGATGTGTTCATCGTGGTAGGTTCTGCCTCCGAGGATATCTCCGAGTATCCAACTGAAGGGCAGTATCCCACGACCACTCCATCAGGCAAGCAACCCATTGATCATTCCGATACAAACCCATGTTCTCGCTTCTGCCCTTGTTTACTGCATTAAGACAACGCGTTTCAAACTACTGTGTGTTGCGGTAGTTGAACCCACTTCCTTTGCATGACCTGTCATTGCCACAGTAACTAGATGAAACCCACTAGCATGTGTAGGAGTTGATTGAGCCAATACATGTGTGTGTGTGTGTGTTCCTACCATGCTATGCTTGCTATGCTTAGAGTTGTGTCAGGTCTGGCTCATCGGGATGATGAACTGGAGTGAAAGGTTGTGTCGGTGACAAGAGTGAAGTGTTGAACACGATTTGGTAAAGGAATCGATGAGAGGCCATGTAGGAGTACATGGTGGGTTGTTTCATTGAGGCCGACCTTAAGAACTGAGATCTGTGTGTGTGATTTAAGGTTCAGCTACTACCACACATTGGGATCCTTAATTGACTCTCTCGGCTTCTTGATCACGCTTGTCCTCTGCCCAGGAGTTGCAAAGTAGTTTCTGGTGTTTGTAGTATGCTGGGGGCCGCACGCAGCGCTGACCATCGGGGTGGGCTGTGTTGCGGTAGGCACGTGGCCGGGTCAACCGGGCGCCCGTTTGGTGTCTCGGAACCCTGTTCACATCGTTCGGGGCCGTTAGTGGAAACCTCGGCCGGACTCCCTGCGGATGGAACCCGAACAGGCGATAAACCTGGACTAGAGACTTGAGTGTTTAGGTAGGCCGTGGCCGACACCCTCGCTGGGCTTCCGCTTGAAGGTTGCCGAGTACATGTCGTGTAAACGGCGATAAGTGGTGAGAGCGTGTGTGAAGAAGTACACCCCTGCAGGGTATAAATCTATTCGAATAGCCGCGTCCGCGGTAAAGGACTACTTGGTCACCTATACAGTTCATAGAAAAGTAAATGGATACTACTAAAAATCTCAAGATAAGTGTGAGTACCGCGGATGGCCCTCTCGTAGGATGGCGAGAGAGGATCCACGGTGGAGTATTGTGATGGTGATAGTGGACTCGTGTGCGACAAATGATTTATAAGTGGTGTCTATCGTAGGATAGCTTAGCCAAGAGTCAAAGCTGGCTTGCTGCAATAACCCCACTACCTTCTTGAGAATGTGCATGTATAGTAGGTTCCTGTTGTAAGACTTGCTGAGTACCTTCGTACTCATGTTGCTTTAATCATGGTTTTCAGACGACTGCACCAACCCCTATGATGGGTTCTATGTAGACCTCGACGTTGACGAGTGACTTATCACCCAAGTGGTGATCCAAGACTTGTGAAGGGTCGTTGTAGATAGACAGGCTTCGTCAAGCCTTCTTTCTTTCTAGTGTCTGTACTCAGACTACGTTGCTTCCGCATGTGCTTGTATGTTGTATGACTTGAGTGTTGGGTCATGTGACCCCTATCTGTATGGATGATATGTATGGCTCCTCGGAGCCTTCTAAATAAAATACTTGAGTCGTAGAGTACTGTTGTGATGCCATGTTGTATTTACTCATATCAGGCATATTGTGTGTATGATTGAAATGCTTGGTATGAGTGGGATCCGACTATCTAGTTGTTTATCCTTGGCAGCCTTTCATATGGGGAAATGTAAGTCTAGTGCTTCTGAGCGATAGTAGTCCGCTACAGCCCGGATCACCGGAGTCCTGCTAGCCCAGCACTACTGCTTGGACACTTGACTGGCCGGCATGTGTTTCACGTCGTTCCTATGTCTGTCCCTTCGGGGAAATGTCACGCGCTGTTATTCGGAGTCCTGCCTAGCCTGCTACAGCCCGGGTTACCGGAGTACTGTCAGCCCAGTGCTACAGCCCGAATAAATACGTTGATGACCGACATGCTCGATGTGATTCATGTATGCCTGTCCTCATAGGCTAGCGCCGCTTTGGGTTCACGACTAGCCATGTCGGCCCGGGTTCTCTGTCATATGGATGCTAGCGACACTATCATATACGTGAGCCAAAAGGCGCAAACGGTCCCGGGCCAGGTAAGGTGGCACCCGTGGGAGTACCGTGCGTGAGGCCGCAAAGGGATATGATGTGTTACCCGCTGGATCGATGTGGCTTAGGATCGGGGTCCTGACAATGTCACACACATTATAGGCGGTTCTCAAACAGAATGGTAAATTTTATACTCCCCCTCCACCAACAAACATCAATCCATGGCTTGCTTGAAACAACGAGTGCCTCCAACATACATCAAGTCCCAGGGGGAGTTTTGTTTGCAATTAATTTTGATTTAGTTTGCATAAAGCATGGGACTGGGCATCCCGGTGACCAGCCATTTTATCATGAGTGAGGAGCGGAGTCCACTCCTCTTGAGAATAACCCGCCTAACATGGAAGATAAGGGCAGACTTGGTTGATACATGAGCTATTCGGGCGTACAAAACAGAATGTTTATTTGAAGGTTTAGAGTTTGGCACATACAGATTTACTTAGAACGGCACGTAAATACCACATATAGGAAGGTATAGTGGACTCATATGGCAAAACTTTGGGGTTTAAGGGATTGGATGCACAAGCAGTATTCCCGCTTAGTACAAGTGAAGGCTAGCAAAAGACTGGGAAGCGACCAACTAGAGAGCGACAACAATCATGAACATGCATTAAAATTAATAAACATTGGATGCAAGCATGAGCATGATACAATCCACCATGAACATAAATATCGTGAAGGCTATGTTGATTTGTTTCAACTACATGCGTGAACATGTGCCAAGTCAAGTCACTTAAATCATTCAAAGGAGGATACCACCCCATCATACCACATCATAATCATCTCAATAGCATGTTGGCACGCAAGGTGAACCATTATAACTCATAGCTAATCAAGCATGGCACAAGCAACTATGATCTCTAATTGTCATTGCAAACATTTTTATTCATGACCAGCTGAATCAAGAACAATGAACTCATTGTATTTACAAAAACAAAAGAGGTCGAGTTCATACCAGTTTTTCTCATCTCAGTCAGTCCATCATATATCATCAGCATTGCCTTTCACTTGCACGACCGAACAATGTGAATAATAATAAGGGTGCACGTGCCTTGGACTAAGCTAGAATCTCCTTACAAACGAGCTTGTGAGATCATGATATTGTGGGCATTTGTCTGCTTCAAAGTCTACAAGATTGGCATTACGCAAATATGTGTTAAATTCTTCTTTGATTCCCGCACTGTCCATGAAATTCTCCGAAGGCCATTCACAGGGCTTCACGGGAGCGTCTCTTGGTGGTTCCTCATTAGCATCACGCATAGCAAGTCTGGGGCCTTGCTTCCTTGAAGAACCCCCTTGGAACATCTTCCTAAGCATATTCTTTTCTCTGAAATAATTCTGAAATTTTTAGTAACTTCAAACAAAAGTGAACCAACTTCAATAAAACTAGTAGCAACTACTCCTACAAGCGTCTAGACCCTATATCAAGCATTAGAACTACTTGGAACCATATAAATTTGACATGCAAGCTGAAGAACATGGTCGCCTATGCAGCACAAATTTGCAATGAATAAAGCACTAGAACAAAAACTAATTGGACCAATGTAGGAGTCACATACCAAGGAACAATCTCCTCAAGCAATTTTGCGAGAGGTGCTTTGAGCAAGGAGATCAAAAATCATAGCAAAGGAGCTGGAACTCGTGCTTGAGTTGGTTTTTCGTGTTTGTGTGAGGAAGAAGAACGACATGGGTGCTGGGATAAGTGGAGGAGGGCCACCGTGGGCCCACGAGGCAGGAGGGCGCGCCCTCCGCCCTCGTGACCAAGTGGCAACTCCTCTCGCGGTAATTTTTGCACAGTAAATCCTCAAATATTCCCGAAAAAAACATATTAAATTGGCATGGCATTCTGAGGACTTTTATTTTCGGGATATTTTTATATTGCACGGATAAGTCGGGAAACAGACAGAATAATACTATTTTACTTTATTTCTACTAAATAACAGAAAGTATAGAGAGGGTACAGAAGTTTGTGCTTCTAGTTTCATCCATCTCATGCTCATCAAAAGGAATCCACTAACAAGGTTGATCAAGTCTTGTTAACAAACTCATTCCGATAATCATGGGACCGGAGAAATTTCGAATAACACTAGTTACCTCAACGGAGATATGCACATCCCCAATAATAAGAATATCATATTTCTTTTGGACAGTAGGAAGGGGAAATTCAAAACCTCCAAATATAATCGATGGAATTTTTCCAATAGAGTTGATACTATAAATTGAGGTTGTTTCTGCGAAAAATGTACCGTATGCTCATTACCATTAACATGAAAAGTGACATTGCCTTTGTTGCAATCAATAACAGCCCCTGCAGTATTAAGAAATGGTCTCCCAAGAATAATAGACATACCATCATCGTCGGAGATATCAAGAATAACAAAGTCCGTTAAAATATTAACGTTTGCAACCACAACAGGCACATCCTCACAAATACCGACAGGTATAGCAGTTGATTTATCAGCCATTTGCAAAGATATTTCAGTAGGTGTCAACTTATTCAAGTCGAGTCTACGATATAAAGAGAGAGGCATAACACTAACACCAGCTCCAAGATCACATAAAGCAGTTTTAACATAATTTCTTTTAATGGAGCATGGTATAGTAGGTACTCCTGGATCTCCAAGTTTCTTTGGTATTCCACCCTTAAAGGTATAATTAGCAAGCATGGTGGAAATTTCAGATTTCGGTATCTTCCTTTTATTAGTAATGATATCTTTCATGTATTTAGCATAAGGATTAGTTTTGATCACATCAGTCAATCGCATACGCAAAAAGGTAGGTATAATCATTTCAGCAAAGCGCTCAAAATCCTCATCATCCTTTTTCTTGGATGGTTTGGGAGGAAAAGGCATGGGTTTCTGAACCCAAGGTTCTGTTTCTTTACCATGTGTCCTAGCAACAAAATCTCTCTTATCATAACGTTGATTCTTTGATTGTGGGTTATCAAGATCAACAGCAGGTTCAATTTCTACATCATTATTATTACTAGGTTGAGCATCATCATGAACATCATCATTAGGTTCATGTTCATTACCAGATTCTGTTTCAGCATCAGACATAGATATATCATTGGAATTCTCAGGTGGTTCAGCAATAGGTTCACTAGAAGTTTGCACAGTTCTATCATTTTTCTTTTTCTTCTTTCTAGAAGAACTAGGAACATCTATATTATTTCTCTGAGAATCTTGCTCAATTCTCTTAGGGTGGCCTTCAGGATACAAAGGTTCCTGGGTCATTCTACCGGTTCTAGTAGCCAGTCTAACAGCATGATCATTTTTCTTACTATTCAATTCATCAAGCACTTCTTTTTGAGCCTTAAGTACTTGTTCTACTTGAGTGGTAACCATAGAAGCATGTTTGCTAACAAGTTTGAGATTACATCTAATATCAGCCATATAATCACCCAAGCGTCTAATCATATAAGCATTTTCTTTTAATTGTCTACCAAAATAAGCATTGAAGTCGTCTTGCTTAAACATAAAATTATCAAACTCATCCAAGCACTGACTAGCGATCTTAGTAGGAGGGACTTCCGCTTTATCATATCTATAGAGAGAATTTACCTTTACTACCTGTGTCGGGATATCGAGATCTGGAGGTTCTTTAATAAATAAAGGATTAAGATCATATATTTCTTCGACAAGCGGTAAATTAAGACCATGTATTTCTTCAATAGGAGGTAAATTCTTAACATCTCCAGCTTTAATACCTTTTTCTTTCATAGATTTCTTTGCCTCTTGCATATCATCGGGACTGAGAAATAGAACACCTCTCTTCTTCGGAGTTGGTTTAGGAATAGGCTCAGTAATTGGAGCAGGAGCTGGCTCAGGAGCTGGCTCAGGGGGTGCCCAATTATTTTCATTTGTCAACATATTATTCAATAGAATTTCAGCTTCATCCGGTGTTCTTTCCCTGAAAAGAGAACCAGCACAACTATCCAAGTAATCTCTAGAAGCATCGGTTAGTCCATTATAAAAGATATCAAGTATTTCGTTTTTCTTAAGAGGATGATAAGGCAAAGCATTAAGTAACTTGAGAAGCCTCTCCCAAGCTTGTATATGGAATTAAACCATATCTTAGCATCACCCTTCAATGAGAACGGAAATATTTTAAGTATATGGAAGTAGCGCGATCTCTCATCTTTAGTGAATAGGGCGGCTATATCATTTAATTTAGTAAGATGTGTGCCGGTGTCAAAACCGGCGAATCTCGGGTAGGGGGTCCCGAACTGTGCGTCTAGGCGGATGGTAACAGGAGTCAAGGGACACAATGTTTTTACCCAGGTTCGGGCCCTCTCGATGGAGGTAAAACCCTACTCCTGCTTGATTAATATTGATGATATGGGTAGTACAAGAGTAGATCTACCACGAGATCAGAGAGGCTAAACCCTAGAAGCTAGCCTATGGTATGATTGTTGTTGTCCTATGGACTAAACTCTCCGGTTTATATAGACACCGGAGAGGGCTAGGGTTACACAGAGTCGGTTACAATGGGAGGAGATCTACATATCCGTATTGCCAAGCTTGCCTTCCACGCCAAGGAAAGTCCCATTCGGACACGGGACGGAGTCTTCAATCTTCTATCTTCATAGTCCAAGAGTCCGGCCAAAGGTTATAGTCCGGCTATCCGGACACCCCCTAATCCAGGACTCCCTCAGTAGCCCCTAAACCAGGCTTCAATGACGACGAGTCCGCCGCGCAGATTGTCTTCGGCATTGCAAGGCGGGTTCCTCCTCCAAATACTTCATAGAAGATTTTGAACACAAGAATAGTGTCCGACTCTGCATAATAAGTTCCACATACTGCCGTAGAGAGAATAATATCAAATCGAATCTGCTGACGTATTCCGTAGCGTGACATTACACCACAGCCAAGCCTTTATTCGAATTGTTTTTACTGTCCCGCCTCAGCGCGTTTTGCGAGGCGGTTTCCTTGGCACGTCTTTGTCGAAGCAGAGATCGTGTTCCCTGTATTTATGGGATCCTCATCATTACGGACGTGGGTAACCCAGTCGTGCCCGTTGGTATATCCCCTTGATCAAAGGTAAGTCCCAAACGGTCACGGGGAGGGCTCTTGGTATTCAACCTCTTATAAAGAGACCAAGGCCTCACTCCTTTCTTTCGATCTCAATCGATCTGCCTCTTGCCTTGAGTTCCAGCACCCAAGGCCCCAGATTTTAGGCGCTTCGGACCTTCAACGATGTCCGGATCCAACCTTCAAGGTCGATGGATGCACGGAGGAAGACATAATAAAGCTAAGGGAGGCTCGGTACTTGACCGACGAAATCCCGCACAGGTTGCCTGCCCCAGGGCAGGTTATTCCTACTCCCAAGCCCAGCGAGAGTGTCGTTTTCGTATCTCACTTCCTCCGAGGGCTAGGCTTCGCGCCGGATCCCTTTGTGAGGGGGCTCATGTTCTACTATGGGCTGGACTTCCATGACTTAGCTCCGGAGTCTATCCTCCACATCTCATCGTTTATCGTTGTGTGCGAAGCTTTCCTCCGCATTACCCCTCACTTCGGACTGTGGCTGAAGACCTTTAAACTAGAGCCGAAGATGGTCGAGGGGCGGCACGCAGAGTGCGGAGGCATCGTAATAAGAAAAAATGCAGACGCCCCATGGCCCGAGGGCTCCTTCCAGGAGGAGCCCGGCTTATGGCAACAGGAGTGGTTTTATATCACGGCTCCTAGGGGTACGAAGTGGGTGGCTCCACCTGTCTTCCGCTCGGGTCCCCAGCCACGACTAGCGTCATGGGTCAGCAAGGGATTAGACTGGGGGCCGGCAAAGGACGTCCCCATATTGCAGAGCCGCATTCGAGAACTCTTGGAGAGAGATATCAGTCTGGTCGTGGTGATGCAGGTTATGTTAATTCGTGTAGTTCTGCCCTGCAAACGTCGCCCCCTCCGCCTGTGGGAGTTTAACCCGGAGGGACCGCGAGCTCTTCGACATTTTCTTGGCATGACGCCCGTGGAGATGTACAAACTGTTCTTCGGACCACATGCATTGTGTCCGGATTCTACTGAGGATGCAGGCCTGAGCTGCAATCGTCCAGATACCCAGGTGAGTAGCCCCGTATCCGAACACTCCATTCGCTTATCTATCGCAACATCGCCCTTAAAAAAGCCACTCTTTAACCAGGAGTGGATAGCGAAGGCGAAGCTGATCAGGTGTCCGCCCCCCCCCCACTCCCTGACACCTCACTAGACCCTGTATTAACCAGGATGCGGGAGATCGCGCCTTATTCGGCGCCTTCGGGAGAAGATAAATGTTGGGGAACGTAGTAATTTCAAAAAATTTCCTACACACACGCAAGATCATGGTGATGCATAGCAACGAGAGGGGAGAGTGTTGTCTACGTACCCTCGTAGACCGAAGCGGAAGCGTTATATCAACGCGGTTGATGTAGTCGAACGTCTTCACGATCCGACCGATCCAAGTACCGAAAGCACGGCACCTCCGAGTTCTGCACATGTTCGGCTCGGTGACGTCCTCGCCTTCTCGATCCAGCAAGAGGGGTGAAGTAGTAGATGAGTTCCGGCAGCACGACGGTGTGGTGACGGTGTTGGTGAAGAACAATCTTCGCAGGGCTTCGCCTAAGCACTACGAAAACTATGACGGAGGATAAACTAGAGGAGACGGGGTTGCCGGCACACGGCTTGGTGTTTCTTGATGTGTCTTTGGTGCTAGCCCTGCCCCTCTATTTATATGTTGAGCCCTGGGGTCGAAACTTGGAGTAAAAGCCTCCACAAAGTCGGTTTCACCCGAAAGGCAAGAGTCCTTCTCGGACTCCAGGGCCAGACGCCAGGGTTCCCGGCGTCTGGGCCCAGACGCCAGGGACCCTGGCGTCTGGCCTCTAGACTCCGCAAAACTTCCTTTTGCGCTTTCCAAAAACTTCGTGGGCTTTCCCCTTTCGCCCAGATAAAGTGTTCTCGTGCCCAAACACTTCGGGAAACATCCGGAACCCCTTCCGATGGATTCCAGAACCCTTCTAGAGATCAAACACTACTATCCACATATCAATCTTTACTTCCGGACCATTCCGGAGTTCCTCGTCATATCCGTGATCTCATCCGAAACCCCGAACAACATTCGGTCACCAACATACATAACTCATAGTACTATATCGTCAACGAACGTTAAGCGTGCGGACCCTACGGGTTCGAGAACTATGTAGACATGACCGAGACACCTCTCTTGTCAATAACCAATAGCGGGACCTGGATGCCCATATTGGCTCCTACATATTCTACGAAGATCTTTATCGGACAGACCGCATAAGAACATACGTTGTTACCTTTGTCATCGGTATGTTACTTGCCCGAGATTCGATCATCGGTATCTCAATACCTAGTTCAATCTCGTTACCGGCAAGTCTCTTTACTCGTTCCGTAATACATCATCCCGCAACTAACTCATTAGTTGCAATGCTTGCAAGGCTTATAGTGATGTGCATTACCGAGTGGGCCCAGAGATACCTCTCCGACAATCGGAGTGACAAATCCTAATCTCGAAATACGCCAACCCAACATGTACCTTCGGAGACACCTATAGAGCTCCTTTATAATCACCCAGTTACGTTGTGACGTTTGGTAGCACACAAAGTGTTCCTCCGGTAAACGGGAGTTGCATAATCTCATAGTCATAGGAACATGTATAAGTCATGAAGAAAGCAATAGCAACATACTAAACGATCAAGTGCTAAGCTAACGGAATGGGTCATGTCAATCACATCATTCTCCTAATGATGTGATCCCGTTAATCAAATGACAACTCATGTCTATGGCTAGGAAACATAACCATCTTCGATTAACGAGCTAGTCAAGTAGAGGCATACTAGTGACACTATGTTTGTCTATGTATTCACACATGTATTATGTTTCCGGTTAATACAATTCTAGCATGAATAATAAACATTTATCATGAAATAAGGAAATAAATAATAACTTTATTATTGCCTCTAGGGCATATTTCCGAGGAGGAGGTTAATCGGAAGGGAGGAATCGAAACTTCCTCTCCTCAGGGAAAGAAGAGGACCGCCTCTGAAGACCCGGAGACAATAGTCTCAAAACGGGGGAAGAAATCTTCACCAGAGGATCCTGCACCAGGGGATACCCCGGCCGCACCATGCCCTCAAGGGGACCAGCCTCTACCGAGCCGTAAGTAAAAAGGGTGCTTAATAATGAGGAAGAACCTCGCTTTACCTCTGAGAAAAATAACCGAAGCCTTTATCTTTTGCAGTTCGGATCTTAGCCCTTCTCAGCAGAGCTCGTCTTCGGGGAGTCTTCTTCCGGAGATGATGGAGAGTGGAACGCCTCCCCCTGCCATATCGCCTCATGGGGCGGGCGATCCCGAAGTATCGTCGCGGAGGGTTTCTCCTGATCTAGCGCGGCCAGAAGGTAGTCACGTGGCCGCCCGAAGCCCTCAGTATCCGGCTTTTGAAGAGAACAATCAAACGAGTCCGGTACCGCCTGGTGTGCGGTCAAACGTACTGAGGGATCTGCTAGAGCGAGTAGTTATCTGAGAGGAGCACCGTACGTTAATGAGTACGGTAGTTGAAAGGATTTCGTCCGCGGAAAGCGGGTTGCATGAAGTTGTCATGAGTCTACTGACGAGTTTTGAGGTACGTGAAGTGGTGCCCCTTTTTGACAGTGCCGCATATCTTAAGATGGGTCCTGTATAGATAGTAGCCCCTGAGACTCTGGGTGCTGTCATAGACGACAACATGCAGAGGATCATAGTCCCTCGTATAACTGTGCCGCCTTCACCTGTAGGCGGCGAAGTGTCCGGCGGCCAGCCGGACTGCTGAATTTGCCGAGTTAAAGCGGCAACTGGACGTGGCAGATGCCGACATCGTGCTTGTCAACAAGCGGCTTGACGAGGCACAAGGTATGTGATTTCTCCGGAGACACATGGTAAGAGAGCATGAAGCCAATATCTTTAACATGTGTGTATAACGCAGATGGAGCTGCGGCCATGGAGAACCTGCGGGCAGAACTTGCCCGAGCCAAAGAACAAGCAAGAAAAAGTGATGCGGCTACCCTAAAGGCTATCGAAGAGCTTAAAGCCGAACAGGCTGCTCACTGCCAGAGCAAGGAAAAAATGGCCAAGATGGCTATGGAATTGAAAAACGCTATTGACCGTTGCGAGCTTCTTGAAAAGGACGATCAAGTGAAGAGGGCAGACCTGGAAAAGGCCACGATGGCGGCAAAGGATACCCGCTCTGCGATGAGAGCGATGAAGGAGGAGCTGCGTCAGGCCGGAGATATCATGGCTGGGAAGCCCTTTATGCTGCGGATGAAGTTCAGAGATCCTAAATATGCTCCGTTGGACCAGCTTTGGAGTTCTGTGGACGCATACATGGATTATAGGCGAGTGCTGCGGATGCGGCCGAACACTTCCGAGATCGAATGGATCACGAGGTGGAAAAGTTGTTCTGGTCACAATTTAACAATCCAGAGCGTCCGCTTCCATTGACCGATCGGCTGGCCGAATGGGCCGAGCTGAATAGGCTGTCCGGACTTGCCATGAGATATGTCGTGGATCATCTTTGGCCGGAAAGACCAAAGCCGAACAGTTATTTTAGCTTGGTGCAGCAGTTCATTGGTGTCGTGCCACATATCAACGCGATGAAGAGGTCAGCATGCATGGAGGGTGCGCGGACGGCCCTTGCCCGTGTCAAGACATACTGGGCGGAGATGGAGGCCACCGCCGTTGCATCCCAAGATTCGGACGGAAGCCGAGTACCTGCCGAACACTATTTTCAAGAAGTTCTGGAGGGCGCTCGTTTAATAGAGACGCAGTGCTCGAAGGATATTATGTTCGAATAACATGTATTCTAGTTTAAAACAATATTTTGATGAAATGTAGGAGCTTTTTATACTTGTGCTTGAGAGAATTATAATACTCTTGTGCGGCCGTTAATGTATATATGTATATGATCTGAAAGATGGCAGTCGTCGGCTTCAGCCCCCACACATATAATGCGGGGGTGTTCGCAGAAGGCGCATTTTCACACTTGATCCAACGTCTTGGTCCATGAAGGAGGTGATAGCGCAGCGAGCTAGGCAATCGGACTATAATGCTTTATCACTTTCACTTAGCCATAGGAGTTTGACAGTGGGGCTACTATATAGCACCTGGTGGCGCCGCACTCGCCCGAATTCGGGGCGCGTGTGTGCCTGGCCGGGAAACGGCCCTTCGTTAATGCGGAGGAATCTCGAAGATTCCGATAGGTCATCGAGTGGTTGACCAGTCTCACGCTATATCATGACAGTCAGTTTTCGGCTTTCTCTACTGAGGTGCTCGCCTGGCTAAACCGGGGCACAATCGAAGTAGTTCTCCTGGTGCCGCCTTAGCCGATAGAGCGGAACGTAAGGCAGCAAAACATAGGAGCCGGGCAAACCCAACATTTGACCAAAGACATGATTCGGAGCTGATGCATATAAGGCCAAACTCGCGACGGCGAACACTCCCTAAGGTATTCAATCTTTATGAAAACGGGCTGAAGAGTGCCCTTTGTAATAATCCCTTGGTGTCCGGGTACGTGCAACACTCTGACGTGGCCACATGCCAAGATGCCAGCCTCCCTCGCGGTTATTATGAGAATCCGGGGGATGGATATCAACAAGAGACAGTAAAAAAGGTTTACGCAGGGTCTTAATCTGAAAAGAATCCTTGGACCAGGTCCCTGCTCCACGTCTGCGCCTGTGTCTCCCTTGTGCCGTATCCTGGACGGGTGTAGCACGATGTTCATCTGTAAAAGAGAGGAAGTTGGTTGAAAAAGGTGGTCGTGCGAAATGTACATTATACTAAGTAGATAAAGTATGATTCAAGGTGGGAGGAATTGAGTTTATTGCTGCTTGTTTTCATGCGCGGAGCCCCTTGTATAGGGGTATATAACCATCAAACCTGTAATAATTATATAGTTACGCCGGACTCGTCCAGCCGTGTCCGTGGTCTTAACGACCCATTGGGCTCTCTGGTTGGTGAGGCAGTTTAGTGTGTGGCTGTCAAGGCAGCCGCACAGTCTTCCGCGCGCAAGGAGCGCTCAATGTTTCCCTTTACTGAAATGATGCCTTGTGGACCGGGCATTTTAAGCGTGAGAGACGCATAGTGCGGTATTGCGTTGAAGCGAGCAAAAGTGTCGCCTCCCAGTAGTGCTTGATAGCCACTTTTAAAGGGAGCGATGTGGAAGGTTAGCTTTTCGCTACGGAAGTTATCGGGAGAGCCGAATATGACTTCTAACAGGAGGGAGCCCGAACAACGAGCCCCTCGTCCTGGTGTTACTCCTTTACCGGAAGTATTGCTATGGCAAATTTTTGTTGGATCAACCCCCATTTTGCGGACTGTGTCCTGATATAGCAGGTTTAGACTACTGCCGCCATCCATCAGGACTCGTGTAAAGTGGAATCCGTCAATTATCAGATCTAATACCAAGGCAGCCCAGCCTGCGTGCCAGATACTTCCGGAGTAATCCTGGTGGTCGAAGGTGATCGGTTTTAACAACCAGTGGCGAGACTCCTTTGTGATAGGCCGCATGGCGCATATCTCTATAGGCGCCACTTTGTTTTTCCCTTTTGTCACATGAAGTAAATTTACTGTTTTGACTTCTTGTGGGAAATTCTTTTGTTTCCCAGTGCTCTGTCTGTGGGATTCATCATCGTCCTCACTTGGTGTATCAAGCCCTTTGTGTTTGGCGTTGAGTTTGCCGGATTGCTTGAAGACCCAACATTCTCTGTGGGTATTCGGCAGGGGTGCTGTGTATTTGACATATCTTGTCCAAGATTTTGTTTAGGTTAGATAGCTCGTCCCTGTCATCCTTGAGGGGTAGCTTTTTCTGACCCTGCCGAGAGCTTTTGAATCCGGCGTTGACTGCCGTGCTCTTCGGGCTATTTCCCTTATTCCGGCGCTGGTCCTTGCTGCATCGCGGTTTCCCATTTCCGTCCCTAACTTCGGATGTACTTGGGTCGCTGGTGCTGCATCTTGCCAACCAGTTGTCCTCTCCCGCGCAAAAGCGGGTCATGAGCCTTGTTAATGCGGCCATTGTTCTTGGCTTTTCTTGGCCGAGGTGTCTGGCGAGCCATTCGTCTCGAACGCTGTGTTTGAAAGCTGCTAAGGCTTCGGCGTCCGGACAGTCGACTATCTGGTTCTTTTTAGTAAGAAATCTGTTCCAGAGTTTCCGGGCTGACTCTTCGGGTTGTTGATTATATGACTTAAGTCGTCTGCATCCGGTTGTCGGACATAGGTCCCTTGAAAATTTGCCCTAAAAGCATCCTCGAGCTCTTCCCAACTTCCAATGGTGTTTTTGGGAAGGCCTTTAAGTCAATGCCGGGCTGTCCCTTTGAGCTTGAGGGGTAAGTATTTTATGGCGTGGAGGTCGTCTCCTCTGGCCATGTGGATGTGAAGGATATAATCCTCAATCCAGACTCCAGGGTCTGTTGTTCCGTCGTACGCCTCTATGTTTACGAGTTTGAATCCCGCTGGAAATTCATGGTCCAGCACCTCATCAGTGAAACATAGGGGGTGTGCGGCACCCCTGTATTTGGGTGTGCCATGGTGTTCGGATATTTGTTGCGTTGCATTGCTTACTGGAGCCTGCTTTCTTGGCCCGTAGATAGATCTGGCTGGGCCATCTTTTTTATGCGAATCCTTGAGTGGATCGCGTGTTGGCTTGTGTGCGGTGCCGTTTGCCGCTCTATGTTGGTCATGGGGTCGTCTATCCGACCGGATGGCTTCCTTATTCTTTGATTGCGGGGGCACTAAGGCCTCCTCATCAAATTCAGGCAGTAGCTTTCGCTTCAGGTAGCTCTTTGTGTGGCGACTGCCGCCGTATTTGTCTGCAGTGTTGAGTACATTGCTCCATCTGATTCTGAGTGCATCTTCCGCAGTTTTGAGCTTCTGCTTTTTCAGGCTACGCGCAGTAGCGACGAGCCCTTTGTGGAGGTTCTTCTGCTCCATGGACTTCTCCGGCGTGGGGTCGTCCGGACTGTTATCTTCGCCGGGGACGGGTTGTTCGGTTTGTTTATCCAAGTTGCTTTGTTCGGACGGTTGCTCAATGCCATGTTCATCGTCCGCCGGCTCGCCTTGTTCTGTGGCCGGGTCTATATGAACGCTATCTCTGTCGAGGCGAGGCTTGGAGCGGCGCTTACGCCGCCGCTTTGACTGCTTTTCGAAGGAATGATCCTTCGTTGCGTCCTCCCGTTCTTCGTCATCGTTTCCTTTAGGTGTGTCCACCATGTATACATCGTAGGATGGGGTGGCTGTCCAGTGCCCTGTGGGCGATGGTTCCAGTTCGTCTCCTACATCGTCGTCCATACCGTCGATGTCTTCGGAGTCGAAGTCTAGCATGTCGGTTAAATCATCGACAGTGGCTACAAAGTGGGTGGTGGGTGGGCGTCGAATTTCTTCGTCGTCCCCATCCCAATCCTGTCGGTCATAATCCGGCCAGGACTCTCCTGACAAAAAGAGAGACCTTAGTGAATTCAGAGTGTCGCCAAAGGGCAAGTGCTGAAAGATATCCGCGGCGGTGAATTCCATGATCGGCGCCCAATCAGATTCGATTGGCCGGGGCACGGAGGGTTCGGAGTCCGGAGAAGATTCCGGCACCTTGGAGTCACGGGCTTCACAGAGGATAAGGCTGGTGTTCGGCTCGATCGCCGTAGGGACTGCAGCCCCCGCGGCGGGGTCTAGCTACCCGTCCTCAATCGGCACAGTTGGCTCCGAGCTGAGGGTCGGAGCTGATGCGGGCGCAGCCTCCAGGGCACTGTTCGGCAGCAGAGTTAAGTCATGCCCATCGTGACAGTGCGACGCGCTCGGCTGTGGCTTGAATCCGTTGAAGGTCAAGTCTCCGCGTATGTCGGCCATGTAGTTCAAACTTCCAAATCTGACCTGATGGCCAGGGGCGTAGCTTTTGATCCGCTCCAGATGGCCAAGCGAATTAGCCCGTAGTGCGAAGCCGCCGAATACGAAGATCTGTCCTGGGAGAAAAGTCTCACCCTGGACCGCATCGTTGTTGATGATCGGAGGAGCCATCGGGCCTAAAGATGACGACACAGAGGAACTCTCAATGAAAGCACCAATGTCGGTGTCAAAACCGGCGGATCTCGGGTAGGGGGTCCCGAACTATGTGTCTAGGCGGATGGTAACAGGAGTCAAGGGACACAATGTTTTTACCCAGGTTCGGGCCCTCTTGATGGAGGTAAAACCCTACTCCTGCTTGGTTAATATTGATGATATGGGTAGTACAAGAGTAGATCTACCACGAGATCAGAGAGGCTAAACCCTAGAAGCTAGCCTATGGTATGATTGTTGTTGTCCTATGGACTAAACTCTCCGGTTTATATAGACACCGGAGAGGGCTAGGGTTACACAGAGTCGGTTACAATGGGAGGAGATCTACATATCCGTATTGCCATGCTTGCCTTCCACGCCAAGGAAAGTCCCATCCGGACACGGGACGAAGTCTTCAATCTTGTATCTTCGTAGTCCAAGAGTCCGGCCAAAGGTTATAGTCCGGCTATCCGGACACCCCCTAATCCAGGACTCCCTCAATGTGCCACAACAGTTTCAGATTCATAGCCATAGAAAGGATCAGATTCAACCAAAGTAATTATATCAGGATCAATAGAAAATTCATAATCCTTATCGGGAACACAGATAGGTGAAGTAGCAAAAGCAGGGTCACGTTTCATTCTATCTCTAAGTGATTCCTTGTTCCATTTAGCTAATAACCTCTTAAGCTCATATCTATCTCTGCAAGCAAAACTAGCTAACGAGGCTTCTTTATTAAAAACATAACCCTCAGGAATAACAGGCATATCTTCATCATCACTTTCATCATTATAATCAGATTCAATAATTTCTTTCTCTCTAGCCCTAGCAATTTGTTCCTCGACAAATTCACTAAGGGGCACAGTAGTATCACGCATAGAAGTAGTTTCATCATAAGTATTATGCATAGTAGAAGTAGTATCATCAACAACATGGGACATATCGGAACGAATAGCAGAAGCAGGTTTAGGTGTCGCAAGCTTACTCATAACAGAAGGTGAATCAAGTGCAGAGCTAGATGGCAGTTCCTTACCTCCCCTCGTAGTTGAGGGATAAATTGTTGTCTTAGCATCTTTCAAGTTCTTCATAGTGTCCAGCAGATATAAATCCCAAGTGACTCAAAGAATAGAGCTATGCTCCCCGGCAATGGCGCCAGAAAAAGGTCTTGATAACCCACAAGTATAGGGGATCGTAACAGTTTTCGAGGGTAGAGTATTCAACCCAAATTTATTGATTCGACACAAGGGGAGCCAAAGAATATTCTCAAGTATTAGCAACTGAGTTGTCAATTCAGCCACACCTGGATAACTTAGTATCTGCAGCAAAGGGTTCAGTAGCACAGTAATATGATACTGGTGGTAACGGTAACAAAAGAGTAGTGCAAGTAATAGTAAATATTTTTGGTATTTTGTAGTGATTGTAACAGTAACAACGGGAAATTAAATAAGCGTAAACCAGTATATGGAAAACTCGTAGGCACCGGATCAGTGATGGATAATTATGTCGGATGTGGTTCATCATGTAACAGTCATAACATAGGGTGACACAGAACTAGCTCCAATTCATCAATATAATGTAGGCATGTATTCTGAATATAGTCATACGTGCTTATGGAAAAGAACTTGCATGACATCTTTTGTCCTACCCTCCCGTGGCAGCGGGGTCCTAATGGAAACTAAGGGATATTAAGGCCTCCTTTTAATAGAGAACCGGAACAAAGCATTAGCACATAGTGAATACATGAACTCCTCAAACTATGGTCATCACCGGGAGTGGTCCCGATTACTGTCACTTTGGGGTTGCCGGATCATAACACATAGTAGGTGACTATAGACTTGCAAGATAGGATCAAGAACTCACATATATTCATAGAAACATAATAGGTTTAGATCTGAAATCATGGCACTCGGGCCCTAGTGACAAGCATTAAGCATAGCAAAGTCATAGCAACATCAATCTCAGAACATAGTGGATACTAGGGATCAAACCCTAACAAAACTAACTCGATTACATGATAAATCTCATCCAACCCATCGCCGTCCAGCAAGCCTACGATGGAATTACTCACGCACGACGGTGAGCATCATGAAATTGTTGATGGAGGATGGTTGATGATGATGGCGGCGACGAATCCCCCTCTCCGGAGCCCCGAACGGACTCCAGATCAGCCCTCCCGAGAGGTTTTAGGGCTTGGCGGTGGCTTCGTATCGTAAAACACGATGATTTCTTCTCTCCTATTTTTTCTCCCCGAAAGCCAACATATAGAGTTGGAGTTGGCGTCGGAAGGTGTCCAGGGGGCCCACTGAAGTAAATATGCCCTGGAGGCAATAATAAAGTTATTATTTATTTCCTTATATCATGATAAATGTTTATTATTCATGCTTGAATTGTATTAACCGGAAACATAATACATGTGTGAATACATAGACAAACAGAGTGTCACTAGTATGCCTCTACTTGACTAGCTCGTTAATCAAAGATGGTTATGTTTCCTAACCATGGACAAAGAGTTGTTATTTGATTAACGGGATCACATCATTAGGTGAATGATCTGATTGACATGACCCATTCCATTAGCTTAGCACCCGATCGTTTAGTATGTTGCTATTGCTTTCTTCATGACTTATACATGTTCCTATGACTATGAGATTATGCAACTCCCGTTTGTCGGAGGAACACTTTGTGTGCTACCAAACGTCACAACGTAACTGGGTGATTAGGATTTGTCACTCCAAAGGTGCATGTTGGGTTGGCGTATTTCGAGATTAGGATTTGTCACTCCGATTGTCGGAGAGGTATCTCTGGGCCCTCTCGGTAATGCACATCACATAAGCCTTGCAAGCATTGCAACTAATGAGTTAGTTGTGAGATGATGTATTACGGAATGAGTAAAGAGACTTGCCGGTAACGAGATTGAACTAGGTATTGAGATACCGACGATCGAATCTCGGGCAAGTAACATACCGATGACAAAGGGAACAACGTATGTTGTTATGCGGTCTGACCGATAAAGATCTTCGTAGAATATGTAGGGGCCAATATGAGCATCCAGGTTCCGCTATTGGTTATTGACCGGAGATGTGTCTCGGTCATGTCTACATTGTTCTCGAACCGTAGGGTCCGCATGCTTAACGTTACGATGACAGTTTCATTATGAGTTTATGTATTTTGATGTACTGAAGTTTGTTCGGGGTCCCGGATGTGATCACAGACATGACGAGGAGTCTCGAAATGGTCGAGACATAAAGATCGATATATTGGACGGCTATATTCGGACACCGGAAATGTTCCGGGTGATTTCAAAGAAAACCGGAGTGCCGGAGGGTTACCGGAACCCCCCGGGAGTAGTAATGGGCCTTATGGGCATTAGTGGAGAGAGAGAGAGGGGCGGCCAGGGTGGGCCACGCGCCCCCTCCCCCTCTGGTCCGAATTGGACTAGGAGAGGGGGGCGGCGCCCCCCTTTCCTTCTCCCTCTCCCCCTTCCTTTCCCCTCCTAGTAGGAGTAGGAAAGAGGGAGTCCTACTCCTACTAGGAGGAGGATTCCTCCTCCCTGGCGCGCCCCAAGGGCCGGCCGGCCTCCCCCCTTGCTCCTTTATATACGGGGGCAGGGGGCACCTCTAGAGACACAAGTTGATCTTCGTGATCGTTCCTTAGCCGTGTGCGGTGCTCCCCTCCACCATATTCCACCTCGGTCATATTGTAGCGGTGCTTAGGCGAAGCCCTGCGACGGTAGAACATCAAGATCGTCACCACGCCGTCATGCTGACGGAACTCCTCCCCGACGCTTTGCTGGATCGGAGCCCGGGGATCGTCATCGAGCTGAACGTGTGCCAAGAACTCGGAGGTACCGGAGTAACGGTGCTTGGATCGGTCGGATCGGGAAGACGTACGACTACTTCCTCTATGTTGTGTCAACGCTTCCGCTTCGGTCTACGAGGGTACGTAGACAACACTCTCCCCTCTCGTTGTTATGCACCACCATGATCTTGCGTGTGCGTAGGAATTTTTTTGAAATTACTACGTTCCCCATCACCCACGAGGTAGGGGGCGCGCCCCCCACCCTCGTGGACAGGGTGTGGGCCCCCTGGTCTTCATCTTTGGCGAGGACTTTTTATTATTTATTGTAAGGTGTTCCGTGGAGTTTCAGGTCATTCTGAGAATATTTGCTTTCTGCACATAAAACAACACCATGGCAATTCTGCTGAAAATAGCGTCAGTCTGGATTAGTTCCATTCAAATCATGCAAGTTAGAGTCCAAAACAAGGGCAAAAGTGTTTGAAAAAGTAGATACGACAGAGACGTATCAATCGCCTACTTCATGAAGATCCACCCGAGTGAGGCAAGTCCTTCGTGGGCGATGGCCATGGTGGGATAGACATTGTTGCTTCTTCGTGGACCCTTCTGTTGGGAAATGTTGCATGGAAAACAAAAAAATTCTACGCACACACAAGATCTATCCATGGAGATGCAACGAGAGGGGAGAGTGTGTGTACGTACCCTCATAGACCATAAGTGGAAGCGTTTAGTAATGCGGTTGATGTAGTCAAACTTCTTCGCGATCCAACCGATCAAGTACCGAACGTACGACACCTCCGCGTTCAACACACGTTCAACTCAGTGATGTCCTCGCCTTTTTGATCCAGCAAGAAGGGCGAAGTAGTGGATGAGTTCTGGCAGCACGACGGTGTGGTGATGGTGATTGTCGGTGTCAAAACCGGCGGATCTCGGGTAGGGGGTCCCGAACTGTGCGTCAAGGCCGGATGGTAACAGGAGACAAGGGACACGATGTTTTTACCCAGGTTCGGGCCCTCTCGATGGAGGTAATACCCTACTCCTGCTTGATTAATATTGATGATATGGGTAGTACAAGAGTAGATCTACCACGAGATCAAGGAGGCTAAACCCTAGAAGCTAGCCTATGGTATGATTGTGTATGAAGATGATTGTCCTACGGACTACAACCCTCCGGTTTATATAGACACCGGATAGGGTTAGGGTTACACAGAGTCGGTTACAATGGTAGGAGGTCTTGAATATCCGCATCGCCAAGCTTGCCTTCCACGCCCAGGAAAGTCCCATCCGGACACGGGACGAAGTCTTCAATCTTGTATCTTCATAGTCCTGGAGTCCGGCTGAAGGTATAGTCCGGCTACCCGAACACCCCCTAATCCAGGACTCCCTCAGTAGCCCCTGAACCAGGCTTCAATGACGACGAGTCCGGCGCGCAGATTGTCTTCGGCATTGCAAGGCGGGTTCCTCCTCCAAGTCCTTCATAGAAGATTGTAAACACCAAGAATGGTGTCCGGCTCTGCAAAATAAGTTTCCACATAGTGCCATAGAGAGAATAATATTAACACAAATCAAATCTGCTGACGTATTCCGCAGTGCGCCATCACACTAAGGCCAAGTTCTTTACACAAATCGTTTTTACTTTTCCACCTCAGCACGTTTAGCGAGGCGGTTTCCTTGGCACGTCTTGTCAAAGCAGAGATCGTGTGCCCTTTTTACGGGATTCTCATCAATACGAACGTGGGTAACCCAACCGCGCCATTTACCATGGCACTTGGGAGGCAAGCGAGTTTTATTAGGCAGGTGGGGACGCATAACCGCATCTGCCCATATAAGGGGATAAGGATCCACCTTTTTACCTACGCCTTCTTCCTCCTTTTCCAATCCATCTCTTGCGCACTCGAGCTCCAGCGCCCAAGCCCGCTCTTCCCACCTCAACCTTCTCCAGCAATGTCCGGAGCGGGAGGCAAGTGGATGATCTCCTCCATTACGGAGGTTCAAGTGAAAAAGCTGAGGAAGGCCGGATACCTGTCCAAGGACATCCCGCACCGGCTTCCCGAGAACGGGCAGCTTCTCCCCACCCCAAGGCCCCATGAGAGGGTAGTGTTCCTTCCCCACTTCCTCCGCGGACTGGGTTTTCCACTCCACCCATTCGTCCGGGGACTCATGTTCTACTACGGCCTGGATTTCCACGATCTGGCCCCGAACTTTGTCCTCAACATCTCGACGTTTATCGTCGTGTGCGAGGCTTTCCTCTGCGTCCGCCCTTATTTCGGCCTATGGCTCAAGACCTTCAACGTCAAGCCCAAGGTGGTGCGCGGCAGCCAAGCGGAGTGCGGAGGTGCCATGGCGGGCAAGATGGCCAACGTCCTATGGTTTGAGGGCTCCTTCGTGGAGACCCTAAAGGGGTGGCAAGCCGGGTGGTTTTACATCACCAAGCCACGCAATCCAAAATGGGTCGCAGCCCCCGAGTTCCGATCCGGACCCCCCACGCGGCTTATGTCCTGGAAAGAGACAGGCCTGTCGTGGGGCAACGAAGAAGAGGTGACCGGATTGCAAACTTGCATCCAGTCCCTGGTGAACAAGCCAATCCAGCTTGTTAATATAGTCCAGGTTATGCTCGTCCGCCGGATCCTCCCGTGCCAACAACGGGGCTTCAATTTGTGGGAGTTCGACCCGGCGCAGCACCAAACCCTTAACAGGCTCTTCGACATGACGTATGAAGATGCCTGGAAGGTGCTCTTCAAGGGTGCCGAGGCTCCCGCATCCGCCTCCGAGGACCGCAGATACAGCTCGCAGCGTCACGCTAGCGAGGTAAGCTATTTTCACCTTTTACAGGATATTAAGCTCTTTTTTCTTTCATAGTTTGACTCTGTGCGGGATCTAAACTCCCTTGCCTTTAACAGGCTTGGCAGGCGGTACCCGGACCAATTAACTGTCCGGCTCCCTTGCCCGAAGACCCAGCCCCTGCGCTCCTAGTGAAGCTGCTGGTTTCGGCACCTTATGTGGTGCCGGAGAAGAAGGTCAAGAATAAGAAGACCACGGGTACTCGAAAGAGTGCCCGTAACATGGTGGTGTCGGACTCGTCGTCTGACGGGTCCGAGACGCCCTCCTCCCGTGAAAACGAGGAGGAGGAAGAAGAAAGGTCTCCCCTCCCCAGCGGAGGGAGGAGAGAAGAAGAAGGCCGCCCCAGCAGGGGAGGCCGAGGGGTCTAGGAAAAGGAAGACCCCTCCGCCGGACTACTCCCATGACGCCTAAGAGAGCGAAGAGGAGTGGCCGAACAGGGCCAAGCGTCCGGCGAAATCATAAGTTCGGATATCAGAGTAACTCATGATGTTCCTTTGTTGCACAGCTTTCCCTAATGTCGAATGTAATTATGCAGCCCGCCCCAGACCGAATACAATGAATCGTCGGGCGGCTCCCTGGACTCATCGGACGTGAACTCCGTTCCGCCCGCTGTCTCCCCCCGAACTACGGATGATGCCGAAGTGGCGTCGCGACAAGCTCCGGGGCAGGAGGAGGTGGTCCTGGAGGAGCCGCAAGGAAACCTCCCGGACTCCAGGAGTGAAGGGGACAAGACCCCCCAGGGCTCCAAGTCCGGCTTTGAGCCGGACACCGTGCCGGAATCTTCAATAGTTCCGGACCACGGTAGGCGAACTCCTTCCAAAAGGAGCAAGCCTTCTAAGCCAGCGACCTCCGTCCAACCGGAGTCGCTGGACCATCTGCTGGAGGTGCTTGACGGCGCCTCCATCGACAAGGGGCACCGTACTATCATGAGTACGGTGATCCAGAGGGTTCAGTCCGCCAATAGCAGACTGACTGAAGCTTGCGCTAGCCTACTGACAGGCTTCGAGGTAAGTAAAAATATGTCAAAATATTACCACATAGACAGTAGCCCCTGATGCTCTGTTTGGCGTTCGGAAAGAAAAGCCAAATAGAGGATCTATTAATTTTCGCAGGAGTCTAACAATAAAAGGTTAATATGCGTATGCAGGCTTCGCTGCTATCCGCCGCCGCACTGACTGCGCAGGTGGATGTCCTAAAAAAGGACCTCGGGCGGACCGAGCAAGAGCTCGGCCTTGCCAAACGGCAGCTCGAGGAAAGGGAAGGTAAGAAATACCCTACAGAAAAAGGTGCCTATAGAGAGGCGTGATTGCAAAAAATAACAGGATCGTACTGCTTATTATAGGGGCCACAACTGAGGTGGCGACCCTCAAGCATACGCTATCTGAGGCTGAAAAGAAAACAGCCGAGGAGCGCACCGAGCGAGAGAGACTTGGGGCTCAGGTCGGCGAGGTGCAGCAAGAGCTGTAGGCTCTCATGAAAAAACATGAGAGCTTGGAGCTTGAGTCAAAGGCGCAAGCATCCGAGCTCGCGTCGGCCCTTGAGACCGCCAAGGGTGCCAAGGCCGAAGCCCAAAAGGCCCTCCAAGAGTTGGAGGAGATGAAAAAGATAGCAGCGGGTAAGGCATTCTTAATACAAAGCAGAAATATAAAAGTAAACTACTTGTCACTTACCCGAATCCGGAGCTCTCCAGGGGCATTCGCAGATCTTCCCCGTAGCGTATCCGACGCCGCGCATTCTACCGAGCTGAAGAGGGCAGCTCGACGGAGAGTGTGTTCTGGTCTCAGTATTCTGAGGCCGGACACCCTGTACCCCTGAGCGACCAGCTGAAACAAATGGTCGAGCTCCACAAGGCGGACGAACAGGCCATGAAGGGCTTCATAGTTTGGCTGTGGCCCGGAGAGGCCCTGCCTGGGAGCTATTTCGGGCTGGTGCGGCGGCTGGTGGAGGCCTGTCCAAGGCTCGAGGTCATCAAGCGCTCTGTCTGCATCGAAGGTGCCCGTCGGGCCCTTGCCCGTGCAAAGGTGCACTGGGGTAAGCTGGACGGAGAGAAGCTTGTGAAGGACGGACCGCCGTCGGGGAAGGAGCATCGCAAGCCCGAGAACTACTACAAGGATGTTCTTGCAGGTGCCCGCCTTGTGGCGGATGAATGTACGAAGGATGTAATTTTTGAATGAACTCGCTCGTGTTTATCCTGTGCGCTGAAAACTTGTTCATATGCGCTAAGCAATGCTTATTGAATTTAAAATATTATTTTCTGTGCGGCCGTTTATCAAAAATTGAGAGATGGCCAGTCGTCGGCTTCTGCCCCCGTGCCACTAGTGCTGGGGTGTTCGGGATAAACCTGAGCGCTCTTTTTCCCATGGTTGGGTCCTTCGAGGGAGGCGCTCAGCACAACGAACCATGCAATCGGACTATAATGCTTGAACACTCTCAGTTAGCCATAGAACTTTATAATTTTAAATTTTGGCGAAGCCCCTAGTTCGAAAGACCGAGTTCGGGGCGCTATCCACGCCTTTGGCCGGACAAAGCCAGCTCCTCGCTTGAAGCGGCATAAGTCTTTAGGGACTCAAAAAACCTCTCGAACAGTGACCGGTCTCTCGCCTCATCATGACAGTCAGTTTTAGCTTTCTCCACTGAGGTGCTTAACCCAGCTGAACTGGGGCACAATCGCAGTGGTTCTCCTAGTGCTACCTTAGCCGATATAGCGGAACGTAAGGCACCAAAACATAGGAGCCGGGCAAACCCAACTATTGACCCAGATCATGATTCGGAGTCGATGCATATAGTGCTATAAGTTTGGGGTGCCGCACTTGTGAAAGTGCACGGACTTCTCACACCATAATAAGGGGTACTGAAGCCCCTGGCGTGTTGGCCATACCATGGTGTACGGGTGCAATCATGTTAAAACATATATATGAAAATAGGATAATGCAAAAAATAGACAAAAAGCTATGCATTGTTTATAGAGAGGCTATTTATTAGAGCCGAACGATACAAGTAGTGCGATAAGCAAAAATATATTGGACTATTTAACATGTCCTGACCAGGGGCAGGCCGCGGAATTGTATTCGAAACAGGTACACCGCTCGTAAGAGAGACCACCCGAGAGTTCCATAATGCGGCATGGCTTTGTCTGCTTTCCTGGATCTTGCATCGTTTGTGCGACAGTCGAATTGCCGAACAGGTCGTCCGAAGTGTGGAGTCCTGAAAGTAAGAAAAAAAGAATCCGGCAGCCCCTAGTACGTTTTAAGCCGTATTTTGGGCGTGCCATTATTGTGCCCCTTCCCCTGTGCCCATGGTATTTCAAGGGCGTAGTTATGTACGCGAGGCACTGGTTTCGCTATATCGCGAGGGCTGGGGTTGGGGCCACATTGCTACGC
Organism: Aegilops umbellulata; assembly: GCA_032464435.1. Lineage (NCBI taxonomy): Eukaryota > Viridiplantae > Streptophyta > Magnoliopsida > Poales > Poaceae > Aegilops > Aegilops umbellulata. The sequence continues at coordinate 13,368,020 of CP136057.1, forward strand.
CTGCTCAGAACGTGCCAGGCGGTCTTGTTGTAGGTTACTCCGGGCGCGCTTGGCAGTGCCTGGCTTTTTAACGGCCGGACTGGAGAATTGCCTAAGAACGCTGCTTTGTACTTCCGCTGCGAGAGCCGCCGTGTGCTCCTCCGTACGGAGGGAGCGTTCGGTGTTTCCATTGACCGTGATTACTCCTCGAGGGCCTGGCATCTTGAGCTTGAGGTATGCGTAGTGCGGCACCGCATTGAACTTTGCAAATGCGGTTCATCCGAGCAGGGCGTGATAGCCACTGCGGAACGGGACTATATCGAAGATTAACTCTTTGCTTCGGAAATTATCCGGAGATCCAAAGACCACGTCAAGTGTTACTGAGCCTGTACAATTGGCCTCTACACCTGGTATAACGCCTTTAAAGGTCGTTTTTGTGGGCTTAATCCTTGAGGGATCTATGCCCATTTTCCGCACTGTATCCTGGTAAAGCAGGTTCAGGCTACTGCTGGCGTCCATGAGGACTCTTGTGAGATGAAATCCGTCGATGATTGGGTCGAGAACCAATGCGGCAAAGCCGCCATGACGGATGCTAGTGGGGTGGTCCCTTCGATCGAAAGTGATCGGGCAGGAGGACCATGGGTTGAACTTTGGGGCGACTGGCTCCATCGCGTATACGTCCCCTAGCGCACGCTTCCACTTTCTCTTGGGAATGTGGGTTGCGTATATCATGTTCACCGTCCACACTTGTGGGGGAAACCCCTTCTGTCCATTGTTGTTCGGCGGCCTGGGCTCCTCCTCGTCATCGCTATGCAGCCCCTTGTCTTTGTTTTCGGCTCTTAACTTACCTGCCTGCTTGAACACCCAACAATCCCTGTTGGTGTGATTGGCTGGCCTTTCGGGGGTGCCATGGATCTGGCACAAGCGGTCGAGTATTCGGTCCAAACTGGACGGGCCCTGAGTATTCTTTTTGAATGGCTTTTTCCGCTGACCGGATTTATAGCCTCTGAATCCGGCATTAACTGCCGTATCTTCTGTCGTGGTCAGGTTTTGAGTCTTACTCAACTTCACACCTTGCAATACACGCAAGAACCTTTCTTTGTCTGATATATTTTGAATTTCTTCAAAACTTTGCCAAGGCATGTGCTATGTGAAAGTCCTATTAAGCGTATTGATCTATCCCTATAGATCTTGATGCCCAATATATAAGCAGCTTCACCGAGGTCTTTCATTGAGAAATTCTTATTCAAGTGCCCTTTTATGCTTTCCAAAAATTCTATATCATTTCCAATCAACAATATGTCATCCACATATAATATTAGAAATTCTACAGAGCTCCCACTCACTTTCTTGTAAATACATGCTTCACCGTAAGTCTGTATAAAACCATATGCTTTGATCGCCTCATCAAAGGCATATTTCAACTCCGAGATGCTTGCACCAGTCCATAGATGGATTTCTGGAGCTTGCACACTTTGTTAGCACCTTTAGGATCGACAAAACCTTCTGGTTGTATCATATACAACTCTTCTTTAAGAAATTCATTAAGGAATGTAGTTTTGACATCCATTTGCCAGATTTCATAATTATAAAATGCGGCAATTGCTAACATGATCCAGACAGACTTAAGCATCACTACGGGTGAGAAAGTCTCATCGTAGTCAACTCCTTGAACTTGTCGAAAACCTTTCGCGACAAGTCAAGCTTTGTAGATAGCAACATTACCATCAACATCAATCTTTTTCTTGAAGATCCATTTATTTTCTATGGCTTACCGATCATTGGGCAAGTCCACCAAAGTCCACACTTTGTTCTCATACATGGATCCTATCTCAGATTTCATGGACTCAAGCCATCTGTCGAAATCTGGGCTCATCATAGCTTCTTCATAGTCCGTAGGTTCGCCTTGGTCTAGTAACATGACTTCTAGGACATGATTACCGTACCACTCTAGTGAGGAACGTGTTCTGGTTGACCTATGAAGTTCAGTACTAACTTGATATGAAGTTTCATGATCGTCGTCATTAGCTTCCTCTCTAGTTAGTGTAGGCATCACGGGAACGGTTTTTCTGTGATGTGCTACTTTCCAATTCGAGAGAAGGTACAATTACCTCATCAAGTTCTACTTTCCTCCCACTCACTTCTTTTAAGAGAAACTACTTCTCTAGAAAGGACCCATTCTTGGCAACAAAGATCTTGCCTTTGAATCTGTGGTAGAAGGCGTACCCAATAGTTTCTTTAGGGTGTCATGAAGACACACTTCTCCAATTTAGGTTCGAGCTTATCAGTCTGAAGCCTTTTGACATTAGCGTCGCATCCCCAAACTTTAAGAAACAACAGCTTAGGTTTCTTGCCAAACCACACTTCATACGGTGTCGTCTCAACGGAGTTAGACGATGCCCTATTTAACGTGAGTTGTATCTAATGCATAACCCCAAAAAGATAGTGGTAAATCGGTAAGAGACATCATAGAACGCACCATATCTAATAAAGTATGGTTACGACGTTCGGACACACCATTATATTGTGGTGTTCCGGGTGGCGTGAGTTGGGAAACAATTCCACAGTGTTTTAAGTGAAGGCCAAACTTGTAACTCAAATATTCGCCTCCGCGGTCAGATCGTAGAAACTTTATTTTTCATGTTACGATGATTCTCCCCTTCACTCTGAAATTCTTTGAACTTTTCAAATGTTTCAGACTTGTGTTTCATCAAGTAGATATACCCATACCTACTCAAATCATCTGTGAAGGTCAGAAAATAATGATACCCTCCGCGTGCTTCAACGCTCATCGGACCGCATACATTGATGTCTACTACACAACCTTCTTCTTGTAGACTTTGTTGGGCCTCCAAGTGCAGAGGTTTGTAGCACAGTAGCAAATTTCCCGCAAGTGGATGACCTAAGGTTTATCAATCCATGGGAGGCATAGGATGAAGATGGTCTCTCTCAAACAACCCTGCAACCAAATAACAAAGAGTCTCTTGTGTCCCCAACACACCCAATACAATGGTAAATTGTATAGGTGCACTAGTTCGGCGAAGAGATGGTGATACAAGTGCAATATGGATGGTAGATATAGGCTTTTGTAATCTGAAATTATAAAAACAACAAGGTAACAAGTAATAAAAGTGAGTGAAAATGGTATTGCAATGCTAGGAAACAAGGCCTAGGGTTCATACTTTCACTAGTGCAAGTTCTCTGAACAATAATAACATAATTGGATCATATAACTATCCCTCAACGTGCAACAAAGAGTCACTCCAAAGTCACTAATAGCGGAGAACAAACGAAGAGATTATTGTAGGGTACGAAACCACCTCAAAGTTATTCTTTCTAATCAATCTATTCAAGAGTCTGTAGTAAAATAACACGAAGCTATTCTTTCCGTTCAATCTATCCTAGAGTTCGTACTAGAATAACACCTTAAGACACAAATTAACCAAAACCCTAATGTCACCTAGATACTCCAATGTCACCTCAAGTATCCGTGGGTATGATTATACGATATGCATCACACAATCTCAGATTCATCTATTCAACCAACACAAAGTACTTCAAAGAGTGCCCCAAAGTTTCTACCGGAGAGTCAAGACGAAAACGTGTGCCAACCCCTATGCATAAGTTCACAAGGTCACTGAACCCGCAAGTTGATCACCAAAACATACATCAAGTAGATCACGTGAATATCCCATTGTCACCACAGATAAGCACATGCAAGACATACATCAAGTGTTCTCAAATCCTTAAAGACTCAATCCGATAAGATAACTTCAAAGGGAAAACTCAAACCATTACAAGAGATTAGAGGGGGAGAAACATCATAAGATCCAACTATAATAGCAAAGCTCGCGGTACATCAAGATCGTGCCAAATCAAGAACACGAGAGAGAGATCAAACACATAGCTACTGGTACGTACCCTCAGCCTCGAGGGTGAACTACTCCCTCCTCATCATGGAGAGCACCGGGATGATGAAGATGGCCACCGGTGATGATTCCCCCCTCCGGCAGGGTGCCGGAACAGGGTCCCGATTGGTCTTTGGTGTCTACAGAGGTTTGCGGCGGCGGAACTCCCGATCTAGGTTATTTTCTGGAAGTTTTGGGAATATATAAGAGGTGTTGGCGTCGGGAACAAGTCAGGGGAGTCCACAAGGCGGCCACGAGGTAGGGGGCGCGCCCTCCACCCTCGTGGTGGCCTCGGGACTCTTCTGGTCCATCTCCAATGCTCCATGGGCTTCTTCTGGTCCAAAAATAATCTCCATAAATTTTCAGGTCAATTGGACTCCGTTTGATATTCCTTTTCTGCGATACTCAAAAACAAGGAAAAAAACAGAAACTGGCACTGGGCTCTAGGTTAATAAGTTAGTCCCAAAAATCATATAAATGCATATAAAACATCCAAGATGGATAATATAATAGCATGAATACTTCATAAATTATAGATATGTTGGAGACGTATCATACATATACAATAACTCATTAGCTCACTCCATTGTTCCGGAGAACGGAGTTTTAGTCATCTTTCCCGTGAGGCAGGCGGCGCGGAGCGGTGGTGGCAACCTCCTTCTCCTGGATGCGTGCCGGCAGGCGGTGCAAATCTAGGGTTTGTGCTTGGGCGGGCCAGTCTGGGCCCGGGGCAGAACGAAGCATGTGCTTCAGGTAGGAGCAGTCGGGCTTGGCCCGGGTGTGCCCGCGGGTGGTGTTTTCGCTCTCCTCGCGGGCATGGTGGTCGACGGTGGTGGTTGGGTCTCCGCTACTCTGTTGGGCAGATCGATGTCACTGACCATGGTTGAGGCAACACGCGAGCGGGCTCGGCGGTGGTCATCGGTGGTCACGGGATCGTCCTCCCCCCCCCCCCCCCGGTCCGCCGGGACTGGCTGGGGACGCAGGTGTGGATGCCCCCTACCATGGGGGCATCGACCCAGATACTTTGACTGAGGTCGGGCTAGGAATGAAAGGAGACCCCTTTCTTTCCTCCTTCCGAGGTTGGTGCTTCGTAATGTGGACAGATGGTGGTGGCTTGGACGTGGATGCCGGAGCGGCGGCTTTAGATGGCGGTCCGCATGGTTGGCTCTCCAGCGGGCACCATGTCGGTGGTGGTGGCTCTCCCTCTTGGTCGTGTGGGCGAAATGTGGGCAGCAGTGGGTGGCCTGGGCGCACTCCCCGTCGTTGGCAGTGGCGTCGCCCCGATCCAGACCTGGGGAGCCGAACTCGTTACGCATATCCTGAAGATCTCGTGTGGCATGAGGGAGGTACCGAACGAAAGCTCTACGCTTTGTCACCGACGATGGCGACGCTCGCGGGTGCCGCTATCTTCTTGAAGACGTTGTTGTGGTGCTCCTCTTCGTGCCAGAGTTCCGGGTGAAGACCTTAGTCCTTCTGGACTCGGCATCGGTGACGCTTTGTGTCGTTTTCCCTCTTGGGGGCGTTCTTGTGGAGCTTAGATGTTTAGGGGCGTGTGGCGTTGTACTCGGTTTTCCCATGCTTTCTTTCGGTAGCATAGTAGTGCTCTGCGTGCGCCGGTGATCTTAGGATCGGCATACAAATTGTTTGAGGACTAACTCATCATCTTGTATCGTTCGACCGTGTACTTGGTTCAGTGCTTGCTTTATATATAAAGCGGGGCGAAAGCCTGTTTCGAGAAAGAGTACATATCTTAGTCACCAGAAGATGGGTGATCAAAGCAATCTACATGATGCATATCTGACTATGTAGCTTTGCTTACCGGGAGCTGGGTGATCAAAGCAATCTACATGCAATAGAGCACACGGGCTTGCGTGCTCCTGTTATCTGAACGGGCAGTACAAGTCGAGGGATGCGTGCGAGTGACAATACCAGCAGCCTGAAGAAAATACAAATCCAATATGACAGCTGACGGAGGCTGCGCAGGGCATGGGTTAACGGAGGTGTGCCAGTGGTACAAGATTTTCAGGTCACCCCCAGGACCGTCTACATTCACGGCGCGATATTAACCTCGGATGCCTTTCCGCAGGCATCGGCAGAGCACTGCTATGGAGGCGATTCTGGTGGAGACGGATGGATTAAAAATCCTTTCAGATCCAGTCCATAGGTAAGTTGCATAGCCTTGAGAGATGGATTCGGATCTGATTCACAGTTTCTTCTAGTTTGGATCTTAGATGTGCTTCCGATTCGTGCGCAGGTTTCTGCTGCTGACTTTGGGTGTGTGGGACGAACTGCTTGACAAGGAGGCTTCCAATGATGTGTCGATGTATCTGTCGGATCATGCCGGTGATCGCAGCAATGGCAGTGATGTGGGCTCTGCGGTAGTCGCGAGTTGCATCCGCGGCGGACTCGGATCACTCGACGCTGAGAGATGACCAACAAACTACAAACACCTGGCTGGATAAAAATGTTTGTTCAGCGATTCTGCTGCTACTTTGTCGCCTAATTAGTGTGTGTTAGTCGTTTAGTGGTGACTGGTGGAGAAGAGCTTCAGGGGATTTGCTGAAAAAAGAATAGAAATAGTAGTTGTTCCGACAGTTGGTAGTTCATTCGGCTCACTGGGAGAAGCATATATGGTTATTACAAAGGGTCTGTCTAGAACTCAGTCGACTGAGACTTGGACTTAAGTCTCAGTCGAGTGACGTCAGCATAGTTCTTTTGCTGCAAGCGGCACGGCTAGATGCCACAACCGATGATGAAAAATGTTGCAACGGTTTTACAAGCAATGAAAATTGGTGCTGCAACTGGTGTGATTAAAATGCTACAACCGTCAATGCCAGATGTTACAACCGGTGAGACGATATGCTACAATCGATGAGGGACAACATGCTACAACCAACAAGACGAATGCTGCAACCGGTAGAAAAAAAAGTTGCAAGCGTTGAGAAAAAATGTTGCATGGTCGACTGAGACTTGGTTAAATCTCAGTCGACTGATCTTGGTCACCGGGCCCTCTCGGTAATGCATCATCACAATGAGCTCAATGTGATCAAAGTGTTTGATCACGGGATCATGCATTACGGTACGAGAAAAGTGACTTGCCGGTAACGAGATTGAACGAGGTATTGGGATACCGACGATCGAATCTCGGGCAAGTAAAATACCGATTGACAAAGGGAATCGTATACGGGATTAATTGAATCCTCGACATCGTGGTTCATCCGATGAGATCATCGTGGAGCATGTGGGAGCCAACATGGGTATCCAGATCCCGCTGTTGGTTATTGCCCGAGAGCCGTCTCGGTCATGTCTGCATGTCTCCCGAACCCGTAGGGTCTACACACTTAAGGTTCGGTGACGCTAGGGTTGTGAAGATATGTATGTGCAGTAACCCGAATGTTGTTCGGAGTCCCGGATGAGATCCCGGACGTCATGAGGAGTTCCGGAATGGTCCGGAGGTAAAGAATTATATATAGGAAGTGCTATTTTGGCCATCGGGACAAGTTTCGGTGTTATCGGTATTGTACCGGGACCACCGGAGGGGTCCCGGGGTCCACCAGGTGGGGCCACCTGCCTTGGTGGGCCACATGGGCCTTAGGGGGTGCGCCTTGGCCTGCTTGGGCCAAGGGGAACCAGCCCCAAGGTCCCATGCGCCAAGGAAACTTGGAGGAGGGAGAGTCCAAAGGGGGGAAGGCACCTCTGAGGTGCCTTGGGGAGGATGGACTCCTCCCCCCCTCTTGGCCGCACCCCTTCCTTGGAGGAAGGGGCAAGGCTGCGCCCTCCCCCCCTCTAATGCATCTATATAAAGGGAGGGGAGGGAGGGGTGGCCGCACCCAATTGCCCTGGCACCCCTCCTCCCTGCAACACCTCCTCCTCCTCCCGTAGTTGCTTAGCGAAGCCCTGCCGGAGTTCTGCTGCATCCACCACCACACCGTCGTGCTGGATCTTCCTCAACCTCTCCTTCCCCCTTGCTGGATCAAGAAGGAGGAGACGTCTCCCGTCCCGTACGTGTGTTGAACGCGGAGGTGCCGTCCGTTCGGTACTAGATCATCGGTGAATTGGATCACGGCAAGTACGACTACCTCATCCACGTTCACTCGAACGCTTCCGTTGCGATCTACAAAGTGGTATGTAGATGCTATCTAATCTGAATACTCGTTGCTAGATAAACTCATAGATGGATCTTGGTGAAACCGTAGGAAAATTTTTAATTTTCTGCAACGTTCCCCAACAGTGGCATCATGAGCTAGGTCTATGCATAGTTCTTCTTGTGCGAGTAGAACACAATTTGTTGTGGGCGTAGATGTTGTCAATTCTTCTTGTTGGAAATATGCCCTAGAGGCAATAATAAAAGTATTATTATTATATTTCCTAGTTCATGGTAATTGTCTTTATTCATGCTATAATTGTGTTATCTGGAAATCGTAATACATGTGTGAATACTAGACACCAATATGTCCCTAGTAAGCCTCTAGTTGACTAGATCGTTGATCAATAGATAGTCATGGTTTCCTGACTATGGACATGGGGATGTCATTGATAACGAGATCACATCATTAGGAGAATGATGTGATGGACAAGACCCAATCCTAAGCATAGCACAAGATCGTGTAGTTCGTTTTGCTAGAGCTTTCCAATGTCGAGTATCTTTTCCTTAGACCATGAGATCGTGTAACTCCCGGATACTGTAGGAGTGCTTTGGGTGTACCAAACGTCACAACGTAACTGGGTGACTATAAAGGTGCACTACAGGTATCTCCGAAAGTATCTGTTGGGTTGACACGGATCAAGACTAGGATTTGTCACTCCGCATGACGGAGAGGTATCACCGGGCCCACTCGGTAATGAATCATCATAATGAGCTCAAAGTGACCAAGTGTTTGGCCACGGGATCATGCATTACGGTACGAGTAAAGTGACTTGCCGGTAACGGGACTAAACGAGGTATTGGGATACCGACGATCGAGTCTCGGGCAAGTAACCTACCGATTGACAAAGGGAATAGTTTACGGGGTTGATTGAACCCTCGACATCGTGGTTCATCCGATGACATCATCGAGGAACATGTGGGAGCCAACATGGGTATCCAGATCCCGCTGTTGGTTAGTGCCCGAGAGTCGTCTCGGTCATGTCTGCATGTCTCCCGAACCCGTAGGGTCTACACACTTAAGGTTCGGTGACGCCAGGGTTATTAGGAAGACTTGTATGTGATTACCGAATGTTGTTCGGAGTCCCGGATGAGATCACGGACGTCACGAGGAGTTCCGGAGTGATCCGGAGGTAAAGATTTATATGTGGAAAGTTGTCATACGGACACCGGAATGGTTCGGGGGTATATCGGTATTGTACCGGGGCCACCGGAGGGGCCTCGGGGGTCCACCGGGAGGGGCCACCTCTCCCGGAGGGGCTCATGGGCTGTAAAGGGGAAGGGAACCAGCCCAAAGTGGGCTGGTGCGCCTCCCCCCAAGGGCCCATGCGCCCTAGGGTTTGGGGGAACCCTAAAGGGGGCGCCCCCCTTGCTTGGGGGGCAAGCCCCCTCCTCCTTGGCCGCCGCCCCCCCCCCTCTAGATCCATCTAGAGGGGGCCGGCCCCCCTTGCCCCTTCCCCTATAAATAGAGGGGTGAGGGGAGGGCTGCATACACAACTGAAGGCGCAGCCCCTCCCCTCCCCAACACCTCTCCTCCTCCGTACGTGCTTGGCGAAGCCCTGTCGGAGTTCTGTTGCACCAACCTCACCACGCCGTCGTGCTGCCGTTGGTGTCTTCTTCCTCAACCTCTCCTTCCCTTGCTGGATCAAGAAGGAGGAGACGTCGATCGTCCCGTACGTGTGTTGAACGCGGAGGTGATGTCCGTTCGGCACTTGGTCATCGGTGATCCGAATCACGACGGGTACGACTACGTCATCACCATCCCCATGAACGCTTCCGCACGCAATCTGCAAGTGGTATGTAGATGCAATCTCTCTCCCATGACTCGTTGCTTAGATGAACTCATAGATGGATCTTGGTGAAACCGTAGGAAAATTTTAATTTTCTGCAACGTTCCCCAACAGTGGCATCATGAGCTAGGTCTATGCGTAGTTCTCTATTGCACGAGTAGAACACAAAGTAGTTGTGGGCGTCGAATTGTCAATTCTTCTTGCCGTTACTAGTCCTATCTTGGTTCAGCGGTATTGTGGGATGAAGCGGCCCGGACCAACCTTACACGTACGCTTACGTGAGACCGGTTCCACCGACTAACATGCACTAGTTGCATAAGGTGGCTGGCGGGTGTCTGTCTCTCCCACTTTAGTTGGATCGGATTCGATGAACAGGGTCCTTATGAAGGGTAAATAGAGATTGACAAATTCACGTTGTGGTTTTAATGTAGGTAAGAAACGTTCTTGCTAGCAACCTATAACAGCCACGTAAAAACTTGCAACAACATTAGAGGACGTCTAACTTGTTTTTGCAGCAAGTGCTTTGTGATGTGATATGGCCAGAAGTTGTGATGAATCATGTGATGTATGAGATGATCTTGTTATTGTAATAGGAATCACGACTTGCATGTCGATGAGTATGACAACCGGCAGGAGCCATAGGAGTTGTCATTATTCTTTTATGACCTGCGTGTCACCATGTAAATTACTTTACTTTATTGCTAAACGTGTTAGCCATAGTAGTAGTAGTAATGGTTGGCGAGCAACTCCATGGAGACACGATGATGGAGATCATGATGATGGAGATCATGGTGTCGTGCCGGTGACAAGATGATCATGGAGCCCCAAGATGGAGATCGAAGGAGCTATATGATGATGGCCATATCATGTCACTACTATATAATTGCATGTGATGTTTATTATGTTTATGCATCTTGTTTACTTAGAACGACGGTAGTAAATAAGATGATCCCTTACAAAATTTCAAGAAGTGTACTCCCCTAACTGTGCACCGTTGCCAAAGTTCGTCGTTTCGAAGCACCACGTGATGATCGGGTGTGATAGATCCATACATTCACATACAACGGGTGTAAGACAGTTTTACACATGCAAAACACTTAGGGTTAACTTGACGAGCCTAGCATGTACAGACATGGCCTCGGAACACGGAGACCGAAAGGTCGAACATGAGTCCTATAGAAGATACGATCAACATAGAGATGTTCACCGATGATGACTAGTCCGTCTCACGTGATGATCGGACACGGCCTAGTCGACTCGGATCATGTAACACTCAGATGACTAGAGGGATGTCTAATCTGAGTGGGAGTTCATTCATTGATTTGATTAGATGAACTTAATTATCATGAACTTAGTCTAAATCTTTACAATGTGTCTTGTAGATCAAATGGCCCACGGTAATGTCAGCCTCAACTTCAACGCGTTCCTAGAGAAAACTAAGCTGAAAGATGATGGCAGCAACTATTCGGACTGGGTCCGGAACTTGAGGATCATCCTCATAGCAGCCAAGAAAGATTATGTCCTAGATGCACCGCTAGGTGATGCACCATTCCCAGAAAACCAGGACGTTATGAACGCCCATCAGTCACGCACTGATGATTACTCCATCGTTCAGTGCGGCATGCTTTACAGCTTAGAACCGGGGCTCCAAAAGCGTTTTGAGAAGCACGGACCATATGAGATGTTCGAGGAGCTGAAATTGATTTTCCAAGCTCATGCCCGGGTCGAGAGATATGAAGTCTCCGACAAGTTCTTTAGCTGCAAAATGGAGGAAAATAGCTCTGTCAGTGAACACATACTCAAGATGTCTGGGTTGCACAACCGCTTGACTCAGCTGGAAGTTAATCTTCCGGATGAGGCGGTCATTGACAGAATCCTTCAGTCGCTCCCACCTAGCTACAAAAGCTCCGTGATGAACTACAACATGCAGGGGATGGAAAAGACCATTCCCGAGTTGTATTCAATGCTGAAATCCGCGGAGGTGGAGATCAAAAAGGAACATCAAGTGTTGATGGTGAATAAAACCACTAAGTTCAAGAAAGGCAAGGGTAAGAAGAACTTCAAGAAAGACGGCAAGGAGGTTGCCGCGCCTGGTAAATCAGTTGCCAGGAAGAAGTCAAAGAATGGACCCAAACCTGAAACTGAGTGCTTTTATTGCAAGAGAAATGGTCACTGGAAACGGAATTGCCCCAAGTACTTAGCGGATAAGAAGGCCGGCAACACTAAAGGTATATGTGATATACATGTAATTTATGTGTACCTTACCAGTGCTTGTAGTAGCTCCTGGGTATTTGATACCGGTGTTGTTGCTCATATTTGTAACTCACAGCAGGAGCTGCGGAATAAGAGAAGACTGGCGAAGGACGAGGTGACGATGCGCGTCGGGAATGGTTCCAAGGTCGATGTGATCGCCGTCGGCACGCTACCTCTACATTTACCTACGGGATTAGTTTTAAACCTCAATAATTGTTATTTAGTGCCAAGCTTGAGCATGAACATTGTATCTGGATCTCGTTTAATACGAGATGGCTACTCATTTAAATCCGAGAATAATGGTTGTTCTATTTATATGAGTGATATATTTTATGGTCATGCTCCGGTGGTTAATGGTTTATTCTTAATGAATCTCGTGCGTGATAATACACATATTCATAGTGTGAATGCCAAAAGGTGTAAAGTTGATAACGATAGTCCCACATACTTGTGGAACTGCCGCCTTGGTCACATTGGTGTCAAGCGCATGAAGAAGCTCCATGCTGATGGACTTTTAGAGTCTCTCGATTATGAATCGTTTGACACATGCGAACCATGCCTTATGGGCAAAATGACCAAGACTCCGTTCTCCGGAACAATGGAGCGAGCAACCAACTTATTGGAAATTATACATACTGATGTGTGCGGTCCAATGAGCGTTGAGGCTCGCGGAGGATATCGTTATGTTCTCACACTCACTGATGATTTGAGTAGATATGGCTATGTCTACTTAATGAAACACAAGTCTGAGACCTTTGAAAAGTTCAAGGAGTTTCAGAGTGAGGTTGAGAATCAACGTGACAGAAAGATCAAGTTTCTACGATCAGATCGTGGAGGAGAGTACTTAAGTCACGAATTTGGCACACACTTAAGAAAATGTGGAATAGTTTCACAACTCACGCCGCCTGGAACACCTCAGCGTAATGGTGTGTCCGAACGTCGTAATCGCACTTTATTGGATATGGTGCGATCTATGATGTCTCTTACCGATTTACCGCTATCATTTTGGGGATACGCTCTAGAGACAGCCACATTCACTTTAAATAGGGCACCGTCTAAATCCGTTGAGATGACACCGTATGAATTATGGTTTGGGAAGAAACCTAAGCTGTCGTTTCTAAAAGTTTGGGGATGCGAGGCTTATGTCAAGAAACTTCAACCCGAAAAGCTCGAACCCAAATCGGAAAAATGCGTCTTCATAGGATACCCTAAGGAAACCATAGGGTATACCTTCTACTTAAGATCCGAGGGCAAGATCTTTGTTGCCAAGAACGGAACCTTTCTGGAGAAAGAGTTTCTCTCGAAAGAAGTAAGTGGGAGGAAAGTGGAGCTTGATGAAGTACTGCCTCTTGAAACGGAGAATGGCGCAGCGCGGGAAAATGTTCCTGTGGTGCCTGCTCCAATTAGAGAGGAGGCTAATGATAATGATCAAGATACTTCGGACCAAGCTTCCACTGAACTTCGTAGGTCCACAAGGACACGTTCTGCACCAGAGTGGTACGGCAACCCTGTCCTGGAAATCATGTTGTTGGACAACAGTGAACCTTCGAACTATGAAGAAGCGATGGCGGGCCCGGATTCCAACAAATGGTTAGAAGCCATGAAATCCGAGATAGGATCCATGTATGAAAACAAAGTATGGACTTTGACAGACTTTCCCGATGATCGGCGAGCGATAGAAAATAAATGGATCTTCAAGAAGAAGACGGACGCGGATGGTAATGTCACCATCTATAAAGCTCGACTTGTCGCTAAGGGTTATCGGCAAGTTCAAGGGATTGACTACGATGAGACTTTCTCTCCCGTAGCGAAGCTGAAGTCTGTCCGAATCATGTTAGCAATTGCCGCATACTATGATTATGAGATATGGCAAATGGACGTCAAAACGGCATTCCTTAACGGTTATCTTAAGGAAGAACTGTATATGATGCAGCCGGAAGGTTTTGTCGATCCCAAGAATGCTAACAAGGTGTGCAAGCTCCAGCGATCCATTTATGGGCTGGTGCAAGCATCTCGGAGTTGGAACATTCGCTTTGATGAGATGATCAAAGCGTTTGGGTTTATGCAGACTTATGGAGAAGCCTGCGTTTACAAGAAAGTGAGTGGGAGCTCCGTAGCATTTCTCATATTATATGTGGATGACATACTATTGATGGGAAATGATATAGAATTCTTGGAAAGCATAAAGGCCTATTTGAACATGTGTTTTTCAATGAAGGACCTTGGAGAAGCTGCTTATATATTAGGCATCAAAATCTATAGAGATAGATCAAGACGCCTCATAGGTCTTTCGCAAAGCACGTACCTTGATAAGATTTTGAAGAAGTTCAAAATGGATCAGTCCAAGAAAGGGTTCTTGCCTGTATTGCAAGGTGTGAAATTGAGCTCAGCTCAATGCCCGACCACGGCAAAGGATAAACAAGAGATGAGCGTCATCCCCTATGCTTCAGCCATAGGATCCATTATGTATGCCATGCTGTGTACCAGACCTGATGTAAACCTTGCCGTAGGTTTGGTAGGTAGGTACCAAAGTAACCCCGGCAAGGAACACTGGACAGCGGTCAAGAATATCCTTAAGTACCTGAAAAGGACTAAGGACATGTTTCTCGTTTATGGAGGTGACGAAGAGCTCGTCGTAAAGGGTTACGTCGATGCTAGCTTCGACACAGATCTGGATGACTCTAAGTCACAAACCGGATACGTGTATATGTTGAATGGTGGAGCAGTGAGCTGGTGCAGCTGCAAGCAGAGCGTCGTGGCGGGATCTACATGTGAAGCGGAATACATGGCAGCCTCGGAGGCAGCGCATGAGGCAATTTGGGTGAAGGAGTTCATCACCGACCTAGGAGTCATACCCAATGCGTCGGGGCCGATCAAACTCTTCTGTGACAACACTGGAGCTATTGCACTGGCCAAGGAGCCCAGGTTTCACAAGAAGACCAGGCACATCAAGCGTCGCTTCAACTCCATCCGTGAAAATGTTCAAGATGGAGACATAGAAATTTGTAAAGTGCACACGGATCTGAATGTCGCAGATCCGTTGACAAAACCTCTCCCTAGGGCAAAGCATGATCAGCACCAGAACTCTATGGGTGTTCGATTCATCACAATGTAACTAGATTATTGACTCTAGTGCAAGTGGGAGACTGTTGGAAATATGCCCTAGAGGCAATAATAAAAGTATTATTATTATATTTCCTAGTTCATGGTAATTGTCTTTATTCATGCTATAATTGTGTTATCTGGAAATCGTAATACATGTGTGAATACTAGACACCAATATGTCCCTAGTAAGCCTCTAGTTGACTAGATCGTTGATCAATAGATAGTCATGGTTTCCTGACTATGGACATGGGGATGTCATTGATAACGAGATCACATCATTAGGAGAATGATGTGATGGACAAGACCCAATCCTAAGCATAGCACAAGATCGTGTAGTTCTTTTTGCTAGAGCTTTCCAATGTCGAGTATCTTTTCCTTAGACCATGAGATCGTGTAACTCCCGGATACTGTAGGAGTGCTTTGGGTGTACCAAATGTCACAACGTAACTGGGTGACTATAAAGGTGCACTACAGGTATCTCCGAAAGTATCTGTTGGGTTGACACGGATCAAGACTGGGATTTGTCACTCCGCATGACGGAGAGGTATCACCGGGCCCACTCGGTAATGCATCATCATAATGAGCTCAAAGTGACCAAGTGTTTGGCCACGGGATCATGCATTACGGTACGAGTAAAGTGACTTGCCGGTAACGGGACTAAACGAGGTATTGGGATACCGACGATCGAGTCTCGGGCAAGTAACCTACCGATTGACAAAGGGAATAGTTTACGGGGTTGATTGAACCCTCGACATCGTGGTTCATCCGATGACATCATCGAGGAACATGTGGGAGCCAACATGGGTATCCAGATCCCGCTGTTGGTTAGTGCCCGAGAGTCGTCTCGGTCATGTCTGCATGTCTCCCGAACCCGTAGGGTCTACACACTTAAGGTTCGGTGACGCCAGGGTTATTAGGAAGACTTGTATGTGATTACCGAATGTTGTTCGGAGTCCCGGATGAGATCCCGGACGTCACGAGGAGTTCCGGAGTGATCCGGAGGTAAAGATTTATATGTGGGAAGTTGTCATACGGACACCGGAATGGTTCGGGGGTATATCGGTATTGTACCGGGGCCACCGGAGGGGCCTCGGGGGTCCACCGGGAGGGGCCACCTCTCCCGGAGGGGCTCATGGGCTGTAAAGGGGAAGGGAACCAGCCCAAAGTGGGCTGGTGCGCCTCCCCCCAAGGGCCCATGCGCCCTAGGGTTTGGGGGAACCCTAAAGGGGGCGCCCCCCTTGCTTGGGGGGCAAGCCCCCTCCTCCTTGGCCGCCGCCCCCCCTCTAGATCCATCTAGAGGGGGCCGGCCCCCCTTGCCCCTTCCCCTATAAATAGAGGGGTGAGGGGAGGGCTGCATACACAACTGAAGGCGCAGCCCCTCCCCTCCCCAACACCTCTCCTCCTCCGTACGTGCTTGGCGAAGCCCTGTCGGAGTTCTGTTGCACCAACCTCACCACGCCGTCGTGCTGCCGTTGGTGTCTTCTTCCTCAACCTCTCCTTCCCTTGTTGGATCAAGAAGGAGGAGACGTCGATCGTCCCGTACGTGTGTTGAACGCGGAGGTGCTGTCCGTTCGGCACTTGGTCATCGGTGATCCGAATCACGACGGGTACGACTACGTCATCACCATCCCCTTGAACGCTTCCGCACGCAATCTGCAAGTGGTATGTAGATGCAATCTCTCTCCCATGACTCGTTGCTTAGATGAACTCATAGATGGATCTTGGTGAAACCGTAGGAAAATTTTAATTTTCTGCAACGTTCCCCAACACTTCTTGCCGTTACTAGTCAATCTTGATTCAGCGGTATTGTGGGATGAAGCGGCCCGGACCAACCTTACACGTACGCTTACGTGAGACCGGTTCCACCGACTAACATGCACTAGTTGCATAAGGTGGCTGGCGGGTGTCTGTCTCTCCTACTTTAGTTGGAGCGGATTCGATGAAAAGGGTCCTTATGAAGGGTAAATAGAAGTTGACAAATCACGTTGTGGTTTTACGTAGGTAAGAAAACGTTCTTGCTAGAACCCTAATTCAGCCACGTAAAACTTGCAACAACAATTAGAGGACGTCTAACTTGTTTTTGCAGCAAGTGCTTTGTGATATGATATGGCCAAAGTTGTGATGTATGATGAATGATCTATATGTGATGTATGAGATGTTCATGCTATTGTAATAGGAATCACGACTTGCATGTCGATGAGTATGACAACCGGCAGGAGCCATAGGAGTTGTCTTTATTTTTTGTATGACCTGCGTGTCATTGAGAATCGCCATGTAAGTTACTTTACTTTATTGCTAAACGCGTTAGCCATAGTAGTAGAAGTAATAGTTGGCGAGCAACTTCATGGAGACACGATGATGAAGATCATGGTGTCAAGCCGGTGACAAGATGATCATGGAGCCCCAAGATGAAGATCAAAGGAGCTATGTGATATTGGCCATATCATGTCACGTTTATTATTTGATTGCATGTGATGTTTATCATGTTTTGCATCTTGTTTACTTAGAACGACGGTAGTAAATAAGATGATCCCTCATAATAATTTCAAGAAAGTGTTCACCCTAACTGTGCACCGTTGCTATGGTTCGTCGTTCCGAAGCACCACGTGATGATCGGGTGTGATAGGTCCTTACATTCGCATACAACGGGTGTAAGCCAGATTTACACACGCAAAACACTTAGGTTGACTTGACGAGCCTAGCATGTACAGACATGGCCTCGGAACACAGAAGACCGAAAGGTCGAGCATGAGTCGTATAGAAGATACGATCAACATGAAGATGTTCACCGATGTTGACTAGTCCGTCTCACGTGATGATCGGACACGGCCTAGTTGACTCGGATCATGTAATACTTAGATGACTAGAAGAGGGATGTTTATCTAAGTGGGAGTTCATTAAATAATTTGATTAAATGAACTTTATTATCATGAACTTAGTCTAAATATTTACAATATGTCTTGTAGATCAAATGGCCAACGTAGTCCTCAACTTCAACGCGTTCCTAGAGAAAATCAAGCTGAAAGACGATGGTAGCAACTATACGGACTGGGTCCGGAACCTGAGGATCATCCTCATAGCTGCCAAGAAAGATTATGTCCTACGAGCACCGCTGGGTGACGCACCTATTCTCCCTGCAGAACAAGACGTTATGAACGCTTGGCAGTCATGCTGCGATGATTACTCCCTCGTTCAGTGCGGCATGCTTTACAGCTTAGAGCCGGGACTCCAAAAGCGTTTTGAGAGACATGGAGCATATGAGATGTTCGAAGAGCTGAAAATGGTTTTCCAAGCTCATGCCCGGGTCGAGAGATATGAAGTCTCCGACAAATTCTTTAGCTGTAAGATGGAGGAAAATAGTTCTGTCAGTGAACACATACTCAAAATGTCTGGGTTGCACAACCGCTTGACTCAACTGGAAGTTAATCTCCCGGATGAAGCGGTCATTGACAGAATCCTCCAGTCGCTTCCACCTAGCTACAAGAGCTTTGTGATGAACTACAATATGCAGGGGATGGTAAAGACCATTCCTGAGGTATATGCTATGCTGAAATCAGCAGAGGTAGAAATCAAGAAGGAGCATCAAGTGTTGATGGTGAATAAAACCACTAAGTTCAAGAAGGGCAAGGGTAAAAAGAACTTCAAGAAGGACAGCAAGGAAGTTGCCGCACCCGGTAAGCAAGTTGCCGGGAAGAAGCCAAAGAATGGACCCAAGCCCGAAACTGAGTGCTTTTATTGCAAGGGAAGTGGTCACTGGAAGCGGAATTGCCCCAAATACTTAGCGGACAAGAAGGCCGGCAAAACCAAAGGTATATGTGATATACATGTAATTGATGTGTACCTTACCAGTACTCGTAGTAGCTCTTGGGTATTTGATACCGGTGCAGTTGCTCACATTTGTAACTCAAAGCAGGAGCTGCGGAATAAACGGAGACTGGCGAAGGACGAGGTGACGATGCGCGTCGGGAATGGTCCCAAGGTCGATGTGATCGCCGTCGGCACGCTGCCTTTACATTTACCTACGGGATTAGTTTTAAACCTCAATAATTGTTATTTAGTGCCAAGTTTGAGCATGAACATTGTATCTGGATCTCGTTTAATTCGAGCTGGCTACTCATTTAAATCCGAGAATAATGGTTGTTCTATTTATATGAGAGATATGTTTTATGGTCATGCTCCGATGGTTAATGGTTTATTCTTGATGAATCTCGTACGTGATGATACACATATTCATAGTGTGAGTACCAAAAGGGTTAAAGTTGACAACAATAGTCCCACATATTTGTGGCACTGCCGCCTTGGTCACATAGGTGTCAAACGCATGAAGAAGCTCCATGCAGATGGACTTTTAGAGTCTCTTGATTATGAATCATTTGACACGTGCGAACCATGCCTCATGGGTAAAATGACCAAGACTCCGTTCTCAGGAACAATGGAGCGAGCAACCAACTTATTGGAAATCATACATACCGATGTGTGCGGTCCAATGAGTGTTGAGGCTCGCGGAGGCTATCGTTATGTTCTCACCCTCACTGATGACTTGAGTAGATATGGGTATATCTACTTAATGAACCACAAGTCTGAGAACTTTGAAAAGTTCAAAGAATTTCAGAGTGAGGTTTAAAATCAACGTGATAGAAAGATCAAGTTTCTACGATCAGGTCGTGGAGGAGAATACTTGAGTCACGAATTTGGCACACACTTAAGAAAATGTGGAATAGTTTCACAACTCACGCCGCCTGGAACACCTCAACGTAATGGTGTGTCCGAACGTCGTAATCGCACTCTATTAGATATGGTGCGATCTATGATGTCTCTTACCGATCTACCGCTATCTTTTTGGGGCTATGCTTTAGAGACTGCCGCATTCACTTTAAATAGGGCTCCGTCGAAATCCGTTGAGACGACACCGTATGAATTATGGTTTGGGAAGAAACCTAAGCTGTCGTTTCTAAAAGTTTGGGGATGCGATGCTTATGTCAAGAAACTTCAACCTGAAAAGCTCGAACCCAAATCGGAAAAATGCGTCTTCATAGGATACCCTAAAGAAACTGTTGGGTATACCTTCTACCTCAGATCCGAAGGCAAGATCTTTGTTGCCAAGAATGGATCCTTTCTAGAGAAAGAGTTTCTCTCGAAAGAAGTAAGTGGGAGGAAAGTAGAACTTGATGAAGTGTTACCTCTTGAACCGGAAAATGGCGAAACTCAAGAAAACGTTTCTGAGGTGCCTGCACCGACTAGAGAGGAAATTAATGATGATGATCAAGATGCTTCTGATCAAGCTCCTACTGAAATTCGAAGGTCCACAAGGACACGTTCCGCACCAGAGTGGTACGGCAACCCTGTCTTGGAAATCATGTTGTTAGACAACGGTGAACCTTCGAACTATGAGGAAGCAATGGCGGGCCCGGATTCCGACAAATGGCTGGAAGCCATGAAATCCGAGATAGGATCCATGTATGAAAACGAAGTATGGACTTTGACTGACTTGCCCGTTGAACGGCGAGCCATAGAAAATAAATGGATCTTTAAGAAGAAGACAGACGCGATGGTAATGTGACCATCTATAAAGATCGGCTTGTCGCTAAGGGTTATCGACAAGTTCAAGGGGTTGACTACGATGAGACTTTCTCACCGGTAGCGAAGCTGAAGTCCGTCCGAATCATGTTAGCAATTGCCGCATACTATGATTATGAGAAATGGACGTCAAAACGGCATTCCTTAATGGTTTCCTTAAGGAAGAATTGTATATGATGCAGCCGGAAGGTTTTGTCGATCCTAAGAATGCTGACAAGGTGTGCAAGCTCCAACGCTCGATTTATGGGCTGGTGCAAGCATCTCGGAGTTGGAACATTCGCTTTGATGAGATGATCAAAGCGTTTGGGTTTACACAGACTTATGGAGAAGCCTGTGTTTACAAGAAAGTGAGTGGGAGCTCTGTAGCATTTCTCATATTATATGTAGACGACATACTTTTGATGGGAAATGATATAGAACTCTTGGGCAGCATTAAGGCGTATTTGAATAAAAGTTTTTCAATGAAGGACCTTGGAGAAGCTGCTTATATATTAGGCATCAAGATCTATAGAGATAGATCGAGACGCCTCATAGGTATTTCACAAAGCACATACCTTGATAAAATATTGAAGAAGTTCAATATGGATCAATCTAAGAAAGGGTTCTTACCTGTATTACAAGGTGTGAAATTGAGCTCAGCTCAATGTCCGACCACGGCAGAAGATATAGAAGAGATGAGTGTCATCCCCTATGCCTCAGCCATAGGTTCTATTATGTATGCCATGCTGTGTACCAGACCTGATGTAAACCTTGCCGTAAGTTTGGTAGGAAGGTACCAAAGTAATCCCGGCAAGGAACACTGGACAGCGGTCAAGAATATCCTGAAGTACCTGAAAAGGACTAAGGAAATGTTTCTCGTTTATGGAGGTGAAGAAGAGCTCGTCGTAAAAGGTTACGTCGACGCTAGCTTCGACACAGATCTGGATGACTCTAAGTCACAAACCGGATACGTGTATATTTTGAATGGTGGGGCAGTAAGCTGGTGCAGTTGCAAGCAAAGCGTCGTGGCGGGATCTACATGTGAAGCGGAGTACATGGCAGCCTCGGAGGCAGCGCATGAAGCAATTTGGGTGAAGGAGTTCATCACCGACCTCGGAGTCATACCCAATGCGTCGGGGCCAATCAAGCTCTTTTGTGACAACACTGGAGCTATTGCACTTGCAAAGGAGCCCAGGTTTCACAAGAAGACTAGGCACATCAAGCGTCGCTTCAACTCCATTCGTGAAAATGTTCAAGATGGAGACATAGAAATTTGTAAAGTGCACACGGATCTGAATGTCGCAGATCCGTTGACTAAACCTCTCCCTAAGGCAAAACATGATCAGCACCAGAACTCCATGGGTGTTCGATTCATCACAATGTAACTAGATTATTGACTCTAGTGCAAGTGGGAGACTATTGGAAATATGCCCTAGAGGCAATAATAAAAGCATTATTATTATATTTCCTTATTCATGATAATTGTCTTTATTCGTGCTATAATTGTGTTAACCGGAAATCGTAATACATGTGTGAATAACAGACAACAAACATGTCCCTAGTGAGCCTCTAGTTGACTAGCTCGTTGATCGACAGATAGTCATGGTTTCCTGACTATGGACATTGGATGTCATCGATAACGGGATCACATCATTAGGAGAATGATGTGATGGACAAGACCCAATCCTAAACATGCATAAGATCGCATAGTTCATTTGCTAGAGTTTTCCAATGTCAAGTATCCTTTCCTTAGACCATGAGATCGTGTAACTCCCGGATACCGTAGGAGTGCTTTGGGTGTGCCAAACGTCACAACGTAACTGGGTGACTATAAAGGTATGCTACGGGTATCTCTGAAAGTGTCTGTTGGGTTGACATGGATCGAGACTGGGATTTGTCACTCCGCTTGACGGAGAGGTATCACCGGGCCCTCTCGGTAATGCATCATCACAATGAGCTCAATGTGATCAAAGTGTTTGATCACGGGATCATGCATTACGGTACGAGAAAAGTGACTTGCCAGTAATGAGATTGAACGAGGTATTGGGATACCGACGATCGAATCTTGGGCAAGTAAAATACCGATTGACAAAGGGAATCGTATACGGGATTAATTGAATCCTCGACATCGTGGTTCATCCGATGAGATCATCGTGGAGCATGTGGGAGCCAACATGGGTATCCAGATCCCGCTGTTGGTTATTGCCCGAGAGCCGTCTCGGTCATGTCTGCATGTCTCCCGAACCCGTAGGGTCTACACACTTAAGGTTCGGTGACGCTAGGGTTGTGAAGATATGTATGTGCAGTAACCCGAATGTTGTTCGGAGTCCCGGATGAGATCCCGGACGTCACGAGGAGTTCCGGAATGGTCCGGAGGTAAAGAATTATATATAGGAAGTGCTATTTTGGCCATCGGGACAAGTTTCGGTGTTATCGGTATTGTACCGGGACCACCGGAGGGGTCCCGGGGTCCACCAGGTGGGGCCACCTGCCTTGGTGGGCCACATGGGCCTTAGGGGGTGCGCCTTGGCCTGCTTGGGCCAAGGGGAACCAGCCCCAAGGGCCCATGCGCCAAGGAAACTTGGAGGAGGGAGAGTCCAAAGGGGGGAAGGCACCTCCGAGGTGCCTTGGGGAGGATGGACTCCTCCCCCCTCTTGGCCGCACCCCTTCCTTGGAGGAAGGGGCAAGGCTGCGCCCTCCCCCCCTCTAATGCATCTATATAAAGGGAGGGGAGGGAGGGGTGGCCGCACCCAATTGCCCTGGCACCCCTCCTCCCTGCAACACCTCCTCCTCCTCCCGTAGTTGCTTAGCGAAGCCCTGCCGGAGTTCTGCTGCATCCACCACCACACCGTCGTGCTGGATCTTCCTCAACCTCTCCTTCCCCCTTGCTGGATCAAGAAGGAGGAGACGTCTCCCGTCCCGTACGTGTGTTGAACGCGGAGGTGCCGTCCGTTCGGTACTAGATCATCGGTGAATTGGATCACGGCAAGTACGACTACCTCATCCACGTTCACTCGAACGCTTCCGTTGCGATCTACAAAGTGGTATGTAGATGCTATCTAATCTGAATACTCGTTGCTAGATAAACTCATAGATGGATCTTGGTGAAACCGTAGGAAAAATTTTAATTTTCTGCAACGTTCCCCAACAGGACATTGCCCGGCCAACGTCGCCCCCTCCGCCTGTGGGAGTTCAACCCAGAGGGGCCGCGGGCTCTTCGAAATTTCATGGGCGTGACGCCTATGGAGATGTATAAACTGTTCTTCGGATCACCAGAAGTGAATACGGATTTGACCGAGGATGCTGGTTTAAGCCGCAACCGCCCAGATACCAAAGTACGTAACCCCGCGCCCGGACCTTCTATCCGCACAATTGACTTGCATTTTAACAGCACTTCTCCTTTTAAGCAGGAGTGGATAGCGAAGGCGAAGCTGATCAGGTGTCCGGCTCCCCTTCCCGAAACCAGGCTGGATCCCGTGCTAGTCAGGATGCTGGAGGTAGTGCCTTTGGGGGGAAATAAGGGGGGGGACAAGGAAAACATGGCCTCCTCGAAAGAGGCCATTCCGAAGGGGGGAATCGATAATTCCTCTCCTAAGGGAAAGAAAAGGGCCGCCTCTGACAGCCCGGAGATCGTAGCCTCGAAGCGGGGGAAAAAATCCTTGTCAGAGGGCCCGACGCCGGGGAGCCCCTCGACCGAACTAAACCCTCAAAGGGACCAGCTCTCCAGTGAGCCGTAAGTAGAAGAAGAGTTTTTCTTTTAAGAGAAATCCTTGATTTATATCTGAGAAGTTTTAACCGAAACCTTACTTTGTAGTTCGGACCTCAGCCCTTCTCAGCAGAACTCGTCCTCGGGGGATCTTCTTCCGGAGATGATGGAGAGCGGAACACCTCCTCCTTCTATATCGCCTAGCAAGGCGGGCGACACCGAAGTGTCGTCGCAGAGGATTTCTCCGAATCTGCCAGAGGCAAAAGGTGACCATGCGGCCCCCGAGGTTCTCCGCGTCCGGCCTTCGAAGAAGGCCATGGGACGAGTCCGGCACCATCTGTTGTTCAGTCGGAGGAGCTAAAGGTTCTGCTGGGGCGAGCCTCTGTTTCAGAGGAGCATCGTGTGTTGATGAACACGGTGATTGAAAAGATTTCGTCCGCGGAAAGCGGACTGAACGAGGCCGTCAAGAGTTTACTGGCGGGCCTTGAGGTACGTTTTAAATAACGAATATTAGTGTTTGTTGCGCGTAATAACGCGCGCCCTGTGTAGATAGTAGCCCCTGAGACTCTGTGCGTCGCAGAGGTGTGCGGTGTGCAGAGGATCTAAATCCCAGGTCCTTTAAGTGGCACCTTTGTATGTAGGTGGCAGATTGTCCGGAGTCAAGCCGGACTCGAGAGTTTGCCGAAATGAAGCGGCAACTTGATGAGGCAGAAGCCGACATCGTGCTTGTTAACAAGCGGCTTGATGATGATCAAGGTATTGAATTTATTTGGCGATTGTTAGTAAGAGGAGCTTCATGTCAATATCTTACCGTGTGTATGCTTGATGCAGATGGTGCGGCTGCCGTGGAAGGTCTAAGGGCCGAACTCGCCAAAGCAAATGAACAAGCCAGAAAAAGCGATGCGGCTGCCGGAAAAGCCCGAGAAGAGCTGAAAGCCGTACAAGCTTCCCATTGCCGAAGCAAGGAGGAGATGGCTGATATTGCCGTAAGGTTAAAAAGTGCTACTGACCGTTGCAAGCTTCTTGAAGAGGAAGGTCGATCAAGGCAGACGGACTTGGAGAAGGCCGCTGCTGACACCAAGGACGCCCGCTCTGCAATGAGAGCGACAAGGGAAGAGCTACGTCAAGCCGGACTAATTGCGGATGGAAAGCCCTTCCTGCTGCGGAGAAAATTCTGTGATCCGAAGTTCGCCCCGTTGGACCGAGCGTGGAGCCGGAAGGACACCTATCTGGATTTGGCGGCTAGTGCAGCTGATGCGACCAGGTACTTTCAAGATAAGGAAGGTCATGAAGTGGAGAAGCTCTTCTGGTCGCAGTTCACCAATCCAGAGCGTCCACTGGCTGTGGACGATCGCCTGGCCCAATGGGCCGAGCTGAATAGGTTGTCCGGACTCGCCATGAAGTACGCCATGGATCGCCTGTGTCCGGGGAAATCGAAGCCGAAAAGCTATTTCAGCTTGGTGCAGCAATTTCTTGACGTGGTGCCCCGTGTCGATGCTCTGAAGAGGTCAGCGTGCACAGAGGGCGCTCGGCTGGCTCTTGCCCGTGTCAAGACATACTGGGCAGATATGGAGCCCACCGTTGTTGCGTCCCGAGATTCGGAGAAAAGCCGAATACCTTCCGAGCACTATTTTGAGGAAGTCCTCGAAGGCGCTCGCATAATAGAGACGCAGTCCTCAAAGGATGCTATGTTAAGACAACATATGTAATTATAAAACATTATTTTGATAAAATGTAGTGGCATATTTTAGACTTGTGCCTTCAAGTATTGAGAACACCTCCTATGCGGCCGTTAAATATATAAATTCTGAAAGATTGCAGTCGTTGGCTTCAGCCCCCACGCACATAGTGCGGGGGTGCGCACAGAAGACGCATTTTCACACTTAACCCAACGTCTTGGTCCTACAAAGGAGGTGATAGCGCAGCGGGCTAGGAAACCGGACTATAATGCTTTAACACTTTCACTTAGCCATAGGAGCTTGACAATGGGACTCTTTAGGTAGCCCTTTAGTGGCGACTGCGTTTACCCGAATTCGGGGCGCATGTGAGCCTGACCGGGAAGCGGCCCTTCATCAAAACGGAGGAATTCGATAAACCCCTATAAGTCATCGAGTGGCGACCAGTCTCACGCTACATCATGACAGTCGGTTTTCGGCTTTCTCTACTGAGGTGCTCGCCCGGCCGAACCGGGGCACAATCGCAGTAGTTCTCCTGGTGCTACCTTAGCCGACAGAACGGAACGTAAGGTGGCTGAACTCAGGAGCCGGGCAACCCAACATGTGACCAAAATCATGACTCGGAGCTGATGCATATAGTGCCAAAACTCGCGACGCCGAACACTCCCTAAGGTGTTCGGTCTTTGTGGATGTGTGTGGAACAACACCCTTAAGAAAGAAAAAAGTCCCTCGTGTCCAGGTACGAGCAAGAATTCTGGCATGGCCACATGCCAAAACGCCAGCCTCCTCCTTGGTTATGATGAAATAAACCAGGGGATGTATAGCAGCAAGAGACAGTAAAAAAGTTTACACAGGGTCTTAATCTAAAAAGAATCCTTTGGGGCGGGTCCCTACTGCACGTCTGCGCCTGTGTCTCTGTTGTGCCGTGTCCTGGACGGGCGCCGTACGACTTTCATCTGTAAAAGAGAGGAACTAAATTAAAAAAGGGTCGTGCGGATCAAAAAGGATAACGAAATATAAGAGTAAAAAATAAATGGAGTGGAGCTTTATTGTCTCTGCGTACAGCCCCTGGTATGGCGTACTAAGCCTATATTGATAATGAGCTTGTGCCGAACTCGTTGAGTCCGGGTCCGTGGCCTTTAATGACTTGCATCGAAAAAGTCCTCTGGCTGGCGAGTCCATTTTATTGTGCGGCTGTTTAGGCGGCCGCGCATCCTCCGTTTGGAGGAGACGTATTTTAGTACGCTCCCTTTAAAGAGATGATGCCACGAGGACCGGGCATCTTTAGCGTGAGGGATGCATAATGTGGTATTGCGTTAAAGCGAGCGAAAGCTCCGCGTCCCATTAGTGCTTCATAGCGACTTGAAAACGGGACTACGTGGAAGGTCAGCTTTTCGCGACAAAAGTTATTGGCGGAGCCAAATATGACTACGAGCCGGAGAGAACCCATACAATGGGTGTCCGGGCCTGGAGCTACCCCTTGAAAGGAGGTTTTACTGTGACGGATTCTTGCTGGGTTTATGCCCATGCGGTGAATTGTATCCTGATATATCAGGTTTAGTCCACTGCCACCGTCCATAAGGACATTGGTAAACTGGAATCCGTCTATTATTGGATTAAGTATCAGGGCAGTCCGGCCTGCGTGTTTGATATTTCGAGAATAATCTAGCTGATCAAAAATGATTGGCTTTAGTGACCAGTGGCGGGACTCCTGAGGGATAGGCTTGAATGTGCGGACCTTTATGGGTGTCCCGCGCCTTGTTATGTGAAGTAAGTTCACTGTTTTGACTTCTTGCGGGAAGTTCTTTTGCTTCCTAGTGTTCTGCCGTTGGGGTTCGTCTTCTTCTTCACTTGGTGTGTCGAGCCCCTTGTGTTCGGCGTTAAGCTTTCCGGATTGTTTGAAAACCCAACAGTCTCTGTGGGTATGATTAGCAGGCTTCCCAGGAGTACTGTGTATCTGACATATCCTGTCCAGGATTCTCTTTAGGCTGGACGGATCTTCCCTATTATCCTGAGGGGGTGGTTTTGTCTGATTTTGCCGTGAGCCTTTGAATCCGGCATTGACTGCCGTGCTCTTCGGAATTTTTCTTTTGATTCGGTGATGGTCCTTATTTCGTCACGGTTTCCCGTTTCCATCCCTGATTTCTGATGTACTTGGGTCGCTGGGGCTGCATCATGCCAACCAGCTGTTCTCTCCTGCGCAAAAGCGGGTCATGAGGCTTGTGAGTGCGGCCATTGTTCTTGGCTTTTCCTGGCCGAGGTGTCTGGCGAGCCATTCGTCTCGGACATTGTGCCTGAAAGCCGCTAGGGCTTCAGCGTCCGGACAATACACTATTTGATTCTTTTTAGTGAGGAATCTGTTCCAAAACTGCCGAGCTGATTCTCCGGGCTGCTGAGTTATGTGACTAAGATCGTCTGCATCCGGGGGTCGGACATAGGTCCCTTGAAAATTTGCTCGGAAAGCATCCTCGAGCTCTTCCCAACTTCCAATTGTGTTTTCGGGAAGGCTTTTAAGCCAGTGCCGGGCTGGCCCTTTAAGCTTAAGAGGTAAATATTTTATGGCGTGGAGATCATCTCCTCTAGCCATGTGTATGTGGAGGATATAGTCCTCGATCCAGACTCCGGGGTCTGTTGTTCCATCGTACGCCTCTATGTTGACGGGTTTAAATCCCTCTGGAAATTCATATTCCAGGACCTCATCGGTGAAGCATAGGGGGTGTGCAGCGCCCCTGTATTTGGGTGTGCCGGATTCTGATGGTGGATTTTTTGCATTGCTTGTGAGAGCTTGCTTTCTTGGCTCGTAAATGGACCTGGCTGGGCCATGATGCGAATCCTTGATTGGGTCACATGCCGCATCAAGTGCGGCGCCGCTTGCCGTTTCGTGGTGGCCGTGGGGTCGTCTATCCGACCGTGTGGCTTTTTTTTTTTCAAGTGTGGTGGCTCTAAGGCCTCTTGGACGAATTCGGGCAGTAGCTTTCTCTTCGGGTAGCTTTTGGTGCGGCGGCTGCCGCCGTATTTGTCTGCGGTCTTGATTACTTTGCTCCATCTTGTTCTGAGTGCATCTTCCACCGTCTTTAGCTTTTGCTTCTGCTTTTTCAGGCTACGTGCTGTTGCGACGAGCCTTTCTTGGAGAGTCTTCTGCTCCGTGATTTTGTCCGGCGTGGTATCGTCCGGAGTTCTGTTATGGCCGGGGGAGGGCTGTCTGTCTTCTCTATCCGTGTTACCCTGTTCGGACGACTGTTCTGAGACAAGCTCGTCGTCTACCGGCTCGTCCTGCTCTATGGCTGGGTCTTAATCGAGGCGGGGCTTAGCTCGGCGTTTACGTCGCCGCTTTGAGTGCTTTTCGGAGGGTTTACCCCTCTTTTCGCCTCCTTTTTCCTCATTGTCAGTTTTTTCGGGTGTATCCACCATGAATATGTCATTAGGCGGGGTGGAGGTCCAGTGCCCTATGGGTACTGGTTCCAGTTCGTCTCCGTCTTCGTCGTCCATACCGTCAAAGTCTTCGGATCCGAAGTCAAGTATGTTGGTTAAATCATCGACAATGGCTATTAAATGGGTGGTGGGTGGGCTTTGAATTTCTTCGTCGTCCGAATCCCAACCTCGCAGGCCATAGTTCGGCCTGGGCTCTCCTGACAAAGAGAGAGACTTGAGAGAATTCAGGATATCACCGAAAGGTGAGCACTGAAAGATGTCCGCGGCGGTGAACTCCATTACAGGCGCCCACTCTAATTTGATTGGCAGGGGTGCGGGAGCCTCGGAGTTCGGAGAAGAATCCGGCTCATCGGAGTCATGGGCCATGCGGAGTGCGGGGCTTGCGTTCGGCTCAATGGCTTTTAAGATCGCAGCCTCTGAGGTGACGTCCAACCGTTCACCCTCAAAGGACGCAGCGGACTCCGAGTCGAGGATCTAGGCCGGAGCGTATGCGGCCTCCAGGACATTGTTCGGAGGCAGAGCTATATCATGCCCCTCGGGATAGTGCGGCGCGCTTGGCTGTGGCTCGAATCCGTCGAAGATCAAGTCTCCGCGGATATCTGCCGTGTAGTTTAAGCTTCCAAACCTTACTTGATGGCCAAGGGCGTAGTTTTTTATCTGCTCTAGATGGCCAAGCGAGTTGGCGCGTAGAGCGAAGCCGCCGAAGACGAAGATCTGTCCGGGGAGAAAAGTCTCACCCTGGACCTCATCGTTGCTGATGATCAAAGGAGCCATCGGGCCTAAAGGCGACGACACAGAGGAACTCTCAATGAAAGCACCAATGTCGGTGTCAAAACCGGCGGATCTCGGGTAGGGGGTCCCGAACTGTGCGTCAAGGTCGGATGGTAACAGGAGACAAGGGACACTTTATTTTACCCAGGTTTGGGCCCTCTCGATGGAGGTAAAACCCTACTCCTGCTAGATTAATATTGATGATATGGGTAGTACAAGAGTAGATCTACCACGAGATCAAGGAGGCTAAACCCTAGAAGCTAGCCTATGAGTATGATGATGGTTATCTGATCGTCCTACGGACTACAACCCTCCGGTTTATATAGACACCGGATAGGGTTAGGGTTACACAGAGTCGGTTACATTGGTAGGAGATCTTGAATATCCGCACGCCTAGCTTGCCTTCCACGCCAAGGGAAGAACCTTCCGGACACGGGACGAAGTCTTCAATCTTGTATCTCCATAGTCCTAGAGTTCGGCTGAAGGTATAGTCCGGCTATCCGAACACCCCCTAATCCAGGACTCCCTCAGGTGCTAAAACCGGCACTAAGCCGATCTAAGCCTCGGACCTTCTTGCTTTCGAGGAGGAAGCCTTTTGTTGCTCGACTTCTCGTCGCACCGCATCAAGCTCGTCCCTCAAGGCCGCAAGGTCTTTTTCAGACGATGTAAAAGTACCAAATGCATTAGAATTAATAATAAAGTTGTTTTCGGTAGATGGTTTCGGGGTACGTAGGTATATATAGGAGGAAGAAGTAGGTCGGTGGAGCCACGAGGGGCCCACGAGGGTGGGGGGCGCGCCCAGGGGGCAGGCGCGCCTCCCTGCCTCATGGCCTCCTCGGTTGTTTCTGGACATCCACTCCAAGTCCTCTGGATCACGTTTGTTCCAAAAATCACATTCCCGAAGGTTTCATTCCGTTTGGATTCCGTTTGATATTCCTTTTCTGCGAAACACTGAAATAGGCAAAAAAGCCAGCAATTTGCACTGGGCCTTGGGTTAGTAGGTTAGTCCCAAAAATAATATAAAAGTCTATAATAAAGCCCATTAAACATTCAAATTAGAATATATAATAGCATGGAACAATAAAAAATTATAGATACGTTGGAGATGTATAAAGCATCCCCAAGCTTAATTCCTGCTCGTCCTCGAGTAGGTAAATGATAAAAACAGAATTTTTGATGTGGAATGCTTTCTAGCATATTCTTCAATGTAATTTTGTTTATTGTGGCATGAATGTTCATATCCGGAAGATTCAAGATAAAAGTTTAATATTTACATAAAATAACAATACTTCAAGCATACTAACTAACAATCATGTCTTCTCAAAATAACATAGCCAAAGAAAGCTCATCCCTACAAAATCATATAGTTTGGCCATGCTTCATTTTCGTCACACAAGATGCTCTCATCTTGCACAACCCCGATGACAAGCCAAGCAATTGTTTCATACTTTAGTAATCTCAATCTTTTTTCAACTATCACGCAATACATGAGCGTGAGCCATGGATATAGCACTATGGGTGGAATAGAATAATGATGATGGGGGTTGTGTGGAGAAGACAAAAAAAAGTCTCACATTGATGAGGCTAATCAACGGGCTAGGGAGATGCACATCAACTGATGTCAATGCAAGGAGTAGGGATTACCATGCAACGGATGCACTAGAGCTATAAATGTATGAAAGCTCACCAAAAGAAACTAAGTGGGTGTGCATCCAACTTGCTTGCTCATGAAGACCTAGGGCATTTGAGGAAGCCCATCGTTGGAATATACAAGCCAAGTTCTATAATGAAAAATTCCCACTAGTATATGAAAGTGACAAAACAAGAGACTCTCTATCATAAAGATCATGGTTTTACGGTACTAGCTGCGGTAGTAGGGGCGGTAGTACCGCCTTCAGCGGTAGTACCGCCCTGCCTCCACTGTAGTACCGCTCTGGGTCCCAGCCCTCCGCTCTTCTCCCTTGCGCGGCAGTACCGCTAGGGTGGAACGGTAGTACCGCTTGCTCAGCGGTACTACCGCCCACCCAAGCGGTAGTACCGCTCTATGCGGGGCTGAGTGGGGGGTAACGGTTGGATTGTTCCCCCCACTATATAAAGGTGTCTTCTTCCCCATTGTTGACTCACCTCTTCCCCCAAATACTCCATTGTTGCTCCGAGCTCCATTTTCGCCCGATCTCTCTCCCTAGCCAATCAAACTTGTTGATTTGCTCGGGATAGGTTGTGAAGGCCCCGATCTACACTTCCACCAAGAGAAATTTGATTCCCCCACTAATCCCTAGCGGATCTTGTTACTCTTGGGTGTTTGATCACCCTAGACGGTTGAGGTCACCGTGAAGCCATAGTCCATTGTGGTGAAGCTTCGTGCTGTCGTTGGGAGCCTCCAATTAAGTTGTGGAGATATCCCCAACCATGTTGTAAAGGTTCGGTCGCCACCTTCAAGGGAACCAATAGTGGAATCACGGCATCTCGCATTGTGTGAGGGCGTGAGGAGAATACGGTGGCCCTAGTGGCTTCTTGGGGAGCATTGTGCCTCCACGCCGCTCTAACGGAGACGTACTTCCCCTCAAAAGGAAGGAACTTCGGTAACACATCCTCGTCTCCACCGGATCCACTCTTGGTCATCTCATCCATTTACTTGTGCAAGTATATTTGTGATATCTTCATTGCTTGCTTGTGTGCTTATTGTTATTGCATCATATAGGTTGTCCACCTAGTTGCATATCTAGACAACCTACTTTGATGCAAAGTTTAATTTGGTAAAGAAAAGCTAAAAATTGTTAGTTGCCTATTCACCCCCCCCCCCCTCTAGTCAACTATATCGATCCTTTCAGTAGTACCGCCTGGAGAGGTAGTACCGCTTATAAGAGGTACTACCGCTCGGAGAGGTAGTATCGCTTATAAGAGGTACTATTGCTTGGAGAGGTACTACCGCTCTACTACCGCGAAACCCGACACGAAAAATTGCATCCCCAGAAGCAGCGGTACTACCGCTCGAGAGAGCAGTACTACTGCTTGAGGCTTTCATGAACACAACAGAGAAAACGGATGATTCAATAAAGCCTAAACTGCCACAACTTCTGCAAATAAACTCCGAATTGAGCACACTCAAGTTTGTTGGATAGATGATGTTGAGAAGCATCCAAACAGCAACTAGTTATATTAAGAAGAGGCAGGGAGGTATGCCTAAGATATATAGGAGTGAAACCTCCAACAGAGAAGAACCGGCATAACCTCCAACATCGAAAACACCATAGAAGATGCATGTGAACTCCGTTTTCGATGAACTCGAGCATGTCATGAAGATGACCAAAAGCTCCAAATCTCATAAGGAGAAAAACCAAATAAGAACCAAGAAATATGATTCGAGGATGCAATGGTTTGAGCTCTCTACGAACGATATGATCAAACTACTCACTTGAGAGCCCCCCTTGATAGTACGGCAATCGATCCTATAACCCGGTCTCCCAACTACCACCATGAGACTGGTAAAATAGAAAACCTATCAAGAGCAAACCTTTGCCTTGCACATAGCCCACTTAAGATGGATGATGACGATCTTGACTTCTTCAAGTTGGACCACCTTTCTTGGTTGCGTTGGCTCGATGAACACTAGTTGATTGCTTTCCATACTCCACTATGGATGAGCCACTCTTTGGCACATCTTCACAAGTCCATTGTCACCACAATGGATAGCAAGCTTCAAGCACTTGATCTCTTCGTGATGCTCCACTTGAACTTGCACACCGCAATCTTGATGACGATCACCACTTGATGTCATCCTCTCTATGGGTTGTATGATATCTTTCTCTTGACGCAAGCCCATGGAAACATACCTAACCCCACACATAACTCTCACGTATACCAAGGGTTAGTACACAAAGTGTAATGGACAATGCTTACAATACCATGGGATCACTTGATCCCTCTCGGTACATCTCCTACACTTTGTGAGTTGATCAACTTGATTCACTCTTTGACTTAGTCTTGATCAACCTTGAACCATGACCAATCTTTAGATAATTCCTTGAATAACACCTTGGTCAACACATAAACTCCTTGAAACCAACTCATGGACTCCAAGAAATTCCTATGGACAAATCCTTCAGATATAACTCAAGGCAACCATTAGTCCATAGAGATTGTCATTAATTACCAAAACCAAACATGGGACACCCCATGTTTTTGCACAAGCCAAAATCCTCCTTTATGTTTTGGATGTATAAACATAAATATTTTTAATTGCGCATCAGCATTTACTCCAAGTAAATTAAGTCACAAAACATTCTACCCGATATATAGCTAAACATTCTCCATGATTGTTTCACTGTCCGGTGCGGCATCATGGGTGTCAATTAAGTAGTTGAATTCCATCAGATAGGTTCACTGTTTTGACTTAGACCAGACGTGAAAATGTATTCATGTTAAATGCGGAGTAATGCAGGATGACAATTCTTCAAAT
Organism: Aegilops umbellulata; assembly: GCA_032464435.1. Classification (NCBI taxonomy): domain Eukaryota; kingdom Viridiplantae; phylum Streptophyta; class Magnoliopsida; order Poales; family Poaceae; genus Aegilops; species Aegilops umbellulata. The sequence goes on from CP136057.1 coordinate 13,402,799, forward strand.
TCTATCAAATGGCTCAAAGGGGACACATGTTTTAGAAATGAAAATAATGATTTCATGTTGAAGCAAAAAATGATTAAAAAGGTTCTATTTGCAAATTGTATAAAACCAAAATGTGATTATCTATATTTATATTTATTAATAGCGCTATCATGTCCTATTAGTGTACGCTATTCCAGGCATGGAAAGTGCATATGGTGGCAGGCTCCAAGGAGCTCGGTATTCTTTTTCCAAAGAAAATATAGTTTCTACATCTTAAAAGATCTGGAAAAAAATTATACATGTAAGCACATATGTACAATATATATATGTACAAAATTTCATGAACATATGTCTTCATATGTGATTTACAAAAAGAAAGAAAAATACATAGAATAAATTGGGCTTTTTCTTTTGGAATTCGGGCTAGACTTTTTCTTTTTTCTGTATCCTGCAAATAATCTTATCATTTTAATGATTTACACATACTTAGAGAACATGTATATGTATTTGTACAAAAAATTATTATTTAAAATTTTAAATCTATTTCGATTTTTTTTTTGTAAAACTCTCATTCTAGAGCACCATATTTGTATTTTATTGTGCAATATGTGTAATCTGACATGTACAAGCAAAAAATCTCCCTTTATTTTTTGGATGTATAATAAAAAAATTAGTTGCACATCAGCATTACTCCAAGTAAATTAAGTCACAAAACATTCTCCCTAATATATATCTAAACATTTTTTTGTTTTTAACATAAATATTTATTAGTAAAATATAAAGTTTTTATCATGTGACTATACTTCTCTTTTTTATAAACTTAATTATAAATATGAATATTTCAAATAAATACAAAGTTCTATTTTGTTGTTTTTAGTAATAAATAACAAAATTAAGGTATATATTTTTGCCATGCTTGTGGTTATGTATATGTTTTTTTTTTGCGAGTTGGGTATTTATAACTCTGACCCCTAAAAAATATATAAACTCTGATGATGTGCACGTGTTGCAAGTTTGCAACTCACGGGCACTTTGCCAGTGCAACATGAATGAAGATTCGTGCTGATTCCGCATCGTTCCCAGGGATGAGGGATGGGAGATTCTGCCTGCGCAGCATCATGATCTTCCAGCCCCGTTTTGGAGCGCTGGATCCTCTCTCCCTCGCCTGTTTCCCGCCCCAGATTCATCCACACGAAACCGTGGGCTCAATCATCGTCCCTTCCGGCTCCGACAGGTCGGCAGACTCAGCACGCACGGCGACAACCCAACCCACTGGCCGGCCGGAGGTGGCGGAAGAAAACGGCATGCAACGTCGACCTCCGGCTCTCCGCCAACCGTACCGGAGGGAAGGGTCGGCACTCCTCCGCCCTTATCCGGTGCCACGTGACCGGGCCCCACGGGAATCCCGCCAGCCACTCCCCGGCCGCCACGCCGGCCACCGGGTCCCGCTCCGGCGGGGCACCGTTCCGAGGGGAAGCACCGCGTGGCCGGGAAACTCCACGTCAATCCACATCCGAGGACCAGAGATTCCGGGCAGTGACAAAACCACTGAAAACCAACTTGTGATCAGATTCAGAGCTAGGTGCACATCCAGATCCATCACCCCAGCCTCCATGAATTTTTACCACCCCAGCCCAGGCAAGGGGTTAAAACGCCATGATCAACCATCCAGCTTCTCCCAAGGAATTCACTGCCATGATTCTACCTACCTTGGCTGAAGCTCACTGATCACACAGATATTTATTTATCTGTCAGCACACTCATCAGTCGTCAAGTCAAAGTGGGATCTCAGCAGCACCAGTCACTCACTCGCTGGTGGGCCAACCCTTCCCTCAGATGCAAGCAAGCAAGCCCATCCACCTCAGCTCAATGACAGACAATAGGCATGGAGCAAGCGAGTGCACCTCCAGCTTCATTTGCTATAAATGGAGCCCTCCTCCTGGGATCTGCAAGAGAGCACATTTAGACAACATCCACACAAGACAAGGAAGAGTATCATCCATGGCGTGCATCAATACCTTGCAGAGCTGCTCCATGTTCAAGGGGCCCAAGGCTGAGGCCAGGAGGGGCAGAGCCAGCGGCGGCGGGAGCTTTGGGTGCCGGGCGTCCACGTTCATGGACGGGAGCGGGCTCCGGCTCGGGCTCGACGAGAACCCCGACGCCATCATCTCCGGCGAGTGGCCCGAGAACTTCTCCCTCCTCAGCTACGACGACCTCCGCGCCTACCTCCAGTCTCAGCAGCAGCAGCAGCAGCCACCTTCCCATGCTTCCGATCAGGTGCTTCTTGCTGATCTTTTAGTCTCTGTCCATCTCCTCTCTTGATGCTTCTTCTGCCTGCTGATCTTGTAGTCTCTGTCATGTCCTCTCTTGATGCCTCTTCTTCTTCTTGACCCCTTGCTTGACTTTGTACTTGGTTGGCTGGTTGCAGCAGCGGGGGCCGCTCCTGCGCGAGGCCATGTCGACGCCCGTGCTGATGGTCACAGCGGAGCAGGCGCTGGTGGAGGTTGAAGGCCACTTTGAGCTCGTGTCAGGCCTCCCGGTTGTCGACGGTGCTCGCAGATGCGTCGGGGTCGTCGTCAAGAGCGATCGCGTGAGGGCTTCACATGGGGTCAGCTCAGCTCCTCCCCCTTCTCTCTTCATCTGTTTTACACACAACTCTTGCCGCCTTTCGGGGCCAGCAGCAGAAGAAGAAGAAGACAGAAAAAGAAAACACACCCCACCCACATATACAAGTTGCTACCTCAGTATCACCATCTTGTGTTTGCTAATCTAGTTCCTATTTGTTGCAACAGTCAAAGACAAAGATTGCAGATGTGATGACATCTCCTGCAATCACGCTGTCATGCGATAAAACAGTGACCGGTAATTGTTGTTTCCACTGATCATTTTTTCCCATATTTGTTTCCAGTTAATTAACAGTACACACGTGTGATGCCAACAGATGCCGCAGCTCTGATGCTCAAGAAGAAGATCCACAGATTACCGATAGTAAACCAGGACAATCAAGTAATAGGTGAGTAACAGAAAACACGACAAAACCAGCAATAAAGGACTTATATATACTACTCCCCCTGTCCCATAATATAAGAGCGTTTTTTACACTAATGTAGTGTCAAAACGCTCTTGTATTATGGGATGGAGGGAGTAGATCTGTATCATCCCCTTAACATCGACTATTGTTTGGAGTATGTTTCAAGCTTAACAGGATATTCTAAACACTGCTAACAGGTATAGTTACCCGCGATGACGTTCTTCGCGCGTTGGAGGCCATGCTGAAGTTTTAGAGATGCAGGAGTCCATGCCCGGTACTTGTGGATTTTGTAAATATGTGTGTCCGCGGTACTTTTGAGTAGCAGGCAGATCAATAGTCTGTAAAAGTGTTGTAGCCTGTATCGCGAAAATAAGCCTGGGAACTTTTAGGAGAGCTTTTCCTTGTAAAGAAGACGCCCGGAAGCTTCTGCTCTGTTATGTACCGTATCTGGTATCTGCGCATGAAAAATGTTTCCATGAGCAATGACTTCCACATTCCACAGTAAGATTAACTAAAAATCATAATAATGTTTCAGAAGAATGGAGGCAATATGCTTTTAAAAAGGACTTGCCTAAATTGATCATGAAATTTAATTAGGTGCAGCCACGCGTGTTCATAGACAATGATGGTATAGCATACAGTTTCCAGAAGCAGTACAACAGTTTTATCACCAAAGATGTATAGCACGATGTAATTTACTAAATAAAATATATGACTTCATGATTAACAACGACAAGTGCAAATGAAGTTCTTTTGCCCTAGACACTCAACAGACGAGGACTATATGCCTTTGAGCACTTCATTTTTTGAAGAAAAAACAGTGCCTTTATTTATTCAACATACAACATCTTTGAGCACTTCAGGTAAATGAAGTGTGCCATACGAAAACTACAGCAGGACAATACAAGAGAAAGGAGGGGAAAAGGCCGATGACTGCCCATACCAGGGAATATAACCAATTCAAATGTGAAGGAACTGAGATGAGAACGTACTCATTATGTATCTCATTGCAATCTGAGCATCAAAAATGATAAATCACACTTGACTTGTCGACACCTCTACTTGTTGACCTTCTCCGGATGCAATACTAGCAGTAGAAATAGCCACTGACGCAGTAGAACTTGTGCTTCCTTCTGAATCAGAAACGATTTTCATCTCTAAGTTTGGAATTACAGGTGGCTTTATCCTCCGAGTAACAGTCATGTTCAGTCCCTTAGTTGTGTGAATCGTTGCTCCGGTTGTCATCTCGACCTACAAAAGAGCTATGATAAATATATTTTATCAGCTATGATGAATCAGAAAGCTGGTGGGAAACATACCGGAGGTGCTCCTGGAGCCATCTGAAAATCAAATCGCTTGACAAGCATTGCCGTTGCCACCACAGTCTGCACAGAAATTGCAGAATGTCAGTGATTCTCCCAATAGTCAAGGAACAAATGACTGTGAGCAGTGCATCCTCGTAGCGCATAGGCTGGGATAGCAGCAAATCTTTGTTTTCACAAAAAAAAAGTCTCATATCCCAAGAAGCCGAAAGAAAGAAGGCCTTAATACGACTAAATCAAATTACTAATGACCAGCAAAATTCATGAAATGGCAAAATGCTATTTCAATATTATCAGCTGAAACGCCAAATAATCAAAATGGATTACCTCAAAAGTAGCAAACATATCACCTACACATTTCCTTGGCCCGCCACCAAATGGCAAGTAACTGAAAATTCAACAAGATTTTATGAATACAAGTGAGTTATAACTTAAAGCAGGTTTGTTAGGCATTAATTAAACAGTGTAGCAAGCAGATGCCACCACTATTCTTAAGAAGGAAAGCAACCACAATCACACAATTGATCTCTAAGAGTTTGACAGTGGCAACTAGGATCACAACGTTATAATGGTGCTCATGTATGTAACAGAACATAGCGACACAGAGAAGCAAAAGCCTAAAAAACACAAGAACTTAACTGTATTGCATATTTATTATCTATTACTAATTTCGAGTTTCATTGGTATGCTTAGAAGACGACTTTTATCTACTAAATGGTGACTCGTCACTTCTTTATGAACCAATATGCCATTGCACCAACCCACCGTAATATTTCAAATTGTTAGATTCATCACAGCTGAAGATACCACATAGTCCATACTCTTAGAAATGTACCCATTGAGCATTATAATTTATCACCCGTAACACTAAACAATATATATAACCCCATTAATATATCTCCCATTAAGCCAATATCCAATCTATAAAAAGTTACAATTTCTAATACATTTTGATTTATAATATCCTATATTTATTGGAAGAATCTTCTCTGGGACATTCATAAAGCAACAACAGTCATAAAAAAAATGCAACAGAGGATGTTTAAGTGCGATGGCTTCTTGCTCATTGGAGTAGCATTTTAATATTCATCTCATTTATCTCTGCATCATGTTCACCCTCAATAAGATCCACCTAACTATATTCTATGCTACTGTCCAAATACATTTTCTAAAACAAGAAGAAATATAGCTATATACATCCGTATGTAGTCCTCATTGGAATCTCTAAAAGACTTATATTTAGGAACGGATGGAGTACTAACTAGAGTGACACATGGTTTACCAAAAAGCATTTTATTACAGTAATAGGGATGGAACCTGAATTTTTGGTTTGTCTCATTTGGATTCGGTCCGTCCAAAGGCCACCTTTCTGGATTGAAAACATCCGCATCATCCCAATGCTTTGGGCAGCGATGAAGGTTCCAGATGGATATAAAAATGTCTTCTCCCCTAGAGAAGAGCAATATATATTTTCAGAAATACGAAAAGTTTAGCTTCCCATAGAAATGCTAAATATAAATAAACAGTATCAGACATACAAATACCCAACAGCAACAACTAAACAAACTTCGCTACCAGCAACAGCATAAGGACAAGCAGAAAACAGAACATGTTGAGTAAAATAGTCTGCACAAGACTGGGAAAATGCTGGAACACCCTAATGTTACTCACACGGTATCTAAATAAGGGGAAAAGATGTGGAAAAGCCCAAATAAGATAAAAGGAGTAGAACTGCCATGGTAATCAAGGTGGTTTTGTGACAAAATAATAAGCGGTCCTTACTCCTTACACTTGACTAGAGACTAAGCTAGCCTTTTCTTTAGTGACTTAACAGATGGAATTCTGCTGGAAAATGCTTACTTGCCGATCGGGTACTCCCCTAGCATATCATCCTCGAGGGAGCGGCGAATTAAAACTGGCGGCTGTGGATATAGTCTCAAAGACTGCAATAAATGTAATGTTATCATTCAACGACGATACTCATTATGTGGTAAGGCAACAGTTTTTGGTACTTACTTCGTTAATAACTCGGGTAGTATATTTAAGTTTCTTCACATCATCAAGTGTTGGTAAACCATCTCCTAGAACAGCATCAGCCTGTGGATAATTGAGCAAAGAAAAGTTAATTGGCATTTGTACGATTCAGAAGTGTACCTCCATGGAAACCCACATTGAGCATAAAAGTTGAGTCTACCTCAGCTTGGAGCTTGGACATTACATTCGGATACTGCAAGTTAGCAATAGATAACACAGTGAGAATAAGTACCAATATTGATGGCTTGATGAATATGAAAATGATGAACGACACATTATCATTTGACATTGCTATACTACTATAGCACTGGGTTTTCAGTTATTGGCAGTATCACACCTTAGACAGAAGATAAAATGTCCAAGTCAAGACTGCTGCCGAGGTCTCATGGCCAGCTATGAGCATTGTCATCAGATCATCACGGAGCTGCTTGCTGGACACCTAAGATAGGTGGATTGAACAATGGAGCAATGTGAATATCAGCAGGTTAAAATATCTAAAAGACTTTGTCAGTGCAGATGTGCCATACATCATCTCCAGATGCCAATAGAAAGTGAAGAATACTAGGATCTTTCTCATTCATGTATTCCTCATGAAACTGCAGATCTTCTTCATCTACCATCCTCTGCAGTAATTGTCCCAGTGTCATGATTTTTCTAAACACAATAATTACTATTTGCTAATGTCAAAGTATAAGAGAAGGCTTACCTTGCAAGTAGCAATTAGTTCATCGAGAATATTATTTATCAGTGCGAGAGCTTCATTGACCTTCCTCTGCCGAGGGGAGATGTCTTTCCATATGGGTATTTCCCAAGTTGGAATAGGAGATGTACTCCGCATTTCCGCTTCCCGTAATGTTACATACACAGCCTGATGATGAACCAGCAAACCGAATAAGTAAAGTTGACAGAAAACATAAGCAAATGAAATTTCATAATGTACTCAGGAATACGACAAAATCTGAGCAATAACCTCAACTATTCCATTATCGTAAGATAATGAATCAAAATCATAATTGAACACTGCCTTCCCAATGACATCGAGCGTTAGTCGAGAGAAGAGAGATTCCATCTCCACATCCTCCCCGTCCGAAGCCGCCTTGTCCAGCTTCTGGCAGAGCCGATCTGAAGCGTTTCCGAAGAGACCTATCATCGCTGTAACATACTGCCATGCATAATTCAGGTGAGTAAAGTTACACTATAAAGAAAGCAATACACACAGAACCTTGATAGTGAGTAGAGAGCTAGAACCTTCTGATGTAATGCTGGTACAATGGCACGCCGTCGAACACGCCAGACCTCCCCATCAGCCGGGATCAGACCTGTGCCCATCACAAACTCCAGTATTTCCGCAAGGATACCCTGCACCCACCATGATCAAACAAGGACTGAATCAAACATCATGCTGCTCATTTCTGAAGCCTTATGAAACATTTCTTTAATGTTTGGAAATGAGTAGAACCAAATTCAGAAGCAAACCTTGGAATAAGCCTTGGAGTTGTCCCTCAGGATATGCTTAGCTACATCCGGATCAGAGACGATAAGGAAAGACTGGAGAAAAAAGAAGAAGAAATGTGCAGAGCATTAGCAACATGGCAGGGTTCAGAAGACTGAAATTTTGGGGGCAATTGGCTTGATGGCGAGCTGACCTTGGGTCCGAAGTTGAGGCGGAAGACGCCGCCGTAGGTGAGGAAGAGATCGTAGAGCGGCAGGAAGAAGGCCTCCCCGGCGACGGACGCCAGCGACCCGACCGCCTGCGGCAGCTCCGGGCCCCTGCGCTCGCCGCCCGCTACCTTGGTGAGCAGCCCGGCCGCGAGCTCCCCCGGCGGGCCGAGCTTGGCCAGCCTCGCCGCGACGGGCGCGAGCCATCTGAACGGAACAATTCAAGCACCGCGCCCAATCCAATCAGCACCGGAGCTGCACGAGGGGAAAGAAATGCGCGGAGGGGATAAGGGATTGGCCGGGGAAGTGACTGACCCGGGGCCCTGGGCGGTGAACTCGCCGGAGGAAATGCGGGCGGTGAGCTCGGCCCGGCGCTTCTCAAGAACCTTGTCGGGCCCGTCACCGCCGGACGCGGAGCAGCGGAGGAGCGGGCTGTTACGCCGGCTGGCTGCCGGAGCGAGGCGGAGCCGGCCCTGGCCGGGGCCGAGGTACCGGGGCGGCGGGGTGGAGGACGCGTTGCAGCTGCCGGCGGTGGTGGCCATGGCGGGCGTCGCCGCGGCGCCGGCGGCGCAGCAGGGGTGCAGCGGCAGCGGCATGGGCGGGCGGGCGCTGCCGCTGTGTCGGGGCAGGGGGGAGAGGGAGAGGGGATGAGGTGAGGTGCGTGGAGAGCGGAGAGTGGGGAGAAGAGGAGGGGGGGACGTGGGGTTGGGTGCTCCGTCTGTTGTTGTTGCTAACGGATACGAGGCGGCGACGACGACGGCGACGGCGACTCGCCGGATTTTGGAGGCTGCCGTAACGGAATCTGTCGCCCGGGCCTTGGAGGCATCTCTCCACGGTATCTTCTTCTCCGCCACCGTACCGTAGTACAAACAAAATCCACACAAGAGAGGACTTCTTCATATTAATATATTCTTTTGAACTTCCACCTATTAATATTTTTCAAAAAATATCCAAATATGTTACGTATAGAAGTTCAACATCAAAAGTAATTTTTATTATTTCTAGTGTTCGTTGTACTCTCATGATTGAAAGTGAATGGATCGGATGTTTTTTCCAACAAATCACCTCAAATATAATACTCCTCTGATCCTGAAAATTCCAAAATGTGATTACATCCGAAACTTTTTTCAGAAATGAGGTTGGTATCCGATTTTAATTAATGAAGCCCTTATAACAAACAGTACAACACAACACAAAAGGACAAAAGCAAAAGAAAGAGCTATTTCAAAAGGCAAGAAAGCAAGACACTAGAGCCCTCAGACATGTCGAAGGACCGATGCTGCGAATGAAGCCGGCTCGAGAAGTAGATCAGCCGACAGACCAATGTCATCCCGTTCCATCGCTAGAAGGAGCCCCCAGCTCCTCGCCCCGGCTCGAGAGGCACCGCATCGTCGGGCGATGGAGTGTTCAGCACCCTAGAACGTGGATGGAGACAAGGTCCAAGAGGGAGGTCTTCGAGCACAACCACCTCACCGGACCTAGCTCCACACGAGAGCACCACCGTCGAGGCAGGACCCGACACATGACGAGAAGAAGCAGTCATTCATGAAACTCACCCCAACAACAAAGCAACCTAGGACCTTGCTCACGAGACGGAGCCTCCAAGGAGGACACGACGCCACAATGTTGCCGCCATCCGGTCTAGAACCAGCCAGACCAATGGTTTTCACACAGGGCCCATGATGAATGGGTCACCCATGATGACACCTCTAGGGAGGAGAACGACACACAACAGTTTCACTATCACTGGCACCGACGCAGTCGAGCAGCTCTTTCGCTTGGGACTCAACCCGCAACAACCATGGTCGGCTAAGGAAAGTTGCACACAACGCCCAAAACAGGCCTGGTGGCAACGAAGACCACATCCGCATGATGGACACCCCCAGAATGAGCCACCTCGCCGCCCACACGGCCGAGGCAACACGAGAGCACCCCGCGCAGCGACACCTGCCGGAATGGTGTCGCTGTGCCCACCATCCGGAGCTGTGGCTCCAGTAACAGAGGGGATCCACCCTCACCCACCACACACATGGCAGTTGATCACAAGCACGCAACAGGCCACCCTGCTGCCGCACCGGCGCAACGCCGCCACCCACTAACCCAAAGTCGGCACCTTTCACCCGCATAGAGGCAACCCTATATTTGAGTTATTGGGCATCCCGAACAAGTAGACACATGGGCCACCAACAAGAGGAGTGTCATGCCCACGGACTCCATCGGATTGGAGGTAGCACGCCGAAGCTGGCGGTTCCGGTAATCGGCGTTACTCGAGACCCCACCTAAGCCCGCCCGCCATATGCGCGGATCCGCGCCACCAGGCTCCAAGGGCAGCAGCCCGCGCCACCCCCACTCCTGCCGAGGGGCGTGCCGCCACCAAGCAAGGCCACGGTCGTCCAGGACAGGGGAGGGGAGGGATGCAGGAGGGCGGGATCTGGTCTGCTATGCCGAAACGCCTGAGGGGCAGGGGAGGTGAGAAGGAGATGGAGGGAGCGCCCTGCTGCCATCGCAGACGGCAGTCACCTCGTGAGTCGTAGGAGCGACCCACGAGATGCGAGGGAGTGTCGAAATCTAGCGAGCAATGTTTCAAAAAGAAACACATCCTGAAATTTGCACACATGTTCAAATTTTAATTTTACTGTTCATCCGGGAGCCTGTGAGTTCGAACTCCTGTACTCCGTGTCCCTTTTTATGGGCATCTTTTTGTAATCGGAAGAAGAAGATACTGCATGGGTAAAGACAAATGATTTTGCAGGTTAGACAAAAAACGTTGGGCAACTACGAGGTGCTCCTACCTGACAAAAAACGTTGGTGGTAAAGGTAGGCCAACAGAAAGGCTTAAATGGGTACTATGCGTTTGGCCTTTCCTGATACTACTAGACACGTGGCAGTACCAGCGTTTAACTAAGAGAGCATCCCGCTGGCAGAAGTTGGGCACGGCTGCGAGGATAACATTGAACTGCACTCCCGAAGGACATATTATTCAGAGTTGCACAAGGTTTTGATAATAAGAAAAATAATCCCAATCGTGAAACCTGAGCACCTAAGCTGAGGTGAGGTGGCCAGTTGCAGCCGGCTGGAAACCATCAACAGCTCGAGTGATAAATAAATGAAATAAAATCCTTATGCTCAAGCTTGGACGATGCAAACAAACAGACAGACAGACAGGTTCAGGCTACATTCGAACAAACAAACAAACAAAAAAACGCAGGTTCAGACTAGATAGAGGTTTCTGTAAATCACAGGGCAACTAAACCGTTGAAGAAACACCAGCACAGCACAAAAACGCAGGCAAAGCCGACGTGTTTAAAAATCCCAGGTCGCGCTCGTCCACGAGCACCACAGATTTCTGAGATCAGATGCAAGACAAGCTCATGGTGCTGGTCTGCTTTCAAAACTTTGTTTTGCTCGGGTGAAGATGGTGACGACATTAACACGCAACTGATCTATCCAACGTCCATACTGCTCAAGGTTCGAATCTCATCGCTTTGATCCATCCAATCTCCAAAATATTGTAAGTCATTTGATGGCAAACTCGTTGCCTTTTTTTTACTCATGATGAAGATCCACTTACAAATATCGTAAAAAATATTGTACTAATTTATATGAAAATTAGGCTCAAATTCGACTGCCCACGCAGATATAATGGTTAGATACGGTTTGTAACTAGTTGCTCGGTTAAAGTTGGTGTACATTATTATTAATTAAATACACCGTAGAACAATACAGTCATGGTTCTAAAAAAGTTGGTGTATATGATGATCACCTAGTTATAAAAAAAATTGTGTGGATGCACTGAGCAACATCTATTTTTAAATGTTTCAATGATCTATGTTTTTTTTGTCAGATAAGCTTGTTTTCTTGATCATGTCTCATATAGGGTTTTAGCAGGTAGGGTTTTAGATAATTCTGACATGTTAAGCACCCCCATCCATATCTTGGGTTCCGATCCCTCTTCTGCAATTTGTTTCCCCTTCAATTTTCCGATCTTCTAATTTTCTTCATCTTCATCCATCTTTCCCCGGTTGTTACCGGCGGCGGCTAGGGAACGGGCGCGCTCGATGGCGTGGGGAAGAAGAGGTTGGCGTGGGGGAAGAAATCAATAATGGGTTAAAGGATCGCACCTTTAACCCGGTTAGTTTGCCAACTCGGTTTTTGTGGCCTCCGGGTAATATGACCGAAAAGAAATAGAATTCAGTGACCTTCTCTTCCCCATTTTCTAAGTTTTTCTTTCATGTCCATTTATTCATTATCTAATGGACCAAATTCAATGTGACTGAAACATAAGAAAATTTTAGATACCTGACGTATATAGACGCTCCAAAAGAAAACTGAAGAATAACACCAATCCGTTAAACTAGCCACAGTTGTATAGCTCGTTTTTGTGGAAAATGGTGTTTTGGATTTTTTTGTGAAGAAAAAAAACAAAATTCAAAAATTTTAGTTTCAAAAAAATCTGAAAAAATGTGTACAAATAAACAAGGATGTGAGGCATATGTGTGTAAAATTTCGGGATGAAATACATTAAAATGCGACCTGTACAAAAAAGACAAATTCATGGTCTGGAAGGATGAATAGTATCATGTGTTAAAAAACCCCAGATTTCTCTTTTTTGCACAATTCTCATTTCAACGTATTCCGTCCTGAAAAGTTACACACTTGTGCACTATGCCCTCATCTATCTCAGTTTTTTTCTTGAATTTTTTGAAATGTAAAAAAATGAATTTTAAGAAAAAATATGAATTTTACATTTGGAGGCTTCCATGGAGCTGGGCCTCCAAAAGCATTTTTCGGTTGTTTGTGCAATTAACTCATTTGCATTTACATTTGCATCTGTGTTCCGTTCCTTGGCTTGGACCGTCCAATTAACTCATTTGCATTTGCATTTGCAATACCTGACTTGAGTTGTCACTTCAAAAAATCCAGCCACGTCGGACCAGACGGAGTACATGGAAAGCTCCATCGCATCCCACCCAGTTCAGGGCCTCTTTGATTCAGAACTAAAACCAGAACGGAGGGAGTACGTTGGAGGCTTCTCTTGCAAAAGTTCTCCTGCAACTGCATTGTAACAGTACGTGGCCGCTTGATGGCTATCATCCCAGTAAAACCACGCGTATGTCATGCACCGTCGCCAAGCCAGCCACAGCCCGCGAGAGCGAGAGACGGCCACCAAATCCATCGAGGCATCCACCGGCCAGGGATCAGTCACCGTTCAAAGCTCAAAGGCCGGCCTGCTGATCCAAAACAAACCAGCAGCCAAGCCAAGGAGTGACCGTCCGTGCAAGCTGCGGACAGGACAGGACAGAACACGACAGGGTCCACACCAACAGTGCACTTGTACGCGGGTCCGGCGTCATGGGTGGGACGGCGCCGGTGCCGGGAGCTAGCAGTGCTACTAATCCAGCGAGCAGCTATACTGCTTCCTTTGCTCATGGATATTTTGGGCTGCCCTTGAGTAACCGAGCTCTCTATGCATATGAAAATCGTTGTGGTTGCTCCACTCGCTTCATTCTCGTCCTTGTCTCGTGTCCAAAGTGTTGCTGTCCTCCGGATCTCATATCATAGCAACTGCTGGGTTCTTGATACTTTGTCACCGTTATCCTGGCGTGTAATAGGGCTAGTCTGCTATTGTGTTGTCTCGGTTTTCATCCCATAGTTTTCGCTCCGATGTCGGGCAAATGCAGCCGGTTCCCTAGCGGTGCATTGAACTCGCTATCCCATCTTTCCTATTCCCTGTAAGTTTTTTGGAACTGTGTTATTTCCCCGTTGAATGGAGATGGGGCTAGCCTGGTTTAAAAAAATAACAGCCGGTTAATCGAGTAGTGCTAGCAGTAGCAGTGATAGTGTGATACTTTATTCTCTCTCCCTGTCTCGGTTGAACGAACAATCATGGGAAGGCATGATGGTACATGGTAACAAAACAAATCACAATGCAATACAATGTTTAGACAATGACAACGTGCGGTTGTAAGCGTGCTTGCCTAGTGTGGAATTAAACATAAGGTTGCTTTGTAGTAGTATGATCTCATCTGAGGAAGGAAATCATATTCTTCATTGTTATAGTAAGTAGTACTTTTACTCGTTCGAGTACTACATCCAAAATATTTGATCCGCCCATTTCCGGATGATGGGGGTGAATCGGGTAAGTTTTTCGCACCACTCCCGTGTGCTAAAAAACCTCGTCTTCAGATTACTGAATGATGTCGGAAAATATGCATTTATGGTAGGAACTTGATTATGGGCTACCGGAATATCAGTACGATTCAGAGTACAATGGAATCAAGATGAAGAAGAAGCTTCCTAAGTCTCTGGTTGGCCTTGCTCATCGTGTTTGCAATGAGGGAAATGGCATGAGTAGGAGGTTATTAGTTGCCAAATAGAGGTAATTTCTGCTGCAATGTGGGACTGTTAAGTGAAAAAAAAACAGATATGTTGTTTTTTATGTTGTTGCTTATATATTGCAAGGTGCGGGTGCTTGCGCATATGTTGAGTGGATTGAAAGGGAGTGGGAAGGGGTCATTAGGGATCTTGCCATGAAGAACATGAAGCTGGATGGCTATCATGTCAGTAAAACCACGCGTATGTCATGCACCGTCGCCAAGCCAGCCACGGCCCGCGAGAGCGAGAGACGGCCACCAAATCCATCGAGGAGGCATCCACCGGCCAGGGATCAGTCACCGTTCAAAGCTCAAAGGCCGGCCTGCTGATCCAAAACAAACCAGCAGCCAAGCCAAGGAGTGACCGTCCGTGCAAGCTGCGGACAGGACATGACAGAACACGACAGGGTCCACACCAACAGTCCATATGTTGAGACGATTGAAAGGGAGTGGGAAGGGGTCATTAGGGGTCTTTCCGTGAAGAACATGAAGCTGGAGAGTAGGGTCAAAGAGTGTGAGGCAGAAATACAGAGGAATCGGCATGAAAAGAGGGCAATTGGTAGGATGCAGAAGGAAAGACTGATGTCTAAGGATAGGATGTTGGGATTTCGGCTGTTATGTATCTTCCCGTGTTTGTCATTATGTTTGTTGTCATTGTTAGCAAGCAGGACATGTGTAATGAGTGATGCTATTGTGCTGTTGAGACATCATGATATACTGTTTGATGTTGAAATGATGGAATATTTTGTAGGTGAGTGAATGTGGTACTTACCTGAATATTTAGCATTAGTACTTATATGTGATAAGTCAGGTTACTTATATGTGACAAGCAATAGTACTTATATGTGATACGCCAGGACACTTGTATCATAAAGGCAGCATTTGCTTATATGTGGTATGTACACTAAGATGATAAGTCACTTGACTTATAGAAACAACACACTAACATGATAATTCATATCACTTATGCAAACATTATTCACATGATGATTCAGTTGACTTATAACAGAAAAACAAACAGTAATTATACATGTTATTAAAAACTTAAGAATTGTTGTTTAGTAAGACGTCACATTTAGAAGAAGAAAAAACACTGAAATATGCTTTGACCCATGTCTTTGCATCCAATTTCTTGGTCCAATGAAATGCGCCTATTATGTGCTCATCCATATACTGACAATTTACTCTTCACTTCACCTAGTTAGTTGATGTGTTAATGGCCCATTGGTCATCCAATTTCTCGGTCGAGTGAAACCCCGAGAGTAGCTACAGCCACCAAAAAAAAGGAGGCAGGTAGACTATAGTTGAGCCCGTGTCCGTGTGGGAGAAGTGCTATGCACACGACAAACTTTGGACAATGCACACACGATGGTTAAATCTGGCCAGACATACGTAGGGTTGAGCAAGTCGCCGTCGCTGTATTGTTGTGCAATTTTGTGTTTGATAAAATGCATGCATAGGTGATATGCTGCTTTGAATAGTGATTGCGCCTCCACTGATGGGTGAAGTGTGCATGGTTGGTTCGTCTACCGGCCCTGTTGGTGGAAACAAAACGATGCAGGGCGGGCTGTGGGTCGATGGTTGTTGATCGTCGGACTCGGTGCGCTAGCTAGCTGCCACAGTCACAAATCAGAACCGAGGAGGAGGGGCCGTGGTGTGGAGGCACAGGCACAGGCGGAGCGCGCAGAGGAGACTTTGAGATGGGCGACGACTGTACTATACGAGCCTGCCGTGCTGGACCGTAGCTGCCGAGTCGCAGTGGAGGTACGTACAGTCCCCTAGTCCACCTCCGTGCTGCAGTGCCAACGTGCCAGCCGGCCGTGTACCACAGCCAGCCACCTGCCAAGCACGGTGGCATGGCACGCACCCCGGCCGGGTGAACCAACCGCCCGCATCTATCCATCCATGTCCACGTCGCAACGACACCACATGAAGAATATCCAAAGTGTTGTTGTATCAAGCACCACCACCACCTGCAACTGCAAAGCAGCAAGGCTGAGCTGAGTTCAGAGGCAGAAAAGGCAGTACTCTACTTTTGTTCGTTTGACTAATATACTTCCAAAATGTTGGATCCGTCCGTTCCCGGTTCGTATCTCCACTCTGCAGCATCTGTTTGGAAACGGACGGAGCACGTGACCGTCGCCGAGCTAACCTACGCCCCACACGCACGCACAGGCACGGAGAGGCGGAGAGCAAAGAGAGTGCAGGATGAGACGCACGCACGGCGTGCGTGGGATGATCAGTGCGCATTCAAAGCCTGAGTCGTGTTAGGGCATCTCCAGTGGGCGGCATCCACCTCCCAAGCTTGCCATCCATAGCGGAGGGAGGCTACCTAATAGTGGATCGGTGGAGCATGTGGGTGCGTCCCCATTTCGATCATGCACCGAAGATGGATCTTCGGCCTGGAATCTGGAGCAATAACGGATTCTCCATTTTTTACCCACAAAAAAAAAACGGATTCTCCATTTTGGGCATACTCTCTGTGACGCCTAGCAGTGAAGCTACGGTGCTTGCTGGTTCTCTTGGGCATCGGTTGTTGGCCGTCGGTCTTATGCCTTGTCCCGTGGTCTGGTGGAGGGATGGTGTCGTCAATCGCTGCCTCTAGCTATTCTTCTCAATGTGATAAGAGCATCTACAACCGGGCATCCCAAATCCTCTTTAAAAGCTCAGCCGGGCTACTCAGTCACTGACCGGTCACGATTTTTTGATCTATATGGACGCCTCAAACGCCCGGGCTGACCGACACCCCTGATATCCAGTCCAAATATGGGACGGATATGAGGGCGTTCGGGCCCGCCCGCCCCGTCGGACTGACAGCGGGGTCTCACGCGGAAACGCCCGGAAATCCAGCGGTCCGACGCTCGTCTCCTCCGTTGGACCGGTGGCGCTGCTCCAGCGGGCCGCGTACTGCCTAGCCTAACTATTTAAGTCGACCGGCGACACCGAAACCCTGCCATCCATCCACATTTTCCTCCGGATGTCCACCGCCGCCGCCACTTTCCACTCCACCCGTCCGCCTAGTAGTCATGCCCCCACACCGCCGGGTGCGAAGCGAGCCATTTCTGACGCCGGAGCGCCGGCTCGAGCTCCTTGAGAGAATCCGGGCTAGGCGCGAAGCCCGGATCGCCGTGGGGTTACCTCCGGATGCAGTGGATCAAGAGGAGGTGAGGAGGGGAAGGAGGATCTAGGGGACGCTTGCGACGCGGATCTGCAGGCGGAGTAGCAGGCCATCCTTGGTTCCCTCTGGTCGGAGTCGGCTGCGGAGGCGAGACGCCGTCGCCGGCAGGAGATGAAGGCGTAAGAGGTCGCGGAGGAGGCGGAGATGTTCGTCTACATGGATGAGGTCGAGCAGGAGGAGGATGACCGGAGCCCTCCTACCCGCCCGTCCAGCCGGCGCCCGACACCGTTGTCGTGGACATCTCCGACGATGAAGACTAGTTAGCGTAATACGTAGGATTTATTTTGCATGCTTTGTATGGATCTACGAGATGAAATATGAGAGAGGAGGATGAAGAGTGACTAATTTGAGACATGACCGGTCACTGTCAGCGGATGCGCCCGGTCGCGTCTGTGTGAGTTTGAGGGGCCGGATTTGCAAAGTCCGGCTGTTGATGCTCTAAATCCAGTGAGCAACTATACTGCTTCATTTGTTCATGGATTTTTTGCGCTCGACCGATTGAGATCCCCCTTATGCATATGAACGAAAATCGTTGCAGTTTCCAAACTTGCTTCATTCTCGTCCTCGTCTCGTGTCCAACCCTGTCCTGCCCGGTCCGGATATCATATCACAGCAAGCAGAGAAAGACCGCACGCACGCACGCACGTACGCGCCCGCGCCCATGGAACGATTTGGAACCATTCCCTCCCTGTCGACTCGACGCATGGAACAGGAGCAGTCATGGGAAGGCAATGCGTGCGTGCTGTGATGGTGCTACAGTACCGTACATGGCAATAATATAAACGCAATGCAGCGGTGGTTTTGTTGTCTCCTTGTGAGCAGAGGAGAGGAGATCGAGAGACCGCCCGGCCGGCCGGCGGGCAGGCGAGGCGACGGTCCACGCGGGCAAAGGGGGAAGGCTGTATCCCCCACCCAACCACCTGCAAAGCATGCAGGGCACACCGTCAGCTGGGCTGAGCTGGGTTCAGAGGAAGCGGCCAAGCCTGAAAAGCAGATTCTCGTTGTTGATACGTACTGTACTGGAGTAGTAGTGTAGTACTACACTTTGTTCCATCCATCTGGTGATTGTTTTGGAGTAGGTAGGTCGTGCTCCGGTTCGCTCAAGCTGGCACAGGAGATCGTATCCTGCCGGAAACACCGATCACAGGCGCAGCGGTGTCTCCACTTCCACTCCACTTATTACATGCTGGCTCCTCTTGCAAAACCTGCATTGCCCCGGCCGGCTGGACGGACGGGGCAGCGTGACAGACAGACGTGGCATGTTCTGGGCCGGCCTCATACGCGCGCACGCACCGTCGCCAAACTGGCCACAGGCTCTGAGAGCGAGAGACGACGCACGACGTCGACGATGCACCGCACCGGCCAGGCGGCCACCAAATCCATCCACACATCGTCGACCGGTCTGGGATCGGCCTGTTGATCTGGTGTGCGTTCGCCGTGTTACTAATCCAGACGCGCAATCAAAGCGAAGCAAACCAACGGCCGTGTTTCTTGCTGCTGCATTATACATTGTGGGAGCTTAGATGTGACATCCTTAAAAAACATCTAGATGTGAATTAGTCAAACTGATATGGTAAGAGACAGACAATAGGTACAGTTGATGTTAATTCAGGGTGTGTTTGGTTTGTGCCCTGGCTAGCCTAGCCAAAAATTTGGCGTGATCAAAGTGAGGGCATGACCAAAATTTTGGCAAGATATAATCGTTTGGATTGTAGCCAATGTACTTGGCAACATTTTGGCAAAATTGCTAAGATTTCATTTGGTTTGCCACCAACCGAGTTGCCAAATACTCCCCCCGTTTCAAAATAGATGACCCAACTTTGTATAACTTTAGTACAAAGTTAGTACTAAATTGGGTCAAAGTTAGTACAAAGATGGATCATCTATTTTGAAATGAAGAGAGTAGTTGGTACGAGTAACTTGGATTGATTAATGTTTCCTTGATTTGATTTTAATCTGGTTGTACCTTGAGCCAACAAAGAAGGGACACATAAAAAACTTATGTTTAATAGTAATATAAAAATTAATTAACTATAACATGCCAAAATAAACAAAATGAGTGTGCAAGAGTATAGAGACTGACGAAAACCAAGATAATTAGTACTAGAGATTTTGGGACAATTAGTCCAGTAGTAAAAGATTTTCTTTATTGAAGGGAGTACAGTAATAGTAAAGAGTTAAAAAAAAGGGTCCAGTAGTGAAAGGTGTTTTTTTAATGGAAGAGTAGAAGGCATGTTTTTTTAGGGGAAGTGATCCATCCAAACGAACGCGTCAATGAAAAAATCTATCCACAAAGCTGTTCGGCCATTTTTATTTTTTTGCGGTAAGCTGTTCAGTCATCATGCAGCTTCCCATGCGATTAATCCGCTGTATTGGTCGCTTTTAAAAAACAGACGAGACCACCGTAAAATCAAAACCTAACCAGACCCACGTAATAAGCGGACGAGAGCGTGCTGCCAATTTTTTGGCGAGCGTTTTCTGCGCCCTCGCCGCGCCTGTGAATTGGCGAGAATACCACGCGGGCGCTCCGGGCGGGCTGGGCGAGCCGATTTTTTGGCGCTACTCCAAACGGCTGCCAAATCTCGTGGGCGAGCCGATTTTTTGGTACGGCGAGCGTTGGTGGTAAACCAAACACACCCTCAGTTAATCAGCAGCCATACGGTGAGGATTTGTGTTGCATAAGGAGGCCGGTTGAAGGAGAACGAGAGGTGAACCGTGGCCATTCTACGCAAGATCATGTCGGTGCTCGCCGTCTGGCTGTTTCATTTTGCTAGCTATGGCTTTTGCTTATATGAGTACTTGATACTTTGTCGCTGTTATCCTGGCTAGTCTGCTAAGGTGATGTATCGGTTCTCGTCCCAAAGTGTTCGTTCCAATATCGGTCAAATGCCGTCGGTTTTCTAGCAGTGCGTTGAACTCACTATCTCATCCTTCTCTCCGTTGAATGGACAGGGGGCTAGACCGGTTAAAAAAAGCAACCAATAAATTTTGCAACTATTATTGAAACAAGCGGCCGATTAATTGAGTAGTGGTAGTAGTAGCAGTTATAGTGGGATACTATATTCCCTCGCCCTCTCTCGATCGAACAAACGGTCATGGGAAGGCATGATGGTACATCATCATAACAAAACAATTTGTAGCGCACTACGTTGTTTAGACAATGAGAACGTGCGACTTGAGCTGTGCTTGCCCAGTGCGGAGTTAAACAGAAGGTTGCTTTGTAGTATGATCTCATCTGAGCAGGAAAGCAGAACCTTCATATGAGGCAGAAAAGTACTTCTATTCGTTTGATTACTACATCTAAAATATTTGATCCGCCCGTCTCTGGATGATGGAGTGAATCGGATGAGTTATTCGCACCACTCTCGCGTGCTAAAAAACCTCGTCCTTAAATTCGTGAATGATGTCAGAAAATATGCATTTTGGTAGGAACTTGATTATGGGCTACCGAAATATCAGTACGACTCAAAGTACAATGGAATCAACATGAAGCAGCCGTGAGCATCTGGTTAGCCCTGCTCGTCGTGTTTGCAACGACGGAGATGGTACGAGTAGGAGGTTATTAGGTTGCCAAATAGAGGTTATTTTTGCTACAATGAGGGATTGTTAGGTGAAAAAAAGCACATATGTTGTTGCTTATCTATTGCAAGTTGCTGGTGCTTTCACATATGCTGAGTGGATTAAAAGGGAGTGGGAGGGCATATCTAAGACAGTCATTAGGGATCTTGCCATGAAGAACATGAAGCTGGAGAATAGGGTCAAAGAGTGTGAGGCAAAAGTACAATACAGAGGAATCGTCATGAAAGAGGGCAATGGGTAGGATGCAGAAGGAAAGACTATTGTCTAGGGATAGGATGTTGGGATTTCAACTGTTATGTATCTTCCCATGTTTGCCATTATGTTTGCTGTCATTGTTTTTTTTTTTAAGTTTGTTATCATTGTTAGCACATAGGACATGTGTAATGAGTGATGCTATTGTGCTGTTGAGACATCATGATATATTGTTTGATGTTGAAATGATGGAATATTTAGTGAATGTGGTACTTAAGTGAATATTTAGCATTAGTACTTATATGCGATAAGTCAGGTTACTTATATGTGATAAGCAGTACCACTTATATGTGATAAGTCAGCCACTTACATCAGAAAGGCAGCATTACTTATATGTGATACGTACTAATATGATAATGCACTTGACTTATAGAAACAACACACTCACATGACAGTTCAGGTCACTTATGCAAACAGTACACTCACATGATAATTCAGGTGACTTATACCAGAAAACACACAACACCTATTCATGTTATTAAAAACTTCAAAATTATTGCTTAGTAAGATGTCACATTAAGAAAAACCAATGGAATATGCTTTGATCCATTTCTTTGTATCCAATTTCTCTGTCCAGTGAAATTCTGCTACACTCTGTTCGTCTATATTCTGATAGATTACTCTCCACTTGACCTGGTTAGCTGATCTGTCCATAACCCATAGGTCATGCTTTAGCACACCTTTTTTGTGCTTCTAAACTAGTAAAATGTACAACACCCTGCGAGTAGCTACAACAGAGAACAAATGGTTAAACTGACGCCGGAACTGCCTCCGCCCGAAAAAAGAGGATCTCGTACGCATGGGGAAAGGAGGCGACGCGGCTTCCCTTTGCGCGCCGCCGGCGCTGCTGCTGGTTCTCTCTCCCTCCGCCAGCCGCTCCGATGGCGGGAGGGAGGGGGAACCTCGGATCTATGTGTGGGGTGGGTTTGTAATTGGGTTAGGGTTGTGGGAGACGTTGCCGAGGCCGTTGCGGCGGCGTCGCGTCTGAATAAGTTTCCTCGGTCTCTGTTCGGGGTCGCGGGCTATGGTGTCTGGAGATCAAGCGTCACTGGTTGGTTGGGTCCTTGGATGGGAGGTGGTTGTGTGGAGACGTTGTTTTTTCTTCCTCCTCATCAGTATGATTTTCTGTTGCTGCTCTTCTTCATTCTTTGTGCTACTGCTGGAGGGATGCCCTGCTTTGTCTGGGCGGTTGGCCTGGCCGCGGCGCCGGGACCGGATCCTAGTTCTCTTCCATCTGGAAAGGGGCACATATAGCGGTACTCAAAGGCATAGATGGCGAAGGCTGGTGCAGGCGTGTTGGATGCACATGTGTGTCCTTATCCTTTTGGCGCTGATGCGAAGAAGAAGGGAAGCAACGTGACGATGATTATGCCGTGTTTGAAGATGATGACCTGCTAGTGTTTGGTTGCAGATTCTTGTGTTGCAGGTGTCTTCTCACAAGTTTTGGGAATGATGACACAGAGCTCCGAAGACCTTCGTGTTTTACTGGTTGTTTTATGGTGCTTTTTGTTTTTCAGATTCTTTATACGTGTGTTAGGGTCTGCTTGTATGGGTCGAAGACTTTGTATTATTTTGTGATTTGAATACAAGCACACTTTCTAAGAAAAAAAACAAAGAACAAATGAAGGTAGGCAGACGATAATCCTACATGTACATAAAAGGTATATAATCCTACGTAACTTTCCTAACCAATTCCCCCTCCCCCGGTTTTCTAGGGGGTGGGTCCTTCCTCCTCCATCGATTCAATCCCATGTTTTTGTGTTATTTGTTTCATAAAAATTGTAAATAATTTTACGTAGGTGTAGCATTGCTCCAGAGTCATCCCAACCGGCGATGTAGGGGGAGGCTGTAGAGGCGGCGTGGGGAAGTGGTTTTGCCCGGTCCCCCGAGGCACCATGCATGAATGCATCAATGTGTAATGGTTTTCTTGTTTTTTTTTTGCAAAAATTAATGGTTTTCTTGTTATTTGTTAGTCCGTCCGTCCTATAATATAAGAGCGTATTTTACACTAGTGTAGTGTTAAAAATGTTCTTATATTACGGAAGGATTATCTGATAAAATGCATGAATTGGTAATGGTCTCGGTAAGCCGAACCCCACCGCGGCGCAGCTGCAGCTGCAGCTGCGTTGCGCTGCCAGAGTCGCAAATCACGCGAGAGGAGGAAGAGGGGCCGTGGGGTGGCAGGTATAGGCGCCGTGCGTGCGTACGGGCAGGCGGAGCGCGCAGGGCGAGACTGCGAGATGGGCGCCGAGGCCGCCGAGGCGCAGTGGACGTGCAGAGATACAAGTCTCCTCTAGTACCCCGCTCGCTTTTTTCCTTCCCGCAACATGCAACCCGACCGTGTACCACCCAGCCAGAGCCAGGCCAGCCACCCTCAAAAAAAAAAAAAAAAAAGAGCCAGGCCAGCCACCACCTGCCAAGCACGGTGGCATGGCACGCGGCGGCCGCGGGCGCCCCATCGATAGATCCATCTCCATCACAGACGCGGCATGCGAGTCACAGTAACGCTCGATCACAGACGTAGGATGAACCTGTTCGTTTGGCACAAACAAACGGACTGCACGGCTCCAAATCGTCCGCAAACAAACAGACTGCACGGCGCAATGCGCGACCGCATACACATTTTCTGTCCGTTTGAAGTTCGGCCCGTCCTATTTCACAGGTTTGCGTTCAGACCGATGTCGAACGAACGCCCACGCGTACGCCTCGGACCCGCTAGACAGCCGGGCACCTAACTCCCACCGTTCATATTGACTGCGCACGCGCGGGCGGCCGCCCTGGCCGAGCGGTCTCCGTCCTTTTTAATGTGGAAGCTGTGGACCGGCGGGAGTCCACACTTCCACTCCCGACGACGCGTGCCTCCTCGAGCCCCGACAACCAAACCCTAGCCCGCCGCTCATCCATTTCCCCTGCCGGCCACCATGGGATGGCATTAGATCCCCGACCGCAAGGGAAGCACGACCGCGAGGCCGGGTTGTCCTTCGACCGTGGCCGCCGCTCCACTCCTTCACCTCCACCTCCGACACCCGCCTTCCACATCGCACCACTGGCGGCCGAATCTCCGTCGCGACCGTACGTCAAGGCGGAGGTATGCAAGCGTTATCGAGAGATGCGCACGCCGCTGCCGTGGAACGACGTGCCCTGCCCAATAACCGGCATGTCTCCACGGATTCCCCCGATCCCGATGAGCGGCCGGGCCCGTCGGGAGGAGATCAACTGACGTCGCGCCCGTCTGCTGGCGTAATATTTGAAGTCCGAATAAACGGACAGTTTGGGATGCAAGGGGCCGCACGACCGCAAGTGGAGAGGCGTGTCTATTTTTCCGCGTCATAGGGACGAAATCCGGACGAAACGGACGTGGGTTTGGGTCGTGCGTTGGAGTTGCCCTAACGTGCCGCTTTGAACAATGGTTCTACTAATGGATGAATGGGTTTCATGTAACAGCAGCGCCAACATGCAAGCTCCACCTGCCAAGCACGCACGGTGGCTTGGAGGCAGCACGAGGCAGGATGAACAGGCTGTTGATGCATGGGGACGCGGCACGAGACCAGCTCAGAGGAGCAGTGCTTTTGTTGAGGCGGTCCAGCCAGCTGCGGCAACCAACCATAACTTTTCTTGAGCTGAGAGATAGGGCTGGCAAACCGCCAAGGCAGCAGCAGGATTTGTCTCCGGTTCCATGGAAAATGGGGAGGCGTATCTTCTGATTCTCTTTTTGCGAAAGTTGCACATTGCCCAGGGAAGGGAACCGGTTGGCAGGACGGAGCAGTGTGACCGTTGGGGCGTGATCTCCGGTTCCTTCTTCCATGGAGAAGAAGTGGCCGGCCGTTTGGAGTTTTGTCATGGCCTGGCCTGCCGATCTCGCATGCGTGCACCGTCGCCGAGCTTAATTAGCCACAGCCGGTCCTGGCAAAACGAAAACAAGAAACATGAAAGCCGTTACGGCTGGGGTTGGTCGACCGGGCCTGGTAAAAAGTAAAAGCGGAAAAAAGGAAAAGCCGTCCAACCCACCTCTCTCCTGCGCGAGCTGACGATGGGCACCAACATCAGGGGAAAAAGTCTAAAATAAACCTTGAATTTGTAGACGAAAGCTAAATCAAACCCCAAACTTCAAATCCCGGAAATCAGCACATCGAACTCTTTGGTCCTGGTCTATTTTTAACCTTAAGTGAGTTTCCAAATAGGGATTGTCAATGTGGCATGTTAAACCCCAGGATTGTTCGCTGTGGACTCGACTGGGCTGGCCCATCAGGCATGGAGCGAGTTTTTTTTTAACGTGTGACGTAAAAAGTATTTCTTCACTTCCTTAAAGCGCGATGTGACAAAAACTACTCGGGCAGAGTCGAACGAACCTAGCCGAGTTAAGCTCACCCCGCTAGCCACTAGTACAGACAACTAGCCAACATTTCCAAATTTATCAGGATGAAACCGGCCTCTCTATATATAAGCGCATGTGTGGCGTGTTCTCCTCATCACTACGTACATTATTGAGCGAAAAGCAAATTAGCCGAGGCGACGATGGCTAAATTACTTGTTCTCGTCGCCGTTGAGTGGGTGATTCAAAAAGAATAAAAAAAATGTGCTCGTAAAAAATAAAAGCAAAAAAACAAACAATATGAAGAAAATAAAAATAAAATAAAATTATAATGAAGAAAGAAAAACCAGAGAAAATGTGTTGGCTATAAAGTATAATGAAGACAAAAACAGAAGAAAACCAAAGAAAAAATAAATAAAAATAAAGAAAAACCGGAGAAGCGCGAGCAACTACGTTAATGGGCCGGCCCAATTCAGCGACTACCGGTTAAATCCTCTCACGGTTTAAAATAGACCGGGATCGGAGAGTTTGGTGTGCTAATTTCAGGGATTAAGAGTTCAGGGTTTGATTTAGCTTTTGCCTGTAAGTTTAAGGTTTATTTTGGACTTTTCCCAACACCAGAACAATTTCCTTTTTTGTTTGCCTCCCTCCCTGCAACTCCAACAGCAATTAGCCGAGGAGCCAAGCATGGTGAGAGGTGTAAGAGGAAGTCTAGTAGAGCCCTCAAACTCTCAAACCCCTAAAAATAACTGCTTTTTTATAGTTTTTGTCAAAAAAGCCGTAGATTAGAACCCCTAAACCCTCAAACCCGTAAAAAAAAAAAATTAGAGGTCGAACCCTCAAACATTTTCCCAACCTGTAGAAGTGAGGGTTGGGAGGAAAAACTCCCCCCAACCCGCACTCCTCTTCCACCCGCGGGAGGGAAGTTTCATCCCCGCGTCGCGCCCTCCCCAGATCCCGCCGCCGCCGCCGCCAGCCCGCCGCCTCTCCGCGCCCCCGCCGCCCGCCGCCCGCCCGCTGCCCCTCCGCGCCCCGCCCCTCCGCATCGACGCCGCCCGCCCGCCGCCCGCCGCCCCCGCGCCCCGCCCCGGCCGCCCGACCCGCCCCGAACGCCGCCCGCCCGCGTCCCCGCCCCGCTCGACGCCGGCCCCCGACGCGTCCCCGCCCCGCTCGACGCCGGCCCCCGGCTCCCGAAGGTGAGATTTTTTTTTAATTTTTCAGTTTTTAATTTTTGCTTCCTTAGCACTCACAATTGTTGCCACTCGGTATGTAGATGGAGGTGAACAACGACGACATGGACTCGTTGTCCGATTCGTCGGATTGGTCGTCATCCGACGATTCAGACATCGACGAGTTGTTGCAAGACGACGACGTCGAGATGATGAGCCTCCTCGTCGACGTGCAAGCGTTTGAAGACCGCGCGAAGCTTATGGATCAGAGGAGAGGGTCGAAGATGGGGCGACTCACCATCTACCGAAACCGCGCTCTTGGACACGAGCATTTGATGCAAGACTACTTCGCGGAGGTACCTACATACCCTCCTCGTCTCTTCCGCAGAAGGTACCGAATGCGTCGTAGTTTGTTTGTGAAGATTGTCACCGATTGTGAGGCCGCCTCCGATTACTTTAAACGTCGTAGATCTGCCACCGGTATCATGGGGTTTAGTGCATATCAAAAGATATCGGCGGCAATGCGGGTACTCGCTTATGGCATACCCGCGGATTATACCGACGAGTATCTTCGCATTGGGCAAGATACAACCACGGAGTCTGTCCGTAGGTTTGCCAAGTTGGTCATCCGGTTGTATGGTGAGCAGTATCTTCGGGCACCAAACGAGGAAGATACAAAGAGATTAATGGAAATGAATGAAAAAAGGGGATGGCCGGGGATGCTTGTTAGTCTTGATTGCATGCATTGGAGGTGGAAAAATTGCCCAAAGGCATGGCACGAAATGTATTGCGGTAAAAGCCGTGATGCTACCATTGTGCTTGAGGCCGTAGCATCGGAGGACACATGGATTTGGCATGCATTCTTTGGGTTGCCGGGAACACTCAATGATATCAATGTCCTTAATAGATCTCCTTTGTTCAAAAGATTAATTTCTGGGGATGCTCCAGCTTGCAACTACAAAATCATGGACAATGAGTACTCAATGGGATACTATCTCACCGATGGCATCTATCCCAAATGGGCAACTCTTGTGAAGTCCATCAAGGAGAAAAATGGGGTGCCCTTAACAAGAAAAGAGGTTCATTTCACCAAGGCATAAGAGGCAGCCCACAAGGATATTGAGAGAGCTTTCGGTGTTTTGCAAGCAAGGTTTGCCATAGTTCGGGGTCCAGCTCGGTTTTGGGACAAAAAACCTTGGTGAACATCATGAAATGTTGTGTGATTATACACAACATGATCCTAGAGGATGAGAGAGGGTTAAACCTCCCTTGTTTCTATGAAAATGTTGGTACCCGTGTGCAACCGGAAAGAAACCCTTCTCGCATTCATGCTTTTCTTCAAGCACATCGTGAAATTGAGGATGCAACCACTCATGGTCGGCTCTGGGATGATCTAGTAGAGCACCACTGGCAGTTGGATGGGCGGCGCATTGGCCCATGATGTATCTTTGTTTTACTTTTCTATGTCCTATTTTATTTGAACAATTATTGTAATTTGCTCAAACATTGTTGTAATAATTTGAATGATTATTGTTTTATTCGGTGGTGTAATAATAACTAGAATGATTATTGTTTTATGTCAAACGTGATGGAATTTGTGATATGTCATATGATGAAATGTGTGATATGTGAAATGACAGTTTTAAAGGTTGGGGTTGAGGCAAAGACTAGAACCCTCAAATCCAACCCTTAAAGCAGTTTAAGGGTTGGGTTTGAGGGTTCTAGTCTTTGCCCCTGTTTTTCAACCCTTAAAAGTGCCAAAAACTGGCACTTCTCAACCCTTAAAACTGCTTTAAGGGTTTGAGGGTTTGATGGTTGTACTAGACTTGCTCTAACGGCGGGTAAACCAGCGGCCTCATCCATCCATCCATGGATGATGATGGCTTGCTGGTCACGCCACCATAAGCCCGTGTCGCTGGCTGGTGGGCCCGGCAGGAGGAGGGGCAGAGAAGATTCCAGCACCCTCCCTCGGGGATGGGATTGGTAGGAAGACGCAGTAGGCGGCCCCACGGCTTGCACAGTGCACACACACACCCAAAGTTAAAGAATGGGAAGAAAGAAATCTTTTGCCGTCGCCAGTCCACACAGGTGCTGAATGAATGACCGGACGCGACGAGGACCGGATTTCAAAAATTATTCCAAGATGCGACACGACGCACGAGGCCCTCGCTCTACAAAGCCACCCATCTCCTCTCTCTTCCTCCTCCTTCCGTCCCGTGTCCATCTTTCTTCTCCCTCCGAGCGTGTCGTGCCCCTGCCGCCTCACCTTGCCTCCTCCTCTCCCCACCCGACCCCCGAGCACGACCACTCACCACACACCGTCCATGGCGCCGGCGCTCAAGATCTCCCGCGCGGCGCTCAAGGCGGCGGCCAAGGCCACGGGCTACGATGATCTCCGCAAGATCACCATCTCGCAGTAAGCAAACACCTCTGCTTGTTGAGCGGCCGCCCGCCCTCTTGCTCCCTCCCCTCCGCTTATTCCTCTTACACGCCTCTGACTAACCCGTCCTCTTCTGCAGGTTCCGGGCCTTCTGCACCGCAGCCTCCGACGGCGGCTCCGGTGTCGCCCCGGCCGGCACCGACATCGGCACCACCGTGCTTGGCGCCAAGGGTCCCGGCGCGGTCGGCGCTGAACGCACCGGCGTCGGCACTAACGGCGTTCCCGGTGCAGGGCTCGCCGCCGCCAACCTCCGCGCGCCGGCAGTACCGGCCGGTCTCGGCGCGGAAGGACTCGTCGCTGGCTTCAGGTAACGATGCGTTTTCCCCCTCTCGTCCGCCCGTCCGGCCTACGTGGGAGCGGGCCTCCATCTCACGTTGTCTACTTTGACGACGCAGGGTCGGAGCACTAGTCACCGGCGGGCATGGATGCGGCGGCGCCGCCAAGGCCTACCTCGGTCTCAGGTGCTCTGTCCTTTCCTTCCTCCTCTTTTTTCTTGTGGGTTGCTGTGTTTACTCAAGGTCGGTTTTCAGTGCGCGCCCTAATCTCCCTATTCCTTGCAGGCACTGCGCCTTCTGCGCCAAGGCCTCCGACGGCGGCTCCGGTGTCACCCCGGCCAACACTGGCACTGGCCTCGCCGCGCCTAGCGCTGGGCTCGGCGCGAAGGGCACCGGCACTGGGCTCAG
Organism: Aegilops umbellulata; assembly: GCA_032464435.1. Classification (NCBI taxonomy): domain Eukaryota; kingdom Viridiplantae; phylum Streptophyta; class Magnoliopsida; order Poales; family Poaceae; genus Aegilops; species Aegilops umbellulata. Next base: position 13,432,811 of record CP136057.1, read on the forward strand.
CACGAAGGGCACCGTCACTGGCCCCGCCGCGCCTGGCACTGGGCTCGGCGCGAAGGGCACCGACACAGGGGTGGCCGGTCTCGCCGCCGCCATCGGCGGCCTCGGTGTCAAGGGGGCGGCAGGTCTCGGCCTCAGGTAAGCAGCCGCACTGTACGCTTGGTCGATTTGTGCGTAGCCCGCGCGGGCGGGAGGGCGCCCCTATCCGTTCGTCCGTCTAACTTTTGGTTTGCTTTGATTATACAGGTCCGGAGGGCGGGAGAAATTTCCGCGGGTACGGCCGCCGGCGGGCAAGCAAGCGGGCGCGCCCCAACTGCCATGCTTGGCGTCAAGTGAGCTCTTGTCCTCTTTCCTCTCGTGCGCTACGACGCTTGTGCCGTAGTATTTTTCTTCCTTCATGCCTTTTCTGTGCGCTCTCCTCACGGTTCGTTTTGCTCAGGGCTGCCTTCTCGGCGGATGGGCAACATTGGCCCATCAACAAGGAGGGGCTGATCTTGGAGGAGGTGGCAGGCCTGAGAAAGGAGGTTAGGTAAGTTGCTAGTAGCCATTGATGCTTGATGCGTGCTTCAATGCTCATAGTAGTACTATGATTTGATTTACGCTGCTTCAATGTTCATAGTTGCACTGGTCTTGCCGCGGCTGGTCTCGACACAACTATTTTTATACTGAACTTTTATACTTATTTTAAACTAAGTGTACCATACTACAATTTAAATTTATATAGTTTTCTGTTGCTTATCCACATAATGATGTTTCAAACTAATAACTATATTACTCTTTGTTATAAAATTGTAATGTATATCATTGAATTTTTTATTCGCAAAATTTAAATTGTATGATGTACAAACAATCTCTTTCTTATTAAAAAAATGCTTTGACTTAATTTTCTAATATTGCACAAACTATATATCATGATAGATATTTCCAAATCATATATACAGTTATACACTAACAAATATTTAAATAGTGGTTTCTAGCGTATATTAGGCAATCATATTCGTAGATACTTCTAGGGCATAACAAATGTGACTTGCAAGTTGGGTTCAGTAATAGAATCACTGAAGAACCTAAAATGTTATTGATTTTACATCTGTGTATGATTTGGTTATCTGAAATGCTTTTCTAGACTCACTTGGTTTGATTTGGCCCCAATGAGATCTCCTACCCATTTCTACATCTATATCTATACCTACTAATAAAGTAAGGTGTGTTTCTCCAATTTTTTATCCGTTCATCACCTTTTTTTATTCTATCCAAGGTGGTACTAATTTTTTATGCATCCATCTGTTTTTTTAGGGTTTACCCAAACTTTATTCATCAAAAGCCACATGGAGTGGGATACGGTTTGGATCATGGGGTTGGCCAAACCAAACATGGCGCCCCTGACCGAGATTAAGTACATATTTGGCTAAACTATGTGCTTCAAAATTGACAGCACGACTTTCGTAAATGAAAGAACAAGTAAAAGTTGAAGCTTGAAGCTTTATCTCCTTGATAATGGCCCCGTAGTCTCCCATAGCTCCCCCGTTGATGTCGCCGATGGCTTGTTTAGAATCAGAAGAAATGACAAGTTGATGGACGTTCAGGTCCGAAGCAAGAGCGAGAGCCTCTCTACATGCGATGACCTCCAGAGTAGCAGGGTCGTGGAGACCGTGGATTGACAGGGCTAAGCTCCCCAAGTAGTTCCCGTCGCTATCCCGACAGACTGCTACTGCCACTCCTCTTCGACCCGGTCGAACCCCGACATCGACGTGTATCTTGTAGTGGCCATGTGGTGGGGCTTTTGGCCTTCTTGCTGTAGTAGTGCGGGCTGCTGGGTTGGCCCGAACCTCTCTTCCTCCTTCTTCCCGAATCATCTCCAGCTCCTGAATAAATAGACCACAAAAGAGTGTATAGCATGGGGGCTTTGGAAAATGCCCTCATGGATGGCCTTTCTCCTAGCCGCCTAGATTGCCCATAGTGTGAACGCAAGTTTTACGAACAACGGATGAGATAATGACTGCATGTGTGTGAATAACCATTGTTTCGCATTGGGTTCAGAGGTGGCTGCTATTTGCTGTCCGAGTTCTTCATCAACTAGTGCCCACGTACACCTTGACATGGTGCAATCTACTAGAGAATGCTTCCATGAATCTGGCGCCCCGCATATTCCGCATGCACTGGAGTCCGACATATGCCTGTGTGCTCTTACATCATTTGTGGGTATTGAGTGCTGTGATAAACGCCATAGGAACATTCTGACTTTTCCGGGGACCGCCGTCTTCCACAGCAATTTCCACTCCTTCTCCTCTTTGGCCGAGTTAGACGGGTCGTCAGACCCCTCGAGCCAGGCTTCCCTTCTCCGTTGGATTGCCACAAGCATGTTATATGCTGAACGAACTGTAAAGTTTCCTTTCTTGTCGAGAAACCAGCTCCAGAAATCGGGGATGCTTCTTGTGCATATAGGGATTTGTAGTATGATCTTCGCATCCATAGGCATGAAGAACTCATTCACTTTTTGTGTGTTCCACTTGGCTGACGTTGGGTCAATCAACTCCGAAACAAGGGTGGGCGGATTCTGTGATATACATCCATAGGGGCGCATCATCTCGCCCCGTGGCAGCCATTGATCTTCCCAGATCCTCGTGTCACCTCCATTGCCAATCCTCTTAATCAAACCCAGTTTGAGAGTATCTCTTCCTTCTATCATTGCCCTCCAAATTTGACTCGGGTGGTTTCCAAGACCGCCTCAAGTATTATTGTGTCTGGGTAGTAGATGCTCTTCAGAATTCTGGCACTAAGCGAGTCCGGGTTTTGTAGTAGTCGCCAGGCTTGCCTATCAAGCATAGCCATGTTAAACAGCTCAAAGTTTTTAAAGCCGAGACCCCCCATGCTCTTTGGTTGTGTCATTGTTTTCCAAGACACCCGATGTGGTTTCCGCTGTCCCTGTTTGGAACCCCACCAAAACTTCCTGATAAGCATATTGAGGTGTTCACAAAGGCCCCTCGGAAGCTTAAAGCATGACATAGAATATACAGGAACAGCCTGGGCAACCGCTTTCACCAACACCTCCTTACCGGAAAAACAGTTTTATCCCGAATTTGGTACGTGGGCCGCACACGCTGCCCCCCGGCAAAGCAAGCCCATTGGTTTCCTGCGAGTGCATCTGAGAAACATTATTTATCGCATGGGGCGGCAAATACTCAGAATTCCGCACATGGCGCCAAAGATTGGGCCGGCCCGTTTTCGTTTTCTATCTATTCTGTTTCTATTTTTCGTTTCTTTTTTCTTTTATCCTTCTTTTTTATTTTTTCCTTCCAATTTTATATTTCTTCATTTTCATAAATTCTATTATTCAATTTTTCCAGTATTCCATTTTTATTTATATTTTCGTAAAATCAGCAGAATTTCAAAATTTTGTTCCATTTTGTAATATGCTTGAAACTTTAAATTTTTCTTCTCGCTCCCATTTTTTTCAAAACTAAAAAATGTTCGCATTTTTTAGAAAAATGTATATGTTTTCCAAAATAGTTTGAGATTTTCAAAATAAATTGTATTTTAGAAAATGATGCAAATTCCAGAAATATTCATGTTTATTGAAATGTTCACAAATGTAAAGTATTTTTTTGAAAAATAACATGTTTTAAAAAATTGTTTTCAATGTTCAAAACATGTTTACATTTTCACAAATTGTTCAGAAATTCAAAAAAAAATCTTAAAAATAGGTTCATGTTTTCAAAAAATGTTTGTGAATTTAAAAAAATCGTTTCAAGTTGTGTTCGTTTTTTTCCAAATTTAATGTAATTTTCATAAAAAAATGCTCGCATTTTCTAGGAAAATAATCAGGATTTGAAAAATTGTTCACAAATTTAAGAATATTCAGAATTTCATAATTTTTACTTTATTTATTGAAAAGCTAAAAAATCAGAAAAATGAAAAAATGTTTTGAATGTTAGGCTACATTATGTTTGTAAACATTCGTGCCGGCCATTTTTTAGCTGGAGCTGTTTTTTCAAATGGCTATCAGCACGTGGTCGAGATATTGAGGTCATGAGTGTAATGCTTCAAGTTAGCTGTTGTTTTGGATTTTGATTCGTGTCTTACAAACACACGTCCTTGTGGTAACTGCCACTGGCCTAACCCAAACGCGAACTGTTGTGCATCCCACATGCCATTTAACAATAAAAGAGAATATGTTGGTTGACTATAATTAAAAGAAATTGTAGGCACATGACAATAAAAAAGGATATGCTGGTTTGACTCTGATTTAAATAATATAGGCAAGTAAGCGCTAAAAAAATTTAAAGAGAATAAAACCTGGTAAAGCAGGGACTACCTGATTATGCGCTTATTATGGCGATAATGAGACTCGTTGAATTAGTAATCCATCCGATTACGCCATCGTAGGAGAGCGTGATCGAAGCAACTATGCCCCCAAGGTCACCGTGCAGCCACAAAATGAGGGGGCATCCATAACCTAGACACGGAGGCGGACCTAGAGGAAAAAAAGCACGAGTTGAGTGGTGGCCGCCACATGGACCAACCCCACCAGTATCAAGATCTCGCAGACCAAACATGATCCGTGAGAACACCGCAACTCCTCGCTCTGTCGCCTCACCACTACGGAAACCGTTTTGATGGACACATCAATTACCTCTCCCGATGCTTCTTGCAAAAAAAATAACTCCCGATTCAACACATGGGCATATGTGCTAGTCTTAAATAAAAAATTATGCATTGGTTTAAACATTGGAATCTACTCCCTCCGTCCCATAATATAAGAACATTTTTGACACTAGTGTAGTGTCAAAAACATTCTTATATTATGGGACGGAGGGAGTAGTTATCATAAATTTTATTATGAAACTAAGACATCCATCAAAAAGGAAGACTAGCAAATTTACACTCGACTTTGCCAACAATATAACTGAGCCTAAAGCGACCCTCTCAGCGATTTGCATTTTTAGTCATTCGTTTTTACGATGTGAACGTTTGTGGGTGTCCGATCTCCAATAGCAGTAGCACACCATTCTATTGCTCAATGGGCTAGTTGTTCTAGAGGGGCGCTACTTCGATAGAAAAATCGGTGCATTAATGTTGATTGGGTTTGGTCGGCAAGAAAGCCCCTCTCAGTTTCATGAATCAGCACGACGTTAACACCCATGGGTAAGCGTTAAAATCAAGTGGGACATGCGGGCGATCCCACCTAATCCACTTAGGGCATGTACAATGATGACATATGGATAAAAATCCCCTATGAGAAAAAGTGGGTTGAGACATCTACATTATTGTTTTCTCTCCAATGCATCATTTTGAACCTGTCAAGTTGACTTTGAAGCACATCCAATTTGGATTCATTGACGGAGTCGGTACCTTCGTGTATATCAATCAAAGTATCCCAAATTTCCTTTGCATTCTCAAGACGACTGATTTTGTTGAATTCTTCGAGGCCCAATCCGTTGAAGAGAATATCACAAGCTTGAGCATTGTATTGTAGCATCTTCAACTCTTCTGCGGTAGCTTCACGGTTCAGTTCTCTCCCATCAAAGAATTCACCTTGCAAGCTAGTACACACAATAGCCCAAACGGCGGGGTTATGTCGAAGAATATGCATTTTCATCTTATGCTTCCAACTAGCAAAATTAGTAACATCAAAGTAAGGACCTCTACGGTGGTAATTTCCCTCTCTAGACGCCATACTCTCCTAGGTTGTGAAACCAAGGCTATGATCACCAAAAGCTATGGAAATCAAAGCAAATGGAGAGCAAAGCTATGATACCAATTATAGGATCAAAAGTATGTCTAGAGGGGGGGGGTGATTAGACAACTTGACCAAATAAAAATCTAGCCTTTTCCCAATTTTAAGTCTTGGCAGATTTTAGCAACTTAGCACAAATCAAGTAATCAACCTACACATGCAATTCTAAGAGTATAGCAGCGGAATATAAAACAATTGCATATGAAGGTAAAGGGAGGAGTTTGGAGGGAGCAAACACAATGTAGACACGGAGATCTTTTATCCGTGGTTCCGATAGGTGGTGCTATCATACATCCACGTTGATGGAGACTTCAACCCACGAAGGGTAACGGTTGCGCGAGTCCACGGAGGGCTCCACCCATGAAGTTTCCACGAAGAAGCAACCTTGTCTATCCCACCATGGCCATCGCCCACGAAGGACTTGCCTCACTAGGGTATATCTTCACGAAGTAGGCGATCTCCTTGCCCGTATAAACTCCTTGGTTCAACTCCACAATCTTGACGGAGGCTCCCAAGTGACACCTAGCCAATCTAGGAGACACCACTCTGCAAAAGATAATAGATGGTGTGTTGATGATGAACTCCTTGCTCTTGTGCTTCAAATGATAGTCTCCCCAACACTCAACTCTCTCTCATAGGATTGGATTTGGTAGAAAGATGATTTGAGTGGAAAGCAACTTGGGGAAGGCTAGATATCACGATTTATGTGGTTGGAATGGAATATCTTGACCTCAACACAAGTGTAGGTGGTTCTCTCTCAGAAAATATATGTTGGAAGTGTTGGCATGTTCTGGTGGCTCTCTCCACGAATGAAGAGTGGGTGGAGGGGTATATATAGCCTCCACACAAAATCTAACCGTTACACACAAATCACCAAACTCGGTGGGACCAAATTAGAAAACTCGTTTAGACCGATTTGGTTCATAATGTGACCCTTAGGCATTCGGTGGGACCGATATGTCAACCCGGTGTTACCGATTTTATTAGGGTTATGGCATAACGTAATCTCGGTGAGACCGATTACACAAACTCGGTGGGACCAATTTTGGTAATAGCCAAACAGAGAGTTGGTCAGGCAAACTCGGTGGGACCGATTCGCTCGTCTCGATGGGACCGAAGCGTTACGAAAAGGAAACAGAGAGTTTGCATTGCAGACTCGGTGGGACCGATCGCTCATCTCGGTTAGACCAAAACGTTACGAAGGGAAATAAAGAGTTTGCAATCCCATCTCGGTGAGACCGAGATCCCTATCGGTGAGACCGAAGTGACTAGGGTTTGTGGCAGTGGCTATGTCAAAAGAACTCGGTGGCGCTGGATACAAAGTTTCGGTGGGGCCGAGTTTGACTTTTGGTTTGGGACATATGTGGATATGAGAAAGTAGTTGAGGGTTTTTGGAGCATATCACTAAGCATTTTGAGCAAAAAACTCATTAAGCAACACCTCACCCCCTTTTGATAGTATTGACTTTTCCTATGGACTCAATGTGATCTTGTATCACTAAAAATAAAATGTAGAGTCTTGTGCTTTGAGCTTGAGCCAATCTTTTGTCCTTAGCATTTTGAGGGGTCCATTTTCTAATACATGCCATGCCAATCATTGAGCTTTCCTGAAATATTTATCTTGAAATAGTTTATCTCAATGAGCTATATGTTGTTAATCATTATGAAAACCACCCTGGGATAGTTGCACTTTCACTAGGCTCTCATCATAAGCCGGTGCCACCTAATACTTTCTTGGATACTCTGTGTAACCCCTCAGTCAAGTTGCCTACAGAGGAAGATCTTGCTATTCCTGACCTAGAAGCACAATTGGTGGCGGCTCTTCATGTAATTCCTGATTGGACAGTTCCATATTTGGCATATATGACCCGGGGCAAGTTACCTGAGGATGAAACATTGGCCAGGCAGATAACCCGGCGGTCCAAGTCAATGACCATTTTCAATGGGGAGCTACATCATTGCAGTGCCACAAGGGCGTTTCAACGTTGTGTTTCACCCGAAGAAGGCCGTGAGATTCTGCGAGAAATTCATGAAGGAGATTGTGGTCATCATGTCGGATCTAAATCTCTTGTTGCTAAAGCTTTTCGTCATGGATTTTATTGGCTGACGGCTGATGCTGATGCTAAAGACCTGGTCAGTAAGTGTGATGGATGTCAGAAATTTTCACGATGAGCCCATGTGCCGGCTCAAGAACTGAGGATGATTCCAATTACTTGGCCGTTTGCAGTCTGGGGGCTTGATATGGTTGGGCCTTTCAAAAGGTCCAAGGATAAAAAAGCGCACCTCCTGGTGGCAGTTGACAAATTTACAAAGTGGGTTGAGGCAGAGCCGGTCAGCAAATGTGACGCGGCAACGCCGGTTCAATTCATTAAAAAGGTGATTTTCCGTTTTGGCTTTCCCCACAGTATCATTACTGATAATGGCACTAATCTATCCAAGGGTGCTACGAAAGCACTTTGTCAACGTGAGCATATCCGGCTTGACGTGTCATCAGTGGCTCACCCCAATCTAATGGTCAGGCTGAGAGAGCCAATCAAGAGATCCTGAGAGGCATCAAGCTCCAGCTTATGGTTCCCCTGCAGAGGACGCCGGTTTGTTGGGTGGAGGAGTTACCTTCCGTGTTATGGAGCATTAATACCACCCCCAACATATCTACAGGTTACACACCTTTCTTCATGGTTTATGGAGCAGAGGCAGTTCTCCCTAGTGACATCCGGCATGACTCGCTCCGTGTGGTGGTTTATGTTGAAGCTGACAATGAAAAAGCACGTCAAGAGGCGCTTGACTGATACGTCTCCAACGTATCTATAATTTATGAAGTATTCATGCTATTATATTATCCTTCTAGGATGTTTTATATGCATTTGTATGCTATTTTATATGTTTTTTGGGACTAACCTATTAACCAAGAGCCCATAATCAGTTTTTGTTTTTTCCTTGTTTTTGAGTATCACAGAAAAGGAAAACCAAATGGAGTCCAATTGACCTGAAACTTGACGGAGCTTATTTTTGGACCAGAAGAAGGCCATGGCGTAAAAGAGTTGGGCCAGAAGAGTCCCGGGCTGTCCACGAGGGTGGGAGGTGCGCCCACCCCCCTACCTCGTGGACAGCCCAGAGATCCCCCTGACTTGTTACCGATGCCAAAAGCTCTTATATATACAGAAACCCCCAGAACATAACCTAGATCAGTAGTTCCGCCGCCGCAAGCCTCTGTAGCCACCAAAAACCAATCTAGACCCGTTCTGGCACCCTGCCGGAGGGGGGATCCCTCACCGGTGGCCATCTTCATCATCCCGGCGCTCTCCATGACGAGGAGGGAGTAGTTCACCCTCGGGGCCGAGGGTATGTACAAGTAGCTATGTGTTTGATCTCTCTCTCTCTCTCTCTCTCTCTCTCTCTTGTGTCCTTGAGGTGGTACGGTCTTGATGTATCGCGAGCTTTGCTATTATAGTTGGATCTTATGATGTTTCTCCCCCTCTACTCTCTTGTGATGGATTGAGTTTTCCCTTTGAAGTTATCTTATCAGATTGAGTCTTTAAGGATTTGAGAACACTTGATGTATGTCTTGCATGTGCTTATCCGTGGTGACAATGGGATATTCACATGATCCACTTGATGTATGTTTTGGTGATCAACTTGCGAGTTCTGTGACCTCGTGAACTTATGCATAGGGGTTGACACACGTTTTCGTCTTGACTCTCCGGTAGAAACTTTGGGGCACTCTTCGAAGTACTTTGTGTTTGTTTGAATAGATGAATGTGAGATTGTGTGATGCATATCGTATAATCATACCCACGGATACTTGAGGTGACATTGGAGTATCTAGGTGACATTAGGATTTTGGTTGATTTGTTTCTTAAGGTGTTATTCTAGTACGAACTCTTGAATAGATCGATCCGAAAGAATAACTTTGAAGTGGTTTCGTACCCTACCATAATATCTTTGTTTGTTCTCCTCTATTAGTGACTTTGGAGTGACTCTTTGTTGCATGTCGAGGGATAGTTATATGATCCAACTATGTTATTATTGTTGAGAGAACTTGCACTAGTGAAAGTATGAACCCTAGGCCTTGTTTCCTAGCATTGCAATATCGTTTGTGCTCACTTTTATCATTAGTTACCTTGCTGTTTTTATATTTTCAGATTACAAAAACCTATATCTATCATCCATATTGCACTTGTATCACCATCTCTTCGCCGAACTAGTGCTTCGCCAAACTAGTGCACATATACAATTTACCATTGTATTGGGTGTGTTGGGGACACAAGAGACTCTTTGTTATTTGGTTGCAGGGTTGTTTGAGAGAGACCATCTTTATCCTATGCCTCCCACGGATTGATAAACCTTAGGTCATCCACTTGAGGGAAATTTGCTACTGTCCTACAAACCTCTGCACTTGGAGGCCCAACAACGTCTACAAGAAGAAGCTTGCGTAGTAGACATCAAGCTCTTTTCTGGGGCCGTTGCCGGGGAGGTGAGTGCTTGAAGGTATATCTTTAGATCTTGCAATCGAATCTTTTAGTTTCTTGTTTTACCACTAGTTTAGTCTATAAAAGAAAACTACAAAAAATGGAATTAAGGGTACCTCATATGCTTCATCTTTTTATTGTCTTTCGTGAAAATGATGGGAAGGAAAATTGTGCCAAAGTGTTAGAGAAGAATGCATTAGAATGTTTGGCACTAAATCTTTGAATGATGAGTAGGATTGCAATGTTATTAGTATGAACTCTTTGAATATCCATAGTACTAATGATGATTGCACTAGTCATGATGAATATGTCTCTTGTAAGCATGTAAATTTTTGTGGAGTGCATAGAGTTTGCAAGTACACACCAAATAGGGAAGATAGATTTTGAAAGAGGCATAAGTATTTAGAAACTAAATGGTTGCAGGAGAGGCTAGATGCTTGTGGTGAAAATTTAAAATTTCTTTGCCATCCTTGTGAACTTTGCAATGAACATGATCATTTAAATCCCCAATGCAAATTGTTTCATGATCGTATCGTGTCCAAAAATGGTGATGACTTGATTTACCTTGCACATCATAATGAACTTAGTTTGCTTTTGGGTTATGAAGAAATGAAACGTATAACTAAGGATATGCCAGAATTTGTCCTTGATAAAGTTCTCGATTTTGATCTAGAAGAAATTTTTATGTATTGTGCGGTGAATTGAATTGAAAATCTTTATATTGCCAATTAAAGAAAAGAAAACAAATAGAAGATGAAGAGAATACTAATGATAGGAAAGAGATTTCCCAATATCCTCCTATTCTTTCTTATGATGAATCAGGTGACGAGGAGGAGCTTCCTATTCAACCAATCTCATTAATAAGGATCTCCAAAAAGAGGATTAAACCCACACATGATGTGAAGAAGAAAAATAAAAGACAGAGAAGAAAAGATAAAAAGGTATCCCTCCCAAATGATATTGCTCCTATTACTCATTGTGATGATGATAATTGCTATACTATTGGTGCTATCCATACTATTAATGATGAGAGTGATTATGCTTATGATATGAAAATGCCCAAGCTTGGGGATGCTATGTTTGATGAGAATGACATGTTTGAGAATATATTTGCTGCAATTAATGTTTGTCCCAAGCTTGGGGATGCTATGTTTAATGAAGATGATATTTTTAGCCTCCCAAGTTTTGATGAGAAAAGTTATTATGATGATAGCATGCCTCCCATTTATGATGGTTATATTGATGAAAGTGGGTTTGGAAGAGTGTCAACTTTAGGAAGTAATAATCGCACTATTTTGGAGGGTGTTGAATTTTATAATACTAGCACATATGCCCGTGCGTTGCAACGGGAGAGAAAATTGTTATGTACTTTAATTTAGGGAACATTGGATGTGCAAGCATGACATATCAACTCATTAAGTAGTTTTAACTGACACGCTCAATTGACCTAAGGGCACTCCCACTATATTTGAACTTATAATCATATGTATTAACCCTAAATCTAGGTTGTCAATGTGCATTCGATGAACATACAATACGGCCAAGTTCAACATTGTCGGATTGCAATTTTATATTAAGTTATATCATAATCCCATAGTCTCCTAATATACACCCTACCTCATGTTCACCGACAATCCCACGTATAAAGCATCCAGAATATTGGGACTTAATTTCTTCTTTTTGAGAAATGTGAATTAAATCTTTCCTGCTCGTCTGTAGCAAAACAATTGTGTGTTCGTTTCTCGAGGGATAATCGGGACGCACTCCTATCCCTCTATCAAGTCATGGAGCGGTTTATTGATTTTCCATACAACTTGCAAACGTATATACACTGATGAAATTTAGTGTAAGAAAATGAAAAGCTAGTATTTAATTTGATAAGTAAACAAACCCTCTCATCTAGATTTAAGTGCTCGAGGGCAAAAATTATACGGCCAAGAGACAACCCAGAGTGAAGATTAAATCCATCTAACTGTAGCCAGTGACTGCTTGAAGAAGCAGTTTCCACGTAAATATTACATTTTGGCTGCCATGTGGGATAATTGGGCCCGCATACAATGCACCAATTGGATGAAATAAAACCCATCGCATGCATTGGCTGGTGCTCTAGAACGATCTGCTGGAGAGAATAAATCAAGCATTTTTATCGAACGACCCAAAAATAACGGACGTACTCATTGCACCTGGCTTAATAATGATGGATGAAGGTAATAGAGATAAGTATGAGCTACCCCAATTTACTCACTCAAGGTTTCCTTTTCTTTTCTCAACAAATGTTCAGAATCTTAAAAATTGTTTACATTTTTCAAAATTATTTCATTTTTTCAAAATAATAATCTTGTTTTCAAATTTGTTCAGAAATTCAAAAGTTGTTTAGTATTTCAAAATTTCTTCACTTCTTTTCAAAAAATGTTTGAAAACTTAAAAAGGATTAAATCTTTCGCTGCAATTTTTAGAAGAAAAAAAATCAAAGAAATGCGGTGGCTAGGAACGTTGTTAACTCACGGGAGGTCATGTTATTGGTCTTTTTGCAAGCTATTTTATGTTTTGCCATTGTCTCTCTTTTCTTTAATGCTCGTGCTGCAAAACTTGCATTGAAGTTAGCCTGGCGTAGTGGCTGGGTACGCTGTTGTAGCAGCCGCTGGTCGTTGGTTCGAGACCCACCTTGGCACTTTTACTTTTGTTGATTTTTGACCGGACGAAAAGCAAACTCGCTCGAGACTATTTGCGACGGACGAAAAACATCAATCCCATGACGTACGAAAAAACATCTAGGTCCCACCACAAACCAAAAAAAGTGGAGAAACAATCCTCCCTTTAATATTAGGTAAAGATTTATGAAAGTAGATTTGGAGAGTCATGACTTTATTTAGTGATGAATCCACTATTTCGGAAGAGGATTCAATTGATTATAATGAGAACCAAGTTGCTACTTATGATGATTATTGTCATGAAACTTATGCTATAAAAAGTAGTGATGATTATTTTATAAAACTTGTCATGATTATGATTACCCTTTTTCTGAACATTACTATTTTAATATGGAAACAATTTATAGTATTTGAGTTTCTTATGATACTCCCACTATTCCGAATGAGAAGAATTTTGCTTATGTGGAGAGTAATAAAATTTCTATGCTTGTGGATCATGAAAAGAATGTTTATGTGATGGTTATATTGTTGAATTCATTCATGATTCTATTGAAAATTATTATGAGGGAGGAATATATGCTTGTAGGAATTGCAATAATACCAAGTTTCCTCTCTATGTGCTTAAAGTTTTAAAGTTATGCTTGCTTTGCCTTCCTATGCTAGTTGATTATTGTTCCCATAAGTTGTTTGCTCACAAAATGCCTATGCATAGGAAGTGGGTTAGACATAAATGTGCTAGTCATATTCATCATGATGCTCCCATTATGTTTCAATTCTTATCTTTTATGTGAGCATCATTGAAATCATCATGCCTGGCTAGGGGCGTTAAACGTAAGCGCTTGTTGGGAGTCAACCCAATTTTATTTTTGTTCTTTGCTTTTTTAACCTGTTTATTAATAAATAATCTATCTAGACTATGGTTAGATATGGTTTTATGTTTTAATTAGTGTTTGTGCCAAGTAGAACCTTTGGGAAGACTTGGGTGAAGTCTATGTGATCTTGCTGTAAAAAACAGAAACTTAGCGCTCACGAGATTAGCTGCCATTTTTTTACTGGAGAGTGCTTTTAGGTTGATTCTTTTTGCAGATGATTAATAGACAAATTCCTCAGGTCCACCAATCTATTTCAGAATTTTTGGAGTTATATAAGTATTCGAGTGATACAGATTACCACAGACTGTTCTGTTTTTGACAGATTCTGTTTTCATTGTGTTGTTTGCTTATTTTGATGAACCTATGAGTAGTATCGGAGGGTATGAACCAGAGAGAAGTTGTAATACAGTATATATTACACCAATATGAATTTATAATGAGTTCACAACAATACTTAAGTGGTGGTTTTATTTTCTTATACTAACGGAGCACGAGTTTTCTGTTGAGTTTTGTGTTGAGAAGTTTTCAAGTTTTGGGTAAAGATTCGATGGACTATGGAATAAGGAGTGGCAAGAGCCTAAGCTTGGGGATGACCAAGGCACCCCAAGGTAATATTCAAGGACAACCAAAAGCCTAAGCTTGGGGATGCCCCGGATGACATCCCCTCTTTCGTCTTCGTTCATCGGTAACTTTACTTGGAGATATATTTTTATTCACCACATGATATGTGTTTTGCTTGGAGCGTCATTTTATTTTCTTTCGTTTTGCTTGCTTTATGAATAAAATACCAAGATCTGAAATTCTTAAATGAGAGATAGTCTTCACATAGCTACATAATTATTTAACTACTCATTGATCTTCACTTATATATCTTTTTATAGTAGTTTGTCATTTACTCGTGTGCTTTACTTATATCCGATGAGTAAATGGTTGAATGATTTGAATGTCATAAATCTGAAATTATATATGTTTCATATGCCTTTCCCATGAGGAGTAATGCCTTCACATATAAGAAGTAGAGGTGGTAAATTTTTTGAAGGTCACTTGAACAATTCATGAAAGAATATTGAAGGAAGAGAGATTTCACATATAAATATACTATCTTGGACATCTTCTATGATTGTGAGCCCAATTAATTATTTTCAAACATGAGAAAATTAGTTGAAATTGGACAAGGAAGACAACATAATGAGTTATGCTTGGGTATATTTGTATAGAAGTTATATTTTTATGGATCATCTAACATGTGGTGCTTGCTATTTAGAATCCTTTGCTAGCCAAAATATCTGTACTAAGCGGGAATACTGCTTGTGCATCCAAATTCCTTAAACCAAGATTATTCCATGAGCGTCCACCATATCTACCTATATGCGGTATTTACCTGCCGTTCCAAGTAAATTTGCATGTGCCAAACTCTAAACCTTCAAATAATAATCTGTTTTGTATGCCCGAATTGCTCATGTAGCGACTAGGGGCTGTCAGTATCTTCCATGCTAGGTGGGTTATTCTCACGATGAGTGGACTCCGCTCATCATTCACGAGAAAATGGCAGGTAACAGGGATGCCCAGTCCTATGACCAAAAGATCAAAAAAAATTGCAAATAATTTAAACAAAACTCCCCTAGGATTGTTGATAGTTGGACGGCACCTGTTGTTTCGGACAAGCCGTGGAGTGTGACTGCTGGTGGAGGGGGAGCAAAATCTTTACCTTTCTGTTTGGGAACTGCCTATAATGTATCTAGTATGGAAGATATTGGGAACTCTTGGTCGTTATGTTGACTTCCCTCTGCGAAGGGCCTTTCTTTTACTTTTATGGAAGACTCAATAGTATTCCTTCTCATTCCAACCTACTTTTTAGTTGGCAAGCATCATGTGGTGAAGAAAGTAAGCATATATGGCCATTCAAATATATTTGATCATGAATTATTATTGTTGACAATTATATATATGATAAATAAGTTGGGAGGCGAAACATTAAGCCCCTATCTTTCTCTGTGTTCGATGGATGCTATTTGTTCTAAAAATATGCTTTGAGTGGCAGCAATCATGGAAGACTATATGATAGTTGAGTATGTGGGATTTGCTAAATCAAAGCTCTTACATAGACCCTTCCTGAAAATAAGATGAATTGCAATTTTTTGATGACTGAGAACTGTTTATTAGTTTTCAAGAAAGTTTATGATCTATACTTTAACATGTGAATAGCTTGTTACTTGATCATGAGAAGCTTTATGATATGAGCTACTGTTATGACATATAATGATGCTAGAAAAGGTGATTGAAATTATCATTGATCAAACTTGTGCACCTGCTTGCATTCACACTTCATAAATTATTTCTTTTATCATTTACCTACTCGAGGACGAGCATGAATTAAGCTTGGGGATGCTGATCTGTCTCCAACGTATCTATAATTTATGAAGTATTCATGCTATTATATTATCGTTCTAGGATGTTTTAAATGCAATTATATGCTATTTCATATGATTTTTGGGACTAACCTATTAACCTAGAGCCCAGTGCCAGTTTCTGTTTTTTCCTTGTTTTTGAGTATCGCAGAAAATGAAAACTAAACGGAGTCCAATTGACCTGAAACTTGACGGGGCTTATTTTTGGACCAGAAGAAGGCCATGGAGTAAAAGAGTTGGGCCAAAAGAGTTCCGGGCTGCCCACGAGGGTGGGAGGCGCGCCCACCCCCCTGGGCACGCCCCCTACCTCGTGGACAGCCCGGAGATCCCCCTGACTTGTTCCCGACGTCAAAAGCTCTTATATATACAAAAAACCCAGAACATAACCTAGATCAGGAGTTCCGCCGCCGCAAGCCTCTGTAGCGACCGAAAACCAATCTAGACCCGTTCCGGCACCCTGCCGGAGGGGGGATCCCTCACCGGTGGCCATCTTCATCATCCCGACGCTCTCCATGACAAGGAGGGAGTAGTTCACCCTCGGGGCTGAGAGTATGTACCAGTAGCTATGTGTTTGATCTCTCTCTCTCTCGTGTTCTTGAGGTGGTACGATTTTGATGTATCGCGAGCTTTGCTATTATAGTTGGATCTTATGATGTTTCTCCCCCTCTACTCTCTTGTGATGGATTGAGTTTTCCCTTTGAAGTTATCTTATCGGATTGAGTCTTTAAGGATTTGAGAACACTTGATGTATGTCTTGCATGTGCTTATCTGTGGTGACAATGGGATATTCACGTGATACACTTGATGTATGTTTGGTGATCAACTTGCGAGTTCCGTGACCTCGTGAACTTATGCATAGGGGTTGGCACACGTTTTCGTCTTGACTCTCCGGTAGAAACTTTGGGGCACTCTTTGAAGTACTTTGTGTTGGTTTGAATAGATGAATCTGAGACTGTGTGATGCATATCGTACAATCATACCCATGGATACTTTAGGTGACATTGGAGTATCTATGTGACATTAGGGTTTTGGTTGATTTGTGTCTTAAGGTATTATTCTAGTACGAACTTTTGAATAGATCGATCCGAAATAATAACTTTGAGGTGGTTTCGTACCCTACCATAATCTCTTCGTTTGTTCTCCTCTATTAGTGACTTTGGAGTGACTCTTTTTTACATGTCGAGGGATAGTTATATGATCCAACTATGTTATTATTGTTGAAAGAACTTGCACTAGTGAAAGTATGAACCCTAGGCCTTGTTTCCTAGCATTGCAATATCGTTTTTGCTCACTTTTATCATTAGTTACCTTGTTGTTTTTATATTTTCAAATGTCAAAAACCTATATCTATCATCCATATTGCACTTGTATCACCATCTCTTCGCAGAACTAGGCACCTATACAATTTACCATTGTATTGGGTGTGTTGGGGACACAAGAGACTCTTTGTTATTTGGTCAGGGTTGTTTGAGAGAGACCATCTTCATCCTACGCCTCCCACGGATTGATAAACCTTAGATCATCCACTTGAGGGAAATTTGCTATTGTCCTACAAACCTCTGCACTTGGAGGCCCAACAACGTCTACAAGAAGAAGGTTGTGTAGTAGACATCATTGACCTGCTGGATGAAGAGCGTGACATCGCGGCGGCTCGTTCAGCGATTTACCAGCAAGATCTACGACGTTATCACAGCTGCCGGGTTAAAACCAGAAGTTTTCAAGAAGGTGATTTGATGCTCCGGCTCATACAGGATCAAACTGACATGCACAAGTTATCCCCACCTTGGGAAGGACCTTTTGTGGTCAGTAAAAATCTGAACAATGGATCATACTACCTTATCGACATTCCGGAGCACAAGGATTCGCGTAAGTCGGAGGAGGAGACCCACCGGCCGTGGAATATTGCTCATCTTCGGCCTTTCTATACTTGAGCCACCAGCTCTTCCAATGTACATATTTTTGACAATGTATATATATATTATATTTTTAATAAATCCGGCATCCCTGAGAAAGCAAGGCCTTTGTCATTTCATTTCCAAGAATAATGAGTCTTTATTACTTACAACATGATCACTTGGGGGCTTCCTGTTCAAACGTAGGTGTATTCACCAGAGAGAACATAGCGTCACTACCCTTTTGATCCGGTGCAACGCCACAATTATGGTCACTTGGGGGCTTCTTGATCGTATTGAATCATAGCGCTACTACCCTCTTGACCGAATATGTCACTTGGGGGCTTCCTGTTCAAACATAGGTGCGTTCACCAAAGATAACATAGCGTTACTACCCACTTGATCTTGGTAATTCGGCTATCAAGCCAATATGATAATATCATAAGAGCACAACTCTAGTTATCTTGGTAATTTGGCTACCAAGCCAATATGAAAATTCATAACAGCAAATCTCTGGTTATCCTGGTAACTCGACTACCAAGCCAATATGATAAATTCATAAGAGCACAGCTCTGGTTACCTTGATAATTCGGCTACCAAGCCAATATGATAATTTCATAAGAGCACAACTCTGATTACCTTGATAATTCGGCTACCAAGCCAATATGATAATTTCATGAGAACACAACTCTGATTACCTTGGGATTTTGGCTCTCAAGCCAGTATTATAACTTCGTATGGGCATAACTCTGACCTACTTGGCAGATTAATGACCGGGTTACACAGACCAAAGAGAGTCTGACTGCGTAGCACAGCTCAAACATAGGTTTGTGATGACCCGACAGCATATGATGATATTCAGTACTTGGAATTATTCTTCTAAGTTTTGGGTCATCACCCGTATTGCATTGGCATAATAATCCAGCAGTTTTTATCACATATCACAGGTATGATATTTTTTGAGTATATTCAATCATGATTAAACTGGCCCTGGTTATAAACTATTTTAGTCACCAGTTGTTTTATATTGGGCATTATGACCCGTCCTGCGGTAAACCGCCATGACACTTGTGATCTGTTTGTATGCAGGAACAGATTTAAATTACCAATATTACAAGCACAAGTGGCAAATCTTAAATTGGCGGATCGACAGTATCATGTAAAGCAAAATATGCATGTTAGCATAGCAAATCAAGAGTTTAAGCTAGCCTATTACAAGGCATCTAATGGCCCAACGAGACTAAGCGTTCATCAAAGTTATCAGTACATCACTCCGGCTTATGATTGTTGGCGGGTTGAAGCCTCAGGATCTTCTTGCACCTCTTCTTCATCCTCAACTCCTTGCTTATCCATTAGCTGTAATTCAGGCGTAGCCCAGTTGATACCGGTCAACACTCTAAAGACAGCTTCATCGTCAATAAGATTTGAGGATCAATGTCAGGGGCAAAGGTGTGCTTACGAATCAGAGGAATAAGATCTGTTGGATCATGAACCGGCGCAACAATCTTCTTGTTGTCAGCATCATAAGCCGCCTGGTATGTGGATAAGCTGGTTTCGTCAGTTAGTTTACTTGCTAACGGACGCATAGCTCTTGCTATTTCTGCGAAGTCATCAGCACTGAAGTCCGATCCATCTTCTTTAACACTGGGGCAGCCATTGGGCAAATCTTCTGGGTCAAGATCGGCCTGCCATGCTTTGGCCCGGCTTAACGCAGTTAAAGCGCCAGGTATGGCAACTCCCCGTTTTAAGTCGTCAATTCTCTTGGGCAGCACTGATAATTGCTTCAAGGTGTCTTGGATAAGTGTTGAAGGAGTTTTCTTATGCATTGTAGCAGCGATGGTTCGTTGGGCACCAGTATATATGTCGGTGTCAAAACCGGCGGATCTCGGGTAGGGGGTCCCGAACTGTGCGTCAAGGTCGGATGGTAACAGGAGACAAGGGACACTTTATTTTACCCAGGTTCGGGCCCTCCCGATGGAGGTAAAACCCTACTCCTGCTAGATTAATATTGATGATATGGGTAGTACAAGAGTGGATCTACCACGAGATCAAGGAGGCTAAACCCTAGAAGCTAGCCTATGGTATGGTTGTGTATGATGATCGTTGTCCTACGGACTACAACCCTCCAGTTTATATAGACACCGGATAGGGTTAGGGTTACACAGAGTCGGTTACAATGGTAGGAGATCTTGAATATCCGCACACCTAGCTTGCCTTCCACGCCAAGAAAAGATCCTTCCGGACACGGGACGAAGTCTTCAACTTGGTATCTTCATAGTCCTGGAGTCCGGCTGAAGGTATAGTCCGGCTATCCGAACACCCCCTAATCCAGGACTCCCTGAGTAGCCCCCGAACCAGGCTTCAATGACGACGAGTCCGGCGCGCAAATTTGTCTTCGGCATTGCAAGGCGGGTTCCTCCTCCGAATCTTGTGTACCTGTATGAATAATGTCCAATTTTTGTAACGTAGCGCTCCTCGGCCTCAGTGCCCAATAATTGCCGTCTTCCACGTGTTGAAAGAATGCGAAAAGCCCGGGGGTGTTTTTATATTCACACCCTTAGTCAGATAAACGAGCCGCCTATTTAACGGGATGGGGATTTAGATCCAAACCACATCTTCTCCTCTCCGCGAGTTATCATCAGAGCGTCTCCAGCAAAGGTCCATTCCAACATGGCCAGCCGTCGCAGCTCCTCCCCTCGCCCCTCCAGTCCCAAATCCGGAGACTGGGAGAGTTTCACAATCCCACACAGCGAGCTAGTGTCACTGCAGGCCAAGGGATTCCTTCCCCAGGCATATATGGTCCCGGTCCGAGCCGGACTCGCCACCTACAATGGCGGAAAGCAAGCGGAGAGCACCCCCAATCCTTCTAAAGGAGAGCGGGTGTACCTCATCCCTTATTTATTAAGGGGACTGGGATTTCCAATTCATCCATTCCTCCGCGGGCTTCTGGAGTTCTACGGCCTCCAGCTGCACAATCTCACGCCCGGCTCCGTACTACATA
Source organism: Aegilops umbellulata (assembly GCA_032464435.1). Classification (NCBI taxonomy): domain Eukaryota; kingdom Viridiplantae; phylum Streptophyta; class Magnoliopsida; order Poales; family Poaceae; genus Aegilops; species Aegilops umbellulata. The sequence continues at coordinate 13,453,837 of CP136057.1, forward strand.
TTGCAGGCTTCGTTGCCCTTTGCGAGCTATTTTTAGGCGTCGAGGCTCATTTTGCGCTGTGGAAGAGGTTGTTCTGCTTGGTGCCCCGCTCTCGAAAGGGGTCTATATACCAAGTGGGCGGAGCCGAGGTATGGCGCATCGCCGGGACCGGATATCTATCCGAAACCCCAAAAAAGGCGTCCGAGGACTGGCCTTCAGAACAGTTTTACATAGATGACGTCCCGCTGCCGGACCCTATCCGGGTCGGCCTCCCTGAGTTTAACAACGCCCCCTTGAAGAAACACTTGAGCTGGCGTCCGCGGAGCTCTCAGAGAGAAAGCGATAGAGATGTCCTTTACCTGATGGGCCGGATAAGACTGTTAGCTCATTCCGGGCTAACCATGATTGGAGTCATGGCCGCATGCATTATGCGGGGGGTGCAGCCGCTTCAATATAGAGGCCACCCCATGTGGGATTTCAACAGGGAGGATGACGCCACCCGTTACGGCCGTAAGGGGCCAGCCACAACTGCCGCTCTAGTAAAGATTTTAACACCTCTGTACAAGGGAGAAAAGGAGGACTTCCTCCGCGTCAACCCGCGGGCCGGATTCACTATGTACGAACCTCCAAGTTGGGTAAGTGAATAATTGCAATTGCCTGTCAGTTTAATGCTCCCATGACTGGGTACGTAGTCTGACGACTTCAATGCAGGAACTGCGACAGGAAGTAAAGGATATCAACAGCCGCCCTCCACAGCCCGAGGACCCAGAACGGTCCCTCGATCCGGACTCCGAAGAGGATCCGGACATATCGGTGGAGCTTATCGACGGGGTGTTCCACCAGTTAAGCAAGGACGATACCTTGGTAGCCATTACGGCTGATTACCCCGGATTAATCCCGGCCTCCCAGGTGATAGAAACCAGAGTGTTTTATTTCCTCAAGAGAGATTCCGTTCTCCCCTATTCCGGCGTTTCAAACGACAATCGTCTTTTGCAGGGGAGATTTCCAAGGTGGGAGGCCGAACCTGCGGCGACTAGCCAACGAGGGGCCGCGGGGCCTCGTGGGGAAAAAAAGAAATGAAGTCCGGACTGAGATTCCGGCACAAAGGTATAACGCGCCCTTTGTTTCCCTGGTGTTATTCTGTCAAGGCCTGTTAACACTCATGCTGTATCCAGGACGAAGAGGCCTCGCCGGACTATATCCGGAGAGGCTGCCAACCGCGCCTCCACCATCCAGGCTCCAACGTTTGGTCCGGAAGCGGGGACGAGCACCAGGCGCACACCGGACGCTCCTCCAACAGAGGATGCGGACCGGCTATCTGCCACAAATTCAGAAGTGGAGAGTGTCATGAACCACCGGCGCCGCCGAACAGTTCTACGCGACGCTTGTTTCTCCCGAGAGGCTTTAGATGCCTTTAATTCGGGAGATGCGTACCTTCGTGCCGCTCAAGATGGTTTAACCGGAGCCACGGAGCAGTATGTGAAAGACATACGGGTGAGAAAATTTTGGTTAAATATATATATGCCAGTAGCCCCCGAGACTTGAAATAGTTAAAGTAACTGATTTAAGGATCATATAACCTGCAGGTTCTTACAGAGAAGAACACCGTGCTGTCCCAGGAGCTGGAAAAGTGCAAGGCCCAACTAGAGGCCGCACTAGCCGCAACAGGGGAGCCCAAAGGGACCCCCTCAGGTAAGATACATTTCAAAAGATTAATACTGTGCGGCTTGTGTACAAATCTGACAATTCATGTTGCAGATGGCGCCGGACTTGATCCGGAGAAGCAACAACTCTTACGCCAGTTAAAGGCTGGCGAGAGTATGTTGACAAGGGTGTGGCGAGAGAAGAATGATCTTCAGGATGCCAACACCAAGCTGGATGTTGAACTGAAAGACGTTCGTGGCCAGCTGTCGGACTCCACGAAGGAGAATTAGCGGCTTCGACGCGGCATATTTAGTAAGTGCTTGAGCGAACTCTTGAAAAAGGAGTTCGGCGAGGAAGACGAATAACGGAGTTATGTCTGTAGGTATGCTGACAGGTCGTCCGACGAAGGAGATGCCCGGTTCAACGGGCGATCTTCTTCCCGAACTCGCGCAACTGCACGAACAAGTTCGGCAGGTGATGCGAGGTATTGCCCAAGCCTTGTGGCCTGCCCACTCCATACCCGAGGGCCTTGGAGAACTTGTGGAGAAGTTGAAAGGAGCTCGGTGGCGCTTCCGACTGTGGAAGATATCGGCCTGCCGGCAGGGAGCTAGGGAGGCCTGGGCCATGGTGAAGACCCGCTTTACGAAGTCTGACCCCAATCACATGGCCGAGGTCGGACCAGTGGGGCCTGACGGGAAGGAGATCCCTGTGAGCTTAGTGTATGGCCAGGTAAATTTGGCCGCAAAGTATTCCCAGCAGGACTGTAAATTAGACAGCCTGTTAGATGGCATAGAGGAGGAATACGATCAGTCAAGATGACTGTGTAATTTATAGTTGACATGTGTAATGCCTTCTAGCCGGATTGTAGATTGTTTGTCGTTGCCGACCTTTTCGCTTCGACCTCGGGACCTGACGGTCCGGAGTGTGTCCGAATACCATAACGGTTATATAAGAACCGGGGTATGCATGGATACCAGGCGTAGGGGTCATTAGTGCTTTATCAGACAAGTGCCCAACTAGTTATGTTATATTACATGGTTAGTAAGAAACATCTTCCAGAGAGAATAGTTCCTTTAAGGGTTCCTTTCGCTGGGGTGGCGTGCCCTGAAATGCACGTCCGGACTGCAACTGCAGGAAAGACATCTGGGGGCATGTATAAGTAAAAAAGGTTCATCTTAAGTTCACCGACCGAATATTCCCTTGAGAATGCTAGCTTTCGGCTTCACCCAGTCTGAGGTACACATCCGGCTTATCCGGCAGTAGCAATCGCAGAGGCGCTCCCTTTACCGCCTAGCCGAACAATCGGGAACGTAGGGGTAAGCACAGGAGCCAGGCAACCCAGCTTGGCCAAAAATTAAGTCATATCGATGCATATAATGGTGAAGAAAAGGTGCATGCGGAAGTCTGACGCATGCGTTGGGTGTGAAACCCGTATAAACAAGCTTCTGTTAAAGAAGCCCCCAGGTTTAAGGAGCGCGGATAGCGCGTCACATAATGAGCCTTTAAGGGCTATGAAAGGAAAGAGTAGGAGGATACAAAAATAAAAACAGAAAGATATATGTAAAAATGGACAGAGGAAGGAGACAAACTCAGAGTTCGGCGCTAGGCATAGAATCTTCGGAGACGTGTTGCGTTCCATGGGTTCGGCTTAAGTCGGTTGTCCGACGCATCTCGCAGGCGGTATGCTCCACTAGTGAGGACTTGGTCAATTATGAAGGGACCTTCCCATTTGGGCTTGAGTTTGTCCTTTTTCTTATCCGGCAGGCGTAGAACTAGTTCGCCAACGTTGTAATTTTTGGCCCATACTTCTCTGCTTTGATATCTTCGAGCCTGCTGCTAATAAAATGCGGAACGGGCTTTAGCCACGTCACGCTCCTCCTCTAGGGCGTCCAGGTTGTCCTGCTGATCCAGCTTGGCTTCTCTATGCGCACTCCAGGTGAGTCATGAATTATGTCGCAGGGCAGAACTGCCTCAGCGCCGTACACCATAAAAAATGGTGTGAATCCGGTGGTACGATTCGGCGTGGTTCGCAGCCCCCAGAGTACGGAGTCGAGCTCCTCTACCCAGTGCGTATTAGATTCCTTTAGGGACCGCACTAGTCTGGGTTTGATACCGCTCATGATGAGACCATTTGCACGTTCGACCTGACCGTTAGTTTGTGGGTGATAGACAGAAGCGTAATCGAGCTTAATGCCCATGTTTTTGCACCACAGCTTTACTTCGTCAGAGGTGAAGTTTGTGCCGTTATCGGTGATAATGCTGTGGGGACACCGTAACGGTGTACGACCCCAGATATGAAGTCTATCATGGGTCCGGATTCGGCCGTCTTAACAGGCTTGGCTTCTATCCATTTGGTGAATTTATCCACCCTGACCAATAAGTATTTTTTCTTGTGGGTTCCCCCCTTAATGGGTCCCACCATATCAAGCCCCCAGACCGCGAAAGGCCAAGTGATGGGGATGGTTCGGAGGGCGTTGGGCGGCATATGGCTTTGATTTGCAAAGAGCTAGCAACCGACGCATCGTTTGACTAAGTCATGAGCGTCTGCTCGGGCCGTCGGCCAATAAAAGCCTGTACGGAAAGCCTTGCTTACAAGGGACCGAGCTGCAGCGTGGTGGCCACCGAGTCCGGCATGAATTTCAGCCAACAGACTCCGCCCTTCCTCTTCGGAGATACATCTTTGAAGGACTCCTGTAGTGCTTTTCTTATATAGCTTTCCTTCATGGACTTTACAGGATTTAGATCGCCGCACTATGCAGCGTGCCTCGTTTTGGTCCTCTGGGAGTTCCTGCCTAGTAAGGTAGGCTAGGAATGGTTCTGTCCACGGGGCGATGACCGCCATTATTTCGTGGGCTGAAGGTGTGATTTCGGTGGCAGGGCCTCCGATTATGTCGGATTGTTCGGCTTCGGGTTGTGCGGTTGTGTCCGGACTATTATCCGAGGGTTCCCCCTCCCATGCTACAGATGGCTTGAATAATCTTTCTAAGAAGATGTTGGGGGGGACCGCATCTCGTTTTGCTCCGATGCGTGCCAGGACGTCCGCTGCCTGATTATTTTCTCGGGCTATATGGTGAAACTCTAGTGCCTCGAACCGAACTGACATTTTTAGTACGACGTTGCGATAGGCTGCCATTTTTGGGTCTTTGGCGTCGAAGTCGCCATTTATCTGGGATATTGCAAGGTTTGAGTCCCCACGTACTTCCAGGCATTGAATGCCCATGGATACTGCCATCCGGAGACCATGTAGAAGGGCCTCATATTCGGCTGCATTGTTGGAGTCCGTATACATAATTTGGAGTACATATTGGACTGTGTCTCCTGTAGGGGACGTCAAAACGACGCCAGCCCCCAGTCGGGCCAACATTTTGGAGCCGTCGAAATGCATGATCCAGTTTGAGTATGTGCCGTACTCTTTAGGGAGTTCGGCCTCTGTCCATTCGGCGACGAAGTCGGCTAGGACTTGCGATTTGATGGCTCGCCGTGGTTTGTAGGTTATGTCGAACGGTAGGAGCTCTATGACCCATTTTGCTATCCGTCCTGTTGCGTCGCGGTTGTTGATAATATCGTTGAGTGGTACTTCCGAGGCTATTGTTATAGAACACTCTTGAAAGTAGTGTCGTAGCTTCCGGGATGCCATGAACACCGCGTATGCAATCTTTTGGTAATGCGGGTACCGTGATTTGCATGGTGTGAGGACAGTGGACACATAGTAAACCGCCCTTTGAAGGGGGAGTTTGTGCCTGTCCGTTACCCGTTCAACGACGAGTACTGCGCTAACAACTTGATGGGTTGCGGGGATGTACAGTAGCATGGGTTCGCCAGTATTCGGCGCGGCCAGGGCGGGATTTGTTGCCAAGATGGCCTTTATTTCCTCGAGTCTGGCCGTTGCAGCGTCCGTCCACTCGAAGTGTTCGGTGCGCCTAAGGAGGCGGTAAAGGGGCAATGCCTTCTCTCCCAAATGGGAGATAAAGCGGCTTAAAGCCGCCACACATCTGGTGAGTTTCTGTATGTGTTTGAGGTCTTTTGGGATGTCCAATTGTGACAAAGCACGGATTTTAGCTGGATTTGCTTCAATTCCTCTACCGGATACAATGAAGCCTAGGAGCTTTCCGTCTGGAACGCCGAAAACACATTTTTCCGGATTGAGCTTAATGTCGTATTTTTGGAGGTTGTCGAATGTAAGCCTCAAGTCGTCTACTAGAGATTCGACATGTCTTGATTTAACGACCACATCATCTACGTAAGCCTCCACTGTTTTGCCGATCTGGTTTGCCAGACATGTTTGAATCATGCGCTGATATGTTGCGCCGGCGTTTTTTAGCCCAAAGGGCATTGTGTTGAAGCAGAATGGGTCGTATGGTGTGATGAATGCCGTTGCGGCTTGGTCTGACTCCACCATCTTTATTTGATGGTAACCGGAGTATGCGTCGAGGAAGCACAGCGAATCGTGTCCTGCAGTGGCATCGATGATTTGATCTATTCGAGGGAGAGGAAACGGATCCTTTGGGCAAGCCTTATTAAGGTCTTTGAAGTTGACACACAGGCGCCAGGATTTGTCCTTCTTTGGTACCATCACTAGGTTTGCTGGCCAATCCGGATGTTTTATGTCTCTAATGAATCCGGCCTCCAATAACTTGGCTAGCTCCTCTCCCATGGCGTGTCTCTTTGGTTCGGAAAAACGCCGAAGGGCTTGTTTGATAGGTTTGAATCCTTTCTGGATGTTTAAGCTGTGTTCGGCCAGCCTGCGTGGGATTCCTGGCATATCTGAGGGGTGCCAAGCGAAGATATCCCAGTTCTCTCATAGGAACTATCGCAGTGCGGCGTCTACGTCAGGGTTCAGTCGTGCCCCGATGGAGGCTGTTTTACCGGGGTCCGTTGGGTGGACCTGGAATTTGACTATTTCGTCCGCTGGTTTAAAGGATGTGGATTTGGATCTCTTATCGAGTATCACATCATCCCTATTGACCGTGGATCGCAGCGCAGTTAGTTCTTCTGCCGCTAAGGTTTCGGATAGTGCCTCGAGGGCCAATGCGGCTGTCTTGTTTTCGGCGCGGAGTGCTATGTCCGGATCACTAGCGAGAGTGATAATTCCGTTTGGCCCAGGCATCTTGAGCTTCATGTACCCGTAATGGGGTATAGCTTGGAAAACTGTGAATGCCTCCCGTCCTAATATAGCGTGATATCCGCTTTTGAACGGGGCCACCTGAAACGTGATTTGTTCGGACCTGTAATTATCCGGCGTGCCGAATACCACATCTAGTGTGATTTTTCCGGTGCAGTGCGCTTCCTGACTGGGAATTATTCCTCTAAAGGTTGTGCTGCTTCGCTCCATGCGGTTCCAGTCTATTTCCATCTTTTGAAGGGTTTCCTCGTAAATGAGGTTCAATCCGCTGCCTCCATCCATGAGTACCTTTGCGAGACGACAGCCGTCCACTATGGGACTGAGGACCAATGCGGCTGGTGCTCCGGCTGTTCGAAATTTAGGTTCGTCACTCGCGTTGAAGGTGATAGCAGTATTGCTCCATGGGTTTATTGTCGCCACATGATAGACTTCAGTGAGGCTGCGGAGTGTTCTTTTTCGCATGTTATTCGATGCGAAAGTCTCGAAGACTGTGAGAATGGAACTGAAATTCTCGGGCTGGTTTCCTTCGACCTCTGGATTTAGGAGGTCTTCGCCAATTTTGGCCACCTGCCGGATTATCCAACATGCCCTGAGGCTGTGAGTTGGGGTGGCGTCCTCTGCACTATGAATCTTGCAGGGTCCATCTAGCCACTTTTCCAGTACGGTTCCATGCCCTCTGGAGGGTTTTGATTTTTTGGTATTTAGTCCGGGTGCCTTACTGTGGTGCACCCTCTTAGTTCGGACGGGATTGCTATTCAAGGCCGGATTATCCCAAAATTTTATTTCGGTTTTCCGAGCACTTTCCATTGCACAGTACTTTTGTACTATGGACGCCAAGTCAGCAAAGCGTTTAATATTATGACGACTTACGGTGTTAAGTATTCCCTCGTCCGTGCAGTTACTGCAAAAGATTGAGATTGCGTCTCCCTCGCGGCAATGCTTTATCCTGTTCATAACGAGGAGGAATCTGGCCCAGTAATGATGTACTGTTTCTTCGAGCATTTGCCTGATTTGGGAAAGATCGCTTATGATCGGGCGGGCGGGTGTCGTCGAATTTGAGACCTCACCCAATTTACTGTCCGGAGGCCGAAGAACATCCGAATTCTGAGATCCAAAGCCTTGGATGTTATCCGATGAGTCTAGCCTGTTGCCTGATTTTACGCCCAGGTCTTGGATTGTATCCTCCCCTCCGCGGGTATACGGCATGGAGGGTTCGGGGATTCGGACGTAGATAGTCCTTAAGATAGATGAAGGGTCGCCGCATTGTGCCTCCACCACGGCAACGTGGTGGGTGACGTGGGGAGAGTTGATTTCTCTTAGATCGGGTTTAAGCCCAACCTGGTCGTAATTTGTAGCGACACCCAGTGCGGCCATTCGATCCAAGAGCTCGTTTACAGAAGAGAGCTCCATCGGATCCAATTGCTCGGCGAGTTCTGAGCTGATGTGGAGGTTGCTTTCGATGATCCGAGAGGTCACCGTCGGCGCAACAGCCGAACAGGCGGTCGCAAGAAAACCACCGAGTCGGAGAGTTTGGCCGACAGCCAGGGCTCCTTTTGTAATGGCGCTGTCTTTAAAGACGGGAAGAGGCATCCTTCCTGATCGCGACGGCACAGAGGAACTCTGAATGAAAGCACCAATGTCGGTGTCAAAACCGGCGGATGTCGGGTAGGGGGTCCCGAACTGTGCGTCAAGGTCGGATGGTAACAGGAGACAAGGGACACTTTATTTTACCCAGGTTCGGGCCCTCTCGATGGAGGTAAAACCCTACTCCTGCTAGATTAATATTGATGATATGGGTAGTACAAGAGTGGATCTACCACGAGATCAAGGAGGCTAAACCCTAGAAGCTAGCCTATGGTATGGTTGTGTATGATGATCGTTGTCCTACGGACTACAACCCTCCGGTTTATATAGACACCGGATAGGGTTAGGGTTACACAGAGTCGGTTACAATGGTAGGAGATCTTGAATATCCGCACACCTAGCTTGCCTTCCACGCCAAGAAAAGATCCTTCCGGACCCGGGACGAAGTCTTCAACTTGGTATCTTCATAGTCCTGGAGTCCGGCTGAAGGTATAGTCCGGCTATTCGAACACCCTCTAATCTAGGACTCCCTCAATATAGCTGCTCTACAAGAGTATAGACACCTTTGAGCCGGATGCGCATATCTGAGCCCAACTTACCGCTCCGAGAACTTGTGTCAATACAGTTATGGGTAAGCCGACAGACGTTTCTAATATGATTCTTACAAGTACAAGGGGGATATGTTCTTACCAAAGATGGCTGGTGACATAATATTAAACTACTGCTTTAAGCTGGATAACTCCTCGGTCAACGGTTTAAGCGCGGCTTCAGCATCCTCAATTTTCTTTACCAGGGCTGAGCTTTCTGTATCCCAACCTGTTTCTTTAGCTTTAAAGCTTTCCTTCAATTTTTCCATCGCTGCTAAAGCATTGGTCACTTCATCCTTGGATTTGGAGGTCTCTGCTTGTTGAGACTTGATATTTTCTCAAGGGCTTATTCCATCTGTGCCCCCAATTCCTTAGTTGTGCTCACTTTTCCCCACGCTTCAAACTTTTGCTCACTTTTCCCCATTCCCTTAGCTAAAACTCTCACAAATGTTCATAACAGACGTTTGCCGTCTTGGCCGTTAACTGACTTGTGGGGCCACGTTGGACTCTGTTTTTTATTGAGGGGCTCGTTGGACTCTGTTTTTTTTTCTGTTGACTGTGGTTGTGGCTTCGCTGGTTGGGCTGTGTTTGTGTTCATAGGACGGGCCCGATGGATGCAGCCTGCTATGCATGCCCGGCTTTGGCATCGATGTAGCCTGCTATGCATGCGAACACCGCCACACGCATCTGGTGACCTAGACCTAATCGCATGCATGCACGCCGACACGCACACATCGATCCTTGCCGCACGGTTGCCGGTGAGCGTCGCAGGCATACGTACCGGTGGCAGAAGGGGCAGGCTGCACGCATGGTCGCGTCCATATGTCGAGGCATTGGTTCACGCCGCAGGCAGCACGCACGCTCGTGAATGGGAGGCAGGCAGCCGCCAACGCAGAGCACGCAGAAGGGGGAGGCAGGCAGCCGCCAACGCAGAGCACGCAGAAGGGGGAGGCAGGCAGCCGCCAACGCAGAGCACGCAAAGCACGCTCGCATCGTTTCTCGTTTACACATTGATGATCGCATCGGTTCACGCACGCACCGAGTCACGATCTATGCCGGCCGTTTGCGCGTGTACCCACTTCGTCTCCCCCGGCTATTTAAACTGCCCTCCATTGCCTCTTCTTCTACAGATCCATCTGCGCCTCCAACTTCTTCTCTTCTTCCCCCAAAAGCCAAAGCGGTTCCACTCAGCGAAGCGAGCAAGATGTAGTACAACGGGCCGACATTCCAAGCGCCGCCCACCGTGCCGGAACGGCGGTACCCCGCCCACGTCATCGTCGAGGAATCCCTCCGCGTGTGGGTGTTCTCCCGCTGGAGGGGAAGCACTAAGCTTGCACGGGGGTTCCTCCGTGCGGGCTTCCACCACCTCCCGGCGGGCTCGCCGCCCATGTTCAACCTCGTGGAGCAGCGTCCCCACGCCAACGCTCCAGTGGTAGGGCTCGTCGTCCACTTCACCAACAGGTTCGATGCCTACTACCTGCTCGGCAAGGTGTATTGGTGTGGGTGCGAGTTCATCGCATTCACGACCTATAACATCTTCACCGACTTCGAGAGGGTCTTCCCCGCTCGCAACCGCATGCACAGCCTCCCGTACTACCTCGGCGACAACGGCCGTGAGGAGGAGGAGTACTCAAGCCGGCGGCGAAGAAGACGGTGAAGCCGGCGGTTAAGGTGAAGACATGGCAGTGTTGCCCTAGCTACCCTATCTATCTAGGGATCTAGTTTGTTGTGTGTGTTGCCCGAGCTATCTATGTAACGTTAACTATTATCTATGGTGTGTATGTAAGAACTTATGTTGCCCTAGCAACCGTACCCTATCTAAGTTAAGTTATGTGTGTTATATTAATGCTTTGTTATGTTTGTATTTTGTTTGTCCCAAGTTTAGACACGGCTAATTGGCATGGGAAAAATTAACCAAACAAACTAAAAATGATGTGTTGATAGATGCCTTCTAAAAATAAGAACATATTGCACATTTGTACACGGCTTTGGTTTGAGAGCTCTGTATTTTTTAGGTATTCAAAGAATACTTTGGTTTTCAAAAATATTGAAGTATCAAATACTTTGAGATATTTGGCTTTAGTCAAAAGTGTAGTTTTAACTACACTATGTTTGAAGTAAAGGAAAGCCAAAAAAATTCTTCCCCATGGCCTATGTAAATTTTTTTTTTCTAAAACCCACCTCCCTACTTTGGGTCAAGCCAAGCAACAATTTCCAGCAAGTTTCAACTGTCCCTAAATTTTATTTCTATTTATTTTATCTCAAAATCTTTTCTGTTATTTATTTTGGACCTTAGAGTTTCCAAAGGAACTGCCAGATTTCCTTTGAGTTTTGACTCTAAGTAAATTCCTCTGACTAGTCCTTAGCACCCTCAACCAAGATCCATCAAGATCCACTGGTCCACAATTCAAATTTTTCAAAATGTGCTTGCTGCAAGTTTGGACCAGATTTGCCATTTTTGGTGAAATTCATTTCTTTTCTTTTCCTAAAAATCTGAGAAAAATCAGGCAGCCTTTGGATGCATCAAAAGACCACCTCACCAAAGATCAGCTCTAGAAAATTTTTCCACATGCCAAAATCATTTCATCGAACAGTTGGTGTGCACTGTTTCTGTTAGTTTCAGAGTTCAGTGTTCAGTTGCAGTCGGCAGTGTCGTTTTCTTCAGAGCACGGCGTCGATCTCGCCAATAACTGCAGTGGCGCCTTGCTCCCTATTCCCCCTCCTTGTCCAGTGCGCTGTATGATCCTATACTAGAGGTTATTAGCTAACAAAATAATCCTATCACTGAACTAGTAGTTGTTTTCTGCCGAAACTGAAAGTGTCGAAACTTAATAGTAAACTGCATACATTCAGTGATCGACAGTTGCACAAACATCTCTAACGAGAGATGGCCATCAAGTAAAAAATTCCTAGAGAAAGTATTCCTAAAGCTATCAGATTGGATTGCTTCTTCAACTCAATCAGATGCTTGAAGTTCTTGTTCATCTTCTTCAATTCCGTCTTCAGTTCAACATCTACCACCGTCGGGTATTCTGGACGCGCAGCTGCTGCCGGAGCGGCACTGTCATGGGGCAGATTGGACTCGCTGATTGCATTCCCCCTCGAATCCAGCAAGCCCGACCCTTGAAGCCTCTGGATGTAATCATCCATCCACTCGAAATGGTGGCATTTCTTCACGATCTGAAATCGAAATCATGTAACCTAAATCCAAATCTGACAGATTTTTTGAGAAATTAGAGATAAAGGATGCGAGGAAAACTCAGATCTAACCTGCCCCTCCGGCTTGCTCTCGCATTTGACGAACTCGCGCCCAAAGTTCCCATTCTTCTCCTCCTTCGAAGTCAACCGCTTCAGTGGCGCAGTCCGTGGGCAGTCAGTGCATCGAGTCATCGGCACTGGACCATACACCGGCCACGTGGAATGGGGGGCTGACGAGGAGGTCGACATATCGCCCGAGAGGAAGAAACAGAGGAATTGCTCGAGAGGAAGAAGAACGAGAAGATGGGGAAAGAAACAGAGGAATTGCTCGATCTGCTCGATGCCTTTGTTTGTCAGATGGAGCAGAGGAGAAGGGGAATCTATATTGACGATTTGCCACATTGTATTTTGCAGTTTCAATATTTGAACCAACTCTTAACACTGACATGTGGTGGTCATGTGCGAAAAATACAATTTCATTTGTAAAGTGGGGCAGATCGTAAAAACCCCGAGAAGGACAGTGCAGTAGCCAATCAGGATGCATCACGCAGATCGCGCATGCCTGCCCCACATCTGACGGGTGGTGTTTGGCGCTTGGTAGGATCCGACGGCGCACGTTCGACGCTAGGGTTTGGAGCATTTCTGCGGGGTTATGAGCGAGTCAACGGGGTTATTAGGGTTTGACCAGATTTCAAATGGCCATAACTAAATTAGAAAAAATCGCAAAAATATAAAACAAACGTAGTTCGTCCGTTTATGAGACCTAGTTACCATAAAAAAATATAAACTCGGTATAGGGGCGTTTTTTTTGAAAAATCATTTTTTGAAGTGATTTGTCCAAATCAAGTTCAAATGTTTTTAAAAAAAATCAAAAAAAATCAAAATGTTGTAATTCTTGCGCACATAGCCGTCATATGTGACAAGGTTATGAGAAAAAAAATATAAACTTGGTGTAGGTCATTTTCATGAAGAAAGTCTTCACACAAATGAGCTATCACCTATGAACATTTTCAGAGTTCGTAGAATAGGGAGAGAGGGTTTAGGGTTTGAAAAAAAATCAAAATAATTTTAAAAAATACGAAAAAATCTCCATAGCTTCATTTTGGAGTGAGTAAGAAGGATGTGAACTTACTTTTTCATTTTCATATCTAAAACGTGTTATTTGACGGTTTTGAATTAAAAGCATATTCTTTTCAAAAAAATGTAGTAATATGAATATTAATCAATAAATAGTGAGACTTCGTTTTTACCCTATATATATGGAACAAGTGTTAATAAAAAAAATATGCCTCATTTAGGCAAGGTAAAAAAAACTTGATTTCAAATAGGGTTGTTTACCCTTGTTTTCGAGCTCATTTCTAGCACATTTCTCATTCGGACTGTTCACCTACGAATATTGGACTTCAAATGCTCGATCAAATACACCGCATAGAGCAATGAACCTCCAATGTTCAACTTCAACTTTGACTCGAATCCAAATTTTGGCCCAAATTCAAATATTGATTTAAATTCAAATTTTGATGGAAATTTGAATTATGACTCAAATAAGAAACCAAAGTAGAAGCAACATTATTACAACTGATAAGTTTTCACAGTAGCTCAAATCTACCAAGTTTTAAGATGCCAACATCTTAATACAAATCTACCAAATTTTCGACTTGCTCCTTGTGTTTGCAGCTGGCTTCACCGTCTTGCTCCTGGTTTCCCTAGTTGAGATGCTCTTTTCTTTCAGACTCTTGTTCCTTTTGATCTTGGGCTTTACTTGGGGTTTTCCTCGTGGAGGTGCTGATGGAGTAGTTGCACTCGCCGAGCACTTGACGACCATTTGACGGTCATCTATGGGTTCAGTAATCTTTAAAGGCACAATTGGAAAAATTACGCCCTCCTCTTCCTCTCTTATAGATTCAAAACCATCAAAGGCCATGGTTTCAAAATCTTCTGCTTCTTCATCTCTTGGCCTTTTCTCCCTAGACCTGGTAAATAAAATTATAAGCCATAGGCAAAAAAGAGAACAAATGCAAACAAAAGGGTAGCTGCATTCTACAAAGGGTGCAAACACATACCAAGATGCTTCATTTGCTGCTGCATTCTCCACTGCTTCATTTGCTGCTGCATTCTCCACTGCATCTTCAGTCTCCATTGCTTCTGCATTCTCCTCAGCATTGGCTGCTGTCCATCTTTCCTCCTCTCCAAATGATGCATCCACTGCATTGGTACAAAGCCTAGCAATATGCCCCAGAACTCCACATTTTTTGCAAGCACGCTTCTTTGGTAGACGACCCTCCTCACCTGCTCTAATCCTCTGGTTCCTTGGTCTTCCTGGTGGTCTACTAATGACAGGAGCGTGGAGTTTGAACCCTGGATCTACTATGTTCCATTGATCTTTCCCCAATAGTGCAGGCACATTGTTAGCATAAGCAGCCATAAATTTGGCAACAGAGAAATACTCAGAGAAATATTGATCAACTTCACCATCTGCACCCCCGATAACGGTCATCAGATGTAGGGCATGTATGCATGGCTTCCCACGGATCTGCCATTGCATACAAGTACATTCTCTAGTACTTAGGTTCACAGGATACCTCCATACCCTATTTTTAGTGTCAGTATAGGTAACCTCTCCCTCATGTGTACCAGATCGAATACATTTCATCTTCATTCCTCTTGCCTTCAAGTGCAATGCCTTAATCAGTGATGGGAGCATTTGATGACCAACATATTGTGTTTCTGCAATTCTTTTGCGAAGAGCCATCTTTATCATGATCATTTGCCTCATCTTGTCAAATGCTTGCCACAACAAGAGCCCTTTCACTGACTTGACCTTTGAATTGAAGCATTCTGCAAGGTTACTGGTCACATAATCTACTTTGCAGATTTCGTTGAATTTGCTTCTTGACCACACCTTGCCATGATGTGCATCCATGTACTCCTTCACAAGAGGATTTTGAGCATACAACACTCTCAAATGGTGTTCGTGCTTCCTTTTGCTGCATGTGTATGATGCTGGCCATAAGTTCTCATCATAAACTTTACCTTTGAACTTCTTTTTGAAATTATACGCTAGGTGTCGCATACATTCCCTATGCTCCACTCCAGGGAATACAATTTCCACTGCACTCTCTAAACCCTTGCAAGCATCTGTGTGTATAGCTAAACCTGGGGGTGTGCCTATAATGTTGCGCAACTACTGCAGAAACCAGACCCAACTTTCCTCAAACTCTGCCTCCACCACACCAAATGCAACTGGGAATAGCCAGTTGTGTCCATCAACTGCAGAAGCTGCTACTAGCTGTCCTCTCCATCTCCTAGTCAAATGTGTAGCATCTACGGCCAAATAGGGCCTGCAACCATCTAGAAACCCCTGCCAGCAAGCCTTGAAACAAACAAAAGCCCTTCTGAAGCACTCCTTCTGAAACGACTTCCCTTTTATTTTGAATGGAACTGTATGCTTGTCAATCTCTACAACACTACCTGGACTTGCCATCTCCACTTCAGCTTTGAAAGTGTAAAGCAGCTGAAAACTGTCATTCCATTGACCATTAATTCTGTCAAGAGCCTTTTCCCTAGCATTGAAAATTCTCATGTAAGGAATTTCTATCTTGTACTTCTCAAAAAGCTTCCCATGGAGTGCTGTTGGACCAAGTCCAGGTTCTTCTCTCAGCCAATCCAATATAGCATCTGCCACCCACCTAGTTTTTGCTAGCTTGGTTTTGGCCTTCCCCCCTCCCCCTCCAGGTGGACAGGTGTGCTTGTGTGGGTTTTTCTTTGTTTGAAACAAAACAAAAGGGTAAAGAACAGTTAAGAAACCTTACTCAACGATCTGAAACTAAATTACTAACTGAACTTGGATTACCTGAATATATTTGCTCTCTCTCATACGAGATGCATGCAACTTCCACCTACACCTAGGATATGGACAAAAAACTGTGAACCTTGCTGGCTCACTCCTTTTAATCCTATAGGTGTTTTCAGATATAATGCACCATGTTGTCACTGCATTCCGACAGTCCACCATTGATTGGAAAATGGTACCTACACTAAGCTCAGGGTTTTCCCTGTTCCACTCAATTGTTGGCATGTCATCACCATCGTATTCATCCTCGATTAAGCTGTCCGTGTTCTCCACCTTCTCTTCATCGTCAGTGTCATCAAACCTAGCTTGGCTGATGGGCTCCTCCATATATTCGTCATCCACTGCTTGCTGACTGGCTACATCGAACAGTTCAGGAAACATCAGCTCATCTTCATCATCATTTGTAGGCACTGCCTCGTCAGGTTCTGCATCTTCTTCTACACCAACTGCAGAAGGTACACGAGAAGCAGCAGCTGAATCGGAAACAGAATTGGCAGCAGGCATGTTGTGGCTCCATGAACCACTTGCTTTACTTGGTGTCGACCTACAAGGAGTGCCGGGGTGCAGGCTATTAGCACAGACAGATGATGTCTGAACTCCCTTCCCCTTCGCCCTTTCTGCGCGTGGCTGAAGCACATCGATTTGGAGTTTACCGAATCGGCAGCCATCAATCCCAGAAAAAAGCAACGGCATATGATCGTCGCAAGTTAGTGGGAGAAATCTTTGCTCGTCACTGCTGAAGTAATTCAGTTCAACAGCATCGGCATCACTCCAGGGATAGGTGTTTCGGAGCTCAGCTCGCAAATCTTTGAAAGATATGCTGGTTTCTACCACTTTGGGATAGAAAAATGATGAAATCAAATGCGGTTTAGTACCACGCAGCACACTAGTTTCCATTCTAATCGCCAGCCGGAATGCCAGCGCGGGATCAATCCTACAATACGACTTCAGTTAGCTGGGTAAAATCGAGCACAAATTCGAACGATTCAACCAAACAGAAGTTAAATACAGCCTACAATACGACTTAGAACGTCAATTTGAGAGGAAACAATGCTTACCCAGGTTTAATCCATGAATTATCTCCCGCGGATTCGACCCAATCCTCTCCACGATCGACTGCATTCCGGGCGTCCTCACTCAACATCGCTATGTAATCTCAGATGGGGGGGGGTGGGCTTTATCTGGCGGAGACCCGGCGTCACCGACGAACGGACGAGGGCATAGGGTGGAGGAAACAACTGCGGTGGACGCGGCAAGACGCCGGCGGAGGGGGCGGGGCGGCGCTGTGCAGTGCGGCCTGTCTAGATCTGTTTCAGAATCAGACAAGCTACCCAATACGTGTCTCCTTGCGGTCCCACCCATCAGCAGGCAACAGTCAGACAAAGACTCGGCCCCACTCGTCAGCAATTAACGGTCAATGGACGGTCAAGACGGCAAACGCCCGCTATGAGCATTTGTGAGAGTTTCAGCTAAGGAAGAGGGGAAAAGTGAGCAAATGTTTGGAGCGTGGGGAAAAGTGAGCACAACTAAGGAACCAGGGGCACTAATTTAAATATCCCTTTTCTCAAAGGTCGGCAATTTGGGATTATTTGTTGTTCAGCTCAGACTGCAAGCGATAAACAATTTGTGAGATGGCAATGAATTTATACAAAGTCCCAACCACAATACAAGTATTATATTTGGCACTTGGGGGCTAATGTCTATTGCTTCTTGAAATACTGTGAAGTCCCAAGTACAATACAAGTATTGTCCTTAGCACTTGGGGGCTAATGCATACTGCTCTTGTCAAACGACGAACATATTGGTTGACCAAGACAAGGGGTGGTAATCCGGCTTATGAAGACTATGAACAGTATTATGCAATTTCTACAAATAAGTCCCGACTTAACATAATTGTTAAGCCGATCCTTGGGGGCTACGGATGCAATGGTTACTTATATTACTCAAAGGACCCGACTTAACATCTCTATTAAGCCAGCCCTTGGGGGCTACATATGCAGAGTTGGAGTGCTATTATCATAAGTCCCGGTTCATATTCAAAATATAAACCGGCCCTTGGGGGCTACTGGTTTTTTATGCAACTATTGAAGTTTACAACACATTCTATTCTGTCATGTCCAATAAACTTGGTGGCTAATGGAAAATATATTTATAGGAAAGGAAGTGCCAGCGTTTACCTTCATCAAGTTCACTAAGCCGGCTTCAAAGTACGGGTTGGTGTATAAACGGTTCAAATAGCTAGAATCGATGTCTTGGGCGCTGAACTGGGTGTAGTGTTCTAAATCTACCTACCATTTGCCCTTATCCTCAGCAGAAATTTCTTCTTTTGTGTTGTGTGCCTGGACAAGGCAGTAGGACGACCCGGGGTTGTGAAGCCATGACCAATGATGGTAACATCGTCATCTTTTCCTGCCGGCTTAACAGGGCTGGCTGTTCTGATGGGGCTTGGCGGATTGGTATCAGTCAGGTTAGCATTCATCGGGTCAAGATCAACGTTGTGGCTTTCTGGTGGCAAATCGTCAACAATATTATCAGCAATTGGGTGAGAAGATTTTGGTTGTTGTTTTTCTGGCTCAGACGAGTTGGGATCGTTGACCGGCTTATTCAGTTTTGCTTTTCTTACTGGGTTTAGCTTGGCCCCTGAAAAACAAGAAGAAAAAAGAAGTCAAGGTGATGATCAAGCACAACAATTGGAATAGTTGAAAATAGTTTTACCCAGGTACAGTCTTGAAAGCTGGAATTTGTGTTCCTGTTGACTCGCCAGAAGAGGAATGAGAAGTCCCCTGATAGTTTGAATCAGATGGGTTAAGAGGTTGTCGAAAATAACCCGCCTTGGGGTAAAGTATGTTAGAAATATGTAAGACCTCTGGACGGCGCTTGTGAAGTGGAGTATTTGGTAAACCAGAGGAAGTGATCACGTTGCCGCTATGCCGGGTGGTGCGGCGAGCTTCGTGTTGCTGTTTCTTCAAAAGAAAGTTTGGATCCAAGTGAGCTAGAGGGTGAGAAAATCTTACTTTCGGCTTGCTTGTCGGGTTTTCTGTGTTGGTAGAGGTTCTGAGCCGGAGGAAAGAATAATTACCTCTACGCCACTTGCACGGCTAGCCTCTGCGTCATCCTGATAACAATCTTTGTCAATGAGATGTATGAAAAAAGAGCCAAGTGAATCAAGTTCTACCTCTGACTCATGATTATCATCGTTATCGTCAATGTTTAACTCGACAGACTCGGCGGTTTTCTTTTTGGAAGGTTTCTTGTTGGCTTTGGTTTTGACATGAGGTGCTTTGGCCGGCTTATCCTGCGGTTTCCTCTTCAAAGTTGGATCATCGACTTGTTAAGATTGGAAAGATCATAAGAGAATATTAAAGAATGTGGATTAAGTAGGAGTTTGGCAATTCTTAAAATAAATGGCTTTCTGTAAAATAAATGGCAGGTGACATCACGGCGGGTCACCATGATTCCGGAGGATGACGTCATGACGAGTTACAAGTTTTTGCGAAGGTAATGAAGAAGGAATTTTTCTAAGTGTTGAAGATTGATGTGAACAAGTTCAAATAAACCTGGGGCCTAATGTTGGGGATATAGCTATTGGGTTAACCCGCCCAGGAGGGGCTGGGTTATACTCATCACGACTCACAAGACAAAGCCCATGAAGGAATCGGAGATAGCTGTTCATGAGGATGACTTATGAAGAACCCAAGGCCCAAAGGCGGCTTAAGGCCCGTAGGTGTAAACCGCCATATGTGTGTAACTTGTATTATAAGGAAATTGTAAGTAGGTCACCGGGCCGGACACGTTTATGAGCCGGCCAGGACTCTAAAAGCCACCGGGCGTCAACCTGAGTATATAAAGGGACGACCCGATGGCGAGTTAGGACGACAGACAACAAATCGAGAACTAGGTCAAGCGTAATCGCTCCCTGGTAATTGAAACCTAAGCAATACCACCTCCAACTGGATTAGGCCTTTACCTTCACCTCAAGGGGCCAAACCAGTATAAACTCACGTGTCCTTTGTCCCGTTTAACCCCTCTAAGCTAACCTAGTGTGATGGCTCCACGACTAAGTCCTCACACTAGGACATCTGGCGTGACAATCCACGACAGAGGTGGTCTTACCTTGCGACATTATTCAGGACTCACCTCGAGTGCGCATATACGAACAGAGAGAAGCCGAGCTCGATCAGCAGGACGATTTGGATGGGATGGAGGAGGAGCGCGATGTTCTGAAGGCCCGTTCCGCATTCTATCAATAGCAGGCTCGACGATATCAAAGCAGAGAAGAAAAACGACAAGCTCAAGCCCAAATGTGAGGGTCCCTTCATTATAGATGAAGTTCTCTGGAGGAGCCTGATACGTCTCCAACGTATCTATAATTTTTTTATTGTTCCATACTATTATATTACCTGTTTTGGATGTTTAATGGGCTTTAATATGCCCTTTATATCATTTTTGGGACTAACCTATTAACCGAAGGCCCAGTGCCAGTTTCTGTTTTTTTCCCTATTTCAGTGTTTTGCAGAAAATGAATACCAAACGGAATGAAACCTTCACGATGATCTTTCTTGGAACAAACGCAATCCAGAAGACTTGGAATTGAAGTCTGGAACTCCGTGAGGCGGCCACGAGGCAGGAGGGCGCGCCCCCACCCTCGTGGGCCCCATGGAGCTCCACCGACGTACTTCTTTCGCCTATATATACTCTTATACACTAAAAACATCAGGGAGCCACGAAACCACTTTTCCACCGCCGCAACCTTCTGTACCCGTGTGATCCCATCTTGGGGCCTTTTCCGGCGATCTGTCGGAGGGGGAATCGATCACGGAGGGCTTATACATCAACACCATAGCCTCTCCGATGAAGCGTGAGTAGTTTACCATAGACCTTTGGGTCCATAGTTATTAGCTAGATGGCTTCTTCTCTCTCTTTGGTTCTGAGTACAAAGTTCTCCTCGATGTTCTTAGAGACCTATTCGTTGTAATACTCTTTTGCGATGTGTTTGCCGAGATCCGATGAATTGTGGATTTATGAACTTGATTATCTATGAATATTATTTGGTTCTTCTCTGAATTCTTATATGCATGATTTGATATCTTTGCAAGTCTCTTTGAATTATCGGTTTTGTTTGGCCTACTAGATTCATCTTTCTTGCAATGGGAGAAGTGCTTAGCTTTGGGTTCAATCTTGCGGTGTCCTTTCCCAGTGACAGCAGGTGCAGCAAGGCACGTATTGTATTGTTGCCATCAAGGATAAAAAGATAGGGGTTATGTCATATTGCTTGAGTTTATCCCTCTACCTCATGTCATCTTGCTTAATGCATGCGTTACTCCGTTCTTATGAACTTAATACTCTAGATGCATGCTAGATAGCGGTCGATGTGTGGAGTAATAGTAGTAAATGCAGAATCGTTTCGGTCTACTTGACACGGACGTGATGCCTATATTCATGATCATTGCCTTAGATATCTTCATAACTATGCGCTTTTCTATCAATTGCTCGGCAGTAATTTGTTCACCCACCGTAATACATGTTATCTTGAGAGAAGCCACAAGTGAAACCTATGGCCCCCGGATCTTTTCTTATTATATTGCATCTCTTTTATTTACATCGCATCTCGTTTACTATTTTGCAATCTTTACTTTCCAATCTATACAACAAAAATACCAAAAATATTTATCTTACTATCTTTACCAGATCTCACTTTTGCGAGTGGCCGAAGGGATTGACAACCCCTTTAACGCGTCGGTTGCAAGGTTCTTGATTGTTTGTGCAGGTACTAGGTAACTTGCGCATAGTCTCCTACCGGATTGATACGTTGGTTCTCAAAATCTGAGGGAAATACTTACTCTACTTTGCTGCATCACCCTTTCCTCTTCAAGGCAAAACCAACGCATGCTCAAGAGGTAGCAAGAAGGACTTCTGGCACCGTTGCCGGGGAGATCTATGCCAAGTCAAGACATACCAAGTACCCATCATAAACTCTTCTCCCTCGCATTACATTATTTCCATTCGCCTCTCGTTTTCCTCTCCCCCACTTCACAATATTTGCCTTTTCTTCGCCTTCCTTCCGTTTGATCTTGTGTTACCTTGTACCTTCTTTTTGCTTGCATCTTCGCTTGCTAAAAGTTTATGGATCCTCATCTACTTGCTAATCTCTTTAAGGGATCCAATTATGATGAACCAATTGCTAGTGAGTTGTGTGCACTAGATTATCTTTATGAGGTTTTGCTTGAAATCCGTGAATCTGGAAATTGTGATGAAGTACTTTATGAAGTGATGCATGGTAGATCTTTGAATGAAAAGCATGATTGTAATAATGGTATTATAAATTCTATTAATGTCAGTTGTGCTAATAATATGCAAAACCCTAAGCTTGGGGATGCTAGTTTTGCTATATCCTCTACTTGTTGCAATGATCATGATTGGGGTGATTCTTCTTATGATCTTGAAAATTTATTTAAGCCTCATGATGAATATGATATTGATAATAATGTTTGCAATAATACTGGGGGTGGGTTTGGAGAGGTCATGACTTTAGTTAATGTTAATTCCACTATTTTGGAAGAGTGTCAACTTTGCATACATGTGGATCGTGTTAAGAATATGTTTTGTGATAGCTATATTGTTGAATTTGCTTATGATCCTACATGTAATTATTATGAGAGAGAAAAAGATGGTTGTAGAAATTTTCGTGTTACTAAATTACCTCTCGTTATGTTGAGATTGCTATTGTTTCTTTCCGCTTCCTTGCATATGCTAGTTTTTGCTTGCCTTAATAATTTGTTTGCTTATAAAATGCCTATGCATAGGAAGTATGTTAGACTTACATTTGTTTGTGCTACCTCTTGAGCATGCGTTGGTTTTCCCTTGAAGAGGGAAGGGTGATGCAGCAAAGTAGCGTAAGTATTTCCCTCAGTTTTTGAGAACCAAGGTATCAATCCAATAGGAGACTACACGCAAATCGCCTAGTACCTGCAGAAAGAATCAAGAACCTTGCAACCAACGCGATAAAGGGGTTGTCAATCCCTTCACGGCCACTTGCAAAAGTGAGATCTGATAAAGAGAACAAGATAAATATTTTTGGTATTTTTGTTGTATAGATTGGAAAAGTAAAGATTGCAAAATAAATAGTAAACTAGAATTATAGATCGGAAACTTAAATTATGTAAAGTAGACCCGGGGGCCATAGGTTTCACTAGTGGCTTCTCTCAAGATAGCATATATTACGGTTGGTGAACAAATTACTGTCGAGCAATTGATAGAAAAGTGCATATTTATGAGAATATCTAGGCATGATCATGAACATAGGCATCACATCCGTTACAAGTAGATCGAAACGATTCTGCATCTACTACTATTACTCCACACATCGACCGCTATCTAGCATGCATCTAGAGTATTAAGTTCATAAGAACGGAGTAACACATTAGGCAAGATGACATGATGTAGAGGGATAAACTCAAGCAATACGATATAAACCCCATCTTTTTATCCTCGATGGCAACAATACAATACGTGTCGTTTGCCTTTCTGTCACTGGGATCGAGCACCGCAAGATTGAACCCAAAGCTAAGCACTTCTCCCATTGCAAGAAAGATCAATCTAGTAGGCCAAACTAAACTGATAATTCGAAAAGACTTGCAAAGATATCAAATCATGCATATAAGAATTCAGAGAAGAACCAAGTAATATTCATAGATAATCTTGATCATAAACCCATAATTCATCGGATCTTGACAAATACACCGCAAAAAGAATTACATCGAATAGATCTCCAAGAAGATCGAGGAGAACTTTGTATTGAGATCCAAAGAGAGAGAACAAGCCATCTAGCTAATAACTATGGACCCGAAGGTCTGTGGTGGACTACTCACACATCATCAGAGAGGCTATGGTGTTGATGTAGAAGCCCTCTGTGATCGAACCCCACTTCGGCAGATCGCCGGAAAAGGCCCCAAGATGCGATTTCACGGGTACAGAAGGTTGCGGCGGTGGAAAAGTGGTTTCATGGCTCCCCTCGATGTTTTCTGGGTATAAGAGTATATATAGGCAAAATAAGTAGGTTGGTGGAGCTACGAGGGGCCCACGAGGGTGGGGGCGCGCCCTCCTGCCTCTTGGCCACCTCGTTGATTCCTTGACTTCCACTCCAAGTCTCCTAGATTGCATTTGTTCAAAAAAAAGATCCTCGCGAAGTTTTCGTTCCGTTTGGATTCCGTTTGATATTCCTTTTCTGCGAAACACTGAAATAGGCAAAAAAACAGCAATTTGCACTAGGCCTTCGGTTAATAGGGTTGTCCCAAAAATAATATAAAAAGGTATATTAAAGCCCATTAAACATCTAAAACACATAATATAATAGCATGGAACAATAAAAAAATATAGATACGTTGGAGACGTATCAAGCATCCTCAAGCTTAATTCCTGCTCGTCCTCGAGTAGGTAAATGAAAAAAACAGAATTTTTGATGTGGAATGCTACCTAGCATAATTTTAGTGTAATTCTCTTTATTGTGGCATGAATGTTCATATCTGAAAGATTCAAGACAAGAGTTTAATATTGACATAAAAATAATAATAATACTTCAAGCATACTAACCAAGCAATTATGTCTTATCAAAATAACATAGCCAAAGAAATCTCATCCCTACAAAATCATATAGTTTGGCCATGCTTCATTTTCTCATGAAAAATGCTCTCATCATGCACAACCCCGATGACAAGCCAAGCAATTGTTTCATACTTTAGTATTCTCAAACTTTTTCAACTTTCACGCAATACATGAGCGCGAGCCATGGACATAGCACTATAGGTGGAATAGAGTGGTGGTTGTGGAGAAGACAGAAAAAGAGAGGAAGATGGTCTCACATCAACTAGGCGTATCAACATGGCTATGTCCATGGCTCGCGGTCATGTATTGCGTGAAAGTTGAAAAAGGTTGAGAATACTAAAGTATGAAACAATTGATTGGCTAGATGAAATATATAGCACTGGGCCACAATAAAGAAAATTACATTGATAAATATGCTAGGTAGCATTCCACATCAAAAATTCTGTTTTTATCATTTACCTACTCGAGGACGAGCAGGAATTAAGCTTGGGGAAGCTTGATACGTCTCCAACATATCTATAATTTTTTATTGTTCCATACTATTATATTACCTGTTTTGGATGTTCAATGGGATTTAATATGCTCTTTTATATTATTTTTGGGACTAACCTATTAACCGAAGGCCCAGTGCCAGTTTTTGTTTTTTGCCTATTTCAGTGTTTTGCAGAAAAGGAATACCAAATGGAATGAAACCTTCGCGATGATCTTCCTTGGAACAAACGCAATCCAGAAGACTTGGAGTTGAAGTCTGGAACTCCGCGAGGCGGTCACGAGGCAGGAGGGCGCGCCCAGGGGGTAGGCGCGCCCCCCACCATCGTGGGCCCCATGGAGCTCCACCGACGTATATCTTTCGCCTATATATACTCTTATACCCTAAAAACATCAGGGGGAGACACGAAACCACTTTTCCACCGCCGCAACCTTCTGTACCCGTGAGATCCCATCTTGGGGCCTTTTCTGGCGATCTGCCAGAGTGGGAATCGATCACGGAGGGCTTCTACATCAACACCATAGCCTCTCCGATGAAGCGTGAGTAGTTTACCACAGACCTTCGAGTCCATAGTTATTAGCTAGATGGCTTCTTCTCTCTCTTTGGTTCTCAATACAAAGTTCTCCTTGATGTTCTTGGAGATCTATTCGATGTAATACTCTTTTGCAGTGTGTTTGCCGAGATTCGATGAATTGTGGATTTATGAACTTGATTATCTATGAATGTTATTTGGTTCTTCTCTAAATTCTTATATGCATGATTTGATATCTTTGCAAGTCTCTTCGAATTATCGGTTTAGTTTGGCCTACTAGATTGATCTTTCTTGCAATGGGAGATGTGCTTAGCTCTGGGTTCAATCTTAAAGTGTCCTTTCCCAGTGACAACAGGTGCAGCAAGGCACATATTTTATTGTTGCCATCGAGGATAAAAAGATGGGGTTTATATCATATTGCTTGAGTTTATCCCTCTACATCATGTCATCTTGCTTAATGCGTTACTCCGTTCTTATGAACTTAATACTCTAGATGCATGCTAGATAGCGGTCGATGTGTGGAGTAATAGTAGTAGATGCAGAATCGTTTCGGTCTACTTGACACAGACATGATGCCTATATTCATGAGCATTGCCTTAGATATCTTCATAACTATGCGCTTTTCTATCAATTGCTTGGCAGTAATTTGTTCACCCACCGTAATACATGCTATCTTGAGAGAAGCCACTAGTGAAACATATGGCCCCCGGGTCTCTTTCTTATTATATTGCATCTCTTTTATTTACATCGCATCTCGTTTATTATTTTGCAATCTTTACTTTCCAATCTGTACAACAAAAATACCAAAAATATTTATCTTACTATCTTTATCAGATCTCACTTTTGCGAGTGGCCGTGAAGGGATTGACAACCCCTTTATCGCGTTGGTTGCAAGGTTCTTTATTGTTTGTGCAGGTACTAGGTGACTTGCGCGTTGTCTCCTACTAGATTGATACCTTGGTTCTCAAAAACTGAGGGAAATACTTACGCTACTTTGCTGCATCACCCTTTCCTTTTAAAGGGAAAA
Organism: Aegilops umbellulata; assembly: GCA_032464435.1. NCBI lineage: Eukaryota > Viridiplantae > Streptophyta > Magnoliopsida > Poales > Poaceae > Aegilops > Aegilops umbellulata. The sequence continues at coordinate 13,480,454 of CP136057.1, forward strand.
CCAACGCATGCTTAAGAGGTTGCAGAGCCTATCGCCTTCGCAATGCTTTCAGATAATCGCTTGGAGCCAAACCCATGGAACGTTGCACGGCTCCGAAGATTCTACGCCTAAATCCACACATATACCTTTCTTTCCCCGTTCCTTCTTTTCTCCCTTTTCACTGTTTTCTATTTTCTCGTTTCTATACGACTTCTAGCTTGTGTTCGGATAAACTGCACACTTGAGGGGTATACATCTTTAAATGTACATACCCCACAATACCTGGGGGCTTCTTTTCACAAGAAGCTTATTATTATTATAACTCAAGCATCAAGCTCACCGAATATATGTGTCGGCTACTCATATATGCCTTTTCCTCGCCATTATATGCACCTTTATGACTTAAATTTTTGCCAAGCTGGGTTTCCTGGCTCCTGTGTTTATGCCCTACGTTCACGCTAGTTCGGCTAGGGCATAAAAGGAGCTCCTCTGCGATTGTTACAGCCGGGTTATCTGGACGTGTACCTCAGACAGGTGAAGCCGAAATCTAGTGTTCTTAAGGGAATGATTGGTCGGTGAGCAAAAGACGAACTGCCCTCGTTGCAATACAAAACCCACAGATTATAACGCGTGTTGTGGTTTTTTAGCATCACAACTTCGCTATGCACAAGAACTGCATACTGGCCCAGGGAAAGGAACCATTAACGGAACTACTCTCTCTGGAAGATGTTTCTTACAATCAAATGTAATATAACATAACTCCCCGAATACAACTTGTCTGTTCAAGCAACTATGACCGGACTGCCCGGTTTCCGAACATACTTTGGTGTTTACCTATGGTATAGTATTCGGAAGCACTCCCAACCTAGGGTTTTTGGAGGTCGAAGCTGAAAGTCTGCCATGATAATCATTTTACAAATTCGGCTGGAGACAAGTTTGTCAATAAAAGTACATTGCAACTTGGACTCAAAAACTTCTTCTTCCTCTAGACCCTCTAACAGGTTGTCTAGTTTACAATCCTGTTGTGAAAACTTGGTGGCCACCTTCACTTGGTCGTACACCAGGCTGACCGGAATTTCCTGTCCATCGGATCCTCGAGGTCCGACCCATGCCATATGATTTGGATCAAGTCCGGTGTACTGTGTTTTTACCATGGCCCAGGCTTCCCGAGCACCTTCTCGGCATGCCGATATCTTCCATAGCCCAAAACGGCGCCAAGCTCCCTTGAATAAATTCATGAGGTCCTCCATACTTCCTAGAGGAGAATCGGCTGGCCATAAAGCCTTAGCGATGTTCCTCATTGCCTTCCGCGCTCGCTCATGCACCTTGGACAGCTCTTGTAGCAGGTCGCCTTGAAATCCAGACACCTCTTCTTCGGGCCGCCCAGTCAACACACCTACTGACATAAACTTGTTAGGACTCGCAGCAATGAACTGTACGATAGTAAGTTCAAAGGCATACTGAATATGCTGCCTCTCAGCCTTTTGTTCTCCTTCAAGGCGTCCGCCAGTTGGGCTCGCAGCTTGTTCTTTTTGTCCCTGGGTATTGGCATCCTGCAGCTTGTTCTTTTTGTCCCTGGTCCGTGTCAGTACACGTTGACCTGCGGCCTCTTGCCTTTCGACATGTTCTTTATCCGCCTGCGCGGCCTTTAGTTTCTCTTCCAGCTGATCCGACGATCTTGCCATTGTAAAATGCAACAGTGTTTATTGACATAAACATGACTGTCACATGATTATATTTTCCGGATAGAATGGGACATTACCAGTCGGTGCCTCCTTAGACTTCTCCAGTTTGGCAGTAACAACAGTCAGCTGGGTCCGACACTGTTCCAGTTCCCGAGATAGCATGCTGTTCTTCTCAGTGAGTATCTAATTATACAGTGATCCTTAAAATTAGTTGCTTCAACTGTTTTCAAGTCTCGAGGGCTACTGGTATATGACTATTAAATCCACACAAAATGATCTTACCCGCATATCCTTTGAAAGCTGGTAAGTGGCTCCAGCAAGCCCATCCTGAGCAGCTCGGATGTATGCATCCGCCGAGCTGAAGGCATTGAACACCTCTTCAGTAAAGTTAGGGTCGCACATAGCTGCCCTCCGGCGCCGATGGTTCATTGCATTCTCCACTTCGGAGTTGGTGATAGATACATTATCCGAATTATCGGAGGGAGGACAATCCAGCATTGCACCCGTATCAACTCTAGCCCTAGAGGTAGGGTCCGGGGTCGGATTGCTGAACGTATGTCCAGAGAAGTCTCCGGATACAGTCCGGTGAATGCTCTTCCTGAAATATAGCACAACAGAAAGTGTCACAGTTCGGTATGTTTGCAACAGGGCGTATTAAAAACCGTACTTTTTTATGAAGGTAGGGGCTTGGAGGTATCACCGTCCACCTTTCTTTTCGAAGACCCGCCTGGTGTAGGTGTCCCCTTCTTAAGGGATGATCCCGATGCGGTGTGGCGAGACGAGCACCGCCCCTTTGAAGCACGAGACAGTGCGGTAGGTGAGGCGTGATGGGAAAACTCTTTTGCAGGGGATGCTCCCCGGGTACTTACATGGGAAGAAGGAAGAAGGCCAGGGTAATCGGCTTCAATGGCCACTTCTGTGCCGTTGTAGCTCGCCTGATAGAAGACCCCCTCCTTGAGCTCCATGAATATATCCGGATCCTCCGCGAATTCGGGATCCAGTTCCCGAATATGGTCCTCCGGCTGTGGAGCGGGGCTATAGATCCCCGCGGTGGCCTTCCTCCATTCTTGTTAAAAGTGGTCGGGTTAAGTTTGACTAATTGCGACTTAGGAAGAAGATTGAGTGAGGTTCTGGATTGAAAGCTTACCCAGCTAGGGGGGTTGTACATGGAAAAGCCCTCTCGGCAATTAAGGCGAGTGAACTCTTCTTTCTCCCCTTTATAAAGATCAGCCAACATGGTGGCCAGGGCGGCGAAGTTGTCCGGACCCTTGCGCCCGTAGCGAGATGTATCATCCTCCCCATTGTAGTTCCACATGGGGAGTCCTCTAGATTGGAGTGGCTGAACACCGAGCGTTATAGAAACCGCCATGACCTCAATTATGGATAGTCCGGATTGGGCGAGTGAGGGAGTCCTGGATTAGGGGGTGTTCGGATAGCCGGACTATACCTTCAGCCGGACTCTAGGACTATGAAGATACAAGATTGAAGACTTCGTCCCGTGTCCGGAAGGATCTTTTCTTGGCGTGGAAGGCAAGCTAGGCATGCGGATATTCAAGATCTCCTACCATTATAACCGACTTTGTGTAACCCTAACCCTATCCGGTGTCTATATAAACCGGAGGGTTGTAGTCCATAGGACATCCATCATCATACACAATCATACCATAGGCTAGCTTCTAGGGTTTAGCCTCCTTGATCTCGTGGTAGATCTACTCTTGTACTACCCGTATCATCAATATTAATCTAGCAGGAGTAGGGTTTTACCTCCATCGAGAGGGCCCGAACCTGGGTAAAATAAAGTGTCCCTTGTCTCCTGTTACCATCCGACCTTGACGCACAGTTCGGGACCCCCTACCCGAGATCCGCCGGTTTTGACACCGACATTGGTGCTTTCATTGAGAGTTCCTCTGTGCCGTCGCGATCAGGAAGGATGCCTCTTCCGGTCTTTAAAGACGGCACCATTACAAAAGGAGCCTTGGTTGTCGGCCAAACTCTCCGGCTAGGTGGTTTTCTCGCAACCACCCATTCGGCTGTTGCGCCGACGGTGACCTCCCGGGTCATCGAAAGCAACCCCCACGTCGGGTCGGAACTCGCCGAACAATTGGATCCGATGGAGCTCTCTTCTGTAAACGGGCTCCTGGATCGCATCGCCGCACTAGGTGTCGCTACAAATTACGACCAGGTTGGGCTTAAACCCGATCTAAGAGAAATTAACTCTCCCCAAGTCACCCACCACGTTGCGGTGGTGGAGACACAATACGGCGACCCTTCATCTATCTTAAGGACTAGCTACGTCCGAATTCCTGTACCCTCCATGCAGGATATCCGCGGAGGAGAGGATACAATCCAAGACCTGAGCTTAAAATCAGGCAAATCGGAAAACATCCAAGACTCTGGATCTCAGAATCCGGAAGTTCTTCGGCCTCCGAATAGCAAACTGGGCGAAGTCTCAGATTCAACGGCACCTGCCCGCCCGATCTTAAGCGATCTTTCCCAAATCAGGCAAATGCCCGAAGAAACAGTACATCATTACTTGCCAGATTCCTCCTGGTTATGAACAGGATGAAGGACTGCCGTGAGGGAGATGCAATTTCAATCTTTTGCAGTAACTGCACGGACAAGGGAATACTCAACGCCGTAAGTCGTCGTAATATTATACGCTTTGCTGACTTGGCATCCATAGTACAAAAATACTGTGCGATGGAAAGTGCTTGGAAAACCGAAATAAAATTTTGGGATAATCCGGCCTTGAATAGCAATCCCGTCCGAATTAAGAGGGCGCGCCACAGTAAGGCGCCCGGACTAAATACCAAAAAAAATCAAAACCCTTTAGAGGGCATGGAACCGTACTGGAAAAGTGGCTAGATGGACCCTGCAAGATTCATAGTGCAGAGGACGCCACCCCAACTCACACCCTCAGGGCATGTTGGATACTCCGGCAGGTGGCCAAAATTGGCGAGGACCTCCTAATTCCAGAGGTTGAAGGAAACCAGCCCGAGAATTTCAGTTCCGTTCTCACAGTCTTTGAGACTTTCGCATCAAATAACATGCGAAAAAGAACACTCCGCAGCCTCACTGAAGTCTATCAAATAGCGACAATAAACCCATGGAGTAATACGGCTATCACCTTCAACGCGAGTGACGAACCTAATTTTCAAACAGCCAGAGCACCAGCCGCATTGGTCCTCAGTCCCATAGTGGACAGCTGTCGCCTCGCAAAGGTACTCATGGATGGAGGCAGCGGATTGAACCTCATTTACGAGGAAACCCTCCAAAAGATGGAAATAGACTGGAACCGCATTGAGCGAAGCAGCACAACCTTTAGAGGAATAATCCCCAGTCAGGAAGCGCGCTGCACCGGAAAGATCACACTAGATGTGATATTCGGCATGCCGGATAATTACAGGGTCGAACAGATCACGTTCGAGGTGGCCCCATTCAAAAGCGGATATCACGCTATACTAGGATGGGAGGCTTTCACAGTTTTCCAAGCTATACCCCATTACGGGTACATGAAGCTTAAGATGCCTGGGCCAAACGTAATTATCACTCGCGCTAGTGATCCGGACATAGCACTCCGCGCCGAGAACAAGACAGCCGCATTGGCCCTCGAGGCACTATCCGAAACCTTAGCGGCCGAAGAACTGACTGCCCTGCGATCCACGGTCAATAATGATGATGCGATACTCGATAAGAGATCCAAACCCACATCCTTCAAACCAGCGGACGAAATAGTCAAATTCCAGGTCCCTCCAACGGACCCCAATAAAACAGCCTCCATCGGGGCAAGACTGAACCCTGATGTAGGCGCCGCACTGCGAGAGTTCCTACGAGAGAACTGGGACATTTTCGCTTGGCACCCTTCAGACATGCCAGGAATCCCACGCAGGTTGGCCGAACACAGCCTAAATATCCAGAAAGGATTCAAACCTGTCAAACAAGCCCTTCGGCGTTTCTCCGAACAAAAGAGACAGGCTATGGGAGAGGAGCTAGCCAAGTTATTGGAGGCCGGATTCATTAGAGACATAAAACACCCGGACTGGCTAGCAAACCTGGTGATGGTACCAAAGAAGGACAAATCCTAGCGCCTGTGTGTCGATTTCAAAGACCTTAATAAGGCTTGCCCAAAGGATCCTTTCCCCCTCCCTCGAATAGATCAAATCATCGATGCCACTGCAGGACACGATTCGCTGTGCTTCCTCGACGCATACTCCGGTTACCATCAAATCAAGATGGCAGAATCAGACCAAGCCGCAACAGCATTCATCACACCATACGGCCCATTCTGCTTCAACACAATGCCCTTTGGGCTAAAAAACGCCGGCGTAACATATCAGCGCATGATTCAAACATGTCTGGCAAACCAGATCGGCAAAACAGTGGAGGCGTATGTAGATGATGTGGTCGTTAAATCAAGACATGGCGAATCTCTAGTAGACGACTTGAGGCTTACATTCGACAACCTCCGAAAATACGACATTAAGCTCAATCTAGAAAAATGCGTTTTCGGCGTTCCAGCCGGAAAGCTCCTGGGCTTCATTGTATCCAGTAGAGGAATTGAGGCAAACCCAGCTAAAATCCGAGCTTTGTCACAATTGGATGTCCCAAAAGACCTCAAACAAATACAGAAACTCACCGGATGCGTGGCGGCTTTAAGCCGCTTTATCTCCCGCCTGGGAGAAAAGGCATTGCCCCTTTACCGCCTCCTCAGGCGCACCGAACACTTCGAGTGGACAGACGCTGCCACGGTCGGACTTGAGGAAATAAAGGCCATCTTGGCAACAAACCCAGTCCTGGCCGCGCCGAACACTGGCGAACCCATGCTATTGTACATTGCCGCAACTCATCAAGTTGTTAGCGCAGTACTCGTCGTCGAACGGGCAACGGACGGACACAAACTCCCCCTTCAAAGGCCGGTTTACTACGTGTCCACTGTCCTCACACCATGCAAATCACGGTACCCGCATTACCAAAAGATTGCATACGCGGCGTTTATGGCATCCCGGAAGCTACGACACTACTTTCAAGACAGTAGCCTCGGAAGTACCACTCAACGATATTATCAACAACCGCGATGCAACGGGCCGGATAGCAAAATGGGCCATAGAGCTCCTCCCATTCGACATCACCTACAAACCACGGCGAGCCATTAAATCGCAAGTCCTAGCCGACTTCGTCGCCGAATGGACAAAGGCCGAACTCCCTAAAGAGTATGGCACATATTCAAACTGGATCATGCATTTCGACGGCTCCAAAATGTTGGCCGGACTGGGGGCTGACGTCATTTTGACGTCCCCTACAGGAGACACGGTCCAATATGTACTCCAAATTATGTACACGGACTCCAACAATGCAGCTGAATACGAGGCCCTTCTACATGGTCTCCGGATGGCAATATCCATGGGCATTCAACGCCTGGAAGTACGCGGGGACTCAAACCTCGCGATATCCCAAATAAATGGCGACTTCGACGCCAAAGACCCAAAAATGGCAGCTTATCGCAATGCCGTCCTAAAAATGTCAGTTCGGTTCGAGGGACTGGAGTTTCACCATATAGCCCGAGAAAATAATCAGGCAGTGGACGTCCTGGCACGCATCGGAGCGAAACGAGATGCAGTCTCGCCAACATCTTCTTAGAAAGATTATTCAAGCCATCTGTAGCATGGGAGGGGGAACTCGCGGATAACAGTCCGGACACAACCGCACAACCCGACGCCGAACAATCCGACATAATCGGAGGCCCTGCCACCGAAATCACACCTTCAGCCCACGTAATAATGGCGGTCATCGCCCCATGGACAGAACCATTCCTAGCCTACCTTACTAGGCAGGAACTCCCAGAGGACCAAAACGAGGCACGCTGCATAGTGCGGCGATCTAAATCCTATAAAGTCCACGAGGGAGAGCTATATAAGAAAAGCACTACAGGAGTCCTTCAAAGATGTATCTCCGAAGAGGAAGGGCGGAGTCTGTTGGCTGAAATTCATGCCGGACTCGGTGGCCACCACGCCGCAACTCTGTCCCTTGTAAGCAAGGCTTTCCGTACGGGCTTTTATTTGCCGACGGCCCGAGCAGACGCTCATGACTTAGTCAAACGATGCGTTGGTTGCTAGCTCTTTGCAAACCAAAGCCATATGCCGCCCAACGCCCTCCGAACTATCCCCATAACTTGGCCTTTTGCGGTCTTGGGGCTTGATATGGTGGGACCCCTTAAAGGTGGAACCCACAAGAACAAATACTTATTGGTCATGGTGGATAAATTCACCAAATGGATAGAAGCCAAGCCTGTTAAGACGGCCGAATCCGGACCTGTGATAGACTTCATATCCGGGGTCGTACACCGCTACGGTGTCCCCCACAGTATCATCACCGATAACGGCACAAACTTCACCTCCGACGAAGTAAAGCTGTGGTGCAAAAATATGGGCATTAAGCTCGACTATGCTTCTGTCTATCACCCACAAACTAACGGTCAGGTCAAACGTGCAAATGGTCTCATCATGAGCGGCATTAAACCCAGACTAGTGCGGTCCCTCAAGGAATCTAATACGCACTCGGTGGAGGAGCTCGACTCCGTGCTCTGGGGGCTGCGAACCACGCCGAATCGTACCACCGGATTCACACCATTCTTTATGGTGTACGGCACAGAGGCAGTTCTGCCCTGCGACATAATTCATGACTCACCTCGAGTGCGCATGTACGAAGAAAGAGAAGCCGAGCTTGATCGGAAGGACAATCTGGACGCTTTGGAGGAGGAGCGCGACGTGGCTAAAGCCCGTTCCGCATTTTATCAACAGCAGGCTCGAAGATATCAAAGCAGAGAAGTACGGGCCAAGAAATTACAACGTTGGCGAACTAGTTCTACGCCTGCTGGATAAGAAAAAGGACAAACTCAAGCCCAAATGGGAAGGTCCCTTCATAATTGACCAAGTCCTGACTGGTGGAGCGTACCGCCTGCGAGATGCGTCGGATAACCGACTCGAGCCGAACCCATGGAACGCCGCACGTCTCCGAAGATTCTATGCCTAGCGCCGAACTCTGGGTTTGTCTCCTTCCTCAGTCCATTTATATTTTTTTTTTCTGTTTTTATTTTGTCTCCTCCCACTCTTTCCTTTTATAGCCCTTAAAGGCTCATCATGTGACGCGCTACCAGCACTCCTTAAACCAGGCTTGTTTATATGGGTTTCACGCCCAACGCATGCGTCAGACTTCTGCATGCACCTTTTATTCACCATTATATGCATCGATATGACTTAAGTTTTAGCCAAGCTGGGTTGCCTGGCTCCTGTGCTTACCCCTACGTTCCCGATTGTTCGGCTAGGCGGTAAAGGGAGCACCTCTGCGATTGCTACCGCCGGATAAGCCGGATGTGTACCTCAGACTGGGTGAAGCCGAAAGCTAGCGTTCTTAAGGGAATATTCGGTCGGTGAACTAAAGAGGAACCTCTTTTACTTATACATGCCCCCAGATGTTTTCCTGCATTCGCAGTCCGGACGTGCACTTCAGGGCACGCCACCCCAGCGAAAGGAACCCTTAACGGAACTATTCTCTCTGGAAGATGTTTCTTACTAACTATGTAATATAACATAACTAGTTGGGCACTTGTCTGATAAAGCACTAATGACCCCTACGCCTGGTCTCCATGCATACCTCGGTTCTCATATAACCATTATGGTATTCGGACACACTCCGGACCGTCAGGTCCCGAGGTCGAAGCGAAAAGGTCGGCAACGACAAACGATCTACAATCCGGCTAGAAGGCATTACACATGTCAATTATAAATTACATAGTCATCCTGACTGATTGTATTCCTCCTCTATACCATCTAACAGGCTGTCTAATTTACAGTCCTGCTAGGAATACTTTGCGGCCAATTCTACCTGGCCATACACTAAGCTCACAGGGATCTCCTTCCCGTCAGGCCCCAGCGGTCCGACCTCGGCCATGTGATTGGGGTCAGACTTCGTAAAGCGGGTCTTCACCATGGCCCAGGCCTCCCTAGCGCCCTGCCGGTAGGCCGATATCTTCCACAATCGGAAGCGCCGCCGAGCTCCCTTCAACTTATCCACAAGTTCTCCAAGGCCCTCGGGTATGTAGTGGGCAGGCCACAAGGCTTTGGCAATACCTCGCATTGCCTGCCGAACTCGTTCGTGCAGTTGCGAGAGTTCGGGAAGAAGATCGCCCGTTGAACCGGGCATCTCCTCTGCAGGACGACCTGTCAACATACCTACAGACATAACTTTGTTAGTCGTCTTCCTCGCCGAACTCCTTTTTCAAGAGTTCGCTTGAGCACTTACTAAAAATGCCGCGTCGAAGTCGCTGATTCTCCTTATTGGAGTCCGACAGCTGGCCACGAACATCTTTTAGTTCAACATTCAGCCTGGTGTTGGCATCCTGGAGATCATCCTTCTCCCGCCTCACCTTTGTTAGCACGCTTTCACTAGCCTTTAACCGGCGTAGAAGCTGTTGCCTGTCCGGTTCGAGTCTGGCGCCATCTGCAATACCATTTGTCAGATTGGCACTTAAATCCGCACAATACTAATCTTTCGAAGTGTATCTTACCTGAGGGGGTCCCTTTGGGCTCCCCTGCTGCGGCTAGTGCGGCCTCTAGTTGGGCCTTGCACTTTTCCAGCTCCTGGGACAGCACGGTGTTCTTCTCTGTAAGAACCTGCATATTGTATGATCCTTAAATCAGTTACTTTAACTGTTTCAAGTCTTGGGGGCTACTGGTATATATATACTTAACCAAAATTTTCTTACCCGTATGTCTTTCACATACTGCTCCGTAGCTCTGGCTAAACCATCTTGAGCGGCACGGAGGTACGCATCTCCCGAACTAAAGGCATCTAAAGCCACTTGAGAGAAACAAGTGTCGCGTAGAACTGTCCGACGACGCCTGTGGTTCATGGCACTCTCCACTTCTGAATTTGTGGCAGACAGCCGGTCTGCATCCTCTGTCGGAGGAGCGTCCGGTACGCGCCTGGTGCTCACCCCGCTTCCTGGCCAGACGTTGGAGCCTGGCTGGTGGAGGCGCGATTGGCAACCTCTCCGGATATAGTCCGGCGAGGCCTCTTCGTCCTGGAGACAGCGCGAACGTTAATATGCCCTGACAGAATAACACCAAGGAAACAGAGGGCGCGTTATACCTTTGCGTCGGCATCTCAGTCCGGACTACATTTCTCTTTGCCCCACGGGGCCCTGCGGCCCCTCGTTGGCTAGCCGCCGCAGGTTCGGCCTCCCGCCTCGGAAATCTCCCCTGCGAAATACGGTTGTCGTTGGAAACGCCGGAGTATGTGAGAATGGAATCTCTCTTGAGGGAATAAACACTCCGATTTCTGTCACCTGGGAGGCCGGGATTAACCCGGGGTAATCAGCCGTAATGGCTACCAAGGTATTGTCCTTGCTTAACTGATGGAACACCCCGTCGATAAGCTCCACCGATATGTCTGGATCCTCTTTGGAGTCCGGATCGAGGGACCATTCTGGGTCCTCGGGCTGTGGAGGGCGGCTGTTGATATCCTTTACTTCCTGTCGCAGTTCCTGCATTGAAGTCGTCAGACTATGTATCTAACCGTGGGAGTGTTAAACAAATGGGCAAGCGCGATTGTTCGCTTACCCAATTCGGAGGACTATACATGGAAAATCCGCCCTGCGGGTCGACGCGAAGGAATTCCTCTTCTTCTCCCTTGTACAAAGAGGATAATATCTTCATTAGAGCGGCAGGCGAGTCCGGCCCTTTACGGCCGTAACGGGTGGCGTCATCTTCCCCGTTGAAATCCCACATGGGGTGGCTTCTGTATTGGAGCGGCTGCACCCCCCGCATAATGCATATGGCCATGACTTTAATCATGGTTAGTCCGGAATGAGCCAGTAGCTTAATCCGGCCCATTAAGTAAAGGACGTCTCTGTCATTCTCTCTCTGAGAGCTCCGAGGGCGCCGGCTCAGGCGTTTCTTCAGGGGAGCGTTGTTGAACTCAGGGAGACTGGCCCGGATAGGGTCCGGCAGGGGGACGTCGTCTATGTAAAACCATTCTGAAGGCCAGTCCTCGGACGCCTTCTTCGGGGTTCCGGACGGGTATCCGGTCCCGGCGATGCGCCATACTTCGGCTCCGCCCACTTGATATATGGACCCCTCTTGGGAACGGGGCACCAGGCAGAATATCTTCTTCCACAACGCGAAATGAGCCTCAACGCCTAAAAATAGCTCGCAAAGAGCAACGAAGCCCGCGATGTGTAACACGGAGCCGGGCGTAAGGTGGTGCAGCTGGAGGCCATAGAACTCCAGAAGCCCGCGGAGAAAGGGATGAATTGGAAATCACAGTCCCCTTATTAGATAAGGGACCAGGCACACCCGCTCCCCTTTAGAGGGACTAGGTGAGTTCTCCGCTTGTTTTCCGCCTTGATAAGTGGTGAGTCCGGCTCGGACCGAAACCATATAGGCTTGAGGGAGAAATCCCTTGGCTTGGAGCGACACTAATTCGCTATGCGGGATGGAACAACTCTCCCAATCCCCAGGGATAGGACTGGAAGGGCGAGAGGAGGAGCTACGGCGGCTGGCCATGTTGGAATGGATCTTTGCTGGAGACGCTCTGATGATTTCTCGCGGAAGGGGGAGGTGTGGTTTGGATCTGAATCCCCATCCTGTTAGATGGGCGGCTCGTTTATACGGCTAGGGGCTTGGATGTAAAACCACCCCGACTTTTCGCATTCGTTTGACACGTGGAAGGCGGCCATTATTGGGCGTGAAAGCCAAGGAGCGCTGCATTATAAATATCGGACGTTATACCCGCAGGTACACAAAGTTTGAAGGAGAACCCGCCTTGCAATGCCGAAGACAATCTGCGCGCCGGACTCATCGTCATTGAAGCCTGGTTCAGGGGCTACTGAGGGAGTCCTGGATTAGGGGGTGTTCGGATAGCCGGACTATACCTTCAGCCGGACTCCAGGACTATGAAGATACAAGATTGAAGACTTCGTCCCGTGTCCGGAAGGATCTTTTCTTGGCGTGGAAGGCAAGCTAGGCGTGCGGATATTCAAGATCTCCTACCATTGTAACCGACTCTGTGTAACCCTAACCCTATCCAGTGTCTATATAAACCGGAGGGTTGTAGTCCGTAGGACATCCATCATCATACACAATCATACCATAGGCTAGCTTCTAGGGTTTAGCCTCCTTGATCTCGTGGTAGATCTACTCTTGTACTACCCGTATCATCAATATTAATCTAGCAGGAGTAGGGTTTTACCTCCATCGAGAGGGCCCGAACCTGGGTAAAATAAAGTGTCCCTTGTCTCCTGTTACCATCCGACCTTGACGCACAGTTCGGGACCCCCTACCCGATATCCGCCGGTTTTGACACCGACGGCGAGTATTTTTATCTTGTCCATTAACTTCTTAACTTCAGCACTATCTTCCTCCTCGAGGCTCCGAGGGCGCCCGCTATGGCGCTTCTTTAGTGGGGCATTGGAAAATTCAGGAAGGCCACATCGGATTGGGTCCGCGAGAACGACGTCTTCAATATAAAACCACTCCAAGGGCCACTCCTCGGATGCCTTCTTCGGAGTGCCGGATAGATATCATGTCCCGGCTATGCGCCATACTTCGGCACCGCCCACCTCGAATATGGATCCCTTTTGGGAGCGAGGGACGAGGCAGAAAAGCTTCCTCCATAGCTCGAAATGGGCCTCACAACCTAGGAACAGCTCGCAAAGAGCGACGAAACCAGTGATGTGCAGAATGGATCCCGGCGTGAGATTGTGCAGTTGGAGGCCATAGTACTCCAAGAGACCTCAGAGGAAAGGATGGATTGGAAATCCAACGCCTCTTAAGAGAAAGGAAACGAAGCACACTCGCTCCCCTTCTAAAGGATTCGGAAAATTTTCGGCCAGGGCTTCGCCAGTAAAAGAAGTTAATCTCGCCCGAACGGGGACTAGATCTGCAGGGGGAGATAGCCCTGCACCTGGAGCTTGGTCAGCTGGGCAAGGGATACAGAGCAGCTCTCCCAATCGCCTTTTTGAGGGCCGTGGGGGCGGGAGGAAGAACTAGGAGTGCTGGCCATGATTGCATGGTTTCTTGAGGCAAGTTCGAAGGATTTTCGCCTGGTGTGGAATAGCATGTGAGATCTAATCTCCTTAAATAGACACCTTCCGTACGCTATCGAGGGGTTATCTGTAAAAGCGCTTGAACCCTTCGAATCCGTTTGCCATGTGGAAGCTGAGGCGACGGAAGCACAGAAGCCGAAGGGTATGACATTTAATGTAAAACCGACCAGTTCAAAGAATTCACCTTACCAAGACCGAAGATGTAAGGGCCGGGTATGGCCCTTCGGTTCAGATGCTTTGAATTATTCGATGGAGGAACCCGCCTTGCAATGTCGAAGACAATTTGCGCACCGAACACGTCGCCATTGAAGACTGGTTTAGGGGCTATTGAGGGAGTCCTGGATTACGTGGTCCTCGGGCGTCCGGGCTATGTGACGTGGGCCGGACTGATGGGCCGTGAAGATACAAGACGGAAGACTTTCCCCCGTGTCCGGATGGGACTCTCCTTGGCGTGGAAGGCAAGTTTGGCGTGCGGATATGAAGATTCCTTTCTCTGTAAACCGACTCTGTACAACCCTAGCCCCCTCCGGTGTCTATATAAACCGGAGGGTTTAGTCCGTAGAGGCAATCATAATCTGACAGGCTAGACATCTAGGGTTTAGCCATTGCGATCTCGAGGTAGATCAACTCTTGTAACCCCTATACTCATCAAAGTCAATCAAGCAGGATGTAGGGTATTACCTCCATCAAGAGGACCCGAACCTGGGTAAACATTGTGTCCCTGCCTCATGTTACCTTCGATCCTTAGACGCACAGTTCGGGACCCCCTACCCGAGATCTGTCAGTTTTGACACCGACAGGGACGCTCTAAATTCCGCTTCCTCAGCGCTATAACATTCACAAGATTTTTTGGCATAATTTCGACTTGTTGTATTCCGCTTTTGCAAAAAGTTGTGTAGTCAATTGAGTACCCAGCTCAAGTGTGGCTTTGCCACTGTTGACGCCTAAGAATAAAATCCAGGCGCGTAATCAATGTCAAAGGCGAATTACCAATTTGGATGCATTTTTTTGGTTTGAAAAGACTTGTGATGTATAGGACGCAAGTGTAATGTTGATAAGCTTGAGTCTTGTCTAGATATACGTTGTTGGGTGTACCATGCCGATGGCATTCGCTAATTAGTAGGAAAATGTGTGATTAATATCCTGCGTCCCTCAATCATCTTGTCTTGGTTTAGAAATGGAAAAAGAAGATGAAAATAAAAAGGGCACGAGCGGGTAGTGGAGCGATGACTGTTAGGGTTGGTGGGTGAGTTGGGGCCATTCCTTGACGACACACACGACTGGTGGCTTGCTGGTCAAGCCACCAGCCGTGGCAACGTCTAGCCCGTGTTGAATCGCTAGCTGGCTGATGGGCCCGGCAGGAGGGAGGCGAGCCTGGCCGGTGGCTAGTCACCAGAAGATTCTAGCGCCTTCCAGAGACAGATGAGGTGACCAGATGCGAGAGAGGCAAATGGGCGGATTTCAAATATTTTCAAACCCATGCGCGACCGGACGCGAAGAGAGTCCCACTATAAAACCACCTCCCATCTTCCCCATTTCGCGTTCGCGTCTTCCTGCCCTCCCTCCCCTCCCTCCACCCGCCTCGCCGCCGTCACGCAGAGCCCTGCCCTCCCGCCTCGTCGTCGGCGCCTGCCCTCGCTTCCTCTTCCCAGCACCTAGATGGCCGCGGTGGCCCCCAAGGTTTCCCGGGCAACCCTGGAGGCGGCGGCGAAGGTCGCAGGCCTCAGCATCCGCTCCATCACCCCCGCCCAGTAAGTCACCGTCTCCTCCGCTCCGGCCGGCCTCCGCTACATATCCCTTTCGATGTCTCATGTACCCTCACTCCTACCACAGGAAACGGCCCCTCTGCACCACGGCATCTGCTACCGCCCCAACCGGCACCGCCGCGCCAGCCGCTGGGCTCGCCGCGGCCGGCATCGACGCCAATGTTCCTGGCGCGGCTGGCGCAGGGGCCGCCACGCCTATCTCGGCATCGCGCGGGGCTCGGCACCAACGACACCGGCATCGGCGCGAGTACCCTTGGCGGCTTCAGCTAACCATCCATTTCCTCCTCTCGTCCGCCCCCTAGGCTAAGTGGTGTTGTCCAGCGTGAACGTACTGAAAAGTATTATTAAGGCATCTCCAAAGCCGACCCTCAAACCACCCACCAGTCCAACCCATTTTTCTACCTGGGATAATGTGAAACAAATATTTTTTGTAATAAACTTTTATACTTGTTTTAAACTAATTGTACCATATTCCAATTTTAATTAGTGTAAATTTATATTACTTAGTCATCATAGTTAACCCCATAACAATGATTCTAAATGATAATTAGAGTATTTTTTGTTATACATTTGCAATATATATAATTGAGAATTTTTATTATGTGAAATTTAAATTGTATGCCATAATTCTTTCTTGTTAAGTAAATATTTTGAATACTTTTTTAATACTGCATAAATTATGGTGTATATACACCTATATTTGTGTCTTTATGTGTGTTTTTATATATTTTCTTAATCTTATTCAATATTTTTGTAGAGATTTCTAAGTCATACACACTAAAGAAAATACCATAATAGTAGTTTCTAGTATATATTATGTAAATGCATCCATGGAAACTTCTAGGGCATGGCAATTGGGATTTGCAAGTTTGGTCCAGCAATATGCTACAACATGTGTATGATTTGTACTCACGGTTGAAGAGAATATAACTGAATTAAAAAATGATCACTATTTCAAATATTGTTCATGAATTTCAATAAATGTTCACGAATTTGTAAAAAAGATTTTTTACTACTTCAACAAATGTTCACGAATTTAAAAGGAGAAAATAGAAAAAACCAAAAAGAAAAAATAAAACAAGAAATGAAATGCAAAAGAAAAAAAGGAAGGAAAAAAGGTTTTGGGAAGGTTCGAGCCATTGGGAAATAAACCGGACCGGCCCATACGCTGATCGGGAGCTCGAGGGGGGGGGGGGGGAGTCAGGGGAACAAGTGTGCACTGTCCAGCACGAGCAGAATCACTGTTTTAAGCCTTTGATCAAAGTTTAGCATGATTTAATCTCTTTTTAAAAGTCTAGCACGATCTAATCATTTTGCTACCACCATACACAATGACAGTATGATAAATGGGCTACTGTCACACTCAATGATTGTAATCATTAGTCAACACCCAAACGCCGTGTCCTCATGACAAAGGCCTACCTGTTGGAAATATGAGCAATTTACCAAATGATTTTATTAACAGAAATACTAGATAAAGCATGACTAATATAATAGAGATAAAACAAGTCATGCGTTCAGACAGAGAGAAGGTAAATAGCTTCTGCATATATGAACCGTAGCCTAGCATATCTATTGCAAACAGTAGAACTAGTTGCATATATAAAGTAGAGCCTAACATATCTAGAGCAAGTACTAGTACGAGAAACTGTGGCAGGACATCTAACAGAAAAGAGAACACGTGCGGGACAGCAGCAGCGGTAGCACTGGACTTAGGGTCGGTGTCCTCGTCGGCCATGTCGTCGAGGAGGTTGTCGACATCGGGGAAGAAGTCGTCGTCGGGGAAGTAGTCGTCGGAGTCCGGGGCGTCCGTGACGAAGGAATCAGTCAGTATTCGCGCAGAGCGCTCCCCAAAAACCTTATCACCCTTCTCCCGTACAGGACTCAAAAAGGTGCGGTTTCGGAGGCCTACTATCCCGTCCTGCGGTGCACGCCGCAAGCCGGGATGGGAAAGACAGCGGTAGCTCAGAGAATGGAACCGGTGGCGAGAGGAAGGAGAAGTTCTGGTGCGTCTCTCTGGGAGGAGCGACCTCCCTTTTATAGGCGCAAGAGAAGGAGGCGAGAGGCCAGCGACGGGAGGCGAAACGAAGAGACGGAGGCGAAGCGAACAGCCAGCAGCCGAAGGGCTGCACCGTTCGCATTCAAACTCCACTTTCGCAAAAATCTTTTCAGCTTCCGTGTGACCTTTCGTATACCCGTAGTGCGTGGCAAAAATTTAGATATCGGCTCGGCTCATTCCCGCAACCCGCAACCCGCGGCGCGGCGCGTCGTGACGAGGCGTGGCATGGCGCGTCGTGACGAGGCGTGGCGAGGCGGGCGGCGGAGGAGGAGCGCGCGTGGATATCCCTCTTGTTCTCATGCTCGTACAAGTGGGGAAAGAGCCTCCCTTATAAGGAGGTCCAACTCCCACTAAACTAGAAATGTGGGACTAAACTCTAGGAGTATCCCTTGCCTTGCACAAATGGGCTAAGTGTGCCTCTAGGATTTATTAGGAATTTCTGAAATAGTTATTGGGCTGCCCAAAATAGACTAAATTCCAGCAATCCCCCACCAGATCCCAGAGGCACACAGAAATTTGCCTTTGGTTCCAAAACACTGTTTTATATCCCAGAGGCACACAGAAACTAGCAATGTGGAGACTGTTAAGTTGAACTTCCACATAGAACTCTATGCTACACTAGTAAGCAACTTGAACAGTGGACTGGGCCTTGAACTGCAAGTTTTCTGCGAATCTAGCTTCACATAAAGCCTTGACCGATACGTGGCTACCGTTGGTCTTCCCCGCGGGTGGAGCTTATGTGTCATACTCCGTGACCTTTCATGAGTTTACTAGAGAGAATCCTACTCTCATAGATTGCGACGTTTTACAATCAGACTCATATAGGTGTGTTCTTCAAAAGATGTTCTGCAGGATAACATCTCTGCTTAAATAAGCCACTTAGAACACATTAAGATATACATCAACCTGCCATGCAGATTAGGAGAGTATTGCATCTTCATGGAGTGGTATTGTGAATAGTAAGGATACTCTCCTCTGAGTTGACCAACAGCTTGTCTTCCACATCTAATTCACGGGATCTCCGATCACAAAGAATAGGTTACCACTGTGAACAACTCATATTGTGGGTCTCATACCCATCTCCGTGATGCATTATCTATCACATTACATGATAGACCCTTAGTAAAAGGATCTGCCAGATTTTTAGACGTTTGGATATAATCCAACGCAATAACTCCGGAGTTTTTCATTTTCCTGACAGACTTTAACCTTCTCTGAACGTGTCTTGATGACTTCATGTTATCCTTTGAGCTGCTCACTTTCGTGATCACAGTTTGATTGTCGTAGTTCATAAGGACACCCGGTACAGGTTTCTCAACAACCGGCAAGTCATTCAAGAGCCGGCGAAGCCAATCTGCTTCAACCGTAGCTGTATCTAGTGATGTGAGTTCTGCTTCCATTGTTGACCTCGTTAAGATGGTCTGCTTGCAAGACTTCCAAGAAACAGCGCCACCTCCATGAGTGAATACATAACCGCTTGTGGCCTTTATCTCATCAGCATCTGAGATCCAGTTTGAGTCACTATACCCTTCAACCACCTTTGGATGCCCGGTGTAGTGAATTCCATAATTTGTAGTGCCTTTCAAATAACGCAAAACTCTCTCTACAGCTTTCCAATGCACATCTCCTGGTTTTGAGACAAACCGACTCAGTTTGCTAACAGCAAAAGAGATGCCAGGTCTTGTAGCACTTGCTAAGTACATAAGCGAGCCAATAATCTGAGAATATTTCAATTGATCTCTAGCAATTCTTCGATTCTTTCGAAGTAACACACTCGCATCATATGGTGTTGGAGAGGGCTTGCAGTCACTATAGCCAAACCGACTCAAGATCTTTTCCACATAGTGAGATTGAAGCAATGTAATCCCACCATCATCCTCTCTCAACAACTTGATGTTCAGAATGACATCAGCCACTCCTAAATCCTTCATCTCAAAACAACGAGATAGGAAATCCTTGACCTCCTTAATAACATTCAGATTTGTTCCGAAAATCAGTATGTCATCAACATACAAGCACAGGATAACTCCCTCGCCCCCACCATGGCGATAGTACACACATTTGTCAGCTTCGTTCACAACAAAGCCTACAGTTGTTAAAGTTCTTTTAAACTTCTCATGCCACTGTTTGGGTGCTTGCTTAAGTCCGTACAAAGACTTCAGCAACTTGCACACTTTCCCTTCCTGACCATCTAGTACAAACCCATCTGGTTGTTCCATATAAATTTCCTCGTCCAACTCTCCATTTAGGAAAGCAGTCTTAACATCCATTTGATGAACGAGAAGACCATGCGAGGCAGCTAGTGAAAGTAGAACTCGAATAGTGGTCAGTCGAGCCACAGGTGAGTAAGTATCAAAGAAGTCTTCACCTTCCTTTTGGGTATAACCCTTAGCCACGAGCCGAGCCTTGTACTTTTCAATAGTACCATCAGGCCTAAGCTTCTTCTTGAATACCCATTTGCATCCTATAGGTTTGCACCCATAAGGACGATCAGTTATCTCCCAGGTTTATTCGTCAAGATGGAATCCATCTTGCTACGAACCGCTTCCTTCCAGTAGTCAGCACCTTCAGATGCATAGGCCTATGAAATAGAACTGGGAGTGTCATCTATGAGATACACAAGAAAATCATCACCAAAGGACTTTGCAGTCCTCTGTCTCTTGCTTCTAGTAGGAACTTCATTGTTCTCCTCCACAGAACTTTCTAAGTGTTCCATCGAAATGGCAGGTTCGGTTATTGTAACTGGTTCCTGATTCGATGAACTAGGCATCTCCTGATTAGATGAGGTAGCCATATCCTTCATGGGAAAGATATCTTCAAAGAAAGTCGCATCATTCGACTCCATGATCATACCGACATGCATGTCAGGTACCTCGGATTTTACAACCAAGAATCTATAGCCAATGCTATGAAAAGCATATCCCAGGAAAACACAATCCACAGTCTTTGGTCCAAGCTTCCGCTTCTTTGGAATTGGAACATTGACTTTCGCCAAACAACCCCATGTTCGCGGATAAGAGAGTTTTAACCTTTTCTTCTTCCATTCCTCGAATGGAGTTATCTCTTTGTTCTTTGTGGGGACTCGGCTCAGGACATGACATGCTGTCAATATCGCCTCCCCCCACCATGCCTTGGAGAGACCCGATGTGTCTAACATGGCGTTAACCAAATCAGTTAGAGTACGGTTCTTTCTTTCGGCCACCCCATTTGACTGAGGTGAATAGGGAGGCGTCCTCTCATGGATTATACCATGTTCCGCACAAAAAGCATCAAATTCATTGGAAAAATACTCTCCACCACGGTCGGACCTAAGCCTCTTGATTTTTCGATCAAGTTGGTTTTCCACCTCAGCTTTATAGATCTTGAAAAAGTTCAAAGCCCCATCCTTAGATTTCAGAAGATACACACGGCAGTATCTAGTGGAGTCATCAATTAACGTCATGAAATATTTCTTTCCACCTTTTGTCAAAACACCATTCATTTCACATAGATCTGAATGTATGAGCTCTAGTGGTGCAAGATTTCTCGTTTCCGCAGTCGTGTGAGACTTACGAGGTTGCTTAGCTTGCACACACACTTGACACTTAGATCCCTTGACGGTGGTGAAACTAGGGATTAAGTTCAACTTCGCTAGTCGCGACATGCAACCAAAGTTAACATGACAAAGACGTGAATGCCACACATTTGATTCACTATTGTTGCAAATATGATTAACAACTTTATTGCAAACGTCTAATAAGGATAAACGAAACAGGCCTCCTGACTCATAGCCTTTACCAACAAAGGTTCCATACTTGGATATTAAAAATTTATTCGACTCAAAGACAAGCTTGTAGCCATCTCTACACAGAAGAGATCCGCTAACAAGATTTTTATTGACAGAGGGGACATAATGCACGTTCTTCAGCCGCATGATCTTCCCCGAAGTAACCTTCAGATCGACCGTGCCAACACCACGAACAGAAGCACTTGAACCGTTGCCCATCAGCACGGTTGAAGTCCCTGCGGTCTGATAAGACGAAAACATGGAAATATCACCGCATACATGCACATTACCACCCGTGTCAATCAACCATTCAGGAGAATGACATACTGAAAGAATAGTGGGAAATATACCATACCCAGCATCCTTCATGTCAGTGTCTCCAATGACAACATTAGCGGTCTTGCCGCCTTTCCCAGGATTACGCTTGTCATAGCGATTAGGGCAACTAGGAGCCCAATGACTAGGATCCCCACACACATGACAAGCACCTTTCTTCTTGCCATTCTTCTTCTTGAAGTTCGTGTGTTGCACAGCCTTGTTCTTCCCATCAAACTTTGCTTTACCATCAAACTTGCCCTTGTTCTTGAACTTGTGGGGCTGGAAGTTCTGCTTCTGTACCACATTGGCACTAGATCCTCCCTCAATACCTCGAGCACGTGTGTCCTTTGGTCTCACCTTTTCTTCCACATCAAGAGTGCCAATGAGATCCGGAATGGAAAACTCCTGCCTCTTATGCTTCAGTAAGGTAGCAAAGTTCCTCCACGAAGGAGGAAGCTTAGTGATGATACCTTCGGCAACAAACTTGTCCGGTAGCATACAACTGAAGTGCTCAAGTTCTCTAGCAAATGACTGTATCTCATGAGCTTGCTCAACCATGGAGCGCTCTTCAGTCATCCTGTAATCATAGAATTGCTCCATGATGTACAGCTCAGTGCCAGCATCCGAGACCCCAAACTTGGCCTCGAGTGCATCCCACATATGTTTTCCATTATCAATTGACGCATAAGCATCAACTATGTTCTCACCAAGAACACTCAAGAGAGCAGCCTTAAACAGAGTATCCATTTTCTGAAAGGCTTGTGCCTGTTGAGCATCAAGATCCCCTTCAGGTTTGCCAAGAGTGGCGTCATAGCAACTCATGGTTTGAAACCATAAGACTGCTCTCACACGCCACTTCTTATAGTGGATACCCTCAAACATAGGAGGTCTCATGGAAGCAGCAAAACCACTTGGTGTAAATTGCCTATAATAAGGTTTTTGAAGTGTTAGAAATATGAGCAATTTACCAAATGATTTTATTAACAGAAATACTAGATAAAGCATGACTAATATAATAGAGATAAAACAAGTCATGCGTTCAGACAGAGAGAAGGTAAATAGCTTCTGCATATATGAACCGTAGCCTAGCATACCTGTTGCAAACAGTAGAACTAGTTGCATATATGAAGCAGAGCGTAACATATCTAGAGTAAGTACTAGTACGAGAAACTGTGGCAGGACATCTAACAGAAAGGAGAACACGTACGGGACAGCAGCAGCGGTAGCACTGGACTTGGGGTCAGTGTCCTCGCCGGCCATGTCGTTGAGGAGGTTGTCGACGTCGGGGAAGAAGTCGTCGTCGGGGAAGTAGTCGTCGGAGTCGGGGGCGTCCGTGACGAAGGAATCAGTCAGTATTCGCGCAGAGCGCTCCCCAAAAACCTTATCGCCCTTCTCTCGTACAGGACTCAAAGAGGTGCGGTTTCGGAGGCCTACTGTCCTGTCCTGCGGTGCACGCCGCAAGCTGGGATGGGAAAGACAGCGGTAGCTCAGAGAATGGAACCGATGGCGAGAGGAAGGAGAAGTTCTGGTGCGTCTCTCTGGGAGGAGCGACCTCCCTTTTATAGGCGCAAGAGAACGAAGAGACGGAGGCGAAGCGAACAGCCAGCAGCCGAAGGGTTGCACCGTTCGCATTCAAGCTCCACTTCCGCAAAAATCTTTTCAGCTTCCGTGTGACCTTTCGTATACCCGTAGTGCGTGGCAAAAATTTAGATATCGGCTCGGCTCATTCCCGCAACCCGCGGCGTGGCGGGCGGCGGAGGAGGAGCGCGCGTGGATATCCCTCTTGTTCTCATGCTCGTACAAGTGGGGAAAGAGCTTCCCTTATAAGGAGGTCTAACTCCCACTAAACTAGCAATGTGGGACTAAACTTTAGGAGTATCCCTTGCCTTGCACAAATGGGCTAAGTGGGCCTGTAGGATTTATTAGGAATTTCTGAAATAGTTATTGGGCTGCCCAAAATAGACTAAATTCCAGCACTACCACCATAGCAGGTTGGTCGTATTGAGAGTATCATAAGCGGTTTCATACATGCCAACTAGATTTTTTGAATGATGTGGAACATAATTAAATGATGATGTTGTATCATATCATGATATCGTATCATATTAAATGTTGTACTACTTTGTGTCATGCATGGCAATTAATAAACCAACATAAGATACTAACTTATGATATTATGCATTATAGAGGTAGTATCATACAGTAGTGCATGATACTAGTATATGTATATGATATTCCCCGTTATAACCAGCCTGATCTCTTGGTTTGGTAGCTAGTTTTGTTGTACGCAAAGCCCGCGGCCAACTGTTGGTGCACGCTAATACATACATTATCTAATCACACGGCATGTGCTAATGCATGCACACTAGTACGTGGCTATAAGAGCATCTACGGTCATGAGGAGGCTTTTAAGGAGTTAAAGGATGGGAGGGAATTGGTTAGAGATGCTTGATCTTAGCATGTTGAGGGGAAGGCATCAGCTCGCGAGATGCTACACCTACAAAGAAGATATTCGGTTTATGTGCTGACTAGGATCCGCTCACACTAATTAACCATACCCTTGAATTTCACGGGGTGGCCCCTTCCTA
Organism: Aegilops umbellulata; assembly: GCA_032464435.1. Taxonomy (NCBI): domain Eukaryota; kingdom Viridiplantae; phylum Streptophyta; class Magnoliopsida; order Poales; family Poaceae; genus Aegilops; species Aegilops umbellulata. The sequence continues at coordinate 13,504,718 of CP136057.1, forward strand.
TCGTCTTAATGCCCAATCAGAAAATGCAGCTAACTACAATCCATAGAACTCGTACAATCCGTCCATGAGTCTAGCATTGCTCCAGAGTTTTTTGCCATTTGATTGCCGATAATACTAAACCTACGAACCCGCCACGAACTCCCTACATAAATTTCCAATCTACTCTTCTCCCCTCCCTCCCCCCCCCCCCCCCCCAACCAATTTTATGTGGGTGGGCCCTATCGCACTTCCCCGTCAAAAGTCATCTTTGGGCCCGCAGGCCCGATCCAATCCCAGATCTTCTCCATCAGCTCGGTGCACCCTTTGTAGAGAGTGGCTATAGGATCAGAGTTTCTTTAGGAGAGGTTGACGTTATGCCGACTCATAGTATCTCACGGCGCACAAGACGAGCATCCGGTGGGCGGCATCAACCTCCCAAGCTTGCCATCCATAGCAGATGGAGGCTACCTGTAGTGAATCGGTGGAGCATGTGGGTGCATCCATAATTTAACCATGCATCGAAGATGGATCTTCGGCGTGGAACCTGGAGCAATAAAGTTTGCTCCGTCTTGGGCGTACTCTCTGTGACGTCTCTAAACTCTCTTTTTAGTAAAGTTTGTGAAATGAGTTACAATTTTGCCTTTTTTAATGCTGGTCCTTTGAAGAGTTGTACTGTTTTGCAATATTCATGAATTTGCTTTGGGTTTTGTCTGGATCCATCTTGGGTTAAACACACAAACATCTGTTAGGAGTACCGACATTTACGTACAAAGCAAAATTAGTTAAATCATCAAGTGACAAGAGCATTTTAGAAGCACAGAAAAAAGGAGTAACCTCAAATAGACAAATTATGTAAATAATGTGTTTCCTCCCCTTGAGATGCGACGTCGTGGCAAGTCGTGTTCTACCCACCTTCGGCTAGGTCATCACAAGTCGTCGCCGGCTCCAGCGTCCCCATCTCGAGTTCGGGCTCCGTCGAATTCGAGTGTCGGTCACAGCTAAAAGCCCACCCACATTGGAAAACCTGCTAGCACATCTATGTCGGCGACGTCACGGCCAGCCGTGTTATCTCCGCCCGCCCAATTGTTCCGGGTCGGGTTTGCCAGTGGTCGCGGCGTCACCGTCTCGCCCTCGGAACTTTGCCTAGAGGTGATCGACACCGATAAAAAAAATGCAGGCGCCTAATCAATGTCAAAGGCGCGATTACATATTTGCACGCTTTTTAGTTTGATGATGAAAAGATAAATTTGCACGCTGTGCCACGTTCCTCGCCGGTCTCGTCTCGCGCATGGAGTGTACCGGCCCTCGTTGGCAACTTGGCATGCATGGCGGCCCTCGTTGCCGTGAGATAGCGTGGGGAAGTCCGTTCGCCCGTGGTACGTTCGTGTACCGGCCCTAGTTGGTGAAAACGAAACGATATAGATATAGCTAGGGTGGGTTTGGTCGTTGACGGTCACGCTAAAGCCAAACCCCACCACGGTGCAGCTGCACCACTGCTGTTTCTGCTACGCAGCAAAGCCAGCCACCAGCTGCCACTGCCAAGCACGGTGGCATGGCAGGAGGAGGGGGGGCTCCGTCTCGGCCTGGTCGATTGGTCAGCCGGTAGTACATAAACTTGTAGTGCATGGGCGAGCGGGACGCGGCATGCGAGGAGATGAGAGGCAGGGACACGGAAGCAGCCAATGCAGCGGGGACTACTGCTTTCGATCAGGCGGTTTAGGCCACAGCGGTCCTTTTTCGAGTGTGCTTTTGTCTTCTGATTATAGCCATATACTATATCCCCACCAACCGCAAGCTGGCCTCAGAAGCTGAGTTGAGTTCAGAGATAGGGTCAGGAGGCAGGCGCATGGCAGGAAAAGCATCGTCACTTTTGTGATTCTTCTTTTGCAAAAGCTGCGGGACGGTTGGAGGACGGAGCAGCGTGACAGTCGGTGACCGTTGGTTCGTGCGTAAATCTTCCGTTCCTTCCACGGAGAAGCGGCGTGCACGCACCGTCGCCATGCTAGCCGCACCCCACAGCCACGGAGAGGAAAGAGAGTCATTACGACCTGGTACGACGCACCGGCCACCAAATCCATAAAGACATCGAGCGGCGGGATGATCCGACCACGTATTGGATCTGAATCATGTGTACCTATCGTCTGTGTTAATTAGCGAAATGAACGAACTGGAACACCCAACGAAAGATCATGCGCGCTGCCTTAGGCATCTTGAAAGCCGACCCTTAAGCCTTCGGCAAGCGTTCGATGTGAGCTGTTCGGACCTAGTTTGCATCCAGCACAATTCCGCATCGGTTCACGGATCAGTTGGTTGTCTGTTTTCCCGCAAACCGGAAGCAAGACGGGGGGCTTTGCTGGAGTCTGGTCACCACCCAAAACCCCGTCCGGACCTGCATCTTCATCATTCCCTCTTTCTCCGCATCTGCTTTCTCCCTCGCCGAAGCTGACGTTCTACCATCCTGGCCGTCTGCCAAGCCCGTCTCAGTCCTCTGCGGCCTACACCTTTACACCCGGCCGCCATGCCGTTTATCCTCCACCGTCGATCCACACCTCGTCCGTCCACCGCGCAAGTACCATCCACCCCTAGGGGGGTCACCACGCCTGACATGTGTTTGGTGAAATGCCCGTGCTAATTTTTTGTCCCTTTACCGAAGCAATGAATTTGGTCATGGAGTACATATACGAGCACTATATTGAGTCGTCCGACGTGGAGGGCTATGTGGATGAAACGGTGATGATGCAGGCGATCCCTACAGACGCGGAGTGTGCGGAAGAGTATGTTCTTAATTTCAAGGGATCGATTAATGGCCATTGGGTGCTGAACCCGAACAAGGCATGGGGCCATTTTGACGCTGATAGATGACTGATTTGCCTCTGACGCCCTATTCGTGGATAATTTTCGCCGGCATTTTCAGATGCAAAAAAATGTTTTCGATCGCCTCTACAATGGCGTCCGGTTCTACGATGACTACTTCATCTTCAAGAACAATGCCATAGTAAGGATTAGATTCTCTAGTTACCAGAGGTGCACAACTCACTATTAGAGACAGGCTTATACATAGGGTCAAATTAGTGACGAGCATAGTTAGGTACTCGTCACTATTCTTTTGGAAGAGTATCGGTGACGCGTAAAAATAAATGCCTGCCACTGCAATTTGCACAATAGTGGCGGGCAAAATACAATACTCGCCACTCATAAACTCTTCCAAATTAGCCCACGGTATGAAAGCGAACAGTGGCGGGCCTGCGACACGTGCCCACCACTAATTAGTCTTGCACCAGTGGCGGGAAAAATATATGCCCACCACAGCAATATTTTGGCAACCCCGCACGAACATTTTCTGAACTTTCAAAAAGTTTGCAGTGGCGGGCAGTATTCGACGCCCACCACTCATATTTGAAGTCTGAAATCCTGGAAAAATCATATTTACTAAATGTAGAATAGTCTCAGATTTGAGCATGTGACTTTGGATGGTGTGTATTAACCGTATAAAAAGTTTTGAAGTTCAAATGATTAACAATATAGAGTTTTGTGTGTAAGGCGGCGGTTTCCATTCGAAACCCTCATACTTCGGGGCAGAGTGCCATTTTGTACATGATGTGCATCAAGTTTTTGTCATAACGCTCTTAAACTTTTTCCACACCCACACAGGGGTCCAATTGAGACACCATATCAAGTTGCATCGCTTTCTGAGCTTGTTTGCATGTTATTTCCTATCGAAGAGCGTTCTACCCTTTTAAGTGACCGAAAAATCACTTAATGCCTCAAAAATAGCAGACGAACGTGAAAGGTGACAACTTTTGAGCATGAGACATTGGATTTTGTGTATTAATCATAAAAAAAGTTTGAGTTTAAATGATTTAAAAAATGGAGTAGTGTGTGGAAGGCGGCGGTTTCTCGTTCGAAACCCTAACATTTCGCAGGAGAGTGTCCGGTTTGTATACGAGGTGCATCAAGTTTTTGTAGTAACGATCTTAAATTTTCACCAAACCCTATAAGGGTCCAATGAAGACACCATGTCAAGTTTCCTCCCTTTCAGAGGTCATTTGCACGCTATTTCCTACCAAAAAGTGTTATGTACTTTTAAGTGGCTGGAAAATTAGTTAAAGCTTCGAAAGTAGTACACAAACTTGAAAAGTTCTCAAATTTGACCGTGGGGCTTGCAATCATTTGTGTTAATCATGGAATATTTTTGAAATTGAATTGATGCATAAAAATAATAAAAACATCATTAAAAAGTGTGAAGTTGAAATGCTTTAAAAGTTGGACCTCGGAACTTGAGATATCCAACTGTCGTAGACACTGAGTGGCTCTTGGCAATGTCCGAAGCAAGAGGGTGGTCAGGTTTGCTCGTATGTCTTGATTTTATGCACCGGAGATGGAACAACTATCCAAAAGCTCTATAAGTGCAATAGCAGGGCCATGTTAATAAGCCGACCATAATTCTTGAAGCAATTGCATTACATGACCTTTGGATTTGACACACTTTCTTTGGCATGACCGGGTCTCACAATGAGATCAATGTGCTGTAGCGGTCTCCATTTGTTTGCAAGACTGGCTAAAGGGCAATCTCCTCTTTTTAACTATACAATCAATGTGCATCACTACAACATGTGCTACTATCTAGTTGTTGGTATCTATTCTCTGTGGGCTACCTTTGTCAAGAACCATCTCCAAGCCAGTTGGCCATAAAAGGTCTCACTTTTCCCAAAGGCAAGAAGGAGTTAGAAAGGACGTGGAGAGGTCATTTGGAGTGCTCTAGACCCGTTTTGCAGTTGTTCGTAGACCTGCAAAACAATGGGACCTAGAGACCTTATGGGAGGTGATGACATCTTGTGTGTGATAATGCACAACATGATCGTGGAGGATGATGGTGAAGATGTTGCTGTAGGTATGGAATTTGAGAACATGAGTGATCCTATCAAACTTCCACATCAGAATCCGGCCACATTTGATGAATTTGTTCAAATGCATCAGTAATTTCGGCATTGAGCAACTCAAGAAAGATTTGATTGAGCATATGTGGATGATGAAAGGGAACAACTAGAACATATGTGCTAGTTGATTTCAAGTTTGAACTATTTTAATTTGAAAACTCAGTTGGACTGTAATACTTAAATTAGAACTGTTGTCACATTTGAATATTTTCAACCATCTACGATTTTATATGATGCTATTTTGAGTTTGCGGACTTCAAAAAAGAGGCAGAAGTTATAGGGGACGCAGTCGGAAGGCCGGCTCCCGCATCAATGTCCGCGGACTTGTCCTCACCAGTTCGCGGATGGATACCGGGTCCGATTGGGGGTCAGCGTTAGAGATGTCGCGATTTTAAGCCAAAAAGTAGCTCTTCTCCCTCATTTTTTAGTGGGCGGTCTCACATCTCAAGAAAAATCCTCCCCTCTGAGGCCTCCTGTTCCTGCCACAATCACTATCGGAGATCCTGATTTCGGCGAGAATGGAGCCGTCGGACTCGTCCGCAATCCCGCTGGTGCTCTGCCGCCAAAATCGAGACCAAAAATGTGGTGTGGGCAGTCGTGCCGTCAACAAAGACTGCTGCCAAGGCCTCGATGTCCATGATGCGGACCAGTCACTCACCCTCCACATGCTTCAGCTGGTGGCAAGTTGAAGACGAAGCCGACGGAGGCCGGGAAGGCCATCACCGAGACGACGGCGAAGAAGAACAAAACGTCTATGCCGACGCCTCCTTCTCGTCCAGTGGCTTGTAACATTTCTCCAGCCACCCCCTCCTGTCCTCCTCCGCCCCTTTTGGTGATGGTGGTGGCCTTGAGGGTGATGGTGCTCGAATTCATGTAGTAGAAGAGCTACTTTTGGTTTGTTCGGACCCATATTTTGTTAAACAAACACATATATCTGTTAGGGGTATCTCAAATAGACAAATTTTACGTAAAGCTCCTTAATTGGCGAACCCACATCGAAAAACCTGCCACCACCACCTATGTCGGCGACGTCACGGGCAACCATGTCCTCCCCGTCGGTCTGCCCAATGTTCCTGGGCCAGGTTTGTAGACGGACAAAGCATCCCTGTCTCCACAGCAGTTCAGGCTGGGGTTTGCCGACAGCCGCCGGGTCACTGTCTCGTCCTCAGAACCGCGACGCGTAGAGGTGATCTACACCTACAAAAAATAGGCACATAATCAATGTCAAAGGCGGGATTACATCCTTTTTTGCCTATTTTGAAAAAGACAAATTTGCGCTCTTTGCGATGTATTGGACGCGAGTGTTGATAAGCTTGATTCTAATCTGTATTTCCTTTGTAAAAACTAGTGATCTAAGCACTCTTATATTTATTTTATGTAAAAAGTAGTGATCTAAACACTTTTTATATTATTTTTTACAGAGGGTGTACTAGTAATTTGGGATCAGTATCCTCCCACCGTCGGTCAGTTTAGTTTGGAAATGGAAAAGAAGAAAAGGGAAAAGGAAGGGCGGGTAAGTGGCTGGACCTTGGTCGTCGACTCGAGTAAAGCCGTCAAACCACCTGCTCAGCCTCTGCTGCCACGGTCACACGAACGTTGTGCCTGTCTGGCTGATGGGTGGGTCAGCCTGCCCTCTCAGCGCTGGTGTTAAGAAAAGAGGAAGCACAGTGGCGGCAATTGTACCGTGGTTGAAGATGATGACCTGTTTGCGACTGGTTGCAGATCCTTCTGTTGTAGGTGTCTTCTCTCAAGATTCAGGGATGATGACACAGGGCTCCGGCGATCTTCTTGTGTTATGGTTGTCTTAGGGTACTCATGGTTCTTTATTTTTACGTTTTAGTGTGCTTGTAAGGGTCACCTACTCTGTACTAATTCGTGATTTGAACGAACAATTTTTCAAAAAAAAAGTTTCCTGGATATCTATAATAGAAGGCTGCAACTCATTTGAGATGGAGAAAAGTTCTGCTAGCGGGTGCCTAATTGTCCAATGTACATTGTCAGAATCGAGTGTTCTCAGCTTTGGCTAGTGGCAAGCAATCAGAGAGAAGACTGAAGAATTTTCAGCTGAACGAAGCCACACATGATCCTTTTCACGTAGCCCTCGCGTCGCCTCCAGAGGGTGGCTCGGGCGCCCTAGCAGCCGCCGCCTCCAGGCCCTCCCTCCCCACCCCGATTCTCCACCCCCGCCGGATGAGGCCGGCAAGCGAAGCTCATCCGGCGGACGGCGGACGGCGGACCTTCCTCCTCTCCTCGCGAGGGGATCCACTGGCTGAAACGTCATGGCGAACCTGGTCGCCCGGCGTGGAGGCGGAGTGGGCGTGATGGGGCGGCGGCTCGATCGGATTCCGGCGGTGGTTGTGCCTCCACGGCTGCGGGGGCAGCGTGGGGCCGGCCATGGCGGCTGTCGGCGACGGATCTGGGCCCCCACCCTAGATCGGCTCCCCTCCAGATGGTGTGGGCTCGGGCGCCGTCCTGTCGGCCCTGAGCGGCGGTGAGCGCGCGCCGAGGTTGCCCGCACTCACCGGCGTGGTTGGGGGTGGCCAGAGGTGTGTGCGTGAGGCCGGCAGCGTTCGGAGTCGGCTCTGACGTGCGTGGCAGTGGGAATCTGGCAGGCGGCGGCCGGCTATGAATCCCGGTAGCGTCATCTCCGACTCGATCTGCTCTGGTTCGTGCTAGTTCCAATACCTACCAGGTGCTGGCTAGACGGATCTGGCGGGTGGGCATGGATCCGGGGGAAACTCTAGGCCGGCGTGGCGGCAGCACCAAAGTCGACGCCCTCGGCGCCGATTCCCTTCCTGAAGGCTTCAGTGTGGATCCTACGCCGCCACCTCTGCCATGAACGCAGGCGAAAGCCTCTGTTCCTCTGTTTGGGCGACGATGGCACTTTGGTGTCGTGTTCCTTCCTGAAGGCGTCGGCCGAGGACTGCTTAGGGTGGTGGAGTTGCTGGTAGTTCGGATTCGACGCGAGATGGCATGTAGGTGGAGCGGTGTGGCATCAACAGTATCATCGACGGTGGGTCTCGGCGGCATGGCGCAGTGGAGACTCGGCGTCCTATGCGCGGAGATGGACTCGTGCAGGAGGAGGAAGCTGTCTGACGTCGTGGTGGCGTCGACGGCAGCTAAACCGTGCAAGGTAGATGCAATAGTACAACTCTGAAGATGGATTGATGGCAGGTGGCTGCGGCGGCCTCATACCCGGCAAGCGTCCTGGTTGAGGAGTGCGCCGGACCGGTGGGTGCCCCATACGCGGCAGGCGTCCTGAATGGGACCTTTGGTCTTAGATGATAGGTTTGGCTGCGAGGTCTGTTTGGTATTAGGCCCAGACTATCAGCATCCCTTCATCATTTGGATAGGAATAGCGACAGATGTTGCCTAGACGGTGGCTTTAGTCTTACTGTTGTATTACTTTGTAATGTCTTGTGTGAACAATTGATAAAGTGGCTGCATGCATCGTCCAGATGCAGAGGCCGGGGGTCCTCCTCCATTTCTAAAAAAAAGTGAGAAAAGAGACTTGCTTGAGTTGTAAAATATGTGCTATTTACAATGCATTTTGTACGTAAAGAGATGTTGCACTGAATGCACTCTATTGAGACAGAAAAAGGAGAGAGTATAATTTTACTCCCAGCAAGAAACAAACCGTCAATTTCAAGCCAATTAATAGTGTTGCGCTTTTCACAAAAAAAAATAGTGTTGCACTACAAATAAGATAATTAAGGGCAAGATCAGGGCAAGTACTTATAGGTGCTAATTAACGGGAAATTAGTACCAAGACGGCTGATTCGAATTATTTGGCTAGTGCTTAGCATCCGTTCTTTTTTGGTAGAAAAATGGGTCTTCTTTTATTAAGCCAAACACGTGGGTAGTTGAGTCCGAATTTGCGGTGTGCTCAGTTGCCACTGGTTTTGCTAACGTATATAGGTATTTCTCTGTAAACTAATATAAGAGGTTCTAGATCACCTATTGGAGATCTAAAACATCTTATATTAATTTACAAAGGGAGTAACATTGAACACAGAGAAAAAAAACATTACATGCCGAATATTTTTTGCATCAGATTTGCTGAAACTCAGCTAGCTAAGATTTATTTATGTCTCATTCAGGCCCATAGCCATTGATCATTGGCGTGAAGATTCGTGCTAGACTAACGTTTTATGTGTTCATTTTTCTACATGACTTGTATGAGAGCGTGGAGTCGTGCATGTGTTTGCATTTTTTTCCTGAGAAATCTTGCCCACTTTATTGAATATCTCGCCCACTTTATTGCGCTTGCGCTTCTGTTTGGGCTGGCCTAGGATTTGTATCACGTGGTGGGACAAGTGGGTTAGTTGGCTATGTGTTTTGCTTTTTCCGTCTCTTTTTTACTCTTTGTTACACTATATTTATGTGCAAATTTTATTTTCTATTTTTGATTTCACTTGCTTATTTTTATTTATTTATCTATTATGTTTTTTTTTCTTATTTCGCTATCTTCATTCGCATGTGAGTAACTAAATACGTATGTTATCCCTAGTTGCATACATGTTGGATGGGTGCAATTGCGCATAGTACATATGTAACTAAATACTTAAGTCATTGCAAACTGAGTGTAGCTCAAATGATTAGGTCTTTGTAGTGTAACCAACCGACCAATATTCAAGTTATATACTTGGCACTGGTGGTCGCATTTTTTGGATTTATTTTAGTCTTCCTAGCGATGTTTGTTCAGTGAAAGTTTATGTTCCCCTCGACTATGAAGACTCATATGGTGACTTCATCAATCTCAAGATGTTGTGCTGGCTCAGTATCCTATAGGTGCTCATAGAGATTGGGTGTGTGTGTGTGTTTATAAGGGTGACTGTATATGTGTATGTGTGGGTATCTGCGGTGTACCATGCTAAAAAAATACTTATGTCATTAGATATATTACTGCAAGCATTGCAACTTGAATGCAACTTGCACCAGCCACAATGCAATTGCAACTTGGGATGGGAGGGGGTTGTGGGTGTCAGTTGCATGTCAACCATTAGACATGCAAATGCAAGAGTTGTATCCCGAGTGCAAGCACAAAGTGCTTGCAATTGGGGTCGGGAGGGGAGTTGCCGGGAACAGTTGCATGTCGACCACTAGGCACACAATTCTAAGTGTTGTAACCCGAATGCAACTGCACGGGCGCAAAGCAACTGCAACTGGGATCCAGAAGGGGTTACCGGGCCAGTTACATATCCATCAGTAGAACTACAACTGCAAGCGTTGTAACCCGACTAAAGCCGAACAGACACAAAAGGACCACACCTAGGATCAAATGTGGAGCTACCAGGGGCGCATAGTGACTACAACTGAGATCGACAACATATTTTTCCTACTACTCGCACGTGGATGAGTTGCATGCGCACCCTTGCACAATTGCAACCGTGGTAACAGTATGCAACTGGTGTCGACTTGATTTTTTTTCTCACTAATATTATTTGGAATCATTGAGATTCATTAATCGCTAAATAGATTACATTTGTGTTGAATGGTTTCAGCATGGAAAGGGGGTGTAGTTAAGCCATAAGCATCTATGCCTAGGAACACTAGCCCGTTTCGAGCAGAGATGTGCTATTTTTTTAGCGTCCCTCCCAATAAAGCTCAACCGAAAACCAACAATGTTCCCACTCATCTCCTTGATCTTATGTAAAATTCCTTCTATCTCTGTTCCTCCATAGTCTCCACTGTCCCAAAGCTTCAGCACTTGTTGCGGCTTGCGCGTAATTAATTTGCACATTCGACACTTCTCTATGGAGAACCAGATGGGTTGCCTCTTTTGTAGCTATCGCTTAGGCTGGTCATAGTGGGGAGTAACTTAGACTAGTGTCATATGCATGACACTAGTCTAAGTTACTACTTTCATAGTGCAAAGTAACATAGTACTAGTGTCATATGTAGTCCCATTTAATAGCTTGTAGACTCATGTTGTCTTGAAAAGCGCTATGTTACAGTAACATATTATGTTACTACTTCTCATTTATTACTTGCCACATAAGCAAAAAAATTTCGAAGTGTGCTATGTTACTACCTAAGTTACTCCCACTATGACTAGCCTTAGTATCTCTGTGATGCATGCTATATCATGCCACATGGCTTGGTCCCTTAGTAATCAAGTAGTAGTACGATCCCGCCGAAATAGGCCTGTAGCTCATGTACTCGACCCTGCACTATAAGCTGCATCAACATTTATTTTTGTCCAAGGTTCTTCATGCAGAACCCATCTTGCTTTCATCCTTGGGGATTTAACAGCCAAATCTTTCCCTGCTTGTAATAGATCCATCGCCGAATCAATGGACCATCTTATAGAGGGCATGATGGCCTTCCCTTTCTCACCAAGTCACCAGTAAGGCGAGCATTGCACCTAGTCCACACGGGCGAACAACCACATAATATAATGCTAGCATCTCCCTCCTTCACCACCTCTCCCATGGTATGTAGCCATTGATGACCCTCCACCAGAAGCTTTTCACCTTAGGAGGGGCCTCCGGACTCCATAGCCTTTTCCAATGGCGTTTTGCATCTCCTCCAGCTCCGGAAGCAGCCTCAGAAGACCTCTGTTTGGATATTAAAGCCTTATAAACAGAGCGAACGGAGAATTCCTATTTTTCTCTACGTGACATGCCCATTTGCCTTCCACATCGCTGCCCTAAGGAATACTCCATATAGCTCGTATATCCAGTTCATCAAAATTCTCCTGAACTTTTTCCACATCCCAACATCTATTCTCCTCATCGATGAGTTCATCCACTGTGGTGACTGAAGCTGAAGCCTTCTGGAAGAGCGACTTGCATGAGAAGTTGACCGGGATCCATGGGTCAGTCCATGGTTTCCTCCCTACTTTCTTGATCAGCCTAACGTTAAGCGCTTCTCTGCCATGCAGTATGGTTCACCACACATGCGAGCGCCCCCTCTTCCTTGGAGCTTTCATGAAATCCACAGTGCTATAATACTTCCCTTACATAACTCAGGCGGATAACTAGTCAGGGTTCGGGATCAGTCTCCAGGCCTGCTTGGACAGCAGGGCTTGGTTGAAGGTCCGGAAGTGACGAGTTGCACATGATGCACCCATGCACAATTGTAATCGTCACAACACGTATGCAACTGGTGTGGAGCTGATTTTTTTTTACATTCTAGATGCACATATTGCACATGATGAACCCGTGCGCAATTGCAAGCGCCTAATAACTAGATAAAGACAAAGAGCAATAGTCCAATGGCCCACGAGAAATAACAAATGGGCTGGAAATAACATTGCTGATATCATGTGAATGAGACATAGTTATGTTCTGAACTAGCTGAGTTCTAGGTGCTCTTTTTTGCATACAGTTGATTAATCTGGGAAACTGTGTGATATGTTATACTCGTCCACTATGCGTACGTACACATAACAATTCTTTCTAATCTAAACCAAAAAAACCTGTTGTGTAAAAAAAAAGCCCATGTATTAACACATACGGGGTAGCACGACCAAAAGACGATACATCATCTTCTTATCGATTCTCTGTCTTGATATCACTAATCGCCTCCGCGCGAAAAAATAAACCACTAATAGTCTTTGGTAGTGGGCTTTGGCCGCTCGACATTCAGGCCGAGGATGAATCCCAAGTTTAAGCCCGAGACCAGCTTGCAGTTCCCTACCAATCTCTCGACCTTCCGACCATGACTCTGCGATGGGTCGACAGATTAATTAGACACGACACTACGAGGCATGGTCGGATGCGATCGAAGACATGAAAAGCAGAAGGGAACGTCGGGTTGGGACACGGACCTCGGCGGTGGAGAAGGGGCGGGGAGCGGCTGGCCTCGGCGCCGCGGCCGCGCGGCCGCCGGCGAGGAGGCCGCGGTGCAGCAGACGCCCGAACGCCGGCATCGACATGCCGCTGCTGTGTGCGTGATCTTCTTCTTCCTTGCTTTCCCTCCTGTCAATACGCTGCTCGGCTCGGGTAGATTTAGACGCGCCCTTGCTTGACTTACTTAATTATATGGACTTTAAAGCCTATTTCGAGAGTCCAACTCAAACAGGGACTCCGAGCCAGAATCCAAATTCCAAAGCTTCGATGACTTGTACGGAGTATCTCTATCTTTTTTGGATGGTCTATATATCTGTCTCTACCTCTTTCCCGTAAAAAAGAAAATCCCTATCTCTACTCTTTTTTTTTTGAGAAAAATCCCTATCTCTACTATTCGCCAAAAAATAGGAACCCAGATATCAGGGGACATTTGATGGTAGCATGACACAAAACGAAACATTCCCTCGGGGGTGCGGCTATGTGCTGCCCAGAGCCATTCCTATCGCAGGGTCGCCTACCGCCGGCTCACGTCACACTGATGTCACCAATATTTTTCGATTTTTCTTCACATTTTTTTATTTTTTGCTTTACTTTGTCTACTATTGCATACATTTTGATATTAAAATACACACTCACATAATTTTTAAAAAATGTTAATCATTTTTAAAAAGTTAACATGCAAAAAAATGTTAATCATGTGTAAAAAAATGTTTGTAAAAATCATGTGGCGAACCAACCTGTGGTTGGATGGTTAGAGGGGCAGTGGTATCCCTCGCCCATCAGGGTTCAAGTCCTGGTACTCGCATTATTCCTGTATTATTTCAGGATTTTCGGCGATGCGTTTTCAGTCGGAGGAGACGTTCCCGTCGACGACGAGGCGCATACGGTGATTTCGTAAATCTCAAGATGATATGTCAGCTCAGTCTCTTGGAGGTGCTCATAGGGGTAGGGTGTGCGTGTGTACGTTCATAGGGGTGAGTGTATGCGTATGTATATGAGCGCTTGTGTCTGTACTGATGTTCAAAAAAAAGTCACATGGTTAAAAAATGTCCATGCCATCTAAACAAATGTTTATACAATGTACAAAAAATGTATATACAATGTACAAATGTTTATACAAATTAAAGTTTTTCGAACATTGAAAAATGTATATACCATTTAAAAAATGTTCACGAGTTTTAGAAATGTTTTACACAATTTTCAGGAAATTGTATTTAAAATGTAAAAAATGTTAGCATGTTGTTAAAAAATGTTTATACAATATAAAAATCTTCTTGTAGGCTAAAAAATGTTTATTTCCATTAACAAAATGTAAAAGTGTATCTGGAAAAAACATTATTGTGTACTAAGAATCCTATTAGGAATCGGTATGGGCGACATATAGTCCTGTCCATTGGGCAGGCTCGCTAGACATTGTTCGTAGGCGATTCCTATTAGGACTCGGTATGGGCGATATATAGCCCTGGCGTTCCCTAGGAACCAATCCTTCCAGTGAACGAAGAGCGTTCTCTAGGATCATCTTTCACCGTGACCCCTCGAACACCCTACAAATGGCCCCTGAAAAATCGCGGTTTTGCCGTGACTATGCCTTAAACTAGTTCTTAGCCTGGTTTTGCTACGAATAGGCTTTAAAGAACATAAATTTGCCAAAAACAAATCATACATTAAATTTTTACAAATTACCAACTCATTAGATGATGCAAAAATAAATAAAAGGAGTGTCATGATAAAAAAAAATTGTCGTAGTGTGTTTAAAATTGCTATGATGTACACAAAAATGAATATGTGCAAAAATTAAATATGCCATTGATATGGAAAAATTGTCCGACAATACATTTTCTATCATAGAGAACGAAAAATAGAATACAATGGAAATGTTTGGTAAATTTTACCATGGTTTAAATAAAAGGAAGAAAAATGACATGGTCCTTCAAAGAAATTTTTACCATGGTCAAGGTTTGTTTAATTGCAATGGATAAATTTTTAAAAAGACATGGAAATTGCATATGTACATGGTGGCAAGAATGTGAATTAATTTTGTAAAGTGTTTGTACTATATGCACGAAGAACAAAAAAATGTATTTTGCATCATATGTAACACACACAAAAGTGTTGCATGTATTGTTTAGTAGAAATTGCCACGGTTCGTGAAGTAAATTTACCGTGGTCATAAACAAAGTAAAAGAAATCCATGACCAAATAAAGTAATTTGCCATGGATGAAAACTAATATTGCCATAGCCATAAAAGTAAACTTACCATGGCCATAAAAAGTAAATTTACCATGTGTCATAAGGTAAATTTGTCATATGTCATAAAGTAAATTTGTGATGGATGAATACTAAAATTGCCATGGGCAACACATTTACTTTTTTTGTTCTTAAAAAGGAAAATTTTACCATAGTGATTTTTTTGCAATGGCCAAAATGAAAAAGACATGGAAAACTCCATTTGTACATAGTTGTAAAAGGTGGGTTAATATTTGTAAGGTATTTTTACTATATACATTGAAGAAGAAGAAAAGTAAATTTGCCATCATATAAAACACAAAAAAGTGTACCATGTATTGTTTAGTGGAAAATTGTCATTTCCATCAAAGTAAAATTACCATGGTCCTTCAAATTAAAACTGCCATGAGCAATAAAAGTAAATTTGTTGTGGATGTAAAGTAAATTTGCATGGCAGTAAAAGTAAAATTTTCATGGAAATAAAGTTAAAATTGCATGGGCTATAAAGTAAAATTTGCCATGGGCTATGAATAAATTTGCCATGGTCGTCAAAGGTAAATTTGCCATGGCAGTGAAAGTGATAATGTAAAAATAAGAAGAAGTTTGCCATGGTATAGAGAACACAAAAATCCCTTTAAATTGCAATGTGATTAGGTGAGCAATTTGTACGCACACAAAATGCAAAAATGTTTATGTACAACACATTTTCATACATTTGCCATATTATTATTCTAAAAAAAATCAAATTTTGATACATTTTGATATGATGTATGACACACTTTTTCAAAAAAAATTGACATATGATCAATCCACACATTTTTCTGACATGGTATGCCATATGAAAAATTGTCACTGTGTTGTGCAAAAATCACATGCATAGATTTTTTTGGAAAGGTGATCTATAGTGCAAGGCAAACTTAGAACAAGGTTGTTTACATTGTTTTGGAGATTTGAGTTATAAGACACATGGCAAATTGGTGAGTAAAAAAAACTTTTCCCAATTTTCGTATGTCATTTATCAAAAAAAAAATCCCTTTAATTACCATCTAACATAGGAATACAATTCTATACAAAAGATGCATGTTTTTTTCCACAACAAAGGCATACGATTTGCCTCATCTATTAATTAAGGAGATAATAGAGTTTGAGAAATTTAAAAAGTACCCCACAGACATGACATGGCAATTACTCATGCCTAATAATAGTCCCTAGATGCTTAGCACCCGCGGTAACCCAAAGGTTTGCCTCATCACATATTGCGCGCAAGAGAATTGGTGGTGGAGCGCTCTTGTGCCGGAAGATGCGAGAATTTCCCCCATTCCAAATTATCCAAGGTAGGAGTGCCATGTTTGAGAATACACTAGAATTTCTAATTTTGCCATATCATTTGACCTAATTTTGCCATATCATTTGACGAAATGCCATGTTGGAATTCACTCTTACTTATGCCATGAAACAAAGCAAAGCAACAATTTTAGACAAAATGCCATGTTTTGGCCGACAATATGGCAAAACTATGTATAACAAAAACACTGAGATGCACATGGCAAAGAACAACTAGTTTTTGGTCAATTTGATTGCTGCTAAAAGAAGCAACTTAGTATGATTACAGATTATAAAAGCATGGAACTAATTTTTAGAAAATGTAGCATTCAATTCAAATCGGGATATTGCATCAAAATGTATCATATCAGGCAAAGAAATATACAGAAAAAGTTAGATGTGAGACTTACATGGTGACTGGGAGAATTGTCTCTCGCCGATTCCCAAAATGACGCTCAAAAAACTGTGGAGGAAACAGCCTCAGCCTGTCCGCCATCTTGTCTTCTCGCCTTGGCGCTGAGGAGCACACAAAACTCCTTGGCCCGGGCGATGAACCCCGGGAGCCATGCCACCCCCACCGCACTAAGAAGCCCCCCTATAGCTTCTCCCCATCTCCTCTCCATTGCCACTAGCACGCATTCCTGGTGCCACTAATTTCCCCCGCGCTTGCGCTTATGCTCCCGCTGGTATAATTCATGCGCGGCGGGATTCTTTCGAAGCACGAATGCGGGGGCCTCCTTCCCATATCACCGATCTGCGACCTCCTCTTGTTGCATCCTTCTGTGCTCGTCGTTAGCCAGTGGCAATCGCTGCTGGATCTCTAGGTGTCTCCCAATGGGTCATATGTGCATTTTCCACCCATGAGTCGGTCTACCCCCACGCAAGTCGAGGTCGGGACGGCCGCATCCGACGTAGTAGGCGCAGGCAACGGCGGCCTAGCGTAGGCCAACCGCCGTAAACACCAAAATCGGAGAGCAAATCAATGTACTACTGCTATGGGCCGATAGTCCAAAGGAAACTACTCAAGGGCGATCATGATGGACTTCAAGTTGATGGAGATGGTCACCGCAAAAATTTCCCCCTCCAACAGAGTACTGAAAAAGGCGTCTAGATTGGATCATCATGGAACAAAAAGGTGCGGCAACAAAAAAATTAGGGTTAAATCCGGAGGTATTTTTAGGTATATATAGAGGTAATGTCGCAAGGTGGTGGATAGGAGGTAGAGGGGCCCTACACAACCCCCACCACATGGCCCCATGTGGCCCCATGTGGTGGGGGCACGTGGCGTTTGTGGCCCCTGGCTACTTCTTGTGGCCTCTGGAAGCCTCCCGATGAAAAAATACTTCTAGAATTTTTGGAGCTCCATAGTTTTTTTTGTTCAAAAGTCCAAAAACACGCAGAAGAAAACAATTGGAACTGGGCACTGAACTAATAGGTTAGTTCAAAAATAATAATTAAAAATTTGGTCCAAAATTATGCCAAAATCTATACCTACTAATAAAATAAATAGGTATTCTTAGTCCGTTTTGCTATTTTATAAAGAAAACCCTAATGTTTTTGACATTAAACCCGTAGTACATATCAAATGTTTTATAAATACTCATATCTTCTAAGTCGTAGCTTCAAATTTAACATGTTATATATGAAATTTGATTAGAAAAATATGTAGAATCTAAATATGATGTTATTTTACCTGTTCATAATTAAAAAATATACTATTTAGTCTGCAGTGCTAATCAATAATGCATTACCCGTCTTTTTTCATACCGGTACTGATTCAGATTGGGGATGAACACCTCAGCAAAATCAGGAATGGACATGAAATTGAAGATAAATTTGCTAGAGACACCCAATAAATAAGGACATGCATGACAAGAAATAAAAGAAGAAACCAATAAAGATGGGATGTCCGCTATAAAAGAAATAAAAGAGAAAATGCAGAGGAGATTTGATAAAGATGAGATGTTACGCTATTCTCCTATATATAAGAAAAAGAGAGGATATGCATAAAAATTCAAAAGAGACATGCATGACAAAAAATAAAATAAAATACAAGTTTGATAAGATATAAATAGCGATGAAACAGGGACCAATACCTATGACATGTATGGCAAGAAATAGTAATAAAGTAGGGGCGCAAGTACCTGCGTCCACAGGAGACCATACAAAAATGTTCTTTACCAGACAAAAAAGTATCTCTTTTTATGATTAAAAATTAATGTATCTTTTTAACAACCTTTTTTAACAACTCTTAATGTATTTAAGAAATATGCATGTAAAAAAAGTGTTCAAGAGTTACCCTAAGTTGATGATTCTTAAACTGAAAACTGTCATTGATGCACATGTCTTCGTAGTGTGCTAATGTGTCATCATTTGTTTTTGTCGTTTTTCTTTACTCGCCTGTAACAATACCCCATTCCAAACATGACATGAATAAATGCATGATCACTGTCCGTTTATTTGTACAAAATAAATCTGCATGCAAGCCGTGTTGATAGAACAACTGTAGAATCTTAAACTGCGCTTTTATAGGTTAAAACCATCTTTGTTTGGATCGTAGATACAAATTCTCAGATTATAGACCATTTTTAGGGCTTATTCCATCTCTGCCCCCAATTCCTTAGTTGTGCTCAGTTTTCCCCACGCTTCAAACTTTTGCTCACTTTTCCCCATTTCCTTAGCTGAAACTCTCACAAATGTTCATAACAGACGTTTGCCGTCTTGGCCGTTAACTGACTTGTGGGGCCACGTTGGACTCTGAAGAGATTGATCCTGCGTGGATTGATCAAGTGAGGAAAATCCAAACCCAAACCCAAACACCTACAAACCCAAAGTGATTGAGCATCACTGAAGAGATTGATCCTGCGTGGATCCGACGCTTGTTACCTTTGAAGACTGTGCTTCTTCCAGACGGTTAGGCGTCAAGGTCTAGAGCATCCAAGAGGAATTGTGGATCGCCGAGTGACCAAGTCTGTGAAGGTTTGGAAGTCACCTGAAGACTTACCACGAGTGATTGGGCGAGGACTGTGTGTCCTTAGCTCAAGGAGAATACGGTGAGGACTGTATGTCCGGGACTAGGTGTCATCGAGTTTAAATACTCAGCCGCTCCAACCAGATGTACAACTGAGACAGCAGTTGGAACTGGTCTACCAAATCATTGTCTTCACAAGCTTACTAGTTCTATTTCCTCAACACTTTCATTTCCTCATTACTGTGTTGTGTGTTTGTTCATATCTGTGTTTGAAGACTTTGACTGAAGACTTTCTCAATTTTCTCAGTTCAATTTCTTCAATCTGTTTGTCTTCATCTTGTGCTATCCTGTGTTTACGCTTTCTGTACTCTGTGTTTGTCTTCATTTCATCATGATGACCATGCATGTAATCTGCTATGTTTACCTCTGAGTACTTATTCCGCTGCTAGTAGTTCTTCGCTAAGGAATTTCCTCACTAGCAAATTCCTCAGTGAAGAATTTCATAAAAATCGCCTATTCACCCCCCTCTAGTCGATATAACGCACTTTCAATTGGTATCAGAGCAAGGTACTCCCTTGTTCTGTGTGATTTTGGTTTAACCGCCTGGAGTTTTAGTTATGTCGACCGCAGGTATGATCAAGGTCTCTGCTGGGTGTCCTACCTTCGATGGGACGGACTACCCCTATTGGAAGAATAAGATGCGAATGCATCTCGAGGCAATTGATAACGATCTCTGGTACGTTGTGGAAAATGGTGTTCCCTCTGTCTCACCCTCACTGAACGCTACCGATGTGGAGAGATTCAAGCAACTCGATTCCCAAGCGAAGAATCATATGTGGCCATCTGAGTAAAGGACAGTATGGTAGAGTGAGTGCTTTGGAAACTGCTAAGCTTATCTAGGATAGGCTGTCCAAGGTCAATGAAGGAGTTTCAACTCAGCGTGACTCTCGAGTTGATGTTCTTCGCAATCTCTTCAACCGCTTCAAAAGACTCGACAATGAAAATGTTCAGCAAACCTTCGATCGCCTCACTGACATCTCAAATGAGCTGCAAGCACTTGGTGCCACTGACATCACCGACCATGAGGTGGTGAAGAAATTGCTGAGATCGCTTGATTCCTCATTTGATACTCTGGCACTGATGATACAAGAGCGTGCTGATTACAAGTCACTTGACCCCGCTGATATCCTCGAGAGGCTAAACACTCATGAGTTCCAGCTTGCTGAGAAGAGAGATCTCTATGGTTCGAGCTATGGTAGATCACGTGCACTGAAGGCCAAGGTAGTATCTGAGTCCGAAGATGAAGACTCTGGTAGCAGCCTTGGTGATCCTGAAGAACTGAGTCATGATCTAGCACTGCTTGTGAAGAAATTCCAGAAGTTCTCAAGACGTGGTCGCTTTGGAAAACCCTCAAGGAGCAATGATTCCTCATCCAGTGACTATAAGAAGAGGCTTTGTCACAAGTGCAAGAAACCAGGACATTACATTCAAGATTGTCCTCAGTGGGAAAAGGAATCAAAGAAGAAGAAATACAAGGATTACAGTTCTGATGATGCGAAGAAAAAGAAGAAATCCTCAAAATCTTCATCATCAAAATCCTTGAAGTCTTCGTCTCACAAGAAGAGTAGCTCCAAGAAGGCTCGGGCATTCATTGGCAAGGAAATAGGGTCTGAGGCTGAATCTGAAGAAAATGAAGCAGAAAAGAAATCTGATGATTCTGAGTCTGGTGTGGCGAGCCTAGCCCTCGCTACTGCATTCGTCAGCAAGCCCATCTTCACCTCTGAAGAAAGTGATCTCACCAACAAGACTGATGAAGGCAGTGA
Organism: Aegilops umbellulata; assembly: GCA_032464435.1. Taxonomy (NCBI): domain Eukaryota; kingdom Viridiplantae; phylum Streptophyta; class Magnoliopsida; order Poales; family Poaceae; genus Aegilops; species Aegilops umbellulata. The sequence goes on from CP136057.1 coordinate 13,525,774, forward strand.
TGACTATGCCCCCACCTATTGCTTCATGGCAAAAGGTGCCAATGTACTCAAATACGCCTCCTCTGAATCTAGTGAGGATGAATCTGATGAAAATCTTAAGCCTAGCTACTCTAAACTTGCTAAGATTGATGTGCAACAACAAAAAGGCTTTTGAAAAGGTTCAAAACATGCTAGACAAAAGTGATGATATATTGGGTGAAGAAATGGATCGCACTAAAGCCTTAACTAAAAATCTTCAGAGACTTCAGACCAGGTTTGATAACCTTCAAGGTCATCATAACACTCTCTTATCTGATCATGAGAAGCTTTCTTATGAATATCTTCAAAAGAAGCAAGATCTTGAGAAGCTGAGAGTGAGTTATGAAGATCTTCAGAAGGAGCGCGACTCATTACTTGCTCAACAAATTAGCGCTGCTCAGGAAGAATTTATTCCTCCATGTTTGAAATGCATTGAACGAGAATCTGCTAATTCCTCACCTGAATGTTCAAATGCTTCTAATGTTACAAATTCTTCACCTGTCTCTACTATCACTAATTCCTCATCTGAGGACATTGCTAGTATCACTGACGATGCAGGGCTGAAGGAATTGTACATGACAGGCATCTACAAAAGCCTCAAAGGGCATCAGACTCTTTGTGATGTGCTTAAAAAGCAGATCCTCAACAGGAACCCTAGAAAAGAGGGTATTGCCTTTGAGAGGAAACTCCATGCTGATGGTACATATTGGAAGACTGAGCAGTACCCCAAAACCTCATGGGTTGCTGCAAAGGGACCTCCAGTTGATCCATCTAATTTATCTGGTTATACATGTGAATCTTCTCATTCTTCTGATGAGTCGTTTGACTCCAACTATAAACTGTTCAAAAATCAGAATGTGAAGTATTTGCTAGATATGTTGGCACTAACTGCAGGAATGGTTCTCCTATGAAGAAAATCTGGGTTCCCAAAAGGTGCCTTAAAAGTCTTTAGGTGAATGTCCTCATGACATCACCTGTGAAGAAAAGGAACCCCAGATCAAATTCTTCATATGGACCAAATTCTTCATATGGATCCAAGTCCTCATACGGACCAAATTTTTCAAGGGGATCAAATTCCTCACATGGATCAAAGTCCTCATATGAACATCATCGTGCTAACAACTCTGCTTCGCAGGGAAGAGCCAAGGGCTATGAATATGAGCATTATCCTTCAAATTATTATGTTCATAAGTCCTCGAAGAATTTCTTTGCTTATTCATATGCTTACCCTAATCCCTCTTATGTGAAACGTAATGGTTTGGCCGCTATGCCACCATTCTCATATGGAGCTCACAGAGTGATGAACTCTTTGCCACCCCTTCAGATGTGGGTGGTGAAGAAAAAGAACTAATCTCTTATGCAGGGTCAGGTCTCCAGACGTGCCCAAACGTCTGAAGAATTTGCTGGGGACCTGACAAATTGCCTGAAAGGACGCAGGCTAACCATGATGAAATGAACTTTCATTTCACACGTCCTCCCTCTGTTTTATCTGTCCTACTGCTTGATGAAATTGATCTGATGAATTGTGATATCATATTCTTCACTTCTAAAGTATATGAGGTCGTAAGTTGCACTAATTCATCTGCAGGATGATCAACCCAAAGCCACTGAGTGGGTACTTGATAGTGGATGTACAAATCAAATGACTGGTGACAAGAATCTTTTGATGGATGCTCCCTTATCATCGTCACATATGAAGCATATCATCTTCGCTGATAAAAGCAAAAGTCAGGTATTGGGTCTAGGTAAAGTTGCTATCACAAAGGATCGACACATGGACAAAGTCATGCTTGTTGAGTCCTTAGGATACAACCTTATGTCTGTCTCAATGCTTTGTGATCTTGATATGGTTGTCGTCTTTGGCAAGTATCGTTGTGTTGTGATTATGGAAGATGACAATTCCAAAGTCTTCGAAGGCTCTAGGAGAGGAGACTTGTATATTGTTGATTTCTCTGCAGATTCACAACCAGCCGTGTGTCTACTTGCAAAAGCTTCAGAAGGATGGCTATGGCATCGACGACTTGGTCATGCAGGCATGAGGAATTTGCACACGCTTGCGAAGAAGAAGCATGTTATTGGCATTGAGAATGTCAAATTCCTCAAGGATCACTTATGCGGTGCCTGTGAAGCTGGAAAGGTGACAAAGGCCAAGCATCCAGCAAAGACCATCATGACCACTACTCGACCATTCGAATTGCTTCACATGGATCTCTTTGGTCCTAATCACTATTCCTCTGTTTCAAATGAAGCATCTCAATATGGCTTTGTTATTGTTGATGATTACTCTCGTTATACATGGGTACACCTTGTCTCTTACAAACATGAAGTGCAGGAAGTCTTCAAACGATTTTCCTCGAGGACTTCAACCAACTTTGGTGTGAAGATTAAGCACATCAGAAGTGACAATGGCACTGAGTTCAAGAATTTGGGTCTCGATGACTATCTTGATGAACTTGGTATTACTCATGAGTTATCAGCTCCTTATACTCCTCAACAGAATGGCGTCGTGGAGCGCAAGAACAGGACTCTTGCTGAGATGGCTCGCACTATGCTCGATGAGTAGAAAACCCCTCGTCGTTTCTGGGTTGATGCAATTGATACTGCGTGCCATATCATCAACAGAGTATATCTTCACAAATTCTTCAAGAAGACTGCCTATGAACTCCTCACTGACAAGAAACCCAATGTGAGTTATTTCAAAGTTTTCGGTGCTAAATGCTGGATTAGAGATCCTCATCACAACTCTAAATTTGCACCGAAAGCACATGAAGGTTTTATGCTTGGTTACAGAAAGGACACGCACACCTACAGAGTCTTCAACAATGTTCTTCACAAGATTGTTGAAACTGTAGATGTGCGGTTCGATGAAACTAATGTTGGAAATATGCCCTAGAGGCAATAATAAATTAGTTATTATTATATTTCCTTGTTCATGATAATTGTTTATTATCCATGCTATAATTGTATTGATAGGAAACTCAGATACATGTGTGGATGCATAGACAACACCATGTCCCTAGTAAGCCTCTAGTTGACTAGCTCGTTGATCAATAGATGGTTACGGTTTCCTGACCATGGACATTGGATGTCGTTGATAACGGGATCACATCATTAGGAGAATGATGTGATGGACAAGACCCAATCCTAAGCATAGCACAAGATCGTGTAGTTCATATGCTGAAGCTTTTATAATGTCAAGTATCATTTCCTTAGACCATGAGATTGTGCAACTCCCGGATACCGTAGGAATACTTTGGGTGTGCCAAACGTCACAACGTAACTGGGTGGCTATAAAGGTGCACTACGGGTATCTCCGAAGGTGTCTGTTGGGTTGGCATGAATCAAGACTGGGATTTGTCACTCCGTGTGACGGAGAGGTATCTCTGGGCCCACTCGGTAGGACATCATCATAATGTGCACAATGTGATCAAGGAGTTGATCACGGAATGATGTATTACGGAATGAGTAAAGAGACTTGCCGGTAACGAGATTGAACAAGGTATCGGGATACCGACGATCGAATCTCGAGCAAGTACAATACCGCTAGACAAAGGGAATTGCATAAGGGATTGATCGAATCCTCGACATCGTGGTTCATCCGATGAGATCATCGTGGAACGTGTGGGAACCAACATGGGTATCCAGATCCCGCTGTTGGTTATTGACCGGAGAACGTCTCGGTCATGTCTGCATGGTTCCCGAACCCGTAGGGTCTACACACTTAAGGTTCGATGACGCTAGGGTTATAAAGGAAGTTTGTATGTGGTTACCGAATGTTGTTCGGAGTCCCGTATGAGATCCCGGATGTCACGAGGAGTTCCGGAATGGTCCGGAGGTAAAGATTTATATATGGGAAGTCATCATACGATCACCGGAAGAGTTCGGGGGTTACTGGCATTGTACCGGGATCACCGAAGGGGTTCCGGGGGTCCACCGGGAGGGTCCACCTGCCCCGGAGGGCCCTATGGGCTGTATGTGGAGAGGGACCAGCCCGTTAGTGGGCTGGGCGCCTCCCCCCCTTAGGGCCCATGCGCCTAAGGGTTTGGGGGAACCCTAAAGGGGGCGCCCCCCTTGCCTTGGGGGGCAAGGCACCCCCTCCTGGCCGCCGCCCCCTCCTCAGATGGGATCTGAGGGGGCCGGCCCCCCTCTCCCTTGCCCCTATATATATGTGGGTGGTGGGAGGGCAGCCGTACCAATGTGCTGGCGCAGCCCTTCCCCTCTCCCAAGTCCTTTTCCTCTCCCGCGGTGCTTGGCGAAGCCCTGCAGGGATTGCCACGCTCCTCCACCACCACCACACCGTCGTGCTGTTGCTGGATGGAGTCTTCCTCAACCTCTCCCTCTCTCCTTGCTGGATCAAGGCATGGGAGACGTCACCGGGTTGTACGTGTGTTGAACGCGGAGGTGCCGTCCGTTCGGCACTTGGTCATCGGTGATTTGGATCACGGCGAGTACGACTCCATCAACCCCGTTCACTTGAACGCTTCCGCTTAGCGATCTACAAGGGTATGTAGATGCACTCTTCTTCACCTTGTTGCTGGTTTCTCCATAGATAGATCTTGGTGACACGTAGGAAAATTTTGAATTTCTGCTGCGTTCCCTAACAGTGGCATCATGAGCTAGGTCTATTGCGTAGATTCTTTGCACGACTAGAACACAAAGTAGTTGTGGGCGTTGATTTTGTTCAATATGCTTACCGTTACTAGTCCAATCTTGATTCGGCGGCATTGTGGGATGAAGCGGCCCGGACCGACCTTACACGTACACTTACGTGAGACAGGTTCCACCGACTGACATGCACTAGTTGCATAAGGTGGCTAGCGGGTGCCAGTCTCTCCCACTTTAGTCGGATCGGATTCGATGAAAAGGGTCCTTATGAAGGGTAAATAGCAATTGACATATCACGTTGTGGTTTTGCGTAGGTAAGAAACGTTCTTGCTAGAAACCCATAGCAGCCACGTAAAACATGCAAACAACAATTAGAGGACGTCTAACTTGTTTTTGCAAGGTATGCTATGTGATGTGATATGGCCAAAAGGATGTGATGAATGATATATGTGATGTATGAGATGATCATGTTCTTGTAATAGGAATCACGACTTGCATGTCGATGAATATGACAACCGGCAGGAGCCATAGGAGTTGTCTTAATTTATTTATGACCTGCGTGTCAACGTAAACGTCATGTAATTACTTTACTTTATTGCTAACCGTTAGCTGTAGTAGTAGAAGTAATAGTTGGCGAGACAACTTCATGAAGACACGATGATGGAGATCATGGTGTCATGCCGGTGACGATGATTATCATGGAGCCCCGAAGATGGAGATCAAAAGGAGCAAAGTGATGATGGCCATATCATGTCACTATTTGATTGCATGTGATGTTTATCATGTTTTTGCATCTTATTTGCTTAGAACGGCGGTAGTAAATAAGATGATCCCTTATTAAAATTTCAAGAAAGTGTTCTCCCTAACTGTGCACCGTTGCGAAGGTTCGTCGTTTCGAAGCACCACGTGATGATCGGGTGTGATAGATTCTTACGTTCACATACAACGGGTGTAAGCCAGATTTACACACGCGAAACACTTAGGTTGACTTGACGAGCCTAGCATGTACAGACATGGCCTCGGAACACAAGAGACCGAAAGGTCGAGCATGAGTCGTATGGTAGATACGATCAACATGAAGATGTTCACCGATGATGACTAGTCCGTCTCACGTGATGATCGGACACGGCCTAGTTGACTCGGATCATGTAATCACTTAGATGACTAGAGGAATGTCTATCTGAGTGGGAGTTCATAAGATGAACTTGTTTATCCTGAACATAGTCAAAAGAACTTTGCAAATTATGTCATAGCTTACGCTTTAGTTCTACTGTGTTAGATACGTTCCTAGAGAAAATATAGTTGAAAGTTGATAGTAGCAATTATGCGGACAGTAGAAGGCTTATGTCCTTAATGCAACGCTCGGTGTGCTGGACCTCGAACGTGGTCTGTGGATGTTGCGAACATCTGACATACACGTTTTGATGACTACATGATAGTTCGGTAATATTAAATGGTTTAGAATTGAGGCACCGAAGACATTTTAAAATGTCACGGAACATATGAGATGTTTCAAGGGCTGAAATTGGGATTTCAGGCTCGTGCCCACGTCAAGAGGTATAAGACCTCCGACGAATTTTCTTAGCCTGCAAACTAAGGGAGAAAAGCTTAATCGTTGAGCTTGTGCTCAGATTGTCTGTGTACAACAATCACTTGAATCGAGTGGGAGTTGATCTTCCAGATAAGATGGTGATGTTTCTCCAAAGTCATTGCCACCAAGCTGTTAGAGCTTCGTGATGAACTATAACATATCAGGGATAGATATGATGATCCTTGAAATATTTGCGATGTTTGACACCGCGAAAGTAGAAATCAAGAAGGAGCATCAATTGTTGATGGTTAGTGAAACCACTAGTTTCAAGAAGGGCAAGGGCAAGAAGGGATACTTCATGAAACGGCAAATCAGCTGCTGCTCTAGTGGAGAAACCCAAGGTTGAACCCAAACCCGAGACTGAGTGCTTCTGTAATAAGGGGAACAACCACTGGAGCAGAATTACCCTAGATACTTGGTAGATGAGAAGGTTGTCGATAGAAGTATATTGGATATACATTATGTGAATGTGTACTTTACTAGTACTCCTAGTAGCATCAGGGTATTAGATACCGGTTCGGTTGCTAAGTGTTAGTAACTCGAAATAAAAGCTACGGAATAAACGGAGACTAGCTAAAGGTGAGCTGACGAGATGTGTTGGAAGTGTTTCCAAGGTTGATGTGATCAAGCATCGCACGCTCCCTCTACCATCGAGATTGGTGTTAAACCTAAATAATTGTTATTTGGTGTTTGCATTGAGCATAGACATGATTGGATTATGTCTATCGCAATACGGTTATTCATTTAAGGAGAATAATGGTTACTCTATTTATTTGAATAATACCTTCAATGGTCTTGCACCTAAAATGAATGGTTTATTGAATCTCGATCATAGTGATACACATGTTCATGCCAAAAGATATATGATAGTAATGATAGTACCACCTACTTGTGGCACTGCCATGTAAGTCATATTTGGTATAAAACGCATGAAGAAGCTCCATGTTGATGGATCTTTGGACTCACTCATTTTTGAAAAGGATTAAGACATGTGAACCATGTCTATTGGTATATACGCATGAAGAAACTCCATGCAGATGGACCATTTGGACTCACTTGATTTTGAATCGCTTGAGACATGCAAATCATACCACTTGGGCAAGATGACTGAAAGCTTCGGTTTCAGTAAAATGGAACAAGAAAGCAACTTGTTGGAAGTAACACATTTTGATGTGTGCAGTCCAATGAGTGCTGAGGCACGCAGTGGATATCGTTATGCTCTTACTTCACAGATGATTTGAGTAGATACTGAGCATATTTACTTGATGAAACACAAGTCTGAATTATTGAATGGTTCAAGTAATTTCAGAATGAAGTTGAATATCGTCGTGACAAGAGGATAAAATATCTATGATATGATCATAGAGATGAATATCTGAGTTGCGAGTTTGGTACACAATTGAGACATTGTGGAAATTGTTTCACGACTAGTACCGCCTGGAACACCATAGTGTGATGGTGTGTCCGAACATCATAACTGCACCCTATTGGATATGATGCATACCATGATGTCTCTTATCGAATTACCACTATCGTTCATGGGTTAGGCATTAGAGACAACCGCACTCACTTTAAATAGGGCACCACATAATTCCGATAAGATGACACCGTATGAACTATGGTTTAGAGAAACCTAAGCTGTCATTTCTTATAAGTTTGGGGCTGCGACGCTTATGTGAAAAAGTTTCAGGCTGATAAGCTCGAACCCAAAGTGGATAAATGCATCTTCATAGGACACCCAAAACAGTTGGGTATACCTCTTGTCTCAGATCCGAAAGCAATAGGGATTGTTTCTCAAATTGGGTCCTTTCTCGAGGAAAAGTTTCTCTCGAAAGAATTGAGTGGGAGGATGGTGGAGACTTGATGAGGTTATTGAACCGTCACTTCAACTAGTGTATAGCAGGGCACAAAGAGTTGTTCCTGTGGCACCTACACCAATTGAAGTGGAAGCTTATGATAGTGATCATGAGACTTCGGATCAAGTCACTCCCAAACCTCGTAGGATGACAAGGATGCATATTACTTCAGAGTGGTACGTAATCCTGTCTTGGAAGTCATGTTGCTAGACAACAATGAACCTACGAGATATGGAGAAGCGATGGTGGGCCCGGATTCCGATGAATGGCTCGAGGCCATAAAATCCGAGAGAGGATCCATGTATGAAAACAAAGTGTAGACTTTGGCAGAACGGCTCGATGGTCGTGAGGCTATTGAGTATAGATGGATTTTAAAAGGAAGACGGACAATGATGGTAAATGTCACCAGTCGCTAAGATGTTTCCCAACAAGTTCAAGGAGTTGACTACGATGAGACTTTCTCACTCGTAGCGATGCTAAGAGTCTGTTGGAATTAGCAGGTACTGCATTATTTATGAAATCTTGCAGATAGGATGTCAAAATATTGTTTCCTTGATGATTTTCTTGAGGAAAGGTTGTATGTGATACAACCAGAAGATTTTGTCGATCCTGAAAGATGCTAATAAGTATGCAAAGCTCCAGCAATCCTTCTAAGGACTGGAGTAAGCATCTCGGAGTTGGAATGTACACTTTGATAAGATAATCAAAGATTTTGGGTTTATACGAAGTTTATGAGGAACTTGTATTCCCAAAGAAGTGAGTGGGAGCAATATAGAATTTCTGATGAGTATATGTTGTTGACATATTGTTAATCAGAAATGATGTAGAATTTCTGGAAAGCATATAGGGTTGTTTGAAAAGTGTTTTTCAATGGAAAACCTGAATTAAGCTACTTGAACATTGAGCATCAAGATCTATGAGGATAGATCGAAACGCTTAATGGTACTTTCAAATGAGCACATACCTTGACATGATCTTGAATGTGTTCAAGATGGATCAGTCAAAGAAGGAGTTCTTGCCTGAATTGTAAGGTATGAAGTTAAGACTTAAAGCTCGACCACGGCAGAAGAAAGAGGAAGGATGAAGGTCGTCCCCTATGCTTTTGTCATAGGCTCTATACAGTATACCATGCTGAGTACCGCACCTGATGTGTGCCTTGCTACATGTCTGGCAAGAGGGTACAAAGGTGATCTAGGAGTAGGTCACCTGATAGCGGTCAAAATTATCCTTAGAGGAATAAGGATATGTTTCTCGGTTATGGAGGTGATAAAGAGTTCGACGTAAAGAGTTACATCGATGCAAGCTTAACACCTATCCGGATAGCTCTGAGTAGAGTAAACAGGATTCATACAGTAGAACAGTTGTTTGAAATATAGCGCAGTAGCGACATCTACAAGATGACATAGAGATTTGCAAAGTACATACAGATCTGAATGTTGCAGACCCGTTGACTAAAACCTCTCTCACAGACATAACATGATCAAACCAAGAACTCATTGAGTGTTAATCACATAGTGATGTGAACTAGATTATTGATTTTAGTAAACTCTTTGGCTGTTGGTCACATGGCGATGTGACCTGTGAGTGTTAATCACATGGCGATGTGAACTAGATTATTGACTCTAGTGCAAGTGGGAGACTGTTGGAAATATGCCCTAGAGGCAATAATAAATTAGTTATTATTATATTTCCTTGTTCATGATAATCGTTTATTATCCATGCTATAATTGTATTGATAGGAAACTCAGATACATGTGTGGATGCATAGACAACACCATGTCCCTAGTAAGCCTCTAGTTGACTAGCTCGTTGATCAATAGATGGTTACGGTTTCCTGACCATGGACATTGGATGTCGTTGATAACGGGATCACATCATTAGGAGAATGATGTGATGGACAAGACCCAATCCTAAGCATAGCACAAGATCGTGTAGTTCGTATGTTGAAGCTTTTATAATGTCAAGTATCATTTCCTTAGACCATGAGATTGTGCAACTCCCGGATACCGTAGGAATACTTTGGGTGTGCCAAACGTCACAAGTAACTGGGTGGCTATAAAGGTGCACTACGGGTATCTCCGAAGGTGTCTGTTGGGTTGGCATGAATCAAGACTGGGATTTGTCACTCCGTGTGACGGAGAGGTATCTCTGGGCCCACTCGGTAGGACATCATCATAATGTGCACAATGTGATCAAGGAGTTGATCATGGAATGATGTATTACGAAACGAGTAAAGAGACTTGCCGGTAATGAGATTGAACAAGGTATCGGGATACCGACGATCGAATCTCGAGCAAGTACAATACCGCTAGACAAAGGGAATTGCATACGGGATTGATCGAATCCTCGACATCGTGGTTCATCCGATGAGATCATCGTGGAACGTGTGGGAACCAACATGGGTATCCAGATCCCGCTGTTGGTTATTGACCGGAGAACGTCTCGGTCATGTCTGCATGGTTCCCGAACCCGTAGGGTCTACACACTTAAGGTTCGATGACGCTAGGGTTATAAAGGAAGTTTGTATGTGGTTACCGAATGTTGTTCGGAGTCCCGTATGAGATCCCGGATGTCACGAGGAGTTCCGGAATGGTCCGGAGGTAAAGATTTATATATGGGAAGTCATCATACGATCACCGGAAGAGTTCGGGGGTTACTGGCATTGTACCGGGATCACCGAAGGGGTTCCGGGGGTCCACCGGGAGGGTCCACCTGCCCCGGAGGGCCCTATGGGCTGTATGTGGAGAGGGACCAGCCCGTTAGTGGGCTGGGCGCCTCCCCCCTTAGGGCCCATGCGCCTAAGGGTTTGGGGGAACCCTAAAGGGGGCGCCCCCCTTGCCTTGGGGGGCAAGGCACCCCCTCCTGGCCGCCGCCCCCTCCTCAGATGGGATCTGAGGGGGCCGGCCCCCCTCTCCCTTGCCCCTATATATATGTGGGTGGTGGGAGGGCAGCCGTACCAATGTGCTGGCACAGCCCTTCCCCTCTCCCAAGTCCTTCTCCTCTCCCGCGGTGCTTGGCGAAGCCCTGCAGGGATTGCCACGCTCCTCCACCACCACCACGCCGTCGTGTTGCTGCTGGATGGAGTCTTCCTCAACCTCTCCCTCTCTCCTTGCTGGATCAAGGCATGGGAGACGTCACCGGGTTGTACGTGTGTTGAACGCGGAGGTGCCGTCCGTTCGGCACTTGGTCATCGGTGATTTGGATCACGGCGAGTACGACTCCATCAACCCCGTTCACTTGAACGCTTCCGCTTAGCAAACTACAAGGGTATGTAGATGCACTCTTCTTCACCTCGTTGCTGGTTTCTCCATAGATAGATCTTGGTGACACGTAGGAAAATTTTGAATTTCTGCTGCGTTCCCCAACAACTAATGGCTCGCAAAGAGAGCACCTACCTTCTATGTTAGATGAACCAACACCTGAGGATTCTATCAAGCACAAGGCTACTGAAGATGTCATTCCTACTGAAGAATCTGCTGAAGAATTCATACCAGAACGTGAAGAACATCGAGCTGATGCACCTGAAGAAAATGCTGAGGAAATTGAGGCTGAAGAAAATGCTGATCAAATTTCTCAACGACAACCAGCTCATCCTCGCGTTGCAAAAGAAGTGCAAGTGGAGAAGATCATCGATGACATTAGAGCACCAGGTCCTCTCACACGCTCAAAAGCTTCACATTTATCTAACTTTTGTGGGCACTTTGCTTTTGTCTCTATCACAGAGCCCGCTAAGGTAGATGAAGCATTTGTGGAGCCTGAGTGGATTCAGGCCATACAAGAAGAATTACATCAGTTCAAGCTCAACAATGTCTGGGAACTAGTCAATCGCCCCTATCTTCGCAAGCATAACATCATTGACACAAAGTGGATCTACCGCAACAAGCAAGATGAAAATGGTGTTGTGGTGAGGAATAAGGCACGACTAGTAGCTCAAGGCTACACACAGGTTGAAGGAGTTGATTTCGATGAAACTTTTGCACCTGTTGCTAGACTTGAGGCTATTCGCATATTACTTGCTTATGCTAACCATCATGATATCATCTTATATCAAATGGATGTAAAAAGTGCATTCCTCAATGGTAAGCTTGAGGAAGAAGTATATGTTTCTCAACCCCCAGGTTTTGAAGATCCAAAACATCCTGACAAAGTCTTCAGACTTAACAAGGCCCTCTATGGCCTCAAACAGGCCCCACGGGCATGGTATGCTACATTGAAGGAATTCTTCATGAAGAAAGGCTTCACACCCGGTTCACTCGATCCCACTCTCTTTACTAAATCTTATGATGGTGAACTGTTTGTGTGCCAAATATATGTTGATGATATCATCTTTGGCTGTACTGACCAATGTTATAGTGATGAATTTGCCTATATGATGAGTGAAGAATATCAAATGTCTATGATGGGAGAGTTGAAATTCTTCTTAGGTCTTCAAATTCGTCAACAGCGCAATGTCATATTCATATCTCAGGAGAAATACCTCAAGGATGTCCTGAAGAAATTCGGCATGCAAGATTGCAAAGGCATCAAAATTCCTATGCCCACAAATGGTCATCTATGCACTGATGAAAATGGTATTGACTTCGATCATAAGGTATACCGCTCCATGATTGGCTCTTTATTGTACTTATGTGCATCTAGGCCAGATATAATGCTTAGTGTTTGCATGTGTGCCCGATTTCAAGCTGCACCGAAGGAATCACACCATAAGGCTGTGAAGCATATTCTTCGATATCTAGCTCACACACCAACACTAGGATTATGGTATCCCAAGGGCTCGGATTTTGATCTCATTGGATATTCTGACTCTGACTATGCTGGTGACCATGTGGACCGCAAGTCAACATCTGGTACTTGTCATTTCCTCGGACGATCCTTGGTCTGTTGGTCCTTGAAGAAACAGAACTACGTATCATTGTCTACTGCTGAAGCTGAGTACATTGCTGCTGGTTCTTGCTGTGCTCAACTCCTATGGATGAAGAAAACACTCAAGGACTATGGCATCAACGTGAAGAATGTGCCTCTCCTCTGTGACAATGAGAGTGCCATCAAGATTGCTCACAACCCAGTTCAGCACTCGAAGACAAAGCACATTCAGATTCATCATCATTTTCTTCATGATCATGTGTTGAAGGGCGACATTTCTATTGAGCATGTGAAGACTGAAGAACAGCTAGCCGATATCTTCACTAAGACCTTGGATGAGAAGAGATTTAGCAAGTTGCGGTGTGAGCTAAATATCTTAGAGTCTTCGAATGTACTATGAAAAGGCACTCATCCTAACACTAATGCAAAATTGATGACTTAGATGTGCAACACATGAAGAAACGTTTTTCTTCAATCAATGAAGAATAACACTCTAAGTGTGAACAAATTAATGAAGAATTTGATTCTCATAACCCTACGACAATTGTACGCGGTGTCTGAAATCATCATTCTTATACGGTGGGTCACGCCACCACAAAAGTTGAAAATCTTCAATTTGAGTTTTTTCTCAACTTTTGAAATTCCTCAGTTGTTCAAATTCTTCAACTTGCAAAATCTTCACTTGTGCCGTCGTTTTTCTTCATTGGCTATATATATATATATATATATATATATATATATATATATATATATATATATATATATATATATATATATATGAGTTTATGTCCTCTACAGCATTCACTTATAGATATTTCTTCAAGTTGGTTTTTCTGCTAAGTGAATGTGATTGGACCCTTCCCCTCTATGCTATACTCAATCCAATCTGTTCACAAATTCTTCATGTGCGTTCTATTTGAAACTCGTTCAAAATCTTCACTGTGTCCTTGTCAGCTGAAGAAATTGCGAACGGAACGTTAAAACAGATCTTATCCAAACTTTCGGTTTTGCCGCTCAAACCGTTCCGCATCCCATGATGCATTATTTTACTCACCCACGATCTTACACGATCTCCACTACACAGTACGTGGGTGACACATGTCGTGAGAAGGAGAACGGGCAGGGGCGTGTTCGTCCTAAATCTTCGGGCGAGCAGTTTTTCACCGTGGCTATAAATATCCCTGTCCCCTTCGTCACTTCTTTTACTCTGCTCGATCTCTCTCTCCCGCTCGAGCTTCTCAAACCCTAGCGCCGCCGCTACTCCATCGTCGCCGGTGAGGAAGAGCTTCACTGCCTCGACCCCGTCGCCATCGTACTCACGCCGACCGCGGAAATCTTCACCTCCGCCGCCGCCATAGACGTCTTCCTCCGCCAAGTTAGGGCGTGGAAGATCTGCATCGACGAACTTCACTGTTTCAACTCCCAGTTCATCGTGTTCTTCGTTCAGGGTAATTAAAAGCTACTTTTACTGCCCTCTTTGATTCGAAACTTTTCTACAAAATCTTCAAAGGTGTTTTATTCTTCAAATCCTCACACACAAAACACCTCACAAGTTATCTGTTCTTGACCCATTTCCCTAAGCATCATTTTCTTCAAGATTCCTCAATTGTGTGGATCTTCGATCTATACAACTCTGGAACTTAAGATAAAGCGCGCTTAGTGAAATTCTTCAAGACGCATCTGGTCAAATTCCTCAAACTTGCTCTTTATGAAAAACCCTCTGAGAACGCATATGACCTCTTCAAATTCCTCGCAACTATACTCTGTTCACAGGTACACATGTCCGCTGCTGAATCATTAGGTTCTCATCAACTTAACTCATTTGCAGCGTTCCTCGAAGAAAAGTTGCACACTTCTTCAGAGAATTCGATTGTTCAAATTCCTCAGCTGAAGAAAATGGCTGAAGGTAAAAGGCCTCAGAAAGGAGGAAAGAAGCCTGAAGTTATGACTGCGTTTGAAATCCCTGAGGATATTTATAAAGATTACTGCACGCCTGATGAATCCAAATTCGGAAAAGAAGACAAAAATCAGCGCAAGGTGCGCATTCAAAGGATTGAACGGAGATGGGCACGTGAATGGAGGGAGTACAGATACGTCACTCCAAAGTACATGAAGAAATTCGCACTGAACCCTCCATGCCCAAGAGCCCCATTGGCACCTGGCCAAGAGGCTGATCCCACTAGCATCAAGCGCGGTGAGGATTTTCCTGAAGAATGGGCCAAGCGCCAAGCCAAATTGGCAAGACAAGCCAGAGAAGCAGTGAGGAAATTTAATGAAGACTCTGCTGCTACTGCTGCCACTGAGGCCTCTGTCAAGCCGAGGAAATCGATGCTCAAGAAGCCCGCTCGCAAGCCAAGTGCTTCCCCAGCAATGCCCTCACGGCCAAGTTCCTCTACTGCGCCCTCACGACCAGAAACGTGAAAGTCTTCAAAGCAAATTCCTCAAGCTGCCCCTGCTCCACCAAAGTCCTCAGCTGATCCGACGAAGCCCTCAGTACCTGCGCATCCTGCCACATGCCAAAGGACTATAGGCGTCTCTATTGCCTCTGGTGTTTCAACTAGTTCCTCAGTTGCACCAAGTTCCTCAGCTGGACCCTCTCTGCTGAAGAAAAAGGCTACTGCTGGACGCGCCACTCGCCCAAGTCCTAAGAAGAAGCAGGTAGTCTTCACTGTACCGTTTGATGATGATGAAGCTAATGAAGAAGAACTTGCTGAAATCATCAGGGACCGCCAAGAAAGGGCTGCTAAGGCCAAAGGCACACCTGTGCCCCTACTGCTGGATCCTAGGGCGATCCTAGATTACATCAATCTCTGGCATAAGGATCCCAACACACCTATGCCTGACTTCAAGCTGACACCTGGCCAAAGTCACATGCTGACTCACTTCATCCAAGAGGAGAAGTGGAAATATGATAGGGCCAGGCAGATCAAGAAACCGCAGTACAGGAAAGAGAAACTACTGAGAAAAAATGTTCTCACGATGAAGCCTAAAGAACTCATCAAGATGCAAGATGACATCAAAGCCCTCAGCGATGACTTTGATGCATACTATGCTGACTAGAAAGGAGCAAAAGTCAGGTTTGTACAACTGATTGAGAAATTCACCTATGTTGCAGCCCCATCGCAACAAGAAGTTCCTCAAGCTGAAGCATCTGTTCAGCAAACTGAAGAACATGCCAGCACCGCTGATGACTTTCAGGCTGCTGAAGAAAATGCTAGTTCCAGGGCTGATGACTCCATTCCAGCCACTCAAGAAATTGCCAGGGCATCCACTAGTGGTGCGCCTGAAGAAACTGAAGAAGAAAGGACAACTGCATCAGTTGCTCCTGAGGAAAATCAACCAGATTCCTCAGCTCCACCTGCGCCTACACCAACTCCTATCCTTCCATCTGCATCGGATGTGAAGAAGACCAAGGCTGCAGAGCGAGCTGCAATGAAGAAAAGGAAAGCATCAACTGCTTCAGAATCTTCAGCCCCAAAGAAGATGAAGCCGATGACCAGATCGTTTGCAAATCCCATTGATGTTGTTCCTATCTCATCCATGCCATCAAAGGACCTTGTTCCTTTTGGTGAAGAATATGAGATCCCAAGTGGATCAAATGAAGAAACCCAGTCTGCTGCTTCCTCAGAGCAGATTGATGAAGAAATTGAAGTGGATGGAATCCCTTCAACTCCAATGGTCTCATCACCAATGCCTCAGTTTACTGCTGAAGAGGCTGGTGTTGAAGAATTAGAGGATGAAGATGTGGATATTGGAAGCACAACTCCGTTGATGAATGACGACTTTTGGGAAAGTCAGCATCCCAATTCCCCACTCTTCACCTCACTACAACAAATTCCTCACTCCCCTGCACCAACTGTTCCGATGGGCTCTGAAGAAACTCATCCCACTGCATCTGTGAATGAAGAAATTCCAGCCACTAGTGCTGAAGAAACTGATGCTGATACTGAAAAGGTGACTGCACCTGAGGAAGAACCTGAAATTCCTCAACCTGAAGAACCTGAGATCGTGATTCCTGAGGTAGTGATGCAACTCACTGACACTCCTCTGCCCAAGCCAAAGGATCCATTCTCAAGGAAACAAAAGTTCAAGGCTGAAGACTTCTTTGGCGAGCACGTGTTCTTCACTGAATACAACCCTTATGACTCTGCTCGCATAAGGAAGAGGCGTTTTTGGACAACTAGTCAAGCAAATTTCTATTCCTCAGTGCTTTTCAACAAGGACAAAGTCTTCGACCATGCACATATTCCTCATGTGGATATGGAGTCCATGTCGTGCTTCATGCCAGTCCTCAGTGTTCTTCACGACGCTGGGCTGCTCAATTTCTGCACTGACATATGCGATTGGAATGAAGAACTCATTCTTCAGTTTTATGCAACGCTGCACATCACCGGCAACTCTGAAGATGTGAATTCATGGGTTCTGGACTGGATGACTGAGAATACGCATTATAAGGCCCCAACATCTAAATTGCTTCATGCCCTTCCTCTGAGTCCACCCACTGAAGATGCATGTTGTGTTTACAACGAACCTGAGCTTTCAAATCACTATATGCAAGTGCTGATGAAGCCTTTGAAGCCAGGGCAGGCCCCGCGAACCACATTCCTCGTCAAGGAATTGTTGTATGTGCCTAGGACTGTCTATCGCATTTAGACAAAGACAATGAGTCCCATCAAAGGCCACGACTCAAGTGATGAAGAAGTCATTGGCATCATGAAGAATATGCTTTTCAACATCTGTCATGGCGTTCCCGTCAACTTCCATGATTTCTTCATGAGGACTCTGGCCAACATTGCTATGTCACCATTTGAGCTGAAGCCTTATGCACCTTGGATTATGAGATTCATCAGGACAAGGTCTTCACTCAATTACAAAGCTGAAACTCTCAACCACTGCAGCTACTTGCCTCCCATTGAAGTCCTCAAAAAGGACATTTTCCTCAGCTGAAGAAAAGGGCAAGGCTACTGCTGTGATAGATGAAGGCATTCGTCCATTGGATGGACAATTTCGCAAGGCTGCATCTTACTCCACCAATGATGACTCTGCCACACATGACACTGCCGCCAATACTGCCAAGCCAAATCCTCAAGCCACAGCACCCAGGGTGATGACTGATCGTGAGTTACTCCTCAGTCTTCATCAAAAGGTTGATCGCAATCACAAATGGGTCAAGCGTCAGTTTGGTTCAATTCTTCACAACATGAGTGCAACACATAATGCAGTGAAGAAAAACCACTACTACCTTCATGAAACCCTCAACCGCACCTGGGTTGTTCTATCTCAAGTCTACAGCGCTGATGATCTGAAGAAAATGGGTCTCAACGAAGAATTTGCCTGGTCTGCACCTCCTCCGAAGAAATACAAGAGGGTTCCAATTCCTTCTTTGGTGGCCAGCTCCTATTCTTCATCGCGCGACACTGATGAACATGAAGACTTGGACGACACTGCGGCAGGCCCTACATCAATGACCGACCCCAACAACGCTGGCGCTCCTTCATCAACTTGAATATCTTCAGGGGCGTTAGTCCTCAGTTTTGATCCTTTTGGTCATTTGATGACAAAGGGGGAGAAATCTGAGTTAGTCTTCAAGCGGGTCTATTATAAAGGGCGTTTTTTTGCTAAGTTACAACTCTCGTTCTTCCGAAACTGTTATTGGATCGAGTTGTAATCTTAAACCCGACGGTGCACTGATACTTTTACTGCACTAGGTTCTGATACGTTTGATGCTCTATTCAGCATGCTTATTCCTTGTTAATATTATTGCACGCATGCTGAATTTCATCAGGCACCATATTTCATCATGCATTTCAAATTCTTCATATTATATATCAAATGCGTGTATGAATTACAAGATATAGGGGGAGATCTCCATGATTCAACTCTTCAAGTGTGCATTGCTTCAAAAGCAAATTCCTCACTATGCACATCTTCAGGGGGAGTTCTTCTATATCTTGCAATCAAATTCCTCAATATCAGTATTTACACTTCATATGTTTATCCCCGTTGAAAATTGAAAACTTAACCTATATTGTCATCAATCACCAAAAAGGGGGAGATTGTAAGTGCATCTAGTGCCCCTTAGTGATTTTGGTGTATTGAAGACTTATAGGTTAAGTATCTAATGCGTTTATGAGTGTACACAGGTCTATAAGTCTATGAGGAGTTTGATATTTACAGAGAAAGTCGACCCCTAAAAATGAAGTTCTTCGACTGAAGACTTTGATATTTTGAAGACTTTCTGAAGACTTTGAAAGTGAAGAAATTGGTGTGACCTTGAAGACTTGGTTATCATTCGAGGAATATGAAGCGTGAAGACTTTTGTTTTCGTAGTTTCATTTTCTCTTTCTTGAGTCATAGGAAACACCGTACTATTAAAGGGGGTCGAGGAAATATTAAGGAGAAAATTTCCAAGTGATGCTCATCTCAAATCCTACACCTACCAATCCCTTCGAGTGAAGCCATTGGAAATCTCATACAGTTCAGTCAATTTCTTCAATGACAGAGACACAGTTCTTCTGGTCACTGAGGACTTTGCTCTGACTAAGGAGTTAGGAATTCGCCAATGCGAATTGCCTACATAGTGAGGAACATGATAGCCCTGAGGAATTTGTACCTCATATTTCCGACCGTTGCTGTGCTACGCGCCAGCTGTCCC
Source organism: Aegilops umbellulata (assembly GCA_032464435.1). Lineage (NCBI taxonomy): Eukaryota > Viridiplantae > Streptophyta > Magnoliopsida > Poales > Poaceae > Aegilops > Aegilops umbellulata. Next base: position 13,545,362 of record CP136057.1, read on the forward strand.
AAAATATCTTATCCATCCAACGGTCATATCATTGAAGGGCATTTATGTCTTATCATGTCGGGCTGCTCCCTAGGCTATAAATAGCCACCCCCTACAACCACTAGCTGGTTGGCTGCTCCGCGTGAACTTGACACTTGTCATTTGAGAGCAACCCATCCTCCAAGGACTTTGAGCGAAAATCATCAAGTGAGGAAAATCCAAACCCAAACCCAAACACCTACAAACCCAAAGTGATTGAGCATCACTGAAGAGATTGATCCTGCGTGGATCCGACGCTTGTTACCTTTGAAGACTGTGCTTCTTCCAGACGGTTAGGCGTCAAGGTCTAGAGCATCCAAGAGGAATTGTGGATCGCCGAGTGACCAAGTCTGTGAAAGTTTGGAAGTCACCTGAAGACTTACCACGAGTGATTGGGCGAGGACTGGGTGTCCTTAGCTCAAGGAGAATACGGTGAGGACTGTGTGTCCGGGACTAGGTGTCCTCGAGTTTAAATACTCAGCCGCTCCAACCAGATGTACAACTGAGACAGCAGTTGGAACTGGTCTACCAAATCATTGTCTTCACCAAGCTTACTGGTTCTATTTCCTCAACACTTTCATTTCCTCATTACTGTGTTGTGTGTTTGTACATATCTGTGTTTGAAGACTTTGACTGAAGACTTTCTCAATTTCCTCAGTTCAATTTCTTCAGTCTGTTTGTCTTCATCTTGTGCTATCCTGTGTTTACGCTTTCTGTACTCTGTGTTTGTCTTCATTTCATCATGATGACCATGCATGTAATCTGCTATGTTTACCTCTGAGTACTTATTCCGCTGCTAGTAGTTCTTCGCTAAGGAATTTCCTCACTAGCAAATTCCTCAGTGAAGAATTTCATAAAAATCGCCTATTCAGCCCCCCTCTAGTCGATATAACGCACTTTCAGGGGCTGACGAGGAGGTCGACGTATCGCCCGAGAGGAAGAAACAGAGGAATTGCTCGAGAGGAAGAAGCACGAGAAGATGGGGAAATAAACAGAGGAATTGCTCGATCTGCTCGATGCCTTTGTCTGTCAGATGGAGAAGAGGAGAAGGGGAAGCTGTATTGACGATTTGCCACATTGTATTTTGCAGTTTCAATATTTGAACCAAGTCTTAACACTAACATGTGGTGGTCATGTGCGAAAAATATAATTTCATACGTAAAGTGGGGCAGATCGTAAAAAATCCGAGAAGGACAGTGCAGTAGACAATCAGGATGCATCACGCGGATCGCGCATGCCTGCCCCACATCTGACGGTGGTGTTTGGCGCTTGGTAGGATCCGACGGCGCACGTTCGGCGCTAGGGTTTGGAGCATTTCTGTGGGGTTATGAGCGAGTCAACAGGGTTATTAGGGTTTGACCAGATTTCAAATGGCCATAACTAAATTAGAAAAAATCGCAAAAATATAAAACAAACGTAGTTCGTCCGTTTATGAGACCTAGTTACCATAAAAAAATATAAACTCGGTATAGGGGCGTTTTTTTGAAAAATCATTTTTTGAAGTGATCTGTCGAAATCAAGTTCAAATGTTTTTAAAAAATTCAAAAAATCAAAATGTTGTAATTCTTGCGCACATAGCCGTCATATGTGACAAGGTTATGAGAAAAAAAATATAAACTTGGTGTAGGTCATCTTCATGAAAAAAGTCTTCACACAAATGAGCTATAACCTATGAATATAGGAAGAGAGGGTTTAGGGTTTGAAAAAAAATCAAAATAATTAAAAAAATCAGAAAAATCTCCATAGCTTCATTTTGGAGTGAGTAAGAAGGATCTGAACTTACTTTTTCATTTTCATATCTAAAACGTGTTATTTGACGGTCTTGAATTAAAAGCATATTTTTTTCAAATAAATGTAGTAATATGAATATTACAATAAATAGTGAGACTTCGTTTTTACCCTATATATATGGAACAAGTGTTAATAAAATATATATGCCTCATTTACGCAAGGTCAAAAAAACTTGATTTCAAATAGGGCTGTTTACCCTAGTTTTCGAGCTCGTTTCTAGCACATTTCTCATTCGGATTGTTCACCTACGAATATTGGACTTCAAATGCTCGATCAAATACACCGCACAGAGCAATGAACCTCCAATGTTCAACTTCAACTTAGCCCAAATTCAAATATTGATTTAAATTCAAATTTTGATGGAAATTTGAATTCTGACTCAAATAAGAAACCAAAGTAGAAGCAACATTATTACAACTGATAAGTTATCACAGTAGCTCAAATCTACCAAGTTTTAAGATGCCAACATCTTAATACAAATCTACCAAGTTTTAAGCGATCCACTCGCCCTCAAATTGACAACACAAACATTTCCCAAGAACTTAATTCAAATTTTTGACTTGCTCCTTGTGTTTGCAGCTGGCTTCACCGTCTTGCTCCTGGTTTCCCTAGTTGAGATGCTCTTTTCTTTCAGACTCTTGTTCCTTTTGATCTTGGGCTTTACTTGGGGTTTTCCTCGTGGAGGTGCTGATGGAGTAGTTGCACTCGCCGAGCACTTGACGACCATTTGACGGTCATCTATGGGTTCAGTAATCTTTAAAGGCACAATTGGAAAAATTACGCCCTCCTCTTCCTCTCTTATAGATTCAAAACCATCAAAGGCCATGGTTTCAAAATCTTCTGCTTCTTCATCTCTTGGCCTTTTCTCCCTAGAGCTGGTAAATAAAATTATAAGCCATAGGCAAAAAAGAGAACAAATGCAAACAAAAGGGTAGCTGCATTCTACGAAGGGTGCAAACACATACCAAGATGCTTCATTTAATGCTGCATTCTCCACTGCTTCATTTGCTGCTGCATTCTCCACTGCATCTTCAGTCTCCATTGCTGTTGCATTCTCCTCAGCATTGGCTGTTGTCCATCTTTCCTCCTCTCCAAATGATGCATCCACTGCATTGGTACAAAGCCTAGCAATATGCCCCAGAACTCCACATTTTTTGCAAGCCCGCTTCTTTGGTAGACGATCCTCCTCACCTGCTCTAATCCTCTGGTTCCTTGGTCTTCCTGGTGGTCTAGTAATGACAGGAGCGTGGAGTTTGAACCCTGGGTCTACTATGTTCCATTGATCTTTCCCCAATAGTGCAGGCACATTGTTAGCATAAGCAGCCATAAATTTGGCAACAGAGAAATACTCAGAGCAATATTGATCAACTTCACCATCTGCACCCTCGATAACGGTCATTAGATGTAGGGCATGTATGCATGGCTTCCCACGGATCTGCCATTGCCTACAAGTACATTCTCTAGTACTTAGGTTCACAGGATACCTCCATACCCTATTTTTAGTGTCAGTATAGGTAACCTCTCCCTCATATGTACCAGATCGAATACATTTCATCTTCAGTCCTCTTGCCTTCAAGTGCAATGCCTTAATCAGTGATGGGAGCATTTGATGACCAACATATTGTGTTTCTGCAATTCTTTTGCGAAGAGCCATCTTTATCATGATCATTTGCCTCATCTTGTCAAATGCTTGCCACAACAAGAGCCCTTTCACTGACTTGAACTTTGAATTGAAGCATTCTGCAAGGTTACTGGTCACATAATCTACTTTGTAGATTTCGTTGAATTTGCTTCTTGACCACACCTTGCCATGATGTGCATCCATGTACTCCTTCACAAGAGCATTTTGAGCATACAACACTCTCAAATGGTGTTGATGATTCCTTTTGCTGCATGTGTATGATGCTGGCCATAAGTTCTCATCATAAACTTTACCTTTGAACTTCTTTTTGAAATTATGCGCTAGGTGTCGCATACATTCCCTATGCTCCACTCTAGGGAATACAATTTCCACTGCACTCTCTAAACCCTTGCAAGCATCTGTGTGTATAGCTAAACCTGGGGGTGTGCCTATAATGTTGCGCAACTGCTGCAGAAACCAGACCCAACTTCCCTCAGACTCTGCCTCCACCACACCAAATGCAACTGGGAATAGCCAGTTGTGTCCATCAACTGCAGAAGCTGCTACTAGCTGTCCTCTCCATCTTCCAGTCAAATGTGTAGCATCTACAGCCAAATAGGGCCTGCAACCATCTAGAAACCCCTGCCAGCAAGCCTTGAAACAAACAAAAGCCCTTCTGAAGCACTCCTTCTGAAATGACTTCCCTTTTATTTTGAATGGAACTGTATTCTTGTCAATCTCTACAACACTCCCTGGACTTGCCATCTCCACTTCAGCTTTGAAAGTGTAAAGCAGCTGAAAACTGTCATTCCATTGACCATTAATTATGTCAAGAGCCTTTTCCCTACCATTGAAAATTCTCATGTAAGGAATTTCTATCTTGTACTTCTCAAAAAGTTTCCCATGGGGTGCTGTTGGACCAAGTCCAGGTTCTTGTCTCAGCCAATCCAATATAGCATCTGCCACCCACCTAGTTTTTGCTAGCTTGGTTTTGGCCTTCCCCCCTCCCCCTCCAGGTGGACAGGTGTGCTTGTGTGGGTTTTTCTTTATCTGAAACAAAATAAAAGGGTAAAGAACAGTTAAGAAACCTTACTCAATGATCTGAAAATAAATTACTAACTGAACTTGGATTACCTGAATATATTTGCTCTTTCTCATACGAGATGCATGCAACTTCCACCTACACCTAGGATAGGGACAAAAAACTGTGAACCTTGCTGGCTCACTCCTTTTAATCTTATAGGTGTTTTCAGATATAATGCACCATGTTGTCACTGCATTCCGACAGTCCACCATTGATTGGAAAATGGTAGCTACACTAAGCTCAGGTTTTTCCCTGTTCCACTCAATTGTTGGCATGTCATCACCATCGTATTCATCCTCGATTAAGCTGTCCATGTTCTCCACCTTCTCTTCATCGTCAGTGTCATCAAACCTAGCTTGGCTGATGGGCTCCTCCATATATTCATCATCCACTGCTTCCTGACTGGCTACATCGACCAGTTCAGGAAACATCATCTCGTCTTCATCATCATTTGTAGGCACTGCCTCGTCAGGTTCTGCATCTTCTTCTACACCAACTTCAGAAGGTACACGAGAAGCAGCAGCTGAATCGGAACCAGAATTGGCAGGAGGCATGTTGTGGCTCCATGAACCACTTGCTTTACTTGGTGTCAACCTACAAGGAGTGTCGGGGTGCTGGCTATTAGCACAGACAGATGATGTCTGAACTCCCTTCCCTTTCGCCCGTTCTGCGCGTGGCTGAAGCACACGATTTGGAGTTTACCGAATCGGCAGCCAACAATCCCAGCAAAAAGCAATGGCATATGATCGTCGCAAGTTAGTGGGAGAAATCTTTGCTCGTCACTGCTGAAGTAATTCAGTTCAACAGCATCGGCATCACTCCAGGGATAGGTGTTTCGGAGCTCAGCTCGCAAACCTTTGAAAGATATGCCGGTTTCTACCACTTTGGGATAGAAAAATGATGAAATCAAATGCGGTTTAGTACCACGCAGCACACTAGTTTCCATTCTAATCGCCAGCCGGAAAGCCAGCGCGGGATCAATCCTATTTTGTTGGGGAAGGAAACAAAGGCTTCAGTTAGCTGGGTAAAATCGAGCACAAATTCGAACGATTCAAGCAAACAGAAGTCAAATACGGCCTACAATACGACTTAGAACGTCAATTTGAGAGGAAACAATGCTTACCCAGGTTTAATCCATGAATTATCTCCCGCGGATTCGACCCAATCCTCTCCATGATCGACTGCATTCCAGGCGTCCTCACTCAACATCGCTATGTAATCCCAGATGGGGGGGGGGGGTGGGCTATATCTGGCGGAGACGCGGTGTCGTCGACGAATGGACGAGGGCATAGGGTGGAGGAAACAACTGCCGTGGACGCGGCAAGACGCCGGCGGAGGGGGCGGGGCGACGCTATGCAGTGCGGCCTATCTAGATCTGTTTCAGATTCAGACAAGCTGCCCAATACGTGTCTCCTTGCGGTCCCACCCGTCAGCAAGCAACAGTCAGACGAAGACTCGGCCCCACTCGTCAGCAATTAATGGTCAATGGACGGTCAAGACGGCAAACGCCCGCTATGAGCATTTGTGAGAGTCTCAGCTAAGGAAGAGGGGAAAAGTGAGCAAATGTTTGGAGCGTGGGGAAAAGTGAGCACAACTAAGGAACCAGGGGCACTAATTTAAATATCCCTTTTTTAAAATTAAGAGTGTGTGGTATTTTTTTTCCGTTGCAACGCACAAGCCTTTTCGCTAGTGATATAAACATGACATGAAACAATAAAAAAAATTATAGATACGTTCGAGATGTATCGCCTATCCATAGCTTTCTCCATGACATGTTGGTCGGAAACACCTAACAGTCCTCCTTTTGTTCTCATCGACAACACCATCTTTGTCCTTGCTCACATTTCTGATGGAAGTACTAACAACCACTTTGTTTGGCTGCAGAATAATATCATTATTATCTCCCTCATCATCCAGATTTTTTTATTGCCAGCGATGAGTTATAAGTTTCATTTTCTTCCTCCTCTGTCGTGTTCACTTCAACAATAACTTGCATGCTCAAACCAAGACCTCTAGCATGGGTTCTATGTTGGAGGTGAATCACTCAACTCCTCTAACCTCTTTCTCTCGGCCGCTTCACATAGCTCACATTAACACATGAGACAAGCGTGTGCCTCGTGCTACCTCACACAACCCGAGACCTTTTATTTCTCTGTTTCTCTTCTATCAAATCAAAACACATGGTTACAACTGCTTAAATAAACACACACACATCGCACAACAAATGTTCTGCTACCAAGATCAAGGGCAAGATCAAGATAAGTCGATACGGTAATTTTAGGGCCTCTTTGCATCACAAGATTGTGAAGCATAGGAATAAGTAAAACACACGAATCTGACAGTGCAAAATATAGGAGTACAAAGCACAAGAAAATTGTAGGAATAGTTGTTTGAAATTGTAGGAACAGTTGTTTGGATCAAACACATGAAAGTGCCTTGATCCTACACGATTGAGTGTAAAAGAGAGGTTGGAGTGGATGTTCCTTAGGAAAAATTCCAAAGGTTTGGAATCCTACAAAATTCCTTCAGGCCAAAGAGTTAGGTATTAATTGACAGGAAAATAATGCACTTGCTAAATTCCCCATACAACTATGTTTCAACACTCCAAGATATCAAACACCAACCAAATTATTCTTGCAAGAATATAACAAATGACACAACCAAGTTCAGAAGTACTCCCTCCATTCAAAAATATAAGATATTTTGAATATTTCAATATGTATTACATACAAACTGAAATGAGTGGACGAACACACTAAAGCGTGTCTAAATGCATCCGGTTTAGGAAAAAGTTAGAACATCTTATATTTGTTAACGGAAGGACTAGTTGCTTTATGTCAAATGCATATATAACAAACACATGCATTGATCACCCACAAGTATATGCGATCAATTGTAGCCTTTTCGATAAGTAAGAGCGTCGAACCCAACGAGGAGTAGTAGGAAATGACAAGTAGTTTTCAGCAAGGTAATGTCTACAAGCGCTGAAATTGTAAGTAACAGAGTAGTTTGATAGCAAGATAATTTATAACGAGCAAGTAATGATAGTAGTAACAAAAGTGCAGCAAGGTAGCCCAATCCTTTTTAGGCAAAGGACAGGCCAAAACAGTCTCTTACAGTAAGCAAAGCGTTCTTGAGGGTACTCAGGAATTCATCTAGTCACTTTCATCATGTTGGTTTGATTCGTGTTCGCTACTTTGATAATTTGATATGTGGGTGGATCGGTGCTTAGGTGCTATTCTTACTTGAACAAAACTCCTACTTATGATTAACCCCCTCCAAGCATCCGCAACTACGATAAAAGTATTAAGAATAAATTCTAACCATAGCATTAAACTTTTGGATCCTATCGGTCCCTTACGGAATAACGCATAAACTAGGGTTTAAGCTTCTGCCACTCTCGCAACCCATCATCTAATAACTACTCCACAATGCATTCCCTTAGGCCCAAATATGGTGAAGTGTCATGTAGTCGACGTTCACATGACACCACTAAGGGAATCACAACATACATACTATCAAAATATTGAACACATATCAAGTTCACATGATTACTTGCAACATGATTTCTCTTGTGACCTCAAGAACAAAAGTAACTACTCACAAATGATAATCATGCTCAATATCAGAGGGGTATTAAATAGCATATTAGATCTGCCCATATAATCTTCCACCAAATGAACCATATAGTAATCAACACTACTAGTCACCCACAAGCACCAATCTATAGTTCTGATACAAAGAATGAACACAAGAGAAACTAGGATTTGAGAGGAAATGGTGCTGTCGAAGATATTGATGGAGATTGCCCTCCCCAAGATGGGAGAGTTGTTGGTGATTATGATGATGACGATGATTTCCCCCTCCGGGAGGGAAGTTCCCCCCGCGGAATTGCTTCGCCGGAGGGCAAAAGTGCTCCTGCCCAAGTTCCGCCTCGATACAGCGGCCCCCCGTCTCGAAAGTCCTCCATCTATTTTTTCTAGGTCAAAATGACTTATATACCAGAAGATGGGCACCGGAGGTGGACCGAGGGGAGCAAAACCCACCAGGGCGCGCCTGGGCTCCCTGGCGCGCCCAGGTGGGTTGTGCCCACCTGGTGGGCCCCCTCTGGTATTTATTGGCTCCAATATTCCTCATTTATTCCATAAAAATTCCCCGTGAAATTTCAGCTTATTTGGAGTTGTGCAGAATAGGCGGCTCTTTTCCAGGTCCAGATTTCCAGCTGCCGGAATTCTCCTTCTTTGTGTGTACCTTGCATATTATAAGAGAAAAAATGCATTAGAATTGCTCCAAAAAGTATTATTATGTATAAAAACATCATAAATAACAGTAGGTAAACATGATGCAAAATGGACGTATCACCCATGCACTCGTCCACACGCAGGGAGAGAGGGATAGAGATAGAGATGCTTGTCAGTTCAAATAAATACATGTCAAACACTCATTAAGAGTATCACACTTACATTTCAGGCACATAGATACATGCTAACTGCTTCTTAATTACTACTACTGTTTACAAATCGCAAGCACACATAAATCCACAAAGGCATCCAACCAGGTGGATGAAGCCACCTTGTTGAAATACCTTTGTATTCCTTTTGTGTGCGTATAGGGGTTGTTGTAATTTACGATTCAATTTTTTTTTGTTTCGAAAAGGGGGTTACCCCCGGCTCTGCATCAAATGATGCACATATCCATTTACGAACCAGCTATTGTGAATTCGTCATACAATACATATATAGCTAGCTTGCGTGCCACGATTGATCACATCTGAATCATATCGCACACAAACTCTCCTTGCTATATATTAACGCGCACAAGTCCAAGCCCGAGGTACACCAACTCTTACACCAAATTATGCACTTCATTCGTCTCAGATGGATAGATGATTCAATGTGAAAGCGTAAGGTCACCACTTCTTCCATCGAAAGAAACGTTGCTCCCGGTTGGTGAGATCGCAACTGCTGAATGGCCAGATGAAGAGCGTCCCTCGGGATGCGTGCTCCTAGCTACCACACAAGGATGTGGATACACCCTCACACCACGTGCTCCCAGCCGTCGACCGTGCAGCTGCACCCATAGCTCACACCGTGCGATCGCAGGCCCCGAACACCCCTCAGACCGTCACTCTGCACGGCCTCCAGTTGGAATCGCTGGTGCGATAGAAGTGGAAGACAACATCATCGGCTCTAATTTCCACCTTCCACGCGAAGCTATTTCCTTCCACTTCACGGACCCCCAAGCGGTTGGAAGGAAGCGTGATCCCTTGAGACACAACGTGGCTTGAGCAAGCAACACGATTCAGTGCACTTTGTCCAATGTGGGCCGACCCAAACCTGGTAAACAATTGACTGAACAGATGCAACGAACCATTATTTTCTGGAGCTTAGAATCTTAGGAGCTGTTCGGTAGTCCTCCAGCTCTTTGAAATCTCAAAATCTGCGAAGCTTCCTTTTCGCCGCTCCGTCATTTTTAGCTACAGCTCCACCAACTCCCGGAGCGAACTTGGGGAGCGGAGATTCACCGAAGAGGTTCATACAATATGTTTTCTCCTTCCCGAAATGCCGTGGGATTGAAGTGAAACCGTAGACATTTATTTATGGTTTGTCTATGTATTGAATTAATTTCAGTTTTTGACAAACTTCGAACAGGTCTTTTCAACCTCTGAATGTAATCTGTCCTGGCAAGACGAGTGACAATGGGACCCATGGCAGGTGGCTGCCAAGTGGGACCCGTGGTCGGTGGCGTGGGCCTGGCGGGCCGTCCGACCGTGGGCGCGCGTGCGGGCATCCATCTCCGCTGGACCCGCTGGCCCATCCTACAACTCCCACCACCACCCTCTTCGACGGCCTAGCCTAGTGATGGCGCTGTAGCGCAGTGGTGCCAGTGTAGTGGTACCTGCCTGCCTTCCCCTCCCCGCTCCCTTCGCCCGCAAGGCCAGCCCCCCTACCTCCATTGACAATTTCCTCCCCACCTCCACCACCCCCACCCCCACCCCCCGCCCCCGCCGCGCCGCGCCGCGGGGCTCCCCTCCGGCGCGCCCTCCCCCGATGGCCGCGCAGGCGATCCACCAGTTCGCCGAGTGCATCACCTGCCACGCCTGGAGCCCCGACCACTCCAGTAACTCCCTCTCCTCCTCCTCCCCCACTCCCGCACCCCCCCCCCTCTCCCTATCCCCTACGCTCTAGATCTCACGCCCGTGCGATTTGTCCCCCCGTTCGCCGCGCCCGTCCTAGCGATAACCCGCGACCCCGCCCGATCGGTAGCCGTAGCCCGTAGCCGTCGAGTTCAGGGCGGATTCCTAGGGTTTCGGGCGAGCTCGCGGATCGCCGTTTCCCAATCATCCCATGTCGAATGATTATTTATGTCGTGGAATAGCCAGCCAGTAGGGTGGTCCGCTGGTTTCCGCTTTCGTGTGGCTCTGGCATGGTGAGCATTTCGTGATTTATGGGCTGTCGGTTGGTGCCAGGTAAATGCCCTCTTGCGGTGCTCTCTGCGATACCATATTCGGATGATACATTCAATCAATCAGTCATAGGTGATTTAGTTTTTTCGTGTTTGAAACCCCTCTCACATCTGTGATGCACCATGCGCACCATTTTTCGCTGGGGAATGGTGAGCATTTCGTGATTTACGGGCTGCCGGTTGGTGCCATGTACTAGTAAAAATGTCCTGTTACTGTATTGAGGTAGCATAGGTGACATGGATGATGGATCAATCCCAGGTGGTTTGGATTTTCATGTTGGCCACCTTCTCACAGGTGCGTACATCCGTGAGTGAATTTGGGTATTTAGAACGAAATCTGAGGGCCGACCAAATGAAATTGGTGTTTTCTGTGAACTGAACCGACGCGCATATTGCCTCGCCGTTATTCTGTTGCCTATCACGACCTCATGTGCTCCTGAAATTAGTCTTCAGATATGCCTTTCTGCTACTAGCTAGCTGCTGTGTGTATATGTTGTCCCTTGAATTGTTCATGGGAAAAGGCACAGCAGTAGATCATACAATCTGCCTGTAATGACAAAATCTCATTCGCTGCTTACTACTCCAGTGTTGTCATTTTAATTTATAAATGCAGTCCCCTTGCCTTCTAATCAGTTAACTTGACTTGGGACCATTTCTCTCTTTCAGTGATTGCCTTTTGTCCAAATACCACAGAAGTACACATTTATAAGTTTTTCACAGACAAGTGGGAGAAACTTCATGTTCTTGCAAAGGTAGACTTTCCTTATTTTCTTTCTTGCATGTGCAGTAGTATCTGCACTTGAGCTGTCTCTTTCTTCTCCATTGAACATTTCAATTTGCTAGTTTATAAGTGTATTACATTAACATCTTTATTTTTATTGTTATATCTTGTAGCATGATCAGATAGTGTCTGGAATAGACTGGAGTAGATCTTCCAACAAAATTGTGACTGTTTCACATGATAGAAATTCGTAAGTGTTTGGTCATAATTTCTAATGTGCAAGTAAATAGTCTGTTTTTTAGTCCAAAGAAGATAATTATATCTGTTTCCTTATATTCCTTTTTTTACCTGCAGATATGTTTGGACACAAGAAGGACAAGATTGGGTACCTACGCTTGTTATTCTCAAGCTAAACCGTGCAGCTCTATGTGTCCACTGGAGTCCAAAAGGTTCTGCCAATAGCCTGCCTTCATACTTCTATCCCGAATGCATTAGGAGTAGAGTATCTGTTTCGTTGCTGAATGATGAAATTCTCCAAGTAGATATTGTTTCCCATTGTTTGTTTCATGCAACTATTTTTTGTACTCATGTTCCTTAGTTGGTTATGAAAACTTGTCTCCCATGGTAGAACATAGCTGCACATGAACTATTTAGCAACGAACCATAAGTGAAACATATGTAGCTGGATATTCCTCACACCATTGTTTATAAGGCGCCCCGCCTTGGATGCTTAGGCGGTAAGGTGCCTTGCCAGCGCCTTACAATTATGCCCGCTTTAAGCGCTTAGGCGTCCACCTTAGGTGCTTAGGCGTCAGGGCGGTTGCTGGTTGGTGCTCACCTTAGGCTGCCTTATAAACAATGCCTCACACTTTAAACTCCTTTCTAAAACTTTCTGTTGTTTGCAGAAAATAAGTTTGCTGTGGGAAGTGGTGCTAAGTCTGTATCCATTTGCTACTACGAACAAGAGAACAACTGGTATTGGTCGCTGCCACTTCCACTAGTCGTGTACCTGTTTTGATTAACTTGTTTTTCAACTAGTTATGCCCATTACACTAATTGATGAGTGTTTTCTTCTGTTCCTGCAATTTTTGTTTTCTTCTGTTCATGCAATTATTGAAGTTGATGTGTCACTCTTGATGTGCGTTCTGTGAACTACTTTGATTTTCTCTTATGGTACAGGTGGATTAGCAAGGTTATTAGAAAGAAGCATGAATCTTCTGTTACTAGTGTCGCGTGGCATCCAAACAATGTGAGCATAATATTATGCCTCTCCTTGAAGTAATTTGAGCATAATCATCAGTAGGGAAACATAAGGGACAATTATGTATGGGGTGCATTCAGTATGGTTGTGTTCTTTATCTATTGGGAGTAGTGAAAAAGCTCGTATGCGGTTCGCCCCTCCATAATGAGAAATGCAACATAAAAGAGTGAAGTAAAGGTGCCCTTATCTCACTGTACCCCAGTTAATTAGTGCTGTTGTCTGCCACTGGTTAGTAGCATATTTCTCCTATTCGCATCAGATGATTGGATGGACTTATTTGATGTGATTTTGTTTGGTGTAGATGCCATGTATATGCACGGCCCGTTTATTGGATGTAATGTTGGTTTCTCTGCTTTCATCTAATTTCAGATACATCTTGCAACAACTTCTACTGATGGTAAATGCAGAGTGTTCTCCACTATCATCAAGGGTGTAGATACAAGGTGGACCTTGCCATTATTTTTGAACTGAAAACCTTGGCATTAATACAGTCAATACACATTCCAAATGCTTTAGCTTCTCATACTTTCTCTCTTTCTGATTAGGGGACCACAAGCAGGTGCCTCAGTGGATTGGAAATTCGGAGAGGTATTTGCTATTCATTGATCCGTTAGTTCATAATATGCTGTTCCTTGGCAAGTATACATCTCACTACCAAATCTGCTTGCCAATTTCTTTATTCGCCTTATAGACTAATGACATGCAATTGAACGTGCATGGCTTTTGCCAATAGTAACCTCCTATCAACTTTGTTAGCACTTTGCACCCCATCTACGGCTAAAAAATAAGAAATAATCTGCTGATTCGCAAAGTTTGTTTTCAACCATGTGGTGGCATTTTTTATATTAAATACTTCCCCAACTCTTTTATTCTTGGGAGGCTAAGAATCCAGATCAATATGATTCAGAATGTTCCACAGGACTATGCTTGCAGTGTCTTATTAATCTGTGTTCTTTCTTTTTAAGTTGCTAGTCGTGCTTGTAACATTTTCTCCTATTTGGATGCAGCAAATTGCTCAACTTGATCTATCACCTACATGGGCATTTGGTGTAAGGTGGTCGCCAAGTGGAAAAACATTGGCCTATGCAGGTTTTCCCACCTAGCTTCTTGTTTCTATGGGTGCCACTGATTTGCATTACTTCTCAGCAGCTATCCAGGCACAGATTGTTTACGAACTGAACATAATTGCTTGCCAAGGGTTTTCACAATCTTATATTCTTGTAATAATGAACCTCTTCCATTGTGGTAGTTGAACTTCGAAAATTTTATTAATAGGTCTCTTCATAATTAAGTTTTGTCCTAATCATTTTAGGCTAATGGGATTATGATTGGTTTCTTGATGTTCTATTTTTAACTTTCTCCTAACTGAATTTGGGTTCCTTTGTGAGACTATTGGCCCTTTGATCTATCCATGCAAAGTATCTAAGTAGCTGCAGATTCCATGCAAACTTTTGCAGACACAGAATTGATTCTTGTTGTGTTATTTTCAGGGCACAGTTCCATGATTTATTTCGTTGATGACGTTGAAGGGTCTCCTGCTGCACAAAATTTGGCACTGCGTGATCTGCCTCTCCGTGATGTGGGTCAGCATTTTCCCTTTTGCTATTGCTTAGTTGCATGTGGTGATCTCCACATTTCATTAATTGAGTGAACTCTGCCAAATTTCAGATTCTTTTTGTTTCTGAAAAGATGGCGATTGGTGTTGGATTTGACTGCAATCCTTTGATCTTTGCTGCAGATGAGACTGGACTTTGGTAAGAAAATTGTGCATAGCAACTGCTTTGTTGAATTAGCTGACTTTCTCTTCATTCTAGCAGTGCTTTGAAGTGGCCATTGCTTCCTGTAAAAACCATGTCAACTGTTAACTTCATCTTGAGGCACCTTCAGCTTGCTAATTCTTATGGTCTCGTTGTACCTAGGCAAAAATATTCCATTTCAATCTTTGAAAAATGACACTAATTAAAGTTCAGGGTTTGCTAGTAGCTCTTGATACCCAGGTCTTAAAGTTTTTCTCTCATGGACATGTTCTTTCTGACAATATGTATTTACATATTTGTATCCTGTAGGAGTTTTGTCAGATATTTGGATGAGAGGAAAGTTACTCCATCAACTTCAAAAGCCTCACAGGTGCCTCTTATGCTTATCATGCCTCTCAGCTGTATGTTGTTATATGTGTTTGCTATTTATCCCTTGTTCATGAGATTGTTCTGTTTGCATCTGTATGTTGTTATATGTGTTTGCTATTTATCCCTTGTTCATGAGATTGTTCTGTTTGCATCTGTATGTTGTTATATGTGTTTGCTATTTATCCCTTGTTCATGAGATTGTTCTGTTTGCATCTGTAGAAGTAGGGTGAACTGCTTCCTGAATGGTTGAGTACAGGTTAAATTAGCTGTAGGCTATATGCGATTTTATGTGTGCATGAGTGTGAGATCTTCTGAGATGGTGTCTGGTTAGTTATATAAAGTTGGGTTTCCTTTGCATAAACAATCTGATCCATGGTCCTTCTACTTGGATGTCAAACATTTCAAGCCCCTCTAGATTTTGTTAAGGAACAGTAACTTGAGTGAACTGGGCAGACTGCAGTGCTGCGCGTGGTTGCTGGTCTGACTCTGATTTTGGCACTGTTCTAACACAACTACGAACAAATGACTTGCTATGGTCTCGTCTGACTTTTGTATGCTGCTGATTTTTAATGATGGAAGCAAATTGTCAGTTTTCTGACGCTTTTGTACAGTGAGTTGGTGCCTGTTATAATATAGGATAAACTATTTCATTCGTATGATCTCCTGCAATTTTATGGCTAAGATGCTGAAGTTGTAAAGACCGTGGGGAAGAAAGAAACATTTCTTGTACTCCCTCCGTTCCTAAATATAAGCCTTTTTAGACATTTCAAATGGACTACAACATACATATGTATGTAGACATATTTTAGAGTGTAGATTCATTCATTTTGCTCCGTATGTAGTCATTTGTTGGAATCTCTAAAAAGACTTGTATTTGGGAACGGAGGGAGTAGCTGACATTAGAGCTATGCTAACATCTTTGTTAAAAGGAGGCATGGGGCTAAATACTAAATGAATATATCATGTTTCAGCTCTCAGAGGCCCTTGGGAAGTTGTACGGCCAATCGAGGCAAGGGTCGAGCAGCGACACAGTCGAACCATCGAAGCCTCGAGGCGGCGCTCACGAGAACTGCATAACGTACCTCCCTGCTTCCATCTGCTTTCACCATTTTGCCGTTCTAGTGCCGCTCTTTTGTCTCTGATATATAATTCTGGTCTTCTGTATCCCCAGTTGCATCGTGCCGTTGAGAAAAGGGAGTGAGAGTATTGTCAAACGGTTCAGCACATCAGGTTGAAACAACACCGAACTGACCTCTCCTAGCCCATTCCAGTTTTTTTTTTGTCTGAAGGATGTATTGACACCCCTTTTATACTGCCTCTGCCTCGTGGATGTAGGGCTGGACGGCAAGATTGTGGTATGGGATCTGGAAAATCACATCACCATTCCAAAATAGGTCCTCGGCGGACGGCGCGAGATTCTGGACGGCGGGCGGGCCCTGCGGGTTTTGGAAGATCCAGGACCAGGGCCAGGGCAAGGTAGATTGCTTATTTTTTGTTGTACCTGTACACAAAAACCATTCCTTTAGCCAGGTCTTTAGCGTAGGGGGCCATCACTACTATAAGTTGGCTTTCATATTTTTGGAACCAGTTCCGTCGTTCTCTCTGAATTTCATCATCTGTAACACCTGTATAATCCTAGTTAGGATGCAATGTCATAATTCCATCCCCCCCTTCCTCTCCGTGTTCGACCTTTTTTGCACCATATAAAAAACCCCGGTTGGTTTGGAGTTCGGCCGAATGAATACTCCATGATTATTAAGTTGGGACCTGCAGACCATGAGTACCAGATTGGCGATGGAAACTGTGGGCGATTCTGTGTAATTTAGTACACGAGGAGGCATGAAACCCGGCCGTGCTGCAATGTGGCCGCGGGGACCGGACGCCGTCCCTGGCCGCCGATCCCCATGCTCTCACCCCGCTTTACCCGACTGTTTGCCATCATTCATCCGAGACATTCCTTTGCACCGGGCCGGTCGCCTCGTATGCGGCCGTACATGCGGCCAAGGGCTAGTTGCTCTCGCTATGCTTTGCTTTGCTTTGCTCCCAAGGATGCAGCACTGCACCAGCGCACACACTACATTGCCAGGTTTGCGCCGTGCTCAGTCACATGAACCAAGACAGGAGCAGCCTTCTGATCGGTTCATGTTTCTTTCCTCTTTGCAATATTACAAAAGCAAATCGTACTACTAATATTTAACACACTACTTAGGCTCAATGACCCAATGCATGCATGGATTACACGGGTGATGTGACGATATATAGTAAGTATATATTGTGTTCAGTTGACTGCATTAGATGGGGCTGCCGAAGCCGAAGCCCCAGGAGCAGCCGGAGCTGGACGTGGTGAGGACGTGCTGCTCCCTGTCCCTGTCCCGGTCCCTGGTGGTGCTGCCCCACCGCCGGACCAGCTCCTTGTACTCCTCCTCCTCGACGATGGCGGCCCCGACCTTGCTCCTCCACGCCTGCTCCGCCCGGGCCAGCTCCGTCTCCGCGTCCCGGATCAGCGTGTCCAGGTCCAGCCCCAGGTCCAGCCCGGCGTCCAGGGTCACGCTCAGCCCCTTCTCGATCTCCTTGCTCCGCGCCATCTCCGCCCAGTACTTGTCCTCCAGCATCGCCAGGAACTCCTCCTCCACCCCCTCCACCTCCAGCGCCGACGCCTCCCCCGACGACGACGACAGCTCCATGAACAGGCACGGCTTCTCGTCCTCCGCCTCCTCCTCGGCCGCCGCCAGCGCCTCCAGCGCCAGCGCCGCCCGCCTAGACCGCGACGACACCGTGCCCTTCTCCATCGTGATGAACCCCTCCTCCTCCTCCATCTCCGCCACCGAGTTCTCGATCGTGATGAACCCGCCCCGGTCTGAACGCAGCGACGTCGCCCGCCGCGGCACCCCTGCCGCCGCCGCCCCCGCTGTTGGCCGGGTCCGGAGGCAGCTCAGGTCCGGCAGGCACGACGCGTACGACACGCTCTTGCCCTTGTTCTTCCTCTCCCGCGCATGGCCTGCCACGTACCGATATACATGTTAAACGTGCACCGTATACACTTTGTACAAAAATGCAAGTGTTCGGCCAAATTAAGTCCCTGTTTGATTCATAAGTCTTAGGACTTTTTTTAGTCCCAACTTATAAGTCCCAAGTCACTAAAAAGTCCTTACCTGTTTGGTTCCTGAGACTTAACATGGACTAAAAGACCATATTACAACTATAAGTCCCTATAAGTCCCTCTTTGAGAGTCTTATTTCATAAGTCCCAAATACCAACTTTAAGTCCCTAATAAGTCTCTGTAACCAAACACCCTCTAAGTCACATCAAGCTGAGGGGTGAGGACTAGCTAGCTAGGGTTTATTTACTTCTCCTATGGAGGCTAGAAGCTAGCTAGGTCAATAGAAGATTAATTTGGATCTCGATCAGAACATCTATGGAAGTTGTTTAGCAGATGCATGCACCATTTACGTGGTGGCCGTACGTACCGTTGGCGCCATGGATCTCCTCCTGCTCCATCACCCTGCAGTAGACGCTCACGGTGAGCACGGCGCCGGCGGCCGCGCCGCCCAGTTGGAAGCTGAGCGCCTTGCCGCCGAACTGCGGGTGTGAGCTCTCGGCTACGGCAGCCTCGGCAAGGTCGACGGGGAACGCGCCCAGGTCCCCTCCCCCGCCGCCCCTCGCGGAGTCGTCCTCCACCAGCGCCGCCCACACGGTGAAGCTCCGCAGAGTGGAGCCGCCGGCGGTGAAGTAGTGCAGGAACACCTCGTCGAATGCGGCCGCGCCGCCGCGCGACACCCGCGCGGGCGCCGTGTGCTCGCCCTCGCCGCCCTTGCTCCTCCACCCGACCACCACGCCGCGGCCCTCGGCGGCGGGGGGCATGCCGGTGACGTGCTGCACCTGGAGACACACGACGCAGCGCGGGCGCCGGGGCCGGAGGGAGTCCAGCAGCCGGCACTTCCACTGCCCGAGCGCGCTGCGTCCTCCTCCTCCACCATTATGGACGCCGTTGCCATCGTCAGGGGAGCACCTGGCCTTCTGCAAGAGGTTGAGCTCCTCCGGCAGGAGGGAGGAGGAGGCGTGGTGGTGCGTCTTGCTGCCTACCATGTCGGCGGCCGGAGGAAGGAGAAGAACCGAAGAAGAGATCGGAGTGAGAGGAAATGCAGTGCATGTAACTGACTACTGAGTCTGAGAGCTGGGTAGTCTAGTGTCTGTGCAACAGGTGTAAAGAGGAGAAGAATATATATACACACAAGAAGGTACAGGCGTGGTGATGATTTGGGTAGCATGGTATGTCTCACCATCACCGTGCATGTGCATGGCTGAGGTGGTGTGTGGACTGTGGAGGAGGCATGCAGGGCATGGGGAGCCCAGCCCTAATGTGGAAAGGGGTGGCCACTAGCATATGGCCTGGATTAGGGTTTTGAGTAATTCTTTGCCCCCTAATTGTACTTGTGTTTTACCTAAGCATGAGAGGTGAGACTTTTCGTCTTTACAAGGGTGTGTGTGTAAATGTGAGGATGAGGATTTGTACCACCACCCCATGAAGATGTGGTTCTTGGGTAAACTTCAATTAATCAGGATAAGGCATACGCATGCTGAAATCATTGCAGTGCCATCCACCTGAACCAATTCAGTTTGGTAATGTTATTGTGCAGACGTTCCTTGATAGGGCATGCGAAAACAAATGCTTTTTATTATTATAATTTTTGTTGTCGCAAGGATGGCAATTTACTTCACAAAGCACGGCAAATCCTTAGCAAAAATGAACTGGGCGGATTCGCCACACTCGCTAAAGAGAAATTGCCATCCGTGGACAACACAAATTGCCATGCAAATCGTTCGCATTTTCCATGCTCCCAGTGAACGCTCGCTGGTTATGCCGGCCCATTCAGTTTTGTTGGTCTTTTCAAGTTACCCACCGTTGCTCATCTTATGTCGGCCGAGATATGGCTGTGTGCATCGATCGGATGCAGAGGCCAGGGCTCCCCCCTTTTCAAAGAGATAGAAAAAATGCCAGTTGAATTATCTCGAAGTTCTGAAAAAAATGTAGAAATAATTTATACATGGATTTGTGTTAACTCAATATTAGTTGTAGAAACTTTGTATCTAATCATTGTTTGTGGCATTCTATATCTATACTAGCCTTTGGTGGACTCAATTTCATCTGTTGCCACAACTCTCAAAATAAGTGAAGATCGTACCAGCATGCATGGACAGCTTGTGACAATCAGTATGTTGTGGACAAAATCTGTACATGAAGTTCAGATAGATAATAATATAATCACCCTATTCATGTGGAACTCTCAAAAGGTTGAATTTGTAATCTTCTTTCTGAATTTAATATAATAGATAAAGGAAAGGCAAAAAGACTTCAAGAAAAAGGGTAGACAGAGCTCATAAGAAATCATACCACGAGTACAGTGCCAACTTTGCCAAAAAAGAAGTACAGTGCCAACTAGTTTGGGCTGGCGTAATGGCAGGCATGTCCATCTTAACCACCCTATGTGGAGGGAACAAAGTGCATGTGCCATGCAGAAAGTGAGGGAGATTAGCACACGAACTATGCACAATTAACTCTACTTAATCTCTGTGGTCCTAACCCGTTGGTGAGAGTGATTATTACATCTTGTAACTAATTAACTAAGGCATTACTCTTACATGACAATTGACAGTTGTCACAAGGGCCAAGGGGAGGGTCCAATTCTTTTACTTGGCCAGGGACCAGCCAGTACAGGACTTGCCATCTCCATGTGTGGCTCCTCCCCTAGCTTCAAGGGTCATCCACCTCCAACCTTGGACTTAGCCATTTCTCACCATGCAATTTGCTGGTTCATGTGTCTGATTTGATGTTTCCTATGGGGCTAATAGGGGTCCAGTTCTAGGGAGGATTGCAAGATGATTTGATCTATCAACTATTTGCATGTACACCTGTGTCTTGAGATGGGGTGATGGTGAGCTAAGTACGCTTGTACCAATGTTTTGACTTGGTGTGAGCGTAGAATTAGCAAATAAAACTGATTAGTACTTTAGCAAATAAAACTAATTAGTACTTGGTTTGGAATTGTATATATAACCAAATGAGTGAGTCATCCCCACTAATCTTAACTAATGTTAATTTCCTCTCCTCCGTTGCAGCCACACCACCTCGATCGTTTTGAGCCTTCGGATGAGGATTGAATGGTGTGGATCATGCACCCTATAATATTATATTATCACTATGCTTATTGGAACAATTATATTATCTAAGAGTGTGAATGTTTTTTTGAATAAAGAGTGTGAATGTGTAATAATTATCTTTGTAGATTACTTCATATGCCAATGTTACACACACGCGTGCACGTCCTAACTGAAACACACTAGATCTAGGCAGGGGTCACTCAAAATAAAGTCTAAGATTCATCCTATCTTTCAAGGACCACGAGACTCACGAGATACTACGAAAAATCATGAGAGTGGAAGTGCAACATAGTGGCACTCAGTCCAACGATTAGACTCAGGTGTGAATTGCAGCACCGCAAGCAGGGTCGAAACTTCCTTAGGGCACTTCAAATGCACAATATGTTAAGCTATATCTTATAAATTAAATGAGTGTACATATACATCATCTTCAATTGATTATATCTTAGAGTTGTATCTAAAAGTACTCTCATTTAATACTTTTTGTGAGAGAAAAAGCATTATTTTCTTGGGTTCCTTTTTTGTTGATAGCTTACCAAGCTGACCACTTGGTTATTTTCTTGGGTTCCATGCTAAGAACTATATCTAGATTAATACATACTAGTACTGCCATATCAGATTATTTTACTAGGTAGCATGCCTTAGATATAGTACACCTTGGAGCATTGAGACTGCCCTTTGTATAATATCATAGGTACTCAAAATAGTGTGTTAAAGATCTTTAGAGACGATGAAAAGGATATGGACAGATAGTACACATAACATAGATAAGATCATATATATGGCATGAATTTATTTGATGCATGATTATTTAGCTATGAATTTTACAAAATGCCAAGTTTTACTAAAATCAGTGAAAATTACAGATTAACATTAAGTTCCCTACTTTGAGCAGATCAAACAGTGACTAAACAAGATGATCAAATCATGCAATTGGCATGTAGATGTAGTATTCACAGAGCTTAACAAAACGTATTTAGCACATGCATCCAAAATAGCCACAGATAATTAAAAAATTCCACCACAGAAGGGCTAAACACATTCGGATTCAGACTTGGCAAAACTTCAGTAATCATCATGCAAAGTTCAGCACTAAATTCACATGTTATGATCACATATTAATACTACTACATGCTAACATTTAAAAAAAATCAATATTACAAGCCAACATTTTAAAAAATATCAATACTACAAGCCAACATTTGAAAAAGAAGTGAATTTGCTCCTCACCTTGCTCCGGCGGCGGCGATGTGGGAGGGAGTGGGGGAAGGAGGCAGGAGGGAGGAAGCCGAGGAAGGAGGGAGGAGGGACGAGGGAGGAACGAAGGCGGAGGGGGTGACGGTGGGCGACGACGATGGGAGGAGGACCAGTAGCGGCGACAGAGTGCGAGAGTGAGGAGAGCGAGTGAGAGGAATGGGCACAGAGAGGATAAGGTGCTGGGCTTAGTAGTAGCGAGGGGCGGGGCACGGACCCGCGCTAATACTAAGCCCATAAGTTGTAGCGTGGGGCAGGCGGGCCGCACTGCTACTAAGTTGGGCCCACCAGCTTTCCTCGTGTAACCATAGCAGCAGCGTCAGATCCAGGGCCTGCGCCGCTACTATCCTATTAGGTGTAGCGCGAGTTTTGGACCAAATGCTGCTGCTGTGGCCTGTCCCGGGGGCGACCGCGTAGCAGTAGCGCGGGTTAAGTGAGCCCGCGCTACAGCCATACTTACATGCAGCATAGTGTATTAACTAGAGCTACTGCTACTTACCAGCAGTTCGGCCTCTTGATCTAGCGCTGCTATTACGTGGCTGCCTATAGGTTTTTCCTAGTAGTGTTGTGACATGGCCCGCCCAACTTATTTGGTTTTGTTATATCAATCATAAATACATAGGTATCATGTGGTAATTTTTGTATTAGATGGTCCCTCCTAACTTTTTTATCATGCTCCTCACTGACTATAAGTGTTTATCGTCGAATCACGGTTCACTCAGTTTACCTGAACCTCTCTCTATTTCTAGTGATCCCGGTTAGACTATTTGGTAGTTTGTTCGATGTACGCGGATACACATATACCCTATTTGAAGAAGGTACTCTGTATATATAGTAAGTACAAACAAGCCTCTAAATCTAGGCTGATATGACCGGCATTGTATATGGAAATCCTTCACTTCCATGCTAAACGCTGTTTATCTCTAAACATGACCTCATGCCTTATAGAGCTAAGCCCATATGATTGTTTCCCTAGCTTCGTCCCTGACATCGACTAATATGGGCAGCATTTAACTCGATACATCCACCGATATAGACCGATAAGTAGATGAGAACTATGATTCCGATCTAAAAGAAAAGTTGAAAATAAAATTATGTAGTTACAGCTTCAACAAATTATCAAAGTCATGCATAATATTTTGTAAATACACACATGTAATGTACCTTTTGTTAGCTTGTAGTATAGCAATTTGTTTCTTAATTTTTATGGGATCTTTTCTTAATTAACTAGTTGATACACTTAGAATCATGTACTACACATATTTTTTATGCTCAATCATCGACATCGTATTTTTTTGGTACTAAAAAGTCATGCTTAATTTGGACAAGAAAAATGAGAAAAATGCAGATACATTTGACCACCGAAGCAAAACCGACAAGAACCCGATATCTGGCATTTCAGACTTCGGTGTAATTTTCTTACAGAAGTGCACTCCGATTCCATGGGATTCGCCTCGTACCGTCTCCATATATCTATTTATGTCTTCGGAATCTCCACTCACTCACTCACTCACTCACTCCTCGAAAGGCGGATGCATCATGGAGCTTCCATCGGTCGATCCGTTTCCCGATATGGGAAGGCCGCATACATCGGCAAGGTGCAATTTGTAGCAACTGCTGATGTGAAATCACATGCATGATCAAGTACTATCAAGTATCAACTAGATGGAACTCCCGCATGCACTTCTTGGAATTGGGAAGAGTGAGCACACGCCGGCCGTACGTACGCGATCGATACTGCCCAATGGGACGTCCTGCACATGACCTCGTGGTGCATTAACAATGTCACGTCCGTCGATCGATTTGATTGGCCTTTGAAGGTCTTGCTTGGACACGCCCCGGAATGATCTTTTGTGATTGTCATGACTACAATTGGGGTCTTGGAGATGTACTTAATTTCTAGTATATGGTATATATAGTGAGCTGATGGTAAGGTGTTTGGTCGGGGAAGAGAGGTGCATAACTGTGGGCGTGTTTGAACTGATGGTATGGTGTTTGGTCGGGAAAGAATGTTCATAACATATTTGAAAAAAATTCAACGTGTATTCAAAAAATGTTTAACATATATTAAAAATATATTCAATATGTATTTAAAAAATGCTCAACGTGTTTCTAAATGATATGATGTAAGTGTCGGCGGTATGTTCTGAGCACTAGCCATGCATAAAGGGACTAGCAGGGGACTAGAGGTACTTTAGCACGGCTAGCTATGTCCGCCTACCTATAAGCTAATAAAACTTAATTTGAGTTAGCTGCTTCAAACTCGACAAAATACGTGCATAATGCTTCTGATCATAGATCTAAGAAACAGCAAAGTGATTCTTAAATCTAAGATTCAAAATGAAATTTCTCAAAAATATCTTGTGTGTTGTATCAAATTTTGTGGCACAAAATACGGAATACTGCCAAGGCTTTTGTAAAGAGATTGCTGTCAGACCGAAGCAACAACATTGACTCATACACTTACACAAACTTTACTACCTTTATGGTTTTAGAAACCCTCTTGAGTCATCTATCCAAAAGTATGGGAAGCCGTATATGTTCAAATTAAGAACAAACGTTTTCTTAGTAAATGGCAACATATATAAGTTGTTAAACGAGGAAGGTGTTGGGAAAGAGTTCTTACATAACAAATATCTCCATTCTAAAACCCTGGCTCGTGTAGAGGCAAGCAGTGGTGGAGCCAAGGGGGGACGAGCAGGGGCCTGGCCCCCCCTAACGCTCGACAAAACAAACTACCAGGTAGCAGTAATTAGCGAGAACACAAGAGGATTCGTATACTCGGGCGCCTCCAACTCGAATGAAAGTCTGAAAAATAGATAAGGCCCGTAATAAAGCCCACACATGGTCTCATCCATTCCTAGGTCGTGGCATTAAGCATCCTTCCCATGATTAACTGTCAATTGATTAGACGATTAGAGTTGCCGTCCAGCCGCCTCCTGCCCTTTGTCCATTTTCTGGCGATCGATTAGCGATCACGGCGAAGCCTCCGTCGTGAGGCGAAGCAATTGCTCAGCCACTCCAGGAAGTCAATCAGTCGATGTTAATGCCTACATATCAGGAAGGATGCTGGCGCCGTCCGGAAGCGCCTCGCGGCCGTGGCTACGTCCGGCAACATCTAGAAGGAACGGCAACGACTGGTGCCGGGGCTGTCCTAGTCGTCAATTCTCCATCCAACTAGCCAATATTTGCATTATTGACCACTTGTGTACTAATAAATTCTCTCAAATATTGTCTTATCAAAGTCGTACGTCAAATTTTAATTCTTTTGATGTGCGTGATCTGTGATCCGAAATCTGAAACTTGCAGTTATACTTGCAGTTATGAAGAGAAAGCGCAACTAAACAACGTCAAACTTAATTCGGAGTAAAAGGGAATGCGACTTGCTTCGGCACTGCGTGATATCATCTAGATTGGAAGTGTGAATTAGCAGCTAAGTTCTGCTTTGATAAAATTATTGATATCTTGTTTACTATATCTTATTGGCAATCAGCAATTTCAAACTAATATAAACGTAAGCATGTTTTATAGCGCCAAAGCGGCACATTCTTACAATATTATTAGTGGTTGGGGCCCGCCATTGCGGGCCTCTTGAGAGGAACTGTGCGTGTATTTTTCTCTCTAAAAAAACCCTCAACTTCATCTCAAAATTAAAAACAAAACTTTCTCACAACACATGAACATCACATCCATCTCAAAAAGAAAAAGAAAAGGCCTAAAAAACATTCTTAAAATAAAAAAGAAAGAAAAGTCCTACTTTCATCTTTCAAAAATAATCTTAAAAAAAGTTTTTCTCAAAAGAAAAAAGTATCAATTTCATCTTTCAAAAAAAAATCCAAAAGTTTCTCAATTTCATCTTCTAAAAAACAAAAAGTTTTTTACCGCAGCCAACCAGCATGCGCCACGTGGCCATGCTGGTTGGCCACCATTCTCCCGTACCTTATTGTTATGGATGATAGTTGGCCTTATGCCCGATATTTTTTACAACTAGAGTTGCCCTTCTCCCCTATGTTCAAATCCTGGCTCTGACCCTAGAGGCAAGGTCAATTGTTTCATCGCTTTGGAAGGATCTGATGAAGGTCAAGCCTTCATTCTTTAACAGAGGTTTGTTTGTGGCTGGGGAAACCTGGCCGGGGGACACTCCTTTAGCTCTTTAATACCTGACAGTGTACTATTTGGTTCACATGAAAGATGCTTTAATTGCATTTATCTTGGGCACTAATCCGTTGAACATTAAATTCCATAGGGCTTTGACATGTGATAAATGGACAACATGGGTCCATTTAGTGCTCAGGTTTATGATGGTCAACCTGTTACAAATGTCAGGCATATTTCAATGGGGTTGAGTGCGAATGGTGTTTTAACTGTCAAGTCTATGTATGCGGACTTGATTAATAGGGAAATTTTAGTTCGTGACACGAAGCAATTCTGATATTCGATGGCTGCCACCAAAGGTTCACGAATTCAGTTTGTGCCACAATTGTATACGAAGAAATCAGGTACATGCCCTTGGGCATCGTCTTCGTCAGGCCAGACCTCGTTTCTGTTTGATGGATCCATTTTCTCCTTTATTGGATCCCTCCTTGGTCATGTCAACTGCAATGGGGAGGGGGGTGGGAGACACGTCTGACCTTAGATTTTGCTGTGGGGCCAGACAATGACGGGACGTGATAGAGCCACCGCTCGGTAGTGCCCCAACCTGTGCATGCATGCTCAAGCATTCAATGCCGGTGACCGACATGTCTCCCTGATGGGCGTTCACGACATTACTCAGCTCACTCTCTCCACGCACCTTTCTCCTCGCACACCCTCAAAACCACTTTGTTGTTTGCTCTATACCTTGCAACGACCTCCACGGCGCCGCACATCCCAAGCCCTCGCTTCGACATCGTGGATGGAATCTATTGATGTCTACTACGCAACTTTATTCTTGTAGACACGTGTTGGGCCCCCAAGCGTAGAGTTTTGTAGGACAGTAGCAATTTTTTCTTAAGTGGATGACCTAAGGTTTATCAATCCGTTGGAAGCGTAGGATGAAGATAGTCTCTCTCAAACAACCCTGCAATCTAATAATAAAAAGTCTCTTGTGTCCCCAACACACCAAATACAATGGTAATTTGTATAGGTGCACTAGTTCGGCGAAGAGATGGTGATACAAGTGTAATATGGATAATAGATATTGATTTTTGTAATAAGAACAATAAAAAATAGCAAGGTAGCTATTGATAAAACGGAGCACAAACGGTATTACAATGCTTGAAAATGAGGCCTAGGGTCCGTAATTTAATCTCCCAACAATGCTAATATAATTGGATCATATAACCTTCCCTCAACATGCGATGAAGAATCACTCCAAAATTCATATCTAGCGGAGAGGATAAGAAGAAATCGTTTGTAGGGTACGAAACCACCTCGAAGCTATTCTTTCCGATCGATCTATCCAAGAGTTCGTACTAAAATAACTCCAAATAATTTCAGATTCATAATACTTAATCCAACACAAAGAACCTCAAATAGTACCCTAAGATTTTTACTGGAGAAACAAAGACAAGAACGTGCATCAACCCCTATGCGTAGATTACCCCAATGTCACCTCGGGAATCCGCGAGTTGAGTGACAAAACATATATCAAGTGAGTCAATATGATACCCCGTTGTCACTACGAGTATTCATATGCAAGACATATATCAAGTGCTCTCAAATCCATAAAAGTATTCATTCCGATAAAACGAAATCTCAAAGGGGAAACTCAATTCATCACAACAAGATAGAGAGGGGAAAACACCATATGATCTGACTATATTAACAAAGCCCGCGATACATCAAGATCGTGACATCTCAAGAACACGAGAGAGAGAGAGAGAGAGAGAGAGAGAGAGAGAGAGAGAGAGAGAGAGAGAGATTAAACACATAACTACTTGTACAAACCCTCAGCCCTGAGGGTGGACTACTCCCTCCTCATTGTGGTGGCCGCCGGGATGATGAAGATGGCCACCGGTGATGATTCCCCCCTCCAGCAGGGTACCGGAACGGGGTCTAGATTGGTTTTTGGTGGCTACAGAGGCCTGCGGCGGCGGGACGCCTAATCTATGTTTGCCCTGAGGAGTTTTGGAATATTTGGGAATTTATAGGGCAAAGAGGGGGTGCGGGAGGTCACCGAGGTGGGCACAAACCACCTGGGCACGCCTGGGCCCCCAGGCGTGCCCTGGTGGGTTGTGCCCCCCTCGGGGCACCCCTAGGTGCTGCTCTGGCCCATTGGAAGTCTTTTGGTGCATAAAAAATCCACAAAAAGTTTCGCGGTGTTTGGACTCCGTTTGATATTAATTTCCTGTGATGTAAAAAACATGCAGAAAACAGCAACTGACACTTGGCACTATGTCAATACGTTAGTCCCAAAAAAATGATATAAAGTTGCTATAAAATGATTTTAAAACATCTAAGAATGATAATATAACAGCATGAATACTTCATAAATTATAGATACGTTGGAGACGTATCAGCATCCCCAAGCTTAATTCCTACTCGTCCTCGAGTAGGTAAATGATAAAAGAAATAATTTATGAAGTGTGAATGCTATCAATGTGCACAAGTTTGATCAATGACAATTTCAATCACTTCTCCTAGCATCATAACAATAATTCTTTCTTGTAAAACTTCTAATGTTAAAGTAGCAACCAATTCACATGTTAAGGTTCAAACAATGAATTCTCTTGAAACTCAACAACCTATGTTCTCAGTCACCATTCAATTGCAATTCAACTTATTCAATAGAGTCTAAGTAAGAGCTCCACATACTCAACCATCATATAGTTTTCTATGATTGCTAACACTCACCGCATACACATGAGCAAAATGTTTCAACCAGACACATAGAAAGATAGGGGCTTATAATTTCACCTCCCAACATATTCACCTCAAGGGTGATGTCAACAATAATAACTCATGCTACCCATATTCAACTGGACATATGTGCCTAGATCTTTCCTCACCACATGATGCTTGCCAAAAGAGGAAAATAAAAAGGAATAGAGAGAAAAACTTTGACTCTTACATGAAAGTAATACATAAAAGTAAAATATAGGCCCTTCGCAGAGGGAAGTAGAGGTTGCCATGCGCTTATTTGTTTGTATGCTCAACCCCTTAGTGCAAAAGAACGTCATGTTATATTGCCCCTTATGATAGCAACCTTTATTATGCAGTCTGTCGCTTTTTATTCTTTGCCATCACAAGTTCGTACAATGCTCAATTTCCTCTTACAATAAATGATCTAACAATTTTAGAAGTAATATTTATTGCCTTATTGCACCAATGACAACTTACTTGAAGGATCTTACTCAATCCTTAGGTAGGTATGGTGTACTCTTGAAAATAAGATTTGGGTTTAGGGGTTTTTGGATGCACAAGTAGTATCTCTACTTGGTGCGGAATTTTTGGCTAGCAAAGATGGGGGGCAAGCACCACATGTTGAAGGATCTATCACAATATAACTTCTATGTGAATATGAACAAACATAAACCATTACGTTGTCTTCCTTGTCCAACGTCAACAATTTTGGCATATAATATTTTGATGGGGGCTCACAATCACAAAAAATTTCCAAGATAGTGTATTTGCATGTGAAAGTTCTCTTCCTTCTACTAATCATTCATGAATTACTTGTATGACGAATATTGTGATTGTCAAGCTTCAAAAGATTCCACTTTCTAAACCCAATGTGAAGCTACCACTAGGCATGTATGAACATATAATTTCAACTTCATGATATTCAATTCATTCAACAATTTACTCATAGGATATAAGTGAAGCACAAGAGTAAATGGCAAACTACTCCAAAAAGGATACAAGTGAAGATCAAGTGAGTAGTTAAGTAGATGACTCTTTCTTATTTAAAACTTTCAGATCTAAGTATTCTATTCAAACAATAAGCAAAACAAAATAAAATGGCATTTCAAGAATAGCACAACTCATGTGAAGAAGCAAAAAGATCTAAGTATTTTATTCAAACAACAAGCAAAACAAAATAAAATGACATTTCAAGAATATCACAACTCATGTGAAGAAGCAAAAACTTAGGCTCTATCGATACTAACCGATAATTGTTGTTGAAGAATGCTGGGATGCCTACGAGGGCATCCCCAATCTTAGATGCTTAAGACTTCTTGAAATATTATCTTGGGATTCCTTGGG
This sequence comes from Aegilops umbellulata, assembly GCA_032464435.1. Classification (NCBI taxonomy): domain Eukaryota; kingdom Viridiplantae; phylum Streptophyta; class Magnoliopsida; order Poales; family Poaceae; genus Aegilops; species Aegilops umbellulata. Next base: position 13,576,049 of record CP136057.1, read on the forward strand.
CATCCCCAAGCTTGAGCTTTTGTGTGTCCTTAATTCCTTTTATATCACGGTTTCCCTAAATCTTAAAAACTTCATCCACACAAAACTCAACAAGAACTTGTGAGATAAGTTAGTATAAACCAATGCAAAAACCTCATCATTATCTACTGTATCAAACCACTAAAATTATTATTCAACATTGTATACTAAGTTCCTCTGCATATTTAATACTCCTATCCTCGAATAGACTCATTAAATAAGCAAACATATGCAAACAATGCAAACATAACAACAATCTGCCAAAATAGTACAGTCTGTAAAGAATGAAAGAGTATCAATACTTCTTTAACTTAAAAAATTATGAAAATTTACCACACTATAGAAAAATTATCAGAGCTTATTTTGCAAAAAGTTTCAACATTTGCACATTCTAACTTTTCTAGGAGTTTTGGCAACATCGATAAACTTTCTGTTTTGAAACAACATGTAGACTTGCAAAATAAGCATGGTAAAGGCTATCCTTGACATTTTTATTGAGAATAAAGATGCAAAACATTATTATAAATAACAGCAAGCAAATCCTAACAGAAGAAAATGACTCTCCAAGAAAAACACATATCATGTGACGAATAAAAATATAGCTCCAATTGAGGTTACCGATCATGTTGGAGACGAAAGAGGGGATGCCTTCCGGGGCATTCCCAAGCTTAGTTGCTTGGATCTTCCTTGAATACTACCTTGGGGTTCCTTGGGCATCCCCAAGCTTAGGGTATTGTCACTCCTTATTCTCCTCATATCGATATCTCACCCTAAACTTGAAAACTTCAATCACACAAAACTTAACGGAACTTCGTGAGATGGGTTAGTATGATAAAGAGCAAAGCCACTCACTTTTGGTACTGCCAAAGACAAGATTCATAATTGTTCTCACACAATGCCTACTATAGCATATCATTTCCACAATTTATATTGAGCAATATAAGCCATAGAAACTAGGAAACAAGCAAAATATGCATTGAAAACAGAATCTGTCAAAAACAGAACAGTCTGTAGTAATCTGGATAACTACCATACTTCTGCTACTCCAAGAATTCTGTAAAATTAGGACCACTTAAGGAATTTGTATATCTATCACCTGTAGAACAATTCAGATTTTTTTCACTTTCCAGTAAAATATAAGAATTTTTGCACTGGATGCAAAAGTTTCTGTTTTTGCATAGAATCAAGTCAACTATCATCCACACTATCCCAAGGGCTTTACTTGGCACTTTATTGAAACAAAACCTATAAAACATTATGACTACAGTAGCTCAATCATGTGAACACACAAAAATAGTAGGTAAAAGTGTTGGGTTGTCTCCCAACAAGCGCTTTTCTTTAATGCCTTTTAGCTAGGCATGATGAGTTCAATGATGCTCGCATAAAAGATAAGAATTGAAACATAAAGAGAGCATAATGAATCACATGGCAATCACATTTTAGTCTAACACACTTCCTATGCATAGGGATTTTGTGAGCAAACAACTTATGGGAACAACAATCAACTAGCATAGAAAGGCAAAACAAGCATAACTTCAAAACTTTCAACACATAGAGAGGAAACTTAATATTATTGCAATTCCTACAAGCATAAGTTCCTCCCTCATAATAATTTTCAGTAGCATCATGAAGAAATTCAACAATATAACCATCACATAAAGCATTCGTTTCATGACACGGAAGCATAGAAAACTTATTACTCTCCACATAAGCAAATTTCTTCTTATCAATAGTAGTGGGAGCAAACTCAACAAAATAACTATCATGAGAGTGAAAATTAAAATCATGATGACAAGTTTCATGGTTATCATTATTCTTTATAGCATACATGTCATCACCATAATCATCATAGATAGCAACTTTGTTATCATAGTCAATTGAAGCCTCATCCAAAATGGTGGATTCATCATTAAATAAGGTCATGACCTCTCCGAATCCATTTTCATCATTATAATCATCATGAATAGGAGGCATGCAATCATTATAACAAATTTGCACATCAAATCTTGGCGGACTAAAAATATCATCTTCATCAAATATATCATCACCAAGCTTATGGCTTTGCATATCATTAGCATCATGGAAATTCAAAGAATTCATACTAACAGCATTGCAATTACGCTCATCATTTATAGCAAAAATTCTATTGAATTCTTCTTCTATCAATTGAGCACAATTTTCCTTTCCATCATTTTCACGGAAGACATTATAAAGATGAACAATATGACACAACCGCAATTCCATTTTTTGTAGTTGTTTTACAAACCAAACTAGTGATAAAACAAGAAACTAAAAAAATCAATTGCAAGATCTAAAGATATACCTTCAATCACTCACCTCCCCGGTAACGGCGCCAGAAAAGAGCTTGATGTCTACTACGCAACTTTATTCTTGTAGACACGTGTTGGGCCTCCAAGCACCGAGTTTTGTAGGACAGTAGCAATTTTCCCTCAAGTGGATGACCTAAGGTTTATCAATCCATGGGAGGCATACGATGAAGATAGTCTCTCTCAAACAACCCTGCAACCAAATAATAAAAAGTCTCTTGTGTCCCCAACACACCAAATACAATGGTAATTTGTATAGGTGCACTAGTTTTGCGAAGAGATGGTGATACAAGTGTAATATGGATAGTAGATATTGATTTTTGTAATAAGAACAATAGAAAAACAGAAAGGTAGCAATTAATAAAATGGATCACAAATGATATTGCAATGCTTGAAAATGAGCCCTAGGGTCCATAATTTCACTAGTGCAATCTCCCAACAATGCTAATATAATTGGATCATATAACCATCCCTCAACGTGCGATGAAGAATCACTCCAAAGTTCCTATCTAGCGGAGAGCATAAGAAGAAATCTTTTGTAGGGTACGAAACCACCTCGAAGTTAATCTTTCCGATCGATCTATCCAAGAGTTCGTACTAAAGTAACACCGAATAATTTCAGATTCATAATACTCAATGTCGGTGTCAAAACCGGCAGATCTCGGGTAGGGGGTCCCGAACTGTGCGTCTAGGATCGATGGTAACAGGAGACGGGGGACACAATGTTTACCCAGGTTTGGGCCCTCTCTATGGAGGTAATACCCTACTTCCTGCTTGATTGATCTTGATGAATATGAGTGTTACAAGAGTTGATCTACCACGAGATTGTAATGGCTAAACCCTAGAAGTCTAGCCTATGAGTATATGGTAATGAATCTGTCCTATCCGGACTATGCTCTCCGGTTTATATAGACACCGGAGAGATCTAGGGTTACATGGAGTCGGTTACATAAGAGGGAATCTTCATAGTCGATTGCCAAGCTTGTCTTCCACGCCAAGTAGAGTCCAATCCAGTCACGGGTATAGTCTTCGGCCTTCACGTCTTCACAGCCCATTAGTTCGGCCCAGTAGAAAACAGGCCGGACGCCCGAGGACCCCTTAGTCCAGGACTCCCTCAGTAGCCCCTGAACCTGGCTTCAATGACGAGGAGTTCGACGCGCAGATTGTCTTCGGCATTGCAAGGCGGGTTCCCCTTCTTGCGAACTCCAAGATAGTCTTCGGATGTAGTAAATATATCCGGACCTGTGTATGTAATTGCAGAAAATACAATACTCCACGAGTCCAATCTGCTGACAACGGTTTATGACATTGTGTCATGCCTGCCCGGTTATTATTTCCAACCGTTGGCTAGCCCGTTGCCCCATGTCTTGGGGAGCGGTTTTATTGGCACGTCTTGTCAAAGCAGAGATCATGCCCCCTATTCACGGGATTTTCAATAACGCAGGTGTGGGTAACCCAACCATCCCCAGGGTACAACTCTTTGAGGATAGGTAAGTTTCGAGACCCGGGAGGGGACACTCGATATTCTGGGCCTTTATATAGGGACCCAAACTTGTCTTTTTCTTCCGCGCTTGCTTCTTCCTCAGCCCCAGCCACCTCGAGTTCTATCCCTCGAGTTTCAATCACCACCAGCTCCAATCATGTCCGGGCCCGGCCGTTCAGGCCGGTGGGTGGCCTCTTCTGTCACAGAGGAGGATATTGCGAAGCTCCGCGTGGCGAGGTATCTGACCACAGAAATCCTTCACCGGCTTCCTGCCAAGGGGCAGGTTATTCCCACCCCCAAATCTGGTGAGAGGGTAGTATTTGTGTCACACTTTCTCCATGGGCTAGGGTTCGCGCTTAACCCCTTCGTCTGGGGGCTCATGTTCTACTATGGGCTAGATTTTCACGATCTGGCCCCGGACTCCGTCCTCCTCATCTCGACATTTATCGTCACATGTGAGGCCTTCCTCCGGACTCCTCTGCACTTTGGTTCGTGGCTCAAGACTTTCGATGTGAGGCCGCGGGTGACGGAGGAGGAGCAGGCAGAGTGCGGCAGCGTTATAATAAGCAAGCTTGCCGGCGCAATTTGGTTTGAAGGATCTTTCGCCGAGTCTTCCGACCTATGGCAGCAGGGGTGGTTTTATGTCAATGAGCCGTGGGGCTCCAAGTGGGTAGCTATGCCCGCGTTCCGACCCGGCCCTCCAACTCAGCTCGCTTCATGGATCAATAGGGGATTATACTAGGGGTCCGCCAATGAAGTGCAGACTCTGCAAAGTCGCATCCGAAGCCTTACCGAGAAGGGCATCAAACTCGTGAACGTTGTTCAAGTAATGCTAGTCCGCCGGACCCTGCCATGTCAGCGGCGGCCTCTCCGTATGTGGGAGTTTAATCCAGAGGGGCGGCAGACTCTTCAACACTTCTTCGGTGCTACGCATGAAGGGATGTGGAGATTATATTTCGGGAAGCGAGAACAATGGTCGGACACCACTGAGGACGTTGTCCTTGACTGCAATCATTCGGACACTCAGGTAAGTATTCAATCTCCGAACACCTTTCATTCACGCATCTCTTGACAAGATACTGAACGGCCCGTCCTTGTACAGGACTGGATAAACAAAGTGGTGCTGATCTGGTGTCCGGCGCCCCTTCCCAAAGACCCTGCGTCCGCCCTGCTGACACGGATGATAACTCCGACACCGTACCAGGTGTCTGCAGAGGGGGGGTGAGAGCGGGGAGCCCAAAGGAGATGCCCGCCCTGAGGACGATTCAGACGCTGTGTTCGGGGAAACCGAAACCCTTTTGCCCGGGGGCAAAGGTGTAGAGGGGGCCTTCCATAGCAAGAAGAGGGCCGCTTCTGGAGGTCAGGAGGGGAAACCTTCCAAGAAAGGGAAAACACAATCGTCGGGCGTCTTGGGTCGAGCAAGCGATGTCGATGTAGAGCTTGATGATGAGGACGGACCTCAGGCCAGACCGTAAGTGACACGGGGTACTTTAACCATACCTCATTCCTTTCTTATTACTGAAGTAATCCTCCGATATATGCACGTCCTCGCAGGTTAACGCCTGGTGTTTCTCAATCTTCCTCCTCCTCGGGAGACCTTTTGCCGGAGATGATGGAGAGTGACACGCCTTCTCCGGCCTCCTCGCCCAATAGGGTGGATGACCTTTAGGTGTCGTCCCGGAGGGATCCTCCCCACTGGCAAGTAGCGCAGGAAACGAGGAAGGAGTTGCCCGAAGGTGGCGCCTCTGTCACTCAGGGTTCGGGGATCAAGAATGACGGCTCCGAACTGTCCGATTTATAGCCGGAGGTGATTCTGGAGGCGGGTAAGCGGATTCCTGCAAAGGAGTGTCGTGCTCCGGCGGCGGTGTCCGAAGACCCAGGAGTGCCGGAGACGCTGACGGACATGCTGCGACGAGCGTCTGTTTCGGAAGAGCACCGTGCCTTAATGGTTATGGTAGTCGAGAAGGTTCTCTCCGCGAAGAGCGGGTTGGACGAGGCCTTTACGAGCCTTCTGAGAGGTTTTGAGGTTTGTGATGTAATGTTGCCAATTGAATGATATTGACAGAATGCACCTGTTGTTATGCAGTAGCCCCTGAGACTCGGATTGCCTTCCGAAGGAAGCAATCGGAGGATCAAAAAGATATGCTCAGGTACTAATCTTGATTTAATTTGGAATACAGGCTACCGCCCCTCTTGCCACTACTCGAAGTACGGAGGTGGCCGGACTGCAGTGAAAGCTGGATATTGCGGAGGAGGACATTGCATTGATCAACAAGCGTCTTGATGACTCGCAAGGTATATATTTCGAGCAGTCCTTACACCAATGTGCTTGTAATTCAAGCCTGACTCTGAAAAAGAGTTTTATATGAAATGTGCATGAATGCAGATGGTGCCGCCGCCATGGAAGCCCTTCGGGCGGAGCTGGCTCGGGTCAAGGAGCAGGCCCGGTTTAGTTATGCGGCTGCCGAAAAGGCATCGGCTGAGTTGAAAGACGAACAAGCTACGCGGCGCCAAGACAAGGAGAAGATGTCCACCATGGCGCGCGAGTTAGAGAATGCGGCTACCCGCTGCAAACTTCTTGAGAAGGAAAATGAAGTCAAAACGGCTGAACTTATTAAGGCCTTACGAGAGGCAAGAGAAGCGCGGTCTGAATCCAGAGCAGCCCGAGAGGAGATCCGGCAAGCTGGGGAGATTGTGACTGGCAAGCCCTTTTTGCTACAGACTAAGTTTGGAGATCCGAACTATGCTCAGCTTAACCAAGTGTGGAGTTCTCCGGACAATTTTTTAGACTTGCTGAAGAGTTCTTTTGATGCGGCGCAATTTTACCATGCGCAAGAGGGGTATGCAACGGAGAAGCTTTTCTGGTCACAATTTGGCTTGTCGAAGCGCCCTCTGTTGCTGAATGAGCAGATGTCCCAGTGGGCCGAGCTGCATAGGATATCCGGCGCTGCCATGAAGAACGTTATAGTCCGGTAGTGGCCGACTAAACCTGTTCCGAGTAGTTACTTCTGCCTGGTGCAGCGGCTTTTTGATGCGGTGGCGCGTATTGACGCTGTGAAGCGGTCGGCGTGCGTTGAAGGTGCACGGATGGCCTTCGCCTGCGTCAAGACATTATGGGGGAAGATGAAGGCCATCGATGTCGGCGAAGAGTCCACCCAAGGCAAGGACCGTCCGGAACCGGAGCACTATTTTGAAGACGTCCTAGAGGCCGCCCGCTTGATAGAGGGTCAGTGCTCGAAAGACATAATGTTCGAGTAATGTGTATAAGTGTTGTAACAGACAACTTTATGGTTAATCTGTTTTCATGTTTTGCTCGAAAGCTTGTATTCCTCCTGTGCGGCCGTTTTAATGTAATCTGAAAGTTTTCCAGTCGTCGACTTCGGCCCCCTCGTAGGAAATACGGGGGTGTTCGGAAAAGCATTCAATCACTATTTATCCAACATCTCGGTCCATGAAGGAGGTGATAATGCGGCGAACCAGGCAATCAGACTATAGGGCGTTAACACTTTCACTTAGCCATAGGAGTTTTATGGCGGGGCTACGACATAGCCCCTGGTATGTATGCGGCGTATTATAATCTTTGTGCCTTACATGTTTTGATCTAAAAAAGATCCTTCATGTGACACGGAGAATCACTAAAGATTCGAATAAGTCGTCAACTGGTTGACCAGCTCTCACCGCATCATGACAGTCAGTTTTCGGCTTTCTCTACTGAGGCGCTCATCCGGTCAAAGCGAGGGCACAATCGTAGTAGTTCTCCCTTTACTACCCTAGATGATAGAGCGAAACGTAGGGTAGCAAGCACAGGAGCCGGGCAACCCAACTATTGACCAAAGACAATGATTCAGAGCTGATGCATATAAGGCCAAACTTGCGACGCCGAAGTACGCTATAGAGATGTTCGGACTTTTATTGGCGACTCATGTGTTCCCATACCGAGCCCCTGGCAAGTTATGCCGAGGTGCGTCTTGTAACACAACCGTTAAGGCCGTACTCATTGTAAGAAGAGCATGGAAAATTAGTTCGGATATAGTTTACTGGGAGTGGAGCAATAAGCCAATGATAAATTCATATATGAAAAGGAAAAACCACAACCCGACTATTTGACATGCTCGGGGTCGGGAACGGAGGAAAAAAGGCATAATACACGCTCAGAATAAAGAGTGCGGTCTACAAAAAGCTATTTTGGACCTCATGTCGCACGTCTGCGGCGCCTGTCCTCGGGGAGGGGAGTTCTTAACGGAAGTAGCCCCATAGGTGAGTGTACGGACCCGAACTGCGATAGAGTCCGTTGTAGATGTTGTCCTGTTGGTCACCTGTTTTTGAGTTATAGTAAAGAAAGTAAGGGAAACAGATAAAGAACGTTACGGGAATGCTTGCAGGGTTGTCCGTATCGTGCTTCTGCCTATCCCCATGGTATCTTGAGTGCGTAGTGATGCACACGTGGTGTAAATCTGGCCAGCATAGTGGGTGGGTGGCGGAAGCCGAACTGCTATTTCCGTTCTGGGAGTGGTCGAACTTCGGAGGGAAACTGTTTCTGGCCCCTGGTGTTCGGCTGGCGAGCTGCTCCGTCGTCTTTATCGCTTGATGGCCTCCTCCCCTTGTGCTCGGTGTTAAGCCTGCCTGCCTGCTTGAAGACCCAACAGTTTCTGTTGGTGTGATTAGCTGGCTTATCAAGGTGACCATGAATCCGACAAGGTCGGTCTAATATCCTGTCGAGGGCGGATGGTCCATCCTGGTTGGCCTTGAATGGCTTCTTCCGTTGACCGGGTTTCGGATTGTGGAATCTGGCGTTGACCGCTGTGTCGCGTAATCTTTCATTATTGCTGCGACTATTGTGTTCGTTTAATCGTGGCTTGCCGTTGCTATCTCGGATTTCGGAAGTGCCCGGGTCACTGGCGTTGTTGCTTTTACGAGCGAGCCAGTTGTCTTCTCCCGCACAAAAGCGAGTCATGAGAGCGGTAAGGGATGTCATGGATTTGGGTCCTTCCTGGCCGAGGTGACGCGCTAGCCATTCATCCCGGACGCTATATTTGAAGGCCGCAAGGGCTTCTGTGTCCGGACAGTCGACAATTTGGTTCTTTTTGACTAAGAACCTAGTCCAGAGTTCCCTGGCTGACTTGCTGGGCTGTTGGACAATATGACTTAAGTCATTGGCATCTGGTGGCCGGACATTTGTTCCTTGGAAGTTGTCACGAAAGGCGTCTTCCAGATCTTCCCAGCCGCCAATAGATTTTTTTGGCAAACTGTTTAGCCAATACTGTGCTGGCCCCTTAAGCTTGAGAGGCAGGTATTTAATGGCATGAAGGTCGTCTCGGCGAGACAAGTGGATATGGAGGAGGAAGTCCTCCATCCATACTGCGGGATCTGTTGTTCCATCGTATGATTCGATGTTGATGGGTTTAAACCCGTCTGGGAATTCATGCTCCATTACCTCGTTGGTGAAGCAAAGATGGTGTGCGGCTCCTCTATGTTGGGCCACGCTGTGAAGCACCTCCGGTGGACTCCACTTGCGGTTTTCGGACCGAGCGTGCTCGGGTCTGTTGTGTCCGAATAGATAACCGTTATTACTGGGCGGGGCATGTCTCCACGACCCATGTGTCGATTTTGTGTGTCCTGTTCTACCCTCCAGGTCTTGTTGGATGTCGCGAGTGTTCCCCCGAGCTTCTTTATTCTTGTATGGGCAGCCGGATGAGTTGGTATGGTGCTCTGCTGGGGCTGCTGCTTTGCCCGGACCGAGCTGTGGTCGGCCTACTGGCTGATTTGATGGTGATGTGGGCTCCAAATCCTTGCCATCGTATTCAGGGAGCCACCTACTATTGTGGTGGCTTTTGTCTAGGCCGCTAAGGCCGTATTCTTCGGCGGCCAGGACCTCGGTCCATCTATCGTTGAGCAAATCTTGGCTCACTTGAAGCTGCAGCTACTTCCTCCTTAGGCTCCTTACAGTGGCTATGAGCCGGCATTTAAAGCGCTCCTGTTCTAGAGGTTCCTCAAGCATAATGAATTCCTCGTTGCCGAGGCTCTCTTCTTCCTCGGAGAGTGGAAGATAATTACTATCCTCCGAGTCTCCGTATGTAGCCTGATCATCAGGGCTATCCTGCCCGCTTTCCTGGTCCTCCTATTCGGACCCTGTCTCAACAGGGTCTTTGTTGTCCGGGATATTATCACCTCCGGTGCTAGTATTGTTTTCTCTTGAATGACGTGACTGAGAGTGGCACCGCGGGCACCGGTGTTCGGACTATGTAGCAGGAGGCCTATCCTCGACTGGATCCTCCTTGTCATCGTCGAGATCGTTGTTGGGTGTGTCTACCATACACACGTCATACCAGGAAGTGGTCACCCCGCGTCTAGCGGATAGTAAGCCCTGGCTTTGCCCCTCATCGTCGTCCAGACCGTCGATGTCTTCGGAGCAGGGGTCAAGCGTGTTGGTTGGGTCTTTGACAGTGGCTATGATGTGGGTGGCGGGTGGGAAGCAAAATTCTCCATCATCCGCCGTAAGGTCGAATCGAACATAGTTCGACGATGGGCCGTCTGCCAGGGATAGTTTTTTTTAGTGAGTTTAGTAGGTAGCCCATGGGCGAATGTTGGAAGATATCTGCGGCGCTGAACTTGAAGATCGATAGCCGATCGAGTTCGGTATCCGCGGGCTCGCAGGGTTCATAACTTGATACCGGAGACAAGTTCGGGGTCCTGTTGATGCAAGTATCATACGAAGTGGAATCTGCATGCGGCTCCAATGCCGCCGAATCAGTTGCCCCCATGATGGGGTTGAGTTTCCCATCTTCGGACGACTTGATCTGCTCCAGATTTAAGGCCAGAGTTGTGACAGGAGTTATCTCCTGGACGCGGCCCGATGACAGGTTTAAGCCATGTTCACCGGGTCGAAGGGGAGCGGTTTCGAATCCGTTGAAGATTAAGTCTTCACGGATGTCCGCGACATAGTTCAGGCTTCCGAATCTGACCTAATGTCCAGGGGTGTAGCTATCGATCTGCTCCAGATGGCCAAGCGAGTTGGCCCGCAGTATGAAGCCGCCGAATACAAAGATCTGTCCGGGGAGGAAGGTTTCTTCCTGGACCACGTCATTACTGACGGTTGAAGGGGCATCAAACCTTTCGTCGACGGCACAGTGGAACTCTCAATGAAAGCACCAATGTCGGTGTCAAAACCGGCGGATCTCGAGTAGGGGGTCCCGAACTGTGCGTCTAGGATCAATGGTAACAGGAGACGGGGGACACAATGTTTACCCAGGTTTGGGCCCTCTCTATGGAGGTAATACACTACTTCCTGCTTGATTGGTCTTGATGAATATGAGTGTTACAAGAGTTGATCTACCACGAGATCGTAATGGCTAAACCCTAGAAGTCTAGCCTATGAGTATATGGTAATGAATCTGTCCTTTCCAGACTATGCTCTCCGGTTTATATAGACGCTAGAGAGATCTAGGGTTACATGGAGTCGGTTACATAAGAGGGAATCTTCATAGTCGGTCGCCAAGCTTGTTGGAAATATGCCCTAGAGGCAATAATAAAAGCATTATTATTATATTTCCTTATTCATGATAATTGTCTTTATTCGTGCTATAATTGTGTTATCCGGAAATCGTAATACATGTGTGAATAATAGACAACAACGTGTCCCTAGTAAGCCTCTAGTTGACTAGCTCGTTGATCAACAGATAGTCATGGTTTGCTGACTATGGGCATTGGATGTCAATGATAACGAGATCACATCATTAGGAGAATGATGTGATGGACAAGACCCAATCCTAAACATAGCATAAGATCGCATAGTTTGTTTGCTAGAGTTTTCCAATGTCAAGTATCCTTTCCTTAGACCATGAGATCGTGTAACTCCCGGATACCGTAGGAGTGCTTTGGGTGTGCCAAACGTCACAACGTAACTGGGTGACTATAAAGGTATACTACGGGTATCTCCGAAAGTGTCTGTTGGGTTGACACGGATCGAGACTGGGATTTGTCACTCCGCTTGACGGAGAGATATCACCGGGCCCTCTCGGTAATGCATCATCATAATGAGCTCAATGTGATCAAAGTGTTTGATCACGGGATCATGCATTACGGTATGAGTAAAGTGACTTGCCGGTAACGAGATTGAACGAGGTATAGGGATACCGGCGATCGAATCTCGGGCAAGTAAAATATCGATTGACAAAGGGAATCATATACGGGATTAATTGAATCCTTGACATCGTGGTTCATCCGATGAGATCATCGTGGAACATGTGGGAGCCAACATGGGTATCCAGATCCCGCTGTTGGTTATTGCCCGAGAGCCGTCTCGGTCATGTCTGCATGTCTCCCGAACCCGTAGGGTCTACACACTTAAGGTTCGGTGACGCTAGGGTTGTGAAGATATGTATATGCAGTAACCCGAATGTTGTTCGGAGTCCCGGATGAGATTCCGGACGTCACGAGGAGTTTCAGAATGATCCGGAGGTAAATATTTATATATGGTAAGTTGTCATATGGACACCGGGAAGTTTCGGGGGCATATCGGTATTGTACCGGGTCCACCGGGAGGGGCCGCCTCTCCCGGAGGGCCTTATGGGATGTATGAGGAAGGGAACCAGCCCAAAGTGGGCTGGTGCGCCTCCCTCCCCAAGGGCCCATGCGCCGAGGTTGGGGGGAACCCTAAAGGGGGCGCCCCCCTTGCTTGGGGGGCAAGTCCCCCCTCCTTGGCCGCTGCCCCCCCTCTAGATCCCATCTAGAGGGGCCGGCCCCCCTTGCCCCTTCCCCTATAAATAGAGGGGTGAGGGGAGGGCTGCAACACACAACTCAAGGCGCAGCCCCTCCCCTCCCCAACACCTCTCCTCCTCCGTGTGCGCTTGGCGAAGCCCTGTCGGAGTACTGCTACACCAACAACACCACGCCGTCGTGCTATCGTTGGAGTCTTCTTCCTCAACCTCTCCTTCCACTTGCTGGATCAAGAAGGAGGAGACGTCGATCGTCCCGTACGTGTGTTGAACGCGGAGGTGCCGTCCATTCGGTGCTAGGATCTCCGGTGATTTGGATCACGTCGTGTACGACTACCTCATCCCCGTTCATTGAATGCTTCCGCTCGCGATCTACAAAGTGGTATGTAGATGCAATCTCTCTCCGTTGCTTAGATGAACTCATAGATGGATCTTGGTGAAACCGTAGGAAAATTTTTAATTTCCTGCAATGTTCCCCAACAGTGGCATCATGAGCTAGGTCTATGCGTAGTTCTCTATTGCACGAGTAGAACACAATTTGTTGTGGGCGTAGATGTTGTCAACTCTCTTGCCGCTACTAGTCTTATCTTGCTTCAGCGGTATTGTGGGATGAAGCGGCCCGGACCAACCTTACACGTACGCTTACGTGAGACCGGTTCCACCGACTAACATGCACTAGTTGCATAAGGTGGCTGGCGGGTGTCTGTCTCTCCCACTTTAGTTGGAGCGGATTCGATGAAAAGGGTCCTTATGAAGGGTAAATAGAAGTTGACAAATCACGTTGTGGCTTTCACGTAGGTAAGAAAACGTTCTTGCTAGAACCCTAATTCAGCCACGTAAAACTTGCAACAACAATTAGAGGACGTCTAACTTGTTTTTGCAGCAAGTGCTTTGTGATATGATATGGCCAAAGTTGTGATGAATGATGAATGATCTATATGTGATGTATGAGATGTTCATGCTATTGTAATAGGAACCACGACTTGCATGTCGATGAGTATGACAACCGGCAGGAGCCATAGGAGTTGTCTTTATTTTTGTATGACCTGCGTGTCATTGAGAAACGCCATGTAAATTACTTTACTTTATTGCTAAACGCGTTAGCCATAGTAGTAGAAGTAATAGTTGGCGAGCAACTTCATGGAGACACGATGATGGAGATCATGATGATGGAGATCATGGTGTCAAGCCGGTGACAAGATGATCATGGAGCCCCAAGATGGAGATCAAAGGAGCTATGTGATATTGGCCATATCATGTCACGTTTATTATTTGATTGCATGTGATGTTTATCATGTTTTGCATCTTGTTTACTTAGAACGACGGTAGTAAATAAGATAATCCCTCATAATAATTTCAAGAAGTGTTCCCCCTAACTGTGCACCGTTGCGACAGTTTGTTGTTTCGAAGCACCACGTGATGATCGGGTGTGATAGATTCTAACGTTCACATACAACGGGTGTAAGACAGACTTACACATGCAAACACTTATGTTGACTTGACGAGCCTAGCATGTACAGACATGGCCTCGGAACACAGAAGACCGAAAGGTCGAGCATGAGTCGTATAGAAGATACGATCAACATGAAGATGTTCACCGATGTTGACTAGTCCGTCTCACGTGATGATCGGACACGGCCTAGTTGACTCGGATCATGTAATACTTAGATGACTAGAAGAGGGATGTCTATCTAAGTGGGAGTTCATTAAATAATTTGATTAGATGAACTTTATTATCATGAACTTAGTCTAAAATATTTACAATATGTCTTGTAGATCAAATGGCCAACGTAGTCCTCAACTTCAACGCGTTCCTAGAGAAAACCAAGCTGAAAGACGATGGCAGCAACTATACGGACTGGGTCCGGAACCTGAGGATCATCCTCATAGCTGCCAAGAAAGATTATGTCCTACGAGCACCGCTGGGTGACGCACCTATTCTCCCTGCAGAACAAGACGTTATGAACGCTTGGCAGTCACGTTCCGATGATTACTCCCTCGTTCAGTGCGGCATGCTTTACAGCTTAGAGCCGGGGCTCCAAAAGCGTTTTGAGAGACATGGAGCATATGAGATGTTCGAAGACCTGAAAATGGTTTTCCAAGCTCATGCCCGGGTCGAGAGATATGAAGTCTCCGACAAATTATTTAGCTGTAAGATGGAGGAAAATAGCTCTGTTAGTGAACACATACTCAAGATGTCTGGGTTGCACAACCGCTTGACTCAACTGGAAGTTAATCTCCCGGATGAGGCGGTCATTGACAGAATTCTCCAGTCGCTTCCACCTAGCTACAAGAGCTTTGTGATGAACTACAACATGCAGGGGATGGTAAAGACCATTCCTGAGGTATATGCTATGCTAAAATCAGCAGAGGTAGAAATCAAGAAGGAACATCAAGTGTTGATGGTGAATAAAACCACTAAGTTCAAGAAGGGCAAGGGTAAAAAGAACTTCAAGAAGGACGACAAGGAAGTTGCCGCGCCCGGTAAGCAAGTTGCCGGGAAGAAGCCAAAGAATGGACCCAAGCCCGAGACTGAGTGTTTTTATTGCAAGGGAAGTGGTCACTGGAAGCGGAACTGCCCCAAATACTTAGCGGACAAGAAGGCCGGCAAAACAAAAGGTATATGTGATATACATGTAATTGACGTGTACCTTACCAGTACTCGTAGTAGCTCTTGGGTATTTGATACCGGTGCAGTTGCTCACATTTGTAACTCAAAGCAGGAGCCGCGGAATAAACGGAGACTGGCGAAGGACGAGGTGACGATGCGCGTCGGGAATGGTTCCAAGGTCGATGTGATCGCCGTCGGCATGCTACATCTACATTTACCTACGGGGTTAGTTTTAAACCTCAATAATTGTTATTTAGTGCCAAGTTTGAGCATGAACATTGTGTCTGGATCTCGTTTAATTCGAGATGGCTACTCATTTAAATATGAGAATAATGGTTGTTCTATTTATATGAGAGATATGTTTTATGGTCATGCTCCGATGGTTAATGGTTTATTCTTAATGAATCTCGTACGTGATGATACACATATTCATTGTGTGAATACCAAAAGAGTTAAAGTTGATAACAATAGTCCCACATATTTGTGGCACTGCCGCCTTGGTCACATAGGTGTCAAATGCATGAAGAAGCTCCATGCAGATGGACTTTTAGAGTCTCTTGATTATGAATCATTTGACACGTGCGAACCATGCCTCATGGGTAAAATGACCAAGACTCCGTTCTCAGGAACAATGGAGCGAGCAACCAACTTATTGGAAATCATACATACCGATGTGTGCGGTCCAATGAGTGTTGAGGCTCGCGATGGCTATCGTTATGTTCTCACCCTCACTGATGACTTGAGTAGATATGGGTATATCTACTTAATGAAACACAAGTCTGAGACCTTTGAAAAGTTCAAGGAATTTCAGAGTGAGGTTGAAAATCAATGTGATAGAAAGATCAAGTTTCTACGATCAGATCGTGGAGGAGAATACTTGAGTCATGAATTTGGCACACACTTAAGAAAATGTGGAATAGTTTCACAACTCACGCCGCCTGGAACACCTCAGCGAAATGGTGTGCCCGAACGTCGTAATCGCACTCTATTAGATATGGTACGATCTATGATGTCTCTTACCGATTTACCGCTATCTTTTTGGGGCTATGCTTTAGAGACTGCCGCATTCACTTTAAATAGGGCTCCGTCGAAATCCGTTGAGACGACACCGTATGAATTATGGTTTGGGAAGAAACCTAAGCTGTCGTTTCTAAAAGTTTGGGGATGCGATGTTTATGTGAAGAAACTTCAACCTGAAAAGCTCGAACCCAAGTCGGAAAAATGCGTCTTCATAGGATACCCTAAAGAAACTATTGGGTATACCTTATACCTCAGATCCGAAGGCAAGATCTTTGTTGCCAAGAATGGTCCTTTCTAGAGAAAGAGTTTCTCTCGAAAGAAGTAAGTGGGAGGAAAGTAGAACTTGATGAAGTGTTACCTCTTGAAACGGAAAATGGCGAAACTCAAGAAAACGTTCCTGAGGTGCCTGCACCGACTGGAGAGGAAATTAATGATGATGATCAAGATACTTCTAATCAAGCTCCTACTGAAATTCGAAGGTCCACAAGGACACGTTCCACACCAGAGTGGTACGGCAACCCTGTCTTGGAAATCATGTTGTTAGACAACGGTGAACCTTCAAACTATGAGGAAGTAATGGCGGGCCCGGATTCCGACAAATGGCTAGAAGCCATGAAATCTGAGATAGGATCCATGTATGAAAACGAAGTATGGACTTTGGCTGACTTGCCCGTTGAACAGCAAGCCATAGAAAATAAATGGATCTTTAAGAAGAAGACAGACGCGGATGGTAATGTGACCATCTATAAAGCTCGGCTTGTCGCTAAGGGTTATCGACAAGTTCAAGGAATTGACTACGATGAGACTTTCTCACTGGTAGCGAAGCTGAATTCCGTCCGAATCATGTTAGCAATTGCCGCATTCTACGATTATGAGATATGGCAAATGGACGTCAAAACGGCATTCCTTAATGGTTTCCTTAAGGAAGAATTGTATATGATGCAGCCGGAAGGTTTTGTCGATCCTAAGAATGCTGACAAGGTGTGCAAGCTCCAACGCTCGATTTATGGGCTGGTGCAAGCATCTCGGAGTTGGAACATTCGCTTTGATGAGATGATCAAAGCGTTTGGGTTTACACAGACTTATGGAGAAGCCTGCGTTTACAAGAAAGTGAGTGGGAGCTCTGTAGCATTTCTCATACTATATGTAGATGACATACTTTTGATGGGAAATGCTATAGAACTCTTGGACAGCATTAAGGCCTACTTGAATAAGAGTTTTTCAATGAAGGACCTTGGAGAAGCTGCTTATATATTAGGCATCAAGATCTATAGAGATAGATCAAGACGCCTCATAGGTCTTTCACAAAGCACATACCTTGATAAGATATTGAAGAAGTTCAATATGGATCAATCTAAGAAGGGGTTCTTACCTGTGTTACAAGGTGTGAAATTGAGCTCAGCTCAATGTCCGACCACGGCAGAAGATATAGAAGAGATGAGTGTCATCCCCTATGCCTCAGCCATAGGTTCTATTATGTATGCCATGCTGTGTACCAGACCTGATGTAAACCTTGCCGTAAGTTTGGTAGGTAGGTACCAAAGTAATCCCGGCAAGGAACACTGGACAGCGGTCAAGAATATCCTGAAGTACCTGAAAAGGACTAAGGAAATGTTTCTCGTTTATGGAGGTGACGAAGAGCTCGTCGTAAAGGGTTACGTCGATGCTAGCTTCGACACAGATCTGGATGACTCTAAGTCACAAACCGGATACGTGTATATTTTGAATGGTGGGGCAGTAAGCTGGTGCAGTTGCAAGCAAAGCGTCATGGCGGGATCTACATGTGAACCGGAGTACATGGCAGCCTCGGAGGCAGCACATGAAGCAATTTGGGTGAAGGAGTTCATCACCGACCTCGGAGTCATACCCAATGCGTCGGGGCCAATCAAACTCTTCTGTGACAACACTGGAGCTATTGCACTTGCAAAGGAGCCCAGGTTTCACAAGAAGACCAGGCACATCAAGCGTCGCTTCAACTCCATTCGTGAAAATGTTCAAGATGGAGACATAGAAATTTGTAAAGTGCACACGGATCTGAATGTCGCAGATCCATTGACTAAACCTCTCCCTAAGGCAAAACATGATCAGCACCAGAACTCTATGGGTGTTCGATTCATCACAATGTAACTAGATTATTGACTCTAGTGCAAGTGGGAGACTGTTGGAAATATGCCCTAGAGGCAATAATAAAAGAATTATTATTATATTTCCTTATTCATGATAATTGTCTTTATTCGTGCTATAATTGTGTTATCCGGAAATCGTAATACATGTGTGAATAACAGACAACAACGTGTCCCTAGTAAGCCTCTAGTTGACTAGCTCGTTGATCAACAGATAGTCATGGTTTCCTGACTATGGGCATTGGATGTCAATGATAATGAGATCACATCATTAGGAGAATGATGTGATGGACAAGACCCAATCCTAAACATAGCATAAGATCGCATAGTTCGTTTGCTAGAGTTTTCCAATGTCAAGTATCCTTTCCTTAGACCATGAGATCGTGTAACTCCCGGATACCGTAGGAGTGCTTTGGGTGTGCCAAACGTCACAACGTAACTGGGTGACTATAAAGGTATACTACGGGTATCTCCGAAAGTGTCTGTTGGGTTGACACGGATCGAGACTGGGATTTGTCACTCCGCTTGACGGAGAGGTATCACCGGGCCCTCTTGGTAATGCATCATCATAATGAGCTCAATGTGATCAAAGTGTTTGATCACGGGATCATGCATTACGGTACGAGTAAAGTGACTTGCCGGTAACGAGATTGAACGAGGTATAGGGATACCGACGATCGAATCTCGGGCAAGTAAAATACCGATTGACAAAGGGAATCGTATACGGGATTAATTGAATCCTCGACATCGTGGTTCATCCGATGAGATCATCGTGGAACATGTGGGAGCCAACATGGGTATCCAGATCCCGCTGCTAGTTATTGCCCGAGAGCCGTCTCGATCATGTCTGCATGTCTCCCGAACCCGTAGGGTCTACACACTTAAGGTTCGGTGACACTAGGTTTGTGAAGATATGTATATGCAGTAACCCGAATGTTGTTCGGAGTCCCGGATGAGATCCCGGACGTCACGAGGAGTTTCGGAATGATTCGGAGGTAAAGATTTATATATGGGAAGTTGTCATACGGACACCGGGAAGTTTCGGGGGCATATCGGTATTGTACCGGGGCCACCGGAGGGGTTCTGGGGGTCCACCGGGATGGGCCACCTCTCCCGGAGGGCCTTATGGGCTGTATGAGGAAGGGAACCAGCCCAAAGTGGGCTGGTGCGCCTCCCCCCAAGGGCCCATGCGCCTAGGGTTGGGGGGAACCCTAAAGGGGGCGGCCCCCTTGCTTGGGGGGCAAGTCCCCCCTCCCTGGCCGCCGCCACCCCTCTAGATCCCATCTAGAGGGGCCGGCCCCCCTTGCCCCTTCCCCTATAAATAGAGAGGTGAGGGGAGGGCTGCAACACACAACTCAAGGCGCAGCCCCTCCCCTCCCCAACACCTCTCCTCCTCCGTGCGCGCTTGGCGAAGCCCTGTCGGAGTACTGCTACACCAACAACACCACGCCGTCGTGCTGTCGTTGAAGTCTTCTTCCTCAACCTCTCCTTCCACTTGCTGGATCAAGAAGGAGGAGATGTCGATCGTCCCGTACGTGTGTTGAACGCGGAGGTGCCGTCCGTTCGGTGCTAGGATCTCCGGTGATTTGGATCACGTCGTGTACGACTACCTCATCCCCGTTCATTGAACGCTTCCGCTCGCGATCTACAAAGTGGTATGTAGATGCAATCTCTCTCCATGACTCGTTGCTTAGATGAACTCATAGATGGATCTTGGTGAAACCGTAGGAAATTTTTTAATTTTCTGCAACGTTCCCCAACAAAGCTTGTCTTCCACGCCAAGTGGAGTCCAATCCGGACACGGTATAGTCTTCGGCCTTCACGTCTTCACAGCCCATTAGTCCGGCCCAGTAGATAACAGGCCGGACGCCCGAGGACCCCTTAGTCCAGGACTCCCTCACTCAATCCAACACAAAGAACCTCAAAGAGTGCCCCAAGATTTCTACCGGAGAAACAAAGACAAGAACGTGCATCAACCCCTATGCGTAGATTACCCCAATGTCACCCCAGGAATCCGCGAGTTGAGTGCCAAAACATATATCAAGTGAATCAATATGATACCCAGTTGTCACCATGAGTATTCATATGCAAGACATATATCAAGTTCTCTCAAATCCATAAAAGTATTCAATCCGATAAAACAAAATCTCAAAGGGAAAACTCAATTCATCACAACAAGATAGAGAGGGGAAAACACCATATGATCCGACTATATTAACAAAGCCCGCGATACATCAAGATCGTGACATCTCAAGAACACAAGAGAAAGAGAGAGATTCAACACATAGCTACTGGTACAAACCCTCAGCCCCGAGGGTGGACTACTCCCTCCTCATCGTGGTGGCTGCCGGGATGATGAAGATGGCCACCGGTGATGATTCCCCCCTCCGACAGGGTGTCGGAACAGGGTCTAGATTGGTCTCGGTGGTTATAGAGGCCTGCGGCGGCAGAACTTCTGATCTAGGTTTTCCCCGAGGTTTTTTGGAATATTTGGGAATTAGGGCAAAGAGGGGGTGCGGGAGGCCACCGAGGTGGGCACAACCCACCTGGGCGTGCCCTGGTGGGTTGTGCCACCCTCGGGGCACCCGCAGGTGCTACTCTGGCCCATTGGAAGTCTTTTGGTCCATAAAAAATCCACAACAAGTTTCATGGTGTTTGGACTCCGTTTGATATTGATTTCCTGCGATGTAAAAAACTTGCAGAAAACAACATCTGGCACTTGGCACTATGTCAATAGGTTAGTCCCCAAAAATGATATAAAGTTGCTATAAAATGATTGTAAAACATCCAAGAATGATAATATAACAACATGAGTACTTCATAAATTATAGATACGTTGGAGACGTATCATCTATCCACCATGGGTCACCTTAATGAAAACAATTCTGCATCCAAAAGGTAATAAAACATTCACTTTGCCCAATATCAAGAAGCTGCTAGGAAAGATGTTGAGAGAGCCTTTGGTGTGCTTCAGAAGCGCTTTGCAATTGTTCATGGACCTGTCGAGTACTGGAGCTCCAAGGTCCTATGGCGGATGATGACTTGTTGCATCATATTGCATAACATGATCATTGAAGACGAGAGAGATATGCCTGAGAACTTTTGGTACATCACCAACGGGACTCCGGTTGAGCTAGAGTATGATACGTACATGATCTTGGCATTCCTTGAGGAGCATCACAAGATCGAGAACCGTCAAGTTCATGCTTAGCTCCAACAAGATCTTGTTGAGCATCACTGGCAACGTCTTGGCGAGTCCTAGTTGTTCTATCACATGCTATTTGCTACATTTGTACCATTCATCATGTTTAAATTTGAATAATTTGGTTTGTAAACTTTGAATAATGTTTGTAAACTATATTCATGATTTGCTTGAACATTCAAATTTATGCTTAGTTTCTATATGTGTGCTAATATGCAGTTACAATTTATATTAGAATTACAAAGTTTGGAAAAAAAAATTCTCCGTTAAATTTAAGGGATCGGCTAGGTCCGGCCAAAACTTAGTGGAGTAATGTAACATCCCAAAATTCTAAATTTTGGAATGTTATAATAAATAGATAGATTTGATTGTTTGTTTGATTGATTGTGTGAAATTGAGTGAAATTCAAAACTTTTTGAAAGTTAAATGAGAGGGAATAAAATGACTTTCCCAAAACTTTCACCTTGCTTTTATGATCTCCTTGAATTCAAATTCTTTTCATCACAAAACCTTGGAGAGAAGATAACATGACTTCTTCCATTTTAAATAAATGAAAAGGGTTTTGAAAATATTTGAGTTTTATTTGGAAATATTTTCAAATTCAGAAACTTCAAGCGACTCAATGATTTTCATGAGAGAAGATAAAATGACTTCTCTAAAAATAAAATATATGGAAAATAGGGTAACATGATTCCATACATCAGAAAATTGGAGAGGAATGCATTAAAAATTATTTTGGTATTTTTAAAATGATTTTTATGAGGTTTTATTGCAATAGTAGCACTCTTTGCTTTATTTGAATTTTTGTGGATTTTATTTCGAGCTAGTAAAATGTTCATGTTGTAGAAAATATTTTTATGAAAATATTGATATATTATATGCCTATATAATATATATTTTTATTTTTTATTTTGTTTGTTGTTCGAAAAAATGTTTTTAAAAAAGGATCTTTTCCGCCGCCGAACTGGGCCGGCCCAACAGGCCGTGGCCTAGCCCAGGCGCTCGTTCCCGAGCTCGGGAAGGAGTCCCGAGTCACCACGACATCGCCGCCGGCCTCCTCTTGCCTCCTCCTCCACGCAAGCCTCTGCCCCCTCCTTATATACGCTGCCCGACCCCGCCTCCTCTCCTCTCTCTCCCGCATCTCGCCGCACCTCGCCGCCGCTCGCCTCCTCGCCCCGTGCCGCAGTCGCCGCCGCCCGCATCTAGCGCCGCCGCCGCCCAACGCCCTCGCCGCTGCACCGCCGCCTTGCCGCGCCACCGCCTGCTGCTCGCCTCCGCTGCCCCGCGCCGCGTAGCCACCGCCCCACCCCGCCGTCACCGCAGATCTCGCCGGAGATCGCTGGAAACCGCTGCCGCCGTTTTTTCGCCGTAAACCGCCCCGAACCGCCCCAGCCGGTATAACCGCTATAAAACCCTTCCCGGTTTTTCTTTAGTATTAGGTTTTATTCTTTTAGATCAATTTTATTTAGGTTTCGTTTATTTAATGAATGTTCATTGTTTAGACTTCTGTAACGAACGATTTTCGTTCTTTAGGTTCTGTTAGGGAGCGTTCGCTCGATAGATTTTTCTTTTTTTTATTTTCGGCTAGGGACCTATCTGTGATGATTTTATTTATAGATTAGTCCCTGATTTTCAAACGATCACTACTTTTTACTCATTTGTCCAAATCCAACGAAACGAACGCCCACTTCTTCGTTACGATCTGCTCTATCTAGTAAAACAATTTAAACATGTTTTTGAAAATTTAAATTTTGATTTTCAAACATATTTGTATTTGAATTTTTTTGATCGTAACTTGAGTTTCGTAGCTCCGATTTAGTTGATTCTTTTTGCAAATTAAAGCTCTTGACCTAAACTTTCTGATAAGGCCAAATTCACATAATTTTGGTACTGTTAGAAATTGTTTTATGTTGCAAGAGTTATTTTCTTGATTTTGATGTTTTCTGAATCGTCTTCTTCGATCTTTCTGATCTTTTGAGTGATTGCTTATGTGTGGTTACTATTGCTTGCTTACGATAGATTGACCGGAGTGTGACGAGTAGAACTATCAAGAGTTTGAGTGTGAATCATCCTCATCAAAGTACAGTCAAGTTCACACTTTGATCATACCCCTTTCATACCCAATTTTTATGCATTAGTTTCAACCCTCAAACATTGCATGAGTAGGATTGATAACATGTGGGTATTGGGAAGTAGTTGTTGAGGTAGGAACCTATTGTCCTGCATGCAAACCTTGGGAGTTACTACCACGTTATGCTTATACTGCTATCCTATGCTCGTAGACGTGGATTGGTTGAGTGATTGACAGATGTGAGAGTTATTATTTAATGGTCAACTTAAGGTGGCTACTTTAATATACATCTGGGTGGAATGGTAGGGGCACCCTGGAGCACCCAGTGGTCTGCCCGGGCACCTGGAGAACCCAGTGCTTGCCCAAGGGGATCCCGGAGGACCCGTGTGATCACCCTATGGAATGCCACCCACGCTCAAAGGGATCATAAGATTATTCATGCTCGAAACTTCCGTGTGCAGCCATAAGCCATTATGGGCTCTGGAATAGTTGAGTAAGTTGCGTGAAGCTCTTGAAGAGGTAGACTAGCAGATGTAGTGGGTTGTAGGTGGTACTGTCTATCCAGAGTAGAGAGCTAATGCTTCTGAAAGACTGTGTCTCGGTCATTCATTTCTCCAACACCCTGTAGTGCGAGAAATCCAACGGAGGAGATCGAGTCTTGTGGGGAAAGTGCGCAAACCTCTACAGAGTGTACAAACTAATCATGGTTAGCCGCATGCCTGGTTATGGACCTTTTGAGTATCTAGTTCTTGGATTATCATGTGGATCTCATCACTCTTACTATAAATTTTGATTGGGTTTAATGATGATGCTTAATTGGGATTGAGTTGGAGGAACCTTCTCAATATTTATCAACCAACTTTGTAGTTAAATAAAATATATTCCTTTGCAGTAGGGAAAAATTTGCTTTTCGCAAAAACATTATAACCATAGAGCTTTTCCACCAGCCATATGTGCATGTAGTGATAGCCTTTATTCATCATTATCCTATGGTGTGAATTTGCCAGTACATTCAATGTACTGACCCTTTGTGGCCGCAACGTCTCATGTTGCAGGATTCTTACGACGAGTAAGTGATACATTAGGGTTACGATTTCTACACTCAACTTTGCCATTGGTGTTGATGGGAATCCACAACCTTGTTGTTACTTCTGCTATTGGGATTGAGGTAATAGTGGTGACACCTGATTTTGGCAAGATACAGAGTGAAAGGGTTTTCAGCATGAGAAAGTTTCATATCATCGAGTGGAACAACTTTGATGTTTAGGCTATCGCCATTCGACCTCATCTCAGTGGCCGAAGCTGTACTCCGAGTGACAAAATTTAATGTTCTGAGTGCTTTTCGGCCAATTACGCCCTCAATATGACCTCAGATGAAGGAGCACACTTAAGGAATTGTCTTCTTCTCATCGAGGCAATCGATTTTGATATATAAATCATCTCAATCTGAGTTCATATGCAAAAGTTAGAGGCAGTACACTGCAGACCAAACCTCAACGGAAATATGGCGCGAGGTGCCACACACTTGTATGATAGGTTGCGCGAGTAATTCGGCCATCAAGACGGCCTTGAATTAAAAAACCTTCAACACGGAAAAGTTTCGTCTCGTCAAGCCTATCGATTTTCATATATAATTCGTCTCAATCCTAGGTGGTATGAGGCCTGGAGAGACAAATCAAGATCAGGCTATGTTTTCAGTCGGAAAATCCGAGTGAAAAGTTTACCGTCCGAGTGAAAGTTTACGGTCGAGTGAAAATTTACCGGTCGAGTGAAAGTTTGCTGACCGGATGAACTTGTTATTATCCAAGTGGAAATATAGTCATCCGAGTGGAAATATGGTCATCCGAGTGAAATTGTCCTCCAGGTGAAAATATTCCGAGTGAAAAGATTACCATCGGGACGAAAACTTGCCGATCGAATAAGATAATGCCTTTCGGATGGAAATATAGTTATCCGAGTGAAAATATCGTCATCCGAGTGAAAATTGTATTCCGAGTGAAAAGTCCAGTCGGACGATCCAAGTGAATGACTCTAATCCGAGTGGATGAGCTCGAATCCGAGTGAAATTGAACATATGCCTGAAAGTTTATCAAGATGACCTCGGATGAAGAAGTGTTCAATACAGAAGTTGTGTATGTCAGGGAGTAGTTGGATCTTATGTTGCTTCTCCCCCTATTCTCTCTTGTAATGGATTGAGTTTTCGCTTTGAAGTAATCTTATCGGATTGAGTCTTTAATGACTTGAGAACACTTGATGTATGTCTTGCCGTGCGTATCTGTGGTGACAATGGGATATCACGTGATTCACTTGATGTATGTTTTGGTGATCAACTTGCGGGTTCCGCCCATGAACCTATGCATAGGGTTTGGCACACGTTTCCTTCTTGATTCTCCGGTAGAAACTTTTGGGCACTCCTTGAGGTTCTTTGTGTTGGATTGAATACATGAATCTGAGATTGTGTGATGCATATCGTATAATCATACCCACGGATAATTGAGGTGACATTGGAGTATCTAGGTGACATTAGGGTTTTGGTTGATTTGTGTCTTAAGGTGTTATTCTAGTACGAACTCTAGGGCTGTTTGTGACACTTATAGGAATAGACCAATGGATTGATTGGAAAGAATAACTTTGAGGTGGTTTCGTACCCTACCATAATCTCTTCGTTTGTTCTCCGCTATTAGTGTCTTTGGAGTGACTCTTTGTTGCATGTTGAGGGATATTTATATGATCCAATTATGTCATTGTTGTTGAGAGAACTTGCACTAGTGAAAGTATGAACCCTAGGCCTTGTTTCCTATCATTGCAATACCATTTATGCTCACTTTTATCTTTATTTACCTTGCTGTTTTTATATTTTCAGAACAAAAACCTATACCTACCATCCATATTGCACTTGTATCACCATCTCTTCGCCGAACTAGTGCACCTATACAATTTACCATTGTATTGGGTGTGTTGGGGACACAAGAGACTCTTTGTTATTTGGTTGCAGGGTTGTTTGAGAGAGACCATCTTCATCCTACGCCTCCCACAGATTGATAAACCTTAGGTCATCCACTTGAGGGAAACTTGCTACTGTCCTACAAAACTCTGCACTTGGAGTCCCAACAACGTCTACAAGAAGAAGGTTGTGTCGTAGACATCAAGCAGTTTCTGGCGCCGTTGCCGGGGAGATGAGTGCTTGAAGGTATATCTTTAGATCTTGCAATTGAATCTTTTTGTTTCTTGTTTTAGCACTAGTTAGTTTATAAAAGAAAACTACCAAAAAATGGAATTGAGTTTACCACATACGCTTCATATTTTTAATATCTTTCGTGAGTATGATGGAAAGGAAAATTGTGCCAAAGTGTTAGAAGAAGAATGCTATAAAATGTTTGGCACTAAATCTTTGAATGATGAGCATTATTTCAATGTTGTTAGTATGAATTCCTTGAATATCCATGGTACTAATGATGATTGCAATAGTCATGATGAAAATATCTCCTATAAGCATGTCAATTTTTGTGGAGTGTATTGGGTTTGCAAGTACACACCAAATAGAGAAGATAGATATTGCAAGAGGCATAAGCATTTAGAAACTAAATGGTTGCAAGGAAGGCTAGATGCTTGTGCTGAAAATTTAAGCTTTCTTAGCCGTACTTGTGAACTTTGCAGTGAATGTGATCGTTTCAGTATCCAATGAAAATTGTTTCATGATCGTATCGTGTCCAAAAATTGTGATGACTTGATTTCCCTTGCGCATCATAATGAACTTAGTTTGCTTTTGTGTTATGAAGAAATGAAACGTATAACTAAGATTATTCCAGAATTTGCCCTTGATAGAATTCTTCATTTTGATCTAGAAGAAATTCATATGTATTGTGCGGTGAATTGCATTGAAAATCCTTATATTGCCAATTACATAAAGAAAAGAAAACAAATGTAAGATGAAGAGAATACTAATGAAAGGGAAGAGACTTCCCAATATCCTCCAATTATTTCTTATGATGAATTAGGTAACAAGGAGGAGCCTTCTATTCAACCAATCTCATTATTAAGGAGCTCCAAAAGGAGGATTGAACCCACACATGACGTGGTGAAGAAGAAGAAAAGAAAATGGAAGAGAGGCAAAAAGGTATCTCTCCCAAATAGGGTTTCTCCTATTATTGTTGTGCCTCATGAATATGAAGATGATACACTTGATGATGATCTCGTTATGCCTATTGTTTGTTGTGATGATTATGATTGGGAAGATACTGATACTTCTTATGATCTTGAAAATATTTTTGGCACTTGCTTGGAAGGATATGATAATTGCTATACTATTGGTGCTATCTATACTATTAATGTTGAGAGTGATTATGCTTATGATATGAAAAGGCCCAAGCTTGGGGAAGCTATGTTTGATGAGGATGACATATTTGAGAATGTATTTGCTGCAATTAATGTTTGTCCCAAGCTTGGGGATGCTATGTTTAATGAAGATGATATTTTTAGCCTCTCAAGTTTTGATATGCAAAGTTGTTCTGATGTTAGCATGCCTTCTACCTATGATGATTATATTGATGAAAGTGGGGTTGGAAGAGTGTCAACTTAGGAAGTAGTGATCCCACTATTTTGGAGGATGTTGAATCTTATAATATTTATGAAAGTGGATTTGGAGAGGTCATGACTTTATTTAGTGATGTATCCACTATCTTGGAAGAGGCTTCAATCGATTATGATGAGAACAAAGTTGCTACTTATAATGATTATTGTGATGAAACTTATGCTATAAAAAGTAGTGATGATTATATTTATAAAACTTGTCATGATTATGAGTCCCCTTTCTCTGAACATTACTCTTTTAATGTGGAAACAATTTATAGTATTCAAGTCGCTTATGATACTCCCACTATTCCGTATGAGAAGAATTTTGCTTGTGTGGAGAGTAGTAAAATTTTCTATGCTTGTAGATCATGAAAAGAATGATTTAGGTGCTGGTTATATTGTTGAATTCATTCATGATGCTACTGATAGTTATTATGAGGGAGGAATGTATGCTTGTAGGAATTGCAATAATATCAAGTTTCCTCTCTATGTGCTTAAAGTTTTAAAGTTATGCTTGTTTTGCCTTCCTACGCTAGTTGATTATTGTTCCCATAAGTTGTTTGGTCACAAAATCCCTATGCATAGGAAGTGGGTTAGACTTAAATGTGCTAGTCATATTCTTCATGATGCTCTCTTTATGTTTCAATTATTATCTTTTATGTGAGCATCATTGAAATCATCATGCCTAGCTAGGGGCGTTAAACGATAGCGCTTGTTGGGAGGCAACCCAATTTTATTTTAGTTTCTTGATTTTTGGTTCTGTTTAGGAATAAATAATCCATATATCTTATGTTTATATGTGGTTTTGTGTCTTAATTAGTGTTTGTGCCAAGTAGAACCTTTGGGAAGACTTGGGTGAAGTCTTTATGATCATGCTGTAAAAAACAGAAACTTTAGCGCTCACGAGATTAGTTAAAATTTTTTACTGGAGAGGGATATTAAGTTGATTCTTTTTGAATATGATTACTAGACAAATTCCTCAGGTCCACCAATTTATTTTAGAATTTTTGGAGTTCCGTAAGTATACGTTTGATACAGATTACTATAGACTGTTCTGTTTTTGACAGATTCTGTTTTCATTGTGTTGCTTGCTTATTTTGATGAATCTATGGCTAGTAAAAGAGTTTATAAACCATAGAGAAGTTGGAATACATTAGGTTAACACTAATATAAATAAAGAATGAGTTCATTACAGTACCATGAAGTGGTGTTTTGTTTTCTTTCACTAACGGAGCTCACGAGTTTTCTGTTAAGTTTTGAGTTGTGAAGTTTTCAAGTTTTGGGTAAAGATTCGATGGACTATGGAGTAAGGAGTGGAAAGAGCCTAAGATTGGGGATGCCCAAGGCACCCCAAGTTTTCAAGTTTCGTCTTCGTTCATCGGTAACTTTACTTGGAGCTA
This sequence comes from Aegilops umbellulata, assembly GCA_032464435.1. Classification (NCBI taxonomy): domain Eukaryota; kingdom Viridiplantae; phylum Streptophyta; class Magnoliopsida; order Poales; family Poaceae; genus Aegilops; species Aegilops umbellulata. The sequence continues at coordinate 13,605,590 of CP136057.1, forward strand.
TATTTTTATTCACCACATGATATGTGTTTTGCTTGGAGCATCATATCATTTTGTTTTGCTTTGCTTGCTGTTTGAATAAAGTACCAAGATCTGAAATTCTTAAATGTTAGAGACTCTTCACATAGTTGCATAATTATTTGACTACTCATTGATCTTCGCTTACATCTTTCGGAGTAGTTTGTCGTTTGCTCTAGTATTTCACTTATATCTTTTAGAGCACGGTGGTGGATTTGTTGTATAGAAACTATTGATCTCTCATGCTTCACTTAGATTATTTTGAGAGTCTTAAATAGCATGGTAATTCGCTTAAATAGTCCTAATATACTTGGTATTCAAGATTTGTAAAACTTTCTTTTGAGTGCGTTGAATACTAAGAAAAGATTGATGCTTGATAATTGTTTTGAGATATGAAGATGGTGATATTAGAGTCATGCTAGTTGAGTAGTTGTGAATTTGAGAAACACTTGTGTTAAAGTTTGTGATTCCCGTAGCATGCACGTATGGTGAATCGTTATGTGATGAAGTAGGAGCATGATTTATTTATGGGTTAATTATCCTTTTTGCCCTTAGTGGTGTCCATCTGCTCAGTTTTGCCCTCAGATGCAAATTGTGCTCAGTTTTGCCCCTAGTCCGTGCGCACCGACTCGTTCTGTGAACTTTGGCGTCTCCGTTAGGTCAACGTTTTGACTCGGACTTACGGGTGGGACCAGGCGGCAGAGGCGGCCAATTTTATTCAGACCGTTGCACGCGTGGCTTGCGGGACCCAGCAGAGAGCCGTTGAGCATAGAGCCGTTACGGGTGTGCTATATTAGCGGGCGACAGCGGCGGTGACCACGGCGACAGAGAGCACAGTGCTGACCACGGCGAGAGAGCGAGAGCACGACGGCGGTGGGAAGCTAGCTGTGGAGGGCGCGGCGGTGGGAAGCTAGCTGGGAGGGCGCGGCGGCGTTGAGATCCCGTTCGGCTCCGAGCTCCATGTCTTCCACAAGCTCCCGCACCACCTCGCGGATGCAAAGCCGGGCGCGTGTGGAGATGCCTGTCTTCGTCTGTCCGCGGTGCCGGGCGAGCGTTGATCGGAGGGTTTCTCACACATCGAGGAACCACAATCGTCCGTTCTACGTGTGCAGCGAGAATGGGGTAAGAATTGAGGCAATTGCACCATTTTCGTGGTCGGGATCTTTGAGCAATCGGTTGATCTGTTCCGTGTTCATGCAGGTGACATGCTTCTTTCTTTGGGTCGATGCTCTGGCCAAGACTCTGATAAATGAACTGCAAGAATAGCATGGCGAATGGTTGCGCATGCTGCCCCAAACCGCAGTGGCCGCAGCACGAGCTCCGGAAGAAGAGATGGAGGGCGAAGCACGCACTGACAAAGAGCTAGCTGTTGAGCTTAGGATGTTGAAGAAGAAGGCTAGGAAGCTTGAAGATCAAGCACTACCAATACCCATTTGCAAATACTTTTGGGCAATTGTAGGTATGGTAATCGCACTGGTTGTAATGTTGAAAATGTATGGAAAGGCATGAATTATGGAGGAATTTGTAATCTTGAAATTGTATGAGAAATTCACCTAGTTTAAATGTTGGTCAAAGTTGTTTAAATGTTGAAAAAAAAGAGAAGAAGTGACCAACATTTAAATATGTTGAAAAAAAGGAGAAGAAATGAAGAATTCAGAAACTTTTGATCAATGAAATGCAGCTAATGAATTATTCCAGAGCCAAACAATTAAGGTTAGAAATTTTTTGGAGCTGTTAAATATTTAATAGCAATTTAAGTAATCCAATTCAAATACACCGTGATTTAAATCAAAGACCAAAATGTCATGAAAAATGTGCCTCAGCTCTGGTAGATGTTTACACCTAGTGCCAAAATAAATGAACATTTTTTAAGGGCATTACATTGAGTAGAAACTAATTTGTCTAAAAACAGTGTGGAAAATGCACAAAAAATTGGTGCGGCTGGGGACTCAAACCCAAGACCGTGTGGGTTTGTGGTGTTTAGGGCTGCGCTGGTAACCGCTAGGACAGATGGCAAGATTTTGACATGGGTAGGGAAGCAATGTATACATAGTGAGACTATGAAATTTGTCAAAAAAATGAAGGGTGAAAAAATGCACAAAAAATTGGTGCGGCTGGGGACTCGAACCCGAGACCGCGTGGGTTTGTGGTGTTTAGGGCTGCGCTGGTAACCGCTAGGACAGATGGCAAGAGTTTGACATGGGTAGGGAAGAAATGTATACATAGTGAGACTGTGAAATTTGTCAAAAAAAATGTGAGACCGTGAATGTTTGCACACGCGTGAGAGTGGTTTTCCTTTGTTTTGCACTGAAATTTTGGAGGGTTGGAAGGTTGAAAACATATGTTTGCACTGCCACGTGGTTTTGGTTAGAGTGGCACTTGGTTTAGTGTTAGAGTGGCACTTGGTTTAGGATTTAAACGGAATAAATTTGCATGTTAGTTCATGACTTATTTTTTTGAATAAAACGGAGGGCTTCTCACCCCCTCTTTTGAATGACAACCACAAGTTCTCGAGCTTCGTGACTTGGTTTAGGGAAGAAATTATATGCTTGGGCACGGACATTTTTAACACACATAATAAACCCTAATAAATAACTTAGATAAGATGCAACACAAGTACCATTACAATAATAAGTTCACCGACAGTTCACGGACACATGACGAAACATGACACGACATGACACGATATAGAAAAGCAACAAATAAAAAACGAAACAGTCTTCATCTTGATCTCCTCCTTCCACTTTGGCCGCGCGCACCCCTTCAACACCGTCTTCATCTTCACGCCTCCTCCTCGTCGTCGTAGGGAAGGGAGTGCATTCCGGCTGGAGTGGGGAAGACGTTCTTGTAGTTGGTGAAGATGTTGTAGACGGTGAAGAAGATGGCCTCGCAGCCGCACCAAAATACTTGGCCGAGGAGCTCGCGCGCGTCAGACGGGTTGGTGAAGGTGACCGTGAGCAGTAGGAGGATGCCGCCGCGGTCACGAACCTCGTTGAGGGTGAACATCCTCGGCGAGCCCCGTGGGAGGTGGGCATAGCCGGCTCTAAGGAAGGCGCGGGTGAGTTCGACAGAACCCCTCCACCTTGAAAAAGCCCACACGCGGAGCTCCCTCTCCGCGAGCACGCCCGATGGGTAGCGCCGCTCCGGCACGACAGGCGGACGGCTGAAGGTCGGCCTGTTGAACTGCATGGTCTCGCTTGGGGAGGGATCGGTCGATTGGGTGTTTGAAGTTGGAGAGAATGGATCGGATCTGGCTTATGGGTGGGAGAGTAAGATAGGCACCCCATTTATAGGCCTGTGGGTGGGAGAGGGAAGAGAGAAAGGGTTTGAATGGTGCGTGTGTGAATCCGAACGCGTGTGTGTATCCGTTACGCTTTGCACTCTTAAAGTTTTGCACAAAAACGATGCATGCATGGGGCGCGTGCGTGCATTTGAATCACTTCATAGCTCTTTGACCGGACGGTGCATCTGACTCGTTGAACCACCTAGCTGGCCTCGCTAGCCTAGCGCGCCTAGCACGCCTCGCTCGCCTTGCTCGCATGCATGCACGTCGCAGCCTCCCGCGCATGCAAACCCACGTCGCAGCCTATGCACGTCGCCGCCTCCCATGCATGCATGCAAGGCCTGGAAAGGCTGAGACGGGCTATTTAGTGCGGTCTCAGGCCCAGACAACGAGACGGCCCAACGGTCCATCCAGCGCGCCCGATATTTGTTTTAAAAAAGAATCTCCCAGCCAATCAGATTGCATCTCGCGGATCGCCCCCTCCTCCCCACAGATTCCTTCTAGAAGGGTTAGATCGACGACCCTTGTTCAGCGCTAGGGTTAGATGAACGGTCCTAGTTCAGCGCTAGGGTTAGCGGGGTTTGGGAGGGGTTTGGAGCAGTCAAAGCTATGTTTGACTAGATTTCAAATGAGCATAATAAATTAAATAAAAATCAGAAAAATAAAAAACCTGCGCACATAGTCTTCTTATGTCATATACTAACGATTTAAGTTGATAAACAAGGTTTACATACATTTAAACGATAAGTTGATGTGTATTGTATGATATCTCGAGTATCTCAAACTCTTTTGTATGAAGTGAAGAGAAGTGTTTTGGGGAAATAAACATGAACATTTCGAAAAACTCACCACAGCTTCATTTTAGAGTGACTAAGAAGGATCCAGGCTTAGTTTTTCATTTTGATGTTTTACACTTATTTAAATCTTGGTCAAAGTTAAGTTTGACCAGAATTCAAATGAGCAAAACAAATTAAAAAAAACAAAAAATGGAAAAACCAGCGCACATAGTCCGTATATATAGAATATATAGAATATATGTTTAGGAAAGTTATTTGGCTGATTTAGACAAGGTCGAAAAAAACCTTGCTTAGAGATGAGGCCGTTTACCCTACCTTTGGACCCTCATTTTAGCACATTTTTCATGAAAATTTCAAAAACCTCACCACAGCTTCATTTTGGATTGACTAAGAAGGATCCAAGCTTAGTTCTTCATTTTGATGTTTTAGACTTGTTTAAATCTTGGTCAAAGTTAGGTTTGACCAGAATTCAAATGAGCAAAACAAAATTCAAAAAAATCAAAAAATGGAAAAACCAGCGCACATAGTCCGTATATATAGGATATATGTTTAGGAAATTTATTTGGCTGATTCAAACAAGGTCGAAAAAAACCTTGCTTAGAGATGAGGCCGTTTACCCTACCTTTGGACCCTCATTTTAGCACATTTTTCATGAAAATTTCAAAAACCTCACCATAGCTTCATTTTGGATTGACTAAGAAGGATCCAGGCTTAGTTCTTCATTTTGATGTTTTAGACTTGTTTAAATCTTGGTCAAAGTTAGGTTTGACCAGAATTCAAAAGAGCAAAATAAAATTCAAAAAAATCAAAAAAAGGAAAAACCATGTGCTCATTCAAACATCATCCAACAGATTTAACCATCATGTCAAACATAGTTCTAACATCATCCAACAGAAATACAACATTATTCATAATGTTTCATAATTATTCACATATAGCGTTCGGGCTTCTGTCTGTTCCTTGAGCTTCTTGCCATCACTTTGCTCCTCGTGCACCTTGTGCTCATTGCTTCTTCTCTTCTCCTCTTGGTTGTCGGTACCTTGTGCGTCTTCTTCAAACCTATCATAGAGCTGTGCAAAACATAAAGAGTAATGAGATCATGTCAAGTGACCCATAAATGTACAGTAGTATTTGACCCTTGCAAGATTTACATACCTAGCAGAACTCACAACAACAGAAGGTTGGTCACCATTTAGAGCCTCACTTGGATCATCATTTGGAGCCTCATTTGGATCACCAAGATCATCATTTGGAGCCTCACTTGGATCACCAACATCATCATTTGGAGCCTCACTTGGATCACCATGATCATCATTTGGAGCCTCACTTGGATCACCATGATAATCATTTGGAGCCTCACTTGGATCACCATGATCACTATTTGGAGCCTCACTTGGATCACCATGATCACTTTCATCGAAGCCTTCATCGAAACTCTCTCCGAACGCTGGATCTACTGTGTTATCACAATACTTACCGAAATGACCAGACCCACCACATCTTGTGCACCTATGCTTCCTCGCTCCAAGTCCAGCTCCTTCGCTGCGAGGTCTCATTTGACTCTTCCTTGGTCTACCTGCTGCTCTTTTCAGAACTGGAGCGCAAAGCTTGAATCCAGGGTCCACCATGTCCCATTGTTGTTTTCCCTCCATAGCAGGCAAGGCATAAGCATATGTGTCTTTGAACCTTGCAACAGAGTAGTAATCATGCACATACTGCTGAATGTTCCCTGCTGGACCAGGGAGAGAAGTGATGAAAAACAAGGCATGAATGCATGGCAACCCAGTTATCTGCCATTGCCTACAACTGCAAGTTCTAGCTTCTAAATCCACTGGATATCTCCATTCCCTCTTCTCTTTATCCAAATATGATATCTCTGCTGTGGTACCCGAGCAAAGAGTCATGTTCATTTCCAAGCCTGTTGTTTTCTGCACCAGCTCATTCATCACGGCAGGGATGATAATGTGGCCCATGAATTTTGCCTCGGCTATTCCTGCACGATAATGAAATTTCTGCATGTATTCTATCCTTATCCTGTCGAGCAAATCCACCACATAATGACCCTTTAGTTTCCGGATCGTTGAGTTGAAAGACTCTGCTAGATTATTGTGCACATAGTCAACTTTGCTCAGTTCACTGAATTGGCTTCTGGCCCATAACTTGGAGTGGTGTGTTTCCAAGTATTCTTTCACTTTGGGATTCATGTATAACTGCCTCAAGTGGTAGTTTTGCTTCTTCACACTGCAAGTCAAAGATGCTGGCCATAAATTGTCGGTATACACCTTTCCTTTGAATTTCTTCATGAAATTTGCAGCAAGGTGACACATGCATTCCCTATGCTCTACTCCAGGGAACACATTGTCCACAGCCACTTCTAAACCTTTGCAGGCATCTCTATGAATGACCAACCCATTGGGATGTGCAATAGCCCGGCGCAGATTATGCAAAAACCAAGTCCAACTCTCCTCAGACTCTGTCTCCAGCACACCGTAGGCAACTGGAAATACAAAACTGTGTGCATCAACTGCACAAGCAGCTACTAACTGTCCTTTAAACCTCCCTGTGAGAAAAGTGGCATCAATAGCCAAATAAGGCCTGCAACCTGCCAAAAAACCCCGGCGACAAGCCTCAATGCAGACAGAAACCCTCCTAAAGCATTCCTTGGTCTTTGTCACTCCCCTGAATGTGTACTCCACGGTGTGGTGATCAATATCTACAATACTACCTGGGCTTGTCCTCTCCACTTCACCTTTGAATGAATACAACAATTGAAAGCTTTCCTGCCAGTTACCATACATAGAATCCATAGCCTGTTGTTTACCATTGAACAACCTCATGTATGGTAAATCTATCTTGAATTTATCTTTGATGTTCTTCTGCAATTCCTTTGGACCCACTTGCTGGTTTTCTTTCACCCACTTCTTTACTTCTTCTGCCACCCATCTTGACTTGGCTCTACTGATTGTATCCTTCCTAAGGGTTGATTCCTGGCATGTGTGCTTAAAAGTGTTCACTTTGACCTGAACATTAGTGCTATTTCGCATTTTAGATGCGAGCAGCCTCCATGGACAACCCTCAGTTGGACAGTGCACTCTGTAACGTACTTGATCGCTCTTGTCAACTTTGAAAGTATGTTCTACCTTGATGCAGTATGTCACAAGTGCATTTCTACACTCATTCATGGATGCAAAAACTGTACCTTCTTCCAAATTAGGGTTCAAAGGGTCCCATTCAATAGCTGCAAGGTCTTCGTCCTCACCCACCGCGTCATCATCCACACGGACTGCATTGTGAGCCTCATCTTGGTTATCAGCCCGAGGTGCCCATCATAAATTCCGAATAATATCAGAATATAGCTCCTCTTCATCAACCCCAGAATTGTAGTCATCATGCTCCACTTCAAGGGGGACCCTACTGCTGTTGCCCACACTTGTCGAGCCACCACGTCGCCGTGCACCAACTGAACTGTTCTGGCTAGAGACGCCATTACGACGACTTGGTTCTCCCCAAGATGTTGCACCCATCATCCTAGGTCCAAATGCCTGCTCAAGCACATCAACTTGCAGCCTCACATGAAAATTATATTTCTCTTTATGCCTAACAAACATGGTAGCTAGCTCTTCATCATTACTAATTGTCACCCATTTCTTTTCCCCATCATAGTATTTGTATACCACTTCATCAAGCAAACCCCAAGGATATTGGCTACAAATTACCTCCCCAAATTGTCTGAAACTCCAATTACTAGCCATTGGCAACCGATAATCAAAACCTCCTTGGTATTTCTTATGATCCTTTGCATCGAACGTGTACCGGTCCCTTCTAATGTGCATCAAGAAAGCAAACCGCAACTCCATCCTAACCGGCGAAAAACAGAGACGCAATCAGCACACTAATTGGGCAAACCTACTCGAATCGAGTGTTCTAATGCACAACTAAGCTCAATCTAAACAGGAGGCGAGACTTACCCCTCGGGAACCCAGTCGTGGACGCGGCGGATCTCCGGCCCGATGCCTGCCTCGCCAGATACTCTGGGGTCGCCGCTGCTCTCCATTTCGGCCTAGGGTTCTTCCTCCTAGTTCAAATAGCTCCAGCAGCCCCCCACCTTTGAGCGCTCCGGCCGGGCGCACGGAAGGAGGCCACGCCACAGGTCGAGCAGGTGGCGGGCGCCCCACCCACGGCGTCGCAGGAAGGTGGCGGGCGTCGAGGCAGCTGTGGAGCGTAGGCGCAGAAAGGTAGCGGTGGAGTAGGCGTGCAACTGGTGGCGGGGCAGGTCCTGGCCGCGGCACAAGTGCCGGCGGCGGCGCAGGTCAGCCGGCTGGCGGGGAAGCGGATGGGCAGAGTGAGCTACGAATGATTTGGGGATTTAGTTGCACATGTCAGCTCCGGACCCACGTCCACGCGGTCCCACGTGTAAGCTCCGGACCCACAACTTAACGCTGGCGGACGGAATGGACTCAAATATGGCCGTTTGGCCTCGTCATAGTAGCTGTGCATGGACTAGGGGCAAAACTGAGCACAATTTGCATCTGAGGGCAAAAATGAGCACAGAGACACCACTGAGGGCAAAAGGATAATTAACCCTTTATTTATTGATTGTCTTCCTTATGAGTGGCGGTCGGGGACGCGCGATGGTCTTTTCCTACCAGTCTATCCCCCTAGGAGCATGCGCGTAATACTTTGCTTTGATAACTTCCAGATTTTTGCAATAAGTATATGAATTCTTCATGACTAATGTTGATTCCATGGATTATACACACTTTTCCCATCCTTCCACCATTGCTAGCCTCTCTAATACCGCACACTTTTCGTCGGTATCATACAACCACCATATACCTTACTCAAAACAGCCACCATACCTACCTATCATGGCATTTCCATAGCCATTCCGAGATATATTGCCATGCAACTTTCCATCGTTCCGTTTATTATGACATGCTCCATCATTGTCATATTGCTAGCATGATCATGTAGTGGACATCGTATTTGTGGCAAAGCCACCGTTCATAATTCTTTCATACATATCCCGGTACACCGCCAGAGGCATTCATATAGAGTCATATTTTGTTCTAAGTATTGAGTTGCAATTGTTGAGTTGTAAGAAAAATAAAAGTGCGATGATCATCATTTTTAGAGCATTGTCCCAAGTGAGGAAAGGATGATGGAGACTATGATTCCCCCACAAGTCAGGATGAGACTCCGGACGAAAAATAAAAAAAAGGAAAAAAGAGAAGAAAAAAAAGAAAAAATGAGAGAAAAAGAGATAAGGGACAATGTTACTATCCTTTTACACTTGTGCTTCAAAGTAGCACCATGATCTTGATGATAGAGAGTCTCTCATTTTGTCACTTTCATATACTAGTGGGAATTTTTCATTATATAACTTGGCTTGTATATTCTAATGATGGGCTTCCTCAAAATGCCCTAGGTCTTCGTGAGCAAGCGAGTTGGATGCACACCCACTTAGTTTCTTTCGTTGAGCTTTCATATACTTATAGCTCTAGTGCATCCGTTGCATGACAATCCCTACTCACTCACATTGATATCTATTGATGGGCATCTCCATAGCCTGTTGATACGCCTAGTTGATGTGAGACTATCTTCTCCCTTTTTGTCTTCTCCACAACCACCATTCTATTCCACATATAGTGCTATATCCATGGCTCACGCTCATGTATTGCGTGAAGATCGAAAAAGTTTTGAAAATGTCAAAAGTATGAAACAATTGCTTGGCTTGTCATCGGGGTTGTGCATGATTTAAATACTTTGTGTGGTGAATATAGAGCATAGCCAGACTATATAATTTTGTAGGGATAACTTTCTTTGGCCATGTTACTTTGAGAAGACATAATTGCTTTGTTAGTATGCTCGAAGTATTATTATTTCTTTGTCAATATGAACTTTTGTCTTGAATCTTTCAGATCTGAATATTCATGCCACAATTAAGAAGAATTACATTGAAATTATGCCAAGTAGCACTCCGCATCAAAAATTCTTTTTTATCATTTACCTACTCGAGGACGAGCAGGAATTAAGCTTGGGGATGCTTGATACGTCTCCAACGTATCTATATTTTTTGATTTCTCCATGCTATATTTTCTACTGTTTTGGGCAATATTGGGCTTTATTATCCACTTTTATATTATTTTTGGGACTAACCTATTAACCGAAGTCCCAACCCAGAATTGCTGTTTTTTGCCTATTTCAGTGTTTCGAAGAAAAGGAATATCAAACGAAGTCAAAACGAAACGAAATCAACTGGAGAAGTTATTTTTTGGAAGGAAAGCTACCAGAAAAGCTTGGAGTGCACGTCAGGAAAGAAGGGAGGTGCCCACGAGGGTGGGGGCGTGCCCCCTAGGGCGCGCCCCTGCCTCGTGGCCCCCCTTCGGTCCACCGACGTACTTCTTTCACCCATATATACCTACGTACCCTAAAACTTCCAAAATGGAGAATAGATTGGGAGTTCCGCTGCCGCAAGCCTCTGTAGCCACCAAAAACCAATCGGGAACTTGTTCCGGCACCCTGCCGGAGGGGGGAACCCTCACCGGTGGCCATATTCATCATCCCGGCGCTCTCCATGACGAGGAGGGAGTAATTCACTGAGGGAGTCCTGGATTAGGGGGTGTTCGGATAGCCGGACTATACCTTCAGCCGGACTCCAGGACTATGAAGATACAAGATTGAAGACTTCGTCCCGTGTCCGGATGGGACTTTCCTTGGCGTGGAAGGCAAGCTTGGCGATGCGGATATTCAAGATCTCCTACCATTGTAACCGACTTTGTGTAACCCTAACCCTCTTCGGTGTCTATATAAACCAGAGGGTTTAAGTCCGTAGGACAAGAACTTCATCATACAGCAATCAAACCATAGGCTAGCTTCTAGGGTTTAGCCTCCTTGATCTCGTGGTAGATCTACTCTTGTACTACCCATATCATCAATATTAATCAAGCAAGACATAGGGTTTTACCTCCATCAAGAGGGCCCGAACCTGGGTAAAACTTCGTGCCCCTTGTCTCCTGTTACCATCCGGCCTAGACGCACACTTCGGGACCCCCTACCCGAGATCCGCCAGTTTTGACACCGACATTGGTGCTTTCATTGAGAGTTCCTCTGTGTCGTCACTTTTGGGCCCGATGGCTCCTTCGATCATCTATAACGATGAAGTCCAGGGAGGGACTTTTCGCCCTGGACAGATCTTCGTCTTCGGCGGCTTCGCACTGCGGGCCAATTCGCTTGGCCACCTAGAGCAGATCGAAAGCTACGCCCCTGGCCATCAGGTCAGGTTTGGAAGATTAAACTACACGGCGGACATCCGCGGGGATTTGATCTTCGATGGATTCGAGCCACAGCCGAGCGCGCCGCACTGTCTCGAGGGGCATGATCTAGCTCTGCCGCCGAACAGTGCCCTGGAGGCCGCACACGCACCGGTTCCGACCCTTAATTCAGAGCCTATTGCGCCAATCGAGGATGAGCGGTTGGACGTCACCTCGGGGGCTGCGATCTCAAAGGCGATTGAGCCGAACGCCAGCCCCACGCTCCGCACGGCCCGTGACTCCGAGGAGCTGGATTCCTCTCCGAACTCCGAGCCCCCCGCGCCCCTGCCGATCGAATCCGATTGGGCGCCGATAATGGAGTTCACCGCCGCGGACATCTTTCAGCACTCGCCCTTCGGCGACATCCTGAACTCTCTGAAGTCTCTCTCTTTATCAGGAGAGCCCTGGCCGGACTACGGTCAGCAAGGATGGGATACGGGCGATGAAGAAATTCAAAGCCCACCCACCACCCACTTGGTAGCCACTGTCGACGATTTAACCGACGTGCTAGATTTCGACTCCGAAGACATCGACGGTATGGACGCCGATGCAGGAGACGATCAAGAACCAGCGCCTATAGGGCACTGGAAAGCCACCTCGTCATATGACATATACATGGTGGATACTCCAAAGGATGGAGATGGCGATGGAACAGCGGGGGATGACACCTCCAAGAAACAGCAAAAGCGCCGGCGTCAGCGGCGCCGCTCTAAATCCCGCCAAAGCAAAAACGGTGATTCCGGCACGGGAGATAATACTACCCCGGATAGCGCCGAAAAACACCCCCCCCAGCAAGATTCGGCACAGGAAGATGGCGAAGCCAGCCCTCATGAGAGAGCGGCAGACATAGAGGTTGAGGATGACCATTATATACCTCCCTCCGAAGATGAGGCAAGCCTCGACGATGACGAATTCGTCGTGCCATCAAATCCTGCCGAACAAGAGCGTTTTAAACGCAGGCTTATAGCCACGGCAAGCAGCCTCAAGAAAAAGCAGCAACAACTTAGAGCTGATCAAGATTTGCTAGTTGACAGATGGACTGAAATCCTTGCAGCCGAAGAGTATGAACTCGAACGCCCCTCCAAGAGTTACCCAAAGTGCAGGCCGCTACCCCGATCAGAGGAGGAAGCACCTACATCACCAGCGCACGACATGGCCGACCGGCCACCTCGCGGCCGCGACAGAGAGGCCTCTCGCCCATCCACCCAAGCCATGCCCCGACGCCGTTCAACTAAGGCACGGGAGAATGCGCCAGACCTGCGAGACGTACTGGAGGACAAGGCAAGGCAAACAAGATCGATCTACGGATCGCGTGGGCGCCCCACGGCACGTGACGGTGATCTTCATTCCGGATACAACAAATCCGGCCGGGCCGAACACAACAGACATAGCTCCTTCGAGCTGCGTCGTGATATAGCCCAGTATAGAGGCGCCGCACACCCACTATGCTTCACAGATGAAGTAATGGATCATAAAATCCCCGAGGGTTTCAAACTCGTAAACATCGAATCATATGATGGCACAACAGATCCTGCGGTATGGATTGAGGATTATCTCATTCATATCCACATGGCCCGCGGCGATGATCTACACGCCATCAAATACCTCCTGCTCAAACTTAAGGGACCGGCCCGGCATTGGCTTAACAGCTTGCCAGCAGACTCAATCAGTTCTTGGGAGGACCTGGAAGCCGCATTCCTCGAGAACTTCCAGGGCACTTATGTGCGACCACCGGATGCCGATGACTTAAGCCACATAATTTAGCAGCTAGAGAAATCGGCCAGGCAATTCTGGACACGGTTCCTAACAAAGAAAAACCAGATAGTCGACTGTCCGGACGCAGAGGCCCTAGCAGCCTTCAAGCGTAATATCCGCGACGAGTGGCTTGCCCGGCACCTGGGTCAGGAAAAGCCGAAATCCATGGCAGCCCTCACGACACTCATGACCCGCTTTTGCGCGGGAGAAGACAGCTGGCTCGCTCGCAGTAACAACTTAGCAAAGAACCCTGGTAATTCGGATACCAAGGACAAAAGTGGCAGGACAGGCCGGAACAAGCAAAAGCGTCACGTTAGCAGCGACAGCAACGAGGACACGACAGTTAATGCCGGATTCAGAGGCTATAAATCCGGTCAGCGGAAAAAGCCATTTAAAAAGAATACTCAGGGCCCATCTAGTTTGGAGCGAATACTCGACCGCTTGTGCCAGATACATGGCACCCCCGAAAAGCCAGCCAATCACACGAACAGGGATTGTTGGGTGTTCAAGCAGGCAGGCAAGCTAAGAGCTGAAAATAAGGACAAGGGGCTGCATAGCGATTACGAGGAGGAGCCCAGGCCGCCGAACAACAGTGGACAGAAGGGTTTTCCCCCACAAGTGTGGACGGTGAACATGATATACGCAACCCACATTCCCAAGAGGGAGCGGAAGCATGCGCTACGGGACGTATACGCGATGGAGCCAGTCGCCCCAAAGTTCAACCCATGGTCCTCCTGCCCGATCACTTTCGATCGAAGGGACCACCCCACTAGCATTAAAGGCGTTATACCAGGTGTAGAGGCCAACTGCACAGGCTCAGTAACACTTGAAGTGGTCTTCGGATCTCCGGATAATTTCCAAAGCGAAGAGTTAATCTTCGATATAGTCCCGTTTCGCAGTGGCTATCACGCCCTGCTCGGGTGAACCGCATTTGCAAAGTTCAATGCAGTGTCGCACTACGCATATCTCAAGCTCAAGATGCTCGGCCCTCGAGGAGTAATTACGGTCAATGGAAACACCGAGCGCTCCCTCCGAATGGAGGAGCACACGGCGGCCCTCGCAGCGAAAGTACAAAGCAGCCTTTTTAGGCAATTCTCCAGTCCGGCCGTTAAAAAGCCGGACATTGTCAAGCGCGCCGGGAGTAACCTACAACAAGACCGCCTGGCACGTTCGGAGTAGGCGTAGCAATGCGGCCCCAACCCCAGCCCTCGCGACATAGCGAAACCAGTGCTTCACGTACATAACTACGCTCTTGAAATACCATGGGCGCAGGGGAAGGGGCACAATCACGGCGAGCCCAAACATGGCCTAAACCGTACTAGGGGCTGCCGAATCCTTTTTTAATCTTTTCTTACTTTCAGGACTCCATACTTCGGACGACCTGTTCGGCAATTCAACTGCCGCACAAACGATGCAAGATCCAGGGAAGCAGACAAGCCATGCCGCACAATGGAACTCCCAGGTGGTCTCTGTTACGAGCAGTATACCTGTTTTGAATACAATTCCGCGGCTTGCCCCTGGCCAGGACATGTTAAATAGTCCAATATCTTTTTCTTATCGCACTACTTGTATCGTTCTGCTTTGATAGCAGCCTTTCTATAAACAATGCATAGCTTTTTGTCTATTTTTTGCATTATCCTCTTTTCATATATATGTTTATTAATGACATGTTGCAACCATACACCGTGATACGGCAAACACACCAGGGGCTTCAGTACCCCTCAATATGGTGTGAGAAGTTTGTACACTTTCACAAGTGCGGCACCCCGAACTTATAGCACTATATGCATCGGCTCCGAATCATGATTTGGGTCAATAGTTGGGTTTGCCCGGCTCCTATGTTTTGGTGCCTTACGTTCCTCTATATCGGCTAAGGTAGCACTAGGAGAACCACTGCGATTGTGCCCCAGTTGAGCTGGGCTAAGCACCTCAGTGGAGAAAGCTAAAACTAACTGTCATGATGAGGCGAGAGACCGGTCGCTGTTCAAGAGGTTTTTCGAGTCCCTAAAGACTTATGCCGCTTCGGGCGAGGAGCCGGCTTTGTCCGGCCAAGGCGTGGATAGCGCCCCGAACTCGGTCTTCCGAACTAGGGGCTTCGCCGAAATTTAAAATTATAGAGTTCTATGGCTAAGTGAGAGTGTTCAAGCATTATAGTCCGATTGCCTGGTTCGTTGTGCTGAGCGCCTCCCTCGAAGGACCCAAATATGGGAAAAAGAGCGCTCAGGTTTATCCCGAACACCCCAGCACTAGTGGCATGGGGGCAGAAGCCGACGACTAGCCATCTCTCAATTTTTGATAAACGGCCGCACAGAAAGTAATATTTTAAATTCAACAAGCATTGCTTAGCGCATATGAACACGTTTTCAGCGCACAGGATAAAAACGAGTGAGTTCATTCAAAAATTACTTCCTTGGTACATTCATCCGCCATAAGGCGGGCTCCCGGCAGAACATCCCTATAATAGTCCTCGGGCTTGCGATGCTCCTTCCCCGGCATCGGCCCATCCCTCACAAGCTTCTCACCGTCCAGCTTACCCCAGTGCACCTTTGCACGGGCAAGGGCCCTATGGGTACCTTCGATGCAAACGGAGTGCTTGATAACCTCGAGCCTGGGACAGGCCTCCACCAGCCGCCACAACAGCCCGAAGTAGCTCCCTGGCAGGGCCTCTCCAGGCCACAGCCAAACTATGAAGCCCTTCATGGCCTGTTCGGCCGCCTTGTGAAGCTCGACCAGCTGCTTTAGCTGGTCGCTCAAAGGCACAGGGTGTCCGGCCTCAGCATACTGGGACCAGAACACCTTCTCCGTCGAGCTGCCCTCTTCGGCTCGGTAGAATGCGGCGGCATCGGATACACTACGGGGAAGATCTGCGAATGCCCCTGGAGAGCTCCGGATTCGGGTAAGTAACAAGTAGTTTACTTTTATATTTCTACTTTGCATAAAGAATGCCTTACCCGCCGCTATCTTTTTCACCGCATCCAACTCCTGGAGGGCCTTTTGGGCTTCGGCCTTGGAAGACTTTGCAGTTTCAAGGGCCGCCGCGAGCTCGGACGCTTGCGTCTTTGACTCAAGCTCCAAACTCTCATGTTTTTTCATGAGAGCCTAAAGCTCTTGCTGCATCTCGCCGACCTGGGCCTCAAGTTTCTCTCGCTCGGTGCGCTCCGCGGCCGCTTTCTTTTCGGCCTCGGACAGCGCCTGCTTGAGGGTCGCCACCTCAGTCGTGGCCCCTATAATAAGCATTACAATCCTGTCATTTTTTGCAGTTGCGTGTTTTTATAGACACTTTTTCTGTAAGGTATCTCTTACCTTCTTTCTCCTCGAGCTGCCGCTTGGCAAGGCCGAGCCCTTGCTCGGTCCGCTCGAGGCCCTGTTTCAGGGCACCGACCTCCGCAGTCAGTGCGGCGGTGACTTTTTTATTAGACTCCTGCGAATATTGATAGATCCTCTATTTGGCTTTTCTTTCCGAACGCCAAACAGAGCATCAGGGGCTACTGTCTATGTGATAACATTTTTACATATTTTTACTTACCTCAAAGCCTGTTAGAAGGCTAGCACAAGCTTCAGTCAGTCCGCTCTTGGCGGACTGAACCTTCTGGATCACCGTACTCATGATAGTACGGTGCTCCTCGTCGATGGAGGCGCCCTTAAGCACCTCCAGTAGATTACCCGGCGACTCTGGTTGGACGGAGGCCGCCGGCTCATTAGGCTTGCCCCTCTTGACAGGAGTTCGCATGCCACGGTCCGGAACCGTTGAAGATTCCGGCGCGGTGTCCGGCTCAAAGCCAGACTTGGAGCCCTGGGGGGTCTTGTCCCCTTTACTCCTGGAGTCCGGGAGGTCGCCTTGCGGCTCCTCCAGGACCACCTCCTCTTGCCACGGAGCTTGTCGCGACGCCACTTCGGCGTCGTCAGCCGTGCGGGGGGAGACAGCGGGCGGAACTGAATTCACGTCCGATGAATCCAGGGAGCCACTCGATGACTCGTCGAGCCCGTCCTTGGGCGGGCTGCATAAGTATATTCGACATTAGGGAAAGCTGTGCAAACAAAGGAATATTATGAGTTACTCTGATATCCGAATACTTACGATGCCGCCGGACGCTTGGCCCTGTCCGGCCACTCCTTGTCGTGCTCGTCGGCGTCAGGGGAGTAGTCTGGCGGTGGGGTCTTCCTCTTCTTGGACCCTTCGGCCTCCCCCGTTGGGGCGGCCTTCCTCTTCTTTCCTCCCCCTGCTGGAGGGGGAGAGGTTTCTTCTTCCTCCTCCTCGTCTTCACGGGAGGAGTGCGTCTCGGATTCATCGGATGACGAGTCCGGCACCACCATATGCCGGGCACTCTTTCGAGTCCCCATGGCCTTCTTCTTCTTGGCCTTCTTCTCTGGCACCACATAAGGTGCCAGAGCCAGCAGCTTCGCTAGGTGAGCAGGGGCTGGGTCTTCGAGCAAGGGAGCCGGACAGTTAATTGGTCCGGACTTCGCCTGCCAAGCCTGTCAAAGGTAAGGGAGTTTAGATCCCGCATAGAGTCAAACTATGGAAAAACTTAAACATCCTGTAAAAGTTGAAAGTGGCTTACCTCGCTAGCGTGACGCTGCGAGCTGTATCCGCGGTCCTCGGAAGCGGATGCGGGAGCCTCGGCGCCTTTGGTTAGCACCTTCCAGACGCCTTCATACGTCGTGTCGAAGAGCCTGTTAAGGGTTTGGTGCTGCGCCGGGTCGAACTCCCATAGGTTAAAGTCCCGTTGTTGACACGGGAGGATCCGGTGGACGAGCATAACCTGGACTATATTAACAAGCTTGATTGGCTTGTTCACCAGGGACTAGATGCATGTCTGCAGTCCGGTCACCTCTTTTTCGTCGCCCACGACAGGCCCGTCTCTTTCCAGGACATAAGCCGTGTGGGGGGTCCGGATCGGAACTCAGGGGCCGCGATCCATTTCGGATCGTGCGGCTCGGTGATGTAAAACCACCCGGATTGCCACCCCTTCAGGGTCTCCACGAAGGAGCCCTCGAGCCATAGGACATTGGCCATCTTGCCCGCCATGGCGCCTCCGCACTCCGCCTGGCTGCCGCGCACCACCTTGGGCTTGACGTTGAAGGTCTTGAGCCAGAGGCCGAAATGGGGGCGGATGCGGAGGAAAGCCTCGCACACGACGATAAACGCCGAGATGTTGAGGACGAAGTTCGGGGCCAGATCGTGGAAATCCAGGCCGTAGTAGAACATGAGCCCCCGGACAAATGGGTGGAGTGGAAAACCCAGTCCGCGGAGGAAGTGGGGAAGGAATACTATCCTCTCATGGGGCCTTGGGGTGGGAAGAAGCTGCCCCTCCTCGGGAAGCCGGTGCGCGATGTCTTTGGACAAGTATCCGGCCTTCCTTAGCTTTTTGACATGGCCGTCCGTGAAGGAGGAGACGATCCACTTGCCTCCCGCTCCGGACATTGCTGGCGAAGGTTGAGGTGTGAAGTGCGGGCTTGGGCGCTGGAGCTCGAGTGCGCGGAAGATGGATAGGCAAAGGAGGAAGAAGGCGTAGGTAAAAAGGTGGATCCTTATCCCCTTATATGGTCGGATGCGGCTATGCGTCCCCACCAGCCTAGTAAAACTCGCTTGCCTCCCAAGCGCCGTGATAAATGGCGCGGTTAGGTTACCCACGTCCGTATTGATGAGAATCCCGTAAATGAGGGACACGATCTCTGCTTTGACAAGACGTGCCAAGGAAACCGCCTCGCAAAACATGCTGAGGTGGAAAAGTAAAAACGATTCGAGTAAAAGACTTGGCCGTAGTGTGATGTCATGCTGCGGAATGCGTCAGCAGATTAGATTTGTGTTAATATTATTCTCTCTATGGCAATATCTGGAAAGTTATTTTGCAGAGCCGGACACTATCCTTGGTGTTTAAAATCTTCTTGAAGAACTTGGAGGAGGAACCCGCCTTGCAATGCCGAAGACAATCTGCGCGCCGGACTCGTCGTCATTGAAGCCTGGTTCAGGGGCTACTGAGGGAGTCCTGGATTAGGGGGTGTTCGGATAGCCGGACTCCAGGACTATGAAGATACAAGATTGAAGACTTCGTCCCGTGTCCGGATGGGACTTTCCTTGGCGTGGAAGGCAAGCTTGGCGATGCGGATATTCAAGATCTCCTACCATTGTAACCGACTTTGTGTAACTCTAACCCTGTCCGGTGTCTATATAAACCGGAGGGTTTTAGTCCGTAGGACAAGATCTTCATCATACAACAATCATACCATATGCTAGCTTCTAGGGTTTAGCCTCCTTGATCTCGTGGTAGATCTACTCTTGTACTACCCATATCATCAATATTAATCAAGCAGGACGTAGGGTTTTACCTCCATCAAGAGGGCCCGAACCTGGGTAAAACTTCGTGTCCCTTGTCTCCTGTTACCATCCAGCCTAAACGCACATTTCGGGGCTGAGGGTATGTACCAGTAGCTATGTGTTTGATATCTCTCTCTCTCTCTCTCTCGTGTTCTTGATTTGGCACGATCTTGATGTATCGCGAGCTTTGCTATTATAGTTGGATCTTATGTTGCTTCTCCCCCTCTTCTCTCTTGTAATGGATTGAGTTTTCCCTATGAAGTAATCTTATCGGATTGAGTCTTTAAAGACTTGAGAACACTTAATGTACGTCTTGCCGTGCGTATCTGTGGTGACAATGGGATATCACGTGATTCACTTGATGTATGTTTTGGTGATCAACTTGTGGGTTCCGCCCATGAACCTATGCATAGGGGTTGGAAGACGTTTTTGTCTTGATTCTCTGGTAGAAACTCTTGGGCACTCTTTGAGGTTCTTTGTGTTGGATTGAATAGATGAATCTGAGATTGTGTGATGCATATAGTATAATCATACCCATGGATACTTGAGGTGACATTGGAGTATCTAGGTGACATTAGGGTTTTGGTTGATTTGTGTCTTAAGGTGTTATTCTAGTATGAACTCTAGGGCTGTTTGTGACACTTATAGGAATAGCCCAATGGATTGATTGGAAATAATAACTTCGAGGTGGTTTCGTACCCTACCATAATCTCTTCGTTTGTTCTACGCTATTAGTGTCTTTGGAGTGACTCTTTGTTGCATGTTGAGGGATAGTTATATGATCCAATTATGTTATTATTGTTGAGAAAACTTGCACAAGTGAAAGTATGAACCCTAGGCCTTGTTTCCTATCATTGCAATACCGTTTATGCTCACTTTTATCTTTAGTTACCTTGCTGTTTTTATATTTTCAGATTACAAAAACCTATATCTACCATCCATATTGCACTTGTATCACCATCTCTTCGCCGAACTAGTGCACCTATACAATTTACTATTGTATTGGGTGTGTTGGGGACACAAGAGACTCTTTGTTATTTGGTTGCAGGGTTGTTTGAGAGAGACTATCTTCATCCTACGCCTCCCACGGATTGATAAACCTTAGGTCATCCACTTGAGGGAAACTTGCTACTGTCCTACAAACCTCTGCTCTTGGAG
Organism: Aegilops umbellulata; assembly: GCA_032464435.1. NCBI lineage: Eukaryota > Viridiplantae > Streptophyta > Magnoliopsida > Poales > Poaceae > Aegilops > Aegilops umbellulata. The sequence continues at coordinate 13,626,230 of CP136057.1, forward strand.
GCCCAACAACGTCTACCAGAAGATGGTTGTGTAGTAGACATCAGGTCGCTACAAGTAAATATACTCCAATAAGGGTTTACTCCACCGGATACTCCACTATTTTTAGGGGATCGGTTTGAAATGGCCTTAGTGCGTGGAGTTAGTGGGTAGTGGAGTACAACGTGAGGCCGTGTGTGGTGGCTGGCATGGGTACGTTGGAGTCACTTTTATAGGATACTATATAAGGGATCAGATGAAAGAGAAAAAGGTTGGCGCCATGATGGCTATAGCGACGTGTTTGGTTGCCTTCGTTTCCCTCAACCAAGCCCGCGCGGAAAGTTTGTGGCCCGTTTGGTTGCTCATATACACTGTTGGGCCTGCATCACATGAAGTTTAAAGGGCCTCTAGGCTTGGCTCGCTGGGAACACTCAGATTGGCAGTTTCTCTAGAGCCAGGACGCTCGATGCACGGGGGCAGCAGCGACTGCATGCGCGAAGCCATGCTCGAGAAGCCGTGTTGCTTCCTGAAGCGCCGACATTTATTACCCTCACCGCCTTCTCACCGCTTTCCATCCCCTCTCCCCTCTCTCACCGGCAGCGGTGGCGGCGACTGTGTTCAGCAGATTGGAGAAGAGCAAGATGACCTCCGGCCCCTTCACCGGCATCCGCATCATCACCTCCGGCACGACAATGATGGTAAGCACTTTTTCACCTCCTCACATACGCATTCACACTCGATCCGTGTTTAGGTTTGATCCGGGTTAGGGTGATGGGGAATGGGGGTAAATAGCCATAGGAGTGATCATAACATCATCATGAGTTCGTAGCACCAATGGATTTGAGGTTATCGATCGGGATTGAGTACAAGGGTAATGTGGGTTGGGGCTAAATCTTACACAATAGTTCTAGATCTTAGCCTCGACTACCCTGGAGGCGTTTGGAGCGGCAGGTACCCTTGCCCTTGTTCTTCTCCTCGAGCTTCACCACCATCTCTTCTTCCTCGTCAGAGTCCAGATCGATTGGTATGCTTCAGTGTCCTGGCTCCGGTGCCCTTATAACTATTGCCACCGGAACTTCTTCTACCACCTCCATCGCTACCGCTTCTTGTTCCTCCTCCACCGCCACCACAGTCCCTATAATGAAGTGCGCTATGGCAAGATGGCCACGAGGACGCCTGTACTCTCTGTACTTTGTCCACCTTGACCTCTGTCGGGCGTCGCCGGTGTCGGCCTGATTCATGGCCCAACGAAGGATGTAGAGTGACATAGCGCCCTTCACTGGGTCAGGAATCAACGTCTTCAACTCCTCTGATGTTGCCTTCTTGAGCACCGCGTCCGACTCTTTCTGCATGTCTGCCATGCTGGTGAAGTTGTAGTAGACTTCCATGGTGTTCTCGAACTTGGTGCAGTCACCGAGTGAGCATCCGAGGAAGAAAGCCCTCCATCCAATGCCCCAAGGGAAGGGATTGGAGTTGCTGCTGGAGTTCATGGCTCTAGATAGGAGGGAGAGTGAGAGACAGAGAGATGTCTGAGAGAGATGGTGGGTAAGTAGTGACCATGAGGATGTGTAAATAAAGGTGTTATGGACAATAGATTTTAATGGCGATCAACCTCGGAACTTTGTGCTCTTCATAATGCGCGCTCTTCGTAATGCAAATCGACATGGACAACAAGGGCAAGGAGGTGGTGCTGCCCATTGACAAGGGCAAGGAGGTGGTGCAGCTCATGGAGGTTGGGCCGATCACGCCCGAGGGGGTGGCCATGGACGAAGACCTGGTGCCGGAGGATCCCCCTAGCGGCAAGCATCGTAACTATGGCCACTACCATAAGGAGGAATGTCCAACCCACTTCTGCAAGGTTATCCTTTCCCCTCAGCTTGAGTGCATCCCGATGCCCCTGGACTTCACCAAGCACTTCCCGGCGGTGCCGCATGAGTTCAAGCTCGGGACCAACACTAGCGGCTCATGGAGGGTGACCGTCCGGCTGATGGACGACATGGTGATCCTTGATAACCCACAAGTATAGGGGATCACAACAGCTTTCGAGGGTAGAGTATTCAACCCAAATTTATTGATTCGACATAAGGGGAGCCAAAGAATATTCTCAAGTATTAGCAGTTGAGCTGTCAATTCAACCACACCTGGAAACTTAGTATCTGCAGCAAAGTGTCTAGTAGAAAATTAACATGATAGTGGTGGTAACGGTAACAAAAGAGCAATGAAAGCAAAAGTTATATTTTTGGTATTTTGTAGTGATTGTAACAGTAGCAACAGGAAAGTAAATAAGCGTAAACTAGTATATGGAAAGCTCGTAGGCATTGGACCGGTGATGGATAATTATGCCGGATGCGGTTCATCATGTAACAGTCATAACATAGGGTGACACAGAACTAGCTCCAATTCATCAATGCAATGTAGGCATGTATTCTGAATATAGTCATACGTGCTTATGGAAAAGAACTTGCATGACATGTTTTGTCCTACCCTCCCGTGGCAGCGGGGTCCTATTGGAAACTAAGGGATATTAAGGCCTCCTTTTAATAGAGAACCAGAACAAAGCATTAGCACATAGTGAATACATGAACTCCTCAAACTAAGGTCATCACCGAGAGTGGTCCCGATTATTGTCACTTCGGGGTTGCCAGATCATAACACATAGTAGGTGACTATAGACTTGCAAGATAGGATCAAGAACACACATATATTCATGAAAACATAATAGGTTCAGATCTGAAATCATGGCACTCGGGCCCTAGTGACAAGCATTAAGCATAGCAAAGTCATAGCAACATCAATCTCAAAACATAGTGGATACTAGGGATCAAACCCTAACAAAACTAACTCGATTACATGATAGATCTCATCCAACCCCCATCACCGTCTAGCAAGCCTATGATGGAATTACTCACTCACGGCGGTGAGCATCATGAAATTGGTGATGGAGGATGGTTCATGATGACAACGGCGACGAATCCCCCTCTTCGGAGCCCCGAACGGACTCCAGATCAGCCCTCCCGAGAAGTTTTAGGGCTTGGCGGCGGCTCCGTATCATAAAACGCAATGATTTCTTCTCCTTTATTTTTTTTCTCCCCGAAAGCAAATATATAGAGTTGGAGTTGGCGTCGGAGGAGCTCCAGGGGGCCCACAAGGTAGGGGGCGCGCCCTAGGGGGGGCGCCCCCACCCTCGTGGACAGGGTGTGGGGCCCCTGGTCTTCATATTTCGCAAGGATTTTTTATTATTTTTAACTTGACGTTCTGTGGAGTTTCAGGTCATTCCGAGAACTTTTGCTTTCTGCACATAAAACAACAATTCTGCTGAAAACAGCGTCAGTCCGGGTTAGTTCCATTCAAATCATACAAGTTAGAATCCAAAACAAGGGCAAACGTGTTTGGAAAAGTAGATACGACGGAGACGTATCAACTCCCCCAAGCTTAAACTATTGCTTGTCCTCAAGCAATTCAGTTGACAAACTGGAAGATAAAGAAAAACTTTTACAAACTCTGTTTGCTCTTATTGTTGTAAATATATCAAGCCAGCATTCAAGTTTTCAGCAAAGATTATAACTAACCACATTTACAATAATTCTCAGATCTCATGTTTACTCATATCAATAGCATAATCAACTAGTGAGTTATAATAATAAATCTCGGATGACAACACTTTCTCAAAACAATCACAATATAATATAACAAGATTGTATTTTGCTAGCCCTTTCTGAGACCGCAAAACATAAATGCAGAGCACCTTTAAAGATCAAGGACTGACTAGACATTGTAATTCATGGTAAAAGAGATCCAGTCATAGTCATACCCAATATAAATTAACAGTAATGGATGCAAATGACAGCTGTGCTCTCCAGCTAGTGCTTTTAATCAGAGGGTGATGACTCAACATAAAAGTAAATGGATAGGCCCTTCGCAGAGGGAAGCAGGGATTTGTAGAGGTGCCAGAGCTCGGTTTTGAAATAGAGATAAATAATATTTTGAGCGGCATACTTTCATTGTCAACATAACAACTAAGAGATGGCGATATCTTCCATGCCACACACATTATAGGCGGCTCCCAAACAGAATGCTAAAGTTTATACTCCCCCTCCACCAACAAGCATCAATCCATGGCTTGCTCGAAACAACGAGTGCCTCCAACTAACATCAGGTCCCAGGGGGAGTTTTGTTTGCAATTAATTTTGATTTAGTTTGCATAAAGCATGGGACTGGGCATCCCGGTGACCAGCTATTTTCTCGTGAGTGAGGAGCGAAGTCCACTCCTCTTGAGAATAACCCGCCTAACATGGAAGATAAGGGCAGCCCTAGTTGATACATGAGCTATTCGAGCCTACAAAACAGAATGTTTATTTGAAGGTTTAGAGTTTTGCACATACAAATTTACTTGGAATGGAAGGTAGATACCGCATATAGGAAGGTATGGTGGACTTGTCTGGAATAACTTTGGGGTTTAAGGGATTGGATGCACAAGCAGTATTTTTTTGACAGAAAGACTGTAAGGGAACCCCTTACAGTATAATTGGTGCAACAAACCCAAATTGCAAGTACCATGCCTTGAACTTGGGTAGGTGGGAAGGCATCAGCCCCTTCCCACCACTAGGCTATGCCTTAGTCTGCACACATCAGCCCCTTCCCACCACAAGCAGTATTCCCGCTTAGTACAAGTGAAGGCTAGCAAAAGACTGGGAAGCGACCAACTAGAGAGCGACAACAGCCAGGAACACACATTAAAATTAATGAACATTGGATGCAAGCATGAGTAGGATATAATCCACCATGAACATAAATATCGTGAAGACTATGTTGATTTTTTTTAACTACATGCGTGAACATGTGCCAAGTCAAGTCACTTAAATCAAAAAAATAGAACTATTTACACGGGAAAGCTCCCAACAAGCAAAAGAAGAACGGGAAATATTTTTGGGTTTTCTTTTCAATTATTACTACTACAGCAGGAAAAGTAAACTACTACTAATTTTTTGGTTTTTCTTAAGGTTTATTGAACACACAAGAAGAAAGCAACAAAAAGAAAATAAACTAGCATGGATATTACAGTGAAAGAGTATGAGCACCGACGTCTAGCAATGAGTGTGTGTGAACATAAATGTAATGTCCGTGAGAAATACGTACTCCCCCAAGCTTAGGCTTTTGGCCTAAGTTGGTTTATTGCCAGGGATAGCCTGGCTGATACCCGTAGGTGTAGCTGGGGTCGTACTGCGACGAAGAAGACTCTGACTACCATTGGCTGACAGCCATCTCCGGATCCCAAGAATAAACAGACTGTCGTGGAGGCTCATCTTGTGGTTCCGGTTCCGGGGCTTGTGCAGGATTCCGGTAGGCTTGGACGGCAGCCCACGTAACGAGATAAGGTCGTTCAAAATTAAATAAGGAAGGAGCAGGCAAGGTAATAGTTTCGGGATGATGTTTATGAAAGAATAGTTTATATTTGAGCTCTCCTTCCCCGCCCTTAACAATAAAATCATGTGCTAGCATACTCTTATAATCTAAATAAGCACTAGGCAACAATTTTTCTTCTTTCTCATGAAGCCTAATAGGTATGTTAAAATGTGCAGCGAGGCATGAAGCATATATGCCTCCAAAGATGGGACCCTTAGTACGGTTCATACTCAACCGTCTAGCAATAATTCCGCCCATACTAACGGTGTTATCGTGGTATAAACCATGGAACAAAATAATAATATCAGGAACACTAAGGTTTCCACAGTTTCCACGACCAATCAAGCAACGACTAGCAAATATGGCAAAATAGCGTAAAACAGGAAAATGTATGCTAGTGATTCTTGCATCAGAAACCTTCGTGGTTTCTCCCACAGTGATGGTGTTAATGAATGCTTCCACCTCTTTACGATGTGGTTCCTCTAAGGTGCCCTCAGGGGGTATGTTGCAGGCTTTGCAAAATTCAGCTTATGGCATCTTTTTAGCAACGTCATATAAATGAAACTCTACTGAAGGAGGTGATTCCTTAGGGAAAAAGTAGAAGTTTTGCACAAAAGTATTTGTGAGTAAGAGATACTGATGACGTTGGTCGCGGAGGAAGTCGGTGAGGCCGGCATTCTCAATCAATGAATAGAAATCCTCATAAATCCCGGCTCGTCTCAAGAAGTCATCGGAAGGCCATTCACACGGCCGGACCTCCGTGGTACGAGGCAAATTATATTTGGGCCTCTGTACTTCTTCATTTTAATTTTCCTTCGAGCTTCGGCTCGATGAGCCCCTCAAAAGTCTTTTCATCATTTTCTGAAATATTCTGAAATTTTTAGTAACTTCAAGCAAAAGTGAACAAAGCTCAACAAAATTGATAGCAACAACTCCTACAAGTGCCTAGAGCCTATATCAAGCATTAGAACTACTTGGAGCCATATAAATTTGACATGCAAGCTCAAGAACATGGTCACCTATGCAGCACAAATTTGCAAAGAATAAAGCACTAGAACCAAAACTAATTGGACCAATGGAGGAGTCACATACCAAGGAACAATCTCCCCAAGCAGTTTTGTGAGAGGTGCTTTGAGCAAGGAGATCGAAAATCACAGCAAAGTGAGCTAGAACTCATGCTTGAACCAGATATCCGTGTTTGTATGAGGAAGAAGAAGAGGATGGGTGCATGAATAAGTGGAGGAGGGCCACCGTGGGCCCACGAGGCAGGGGGCACGCCCTTCACCCTCGTGGCCAGGTGGCAGCTCCCCCCGCGGTGATTTCAGTACCATAAATCCTCAAATATTCCCAAAAAAATCATATTAAATTGGCATGGCATTTGGAGGACTTTTATTTTCAGGATATTTTTATATTGCACGGATAAATCAGGAAGGGATAATTGATTTTATGCCCCTAGTTGGGTCACACTCGGCAGGTTTACCCCTAGTTTCCAAAAACACTTGTTCCTACCCAAGCCACTTTGCTCCTCTTATGCTTTTGCCCTTTGACCGTTTGACCATCACTTTGAAAGCTTCATAAAAAATTCATACCAACTCAGAAAAATTCAAATAAGATATTAAAATGTTCAGAAAAGCATCACCTATATGTGCATGTCATTTGCATTCATGAAAAAAGTGTTGGCCAGTCCCCATCTTAGTTTTAGCTCATATGATCGTAGCATGAACAGTAAAATCTCAAAAAAACTAAAAATTCTAAAAAAAATTGGTGGCAAACTTTGACCAATGTTTTGAGTGCTTGCCAAGTTTCATAAGGGAATGACATTCATGGAATTCATGGCAAAAAAACAAAAATCAATGCTCCAAAATTTCATTTGTTTTTCAGGACTTCCACGAATGTCATTCCCTTATGAAACTTGGCAAGCACTCAAAACATTGGTCAAAGTTTGCCACCAAATTTTTCTAGAAGTTTTAGATTTTTTTAGATTTTACTGTTCATGCTAAGATCATATGAGCTAAAACTGATAAGGGGACTAGCCAACACTTTTTAATGAATGCAAATGACATGCACATATAGGTGATGCTTTTCTGAATATTTTGATATATTGTTTGAATTTTTCTGAGTTAGTATGAATTTTTTATGAAGTTTTCAAAGTGATGGTCAAACGGTCAAAGGGCAAAAGCATAAGAGTAGCAAAGTGGTTTGGGCAGGAACAAGTGTTTTCGAAAACTAGGGGTAAACCTGCCGAGTGGGACACAACTAAGGGCACCAAATTAATTATCCCAATCAGGAAACAGACAGAAAAATACTATTTTTGCTTTATTTCGACTAAATAACAGAAAGTATAAACAGGGTGCAGAAGGTTGTGCCTTCTAGTTTCATCCATCTCATGCTCATCAAAAGGAATCCACTAACAAGGTTGATCAAGTCTTGTTAACGAACTCATTCCGAATAACATGAAACCGGAGAAATTTCGAATAGCACTATGTTACCTCAACGGGGATATGCACATCCCCAATAATAAGTATATCATATTTCTTCTTGACAGTAGGAAGAGGAAATTCGAAACCTCCAAATATAATCGATGGAATTTTTCCAATAGAGTTGATACTATGAACTTGAGGTTGTTTCCTCAGAAAGTGTACCGTATGCTCATTACCATTAACATGAAAAGTGACATTGCCTTTGTTGCAATCAATAACAGCCCCTGCAGTATTCAGAAAAGGTCTTCCAAGAATAATAGACATACTATCGTCCTCGGGAATATCAAGAATAACAAGGTCCGTTAAAATATTAACGTTTGCAACCACAATAGGCACATCCTCACAAATACCGACGGATATAGCAGTTGATTTATCAGCCATTTACAAAGATATTTCTGTAGGTGTCAACTTATTCAAGTCAAGTCTACGATATAAAGAGAGAGGCATAACACTAACACCGGCTCCAAGATCACATAAAGCAGTTTTAAAATAGTTTCTTTTGATGGAGCATGGTATAGTAGGTACTCCTGGATCTCCAAGTTTCTTTGCTATTCCACCCTTAAAAGTATAGTTAGCAAGCATGGTGGAAATTTCAGCTTCCGGTATCTTTCTTTTATTAGTGACAATATCTTTCATATATTTAGCATAAGGATTCATTTTGAGCATATCAGTCAAACGCATACACAAAAAGATAGGTCTAATCATTTCAGCAAAGCACTCAAAATCCTTATCATCCTTTTTCTTGGATGGTTTCTGGGGAAAAGGCATGGGTTTCTGAAACAAAGGATCTCTTTCTTTACCATGTTTCCTAGCAACAAAGTCTCTCTTATCATAACGTTGATTCTTTGATTGTGGGTTATCAAGATCAACAGCAGGTTCAACTTCTACATCATTATCCTTACTAGGTTGAGCATCATCATGAACATCATCATTAACATTTTCACTAGGTGCATGTTCATTACCAGACTGTGTTTCAGCATCAGACATAGATATATCATTTGGATTTTCAGGTGGATCAGCAATAGGTTCACTAGAAGTTTGCAGAGTCCTATCATTTTTCTTTTTCTTCTTTTTAGAAGAACTAGATACATCAATATTATTTCTCTGAGAATCTTGCTCAATTCTCCTAGGGTGGCCTTTAGGATACAAAGGTTCCCGAGTCATTCTACCAGTTCTAGTAGCCACTCTAACAGCATAATCATTTTTCTTACTATTCATTTCATTGAGCAATTCTTTTTGAGCCTTAAGTACTTGTTCTACTTGAGTGGTAACCATAGAAGCATGTTTGCTAACAAGTTTAAGTTCACCTCTAATATTAGCCATATAATCACCCAAGTGCTTAATCATATAAGTATTCTGTTTTAATTGTCTACCAAAATAAGCATTGAAGTCTTCTTGCTTAAACATAAAGTTATCGAACTCATCCAAGCACTGACTAGCAATTTTAGTAGGAGGGATTTCAGCTTTATCATATCTATAGAGAGAATTTACCTTTACTACCTGTGTCGGGTTATCAGGATCAGGAGGTTCTTCAATAGGTAATGGATCAAGATCATATGTTTCTTCAACAGGCGGTAAATTAAGACCATGTATTTCTTCAATAGGAGGTAAATTCTTAACATCTTCAGCTTTAATACCTTTTTCTTTCATAGATTTCTTTGCCTCTTGCATATCTTCGGTACTGAGAAATAGAACACCTCTCTTCTTCGGAGTTGGTTTAGAAATAGGATCATTAATTGGAGCAGGAGCTGGCTCAGGAGCTAGCTTAGGAGGTGCCCAATTATTTTCATTTGTCAACATATTATTCAATAGAATTTCAGCTTCATCTGGTGTTCTTTCCCTGAAAAGAGAACCAACACAACTATCCAGGTAATCTCTGGAAGCATCGCTTAGTCCATTATAAAAGATATCAAGTATTTCATTTTTCTTAAGAGGATGATCAGGCAAAGCATTAAGTAACTTGAGAAGCCTCCCCCAAGCTTGTGGGAGACTCTCTTGTTCAATTTGCACAAAGTTGTATATTTCCTTTAAAGCAGCTTATTTCTTATGAGCAGGGAAATATTTAGCAGAGAAGTAATAAATCATATCCTGGGGGCTACGCACACAACCAGGATCAAGAGAATTAAACCATATCTTAGCATCACCCTTTAATGAGAACGGAAATATTTTAAGGATATAAAAGTAACGAGATCTCTCATCATTTGTGAATAGGGTGGCTATATCATTTAATTTAGTAAGATGTGCCACAACAGTTTCAGATTCATAGCCATGGAAAGGATCAGATTCAACCAAAGTAATTATATCAGGATCAACAGAGAATTCATAATCCTTATCGGGAACACAAATAGGTGAAGTAGCAAAAGCAGGGCCATGCCTCATTTTATCTCTAAGTGATTCCTTGTTCCATTTAATTAATACCCTCTTAAGTTCACGACTATCTCTGCAAGCTAAAATAGCGGCAGAAGATTCCATATAAAAAACATAACCTTCAGGAATAACATGCCTATCTTCATCATCACTTTCATCAATATAATCAGATTCAATAATTTATTTCTCTCTAGCCCTAGCAATATGTTCATCAAGAAATTCACCAAGGGGCACAATATTATCAGGCATAGAAGTAGTTTCATCATAAGTATCATGCATACCAGAAGTGGCATCATCTATAACATGCGACATATCAAAACGAATAACAAAAGCAAGTTTAGGTGTCGCAAGCTTACTCATAACAGAAGGTGAATCAAGTGCAGAGCTAGATGGCAGTTCCTTACCTCCCCTCGTAGTTGAGGGATAAATTGTTGTCTTAGCGTCTTTCAAGTTCTTCATAGTATCTAGCAGATATAAATCCCAAGTGACTCAAAGAATAGAGCTATGCTCCCCGGCAACGGCGCCAGAAATTAGTCTTGATAACCCACAAGTATAGGGGATCGCAACAGCTTTCGAGGGTAGAGTATTCAACCCAAATTTATTGATTCGACACAAGGGGAGCCAAAGAGTATTCTCAAGTATTAGCAGCTGAGTTGCCAATTCAACCACACCTCGAAACTTAGTATCTGCAGCAAAGTGTCTAGTAGAAAAGTAATATGATAGTGGTGGTAACGGTAACAAAAGAGCAATGAAAGCAAAAGTAATATTTTTGGTATTTTGTAGTGATTGTAACAGTAGCAATGGGAAAGTAAATAAGCGTAAACCAGTATATGGAAAGCTCGTAGGCATTGGACCGGTGATGGATAATTATGCCGGATGCGGTTCATCATGTAACAGTCATAACATAGGGTGACACAGAACTAGCTCCAATTCATCAATGTAATGTAGGCATGTATTCCGAATATAGTCATACGTGCTTATGGAAAAGAACTTGCATGACATCTTTTGTCCTACCCTCCCGTGGCAGCGGGGTCCTATTGGAAACTAAGGGATATTAAGGCCTCCTTTTAATAGAGAACCGGAACAAAGCATTAGCACATAGTGAATACATGAACTCCTCAAAATAAGGTCATCACCGGGAGTGGTCCCGATTATTGTCACTTCGGGGTTGCCAGATCATAACACATAGTAGGTGACTATAGACTTGCAAGATAGGATCAAGAACACACATATATTCATGAAAACATAATAGGTTCAGATCTGAAATCATGGCACTCGGGCCCTAGTGACAAGCATTAAGCATAGCAAAGTCATAGCAACATCAATCTCAGAACATAGTGGATACTAGGGATCAAACCCTAACAAAACTAACTCGATTACATGATAGATCTCATCCAACCCATCACCGTCCAGCAAGCCTACGATGGAATTACTCACGCACGGCGGTGAGCATCATGAAATTGGTGATGGAGGATGGTTGATGATGACGACGACAATGAATCCCCCTCTACAAAGCCCCGAACGAACTCCAGATCAGCCCTCCTGAGAGGTTTTAGGGCTTGGCGGCGGCTCCGTATCGTAAAACGCGATGATTTCTTCTCCTTTATTTTTTCTCCCCAAAAGCAAATATATAGAGTTGGAGTTGGCGTCGGAGGAGCTCCAGGGGGCCCATGAGGTAGGGGGCGCGCCTTAGGGGGGGCGCCCCCCACCCTCGTGGAAAGGGTGTGGCCCCCCTGGTCTTCATCTTTGGCAAGTATTTTTTATTATTTTTAACTTGACATTCCGTGGAGTTTCAGGTCATTCCGAGAACTTTTGCTTTCTGCACATAAAACAACATCATGGCAATTCTGTTGAAAACAACGTCAGTTCGGGTTAGTTCCATTCAAATCATACAAGTTAGAGTCCAAAACAAGGGCAAACGTGTTTGGAAAAGTAGATACGACGGAGACGTATCAACCCTTGATCAGGGTTGGCCCCCCTTCGCCGCCGTCCATCAGACCAGGATCGGCTACAGGGTGACGTTCAAGCTTCTCACTCCCGATATGCTCAAGGTCCTCGTCTTTAATGATAAACGCATTGAAGTGGTGACCAAGTGTGGCAAGCATAACGACGCCTTCGCCATGAACGTCTAGGACTGCTCTTCCTATGCTCCAGCTGGTTTAGTTTCTTATTATACTGCTTTGCATTCGGACTAATATGTTCAAGTGTGACACTTTATTTAAACTGCGGCTAGCTATGGTTTACAACTATCTTCTGTTGTGTGTCTATGATTTTTCTTCACGTTGCTATGTACTGGTAATCTCACCACCAAGACGAAGAGGTTACCAGAAACCAGTTGTTGCATGGAACCAAACACCGTGTAGTTGTGTGAGCCAAGCCAATGTAGACAACCAAATTCTATGCCAAAATTGCTACCCTAATGCGAGAGGCCTAAATGCGGGCAACAAAACAATGTGCATATGTCAACTTTTTAACTGTTTCCCTTCAACTAGGCTAGGCTGAGCTAGCCAAGCCCGGCTCCTACGGCAACCAAACACGCCCTAGATGAAACATGTAGTGCATGTTCTCACCGGAAGCAAGATGCAAAGCATTTTCTCCTTGGTGAAGTGTGTGCACTCGTGTGTTTACTGACCAGGCGTGTCTTTGTGTTCTTGAGAGAAGAAGATAGAAACCACAAGAGAGAATTGTGAGAGGCAGGGCCAAGGGAGAAGAAGGGAGCTGACGTTGCGGCACCAACATAGTCAAGGATTGTGCATGCGAGACAAGGAAATCAATTGTATTTGAGTTGGATTTGCGTCTCTTTGTGGTGCTTGTTGACGAGTCTCGTGATAAATCAATAAAAGGACAAATGACTATGATTTTGACTTTTGTTGCTACCTTCGTAATCAATATTTCAGTTTATCTTGTTATTTTTATTCAGGTATGTCAATGGTGGAGGGTATGTGATTGAGAGGTTTCTTGCCATTAAGCATGTTTCTTGGATGCTTTGTTTACTAAACATGCTTCAACTATTTCACAATTACAGGGCAAGGCTATGATAGGGCCTCCAACATGATATGCTAGTTTCATGGGTTGCAAAGACGCATATTGGACGAAAACTCATATGCCTTTTATACACATTGCTTTGCAGATCTGTTGCAGTCTAGTGGATCTCTCAGTTGCAGAGAGTTGTAGTTATGTTGAGAATTTCTTTAATAACACCAATCTGCTTGTCAACATTGGTAGTGCTTCTTCTAAGAGCAGCAAGGATCAACCAAGATCACCATGACAAAATTGTGGGTCAAATAGAGAGTGGTGATTTTTTTCTGGGAAAGGGAAGCACCAAGCCACTATTTCCTATCATATTAGGCAGGGTTGAAAAATGCTGGAGTCAAGGAGGCTGGAGCACTCAGCTGCAACACGATGCTCTACGATACCATGCTGATGGAACACAGGAGCACCATTGACATCTCCTGCTCATGTAACGGATTGGGTCACCATGACAAAAGTTTGTTCGCACACGACCACGTCACATGTACCCTTGACGCCGGGGGTGATGCACCGCAGCTCACGTCTAAGGAGTCTCGCCGGAAGCGTGATTCGCAAGTCGAACGGCGAGAGCTTTTGAGGACCCGAAACCCTACACTCCCGGGAGGGACCCCGTCAGGGAGTGCGGAGGCTATGGGCTGCCCTAGGTCGGCCAAGGCGCCCCTAGAGCCTCGCGATTCGCAGCTCTCCAACATGAAGAACGAGGGAGCAAGAACGAGGGAAGGACAAGACGTAGATGAAAAAGCTGTAGATGTGTTTGCGATTGTGTGTCTTTATTCAATTGGCCGTCACCCCTTAGATATATATGAGGCGGATGGACTTCCCGTGCAAGGAAATGTTACAATTCACGTTCAAAACCCTAGTTTGGGTCCAACTCGGAATCAAACTTTCTAAAACGGTTTGGTTTACAACCTGGCTGCACCTTACGGGTCATGTTTGAGGCTTCAAACGACCTTGGATGGAAACGAGTCCAAAAACAATCTTGACCGTTTCGACGAGACAAACAACTTTTGTGTTGAATTTTTTTAATCAGAGCTCATCTTGAAGGTCAAATCGCTCGCACAAAACGGACTGTCATGCAAAACACATGTTCCCTCGCTCTACCCATCACACATGCGTCTGGTAGGGCGCGCCACATCTCGCCTCATGACATGGCTGCACTCTGATTGCTCTAACTTTTGCATACGAACTCGTAGTTGGATCATTTTTATATCAAAATCGATCGTTTCGATGAGACGAAGACAATCCATGCAGATCATTTTTTCATACGAGGCGGTCTTGAGGGCGTAATGAGCCAAATAGTGTTCTGAATACAAAATCTCAGTATTTCGAACACAACTTCGGCCTTCGAGATGAGATCGGCTGGCTATGGCCCAAACTTCAAAGATGTTTATATCGACCATACAAAACTTTTTTAGGTAGATCACTTCTCCATTTAAGGCCATATTAATTAAGTTCTTGACCGTGCCAAAATCTGGTGTCAACACATGCCCCCCTATTTTTCGGCAACACTAGCGTGCCGAAAAATAACTTGTACCATATTTGTTCTAAGGACGATGTCAACACTCCATCGGACATTTATAGTTTCTTAGGGCGATAATAATATACCAGCCATGCTTATGCTAAGGGCGATAGTTATATATCGGTCGTTTGCATATCTAGGCTTCTTGCCACACACTTGGGTGATATTTCTTTAAATATTTGCCATTGAGAGCTCGAGGTAATAATGTGCCTTGTATGGATTCCACCAAATATGAGTTTCCAGGAACCACTCTTGTAATCTTAAAAGGACCTTCCCAACTTGGAGACCACTTCCCGAATTTTCTATCTTTTGAACCAATTGGTAGAATCACCTTCCACACAAGATTGCCAACTTGAAATTTCTTCAACTTGACCTTCTTATTGTAAGCTCTTGCCACCCTCAACTTATCTCTCTCTCTCTCTCTCTCTCTCTCTATGGCATTCAAAGCAGACAAACATTTATCGGCGACTTCATCAATATTGTCCATCATCAAGTTATAGAAGTCCACTGCTGATAAATCATTTTGTTTGGCTATTCTCAAAGCATTCAAATTCACCTCCACTGGTAAAACGGCCTCTTGACCATATATGAGCTCATATGGAGTTACTTCTGTAGCACCATGACTTGAGATTCTGTGCGCCCACAAAGCTTCGGACTATAGCTCATGCCATCTCCTTGGATTATCCTCAATCCTCTTCTTGATGAGCTTGATTAATACTTTATTACTAGACTCAGCTTGTCCATTGGCTTGGGCATAATATGGAGAGGAATTGAGCAAATTTATCTTATATGATTCGGCAAATTCTCTGACTTGATGTGACATAAAGGATGAACCTTGGCCCGTAGTTAATGTTTGAGGAATGCCGAATCTATGAATAATATGCTCAGTTATGAATTGAATTACCTCTGTATGTGTCATGTTTTTTAGTGGTATTGCTTCAGACCATTTAGTGAAATAATTAGTTGCCACCAACACGAACCGATGCCCCTTTGAAGAAGAAGGATGGATCTCTCCAATAAAGTCCAATCCCCAACCTCTAAAAGGCCACGACTTGATAATATGATGTAACATAGCAGCGGGAGCTAACTGAATATCACCAAACTTTTGACAAGCTTCACATCCTTTATAGTACCGGAAGCAATCATTAACCATTGTCGGCCAATAAAACCCAACACGTCGTAGTAACCACTTCATCTTGCGAGCCGACTGATGAGTGCCACAAATAACTTCATGGACCTCTCCCATAGCAACTCTCGCTTGGTCCTCGTCCAAGCATTTTAAAAGAACATCATCAATCGATAGGCGTTAAGACCATCATCTCTCATTGTGTATTTGAAAGCCATAGGCCGAATAGTCCTATCCACCCTTTTACTAGGATCACACAAATAATCAATAATGGTCTTCCTCCAGTCTTGATTTTCTCCTGCATTAAATATTTCATTAGTGGCCGAAACGGTGGGCTTCGGTTCGGTCTCCCCTATGTTGGCAAGACTAGACACCGGCCTTTGAGAAATATGAAACATGCCATGATCAACATGATAGCCGGATGCTTGTTGTGCCAACTCATTTGCTCTCCAATTGTCATGTCTAGATATATGAGCAATGCTAAAATAATCCAAAGTAGAAATTATATCTAGACATTTATCAAGATAAACATTAAGTGATTCGTCAAAACATTGAAATACTTTGGATATTTGTTGCACTACTAATAACAAATCACCAAAAGCTTCAATATGTGTAGCACCTATGGCAAGCAACATCTCTAAGCCAAATAACAATGCTTCATATTCGGCTTGATTATTTGTGCAGAAGTATTCTAAGCGGCATGAGGCTTCAAAACAGCACCATGAGGAGATATATAAACAATACCAACACCTTGGCCATTACTACAAACTGAACCATCAAAATATAATCTCCATGGTACTAATGAGACAAGGTTTATATCAATATCATGCTTGTCATCAATCCGATGCTCAACGATAAAATTAGCAACAATTTGGCCTTTCATGGATTTCAGAGATTCAGAAGCCAAATCATATTCAATTAAAGCATAAGCCCACTTGCCAATTCTACCACTAAGAATTGGCCTATGCAACATGTATTTGATGACATCGGTTTGACAAGCTATAATGCAAGTACAAGGCACTAGATAATGTCTCAATTTTGTGCAAGCATAATATAAGCATAAGCATAATTTCTCAATAAATGTATACCTTGTCTCGGCATCCAATAAGCGTCGGCTCAAATAAATAATAGCATGCTCCTTTCCTTCGGTCTCTTGAGTCAAAACAACACCAATAACACCTTCCTCCGCGGCAATGTAAAGTCTGAATGGCTCCATGTGCCTAGGCGCTTTCATAACCGGCGGAGTGCACAAATATTTCTTAATCATATCAAATGCCTCTTGCTGTTTTGCCCCCCAAGTAAAATCAACATCATTCTTTAACCGAAGGATAGGAGTAAATGCATCAACCTTCCCTGATAGATTGGCTATGAACCTCCTCAAATAATTGACCTTGCCAAGGAACTTTTGCATATCTCTCTTGCATGTTGGAGCCTCTACTTTCTGTATAGCTTCTATCTTTTTGGGATCAATTTCCACACCATATTCATGAATAATGAAACCTAGAAACTTCCCAACTGATACACCAAAGGCACACTTCAAAGGATTCATTTTCAGCCCATATTTCTTCATTCTTTCAAAAGCCAAACGCAAATCGGCTAAGTGAGATTCAAAAGCATCCCATTTGACAACAATATCGTCAATATAGACCTCAAGTATAACACCAAGAAAATCATGTAAAATTAAACTCATAGCCCTTTGATACGTGGCGTCGGCATTCTTTAATCCTAAGGTCATCACCGTCCACTCAAATAAACCAAGGAAACTGGGGCATCGAAAAGCCGTTTTGGAAATGTCCTCTTCGGCCATAAAAATCTGGTTATACCCCGCATTACCATCAAGAAAGCTAATGACCTTATGTCCAGAAGCATCATTAATAAGCATATCGGCTATTGGCATAGGATACTCATCTTTAGGTGTAGCTCTATTCAAATCTCTGAAATCAATGCACACCCTCAACTTGCCGGAGCCTTTCTTCTCTACTAGTACAATGTTAGAAATCCACTCAGCATACCTGCAAGGCCTAATAAAATTAGCTTTAAGCAAATGACCGATCTCTTCCTTGTTCTGGTCATACATTTTTGGATTAAACTTTCTGGCCGATTGTTTGTATGGTCCAAAACCGGCCTTTATAGGTAACTGATGATCCACTAGCTCTCGGCTTAAACCTGACATTTCATGATATTCCCATGCAAAGCAACAAACATATTCTTTCAACAGCTCGATCAACTTAGCCTTATGATCGGCTCTTAAATTTTCATCTATAGCATGAAATTTAGCGGGTATGTAATACACCATATTAATATCCATAACTTCATGAACTGGTGTAGACTCGTAATCAAGCATTTCATCTTCTTCCTCAAGCATGTCCACTGACTCTGAAATATCTCCAAGTGAAGAGGAAGTGGTAGGCAAAGTGTATGATGTAATAGTAGCCGCATCGTCCTCCGTTGGTGGTGTAGGTGTTTCTATGATCAACGCAGAAGCTGCCATGTTTTCCTTTTGGTTTGGCCTCCAAACTTGTTTTGGGGTTACCATGGGACGACTTTCATTGCATAATTTATCCCTTAGCTTTTCTGCTTCTTGTTCCTCCATCTCATGACCCCTCATGCGATGCAATCTCCTTTTTTGCGCCTTGGTTAGACTGGAAGGACACCACTTAGGCTGAGTATATTTTGGATCCCTTGACTAGGCCTTGCTTGTGCTAGCTTCATGATCATTAGCCATGGGACCCTGATGGACAGCAGCCACATCTTTATTAGAATCAGTCGGATTATCAACAATAATCGGCTCTTTGATTGTTAATTCTTTAGTGCCTATCATAATAGTTTCAGCACTAGTATTCTTCTCCCTTTGCTTGTTAGGCTGTGAAATTTCAGCACTTGGTGATTTAGCATGCCACACTTGCTTGCCAACCCTTCCATGATTATCTTGCATTGGCCGATTGGCACCATTGTACAAACGGCCTCTTGTGGGATAAGAGAGCCTCTCACGAATGGGCCTCCTTGGTTCTGCCCACCTTGGATGAAAAGCATAAGGGTCCATTGGGGGCTGCCCCCATCCTCCATTGAAACCACCCATGTAGTATGGCGCATAGGGGGGTTGCGCCATCCATGGTCCCAGTGCCCATGACCCATATGGCCTTGCATGATGCTGAAATTCTTCCGGAGGAGGTGACCTTGAGCGCTTCAAATTTCATGACCGATTAGAGCTAGAACCAGCCACTTGATTGGCATACTTGGACAACAACATATCAAAAATTGGCTTGATTTTCTTGCGCAGTACTTTAGCTTCATTTTTCTTCCAGTTGCCAACCTCTGGACTCTTGGGCTTAACAAATTTGAGATGAGTGTTCTCTTGCACATGTGGTTGCCCCCCGAGTGTAGGATTCTTGATGGTGATCTTGATTATCTCCTTGTCATCGGATTGCTTATCAAGCACAACTTGTCTTCCCAAGACCTTGTCGCTCTCCTTATTTTTTCCTGGGCTCACCAATGACAATATTATTCTTATTAGCTGATTCGGCTATGCTGGGCCGAATTAACATCTTCTTCCCCTCCAAATCCATGGTGTTCATTGGGAAAGGCTGCTTATCAACTTGCATCTCAGAAAAATTCAATCGTTCGTCATTAATGGCCGATTGTATCTGTCGTCGAAAAATATTATAATCATTAGTAGCATGAGAAAAAGAATTATGATACTTGCAATAAGCACGCCGTTTCAGCTCTTCAAACGGCGGTAAAGTATGAGATATTCTAATAATCTTCACTTGCAATAAAGCATCAAATATTCTATCACACTTAGCTATGTTGAAAGTAAATTTCATCTCTTCATCATGATTATTATGAATCGGCTTTAAATCATTGCAAGTAAATGGTTTGGCCTTAGACAGCCAAGCAAATTCACCAGCATAAATATCACCCTCATTGCCCGAGTGGTCACTATCATACTCAACCATATTCATCTTAGGACGATCAGTTTTATATCTATGCACCTATTTAAGATCTTTGCTTCGGCTTTCTTGAGCCAAAGCCCTTTGCAAGACTTGGTTGATATTTAAAAACTCATGTCCTTCTAGCCTTTCTCTAATGTGAGTTCTCAAACCACTAAGCACAAGATAAGCCAAATCTCTCTCGG
This sequence comes from Aegilops umbellulata, assembly GCA_032464435.1. Taxonomy (NCBI): domain Eukaryota; kingdom Viridiplantae; phylum Streptophyta; class Magnoliopsida; order Poales; family Poaceae; genus Aegilops; species Aegilops umbellulata. Next base: position 13,646,266 of record CP136057.1, read on the forward strand.
TTATCACCAAACTATAGGACCGGTTTTTTGTATCTCTAAATCTCTTGACGTAATCGGAGACCGATTCATCATGCTTTTGTCTAACCGATGTAAGATGTGAAAACTTAAGCTCATTGTCACCACTATAAAAATGATCATGAAACTTTTGTTCCAAGTGAAACCATGTAGTAATAGAACCAGGTGGTAATGCAGAAAACCACGAGAAAGCAGTACCGGTTAAACATAAAGGAAAATAACATATTCTCCACTTATCCTGTGAACTTGCCTCACCTAATTGGGCCAAGTACTGACTAACATGCTCCCAGGTGGTTTTTGTGCCCTCTCCATTAAACTTAACAAAATCTGGAATTTTATATCCCGGAGGGCATTGAATTCCATCAAAGTATTCCGGATATGCACTACAAAAAAATACACTTCCGTGATGATACGTGTTCGTCACAGTAGGTCGCTTTTTTTGTCATGCATGTACATCCATGAAAAATTTATGACAGAATCAAGATAGTCATACCTGTGCTGTCGTAGAAGTGTTCCATGACATTACCAAAATTATCATCACGGAAGTGTCCACTTCCATGACGATAAATCGCGCGTCACAGAAGTGCTTTTGTCAAGGGTGACCGACACGTGGCATCCACCGGAACGGAACGCCGTTAAACTATCGGGTCGGGTTTTGGATCCGATAACCCGTTAACAGCCCCGACCAATGGGAAATTTCCACGTGTAAAATTCTTATTGGCCGGACGAAACACGTGTCAGCTCGTCAGTGGGTCAGATAGGCGCCTATGATACGTCGACACGTGGCACGGCCCAACAGAGGCCCATTCCTGTGAAAAGGCCGGCCCATTTGACTTGGCCAAAAGCTGGCGGGCTGGCCCATGGAAAGCCTGTTAATGGCATGTTCGAATATAGCCCATTTACAGCCCGCTAACCCAAGGCCCGTTACGTTGTATCCGAATTAGGCCCAGTAGCGTCATCTGGGCCATCCAATATGATTCCAGCCCGTTTTCACTTCTGGCCCATGTATGGCCCATGACGTCTTTCGACCCATATGAGGCCCTATGTAACTCTTGGCCTACTAACGGCCCGTGGTGAAACTGGCCCGTAATGAACAGTGTATCACTTTACACCCATTAACGGACTGTGGTGAAACTGGCCCGTAATGAACAGTGTGTCACTTTATACCCATTAACGGCCCTTTATTCCATGGGTTAATTATCCTTTTGCCCTCAGTGGTGTCCCTGTGCTCATTTTTGCCCTCGGATGCAAATTGTGCTCAGTTTTGCCCCTAGTCCATGCACAACTACTATGACGAGGCCAAACGGCCATATTTGAGTCCATTCCGTCCGCCAGCGTTAAGTTGTGGGTCCAGAGCTTACACGTGGGACCGCGTGGACGTGGGTCCGGAGCTGACATGTAGGCCCATGCAACTAAATCCCCAAATCATTCGTAGCTCAGTCTGCCCATCCGCTTCCCCGTCGGCCAGCTGACCTGCGCCGCCGCCGGCACTTGCGCCGCGGCCAGGACCTACCCCGCCACCAGCTGCACGCCTACTCCACCGCTACCTTTTTGCGCCTACGCTCCATGGCTGCCTCGACGCCCGCCACCTTCCTGCGACGCCACGGGTGGGGCGCCCGCCACCTGCTCGACCCGCGGCACGGCCTCCTTCCGTGCGCCCGGCCGGAGCGCTCAAAGGTGGGGGGCTGCTGGAGCTGTTTGAACTAGGAGGAAGAACACTAGGCCAAAATGGAGAGCAGCGGCGACCCCAGAGTATCTAGAGAGGAAGGCACCGGGCCGGAGATCTGCCGCGTCCACGACTAGGTTCCCGAGGGGTAAGTCTCGCCTCTTGTTTAGATTGAGCTTAGTTGTGCATTAGAACACTCGATTCGAGTAGGTTTGCCCAATTAGTGTGCTGATTGCGTCTCTATTTTTCGCCGGTTAGGATGGAGTTGCGGTTTGCTTTCTTGATGCACATTAGAAGGGACGGGTACACGTTCGATGCAAAGGATCAGAAGAAATACCAAGGAGGTTTTGATTATCGGTTGCCAATGGCTAGTAATTGGAGTTTCAAACAATTTGGGGAGGTAATTTGTAGCCAATATCCTTGGGGTTTGCTTGATGAAGTGGTATACAAATACTATGATGGGGAAAAGAAATGGGTGACAATTAGTAATGATGAAGAGCTAGCTACCATGTTTGTTAGGCATAAAGAGAAAGATAATTTTCATGTGAGGCTGCAAGTTGATGTGATTGAGCAAGCATTTGGACCTAGGATGACGGGTGCAACATCTCGGGGAGAACCAAGTCGTCGTAATGGCATCTCTAGCCAGAACAGTTCAGTTGGTGCATGGCGACGTGGTGGCTCGACAAGTGTGGGCAACAGCAGTAGGGTCCCCCTTGAAGTGGAGCATGATGACTACAATTCTGGGGTTGATGAAGAGAAGCTATATTCTGATGTTATTCGGAATTTACGACGGGCACCTCGGGCTGATAACCAAGATGAGGCTCACAATGCAGTCCGTGTGGATGATGACGCGGTGGGTGAGGACGAAGACCTTGCAACTGTTGAATGGGACCCTTTGAACCCTAATTTGGAAGAAGGTACAGTTTTTGCATCCATGAATGAGTGTAGAAATGCACTTGTGACATATTGCATCAAGGTAGAACGTACTTTCAAAGTTGACAAGAGCGATCAAGTACGTTACAGAGTGCACTGTCCAACTGAGGGTTGTCCATGGAGGTTGCTCGCATCTAATATGCGAAATAGCACTAATGTTCTGGTCAAAGTGAACCCTTTTAAGCACACATGCCAGGAATCAGCCCTTAGGAAGTATACAATCAGTAGAGACAAGTCAAGATGGGTGGCAGAAGAAGTAAAGAAGTGGGTGAAAGAAAACCAGCAAGTGGGTCCAAAGGAATTGCAGAAGAACATCAAAGATAAATTCAAGATAGATTTACCATACATGAGGTTGTTCAATGGTAAACAATAGGCTATGGATTCTATGTATGGTATCTGGCAGGAAAGCTTTCAATTGTTGTATTCATTCAAAGGTGAAGTGGAGAGGACAAGCCCAGGTAGTATTGTAGATATTGATCACCACACCGTGGAGTACACATTCAGGGGAGTGACAAAGACCAAGGAATGCTTTAGGAGGGTTTTTGTCTGCTTTGAGGCTTGTCGCCGGGTTTTTTTGGTAGGTTGCAGGCCTTATTTGGCTATTGATGCCACTTTTCTCACAGGGAGGTTTAAAGGACAGTTAGTAGCTGATTGTGAAGTTGATGCACACAGTTTTGTACTCCCAGTTGCCTATGGTGTGCTGGAGACAGAGTCTGAGGAGAGTTGGACTTGGTTTTTGCATAATCTGCGCCGGGCTATTGCACATCCCAATGGGTTGGTCATTCATACAGATGCCTGCAAAGGTTTAGAAGTGGCCGTGGACAATGTGTTCCCTAGAGTAGAGCATAGGGAATGCATGCATCACCTTGCTGCAAATTTCATGAAGAAATTCAAAGGAAAGGTGTATACCGACAATTTATGGCCAGCGTCTTTGACTTGTAGTGTGAAGAAGCACAACTACCACTTGAGGCAGTTATACATGAATCCCAGAGTGAAAGATTACTTGGAAACACACCACTCCAAGTTATGGGCCAGAAGCCAATTCAGTGAACTGAGCAAAGTTGACTATGTGCACAATAATCTAGCAGAGTCTTTCAACTCAACGATCCGGAAACTAAAGGGTCATTATGTGGTGGATTTGCTGGACAGGATAAGGATAGAATACATGCAGAAATTTCATTATCGTGCAGGAATAGCCGAGGAAAAATTCATGGGCCACATTATCATCCCTGCCGTGATGAATGAGCTGATGCAAAAAACAACAGGCTTGGAAATGAACATGACTCTTTGCTCGGGTACCACAGCAGAGATATCATATTTGGATAAAGAGAAGAGGGAATGGAGATATCCAGTGGATTTAGAAGCTAGAACTTGCAGTTGTAGGCAATGGCAGATAACTGGGTTGCCATGCATTCATGCCTTGTTTTTCATCACTTCTCTCCCTGGTCTAGCAGGGAACATTCAGCAGTATGTGCATGATTACTACTCTGTTGCAAGGTTCAAAGCCACATATGCCTATGCCTTGCCTGCTATGGAGGGAAAACAACAATGGGACATGGTGGACCCTGGATTCAAGCTTTGCGCTCCAGTTCTGAAAAGAGCAGCAGGTAGACCAAGGAAGAGTCGAATCAGACCTCGCAGCGAAGGAGCTGGACTTGGAGCGAGGAAGCGCAGGTGCACAAGATGTGGTGGGTCTGGTCATTTCGGTAAGTATTGTGATAACACAGTAGATCCAGCGTTCGGAGAGAGTTTCGATGAAGGCTTCGATGAAAGTGATCATGGTGATCTAAGTGAGGCTCCAAATAGTGATCATGGTGATCCAAGTGAGGCTCCAAATGATGATCATGGTGATCCAAGTGAGGCTCCAAATGATGATCATGGTGATCCAAGTGAGGCTCCAAATGATGATCTTGGTGATCCAAGTGAGGCTCCAAATGATGATCCAAGTGAGGCTCTAAATGGTGACCAACCTTCTGTTGTTGTGAGTTCTGCTAGGTATGTAAATCTTGCAAGGGTCAAAGACTACTGTACATTTATGGGTCACTTGACATGATCTCATTACCCTTTATGTTTTGCACAGCTCTATGATAGGTTTGAAGAAGACGCACAAGGTACCGACAACCAAGAGGAGAAGAGAAGAAGCAATGAGCACAAGGTGCACGAGGAGCAAAGTGATGGCAAGAAGCTCAAGGAACAAACAGAAGCCCGAACGCTATATGTGAATAATTATGAAACATTATGAATAATGTTGTATTTCTGTTGGATGATGTTAGAACTATGTTTGACATGACGGTTAAATCTGTTGGATGATGTTTGAATGAGCACATGGTTTTTCCTTTTTTTGATTTTTTTGAATTTTGTTTTGCTCTTTTGAATTCTGGTCAAACCTAACTTTGACCAAGATTTAAACAAGTCTAAAACATCAAAATGAAGAACTAAGCCTGGATCCTTCTTAGTCAATCCAAAATGAAGCTATGGTGAGGTTTTTGAAATTTTCATGAAAAATGTGCTAAAATGAGGGTCCAAAGGTAGGGTAAACGGCCTCATCTCTAAGCAAGGTTTTTTTCGACCTTGTCTAAATCAGCCAAATAACTTTCCTAAACATATATTCTATATATTCTATATATACGGACTATGTGCGCTGGTTTTTCCATTTTTGATTTTTTTGAATTTTGTTTCGCTCATTTGAATTCTGGTCAAACCTAACTTTGACCAAGATTTAAACAAGTCTAAAACATCAAAATGAAGAACTAAGCCTGGATCCTTCTTAGTCAATCCAAAATGAAGCTGTGGTGAGGTTTTTGAAATTTTCATGAAAAATGTGCTAAAATGAGGGTCCAAAGGTAGGGTAAACGGCCTCATCTCTAAGCAAGGTTTTTTTCGACCTTGTCTAAATCAGCCAAATAACTTTCCTAAACATATATTCTATATATACGGACTATGTGCGCTGGTTTTTTCCATTTTTTGTTTTTTTAATTTGTTTTGCTCATTTGAATTCTGGTCAGACTTAACTTTGACCAAGATTTAAATAAGTGTAAAACATCAAAATGAAAAACTAAGCCTTGATCCTTCTTAGTCACTCTAAAATGAAGCTGTGGTGAGTTTTTCGAAATGTTCATGTTTATTTCCCCAAAACACTTCTCTTCACTTCATACAAAAGAGTTTGAGATACTCGAGATATCATACAATACACATGAACTTATCGTTTAAATGTTTGTAAACCTTGTTTATCAACTTAAATCGTTAGTATATGACATAAGAAGACTATGTGCGCAGGTTTTTTATTTTTCTGATTTTTATTTAATTTATTATGCTCATTTGAAATCTGGTCAAACATAGCTTTGACTGCTCCAAACCCCTCCCAAACCCCGCTAACCCTAGGGCTGAACCAGGACCGTTCATCTAACCCTAGCGCTGAACAAGGGTCGTCGATCTAATCCTTCTAGAAGGAATCTGTGGGGAGGAGGGGGGCGATCCGCGAGATGCAATCTGATTGGCTGGGAGATTCTTTCTTTTTAACAAATATCGGGCGCGCTGGATGGACCGTTGGGTCGTCTCGTTGTCTGGGCTTGAGACCGCACTAAATAGCCCGTCTCAGCCTTTCCAGGCCTTGCATGCATGCATGGGAGGCGGCGACGTGCATAGGCTGCGATGTGGGTTTGCATGCGCGGGAGGCTGCGGCATGCATGCATGCGAGCGAGGCGAGCGAGGCGTGCTAGGCGCGCTAGGCTAGCGAGGCCAGCTAGGTCGTTCAACGAGTCAGATGCACCGTCCGGTCAAAGAGCTATGCAGTGATTCAAATGCACGCACGCGCCCCATGCATGCATCGTTTTTGTGCAAAACTTTAAGAGTGCAAAGCGTAACGGATACACACACGCGTTCGGATTCACACACGCACCATTCTCACCCTTTCTCTCTTCCTCTCCCACCCACAGGCCTATAAATGGGGTGCCTATCTTCCTCTCCCACCCATAAGCCAGATCCGATCCAGTCTCTCCAACTTCAAACACCCAATCGACCGAGCCCTCCCCAAGCGAGACCATGCAGTTCAACGGGCCGACCTTCAGCCGTCCGCCTGTCGTGCCGGAGCGGCGCTACCCACCGGGCGTGCTCGTGGAGAGGGAGCTCCGCGTGTGGGCTTTTTCAAGGTGGAGGGGTTCTGTCGAACTCACCCGCGTCTTCCTCAGAGCCGGCTATGCCCACCTCCCACGGGGCTCGCCGAGGATGTTCACCCTCAACGAGGTTCGTGACCGCGGCGGCATCCTCCTACTGCTCACGGTCACCTTCACCAACCGGTTTGACGCGCGCGAGCTCCTCGGCCAAGTATTTTGGTGCGGCTGCGAGGCCATCTTCTTCACCGTCTACAACATCTTCACCAACTATGAGAACATCTTCCCCACTCCAGCCAGGATGCACTCCCTTCCCTACGACGACGAGGAGGAGGTGTGAAGATGAAGACGGTGTTGAAGGGGAGCGCGCGGCCAAAGTGGAAGGAGGAGATCAAGATGAAGACTGTTTCGTTTTTTATTTGTTGCTTTTCTATATCGTGTCATGTCGTGTCATGTTTCGTCATGTGTCCATGAACTGTCCGTGAACTTATTATTGTAATGGTACTTGTGTTGCATCTTATCTAAGTTATTTATTAGGGTTTATTATGTGTGTTAAAAAATGTCCGTGCCCAAGCATATAATTTCTTCCCTAAACCAAGTCATGAAGCTCGAGAACTTGTGGTTGTCATTCAAAAGTGGGGGTGAGAAGCCCTCCATTTTATTCAAAAAAATAAGTCATGAACTAACATGCAAATTTATTCCGTTTAAATCCTAAACCAAGTGCCACCCTAACCAAAACCACGTGGCAGTGCAAACATATGTTTTCAACCTTCCAACCCTCCAAAATTTCAGTGCAAAACAAAGGAAAACCACTCTCACGCGTGTGCAAACATTCACGGTCTCACATTTTTTTGACAAATTTCACAGTCTCACTATGTATACATTTCTTCCCTACCCATGTCAAACTCTTGCCATCTGTCCTAGCGGTTACCAGCGCAGCCCTAAACACCACAAACCCACGCGGTCTTGGGTTCGAGTCCCCAGCCGCACCAATTTTTTGTGCATTTTTTCACCCTTCATTTTTTTGACAAATTTCACAGTCTCACTATGTATACATTGCTTCCCTACCCATGTCAAACTCTTGCCATCTGTCCTAGTCGTTACCAGCGCAGCCCTAAACACCACAAACCCACGCGGTCTTGGGTTCGAGTCCCCATCCGCACCAATTTTTTGTGCATTTTCCACACTGTTTTTAGACAAATTAGTTTCTACCCAATGTGATGCCCTTAAAAATGTTCATTTATTTTGGCACTAGGTGTAAACATCTACCAGAGCTGAGGCACATTTTTTTATGACATTTTGGTCTTTGATTTAAATCACGGTGTATTTGAATTGGATTACTTAAATTGCTATTAAATATTTAACAGCTCCAAAAAATTTCTAACCTTAATTGTTTGGCTCTGGAATAATTCATTAGCTGCATTTCATTGATCAAAAGTTTCTGAATTCTTCATTTCTTCTCCTTTTTTTCAACATATTTAAATGTTGGTCACTTCTTCTCTTTTTTTTCAACATTTAAACAACTTTGACCAACATTTAAACTAGGTGAATTTCTCATACAATTTCAAGATTACAAATTCCTCCATAATTCATGCCTTTCCATACATTTTCAACATTACAACCAGTGCGATTACCATACCTACAATTGCCCAAAAGTATTTGCAAATGGGTATTGGTAGTGCTTGATCTTCAAGCTTCCTAACCTTCTTCTTCAACATCCTAAGCTCAACAGCAAGCTCTCTGTCAGTGCGTGCTTCGCCCTCCATCTCTTCTTCCGGAGCTCGTGCTGCGGCCACTGCGGTTTGGGGCAGCATGCGCAACCATTCGCCATGCTCTTCTTGTAGCTCATTTATCAGAGTCTTGAACAGAGCATCGACCCAAAGAAAGAAGCATGTCACCTGCATGAACACGGAACAGATCAACCGATTGCTCAAAGATCACGACCACAAAAATGGTGCAATTGCCTCGATTCTTACCCCATTCTCGCTGCACACGTAGAACGGACGATTGTGGTTCCTCGCTGTGTGACAAACCCTCCGATCAACGCTCGCCCGACACCGCGGACAGACGAAGACAGGCATCTCCACACGCGCCCGGCTCTGCATCCGCGAGGTGGTGCGGGAGCTTGCGGAAGACATGGAGCTCGGAGCCGAACGGGATCTCAACGCCGCCGCGCCCTCCACAGCTAGCTTCCCACCGCCGCGCCCTCCACAGCTAGCTTCCCACCGCCGTCGTGCTCTCGCTCTCTTGTCGTGGTCAGCGCCGTGATCTCTGTCGCCGTGGTCACCGCCGCTGTCGCCCGCTAATATAGCACACCCGCAACGGCTCTATGCTCAACGGCTCTCTGCTGGGTCCCGCAAGCCACACGTGCAACGGTCTGAATAAAATTGGCCGCCTCTGCCGCCTGGTCCCACCTGTAAGGCCGAGTCAAAACGTTGACCTGACGGAGACGCCAAAGTTCACAGAACGAGTCGGTGCGCACGGACTAGGGGCAAAACTGAGCACAATTTGCATCTGAGGGCAAAACTGAGCAGATGGACACCACTAAGGGCAAAAGGATAATTAACCCTTATTCCATTGGGTCGTTTCCAGCCCATGTTTTCTTTCGGCCTTCTCAGAGCCCATTTATTCTTGGGCTCATTTCCAGCATTCGTTTACTTACGGCCCGTTACTGTCATTTTCTGCTTGTGGGCCAAATTCAGCCCGTGGTTACAGTCGGCCCGTTTGTGGTCCATTAATACGTTGGGCCGATTTCATAGCATCATCAAATACGGCCTATTAACGATGGCCCGTTATGGTCGGCCCATGAACGAACGATTCCAACTCTATCCCGTTTACGGCCATAATGCGGTCTGTTTGGCCCGTGTTTGGCCAATCAATTATACGGCCCGTATAAGGCCCATTGATAATACGGCCCACAGAAGGCCCATTGTTTCTACGGCCCGTAGAAGGCCCATTGTTTCTACGGCCCGTAGAAGGCCCACTGTTTCTACGGCTAGTAGGAGGCCCAGTGTCACTACAGTAAATATTAGCCCATGGTTATTGTGGCCTAGTTTTAAAAAATAGGTTATTGCAGCCACTAGCTAACCGCGGAAAAATAACTGCAATGACTACAAGCAAACAAATAAACAAGACAACAAGGAAATAAATAAGCAAGCAACTAACGCTAGGCTATCACGGCTATTACACATATTACATCCACTGGGCATCAAAGTTCGCCACCAGTGCAAATATAGGGAACAAAGCAGCATATCATATACACTGGTTGTCAAAGTTGGCAACCAGCGCAAATAAACGCCGCAGCAAAACAAATCCAGAACTGAAACCACTTCAGAAGATCTTAATAAACAATATCCTGGGTACCCATAATGCTGGCAAGATGCTTAGCAAGCTTATTAACTTTCTCTTGTTTGGCGCTTAAATCCTCCAGCGCTTGCTCTTGCACCAGAAAATATGCATCTGAATTCTGCAGGGTCTTCCTCAGTCCTTCAGCTTCCTGTCGTAGCACATCTGATCGATGTCTTTCAACTTGAAGTTGAGACTCAAGAAGACGAACTGATTCAGGCAGCGAGTTCGAAGAGCTTGTGCCAGCAGTAGTGGCCAGTAACTCGAACACTACATCAAGACATGACTTTTGGGTTCCCTCACTGTCGTCAAGATAGCTTTTATCAGCTTTCTTGGAGACCAACAGGGATGTCTCACTATCTTGAACCTTATCTGCATTACTTCCTTTATCATTGGATAACGCGGTACTGTTCTCCAATATTTTGTCCGCATTCTAAAAGAGAAACAAGCAGACACATCACATGTTTACTATGTTGTATATGAAACTCATTTTGGTAAATGAGTTCAGTAGTAAAGTGGACAGGATAACAGCATGAAACAAACATATATCTATGTACCATGGTCACTTTATGGTCTATATCATTCTAGGTTTTGTTGCCAAATCAAGATAGAGACACAGTTCAAATAATTTGTTCAAGACAAAGCAGAATAGACAGAATATAAGTGTGGGTAACTAGGGAGAAACAACAACACTTGTAATGTGCATGACATGAGAACATAACTGTTTATTCAATTGAAACTGAAATCAACATAGAGCAGGTTACAACAGCAAACCAGTTAAAGAAACAGGTTTAAAACATACCTATTGCACCATTGGAGTTTCAATTCCATCCTTCAAATTTGAAAATAGTTGGTATGAGTAAATACAGTCATGCAAGAGTAAAGGAGTATGAACCATAGCTACAGAACCTGACCTGAGAACAAATCTTCTTCTCCTTTAAGCGTTGAGTTGGGATTCGGAGTGGTGGTCCTCGTGCTTTGGGCACTGCAGTTCCCTTACTAACTGCTCGTGTTTGGGTTCTCTGTGGTGGAGACGGTGCTGTGTCAACTGGAACTGGGTTACTATCTGCTGGGGTTGGGGTTAGAAGGGGTGTAGCTGGTTCTTTGTCCAACTGGGTAGGGGTACAATCTGCGAGAGTCTGGGTTATGTGCGGTGGATCTGGTCCTTGGGCAAGTACAACCGTGGTTCTATCTGCATCAACTGGTAGCACTATCTTTTCTGAGGACCGTGTTGTTACTCCCTTAGATGTTGCCATCACGCTCTCCAATTCAAATGGCTGATAAACAAGAAAAGTAATTGAAAGTATAGACATTGTATGATAGACAGGTGCAATGGATAGTGGGGAATAAAAGAGGGCATGAAATAATTCATATTTATGTTGTCTAACCAAACAGGATAGCATGACACAATTTCACATATATGATGGCTAACTAAACAGGATAGCATGACACAATTTCACATTATGATGGCTAACTAAAAAAGATGGAAAGACATAGTTCAAAATATGAGACTACGTAAGCAGGATGACATGACATAACTATATAATTTGTTTATTAAATAGGTTGGCATGCCACAATTCACATACATTCACGGATAGAATGCCATAATTCAAAATATGATGACTGTAAACACTAAACAGGATGAGATGATATAACTATATGATGTCTTTATTAAATGGGTTGCCATGACACAATTCAGATAGATGATGTGTATGTACTATGTAAACATGATGGCATGATATAATTCAAATATATGATTTATATAGTAAGCAAGTAAGCCGATGGCAATCCATATATGATGTAAAAACTAAGCAATGCAAGACAACATGCATGACATGGGTAATATAACCCTGCCAAGTTTGAGCATAGACCTCAGGGGGAAAATAGGACTGGTCATCACTCTCTGAATCCTCCTCTGAGGAGCTCTCTGTAACCAGCAAGATGTCTGCTTCAGCAGCTAGCATTGCCTGCTCTGAATACCTTGTTTTCACTCCAGATACTTCCATCACCGCTTCAAATGGCTGATGCACAGGAAGAGTAGTTGAATATACAAACGTTGTCGACAAATGGAACACGTAATACAAAAAAATGATAGCATGATATAATTCACATACATGATGATTGGCTAAACAGCATGGCATTGCATAATTCACATATATAATGCCTTTGCAACAAGATAGCATTGTATAATTCACATATATAATGTCTTGCAACAAGATGGCAATGCATAATTCACATATATGGTAATTAGACACTGAACAGGTGGCATTCACACAAAGCATGTCTAAACTAATCAAATGACATAGCAATGCGAGACACCATACACACGATATGAGCAACATAACCCTGCCAAGTTAGAGCATACACCTCGGGGGGGAATAGGACTGGTCATCTGTCTCTGAATCCTCCTCTGAGTAGCTATCTGTAACCAGCGAGATATGCGCTTCATCAGATAGCATAGTCTGCTCTGAAGACCTTGTTTTCACTCCAGAATTTGCCATCACCGTGTTAAATGGCTGATGCACACGAAGAGCAGTTGAATGTAATAACATTTTTGACAAATGTAATATGTAACCAAAAAAAGGATGGCCTGATATAATTTACATATAAGATGACTAGCTAAGCAGGATGTCATTGCAAAATTCACATATATGATGCCTGGCTAAACAAGATGGCGTTGCATAATTCACATAAACGATGAATAAACTAAACAGATGGAATTCGCACAAAGGATGTCTAAACTAAGCAGATGACATATTTGATGTATAAAGTAAGCAATGCAAGACACCATATGCATGATATAACCAACATCAGCATGCCAAGTTAGAGCAAAGACCTCAGGGGGTAAATAGGAGTTGTCTTCTCCTTCTGAATCCCCCTCAGAACAGATATCTTCCTCTCGATTACAATCCGAAATGCATGGAGGGGGGCTGCCTTTGCGCCTACCATGGAGCGACGTCTGCATGAAATTTTATTGCCACGCAAGGCTCGTCTCTTTTGCTCTACATGTTCAGTTCCATTGTTTACAATAACTGTCATGCATAGGAATAAAACATAGTGAGATTATGTAAAAAGTGCATGCAGAAATCCAGAGTGATGGTAGCAACCTGTGGATAGACCCAAAACCAATAATAGCAGGCAGATAATGGCTTCAGTTAAAAAATACTGATAATGGCTTCTTTACTGTTTGTTTCCCACCCAACATGAAACTCATAGTAGACACTGGAGATTAACCAGATAGTAGATAGATACTATTGATAGCGGCCCCGATATGTACCCCACAACCATTTAAAAACTCAAGTTTGACCATTAGTTTGGAGCTGACTCAGAGTCTAATCGGTGAACAGGACGATAAAGTAGCATGTAATATTAAGCGATGCATAACGTAAGCAGACACGAAAGAGTGAGACCTCTCTTGCGGACCCGTGTAGTCCTCGAGGTCATCTGCTCGGTTGATGATGGTAGTGCAGTTTTCATGGCTGCCAGCGGCAGGGAAGAAGATCTGAGGCGGCTAAAGACAGTCTGGAGGCCGGATCCCTGCTGTGCTGGACCCTTCTGTCGTTGGAGCAGCTGAGCTGGGGTGGACGACGGTGCAGCAGGAGCGGGACAAACCACGCAAGGTTTTCTTTGACAACTATCTGTAAGAGAAGTAATACTGTAAGGGCTCGTTTGAATTGGAGGATTCCAACAATGCAGGGATAGGAAATAGACAGGAATAGGATAGGAATGCACGTGCAAAACAGAGAATTTAAAAACACAAGATTTCTGCCATTCTGGGTGTTTGATTCACAACAATTGGAAGATCACATGATGCAAAGAAGCATGGTGACATTAAGTCAAACCACAAGAAAATGTACGGTTATAATGCTATTATGCTACTATCTCTTAGTCTTGTGCTTCATGAATAGGAATTTTAAAAGGAGGACAGGTGAAAATTGAAATTCCTACGTTTTTTCTTTCAAGGAGACACTAAAGGAACAAATCCGTGTGCTCAGTGGACAATATATATAACATGTAGAGTAAAAAAGAGATACAACAAGTGTAGAACCTCTTTGGCGAAGCCATGTCGATCTCACCGTGATTGGGTTGGTCGGTGAGGATGCTCCGGCTGACTTGGCTGTCAGAGGAGGGGAAGAAGATCTTAGGCGTCTGGAGATGGAGCCCGAGGTACTGCTCCGCTGTGATGGAGGGTTTCGTCGTTGGAGCAGCTCCGGTGAGTTGTACGACGCCGAGGCTGAAGCAGGACAAGAGAGACAACGGACAATGTTAACGTGAGTGGAATTCTAATAGCATCTCCAATACATGACGTGAAATACATAACCACAAAGTGCTAGATGTAAAATACATCAGCCGCTCATCTCTGAACTTAACTGTCGAAACTGAACTTAACTGTCGAAACTGAACTTAACTGTCGAAACTGAACTTAACTGTCGAAACTGAATTTTGCTGTCGAAACTGAATTTTGCTTTCGAAACTGAACGCACTAGCAAGGTGAGGCTACACGTCGGTCGACTGACTTTTTCATCTCTGGTCAGTCGATTTTGCAGCCGTTGGATACGAAATCAAGGGCCTGCGGTTCATCTTCAACCTCCACCCCCTGAGTCGGCCAAACAGCAGGCCCCCGCCGCCCGCGGCCGGCGGTGCGCCACCCCGCTCGCCCCGAAAACACTCCCCACCGTCGGTCCGCCGCCGCCCCGGCCATCCCTCTAGGCCACCCCGTGCCGAGATTTTTCTCCGGCGATCCCCATGCCACCGCCCCGCCAACGCCCCGCACCGCCGGCGACCACCGCCCCCATCCTGAACCCTAAGATAGATAGTGGGGTATCTCTCCGGCGAGCCCCCCTCCCCGCTGCGGCTGGTTCTTCCTTCACCCCGGCGATCCCCCCCACCACCTGAAAATCGACTGACCCAAAAGTCGATTCAGTCGACTGAAGTGTAGCTAAATCGGAGCAGCATCGCAAGCAAGAGCAAGAGCGAGAGCGGCAACGCGAGCAAGAGCAATAGCAAGAGCAGACCAGGAAGGGGACCGAGAGCAAGATCAGAGCAGCAGCGCGAGCGAGAGCTAAAGCAGCAGCAGGTCCTACTGATGTGGACGTCGCCGCCGAGGGAGCGACGCCGTGGAGGAAGTGGCCGGCGACGCCACCGTGGATGGAGCCGCGCCGTGTCGGCTCGGGACCGAGCGTCGGCAGCACCGTGAGATCGAATCAAGAAGAAAATGCGGCGATTAGTGTACAACCTCTTTGGTGGCGCCGATTAGGCCGCAGCTTCATCCGAGGAAACGGTGATGATGATGCTCTTCCGGTGGTGCAGGTGAAGACGGCGGTGTGGGAATGGAGGTGGCGCGAAAGACGAGGGGAACGTCGGGGCAGCTCCTTGGAGGTGGAGGACGGGGTGGCTGAACCGGCGGGATGATGAGATCGACGACGGATCCTCATCCGGTACGGTGGAAGAGGGACGTCGAGGTGTTGCTGTGGACGACGTCGTCGGGGAAGAGGCTTCGGCTGGGTGGCGGACGGAGCAGGGTGTGGGGTTTCGTCGCGGGTTTTCGCGGCCTCGGTGTACGAATGGGTGGGCGGATGGGATGGCAGTGGGGAACCATGGCTTAGAGACGCGCTTGTCCAAAATGTGGGGTAAGTTACGAAAGTATAGGTCGTTCTCCCAGAGTCTCCACAACTCCTTTGCGAAACACACCAATCGATAAACCTCTCCAGCGGTGCCTGCCTACAACATACAAACACACCTTCAATCTCCTCCTTTATGTGTCCTTGCCTCGTGTCTCTCATACGGTCAGACACACGTGTAAACTCTCGCCCCTCTTTTCATCGCTCTCACAACCGCACACTCCTCCCCCTATCTAGCTAGTAGTTGGGCCTCTCGCACCACCTCCTAGCTCCATTCTCTCTGTCTATCCGTCTCGATGGGCCTTATTTGCCTCTAACAAATGGACGTACACCGACCGATCTCTCGCTATACATATAGCTAGCTAGGTCCTTATAACTCGTTTTTACCCACACGTCAATCGATCTACCTCATTAGTTGTGTCTCTCCCTTCCTCCGACAAACAACAATTGATCTACCGATGTAGTTAGGCTTGCTTACCAAACACATGGTTCCCCTTCATCATCCATGGATGCGTCCCGACAGATCTATCACGCACAGGCACACACAGAAACACATCCCCACTCTTATTGATAACATTGCAGTTCCACCCTCAGTTTGTCTAGTAGGCCTCTCCCACCATCTTCGAGAAGCAACTCCATCACCCATCCAACACTCTACCCCTCTCCCTCCCTCTCTCCCTCCTCTCTCTCTCTCTGTCCCATCATATTTCCCGTCCTTCAGTTATGTATGGATGTCGACCGATCTCCCTCAAGACATAGCTGGGTCTCTCCTTCTCAACACATATACGAGTCGTTCTACCTCTATAGTTAGGCCTCTGCCTACCCCTCCCACCACCCCCTCCCCCCCACACACACCGATACATCGAGCGCTCTAGTCATGTCTCCCTGCCACACACAAACTTGACGTGTGCCCTCTAACGTTCTGGTAGGCTAGTCGCCCTATATCTTTGACTTGTACACACAAACAATTTCGATGGCTCTCTTCATCGATCTCGCACCCACCCACTTGATCCTCTCTTTGACTCTATCGATAGCTATGACCCCTCCCTCTCTTCTCGTGGATTGCCCGACCCTCTATGTATGATATGGATAGGCCTCCACACACACATTGCATGCAAAATTTTGTTTGAGATGTCATCGCCACATATTCCCACAAATAATTCATGAAATCAACCCCCCACCCAAAACAAAAAACACTCACGAACGCGGTTTGTATCTCTCACACACACCCCACGTAGGTGGGGGACGTACACGTACGAAGAGAAGAGGTGCATGCACAGCGCACGTACTCCCGTCTCTTTCCCAACCACACCCGCGCGGGTACACGGTGGAGCTCATTTCTGTACGAAAAAGGCAGCCCACGTGGTAATTTGGCACGTGTACTGGTTGTCCACTTGGTGGAGGCAGGATCGTCTACCACGAGTGAACAAACAAACTGCGACTTGACGTGTTATGTTAAAAAAAGAGGCAAACCATGTGGGGCCTACCTTAGAGGCAAGGCTCTATACACTGGAGTACCTTTGATGTGTCCCGTCAACTCGCAGAACGAGGAGAAGCTTGCTTAGTACGCCGTCTCCCCCGCCCACGGGCGCGGTGGCTCGCAGGATGAGGTGAAGCTTGCTTACTACGCCTTACGCCCGCTCCCTCGCCCATGCGCGCGGTGGCTCGCAGGACGAGGAGAAAAATTTACTACTCCCTCTGTTTACTCCTCGTCCCTACTACCTTGGTTATAGATATTATACTATCATATTGTTTGGAATATATATGTCCTTTAGTAGATTTCAATATGAACTACTAGTACATACTCCAAACACTGATGTATATAAACGTATTTTAGAGTGTAGATTCACTCATTTTGCTCTGTATGTAGCACTCTCCCTCGCCCCTCGACCCTCGCCCACGTGGTGGTCGTGCAGCAATTCATTCGGTCTCATATGGCCAGAACGATATACACTGCACTACCATTATTGCTCGACTTCCCGAAGAGGCGAAGAGCCAATCGCAAGGTTAATATCTTGGAGATGCTTCACCATATACATATGGAGAGAAAAGGAAACCGCTCCACAATATACATAGTCAGGACGGGCCAGCCTACACGGTTGCTTGCTGGGGTTGCTCTCTTCACACTCTCTCGCACAAAACGACTGTGGCCACATATCTAACATCCCGGCGGATCACGTCCGCTTGGGGAAGGGGTGGATGCTTAGTGTAGATGCGGTGGCCGTCGCCGACGGCGAAAAACCACTGTCGACACGTCCCGATCAGGGGGTCCCCCCCCCCATTCTCTCTCACAAAGCCGGTGAGGTTGCCTTCGTCCCTTGCTCACTGCCGCGACGTGGGCAGTTGCCGCCTCCCGCCGCCCTCCTCAAGGTTGAGCTACGTCCCTCAGGTACAACTCCCTTTACATCCGGCTTGCACCACTGCTCCAGCTGCCCACAGCACTCCTTGTGGATATTTCTCTACTTCTTTTCCCCGCACATACCTCTACTAGCTTCTACGTACTGTATTTGTGATGAGTTTATGTCTCATCAACTAGTCCTAGTAATCTTATTCTAATCACGCTTGTTCAATTTCTTTGCCACATGGGTGCTCATCTTGATTTTGGTGAAACTGCACAAAATGATCCGATGGTCAAAAGGTTGCAAGCTTCATTTATTAGGAAGCTTGAACATTGCCAGCAAATTGAAGCCTGGTCAGGGTTCACGGTTCAAGGGCTAGGGACTGCATGGATCGTTTTTTCTTTAGCTGCCTCTGTTCCCAAATAAGTGTCAACTTTAGTGGTAGTACAACTTTGTACCAAAGTTTGCACAAAGTTGAGAAACTTATTTTGGAACGGAGGGAGTACATATTTGCTATGATCTGTCAATCATTGAGATGCAATAGCATGCATGTTAGTCTCCTTTGTATTTAATCAAATGTTGCAACGGGCAACCTTGGATGCAAGATACATGTAACAGAAGCTGGAAGCTTCATAGCATTGTACAAATTTATCTCGCTGATAAATTACAGTACGTACTATACTAGTACTTCCTCTGTTCCTAAATATAAGTCTTTGTAGAGATTTCACCATGAACCACCGATCACTAAGCCTGCGTGTTTTCACTACTCTTGCATGCCTCCGCTGTAAGAATGGAGAAAAATTGTAATCTAGTAGGTATACCTCCTTTCGCCGAAAGCGTGGGACATCCAGCAGTCCTACGACCTCAGTAATAAAGACCAATGAGCCGTCAACTCACATAGACCCAGCAGTAAGTTGGACGGACGAAGCAACCATCACTCTTGCACCAGTGAGAGGTCGCATCCGCTCTGCTCGGGCATGAATGTTGCACCGATTCTTTGGAGCGGCGCTGACCGTTTCGGGCGGGAAGCGCGCGCAGGCGATGGAGGGGCTTTGGGTGGGCCAGGTTAGTCAGGAGCGGCCGTGGCAGCTGTCCGCATGTCCCTACCGGACACGCCCGGAAACGAGAGGATGCACCGACTCTCGCGGCTAAAATCGTACACTACACAACATCTCTCTGTAGGAGTAGGTCGATTTGTCGCTCTCTCTAACACACACATGGTGTTAAACACACACGCGCACACACACACACACGCACACGCACACGCACGCACCTTGGTCCCGTTGCACCTTCTAACGTGACTTATTACACCTAGACGGAGGGAGTAGTAAGTATACGAGATACGATGGCACACTGACTTAAGTCGAATACAAGTGCCCAAAATTTGTGTGCATGTTATAATAAGGATTCAGGAATGTATAAAAGGTTATTTCCCTCTCGTTGAACATAACGGGAGGGTTGTGTAGCTGGTTAGCCTGTTCGCTCATCTAACTTGAGGTCTCGGTTTCGATAACTACACTTGAGCATAATTTGTGCTAGGAGGATTCTTCGATTGGTCAAAATGTTTTCTAGGGTTTGCACGCTTCACACTCTCTGTCTCCAGTATATATATACATGCTGGAGCCTCAGCGCTTGTAGTTGCTCTCTTCACACTCTCTCGCCCTCTCCCGCTGGAGCCTCAGCGCTTGTAGTTGCTCTCTTCACACTCTCTCGCCCTCTCCAGATCTAAACAAGACTTCGTTGGCCTCTCTCTCCCCTCACTGCTGCTCAAAGAGCTGGCAGGATCCGTCCGCCGGGAAGGGAAGGAGGCTTAACGCTATCGCCATCGGCGAGGGACTACCGGCGCAGCTGTTCACTTTCCACCCAGCGGCGGCGCGGGAGGGCCTCCGACCCCTTCTTCTTCGTCGTCGTCCCATCGCCCGCCGAACCACACCACAAGAACCTTAAGGTATAATTTACTTACTCCACATGCATTGCTCTAGCTGCATGTATACCATGAATCTAGGACGCGGTTCAAAGAGGAAAGGAGTGGGAAAAGTTGTATATAGCATGAATCTCGGATGTGGTTCAAAGAGGAAATGAAGGGGGAAAGTTGTATAGCATTAATCTAGGACGTGGTTCAAAGAGGAAAGGAATGGGGGAAAGTAGTGGGGAAAGTTGTATCGCATAAATCTAGGACGTGGTTGAAAGAGGAAAGGAAGGGGCGAAAGTACTAGTTCAAAAAGGAAAGGAAGGGACAAGGCTGTAGAGTTTGAGCAGGACTAGATTTGCTGCGCTCACATAGGGAAAGGCGTCTGATAACAAAACTGGGACCAACACGGACTGACACGGAGTTTTTTTAGTCCCTACACCAAAATGTCCCTGTAAACAAACACCCTCTAATAGTGCCGTTGCAAAATTGATGCAATGCCACAGTTAAAAGCAAATTACATGTTTAACAAATTTTATTATTAATATAATCTCTATGTTAATATTAATCAATGCCACCATTTGAGAAATGCTACTATCTTGCTTTCTTTCCCATTTAGATAAGGTAGATGCTTCTTTTTGTTGGCTTCTGTGTCATCCACCGTTATTGACCACTAATTGTTTCCTTTGCACCTCTGTGTAAACAGGGTTATCTGCTTCACCTCGTTGCCATTGTGACCTTTTGTTGCACTGCACAAAACACTTTTGTTTTAAGAGTGTTTTTTGCAGTTCAACCAAAATGTCACACCGACAACGTTGCTTGATTGCTTGATCTTAGTGAAACTGCACAAGAGGAGATCTTACTTCCTATCCGTTAAGGCGAATTTGGTTCAGATCTTCTTCTTGTGAGTTGTTTGAATTCCGCATCATGAGAGGTCAGTACTAGCCTTCTTTCACATGATTCTGCAGTGTGCATTCATATGTTGTGCTACTTGTACGATAATGTTGCTTGATTTTAGTGAACTGCACAAATGGAGACAAGACTTGCAATCTGTATGTGCACCGTAATATCCCATTGAGGTAAGATAAGGATATTTCACAACTGTTGGCCTGTATTTTGCCACTTTCATCAAAAAATTAAGTTTAGTACTATACTTGTGCTCCCTAATTGACATGCCAAATCTTACATTGAAGGCGAAGCTTGTTAGTTATTGAACCAAGTGATGAAGGGGAAGAACAAGGGGAAGAAAAAAAATCAACTCTCGGTGCTGTAATGAAGCACTGGAACTGTGATGGCACAAGTAATGATATAGTTTTGCATCTTAATTTATTGCTATGGCTGGAACGAGCAATTGTTTTGCCACTGATTTGATGCCACTCTTAATGTAATATGTAATTATCTCTACTTGTGCAAACAGGGATCTTCTTTGAAGATACCATATATTTTAGTGGAACTGCACAAGAAGATGTTGGGAACATTAAACTAATCGAGGATTATATAGTAAGCTTGGCCACCAGCGTAGATAGCAACAGATGGTTCCGGAGAAATGCTTCATCTGTATGCTCTACACAATAAGCCTCCGAACAAAGGTTGGTACTCGCCCACTGATTTCATCCATATGATTGAGCTTTTTCATCTCTATTGGTGTTGTGCTACTGTTTAGATACTGTCATGAAAAAGTGGTATTGTCCTTGAGAAGTGCTTCATCTGTGCTGTTTTAAATATTTCCTTTCCTTTTTTTTGAGCAAACAGTGATGCTAGCATTTAGTAGTCCTCTTGTCGTTGCACAACAGGATCATCTTCCTCTGAAGAAGAATATGGAGTACGTGAAGTGACTAGTTCCGATTATGCCAGGATGAAGAAGCCCTGGCTATCTTATCATCAGAAGGAGCAGTTGAAGGATGGTTACATTACTCCCCACAAGACCAAACTAACTTCAGCTCAGGAGGAGTGACAAAATCTCCATTTTTTTGCTGTTATTCTAGGATTCTTTCTGGTGAGTTCCATTTTTCTAAAAGTGTGCTCTACATGGACCATGTATGTGCCTGTTGAAACTGTCAATTCATAGTACAGTTTGCTCTATACTAATCACTTTTTTGTATTTGTGCAAACAGGGGTGCTCAGCTTGATTTCAATGGGAACTACACAAAATGTTCATGAATACATCGAATCATTCATTTCCACCACAAGAAAGTGTTGGAAATATGCCCTAGAGGCAATAATAAATTGATTATTATTATATTTCCTTGTTCATGATAATCGTTTATTATCCATGCTAGAATTGTATTGATAGGAAACTCAGATACATGTGTGGATACATAGACAACACCATGTCCCTAGTAAGCCTCTAGTTGACTAGCTCGTTGATCAATAGATGGTTACAGTTTCCTGACCATGGACATTGAATGTCATTGATAACGGGATCACATCATTAGGAGAATGATGTGATGGACAAGACCCAATCCTAAGCCTAGCACAAGATCATGTAGTTCGTATGCTAAAGCTTTTATAATGTCAAGTATCATTTCCTTAGACCATGAGATTGTGCAACTCTCGGATACCGTAGGAATACTTTGGGTGTGCCAAACGTCACAACGTAACTAGGTGGCTATAAAGGTGCACTATGGGTATCTCCGAAAGTGTCTGTTGGGTTGGCACGAATCGAGACTGGGATTTGTCACTCCGTGTAACGGAGAGGTATCTCTGGGCCCACTCGGTAGGACATCAACATAATGTGCACAATGTGATCAAGGAGTTGATCACGGGATGATGTGTTGCGGAACGAGTAAAAGAGACTTTCCGGTAACGAGATTGAACAAGGTATTGGGATACCGACGGTCGAATCTCGGGCAAGTATCGTACCGATAGACAAAGGGAATTGTATACGGGATTGATTAAGTCCTTGACATCGTGGTTCATCCGATGAGATCATCGTGGAACATGTGGGAGCCAACATGGGTATCTAGATCCCGCTGTTGGTTATTGACCGGAGAACGTCTAGGTCATGTCTGCATGTCTCCCGAACCCGTAGGGTCTACACACTTAAGGTTCGATGACGCTAGGGTTATAAAGGAAGCTTGTATGTGGTTACCGAATGTTGTTCGGAGTCCCGGATGAGATCCCGGATGTCACGAGGAGTTCCGGAATGGTCCGGAGGTAAAGATTTATATATAGGAAGTCCTATTTCGGCCATCGGGACAAGTTCCGGGGTCATCGGTATTGTACCGGGACCACCGGAGGGGTCCCGGGGGCCCACCGGGTGGGGCCACCCATCCGGGAGGGTCCCATGGGCTGAAGTGGGAAGGGATCCAGCCCAAAGTGGGCTGGGGCGCCACTTCCCTTATGGCCCATGCGCCTAGGGTGAAGGGGGAACCCTAATGAAGAGTCCCAAGGAGGGAAGGCACCTCCTAGGTGCCTTGGGGGGGAGGGAAACCTCCCCTGGCCGCCGTCCCCTAGGAGATTGGATCTCCTAGGGCTGGCGCACCCCCCCTTGGGATCCCTATATATAGTGGGGGTAGAGGGCCTCTTGAGATACACCTTTTGCCTTTGGTGCAGCCCCTCCCTCTCCCAAGTTCTTCTCCTCTCCCGCAGGTGCTTGGCGAAGCCCTGCAGGATTGCCACGCTCCTCCACCACCACCACGCCGTTGTGCTGCTGCTGGATGGAGTCTTCCTCAACCTCTCCCTCTCTCCTTGCTGGATCAAGGCGTGGGAGACGTCATCGGGCTGTACGTGTGTTGAACGCGGAGGTGCTGTCCGTTCGGCACTAGGATCATCGGTGATTTGGATCACGACGAGTACGACTCCATCAACCCCGTTCACTTGAACGCTTCCGCTTAGCAATCTACAAGGGTATGTAGATGCACTCTCCTTCCCCTCGTTGCTGGTTTCTCCATAGATAGATCTTGGTGACACGTAGGAAAATTTTGAATTTCTGCTACGTTCCCCAAAAGTGGCATCATGAGCTAGGTCTATTGCGTAGATTCTTTGCACGAGTAGAACACAAAGTAGCTGTGGACGTTGATTTTGTTCAATATGCTTACCGTTACTAGTCAATCTTGATTCGGTGGCATTGTGGGATGAAGCGGCCCGGACCGACCTTACACGTACACTTACGTGAGACAGGTTCCACCGACTGACATGCACTAGTTGCATAAGGTGGCTAGCGGGTGCCAGTCTCTCCCACTTTAATCGGATCGGATTCGATGAAAAGGGTCCTTATGAAGGGTAAATAGCAATTGACATATCACGTTGTGGTTTTGCGTAGGTAAGAAACGTTCTTGCTAGAAACCCATAGCAGCCACGTAAAACATGCAAACAACAATTAGAGGACGTCTAACTTGTTTTTGCAGGGTATGCTATGTGATGTGATATGGCCAAAAGGATGTGATGAATGATATATGTGATGTATGAGATGATCATGTTCTTGTAATAGGAATCACGACTTGCATGTCGATGAGTATGACAACCGGCAGGAGCCATAGGAGTTGTGTTAATTTATTTATGACCTGCGTGTCAACATAAACGTCATGTAATTACTTTACTTTATTGCTAACCGTTAGCTGTAGTAGTAGAAGTAATAGTTGACGTGACAACTTCATGAAGACACGATGATGGAGATCATGGTGTCATGCCGGTGACGACGATGATCATGGAGCCCCGAAGATGGAGATCAAAAGGAGCAAAGTGATGATGGCCATATCATGTCACTATTTGATTGCATGTGATGTTTATCATGTTTATACATCTTATTTGCTTAGAACGACGGTAGTAAATAAGATGATCCCTCATTAAAATTTCAAGAAAGTGTTCACCCTAACTGTGCACCGTTGCTAAAGTTCATCGTTTCGAAGCACCACGTGATGATCGGGTGTGATAGATTCTTACGTTCACATACAACGGGTGTAAGACAGATTTACACACGCGAAACACTTAGGTTGACTTGACGAGCCTAGCATGTACAGACATGGCCTCGGAACACAAGAGACCGAAAGGTCGAGCATGAGTCGTATGGTAGATACGATCAACATGAAGATGTTCACCGACGTTGACTAGTCCGTCTCACGTGATGATCGGACACGGCCTAGTTGACTCGGATCATGTAATCACTTGGATGACTAGAGGGATGTCTATCTGAGTGGGAGTTCATAAGATGAACTTAATTATCTTGAACATAGTCAAAAGATCTTTGCAAATTATGTCGTAAGCTCGCGCTTTAGTTCTACTGTTTTAGATATGTTCCTAGAGAAAATATAGTTGAAAGTTGATAGTAGCAATTATGCGGATAGTAGAAGGCTTGTGTCCTTAATGCACCGCTCGGTGTGCTGGACCTCGAACGTGGTCTGTGGATGTTGTGAACATCTGACATACACGTTTTGATGACTACATGATAGTTCGGTAATGATAAATGGTTTAGAATTGAGGCACCGAAGACATTTTTGAAATGTCGCGGAACATATGAGATGTTTTGAGGGCTGAAATTGGGATTTCAGGCTCGTGCCCACGTCAAGAGGTATAAGACCTCCGACGATTTTCTTAGCCTGCAAACTAAGGGAGAAAAGCTCAATCGTTGAGCATGTGCTCAGATTGTCTGGGTACAACAATCACTTGAATCGAGTGGGAGTTGATCTTCCAGATAAGATAGTGATGTTTCACCAAAGTCATTGCCACCAAGCTGCTAGAGCTTCGTAATGAACTATAAGATATCAGGGATAGATATGATAATCCTTGAAATATTCGCGATGTTTGACACCACGAAAGTAGAAATCAAGAAGGAGCATCAATTGTTGATGGTTAGTGAAACCACTAGTTTCAAGAAGGGCAAGGGCAAGAAGGGATACTTCATGAAACGGCAAATCAGCTGCTGCTCTAGTGGAGAAACCCAAGGTTGAACCCAAACCCGAGACTGAGTGATTCTGTAATAAGGGGAACAACCACTAGAGCAGAATTACCCTAGATACTTGGTAGATGAGAAGGCTGTCGATAGAAGTATATTGGATATACATTGTGTGAATGTGTACTTTACTAGTACTCCTAGTAGCATCAGGGTATTAGATACCGGTTCGGTTGCTAAGTGTTAGTAACTCGAAGTAAAAGCTATGGAATAAACGGAGACTAGCTAAAGGTGAGCTGACGAGATGTGTTGGAAGTATTTCCAAGGTTGATGTGATCAAGCATCGCACGCTCCCTCTACCATCGAGATTGGTGTTAAACCTAAGTAATTGTTATTTGGTGTTTGCGTTGAGCATAGACATGATTGGATTATGTCTATCGCAATACGGTTATTCATTTAAGGAAAATAATGGTTACTCTATTTATTTGAATAATACCTTCAATGGTCTTGCACCTAGAATGAATGGTTTATTGAATCTCGATCATAGTGATACACATGTTCATGCCAAAAGATATAAAATAGTAATGATAGTACCACCTACTTGTGGCACTGCCATGAAAGTCATATTGGTATAAAACGCATGAAGAAGCTCCATGTTGATGGATCTTTGAACTCACTCATTTCTGAAAAGATTGAGACATGTGAACTATGTCTGTTGGTATATACGCATGAAGAAACTCCATGCAGATGGACCGTTTGGACTCACTTGATTTTGAATCACTTGAGACATGCAAATAATACCACATGGGCAAGATGACTGAAAGCTTCGGTTTCAGAAAAATGGAACAAGAAAGCAACTTGTTGGAAGTAACAAATTTTGATGTGTACAGTCCAATGAGTGCTGAGGCAAGCAGTGGATATCGTTATGCTCTTACTTCACAGATGATTTGAGTAGATACTGAGCATATTTACTTGATGAAACACAAGTCTGAATTATTGAATGGTTCAAGTAATTTCAGAATGAAGCTGAAGATCATCGTGACAAGAGGATAAAATATCTATGATATGATCATAGAGATGAATATCTGAGTTGCGAGTTTGGTACACAATTGAGACATTGTGGAGATTGTTTCACAACTAATACCGCTTGGAACACCATAGTATGATGGTGTGTCCGAACATTATAACTGCACCCTATTGGATATGATGCATACCATGATGTCTCTTATCGAATTACCACTATCGTTCATGGGTTAGGCATTAGAGACAACCGCACTTACTTTAATAGGGCACCACGTAATTCCGATGAGACGACACCATATGAACTATGGTTTAGAGAAACCTAAGTTGTCATTTCTTAAAAGTTTGGGTCTGCGACGCTTATATGAAAAAGTTTCAGGCTGATAAGCTCGAACCCAAAGCGGATAACTGCATCTTCATAGGATACCCAAAACAGTTGGGTATACCTCCTGTCTCAGATCCGAAAGCAATAAGGATTGTTTCTCATATTGGGTCCTTTCTCGAGGAAGAATTTCTCTCGAAAGAATTGAGTGGGAGGATGGTGGAGACTTGATGAGGTTATTGAACCGTCACTTCAACTAGTGTGTAGCAGGGCACAAGAATTGTTCCTATGGCACCTACACCAATTGAAGTGGAAGCTTATGATAGTGATCATGAGACTTCGGATCAAGTCACTCCCAAACCTCGTAGGATGACAAGGATGCGTACTACTTCAGAGTGATACGTAATCCTGTCTTGGAAGTCATGTTGCTAGACAACAATGAACCTACAAGCTATGGAGAAGCGATGGTGGGCCTGGATTCCGATGAATGGCTCGAGGCCATATAATCCGAGAGAGGATCCATATATGAAAACAAAGTGTAGACTTTGGAAGAACTACTTGATGGTCGTAAGGCTGTTAGGTACATATGGATTTTAAAGGAAGACGGACGATGATGGTAAATGTCACCATTAAGAAAGCTCGACTTGTCATTAAGATGTTTTCCGACAAGTTCAAGGAGTTGACTGCGATGAGGCTTTCTCACTCGTAGCGATGCTAAGAGTCTGTTGGAATTATGTTAGCGATTGTTGCATTATTTATGAAATTGTGCAGATAGGATGTCAAAACATTGTTTCCTCGACGATTTTCTTGAGGAAAGGTTGTATGTGATACAACTAGAAGATTTTTGTCAATCCTGAAAGATGCTAACAAGTATGCAAAGCTCCAGCAATCCTTCTAAGGACTGGAGTAAGCATCTCGGAGTTGGAATGTACGCTTTGATGAGATGATCAAAGATTTGGGTTTATACAAAGTTTATGAGAAACTTGTATTTCCAAAGAAGTGAGTGGGAGCACTATAGAATTTCTGATGAGTATATGTTGTTGACATATTGATGATCAGAAATGATGTAGAATTTCTGGAAAGCATATAGGGTTGTTTGAAAAGTGTTTTTCAATGGAAAACCTGGATTAAGCTACTTGAACATTGAGCATCAAGATCTATAAGGATAGATCAAAATCGCTTAATAGTACTTTCAAATGAATACATACCGTGACAAGATTTTGAAGGAGTTCAAAATAGATCAGTAAAGAAGGAGTTCTTGGCTGTATTACACGTGTGAGTATTGAGTAAGACTCAAGACCTGACCACGGCAGAAGAGAGAGAAAGGACGAAGGTCGTCCCCTATGCTTTAGTCGTAGGCTCTAAAGTATGCTATCTTATGTACCACACCTGAAGTGTGCCAAACCATGAGTCAGTCAAGGGGTACAAGTGTGATCTAGAAATGGATCACAAGACAGCGGTCGAAGTTATCCTTAGTAACTAGTGGACTAAGGAATTTTCTCGATTATGGAGGTGGAAAAGAGTTCGTCGTAAAGGGTTACGCCGATGAAAACTTTGACACTAATCCGGATTATTCTAAGTATTAAATTGGTTTCGTATAGTAGAACAGTTATTTGGAATAGCTCCAAATAGAGCGTGGTAACAGCATCTAGGAGATGACATAGATATTTGTAAAGCACACACGGATCTGAAAGGTTTAGACCCGTTGACTATAACATCTCTCACAAGCATAACATGATCAAACCCAGAACTCATTGAGTGTTAATCACATGGTAATGTGAACTAGATTATTGACTCTAGTGAACTCTTTGGGTGTTAGTCACATAAGGATGTGACCTTGAGTGTTAATCACATATCGATGTGAACTAGATTATTGACTCTAGTGCAAGTGGGAGACTGTTGGAAATATGCCCTAGAGGCAATAATAAATTGATTATTATTATATTTCCTTGTTCATGATAATCGTTTATTATCCATGCTAGAATTGTATTGATAGGAAACTCAGATACATGTGTGGATACATAGACAACACCATGTCCCTAGTAAGCCTCTAGTTGACTAGCTCGTTGATCAATAGATGGTTACAGTTTCCTGACCATGGACATTGAATGTCATTGATAACGGGATCACATCATTAGGAGAATGATGTGATGGACAAGACCCAATCCTAAGCCTAGCACAAGATCATGTAGTTCGTATGCTAAAGCTTTTATAATGTCAAGTATCATTTCCTTAGACCATGAGATTGTGCAACTCCCGGATACCGTAGGAATACTTTGGGTGTGCCAAACGTCACAACGTAACTGGGTGGCTATAAAGGTGCACTACGGGTATCTCCGAAAGTGTCTGTTGGGTTGGCACGAATCGAGACTGGGATTTGTCACTCCGTGTAACGGAGAGGTATCTCTGGGCCCACTCGGTAGGACATCAACATAATGTGCACAATGTGATCAAGGAGTTGATCACGGGATGATGTGTTGCGGAACGAGTAAAAGAGACTTGCCGGTAACGAGATTGAACAAGGTATTGGGATACCGACGATCGAATCTCGGGCAAGTATCGTACCGATAGACAAAGGGAATTGTATACGGGATTGATTAAGTCCTTGACATCGTGGTTCATCCGATGAGATCATCGTGGAACATGTGGGAGCCAACATGGGTATCCAGATCCCGCTGTTGGTTATTGACCGGAGAACGTCTAGGTCATGTCTGCATGTCTCCCGAACCCGTAGGGTCTACACACTTAAGGTTCGATGACGCTAGGGTTACAAAGGAAGCTTGTATGTGGTTACCGAATGTTGTTCGGAGTCCCGGATGAGATCCTGGACGTCACGAGGAGTTCCGGAATGGTCCGAAGGTAAAGATTTATATATAGGAAGTCCTATTTCGGCCATCGGGACAAGTTTCGGGGTCATCGGTATTGTACCGGGACCACCGGAGGGGTCCCGGGGGCCCACCGGGTGGGGCCACCCATCCGGGAGGGTCCCATGGGCTGAAGTGGGAAGGGATCCAGCCCAAAGTGGGCTGGGGCGCCACTTCCCTTATGGCCCATGCGCCTAGGGTGAAGGGGGAACCCTAATGAAGAGTCCCAAGGAGGGAAGGCACCTCCTAGGTGCCTTGGGGGGGAGGGAAACCTCCCCTGGCCGCCGCCCCCTAGGAGATTGGATCTCCTAGGGCTGGCGCACCCCCCCCCCCCCTTGGGATCCCTATATATAGTGGGGGTAGAGGGCCTCTTGAGATACACCTTTTGCCTTTGGTGCAGCCCCTCCCTCTCCCAAGTTCTTCTCCTCTCCCGCAGGTGCTTGGCGAAGCCCTGCAGGATTGTCACGCTCCTCCACCACCACCACGCCGTTGTGCTGCTGCTGGATGGAGTCTTCCTCAACCTCTCCCTCTCTCCTTGCTGGATCAAGGCGTGGGAGACGTCATCGGGTTGTACGTGTGTTGAACGCGGAGGTGCTGTCCGTTCGGCACTAGGATCATCGGTGATTTGGATCACGACGAGTACGACTCCATCAACCCCATTCACTTGAACGCTTCCGCTTAGCGATCTACAAGGGTATGTAGATGCACTCTCCTTCCCCTCGTTGCTGGTTTCTCCATAGATAGATCTTGGTGACACGTAGGAAAATTTTGAATTTCTGCTACGTTCCCCAACAGAAAGGAGGTGCCGATAAGTTCAAGACATTGCAACATATAAGGGCGAAACCATACAAGCTACGCGCGAATTTGGTTGATTTTGGTGGAACTGCACAAAAAGAACAGCTGGTTTATTTAGCACGAGGTGCCATGTCAATGTCCGAACTGATGGCAAACCCTCCCCATTCCACAATCGCAGGCATTTGATATTTTGGAATGGGACAACCTTGTCAAATTTTGCTCATTGATTTTAGCAAGACATGTGTTTGATATTTTCGAATGGGACGCCCTTTGCTGTCAGCAACGTCGATCAATTTTTTTCTTTATTCTTTAGTTGTGAAGTAAATATTGCCTCTGACATGTGAGTCGCTGAGATGCATAATCATCGATTGTTTTGAATGTTCAGGCCTATGTGTTTGATTGCAATGTACAGAAACGCTAAAAACCTGCTCAAACTCTTTGTACTCCTTCTGTTCCTTTTTACTTCGCACATTGTGTAAGTGCATACTTTTTTGTATAAGATTGGTCAAAGTAGAGATACTTTGACTGCAGACAAAACTTGTATGCAGACTAGAAAGGACCGGAGGGAGTACATGTGAAACTGCTGCAAACCAGGTGATCACCCTAGGAATAATGCTAGTACGTATTGTTTTGCATGTTCATCCAATTCCAGTGATACCGGAATTCGAACTAATCGAAATAAATTCATTCATATACGGTCGGATTTCATATAAACATGCCGGATTTCATTACATTTCAACTAAAAAGGGGTGCGCTGGAGGTATAATTAATTAACCGGCCTAGCTTGTCATAGCGATTAGGGCAACTAGGAGCCCAATGATCAGGATGACCACATGACAAAAACCTTTCTTCTTGTCATTCTTCTTCTTGAAGTTCGTGTGTTGCACAGCCTTGTTCTTCCCATCAAACTTTGCTTTACCATCAAACTTGCCCTTGTTCTTGAACTTGTGGGACTGGAAGTTCTTCTGTACAGATCCTCCCTCAATTCCTCAAGCATGTGTGTCCTTTGTTCTCGCCTTTTCTTCCACATCAAGAGTGCCAATGAGATCCACAAAGGAGGAAGCTTGGTGACGAAGGAGGTATAATTAATTAACCGAAGCTACCCACCTGTGTCTCGCTAAGCCGAACAGAAGCTTCAGTGACTAAACTCCAGGTGCAGTTGCGTAACTGACGTGTGGCCTGTTCGGCCCACGTGTCAACCAGCCAACTACACCAGCAGTTAAGTAGAAGCAGCGTTCTTCTCTAGCGCAGCTCTCCAACTCCACGTCGCCGCCAAGAAGCTAACCGGCCGTCAATGGTCAACCCACCTAGCTTGGCTTCAACAGGAGGGTAGCAGCGGTGGCCTTACTTGGACCCGAGCGGCGGCGACCTACCGTGTTCTACTCTTCCTTGTTTTCTGTGTGGCGCGGCCTCGTTGGCAGCGGGGCGGGGCCTCGGCGGAGCCGGCGATGTCCTCTGTCTCGTTGCCGGCGGGCGGCGCCTCAGCGGAGCGATGGAAACCTCCCCCGCGTTGCCGGCAGGGTGGGGCCTCGGCTGAGCCGGCGATGTCCTTTGCCTCGTTATTGGCGGGGCGGATCCGGCGGTGTCCTCTGCCTCGTTGTTGGCGCCGCGGGGCCTTGTCGACGCGAGCGGAGCGGGGACTCGTCGGAGCCGGCATTGTCCTCTGCCTCGTCCTCGGTCTCGCCAAACAGCGCCTCGCCCGCTTCATCGCCCTCTTTGCTAGTCTCTTTGTAGGCGGCCACAGCCTCCGCCACCCGCATGCGATACCGCCAGCGCTCGAGGCGGCCCTTGCGGGCGGAGCGGTACGAGTCGAGCAGCGCCTCCTGCTCCGCCCGCTCTGCGGCGATCTACTACTCCGCCTGCAGGTGCTCCTGGAGGAGATGGTGGTTGTAGGCGGCGTCGGCCTGCGCCTCCCGGAACTGCTCCTGGCGCATCTGCCTCACACTGTCCATATATTGGGCACGGGCCTCGCCGATGGTCATGGTGCAATGCACCGGTGAGGATGGCGCGGAGGAGGGGTTTGGCACCGAATCGTCGACTACCATGTTCTCCATTGGGACGTCGTCGTCCTCCGGCTGCCTGCGGGCCAGCCGGTCGGCAGCAATGGCTGCCATCTCTTTGTGGTCCGGCGTCCGCCCGTACCGAAGAGCACTGGAGCGCGAGGAAGCCATGGTGGGCAGTAGTGGTGTGGATAGGAGAAAGGGAACGGATGCGGATGACTGCGGCTATGGCCGGCGCAGCAGTTTATATAGCAATGGTGGGCGGGCGGAGGGACGGACATGTGGCGCCGGAGAAGTCGCCTGGGCAACCGCGTATCATTAATGTGGGCGGCAGATGGACGGACGGACGACACTTGTGTCGTTTGAAGGCGGAGCAATCGCCTGCAACGGGAAGCGAGGCGGGCGGCGCTGACTGTTTCGGGCGGAAAGCGCGCGCGGGCGAGGAGATGACTTTACTTGCAGAGGATGACAATGGGTACCCACCAGGTCCATAGCCTCACGTACGCAAGTGCCTCCTTATTTATAAAACTATACTCCCTCCGTCTAGGTGAATAAGTCGTATTAGAAGGTGCATCACGACCTAGGTGCAAGCAGATTGGTGGAAAAGAAGAATATTTCTCTCTTCTAAACACAACATTTAATCACAGCAGTTAAGAGGATGCCTTATTAGCTACCCATGCAGGCCATCGTAATTCATAGCATGCAAAGCGCTTTTATTTCTTACCTAATAACCGCATGGACGTGTTGCATGCATTGGTCCTTTCCCGAGCAAAAAATAGGGAGGAAAGGGGTTTCCATGGGAGACAACGAGGCAGAGGTGGAAGCGCTGGCTAGAGTAATTTATTTTGCTTCCCCCTGGTTTCCTGACATCAAGGTCCCACACCATTATCAACCTATGTAGTAGTCAATAAACGAGAGCACAAGAAGCGGCCGACAGCTGGGACCAAGCAGCTCGAGCAGTATTTGTGTTTTTGAGGTGTGAGCACTGCAGAGTTTTTTGATGTTTAACCCAGATATTAATTTTTCTCCTCTGAACAACAACGAAAACATCGCTGCAGGTATTAACTGGGCGGGCTGTGGCCCGTCTACCCCAGGCCAGATATCCAGCTTAGATATTAATTTTTTTCAAGCTGAAAATGGCTAGCCCAGCTATACTTTTTTTTAGAAATACCCAGGCAAGGTCAAGTTGTTATTCTCCGTCCCGCTGGGCTGCAAATTTTTCCTAGAAGGGACGCATTAGGCTTAACAAGAAAATGGGCTTTAAGAAATAATAAATGGGATATAATTATAAAAACTGGGCAGTAACTATAAAAAAATGCACCAAACACGTCATTACTTTATAAAATATTATTTTTGGATATTAAAATTTTTAATTTCACTAATTGTTGTGAGCGCAATGTTTCGTTGGATTTTTACGTAATATAAATTTATTTAATCTGACTAGAAATTTCGGGATAAAAATATTTCGGATCCCAACAAAATGTGGGAAATTTTATTGAATTCTATTTTGAATGGTTGGTTGAAATGGGCTGTACTTTTAACAAACTGTAAATGGGCTATAGTAAATTCCATTAGAATTCAAAAATGGGCTACACATTCTTACAAATTTCAAATGGGCTATAAGTTCTCTGCCACACACTTCTGGCCTTACTAAGTTGACGCGTCCCTAAAAAAACAGAGTTGACGCGTATGCAAGGCTTTGTCAACTTCTAGTCAACACACGGTTCTAGCAGCAGTGGCCATTGGATGTCCATCCAACGGATGTCGTTCTTCTTCAATCTCGGATATTCTAGCTTCACTCGCCCAAAAAATGATTCCTCCCCCTGACATCTGGGGCGCACCGTTTCGGAAGCTGACCTGTGGGCCTACTAAGTTGACGTACCAAGGGCTTTGTCAACTTAGTCAATATAAACGATTCTAGCTACAGTGACTGTACGATGTTCATCCAACGGCCGTAGTGCTTCTTCAACCTCTGGTCTTCTTGCTCCAGCCGCCCAAAGCAGCACCGATCGTGTCGCCTGCTCCTGCCTCCCGTGGCCGGCTGTGCTGCGGCGGAGGTCTCACCGCCCCCTACTATTCCCACCGCTGGCCAGGCCCTGCGGCGACGGCAGCCTCACACCGCAGCCGAACGAGTGAACCCTCATACTCCTCTCCGCGTGGGCATCCACTGTCGCGTCTTCACCGGCTCCGCGTCGTCCCCTTCCTAGGCCTCGCTGTCGTCCACCGCCCTGGTGCTCTCGGCGCGGCATGGTCAACGTGGTCAAGGAACGACTTCCATCGGACATGGACGGTACGTGGAGTGGCTGACAGCTGGGTCCACGGCGGCAGCAAGGAAGTGCCTCCTTATTACACGGAAAATAATGATTCCTCCACCTGACAGCAGGGACCCACCGGACGGGCCACCGTATTTCGCGAAAAAAATGTTTCATCCCTGACTGCTGGGACCCACCAGCTACACCTTCACACGCAAGGAAGTGCGTCCGGGCAAAAAAAATGATTCGCCCCCCTGACTGCTGGAACCCACCAGCTACATCTTCGCAAGCAAGGAAGTGCCTGACAGTCGGGACCCACCTGGTCGAAGCGTACGTAGTGTTGACATTCTGGTCGCGAACGTGTACGTACATACTGGTCGATGTAGAGGCGCGCACGTGTCGTAGTAGAGGCGCGCACGTAGCATGTACACGTACGTACAGCGGCCAGGGTGCAAGAAAGAAAATACGGCCACGTATGTGTACATACGGGCGGGGTCTCGAATGCCTACTCGCGCATACGTACGGGGAGGGCTCGTGTACATGGCTGGGTCGGAACGGAGAAACAGCGTCGTCTCGTGTTCATGGGTCAAAACGGAATGCGTGGTCGTGTTCATCGGGAGGGCTTGGACGGAAGAGGCGATGGAAACGAGGCCTGGCATACCGCACAACAGAGGAAACGGGCCTCCTACGGTCAAAACGGGGGTTCTGTTGATCGAGAGGGGTGTGGCGTACCGCAAAACGGAGGAAACGGACCTCCTACAGTCGAAACGGGGGTCCTGTTGATCGGGAGGGGTGTGGTGTACCGCAAAACGGAGGAAACGGACCTCCTACGGTCGAAACGGGGGTCCTGTTGATCGGGAGGGGTGTGGCGTACCGCAAAACGGAGGAAACGGACTTGTGTTGAAGCGCTACGGTCGAAACGGGGGTCCTGTTCATCGGGAGGGGTGTGGCGTACCGCAAAACGGGACTCCACGGGATACTATTCATCTCCACCGTCGACCCCCTCTAGCCTCCACGAGCTACTGCTCATCCACCGTCGACCTCCTCCAGCCTCCACGGGCTCCTGTTCATCCAGCCTCCACCGCACGCTACTCCACCGGCTACTGTTCAACCACCCCTCCACCGTCTACTGTTCATCCAGCCGTCCACACCACGGGGTCCTGTTCAACCACCCCTCCACGGGCACCCCTCCACCGTCTATTGTTCATCCTGCCCTCCACACCACGGGGTTCTGTTCATCCATCCCTCCACGGGCACCCCTCCACCGTCTACTGTTCATCCAGCCCTCCACCACACTATGGGGTCCTGTTCATCCAGAGGTAACGCGACCGCTCAATGCTCATCCAACCCCCCCCCCCCCCACCCCGGAACGCTCACTGTTCATCCCATCGATCGGCTTTAGTTAGCAGCAGTAGCCAAGGAATCGCTCGATAGGGTTCAGTTAACTGCCATCGATCGATCGCTCGGGTTCAGTAACACGTAGCCTGCAGTGCAATCCCTCGGGTTCAGTTAGAGCCCAACACCTCGCTCAGGTTCAGTTAGAGCCAACGCCTCGCACACACGCGTGTATGTGTACGAGAAAAACGCGCATCGCTCGGCCCCCGACCTCCCACCGTAACCGGGAACTCCCCGAAATTTTCCTCCCCCTCGCTTCTACCACGGTTTTTTCCGTCATGGACGGCCCAAAGAATGTCATGCAGCTGCGTTTCCGGCCCGCCCAGGACGAAAAGCCCATTTTATGTCATGATTTTTTATCATAGAAGTAGGAGCCCACCACATCTATGATGATACCGGGTTTTGTCACAATTATCGTCATAGAAGTGTCATATGTATGACAGAAAAAAATTTGTTCGGTCCAAAATGTCACGGATGTGTCTTTTTTTTTGTAGTGATGGCTTTTGGTAAATACAGTTCCTTGGTAACTCAACTCCGAAATTCTCTCGAAGCATCTTAGCCATCTCCCCTCTAACATTAGCTAGACCATCATCACGGTGGACGATGAATCTTGTGGCAGTAGCATAGGAGGAGTAGGGTTAGTTGTTGCAGGTGTGATTTGTGGCATGTATGGCGAATTGTAATTCGGCATTGATCTAACATTGTTTGCTCTTGTAGGTAGGGTTTGGTTCGGCGTCACCACCGAACTTGGCATACTCATGATAGGATTAATAGGTGCATCAACAATTTGATTTGTGGAGCTAGAATAAAAATTCATTGGCATAGGGGGCGCCGATGAAATAGGTAAAGTTGGACTAGGGATTTCTGCGGTAACAGGCACACCAACATTACCACTAGATGATTGAGGCATAATATTTTTAGTATTACTATTTTCCAAGAAAATTTGGTATAAAAGATTGTTGCTATCAGTAATGCGACTATCAATTTTAGCCCATACCTCAGGAGAGAAGGTATTACTTACAGGGGGTTTAACCTGTTCATCATGAAGAGGAGGAAACTTGATTTCTCCAACCGGAGTGATATTGCCTTGACGATCCTTTTTGAACTTAGCAAGGAACTCCTGCATCTCCTTCTCTTCACGCGCCTTCTTGTACTCCTCATAAGCTTGGCGATGTTCCTCCGATAACTCCTCAAAATTGGGCTTGATTATGTTATCGACGTCGATTTCCGAGGGCTTGGGAATCTTGTCGTTGCCAGACATGATGGATGATGATGATTATTGATCTTTCCCTAGCAGAGTGGCCAAAAAGTGTGTTCGCACACGAGCACGTCACGTGTACCCTCGACGCCGGGGGTGATGCACCGCAGCTCACGTCGAAGGAGTGTCACCGGAAGCGCGATTCGCAAGTCGACCGACGAGAGCTTTTGAGAATCCGAAACCCTACACTCCAAGGAGGGACCCCGTCGGGGAGTGCAGCGGCTATGGGCTGCCCTAGGTCGGCCAAGCCGCCCCTAGAGCCTCGCGATTCGCAGCTCTCCAACACGAAGAACAACGAAGAACGAGGGAGCAAGAACGAGGGAAGGACAAGACGTAGATGAAAAAGCTGTAGATGCGTTTGCGATTGTGTGTTGTTATTCCATCGGCCGTCA
Source organism: Aegilops umbellulata (assembly GCA_032464435.1). Classification (NCBI taxonomy): domain Eukaryota; kingdom Viridiplantae; phylum Streptophyta; class Magnoliopsida; order Poales; family Poaceae; genus Aegilops; species Aegilops umbellulata. The sequence continues at coordinate 13,684,331 of CP136057.1, forward strand.
CCCCTTAGATATATATGAGGCAGATGGACTTCCCGTGCAAGGAAAGGTTACAATTCACATTCAAAACTCTAGTTTGGGTCCAACTCGGAATCAAACTTTCCAAAACGGTTCGGTTTACAACCTGGCTACACCTTGCAGGTCATATTTGTGGCAGTAAACGACCTCGGATGGAAACGAGTCCAAAAGCAATCTTGACCATTTCGACGATATGAACAACTTTTGTGTTGAACATTTTTTGATCAGAGGTCATATTGAAGGTCAATTCGCTCGCACAAAACGGACTGTTACGTAAAACATCTGTTCCCTCGTGCTACCCATCAGACATGCGTTTGGTAGGGCGCGCCACATCTCGCCTCATGACAGGGCTGCACTCCGATTACTCTAACTTTTGCATATGAACTCGGATTTGGATGATTTTTATATCAAAACTGATCGTTTCGACGAGACGAAGACAATCCGTGTAGATAATTTTTCCATAAGAGGCGGTCGTGAGGGCGTAATGAGCCGAATAGTGTTCTGAATACAAAATCTCTGTATTTCAAACACAACTTCGGCCTTCGAGATGAGATCGGATGGCGATGGCCCGAACTTCAAAGATGTTCATATTGACAATACGAAACTTTTTTATGTAGATCACTTCTCCATTTGAGGTCATATTAATTAAGTTCTTGACCGTGCCAAAATTTGATGTCAAAATAACCATTTCAAAAGTCTTTTGATCTCATTGATCGGGTTATACAGATGCAGACAACTCACAACATGCACACACACTAATGCTTATGAAGATACATACACTGAGCATACCTATCCTTACAAACACCTTCGAAAGATTGATTCGGCAAATTTTGAAGAACTCGAAGTTGCCACAGACAACCAATAGTTCAGAGGCATGATATACCACTGAAAGAAAAGTGCCAAAAAGGTTGAAATAAATCAAGAAAATATGCAAACACATGTATCAAGTTTAGGACGTGAATCCAGATGGGCTGGTTCCACCACAAGCAATCTAACCATCTAAGCTATGCTTAATTCACGAGTTGTTTAGTCACTAGTTAGCGTTATATATGCGGCTTGAACTCCTGGCGCACGTAGTTTTCCTTTTGTCTTTGTGCATAGACCATGTGCACTGTGTTATTCCGTTATTGTTATGATAATGGAATCCGACCCGGAGGTCGTCGTTCGGAAAAGAGATTTTTTTTCTTATTATGAAGATTTCTATTTGAGTTGATCCTCAAAAGCCTATTTGGTGATTTCTTCAATGTCTGGTGATCTAAAGACGGTACTATGTCCACGGGGGTTAGGGCATCTCCAACAGCAACCGGCATCCATCCGTGGACAGGGGGACCAGTACGTGGATACAGATGCAGAAGAACGCCATCCAATCATAGCCGCATACATTTTCACAACAAATTGAACCAACCATACGAAATTTATGCAAATACGGTCATATTTCATATAAAAATGCCGGATTTTCATATAAACATGATGGATTTCAGTACATTTACATCAACTAAGCGGTGCTAGTCCGACTCTGGAGGTATAAATTGCTGCCCACGGATCCCTTTGTCTTCCTCATGTCCGGTAGCCCGATCATCGGACTGCCAGGAGCCTCGGAGGTATATGCTTTAGCGCAAAGGACGGCTCACTTCCCCACCACTCATCGGAGTGGAGCACCCAGTTGATGCTTCAGCGGGAGGTGGAGCAGCAAGCTGCCTCGCTCGTATCTGGCCGACTCGGCGGGCTGCCCAACCGGCTTGTATGCCGGAGAACTGCTCTTCGGAAGCCATCAAAAGAGTGGTGAAGGGGGAATGGGGGGAGCGGCAGAGGGGTGCGATTCTTGCCCGGTGTCTGGCCTCCTTTAAATAGAGGATGGACCAGAGGAGCTCGGCCGGCGTTGCATTTAATGCTGGCCCGCTCATGAACGGACGTGTGGTCGCTCGGTTTCCAAACGGGTTTAATGGAGGTGTATGATTGCGGCGAGGAGGCGTGTTCAGCCGGGCGTGCAGCGAGCGGCGCCCTCGGCTGGCGAGCCGCTTCAGTTGAGGAGAGTGAGAGGCCGCGTCTGCCTTGAGCCACCTTCAATATGGAGCGGCGCGCTCTACAACGACATGAATGCGGGCAGCTGGCGCTGGACGGGATGCGCGCGGGAGGGGTGGAGTGGTTTTTGGTCGGCAAGATCGGTCAGAAGCGGCTTGGGATCAGTCTGGACTCACACAAACCTCCCTTACTTTTGTCTCTGGTTTGCGTGAAAAATTGCGTTCGGGCCGTCCTGGTCGGCAAGATCGGTCAGAAGCGGCTTGGGATCAGTCTGGACTCACACAAACCTCCCTTACTTTTGTCTCTGGTTTGCGCGAAAAATTGCGTTCGGGCCGTCCCACGGACCGATCGGCGTTGAAGATGTGGTTGTATCTCTACCTAATATTAAAGGGAGAACTGTTTCTCCACCTGTTTTCGTCGCAGGCGGGTTTTCGTACGTTTTGTACGTCCGTCACCCGCCGGTGCAATTTACGCACGTCATCCTCTGTCATTTTTTTGGGTCTTTAACCATCAAAATCAAAACTTGTGAAAGTCACGATTTGAACCCGGTCCATAGCCTCAACAATTGCTATGCACAACCAGCTCACCTAGCACTTATTGATGTAAAGAAAACAAGATACATACTTATATCATAAATATGTCAAACGTTCTACCCGCTTGGGCCTGAGCCCACTGCTCTATGGCCCAAGTAAATCCATGAAAACTGGGGTAGAGCCTGCGGGTGTTTCAAAAGCTAAGATCCACTAAACTACAACATGATTTTATGTAAAATAAAAGATTTGTTCTTCTATTAGATAGTCCCACCTCGCCTCCTTGCATATCATTCCACCAATTTATATATGTTTTGTGATCCAAAATTAATAAGACGCCGCAACAATCATAGCAAAAGCCCCTAGGAAGGAATAAAAGAAGGAAATCCGGCCTTGCCTCGGGAAGGAAAGAAAATAAAAGGAGTAAATCCAGCCTTTTGCCTCAGGAGAAGGAAAATAATTAAAAGAAGGAATAAAGTTCGGCTTGCCTTTGGAAGGAAAGGAATTAAAAGAACTTGCCTCGGAAAGAAAAGGAATTAAAAGAAGAATCGAGTAGTCATGAGGGCATGTATGATCAGAATTATATACTACAAAGAGATGATAAATATATGTGGGTGTGATAACTTCTATTATGTTGTTGGTGAGTCCGCTAATATATGAAGCTTGGCCATGCATACCTCTTGGTCACTTTCACTCCAAATCCAATTAGTATTCACAAAAAGACTGGACGTGAAAAAGTTTTAAATTTTTAGTGTCACTTAAAAAGTCATCCGCCTTTTGAAATTGTTATCATTTTTTTTAAATCATTGATGCATCTTAAAATATATGTGTAGTATTAAGAAAAGTGTTCATGTATTAAAATAATGTTTATGTAATATAAAAATATTCATCCTTTTCTAAATAAATCATGTGATATATTCAAAAATTTAAATATTCATGCTCTTAAAAAATTCCATGTGATTTGAAAAGTGTCTTTGTTTTAAAAAAGAATGTTGATGTATTTTAAAAAACAAATATAAAATTGTAAGGTCAGTGGGCGTAAGAAGCAGGATGGTGTATGGACTAAGAATAGGCAGTAGATTGGGAAGGACAGCCATCAATGCCCAGTTCGACGACATTAGTTTTAAAACTATTAGACATTCACTTTCCATGGTATAGTTCAGTGACATGTGTGATTGCGGTGGCCGAGATCATCACTTTGGGATTGACCATGTTCGGACGCATTACGCTCAGGTGGACACCGTGACCATGGTCGGAAGGAGGATAAGCCACAACACTGATGAGAGCTATGTTCAAATAGATAACATGGACCCGTGAAGGGCTCTTGAGTCATGCTTATTGTGTTAGGTGTATGCGATTTGTTCTCCCGTTGCAACGCACGGGCATATTTGCTAGTATAGTATTAAGTACAAACAACACATATAAATACACTGCAATTACTGCATGAGTTGATACATATTTAAACGCTCTTATATTTGGTTACAAAGGGACAAGGAACGCGGCTGCAGTCATGGCTTCTCAAAGGGCAGATCAATTGAGGGCCCCGATGCATCGACCCGTCTCCCGATATGGGAAGGCGCTACATCGGCAAGGTGCAATTTGCAGCAACTGATGTGACATGACGCACCCTGATCCACAGCAAGGTGCAATTTGCAGCAATTTATTGTTTTTCTGGAGTTCCGCATGGCACTTGTTGAAATCGGGAAGTGAGAACACACGCACCCTGGCCGGCCGTACGTACGTACGTAGGCGATCGAGATTATATTGCCCAATGAAACGCCTTACATGAAGCCCTGCGTATTAAGAATGTCACGTCGATCGGTTAATTTTGGCCTTTCAGGGTCTTGCTCGGACACACCCCAGCATTGGAGATGTACTTAGTCTTGAGCTGATGGTGCTTGGTCGGGGGAAAAAGGTCAGAGGTGCGTGCATGCATGGATCTTCACGTACGTACTTGTATAAAATTCTCATGTGACGTGTCAACAGTTTCTTCCGGAAGCTTAACCACGCACAAAGTAACTAGTAGGGGTACTTTGGCACCCATGTGTATACCGAACTAAGAGCATCTATAATCAAAAGTTTTGAAGAATAACTGCTTCTCCCTCTTTTTTCAACCAGACGGTAAAGAAAGAACGGCATGTTTAAAATATTCATTCGAATCTTGTTTATCATATGTCTGATTTATCTGTTATTTCATTATAGGGTTTTCATAACTATGTGCTCCCTTTGTTGACTGAACAAGATATTCTTTCGATTGCCTCTGATTATTTCATCATGTTTTCAAAATTTTGCCTTTTTGTCTAACCCACATGTCCTTTTAATATGTCCTGATTCATACATATTTCAACCTAGAACTTGTACCGATATTTTACCTACTGCTGAACCATTACCTAAGGATACATAAGTTTACCACCATTGGCCGACACATAGATCGAATCCTTCGAGAAACTACAACCGAACTTGGCAAATCTGCCCCTCAAACGCCCGTGGACACGACCGAGCGCGTCCGCTGGCACTGATCGGTCACACCTCATACTTTGTGCTATGCACCCGACTCTCTCATATTTCATCCCCTAGATCCATACAAATCATGCAAAAGAAATCCTACATACTATGCACATCACGCTAGCCTAACTATGCCTTGTCGTCGGAGATGTCCATGTTTCGGTGTCGGGCGCCGGGTAGATGGGGACGTAGGAGGGTTCCGACTCCTACTCATCATCCATATATCCGAGTATCTCGTCGACTTCCGGGGCATGCTCCGCCTCCCGCAGACGACGGCGGTTGGCCTCCGCCACCATTTCCAGCCGGAGGGAATCAAGGATCACGAGTTGCTTCGCTTGCAGATCTGCATCCCCAGCATCCCTCACATCCTCCTCGTCCTCCTCCAGCTCCCCCTCCCGCCCCGCATCCTCCCTGTCGTCCTCCTCCTCCAGGTCCTCGTTCGGATTCACCGCGTCCGGAGGTAGCCCCGCGGTGTACCGGGCTTCGCACTTTGCCCGGATCTGCTCTATGAGCTGCAGACGGCGCTCGGATGTTAGATATGGGTAGCCACTTACCCTGCGGCGTGGGGGCATGGCTACTAGTGGTGACGGACGGTGATTGGAAAGTGGCGGCGGCGACGGACCGCGAGGAGGGGGGGGATGTGGACGGGTAGGGTTTCAGTGCCGGTGGTCGACTTAAATAGCCAGGCAAGGGCACTACACGGCCCGTCGGAGCGGCGCCATGCGACACCATCGGTCCGACAAATTAGCCGAGCTATGGACCGCCGGGTTTTGAAGTGTTTTCATGTGGGGCCACATCGTCTGTCCGACGTGAAGGACGCACCCAGTCACGCTCGGGCCTTCCTATATCCGCCCTATATTTGGGTTAGATATAAGGGGTGCCGATCAGCCCGAACATTTGAGATCTGTGTTTTCGATGCCCGTCTCTGTCTGGTTTTTTTGACCGGTCACTTACAGGGCCGTCCGGCTGGGCAAATGAGGGGGTTTGGGGTACCTATCCAAAGCTAGGGCATCCCAAACTAGCTAGACGGACAATACTATAGCGAGTAGACGCTTGTTTACACTCCGATTGCATGGCTTCGTTCTCACGTACGCGCGCCTGCATGTATGCAGCACTCATGGCTCCTCCTATTTCTTCGGAATCTCCACTCACTCACTCCTCGAAAGGCAGATCGAGCTCCCATCGATACGTGTCCCCCGATATGTGGGAACGCGCATACAAACGGCAAGGTGCAACTTGCAGCGACTGATGCGACGTGATCCAGTATCAACCCGGCCGTATCAAGACTGCCCAATGGAACGACGTCCTCCACGTGAAGCTCTGCGACCTCATCCTCATGGCACGCGCCCCGTGCATTTGCAAATGTCACGTCTGTTGGTCTGTTGGAGCTGAACCTCCCAGCTCCGCTCTTGTCTCTCTCACAAACCCACTGACCATGAGAAACAGTATACACAAGAACATACTCCCTCCGTCCGTGAATAAGTATACTTTTAGCTTTTGTCTTAAGTCAAAGTTTTAAAATTTTGACCAACTATATACAAAGAGTAATAACATATATGACATCAAATTGGTATATTATGAAAGTACATTTCAAAATAGATCTAGTGATACTCCCTCCTTTCCGGTTTATAAGTCTCAATTCAAAATTCTCATCAACCAAGGTAGATGGTGAGTGGTGGAATACTTTTTGTAGTTTGCAAAAGCACCCAATTAATGCTCTTATTTTCCTCAAAAAAATATGTTTACCAATGCATTAATTGCAATGCATGCATGCATAAATTACATGCATTGGTCAATTTTTTCTTAGTACTTGCACGCAATGATTTAATGCACCTTGGAATCTGAACATGTGATGGAAAACAATCAAATGGAGCCTTATAAAATGGAAAAACTAAAACTTTGAGATAAGCCCTATAAACCGGAAAGGAGGGAGTATTAATTTAGTGTCATAAATCATAGTACTTTTTCCTATAAAGTTGGTCAAAGTTGTAAAACTTTGACTTAAGACAAAAGTTAGAAGTACACTTGTTCGTGGACGGAGGGAGTACACGCAAATACACCAAGACAGAACACAGAGGCTTTGCCGGGTCTCTCCCTTGGCACCCACAAAGACTACATTGTTTTCTCTGGCTGCAGCTCCTTTTCATTTAACTCAATGCCATATTTTATATTTATATATACAAGGGATTGATTAATGCATGAACGCACTAACTAATTGATGCACTAACACACCACCTAATGAGAGTACCATAACTAGTACTATTATGCATGTCAACTAGGCAATTTTGATGATGTGGCATAGAATCTATACCAATATAAAAAGACCCAAAGGGCAGATCCAACTGATCTCGGCCATCAAACTAAGTCAATCCAATGATCTAGACTGCTACAATGGCGAGCGTTCAACGTGTTTAATGTGCAATTAATATCATACCAAATATTGCACTAATCACATAATTAACACACAAATAATACCTAATATCCGCGTGCAATTAATATATTGCCTAAATGTTAACGTGTATTGCATGGGCGCATTTACTAGTTAAATGGAGAATGAGAGTGTTGATTATCATGTTACGACATCGTCTCACAATAGATTTTATGCTACTATTTGTATGCACGTTCCAACACCTAAATTGAGACCACATGTGATTTTATCAGTCGCTCCAAATATCAAGGTGTAGGTATATATATAAGAGTATGCGTTATGCATGACAGTAAATGAAACCACATGTAATACTAATAATCTACGATACTATGCACTATGAATGTAGTATTATATATATTATACTAGTATATGATATTTTCTACTACAACTAGCATTAGATCCACATGAATCGGCTATGTACGTATGACCAGCCACTACTCACGATCTGGCCATGCATGTTGCATGATGCCAACAATCAAGCTTTTTGCTAGCCACTAACTAACCCATGCATGCATTTGACTCGGCAAAATACACAAACTAACACAGAAAATACTACTCCCTCCGTCCTACAATATAAGACATTTTATTTTTTCAAGCTATTAGCTTGCATGTACACACATGAACATGTCTCTATATGTGCACACTGCCACAACTACTACTACACGCATGACTCAAAAACAAGATCTAATAATCTGAACTTAGCATTTAATAATAAGATTAGTTCCAACAACGTCGGCCGACATCGATTGGTTAGTTTGGCCTTTTAGGGCCTTGCATATATGGATGTTTGGTCGGGGGAAGAAAGGTGTGTGTATATTTCACCCCTGTTCATACACTGTACTACTTTGAAACCAATAAATCAAATTATCTTGTTCTTAACTAGAAGTATATTCCACCGCTGTTCATATGGTAGTTATTTTTAGGCGATGTCCGTAAGCTTGCTATACATTGTTGATGGGACATTATTTTCTTGTAGTTTTTGCTCTGAAAAAAACTTCACAAATGTGTGGAATCTACGGGCCGTGCCCCTCCCCCCCCCCCCCCCCTCCCTGACTCAAGCTAAGCTCCACCTGTGGTTGCATTGATACTCTTTTCCTATGAATTAATATGCGAAGTACCCTTTTGAGAAAATTGCAATTTTTTTTGTATTTTGTTTTGATGGAGGGGATGGTATGTTAAGGGGTTAAATGAATTTATTTACATATTATTATTATTTATGAAATTCAAAAATTTGGCGACTTTGCTGGAGTTACTCTTAGAGTTTTTGGCCCGGTCTTCTTCAAATTCTGGCTCCACCAATTTAACCGATGTCACATCCAGTAGTAATTTATTTTTATTTTTGGGTTTTAACTAAACACTCGTATATACCTACACCTGAATTGGAGCCAACCATTACTTTTGTTTACCAAAAAATATCCCTTGTTTGTATGAAATTGTTTTTGCCGGCAATATGGTGTGGTATTCCAAACTCGTTTTCTCTAGGTCCTCTTCCCAGGCGAAGGGAAGAGCGTCAGTGAGTGACCTACCATGGGAAGGGGGAGGCCCTGCCGCAGGCAGTGGCCTCCACCTCGCCATCTTCTACTTTACGCTGGCACCAGTTAGTGAGGCAGTCGAGTAGATTGCCATCCTCCTCTGGCATCCCTAGAGGAGGGCGGTCTGACAGACGAGAGTGCGACATGTGTCTAGAGGCGTTCGTGGAAGGGGAGAACCTCGCACTGCTCGTGTGCGACCATTCGTACCACCCTCAGTACATGCCTTATTTGCAGAGGGCTGGCGTAGATCAAAATACAAATATAAATAAATATATCTATTATACTTTTTTGAACTCTGGCACTATCTCTTGATAACATGCTAGTTGTTAACGAGAATTTAGTAATTGCAACAAGAATGTGGTGATAACTATTTTCTTCTAAGGCAAAACACTGCAGTTCCTCTTATCTATGCTCTCTCTATGAAAATAAAATACTATGCAAATATGTAAAACCGGAGCAGGGGGGTGGCCCCCTGAGTTGCACTACTAAGCTCATTGTTGCGGGAGGCCCTATTTGGCACCAGCTAACCGAATAGGCGTTCACTCGCGCCAGTAAATGGGTCGGCCCACCTACGTTTTTCTTAAAATGTTTAACTTGCTGACCAGCGAATTGACCATTGACCAAGGACAGTTGACCATTGACTTTTTTACCATGGGAAAAAGTTCAACATTATAAAAAAGCTCACAAAATTTGAAAAAAGTCCATCTTTTTTGAAAAAAAGTTAATCAAATTGAAGAAAGTACATCGGGTTTGAAAAAAAGTTCATTGATTTTTCAAAAAAGTTCACCAAAAATGAAAAAAATTTCTACAAAAATGGAAAAGTTAATCAATTTAGAAAAAGAAACATCGATTTGCAAAAAAAATCACTAATTTAAGAAAAAAAGGAAAGAAATAAACAGATGGGGCATTTCTCGTATGTAGAAATGAAAAAAGGAGCACATTCTCCAATAATTTTTGAGTTCTAGAACAGAAAAAAGAACATAAAAATGGGCCGGCCCAGAACGGAGGCGTAGTGTGCGCCGGTTTGCAGGTGAACTGCACCCGGCGCCTGAATCGCCAAATAGGATATGGCATTTGTTGCGTTGCACTTTGAGATCGAGGACCAGGTCTGTTCCGCATGACAGAGCCCAATGAAAAGCCCATATTAAGGTTAGTGCAACGTGTAAATATGAAAAATCAAAATGATATAACAGTAGTTCAATTTTTATGATAACAAACACGTGTCTCCCATAACTCTGCGTGCACATTTTGATTCACCTAGATCATTTGGTGGGTTTTCAATGGAAACGGGTATATATACGTTTGATTGATGGCTGGAAGAAGGTACTGAGTGTACGTATATGTATATGTACATGCTAAGTACACTCCAATTGCAAAAATTGTACTAGGTACGTGACGCGTGCATGCATGCCGCACTCAATGGACAATGGCTCCATCTATTTCTAATTGGAATCTCCACCGACCCCTTGCTCGAGAGGCAGAGCTCGATCGCCCATCCGTTTCCCGATATGGGAAGGCGCTTATAACGGCAAGGTGCAGTTTTGGCAGCACCTGATGACGGGACAAGATCCAGTATCGACTAGCCACATGGAGTATATATACTCATTTCCTGATGCCGCTTGTTCAGATCGGGAAGTGAACACGCACGCAAACACACACATGCATGTACTCCGGCGGCCGATCGATCGAGACCTAGATTGCCGGTCGCCCAGTGGAATATCTTCCTCATGAAGCTTTATGCCCTCTCAGGGCATCTCCAGCCGTTGGCCCCCAGGAAGGGCAAAAAATCGCCCCCTGGAGCGCGCCGGTGCAAAACCGCGCACTGGGGGCGTGATGCCCCCCAGTCGCGGCGTCCACGTTTATTTAAAAAATTCAAAATAGGCGCAAACACGACGAAATTTAACGCAAACATCGGCGAGTTCGTTTAAACTTAAACATATTTTACAAAAAAGAAAAAAAAAACTTCCGCGGGCTACCCCGCCGTCTCCCTCGCCGCCCGCGCACGCGGTTTACATGCCGAGAAGGCTGTAGAACCGCGTGTAGTCACCGCCGTCGTCGTCGTCGCCGCCGCCCCCGCCTGCGCCTCCGCCATCCCTGCTGCATCCCTCCCCCGGTTGGCGCGGCGGGTTGGAAGGTCCGGGGGTGTCGTCGTCGTCGCTGTCGAGGACCACGACGCCGTGCTCGTCCTCGCGCCCACGCTTGCGGGCGGCGATCTCCTCCAGGGCCCGGCACTGCCGGACCATCTCGTCGCGGAGGTAGTCGTCCCGCTCCCACCGCAGGGCGTCCTCGTCGGAGAAGCCGCGCCGGGCTATCTCCTCGTACTCCGCGGGAAGGCCGGGCTCCGGCTTGGGCTCGACGAGGACGAATCGGCCGGTGGGTGGGGAGGCGTTGACGCCGATGCGGACGCCGGAGCTGCGGGTGCGCGCGCTGACCGGCGTGCCCTGTGGCTCCGGCTTGACGGGGCGGAGGCAGGGCGAGCCGCCGGACGACGAGGAGGACCCCCCGGTCTCCATGCGCCTCGGGGTCCAGGAGCTTCCCCGGCGGCGTGAGAAGGAAGGGGGGCGGGGTACTCGAGACGCGGCGTGTTGCCGCCCTCGATGTACTCGAGGACGGCCTCCAACGTGCTCCCGGGCACGCCCCACCACAGACGCCGGCCGACGGAGTTGAGCCTGCCGGAGGGCTCTACACCGTTGGTGGCCTCGAGCTGCTGGGCGTGGCGGCGCCGGAAGTAGGGCCCCCAGAGCGGGCTGTCGGGGACGTACCGAGGTCCCTCCCTCGCCGCCCGCGGCAGGTTTGAGCGGATGCGTGCGATCTCCGCACGCCGCACCGCGCCGGTGGGTACCGGGGGCACCGGCACGCCGCCGGCGCTGATCCTCCACGCGCCGGGCACCCGCATGTCCGGCGGGACCGGGTACTCGGCCTCGTAAAGGAGGCGAGCCTCGTCCTCGTGGAGATGGCGGCGGCCGAAGCCGTTCGCCGCCGCGCCGTCGCCTGGGAAGCGCTCGGCCATGGGTTCTGAAGACGGCGAGAGAGAGGAGAGGGAGGAACGGCGACGGCGGCGAGGAAGAGAAGAGTGGAGACTGTGATCGCCGAGCACGCTGATGAGTGTCTTATATAGGCTGAGGCGCCGCCCGTACGCGTGGCCGCCGTGTGTACGCGTGGCGGGCGAGGGAGGGCGAGGGACGCGCGTCGTCCGGCCTTCACTGCGCCGCCCGTGAGGCATCAATGGCGCAGGCTGACCGGCGCGGCAGCGCGGCAGCTTTGGCATTGATTTGCCGCGGAAAACGAGGCGATGAGGACGACGAAGGGGCGAGAAGAGAATCGTGTCGCTGACGCGGCGGGCCCGCGGCTTTTTCGCGCCAAAAAAGTTCGCCCGGCGCCCCCGGACGCCCCCCAGCGCGCTGGGTCCGTCGGCGCTGTTTTCGGCCCAGGCCGGCGAAAATCGGGCTCCTGGGGGCGCGACTGGACCGATTTTTCGGCGCCGGCGCAAAAAAACCGCCTGAAGAGGCCTTCCTGTAGGCGCGGGTGGAGATGCGCTCATGTGCATTAACAATGTCACAGTGGCCGGCGGGTCGATCGGTTTGGCCTTTCCGGGCCTTGCTTGGGCACACCCCAGTATGATTCTTTACTGCATTTTACTGCATTTGGAGACGTACTTACTATATGTATAGGAGCCTGGAGCTGACGACGCTTACTCAGGGAAGAAAAATCGTACGTACTTGTGTTGTGGCAATTCTGGTGTGACGTGTTGAAAATGTGTTCCGAAAACTAGCCATGCATCAAGTTACTAGTGTCTTCTACAATCTCACCCACGCGCACACACACGGGCTGTACTTTGCGGGAGTAATTGGTAGGGGAAATGAACTTCAGCTGAGTCGGACGCGCCTGGTCGTGTCCGGACCTTTCCATATCCGTTCTATATTTGGACTGGATATGAGGGGTGTCAGTCAGCTCTGACGATTGAGACCGGTTTGAGACGCCCGTCCGGATTGGTTTTTTTTACCAGTAACTGCTCGGACTGTGTGCCCGGGCATTTGAAGGAGGGGGTGGGGGGGTTGAGGCGTCCGACTGTAGATGCTCTAACGTGTTGGAACTGAGTTCAGAAAACTAGCCATGCATCAATTCACCAATGTCTTCTAGAATCTCACCCACAGGCACAAACACAGGCTGTACATAAGTTGCAGGAGTGAAAAGGTTATAGGTGGTCTCAAATCAGTGGCGGGCACGAACAGGTACCCGCCACTGCTACTTTTCAAAATAGCGGAGGGGGGGGGGGGGTAAAAAACTACCTGCCACTACTTTGTCCACAACAGTGGCGAGCAATATTTATCACCCATGGTAGGTAAACTCTGCCCAAATTTCACATGGAGATGAAAACAACAGTGGCGGGTGCGCATAGAGTCATGAGCCAGTGGAGGGCAGGAAGTATGCCCGCCACACATATCTTTCGGCAACCACAAAGTTTTAAAAGTTGCAAAAGTTTGCAATGGCGGCATTAAAGTACGCCCGTCACGCATATCTTAAGTATGAAAAATGCTTGAATGATCATACTTATTGAACTTAGAATCATCGAAAATTGAGATTTGGGGTTTAGATGGTGTGTGTTAATCATGAAAAAAGTTTGAAGTTGAAATGCTATAGAAAAGTGAAGTTGCGTCATTTTCCACTCGAAACCATGACACTTCTGGGGAGAGTGTCCAGTTTATATGAGGTGCATCAAATTTTTGCCTTAACGCTCTCAAAATTTTACTACACCATACAGGGTTTGGATGAACACACCAATACACCATGACAAATTCCATCCCTTTTCGAGGTTGTTTGCACCTGACCGGACAAGATCGAGTATCAACTAGCCATATATATTTCCTGATGCCCCTTGTTCAAATCGGGAAATGAACACACACGCAAACACACACATGTACTCCGGCGGCTGATCGATCAAGATGTAGATGAAATGGGTAGGGTGGAATAAGAGTTGCTATGTACTCACTAACCTGTGACGGGCACCGATAAATACCCGCGACAAGAAATTCACGCAAGAGTGGCGGGCGGTGGCCAGCGCCCGCCACTACATTTGTTTTCAATATTTGGTTATTTTTTCTTATTACATATATACATTTTCCGACATGATTTCAATTTCAATCCTTTTCATGATTAATACATATTATTGGAAGCTCCATGCTCAAACTTTGCCACTTTTTTTACGTAATTGGTTTGCTATTATCAAAGCATTAAATATTTTTCTCGCCACTGAAAAGAAGTGAGGCAATGCAATTCTTAAGGATGGCTAGTGCCATCCTATCACATTCCTGCATTATTTTCGATTCCTCTGTTTTAATTTCCTCCAAACGGAATGAACCCTAATTAATTAATTTGAGTCTCACTTGATTCACATAGAGCATTTTTGATGGGTTGTCGATGGAAACTAGTTCTGTGTGTGTATATATACTGTAGTTAAGTGCACGCTAAGTACACTCCAATTGAAAACATGCCAATTGTAAACCTACGGACCAGTTATGCGGCTGAGTCTACGGACGACCTCTCCTAACCTATCTCTCTTTCCCCCTGATTTGCATGGTGTGGCCGACGTTTTGATTTCCCAATCTTTTTTTTAGAACAAAGGCTCAAGAAGAGCCCGGCTTTGAATTAACAAAGCCATCAACCGGCCAGGGATGATACACGGCCATCGATACAACCACTAAACAAACTGCGAACAGACTCTAAAAGGAACAAAAAAGGAAAACGGCAGATACAAAGTGTTGCCGAAGCAGTTTACAAGCCCCAAAGACTACAAGCCCTATAAAGAAAAGCAAAATAAGCACTAGCTAGTACTCGATGGAGTCCTCCATGTGAAGTAGACCAAGTAGAGCAAACGGAGGGGTGCTTCATACGGAGACAGAGTCCAGCGATGCTCGCGCTCTCATCTACCAAGTTGGACACCTTGGTCAATCCGCTCCTCTCCAAATCCATAGGGGACCCCTGCCCCTCGCCTTGGCTCGAAAGGCGCCGGACCGCTGGAAGATGGAAAAGCTCACCCTAGAGCAAGGATTGGACACGATTCCTGGCACCATGGGAGATTCTCAACCCGACACAACGCTGCACAAGGATAACCAGACGAATTGCCACACTGCTGTTCACGGCTACAACCACCAAGAGGAAAAACTGCACAAGGGCACTGACACTGAACAAACGAACAGCGAGAAAGATGAAGCAACCTAACAGGAAGCAAAAGCCCGTAGGAAACGACACCGTGCCCAAGCCACCACATCAAGTTGCTGCTAGCAAGAGAGAGGAACCCTATCCCCTCCCTGCCCAAGAATATGGCGCCACATCCGGCTAGCAAGCAAAACAGAGATCGGGCTATGAACAAAGCACCAAGCTTCTCCTCCCTCGCTGATGACGTCGCCAACCCGACAACCATCTCACAACATCTATGAACAAAGCACTCTCCTACCATGCGCAAGACGACACCTTCACGAAGGTGGCGACGCACGTCGCACCGTTGCCGTCCAGTCTTGAAAAGTCAGAGGTTTTCACCCGGGTCATGGAGCGGGAGGGAGAGGAAACGAACCTCGACGACGCATCTGAGGAGGGAAACGGCACCTGCCTGTGTCGCCGACGCCGTGGCAGGAGAACCGGCCAAGGATTTCTCCCGTTCCTGTTCCGCAACTCCAGGCATGCCCACCTTTAGCGGCACCGGCGTCCAGAGGCCGCCGGCGACCAGATCCGGTGAGGAGGAGCGCTGCAAGGGGAGGAGGAAGCGGCCTTCAGATCCGGACGCGAGCAAGGAGGCCGCGCCCCCGCTGCGACCAGCGACAGCGCCCACCGTCCCTCGCCGCCCTCGCGGCCAAGGAGACGGGGGACAACACCCGCGACGCCGCGCGCCCAGAAACGGCGCCGCCGCACTACCCGAGGCCGCCGCCTCGGCGCCCAAAGCCCTCCGTGAGGAGCGGAGCAGCCAGATCCTCTCCGCCGCCATCCTGGGCGACCACGCGGGCGTCGCCGGAGGCCTCCTCGGGCGGCGACGAGGGGGAAGAGGGGGGAAGGGGGGCCGGCGGCTAGGGTTTCGTCGCCGCCCGTGTCGCCCCAAGCAGAGCGACGCGGGGGCCGGGGGGATTTTTTTTCCATTCGATTTCCCAATCCTTTATCCCACGTCATCGGTGCGTAAAGCACCATCCGTAAAACTTGCGTAAGTGTAGCAAAGCTCTTGCAAACATTGTATACTGCTCCTAGGTACGTGACGCCTGCATGCATGCAGCACTCAATGGCTCCATCTTCGAGAGGCAGAGCTCGATCGTCGATCCGTTTCCCGATATGGGAAGGCGCTTATAACGGCAAGGTGCAGTTTTGGCAGCACCCGACGGGACAAGATCCAGTATCGACTAGCCACATATATTTCCTGACGCCCCTTGTCCAAATCGAGAAGTGAACACACGCGAACACATGTACTCCGGCTGCCGATCGATCGAGACCTAGATTGCCGGTCGCCCAATGGAACGTCTTCAACATGAAGCTTTACGCCCCTCATGTGCATTAACAATGTCACGGTGGCCGGCGGGTCGATCGGTTTGGCCTTTCCGGGCCTTGCTTGGGCACACCGCAGGATGATTCTTTACTGCATTTGGAGACGAACTTACTATATACTCCGTATATGTGTAGAAGTCTGGAGCTGACGGTGCTTGGTCGGGGAAGAAAAATTGTGCATACTTGTGGCAGTTCTGGTGTAACGTGTTGAAAGTAATAGATTTGGCCCATGTACACATTCTGAAATTTCTAAAGTAAATCTCAAAGACCCATGAATAAATGGCAAAAGATAGTTCTAAAGTCTTATCCCATGCCCTTAGTGGAGCAGGGAGAATGTATGATACCGCGAGATATCGGGCGGAGCAGATACTGTAAACCTACAAATTTTTCTTTTCTTCTTACTAGCAAAAAGGCCCGTGTGTTGCAACGGGAGAAAAAAAATCCACTCATATCTCTAGCTGGGTCAGTTTGGACAAACTGTGCGTGGTCAGTTGGAAGGTTATGAGATCGGGCCCTTCCATCGGCAATTTTATTTTTCTCCAGACCTAAGCCACAATGTGCTGCCAGATGGGCTTCCTCCGTTAAGCTAAAACGGGTGGCAAATAACGAGACCAAATAGCGTAAGTGAAATTAATTGAAGTGGGACCAAACGAAGCGGGACGAAACCAAGAATATCACCTCCCTTTAATAGTAGGTATAGATTCTCTCCTCACGCTTTTTCCTCTTTGGGATGTGTTAGAAGGGAGAGAGGGGTTTGGTGGAATAATTCGTTGTATTGCTTGAGCCTCGTGGACATATATATAGGAGTACATGATCTACTTGGAGTACAAGGCAAGCCAGAATATTTCCTAGTCTAACCTATGTTTCCTAATACAATCACGTTACTCAACATCCCTCCGCAGTCACAACGGTAGCGACGCAAACGGTGAGACTGGAGAAGAATCCGAAGGCAAGCCGACGGACACCCCCCCACAGTCGTAATGGTCGACGCATCGCGGAGTCGTGGCTGAAGTGGAAACCGACGAGGTTGCTCAAGCAAGACGGTAGCCCTTTGTGCCGTTTGTCGATGTAGCCGAGAGCGTAGGGTGGTGGAGCCGTGGTCGAGGTAGCCGTGCGAAGAATGCCGTGGTCGATGTTGAGTCGGGGTGGCCGGTGTCGAGGAAGTCGCCGTGGAGCCGCGGGCGCAAGGGGGCGCCGAGTTAGCATGGGCGCAGTAGTGTCGAAGTAGTGGTGCGCCGGGGAGAAGACGTTGTTGACGACGCGTCGCGACGGGGTTGCCAAACACGGGGACACATCGTAGACGAAGGCATGCGTCGGTGTTGCCAGCACCGGGCATGCGTAGACGGACGAAGACGAAGTTGACGAAGCGCCGACCAGATTTGCCAGGCTCGGGGACACGTCGTGGATGAAGGCACGCATCGGTATTGCCGGCACCGGGCATGCATAGACGAGGGACCTGCACCAGTTGTACGCCATGTCGGAGAAGTCGGAGGGGCCAGCAGAGAAGAACTCGACGACGATTGCGGCGTCCATCGGCGCGGAGCCAATTAATGTCGCCCGCGGTTGTCGGAGTAGATGAAGCGGTCGGGGTAGTTGACGGCGACGCTGGCGACGAGCTGGTGCTGGACGAAGACGAAGGGGGTGGACGGGCGGCGGCGGCGGCTACGAAGATAGCGGCGGCGGCGACCAAAGAAGAGCGGCGGCGGCGGCGACCAAAGAAGAGCGGCGGCGGCGGCGGCTACGTTAGGAGTGCGGCGGCGGTGCTCGAAGTAGGCGAAGAACCCTGACAGCGTGACGAAGACCGGTGCGGACGGTGGCGTTCCCGCGCCAAGGAAGGCGGCGTGACGCATACCACGGGAAGTTAACGCGCGTGGACGATGAAGTGGACTGCGCGCCGCGGTGCTACGACCCAAAGGGGCGACGCAGCGGCGGCAGGCGGGTCGGGGCGACAGCGGAAAGACCTCGGGGCGGCGGCGGGGACCGCGGGCCGCGACTCTGCGGCTCGAAGGGGCGACGCAGCGGCGGTTCGCGAGTCGGTGCAGCCGTGGGGACGGCCTCGGGGCGGCGGCGGGGATCGCGTATCGTGGCACTACGACCCGAAGGGGCGACGCAATGACGACACACGAGTCGATGCAGCCGCAAAGAAAACCACGGGGCGGCGCTGCTGCGGCCCAACGGACGACGCAGCGGCAGCCCGATGCTCAATCGGCGGAGAGGCACGTGTACTCGGTGACGATCTTCACAAAATCCCACGAAGATGTGCATCTACGGTTGATCAGACGGAAGATACGACGGGTGAGAACGAGAAGACGCAGACCGGCGACGAGGTGCCGACGACGTGCTTCGCAATCGGAGACGGCAGAAGGCGCCCGCGGCTACAGGGCACCAGCGGCGCGCGTCCGCGCAGCCGGAGTATCCATGAGCGCGCAACCGACGATGTGTGATGCATGAAAACTGATCGTATATGCACAAAAGCCACGAAGGCTGATCATACACGTAAACAAGCAGGTCACGCGGGATACATCATCCGGAAAGAGTAGCCATATGTAGAACTTAAGCAGCCAACAACGCAGCGCAGACGCACGAGAAATCGATCTCGCCTGCGTTAGGCACGTCAGCGCTTGAGTGATCTTGGGTGTACGCGACCGGAGACGACGGCCAGCAGAACCATGCGAGCAGCCGCATGAGTAGCGGCGGCCACAGGGTGCGGGCCAGCGATCCGGCGCAAGAGTACGCAAGCTGCCGTCACATGATCGACGAAGATGTCGATGGAGTCGATGCCAATGGTGAAGTAGAGGCATGTTGTAGACGACGAACGACGGCGGGCGACGCAAACCGATCGTAGATCGGAAAACCAAAAAGTAGACACCGATCAAAGCGACCGGCGAGAGAGAGAAAACCCGGATCAAAGGATCGGGAAAAAGACTCTCTAGAACAGCCGGCCAACACGGCCGGCGGATGAACCCTAGGTACGGGCGGCGCGGCCCCCGGCGGCGGTCATGGAGGCTGACCGCCCCAGGGACGGCGCGTGGGTGCGGAAGCGGCGGCTAGGGTTTATGATCGACTTGCGATAGATACCATGTTAGAAGGGAGAGAGGAGTTTGGTGGAATAATTCGTTGTATTGCTTGAGCCTCGTGGACATATATATAGGAGTACATTATCTACTTGAAGTAGGCAAGCCAGAATATTTCCTAGTCTAACCTATGTTTCGTAATACAATCACGTTACTCAACAGGATGTACGCATGGGCGAACTCGAACTCCGGCTAGTCAGAACATCGCCGCTCCGGCCTGCCGGCTGTTCCGGCGCGTGCTACGGCGATGCTCGGGCCGGCCGTTGCCGAGCTCCTCCGCCTGCTAAGGCGTTGACCGGTTTACATGTTTCCTTAAGAAAACGGCTCGAATCCTCCGTATACTCTAATACGCAGGAACCTGTACAAATATTTATGGGATCTGCTATTTACAGGGTCGGTCCATTGGTGCGTTTTTAATCCGTACCGTATGAGTTTGACCATTTTTACTGGATACGCTAGAGAGGCTCCGTGCCTCGTCCATCTCACTCTCGCCCTCGGCATCAATGGCAACGACCTAACCCTAGCCGCCGCCAGTGCACCTGCGAGCAACTCCCCTGACCAATCGCCCTCTGATCAACAAATCTTGACCGTACTCCGCTCGTGGACCCCGGCGCCCTCGCCTCGCTCTGTTCCGTCTCGTCCCACCGACGGCACCCACCCCGTCGCCCTCCTCGGTTCACTCTCCGACTCGTCCGACCGACGGCACTGACGCCGCCGCACTTGGCCTCATTCAAATGGCCCACTTCTGGCTCCTCCCGCCGCCGCCGCCCTCGGCTTGCTCTGGTCCGGCTCCTCAACGACGGCACAGACGTCCCCGCCTTCTGCCACCTTCAAGTGCCGCACATCCGGCAGGGTGAGGACAGGATCTCTCATTTTCTTCTACCCAGCTCATGATGGCCTCAATTTTTCTCCCTGCAACGGCATTTGAGGAGAAGATCCACAGCTCACCTGTTAATTAGGAAGGACTTTGTGCCTTTTCTGTGTCCTGCACCATATACGAATATTTGGGTTGTTTGTATCGGTGTCAGTTTGAAATCTATGCAAAATTCTTCCTTGTGTGGAATTCATGTTATTTGTAACTTGCCATTTGAGCTTGCAACCTTTTGTACAACACCAGGGTATGGCTATCTATTGAGCAAAACAGAGCAAAATATACAAGCGAGGAGTACAGCCCATCATTTTGCCAAATTCTAAAAGGTGCTCGTGGAGTTGAGAATTTGGAGCAGTGGAGGGTTGCCGAAAAGGTCCTCATGAATCTTCTCGATCTGATCCATGGACGCTGCAATGGAGGACATGGGGGCAGGGGCCCAGCCTGGGAGGGGGTGGGACGGCGGCAATGGTGGAGCCGGCGCGATGCTGGGCCCTGCCGGCGCCGGCGCCTCGCTGTGGTGTATTATCATGAGGCATTTGGCCCCTATGTGACCTCATCCTCCTCGAGGCCGGTGACGACTTCCTCCTCGACCTCCTGCAGTGCTGGTAAGTCCCTCCCATCGAGATTACCCTGCTTTTGATCCAATAAATGGTCAAGTTAGAACCGCGCCCTTTATTCAGATCCTCGATTAGGGCCATCAAATGTCAAATCCCTAGACCAATCGATGTTATATCTAAGTCGATATGTACTCCCTCTGTAACAAAGTGTAGGACGTTTTTTTGTAGCCAACTACACCAAAAAACGTCCAATAGTTGGTTACAGAGGGAGTAGTTCTTTATCATTAGCCCATTAGTCAGACGAGTGCACGATCTGTGGAAAAGGGCATCACCATGGAAAACTTTAGTTTTGTTTTTGAACTATTGACAGTAGGAGTACCTCCTACTGCATTTTTAAATTGAATAAAGAATATAAGTGTCTGTACATAAGTTTTACAACTTAAATAAAGAATATAGTTTAAAACTTTAGTTTGTTGACTGTTCCCGAGCCGAAGGATGAGGCTGGTTGAATAAACATTGAAGATATATTGTTAAATCACATCCTTGCACACCACTAGTTTAGCTGCAATCGGGAGATCATTACCTGTTATGCTATTGTTGTATGGTAAGCACTAATTGGGAGTCCATCTGTGAGGAAATTTGATTAAGAGTTCTCTTGATACAGTCGGCTGCCCCAAAGAATAAGCTGTTCTCTGCAAGCCTTTGGTGATTTACATGAAGTTCGTGGGCACATCCAATTATATGTTCCTGATACCACCTGGCGAAGCAGTTGCACCAAGCCTAAGACCTGACCATACCAATGAAGATGGTACTGTTGCCAGCGATGCGACCGCTTTGATCATCAAAGTTGCACCTGGGAGCATTGAATTAATCCAAACGGCTCCACGGCTCGACAAGCTAAGGAGCCTTCTCAGGGAGAGGCCATATGTGTTTGATGAGGATCCTTGAGATAGCTTCGGACATAAGAAGGGGCTGTACACGTGGGAAGACCTATGTGCTCGTTCAGTCCAGGAACAGCGAGCTGCTGGATGGGCTGAACTCATCTCTCGGCTGTTTAGATTGTTGAGCTCTGGAGGACGGTGGATGTCAGTTCTGTGAACACGGTTCTGGACATGATTCTGCACAACTCCGTGTTGCTTGACCGGCTGTTAAATGCTATGCCAGAAAATGTTGTGCTATCTGTCATGGAATCTGACGGTTTTACTTGTAAGATTGTAACCCACTGCCTCAGCAGATTCGGCATGAAGGTTGAGCAGGAAGCAGGACGTTGTTGGAGGCTTGATGAGAGACTGGTATGCTTGCAGTTTGCCCGAAGAGCGCTCGGTGCGGAAAAGATGAAGCTCAACAGCTTTATGGATAACTGGGAACGAAGCGTGCCTTCAGGAATGCATGCAGATCTTCAGATACTTGAAGGGGAAGTGCTATATGAAAAGCTTGGGGTTGAGACCTGGCTGCATACTTTCAGTGTTGCTGATCTGCCATTGACACCAGCTGAGAGGTTTGCGGCACTATTCCAGGAGCGGCCAAGGTGGGAACGTATAGACCTGCAGCCCTACATCAGGTATAATTTGCAAATCACTTTTTTGTTCAAATTCTGTAGTGTAGTTCTCATGCAGACATTTTTTTCCCTTGATGGTTCAGGGACTTGCGCGTACCTGGTGCGTCTTCGGAAGGACTGCTGACCAAATATGCAAGACGAACACAACCAAGCGCTCTGGCCGACCCTATTTTCACTGCTCGATGATCAACCTATCCTTGTACACCCACGCTTTGATTCTGGCCCTTGCTACCGCTGGTGTTGCTGACATGGTTTTGATCCGGATATTGTCAGAAGATTGCTGCAACTCCATGTCATGCAAGCCACACTGATATTGGCGACAACAAAAGAGGATTTCTTGTGCCATACAGAGTGTCCGATCCCGCTTTATGGTGCAAACAGTTAAGTTACCTGAATTTCTTTTCAGTTTTGATTAGACGCAGTATCTGAACCTGGGTGCGTTGCACACCTGTCGTACATTTATAGTATGTCCTAATTTTAACATGTACAGTATAAGGTTTGTCCTAGCTAGTCATGTTTTTCAGATGTTGTCTTGAAGAATTTATTTAGGCCCACAGAACGAATAGCAGAGGAAGGCATGGTAGGCGTCCGAAAACTGAAACTGCATTGCGGGTTGGGCAGGCAGCAGAAAACCTCTGTTGTGGGAGTTGATTAAGATCCTGTTCCGACACGCCGTGTGATTCATATGAGTTTTCTAACAATTCACAGTAACTTGTTCTGAACACGGCTGATGTTTTGAGATTTAAAGGAAAGACAAAATCCATTGTTATATGAACATAAAATTCTGAACACGGTTTATTCAAGTCATGCCCATCTTGTTGTGAGGAACCAAACAAGCAATTGCTTTGCCTGTTATATTTGCTGGAAGAGGCCAGGAACTTCACATGTTATATTCTTGCACGCATAGTTTTTTTTTTGAGAAACACAAACATATAGAGACTAGTAATATTGCACGTTTCGGTACTGTATACGATCGAAATTAAAATTTTCAGTCCAAAAAAGTAAAAAGCACATCTACACTGACACAATTTAATATAATCAGGAAACATTGCAAGCTGAAAAACATATCTAACATGTAAAACTCTGGGTTGACGCTGAAGTATGAAAAAGGATTATGGCAAGATCCAGCACAGGTACAGAGCTTGAATTGAACTGCTTTTCCCCATTTTCTTCTTGGGATTCCGAATTTCTTGGCTCGGTTAGATGGATTTTAAATTTATAGCCACAGATTGCTTACCATGTATACTGCCAATCGAAACAACTGCCTTTCAAGGGTATTCATTGTCACAAGTAAAATACACCTCTAGCTGTTTATGAGTGTAAAAGGTTACTCTGTTCCCAAAAGTGGCCTTAAGAAGATTTTGTTGCAAATGATGTTCAATCCCATCCTAACAAGATACAGCCTAATGAAGAGGCATTGGCCTGGCAATGATACACACATTTTCTTTTCTGACCATGAGTCTCTTAATCACCTGATCTTTGGCAAGATACAGCCTGGTGATTGTTTGTGGACTTCAATTTCCCCCTAGACTGTCTAGCAACAAGTTGTAGGTTGGTAGGTTCTACAGGTTTAACTCCAGTATGTTTCATCTGCACTCGAGGAAATACAGCTCATTTTGAAAAAGAAGAAAGGAAGCTGATTAAATCATGTATGGCATCCTTTACACTGCTGTTTGTTGGCTGCTTTGCTGGGCAGATCTTCACCTGGGAGTGGGAGAAAAAAAGGACATTGTCATTTTACAGCACATTGTATTCCTGTCTGTCTAGCTATTGTTCTGAACATGAATTAGTTCCATGGGGGATGAATGGTACTGTAATCTGGCTTTCTTGGCGTTGATATTTAGTAAATATGACTGTTCCAGATCCTATTATTAGTGAGTGCAGCTTGTCAAACTGTATCCGCTGGTGCATCATCTATCTGATCTTATTCCTTATGTATTGTGGGAAGGTGTAGCCGTTGAGCAAGCTATGTCTATTTATGTGTGCTACGGTTAATCATTTCAGATTTCTGATGTCGATGAATTCAGTAAGAGCTTTGGATCTTTTAAACACAGAGATAGTGCATTAATGACCAAAACAAAAAAGTGCATCCATGCTGAAATGTTTTCTTGCTGGGTGTATTTGACGGTTCATTTTTGTTATTCATCACTCACTCATCAGGGATTAGGCCAGAAACAAAAGGTTCATATTCTGTAGGCTTGCGGTTCACACATGGAAAAAGGATTTTTGCAGGGGCCAAGACAGGATATTTGTATCTCTGCATGGTTGTAAGAATCATCTTTAGAAAATGAATAAGAAAAGGAAAAAGAATAAAGCACCACGTTGCTTCATGCTTTGGCAAAGAGGAAAAGGGCAGCATGAAGCAAAGGGCTCTGTGGCCAGTGTGAAGGCAACAAGCAAAGAATCTTAGATGCTTTAATCAGGGTGAGGAGGCAAATTTCTGGGGTACAACGCGTGCTTCTAGCTTTGGAGCGCAAACTGCAATTGTTGCATATTTCCATTTCTACTCTAATCTGGCGGTGCACTAGCAGTGTAGCATAAGTTGATCGGACTATTTCAGAAATTTCAGTCCAAGTTTCGGTGCTTCAAGCTGATCTTCTCCGGTCGAGGTATGCACATACATACAACAACATTTTCTAGCTTCCTTCCTTTGTGCCCTTCAAGTATTCTGCTGCATAAGTAGCACTAATTCTTTGAGCGGTCAAGCACAAAAGTAACGTGTTACTATTCTGTTGTGCAAGAGTAGGTGCTGGCAAGAAATCTTCAGTGATGGGTTAGATTATTAAATTTTCTGCTGCTTCTCTGCTGGCCTTCGGCAGAGGAATTCATCATGAGTCTTCCTAAATTGGTAATGTTCTTGTCCATGATTTTTCTTTGGCTATGAGTTATCTTATGTTGAGCATCTCGTGGTCATGTATGCCAATATTTCTCTACATCAACCCTAAGTCATGCTTGCATGATATATATTATTCGATCTCATCGATGGAAGGGGACACTAGGTTGGGAAACATTGGGTAAAGAAACATGGTGGTCTCTAGATAGTGTTGCAATCACTGCTAAGAGTCATATATGCCAGAGCGCTCCTGGGCCTATTTATTTATTTAACAAAATGAGCTGAAACCCATAGGTATGTAGAAGGATTCCTATTTTGAGACAAGTTAGGAATACTGAAAGGACCTATCTATATGACAATAAATGACAGGTAGATCATTAAATGTTCCTCACTGTAATTGCTATGTAATTGGCCTCGCCTAAGCAGTAGATGTGAATCATGTGAGTGTTCCAAAGACCTACATTTGTTTGTTCACCATGAACCCCATTAAATATCACTCTCCTGTGCCTCTCATAATTATTTGTACAATTTCAATGTTGTTATTCCTATTTTTCCCTTTGTAATTTCCTGTTTGGAATTGGAAGTAGTGAAGTACATTAGTACTAGTTCTAATAATGGAAGAGTAAATATGGTAATTTACCTCATGTCTTAACTCTGCTCAACTCTTAAACGACCTACATTGTGACATGGAGGTAGTACTTAGACTCTTAAGAGTACACGTTGGTACTTGCTTAATTAATGTTGTAGCTAGCAAAGGTGTTCTGGCTGACCTACAGTTTCTTCCTTTTATTTTATTTTATAATAGGAGATATTTGCGAAAGATGTTGATGAAGCGAGAGAGGAGATATTTCGAGTTCTTCCAATGATGGACCGCAGTGTAAGGATCATCTATTTTGGTGGCTGGGATGGATTTGGGGTGTCAGCAGTTCTGCGATCCATAGTGAAAGTGCTGCCATATATGAGAACCGCTCCAGAACTATGCTTTGACAGAACAATTTATATAGACTGTTCAGAGTGGAAAAGTGGAAGAGCAATGCAGAGATTAATTGCAGAGGAACTGAAACTTGACCACTCAGTGATATCCATTCTAGACAAGCAAGATGAAGAGGATGATTTTAGTGGCGTTGATGAAAGTTCAAGGAATATAATCGAAAGTGTTGGGCTAATGATTCATCAAACCCTGAGGGGCAGCAAATTTATGATGCTTTTTCTTAATGGAAGTGATGTCGAGTTTGACGTAGGAGCCTTTGGTCCCCCATTTGCAAGATTTGGTGACAACATGATGATATGGGCCTTCAAAAGAAGATTCCTGACCATGAATCACTGGTGTTCCGAGATAGCAGACAAGCTAAGATACACTCACACTCTTTCTTGTGTCCACCCTATGATCACAGAACGACTAACAAGTTCAGAGTTTCAAGCAATACTACGTGAAGAGGCTGCTGCCATAGTTGCTCGGAGTCCATGTATGCTGGACATCGACCCAACAATGGTTGCAGATTGTTGTCTCTATCAGTTATTCCTGCATTGTAACTTCCACACCTTTCAATGGGTTGCTCATGCTTCCAACTGTTGGATGTGCGATGGGATCATACAAGGGGACAGAGCAAGGGATATCAGTATTGCATTGCATGGAAAGTTAAATTGGGAGCGTGGTGCTCCTTTGGTTAATGGTGTGCTTAGGAAGTTCATGAAACATACGGAGCCTCCTTTTCTGATACTTCAAGATGATGATGTCTATGAAGAAGGGCCATACCGCTGGATTTCAGTCACATCGAGGAATAAGAAATTACATGGTTTGCAAACTATACCTGCAGCGGCATCATCTTTCTCCTTGGCATTTGAAAGATCGGATTACCCAATTCCGTTGCCACATGGCTTGTTTGAGCATTCCAACAACCTTGGTGTGTTAGTTCTCTGTTGTTGTGCCTTCAGCTTTGCAGCACCTCCTTTCCTGAAAAGCCATCGCCTAAGATTCCTTGGACTGGACTGTTGTATAGATGACCAAACTGGTGACGGAGAGGATCATACAGAGTGGGCAAGTTTGTATAGCCTGTGGGTGCTACACCTTTCTTACACAGACTGGAATGAAATATTATCTGAAGAAAAGATGGATCTCATGACTAATATCAAAGAGCTTAATATAGAGGGAACAAGGTGTTGGCAGTACACCGCTGACTTGCAAGGGCGGCTACCTAACCTTCAAAGGCTCCGAATCATCAAACCAACATGTCAATGGGAGACATCCAGGGATGTTGGCAACTCCTTTATGGATAAGACAAGGATAGAGATACTTGATTTATCAGGTAACACTGAGATGGAAGTTGTGCCAACAAGCCTATCAAAGGCGAGTGGACTTCGAGTGCTTGTACTTGATGGTTGTGATGGGGTGGAAAACATTGATGGCCCTGGTGGGCTTCCTTCGTCCATTGAGTCCTTCAGCTTTGATGGTTATGGCCCAGCTTTTGAATGGACACCAAGCATTGAACTACCTTTCAAACATTCCTGTCCACCTACGACAACAGAAACAAATAATAGGGATATCAAAGTCTCCAAGATCTCCTTAGCAGGGTGTAAACAGTTGAAAAATCTATTCCTGCGTGGGCTACCCAACCTCTTGGAGCTGGACCTCTCTGGAACTGCAATCAAGATACTAGACTTCGAAACTATGGTGGTGCAAGTCCCAGGGCTCAAGCGGCTATTTCTTATTGGATGTGAGCACCTTCGTGCAATAAATTTTCCAGGCAAGAGTGGCTTTGAGAGAAATCTGGACCTGGAGCTGCTGTACATAGACACACGACCTGGAGCTGCGTGTCATCGGTCAACTATTGAAGAGAACAATTCCTCCCAGTTGCAGGTGAATGCTATAATAGCTGATGCAAGGCTAGTCCGGTCATTGCACTCTTTAATATATTATGGTATGAATAGCCCCAGAGATGTTTGTTTTGATATCCAAGTCACCTCCTCACCTGTGTCTGTTGGGCCTGTTCAACCGGAAGCACCATGCAGTGATAAGATTGGTCATACTGAAGAAGAGAGCCTGAATCAGCTTGTTCCAGCACACCGATACAGCGAGGTCAGTAGCATGATTGGTGATGCCTCACTCCCAATGCAGGCTTTCCCGCCTCCGCCTATGAAGTTGGATCGACATGTTGAGATCGCTGAAGGGAGCCATTTCTTGGAGAGCGAGTTGGACAAATATGGAGGTCTAGGTGGCCTGATGGATTTATACGCTGAATCGCTGCACGTGCATGATGTCCCGGTATGTGCTATTGTGCCTCCTCCATTTTGGGGGAACAAGCTTAGGCACTTCTGCGTTGAGAGGTGCTCCAAGGTGGACGCCGTCTTCCAAACGAGCCCGGACGGATTGCTGGAGCTAGAGACTTTATGGGTGTCGCATCTCCTAATGGCCCGTTGGATCTGCAGTAAAGGCTACCACTTCACCGGTGGTACTTTCAAAAGTTTACAGCACCTACATGTGCGCTCCTGCCCCAGCCTCCAGTTTGTGCTCCCGGTGTGGTTCCCCTCCTTCCCTAGCTTGAAGACACTATACATTATCCACTGCAGCAACCTCAAGCACATCTTCACACTGGACAATGAGTACCCAGAAGAAATAGCCGTCCAGGGTGTACTATTCCCAAAGCTGACCACCATCCACCTTCATGACCTACCGGAGCTGCAGCAGATATGCGAGTTCAAGATGGTGGCTCCGGCAGTCAAGACCATCGTGATCAGAAGATGCTGGAACCTGTGTCATCCGCTGCCGGTTGTGGGCACCGATGACATAGAGATCGAGAAGGATGTCTGTGTCGAGGTGGATGCTGACCACCACCCTCACCGTTGGACGCCCCGATACAAGAAGAAACTGCCCAGGGTCTCGGTCCTCAGGTAGTAAGTACGCATGCACATTGATGATTCCATTTCTGATTCATTTCTACACTAGCACTGATCGCATTTGGACTTAGTTACTCAACCCTTTTCATTGCGTTGTCTTTCACACTTGCTTTTTAATTAGGTGAGTTCTGCACCGATGTGTTTCTTCCACCGTGACATGGGACTTGGATGGATGGTTGTGCTCCTATGGTTGCTGCTGCTGCTGCATGCGCTTGGCCTTTTTCGTGTGCTCTCGTGGATAACCACACACCTCCGGGTTTTTGGCTGGGTGTTCAATTCGAACACGGAAGGAAAAGTTTCAGCCTTCAGGTGTGTGGGCTGTCACGCTGTAGATCACCTCGATCTCACAGCTTTTGTGGCATCTTGTTGTGTTAGGTGTGAGCTTTTGGTGGCTCTCACTCGCCTTCGTGGCTCTGGAATAAGAAGCTGTCTGGTATGCGCTTGTGTCATGCCCAGACCTTGGCAATGTGTGCGTTTAAGTGTGGCTTTGCTGCTGAGGTGGCTTGCATCGCATCCACATGGCCACGCACATGCTTGTGTGGATTGATGTGTGTTTGCAATGGGTTTGAAACACAGCAGCCTGTATCTATGTGGCTGCAGTGTGAGTGAGGTTGATCCTCGTACGATGGTTTGCCATGTATTTGAACTAAGAAGCATCTGGTTTTGTGCTTCCACCGCTCATCTAACTTTGGCTATGTATTTGTTGTGTATGCATTTGAAATAAACAGATACTCGTACGTACATACACACAAGTACTCCCTCTGTAAAGAAATATAAGAGCGTTTAAATCACTAAAGTAGTGAGTTCGACGCTCTTACATTTCTTTAGGGAGGGAGTACTTGTGAACTTGGTTATGTTATAGTATTAGTGATGTGGTTGCAAGCATCATTTGGTTGGTGTTCAGTTTCTTGGAGCTGCAAGTATCATTTGGTTGGTTGGTTGCCAGTTTCTCCAAGTGCTGAAATGTAGTTGCCTGGGGAATTTTGCAAGTGCTATTCACGGGACGACATTACGCATGACAAGTGGCAATTGACGGTGGTAGGTCCGCCTGATTCATTTCAGCCGTAATTTATGTTGAGAGTCACTGTTGATGCTGAATACCGATGACATCAGAGCAGCGAGATGGCAGAGAGAAGGAGATGCTTGGGCTGAGGCCAGCTACTGAATAATGTTCTCTGTTTTTGTTGATGCTGGGCTGGGCTGTTGATGTTGAATAGCTGTATCTATCTATTGTGGTTAAACATTGAGCTATTGAAACGCTGTTGCAAGTGAGTTTGGTTTGGTGGTGTGCGTCTTGACGATGTTATGAGACGCTGTTAAATATTACATGCGTCCCAATTTACTTGTCTTAAATTTGTCTAGATACAGATGTATCTAACACTAAAATGTGTCTAGATGCCAAATTTAAGATAAGTAATCCGGGATGGAGGGAGTATGTCTGAAACGTACGTGAACAATTGGCATTTTGGGACGCTGTCAAGCTTGCGCGTGAGGTAAAACTCTCGTCGCCTGTGTTATTGTGCTGTGTGAGCTGTGTGAAGCAGCCGAGAGAAAAGAGATTAGAGGGAGGTGAGCGATTCACCTCCAACAGAGAACACTAGTATTTTGTCTTCAGGCTTGGAGGAGTTGTTCGGCGATTCACACAAGGGCGGGCGGCATGCAAATGTGTTGTGTAGGTACGTCCGTCGTTTCGTCTGCAGGTACATGCAAGTACATATATAAACACCTTC
Organism: Aegilops umbellulata; assembly: GCA_032464435.1. Taxonomy (NCBI): domain Eukaryota; kingdom Viridiplantae; phylum Streptophyta; class Magnoliopsida; order Poales; family Poaceae; genus Aegilops; species Aegilops umbellulata. The sequence goes on from CP136057.1 coordinate 13,715,404, forward strand.
AACCAACAGCCTACAGCTTGGGAGAAAGCAAAGCACAGACACAGGGCAAGCTCAGTAAACCATGGCGAACACTACCAAGGTCGTGGCAGTACTTGCCATTCTAGTTTTCCTGCAGCTGTGGTGCGCGGCTGGGCAGATCTACACCTTCTCGGCGGTGATGTCGGTGAACGGCTTCGACAAAGGGGAGGAGGGCGGGCCGGCGAGCTGTGACGGCCAGTACCACGGCGACGACCAGTTCCTGGTGTCGCTGGGTTCGATGTGGTACGGGCTGGGCAACCAGTGCGGCAAGACGATCCGCATCAGGAGCGCGGACGGGCTTTACGTGGTGGCCATGGTCGTGGACGAGTGCGGCCGTGAGAGCGGCTGCGGCGAGAACGAGATCAGCACGTCAGCCGCCGTGTGGAAGGCCTTCGGGCTCGACACCAGTGTCGGCGAGGTGTTCGTCAGCTGGTCGGATACCAGCTGAAACGATTGTGTGTGTTTGAACTTTGAAGATGAGATTGTTCACAGTAAATCTTTGGCTGAGTTTGGATGGATGAAATGGTTTGTGTATAAGCGTCGTTACTGCTTACCTGTCCTCATGATAGTGTGTGTGTTTTTGTTCTTCGGAATTAAATGACCGTAAACAAACCCCTGTGCCCTGCAATAGTTGATGCATATATCCTACAAAGTATCAACTGAAACGATTGTTCGTCACTTGCTTGAATGGCATCTGAAATGATTGTTTACATTGAAAGATGAGATTGTTCATGGCGTCCACTTTGAACTATACGCATGAAGTCCTTTAATGCCATTGTTCAGGAAATCGGTAACTGGTAGCTACTCGATCGGCTTGGGAGTAACGATTAATCGGTGGATCGGCCTATTAACTTGATTAATTGGTCCAACATTAATTGGTAGATTAAATAGAAACTTGCCAACATATATATAGAGTGATAGTTTTTTATGTATTATCCCATACTCTCATGTTCTCTACTATGTAACATATACCAAAATATGCTACTATTTGGTTGAACCCTAGCTATTGAGGAGCAAGAGGGGGATGGGAGGGGTTACAGGGCAAAATTTTGGGCTTTATCTGTCCACAAATTAATGGGTAATCAGTGATTAATCGGCCTAACAACTGATTAATCAGTCTGATAGGCCAATTGATCGGCTTCACAAGTTAATATGATGAATAAGCGCTATTCAATTTGGCCACCCTATGAGTAGCGATTAGCTGGCCCGTTAACTGATTAATCGGATGAATTCTTGAACGGTGTTAATGTGTCAACGTTGTCACAGCTTACACACCCTTTTTTTTACGGGCACAGCTTACTCGCCTTCATGAAAGTGCGCTTTTATTTTCAAAAAGGAGGGTAAAATCACAGCCTCTGCATGGAAGGGTTGATGCACACAATTAACCATCCATTATTGCAAGGTTACCATTTGCCCATTTGAGCGTATCAGACAAAAAATGATTTGTCGACACCCTCAGGCTTAACTAATTTTATTATTGGACCGCCATCAAAATTTATCAGGGATGTAGATTTGGACCTACATGGTACCTTCTGACCCTACTTAGTTCAACCAATGAACTAAGTTTTCATAAATGACTGTGTGCAGGCTTGGACGTGTTTGTTTGAAGAGGACCAGATGAGATTGTTCCCAGTAAATGGAGTTGTCTGCTTCAAACTTCAGTCTTTAGCTGGGTTGGATGGATGAAATCGTTAATGCATGCCTTCATGACAGTGTACGTACTTTTTTGTTCTTCCAAAAATAGGGTAAATCCCTGTGCTCTGTAATAGTTTTTTCTTTCTGAAAAGGAGGATTACCCCGGCCTCTGCATCTCGGCGATGCATGCAGCATAGATCCTACAAAGTATCAACTGAAATGATTGTTCGTCACTGGCCGGCTGCATCTCAGCTTGATGTGATGAGGCACTATATTGCAAACTGAGTGTGCATAATATTTTCGTGTCTGCGTCATGAACTAGTTACGTTTGAAAATCAATATGCATATCATATAGATTACTCTACATCAAGAGTTATTGGGAAATTGTCTTGATTAATTGCATCAGGCTAGTTATGTCCAAACGACGAACTCAAGTCTAAAGTTTACAAATTTACTCTACATCAAGAGTTATTTTGAAATACTAAAATGGTTGCCTGTGTTTGAAGATGAGATTGTTCACAGTAAATCGAGTGGTCTGATTCGAACTTCAGTCTTTGGCTGGGTTTGGATGGATGAAATCATTTGTGTACACACATCGTCATTGCTTACTTGTCCTCATGATAGTGTCTGTTTTTTTGTTATTCGAAATTAAATGAGGTTAAACAAAACCCTGTGCTCTGCAATAGTTGATGCATACATCCTACAAAGTATCAACTGAAACGATTATTCGTCATCTTCTTGAATGTCATCTGAAACGATTGTACATTGAAAGATGAGATTGTTCACGTACAATAAATCGAGTCATGCACTTTGAACTGTATGCATGAAATCCTTAATGTGTCAACATTGTCACTGCTTACTTGCCTTCATGGAAGTGTACTTTTATTTTCGAAAAGGAAGCTAAAATCACAGCGTCTGCATGCAAGGATTGATGCACACAACCATCCATTACTCCAAGGTGTGAACACTTGAGCGTATCCGACAAGAAAGCGAAAAATGCATCATAAGTCCTAAAAGTATTGGAGGTGTGTCACTTTAGTCCTATAACTTTGAAACTGCAGTTTTGGATCCTAAAACTATTGGAGGTGTCAGTTTAGTCCTATAACTTCAAAACCACAGTTTTGGGTCCTAGATCTATGGAGATGTGTCAGTTTAGTCCTATAACACCGAAACTGCTGTTTTGGGTCCCAAAATTATGTAAGTTTGTTCATCTTAGGTCCTAAGCTTGCATGGCCAGCATTGAATCGCCGACGTGTCGCTTGGAGATGCTTTGATTGTTGCCACGTTGACCCAATGGACCAACCGGGTTAACTTATGAAAGGTAAATATGCAAGAAAAACCCTATAGCGCGCTGTCTCGCGTCATTCTCATGCCCTTGTCTGCTCCCACGTACAGAATGTTCAGAGGCGAGAGTACGGAGGTCATCATTGGCATGGTGGCTTGAGCTCCAGCGAGGAGAATAGACCGGTCATCTCAGCCTCACCCAACAGTAGCGGAACGACACTTCGCACAACGTCCAATTGCTACCCACATGTGGCTGGTGTTGGGGCTGCGTCACTCTCACCGACCTTTGCGTCGGCTTTGCGGTTTCCACGCACTCCTTTGTGTCGCCCGGCAACAACGACAATTCCCCACTTGTGGCCATGCTCGTGCCCAAACATTCAAACAACAACCACGACCAACTCTATGGCAAGGGTGCCGAGGCAACAACGATGTCATGAGAGAGAGAGGGGTGAGTAGGATGGCGTCCTCCATCTAGATTGACCCATGATCTCCCCAGCGGCCGCGACGTCAAGGGAGAGGGATGTTGTCCTCCATGCCGATTGGCTCGGGGTCTCCCGGACGGTCGCAACAAACCTCTCAGTGAGGCCGCCTTGCAGCTAATGGCCATGCAGGTTGCCACACACACTGCCACATGGAAGCATATGGACCATTTTTGGGGAAGTAAATACATATAAAGGGCTCATTTGACAAATGCATCATAGATGCCAGTCATGCAAGCTGAGGACCTGAGATGAACAAACTTACATAGTTTTGGAACCCAAACTGCAATTTTGAAGTTATAGGACTAAACTGACACACCTCCGATAGTTTTAGGATCAAAAACTGCAATTTCAAAGTAATAGGACTAAACTGACACACCTCCGATAGTTTTAGGACCCAAAACTGCAGTTTCAAAATTATAGGACTAAACTGACACACCTCTGATAGTTTTAGGAGTTGTGATGCATTTTAGTCTCTAAATGCATCTCTAGCGGAAAGGGGTGTATACCATTGTCAAATCGTAATATAAAGTGGCGAATATGACATCCTCGCATCTGTGTTGTTAGGTCGCCTAGTCCGGTCTCTTCAACCCTCTGAACTAGTCCCAACAGATTGCAAGTCTGTATTGCATGGGGTGATGGTCTAGCCGTTGCTACTTTAACAATTATTAAATCTCGTCTCAAGGGTGAGTGACTATTATGATTTTCAAAGCTTAGTATGTCTAGGGAGTTTGCAGGTGTTCTTTTTCTTTACTGTTGCTTCAGTACAATTTTCAATCTCCGGCAGGCAGCGTACAATTGAAGAAAGAAGAAGGCTAGTATGACTTTCAATGTAATATTAGTTTTAACTAGTTATTTTGCGCTCAGTTGTCTGTCAATTGTACTTGCCGTTATTTGCCTTGATATGTATCATATGTAAGATGTATCTTTTCCCATAAAATAAGCAAGGTATAGACGAAGAAGCCAGAAAACACACACACCAGCATATCATCAAACATTGACTAAAGGTTGACGTTGCGCAAAAAGTCCTCCATTATACTTGGACATCATCGAGACGCCGTCCAAACTACAACCACTTGCTCCGAGGGTTCCTTCATGCCACCTTCTGGCGTTGTTTGAGACCGATGAAGTCACCACACCATCCCTGCAAGATGTCATGGGCCGCTCCACCACCTTGGATGCCGGATCCTGCAGATCCAGCCACCTGGGTGACGGCTTGACGCGGAAGGACCACTCGGCTATGATGGGAGAGGGGGATGCGGGTGGAGTAGAAATCAATATATCCCCCCTCTCTATAGAATGCCTTGTAAATAAAGAGGGAGCATCAATTTCCTGAGTCATGAACGACTTGTTGCCATAGCTAGAGTAATTTCTTTTTTACCATGCACTTGATACTGTTGATTTGAGATTTCTGCTACTTCTTTGGTTTTGTTGGCAGAGTTTGTCTTGTTTAAGAGTATTAGATAATTATCTTTATGTTCTTTTTCATGTTTCAAAATGTATCATAATGCTTTTACGTATCAACAAATAAGACTGCACTTGCTTCAGAGTGTATTTGGTGTTACACTACGAGATATCATGTTAGATTTTGACATGAGAAAAAAAATTCAATAAGTTGTTATATAATAATCTAAAAAGACAAAATTTGCCAAAACAATGAAATGTAGTACAAATCTCAAAGCATGGAAAGACGGCGGATCCGTATACTATTTTTCATTGCCGTAGCTCTGTGAAATCCAAAAACCGTGGTCTCAGCAATCCAAGAGTGTGAAACCAGGACATGAGAGAGTCCTTACTTCGTCTCTAGGCTTTGACGAGTGGCACGAGGGCGGGCCGCATGCACATGGGTAAGTACGTCCATCACTTTGTCTGCATGCTGTAGCAGGAGCCTATATATATGCATAAACTCAGAGAGAAAGCACACAACTACCAGGGCAAGCCAACTGCATCCTAGCACATAAACTCAATTACCATGGCGAGCACTACCAAGGTCGTGGTGATTTTTGGCATTCTTGTTTTCCTGCAGGTGTGGTGCGCCGCGGGGGATGTCTACAACATCCCGGCATTGATGTCGGTGAACGGATTTGAGCAAGGAGAGGAGGGAGGGCCGGCGAAGTGCGACGGCCAGTACCACAGCGACAGCCTCTTGCTGGTGGCGATGACTTCGGCGTGGTACGGGCCCGGCTTCCGGTGCGGCTTGGTGATCAGCATCAAAAGTGCTGGCGGGATCACCGTGAAGGCCATGGTCGTCGACGAATGCGACACGGACAACGGCTGCGGCACCACCGAGATCAGCACGTCGGCCGCCGTGTGGCATGCCTTGGGGCTTGACACCAGCGTCGGGGAGGTGGCCGTCACCTGGTCGGATGTCTAACTGGAACATCGAGAGAGTGTTTGCGCTGGTAAGTGGCGACAGCCTTAAAATGGATGAGATTGTACTCGAGTCATTTGCTCTCAACTTCAAAGTCTTTCCTCAATGTGGCCGAATAAAAGCAACAAACTACCTAGTACATGCGTGCGTACATGCATGATGTCTGCGGGTGATCTATACTTAATTATATGTAAGTGTCCATCGATGTATGTTTTGTTGTATAAAGTATAAGCAGTGTCCTTGGTGAGCAATGCATACCCAGCAATATATATACTTCAACATTCTCCTGTGTGTTTGCTCTGTACTTTTCTCCTTATAATTAATTACAAATTCTCCTAAATGCGACTAGGACAATGGTTGCGGTCCCACTGAGATCAGCACGTCGGCGAGGTGGCTGTCACCTGATCGGACGTCTAATTGAAACGGTTGTTTGTGCAATTGTGCTGGTAAATTAAATGGAGTCATCTGCTTTCAACTTCAACGTCTTAACCAAATGAAATAACAAACTGCCTTAAAAAAATGAAATAACAAACTACATGCGTACGTACATGCATGATGTGTACCAATAATCTGCTTGTATGTACCCCGCAAAAAAAATTGCTTGTATGTCAGTGTCAACCATTGTAAGTTTGTTTGTGACGGTACAAGTCACTGTATGTAAGATGATCTCATGCTAGTCCTCGATGAGCAATATACTTCCACATCCCCCGGTAAGTTTGATCTGTGTTTTTTTTCCTTATAATTACAAATTCTCCTAAATTCGGCATTCTCCTTTTTCCTTTAAAGTTTAAAATAATGAAAGTAGAATTAATTCCTACTTCATGAAAAAAAATCAAAATGGAAACTGTGGTAGGAAAATATGTTACAGTGGTCGCGCTAGAAAGGAGAGGGCAGCAGGTCTCCTCACTCTGTTATACTCCCTCTGTTCGGAATTACTTGTCGCAGAAATGGATGTATGTAGACATATTTTAGTTGTAGATACATCCATTTCCGAGACAAGTAATTCCGAACGGAGGGAGTAGTTTGTTAGGTGATTTCCTAACAAACTTTGGACATTTCCATCTTCTCTTTTTACAACGTGGACGTTCCTTTCTTAGTGTGAACCTGTTGGACACTTGGGCCTTTGAAACGTGCGGGCTAGTAAATATGAGCCGGTAGAGTTTTCATATCTCGTTTAATCCTAGACACACAATTAAGTTCTAATGGTTATTTTATATTAGTTTCTGAGGTAACGTGGAGTGCCTCCAATTAGTACCTGTATATTTAAATAAGTTGTTTTTGTCTAGATTTAGACAAAAAAAACTTCTTTCATTTTGATACGGATGAGTATAAGATATAGGATACTATAAGATATGGGAAAAACTAGTGAACAGCCGGCTGATCCAACACCGCGCGTCCGCCGTCTTCAGCGTGTGACGCGTGTCCCATGCATGGCCCGCCACTACACCTTTACTGTAATTTTTCTGCAACAACATCCGTGTTGCAAAAGTACCTTCCGCAACAACACTGATGTTGCAAAAAGTGGAGACATAAAAAAATTAATGCAACATGACGCATGTTGCAAAAAATATATGCAACAAGACCTCTGTTGCACAAAAATGCCACAAGACCTCTGTTACAAAAATTATATTTGCAACACTAACCTCGTTGCAAATATTTTTGCAACAAGATTTGTGTTGCAAAAGGAAACTTGCAACACGTCCTCTGTTTTAGAAATGAGGACAACACTAAGCCACGAGATACAATGGATCCGACTGACACGTAGCATGTCCAATAAAAATTCTGCAACACAACACATGTTCTCTCATATGACACGTGCCACACGTGACACGTGTCCCTGACTCCTCGTGACCCTCCTCTAATTTTTCTGCAACAGCTCCAATGTTGCAAAAGTTTCTCCCATAACATAATATATGTTGCAAAAAAGTGAAGACAATTTTTTTCAACAAACCTCAGTTATAAAAAAATAATCTGAAATAAGACCTCAGTTGCAAAAAAATCTGCAACACAGACTGTGTTTCAGAAAGGTAAATAGCGGTTTTGATATTTTGCAACAAGCATCTTGTTGCAGGACTTGTTCCGCAACACCGCCCTTGTTGCAAAAGGGAGGTGGCGCTTGTGAGTGCGTTAATCGGATGGACATCCCCGCGTCTATCCAACGGCTAACAAGGCGGCGGATGTTTTCTAGCTATCCGTCGGCGGACGCGTAGCGTGACCCATAAGATATAGACACTGGTAGAAAAAGAGGCTTCCGTCCAGCCCCATTAGTCGCGGAACTGTAGGAACCGCGACTAATGAAGTCTTTAGTCCCGGTTCGGCAGACGAACCGCGACCAAAGGCCTACGCCCAGGGCGCTCGGTGGCCAGCTGGTGCACGTGATGGGCTTTAGTCGCGGTTGGCCAGGCCAACCGCGACTAAAGGTGCCCAAAGGCCTTTAGTCGCGGTTGGCCAGGCCAACCGCGACTAAAGCTCCTCCCCTATATATACCAGTTCAGCGCACTCACTTAGCCATTTGGTGCCACTTCTCTTCACAAGCTTCACAAGGGGGTGTAGGTTTGCTTTTGGTTCCTCTTATGCACACAAGGTGTTTGATGAAATGCCCCAAGAGCCACACTTGAGGTTCCTCATTCATTTTTTTCCAACTCGATCGCGGTTAGCAACTTGAACCTTTCATGCATGTGTGTCATTGATAAAATATGCATGTGTGTTGTTCATTGTTTAATTTCTATTGTTTATAGCTAGTTAGTTTAACAAATGCATGATGGTTAATTATATATTTTATATTATAATAATGCAGATGAATCGGCAATGGATGTACGGTAACCGACTCTCCCGCGAGTTCACTACGGGTTTGAAAGATTTCCTCGTAGTGGCTAATGCGAACAAGCAGAAGGGTTTTGTTATCTGTCCATGTGTCGACTGTAAGAATCAGAAGGGTTACTCTTCCTCAAGAGAAGTTCACCTGCACCTGCTTCGGCACGGTTTCATGCCAAGCTATAATTGTTGGACCAAGCATGGAGAAAGAGGGGTTATAATGGAAGAAGATGAAGAAGGGGATGATTTCATCGATGAAAGCTATCTTGCTGATTTCGGTGATACTTTCATGGAGGATGCTGAAGGTGAAGGGGAAGGTGAAGGGGAAGGTGAAGGGGAAGAAGAGGCACGTGATGAGACCGTTGATGATCTTGGTCGGACCATTGCTGATGCACGGAGACGCTGCGAAACTGAAAAGGAGAGGGAGAATTTGGATCGCATGTTAGAGGATCACAGAAAGTCGTTGTACCCCGGATGCGATGATGGTCTGAAAAAGCTGGGCTGCACACTGGATTTGCTGAAATGGAAGGCACAGGCAGGTGTAGCTGACTCGGCATTTGAAAACTTGCTGAAAATGTTGAAGAATATGTTTCCAAAGAATAACGAGTTGCCCGCCAGTACGTACGAAGCAAAGAAGGTTGTCTGCCCTCTAGGTTTAGAGGTTCTGAAGATACATGCATGCATCAACGACTGCATCCTCTACCGCGGTGAATACGAGAATTTGAATGAATGCCCAGTATGCACTGCATTGCGTTATAAGATCAGAGGCGATGACCCTGGTGACGATGTTGAGGGCGAGAAACCCAGGAAGAGGGTTCCCGCCAAGGTGATGTGGTATGCTCCTATAATACCACGGTTGAAACGTCTGTTCAGGAACAAAGAGCATGCCAAGTTGTTGCGATGGCACAAAGAGGACCGTAAGTCGGACGGGGAGTTGAGACACACCGCAGATGGAACGCAATGGAGAAAGATCGACAGAGAGTTCAAAGATTTTGCAGCTGCCGCAAGGAACATAAGATTTGGTCTAAGTACAGATGGCATGAATCCTTTTGGCGAGCAGAGCTCCAGCCATAGCACCTGGCCCGTGACTCTATGCATCTACAACCTTCCTCCTTGGTTGTGCATGAAGCGGAAGTTCATTATGATGCCAGTGCTCATCCAAGGTCCTAAGCAACCCGGCAACGACATCGATGTGTACCTAAGGCCATTAGTTGATGAACTTTTACAGCTGTGGGGCAGACCTGGTGTCCGTGTGTGGGATGAGCACAAACAAGAGGAATTTGACCTACGAGCGTTGCTTTTCGTAACCATCAACGATTGGCCTGCTCTTAGTAACCTTTCGGGACTGTCAAATAAAGGATACAATGCATGCACGCACTGCTTACATGAGACTGAAAGTGTACATTTGCCAAATTGTAAGAAGAACGTGTACCTTGGGCATCGTCGATTTCTTCCGAAAATTCATCCAGTAAGAAAGAAAGGCAAGCATTACAACGGCAAGGCAGATCACCGGCCGAAGCCTGCAGAACGCACTGGTGCTGAGGTATTTGATATGGTCAAGGATTTGAAAGTCATCTTTGGAAAGGGTCCTGGCGGACAATCAGTTCCGAAGGGAGCTGACGGGCACGCAGCCATGTGGAAGAAGAAATTTATATTCTGGGAGCTAGAATATTGGAAAGTCCTAGAAGTCCGCTCTGCAATCGACGTGATGCACGTTACGAAGAATATTTGCGTGAACCTCCTAAGCTTCTTGGGCGTGTATGGGAAGACAAATGATACAAAGGAAGCACGGCAGGACCAGCAACGTTTGAAAGACCCTGATGACCGGCATCCGGAATGGTTTCAAGGTCGTGCCAGCTACGCTCTGACCAAAGAAGAGAAGGTCATCTTTTTTGAATGCCTGAGCAGTATGAAGGTCCCGTCTGGATTCTCGTCCAATATAAAGGGAATAATAAACATGTCGGAGAAAAAGTTCCAAAACCTGAAGTCTCACGACTGCCACGTGATTATGACGCAATTGCTTTCGATTGCTTTGAGGGGGCTCCTGCCGGAAAATGTTCGAGTAGCCATTGTGAAGCTATGTGCATTCCTCAATGCAATCTCTCAGAAGGTAATCAATCCAGAAGATCTACCACGGTTACAGAACGATGTGGTCCAATGTCTTGTCAGTTTCGAGTTGGTGTTCCCGCCATCCTTCTTCAATATTATGACGCACCTCCTGGTTCACCTAGTCGAAGAGATTTTCATTCTCGGTCCTGTATTTCTACACAATATGTTCCCCTTCGAGAGGTTCATGGGAGTATTAAAGAAATATGTTCGTAACCGTGCTAGGCCAGAAGGAAGCATCGCCAAGGGCTATGGAAATGAGGAGGTAATTGAGTTTTGTGTTGACTTTGTTCCTGACCTTAAGCCGATTGGCCTTCCTCGATCGCGGCACGAGGGGAGACTAAGTGGAAAAGGCACGATCGGAAGGAAATCAACGATATGTATGGACGACCATTCTCTGACTGAAGCACACCACACTGTACTGACCAATTCCAGCTTGGTGGCTCCGTACTTTGAGAAACACAAGAATATTTTACGCTCGGACAACCCGGGGAAGCCTGAATCCTGGATTAGGAAGGCCCACATGGAGACTTTCGGCAGTTGGTTGAGAAAATATTTAATGAATGACAATGATGTTGTAGATCAGCTGTACATGTTGGCTAAGACACCATCTTCGACTATAACGACTTTCCAAGGGTACGAGATAAATGGGAATACATTTTACACGATCGCCCAAGATAAAAAGAGCACCAACCAAAACAGTGGTGTCCGCTTTGATGCAGCAACCGAGAATGGGCAAAAGGTCACATATTATGGTTACATAGAGGAGATATGGGAACTTGACTATGGACCCTCCTTTAAGGTCCCTTTGTTCCGGTGCAAATGGTTCAAGCTAACAGGAGGTGGGGTAAAGGTGGACCAGCAATACGGAATGACAATGGTGGATTTCAACAATCTTGGTTACCTTGACGAACCATTCGTCCTAGCGAAAGATGTCGCTCAGGTTTTCTATGTGAAGGACATGAGTAGCAAACCGAGGAAACGGAAAGATAAGAAAACGATCAGTACATCATGCGATGATCCAAAGCGCCACATTGTTCTTTCAGGGAAAAGAAACATCGTGGGAGTGGAGGACAAGACAGACATGTCAGAAGATTATAATATGTTTGCTGAAATTCCGCCCTTCAAAGTGAACACCGACCCAAGCATTAAGTTAAATGATGAGGATGCTCCATGGATACGGCACAATCGTAAGCAAGCAGGGACACAAGGGAAGAATTGATGTGTAATAATTTATTGTACCAAACTTTGTATTTGGTCGATGAACTGAATGATGTATCAAACCTTTTGTCAAACCTTCAAGGGATTAGTTTTATTTTTCTGATTTTTTTGATATATAATTGTATTTTTAAGATTTTAAAATGAATTAGTTTTATTTTTCTGATTTTAAAAGGAAAAAGGAAGAAGAAGAAAGAAGGAAAAAGGAAAAAAACAGAAGAAAAAAGGAAAAACAGAAGAAAAAAACAAACAGAAGAAAAAAGGAAAAACAGAAGAAAAAACAAACAGAAGAAAAACATAAGAAAAAAACAAACAGAAGAAAAACAGAAGAAAAAAGGAAAAAGGAAGAAAGGAAGAAAAAAAAGAAGAAAAACAAGAAAAAGGAAGAAAAAAACAGAAGAAAAAAATAGAAGAAAAAAGGAAGAAAAAAACAGAAGAAAAACAAGAATTTAAAATGAATTAGTTTTATTTTCTGATTTTTTTGATATATAATTGTATTTTTAAGATTTTAATAACATAAATAAATAAGTAATTAGAAACTTTAATAGCAAAAATAATTATCATAAAGTAAAATAAATAAGTAATTAGAAACAAAATAAAATAAAATAAATAAGTTTTTTGTTGTAAGTAGAAACAAAACAAAATAAATAAAGCAAAAATGAAAACAAAAAACAGGCAAAAAATAAAAAGTATGCCACCTACTGGGCCACCACGGCCTGAATACGACTAGAAACCCATTATTAGGCCAGGATTCAGGCCCGCAGGAAGGCCCAGTAGGCCCATAGGCTAATAGTAACAGAATAGGCCCGTAAGCCTGCATTTGAGAGGAGCTCGAAGTGGTCAGCGCAGCCGCACTTATAAACCACTGTCGAAGCCTCTCGGCTAGCGAGGTGGGACTAAACATCCCACCGCACCGCGCCAGTGCCAGCACAGACCTTTAGTCGCGGTCCGCCACACCAACCGCGACTAAAGGCTAGCTTTAGTCGCGGTCCGCCTCCCCAACCGCGACTAAAGGCTCTTTCTGCGCGGGAACGAAAGCGGCGCCAAAACCCTTTAGTCGCGGTTGGTGTGGCGGACCGCGACTAAAGCTAGCCTTTAGTCGCGGTTGGTGTGACGGACCGCGACTAAAGCTAGCCTTTAGTCGCGGTCCGCCACACCAACCGCGACTAAAGGTCTGCCTATATATACTGCACTTAGCAGTTTCCGCCACTTCCCATTCTTCTCAGACGCCGAAGCCCCGACGCCGATCGACGCCGAAGCCCTGCCCCGACGCCGATCGACGCCGACGCCGACGCCCTGCCCCGACGCGGACGCCCTGCCCCCACGCCGCCTCCGCCCCGAGTGAGCGCCGCTGCCGCCCGTGCCCTGCCCTAGCGCGCCGCCGCCGCCGCCCCTGCCCTGCCCTGCCCTTGCCCGCCGCCCGCCGCCCCCCTGGCCGCCGCCCGCCGCCCCTGGCCCTGCCCCTGGCCGCCGCCCCTGGCCCTGCCCCTTGCCCTGCCCCTGGCCGCCGCCCCTGGCCCTGCCCCTGGCCGCCGCCGCCGCCCGCTGCCCGCCCCTGACTAAAGAAAGAAGAAAGAAAGAAGAAAGAAAAAGGAAGAAGAAAAAAAGAAGAAAGAAAAAGGAAGAAGAAAAAAAGAAGAAAGAAAAAGGAAAAAAAAATGAAAACAAAACAAAACCAAAAGAAAGAAGAAAAAAAAGGAAGAAGAAAAAAAAGGAAGAAGAAAAAAGGAAGAAGAAAAAAAGAAAGAAGAAAGAAAGAAGAAAGAAAAAGGAAGAAGAAAAAAAGAAAGAAGAAAAAGGAAGAAGAAAAAAAGAAAGAAGAAAAAGGAAGAAGAAAAAAAGAAAGAAGAAAGAAAGAAGAAAGAAAGAAGAAAGAAAAAGGAAGAAGAAAAAACAAGAAAGAAAAAGGAAGAAGAAAAAAAATGAAAACCAAAAGAAAGAAGAAAGAAAAAGGAAGAAGAAAAAAAGTAACTTAAAACTTGATAATTAACAAAAAACCGTAAAATTTGATAATTAACCAAATGGCGAGGGTTATACATGTGTGTTGTCCTCGCCTCCCTCTCCGTGACGCCGTCGTCTGCCGCCCCGTCTCGCGCTCTACCGCGACACCCTCTCCCACCCCTTCCTCGCCCCCTCCTTTTGCCACCGCCCTTTCGCCACCGCCACCGCCACCGCCCCCCTTCTTCACTTAATTAATTTGTTTTTACTACATGTTTTCAGGACTGACATAATGGCGGACGATAGAGCTGACCCGATTATGGACAACTATGATCCGGACGGTGAAGCACATATGTTCGGCATCATAAACGGCGATATTCAATATGTGCCGACCGGACAAGAAGAAGATGATGTCTCTTCTTATCTGAACCTTGACGGTGAAGATGAAGGGCGCCGTCAGCAAGATGATGCCGAACAAACGTCGATAAACGACGATCTTCAAATGGAAGTAGCAACCACCTCCGGCGCCGAGGTATATATATACATTGAGCCTCTGGTGATACAAACTAACTGATTTGAATAAATATGTGTGTACTAACGGGCGCGACTCTCTTTCTTATTTTAGCCCTCGGCCGGATCGTCGAAACAATCGAGTACGTCGTCAAAGCGTGGCGCAACCAAGACGATGAAACAAGGAGAAACATGCACCATCGAGGTTGTCGACAGTGCAACCGGCAGGCCGCTGGAGCCCCGCAAGAACGCCATCAAGTTTGTCAGCCAATGCGGAGCCGTTGTTAGAGACAACGTCTCGATCACCGTCCAGGAGTGGAATGAGCCAAAGAAGGCACGAATTGCTGGTTTCACTTTTGTCGATAAGAGAACAAAAAAAGATTGCTTCAAGAAGCTTATGGAACATTTCGTTCTACCTCCGGAATACAACAAATTCGATGAGGAGGGTAACAAGATTGAGGAAAACAAGGAGAGGAGGAGGCTAGTCAAACAGTTCGCTCTTCATAAGATGGCCGACGCATTCCGGAAATTCAAGCAAAATCTAAACCATGACTTTGTCAAGCAGAACAAGACTCCGGATTTCAAAGGACAATATGAGAAACTGAAACATGATTGGCCAGAATTTGTGAAGCAAAAGAAATCGGAGCAGTTCATTCAAATATCGAAAAAAATAAGGAAAATGCGGCTAAGAAGGAGTACAATCATATTATGGGGCCAGGAGGGTATCGCCTTTGGCAGCCTAGGTTGGAGAAGATGGAGAACGAGCTGAGGGCGCGAGGAATCCGTCCAGGTACGGAGGGATGGGACCCAAGGGCCAAAAGCTGGTGGTACGGGCATGGGGGAACGCTGAACCCGGAGACAGGGGAGTGTGTTTACCAGGGCAAAATAATGAAACCCACCCAAGCCCTTATTGACGCAATGAGGGATGCTCAAGAGGGGAAGATCAAGTTCAACAGAGAGAACGACGCACTGACAAAAGCCCTCGGGAATCCTGAACACGGAGGACGTGTACGAGGCATGGGGCACATTCCGTGGAAAATAGGGTTCCCCCAGAACGATGACCCGTACGGTTACAGAAGCCGTAAGAGAAAGATGGATCGGGAAGCAGATGTTGTGGCGCGGTTGGCATCGGAAATGGATGTGATGAAGAAAACCGTGAGTGTACTAGTAGCCGAAAGAGATGCAGCTTGGGCGCAGCATGAAGATCATCCAGCGGATCTCGATAGCCAGCAGCGGAGAAGCAGCGTGGCTTCCACGGAGGCCCCACCGGCTGGTGCAGATGCACCGACGATCGAAATTACTGCACCGGAGCCTCTGGTGGTCGAAATTACTGCACCGGAGCCTCCTCGCTACCCCGTGGACGATATAAAGGAGAGGAAAGAATGTCATCTGTATTATCCTATCGGGAACATGTCCATGAAGGTAGCCATCGGCAGTGCTTTACCATGTTTACCTGGAGCACTCCACCACAACAACCCCATTCAAGATGGCTATGCTCGTGTCACGGTGGAGGACATAGTCCAAGGGTTTGAGGACCTGGAGATTGACATTGCTACACCTGAAGGGGAGAAAAGACTTGGAGATGTCAAACGCCATTTCATTCTATGGCAAAAGAAGTTTATCAAGTTTCCAGGCGAGGCGCCAAGGACAACAAGTCCACCCCCCTACGCTGGTGGTGGTGGAGGTGGCGGCGGCGGTGGTGGTGGTGGTGGTGGTGGCGGTTCACCTACACCTCCGTCACGTCAGCCGACGCCTCCCAGTCCACAACGTCCGGCGGGTGATCAGACGCCGCCCCCCAGTCCTCGTCCGGCGGGTGATCAGACGCCGCCCCCCAATCCACCTCCGGCAAAGAAGCAGAAGCAGTCCTGGATTATTAACCCGGACCCTTATGTACCTAAGACCACAAAGGTACCGGAGCCATCACTGAAGCCTCTCCCCACAAGGCCTTGGGAACGTAGTGCTGAGGAAACTGCCGCGGCCGCGGCTGCTGATCTTGAGAAATGGAAGGCCGACTGCAAGAAGAAAAGAGAGCCCGAGCCCAAGACAGTATTTTCTGATGAGCAAAAGAAGTGGGCTAAGTCATTTTTGAGCACACCGTCCCAAGCCGCGAAGAATCTGCCTGAGGACTATGCACGTGAACTTCGTAGGCAGGCACTCATGTTGAAGGAGAAGAAAGAGCGGACGGATGACCCCGATCCGGAACAAAGTAAACGAGTTGCCCAGCTCGGGGAACAAAGTAAACAATCGATTGCCCCGCTTATAGTGAAAGCCGCCGGTCCGGATGACCCCGATATCATAGCAGCTGCGGCAGCACTTGGATTGACTGTAACGAGTGCCAGAGAACAAGCGGCCAACTTAGGTATTACTCTTCGTGAACTGTTAGGCCTTGATGAGGCGCCAGTGAAGGAGGTAGTAATTACATATGTGAAGAATGGGCCTCTCGTCGAGCCTGCGCAGGAACAGGATCTACCTCCACAAATGAAAGGTCTGCTGAAATGGTACAAGGGTTACATAAAAAATAAAAACGCCAAAGAATATATTTATGCGGAAGTTAGATATGAGCATCACTTCAAACATTACTATGTACAAATTCATCTGAGTGAATTGTTCCAGCTTTTCAATCTGCGCGAGCTCGACAAATCTATCATCAGTTGCTACGTTCTGTAAGTGATTTATTTCTACCCCATCTCGTTCATATTGCCTGCACTATATATATGTCCTAACTATATTGTTGTGTCCGCTATTATACATGCAGAATGAAGATTAAGGAATGCAGAGTAAGGAACATCCATGATGTTGGGTTCATTGACCCACACATCGTTAATGGATATGTGTTGCGGCATCACCCCGACGACATGGAGGCAGACCTGTGGCAGTTTCTTACAAAGCAGGAACTCAAAAGTGATATTCTATTTCCTTACCATTTTGGGTGAGTGTTTCTGTCTTGAGCACATTCTCTTTTGTTTACTCCATGCATGGTATGTGGCCGGCTAATCGATGAGTTATGCATGACGTACTGTGCATGTATCGTGTCCGCAGGTTCCACTGGATTCTGCTAGTAATTAAAGTTGACACCTCAGAATGTCTCGTCCACGACTCTCTGAATATGGATCCAAAGCTTTGGGGCGACATGAGAAGAATGCTGCAGAAGTAATTATTTTCATTCATTTGCGCTCTATATCGATCGGCCTATTTCGTTCATTTCCTAATATCAAGTAACTAATAACTCTCTTGTTCATTTAATTTTCTTTGCCTCGTAGGGTTTGGAGACGGTTCGTAGATACAAAGGTCGGTGAATTCAAAAAAGAGCTAGAATTCAAAAAGTCAAAGGCTAAGAATGGTGGGGATATTCAGCCAGCGGGGACCAATCTATGTGGATACTATGTCTGTGAGATGATCCGGAGATACACCTCTGAGCGGGTTCCGAGTGATACCAATGCTCAGAGGAATAACCTCCGGATGATGCTTAGTCCAGAAGCTCGCTTCCGACCACTTCAAGAGGAACTAGCTGGATGGTTCAGGAGGGAAGTCCTCCATCCTAAAGGAGAACACCATTACGAGGACGTAGAACTTTATATGCATTAAATTATGTATGGAAACTTGTTCAAAATTGTATATGGTCATCCGATGATATTTAATATATACTGTATATTCCTCTTGAATTCTTTTTGGTTCTAATTTCAAATTTGTTTGAAATTGTACATTCATATGCATGTATGTAGTAGCGTAGAATATGTGAAACTCCTTCAAAATTAAAATAAAGCATAAAAAAAATAAAACAATACAAATTAAACAGAAAACAGGTTTAGGGGGGGGGCAGGTTTAGGGGGGGGGGGCTAAAACCCTAAACCTGCGGCGGTCTTTAGTCGCGGTTGGCCAGAAGAACCGCGACTAAAGGTCCTCCGCCCCGACGGCCACCTGGCGCCCACGTGGACGGGCCTTTAGTCGCGGTTCTTAAGCAACCGCGACTAAAGGGGGGAGCCTTTAGTCCCGCCTGTTTGGTCGCGGTTGCGCAACCGCGACTAATGGCAGTTGCGAACCGCGACCAAAGGCCCTTTTTCCACCAGTGAGAGTAAGATATAAAATTCAGACTCTGCGACGACACACCACATATATATCATGTCTTTTGTCTACTTTATTTTTTTGTGTTTGTGAGTGGTATATCACACCTTGGAGAGGGAGACGATGAATTTAATCTTGTCCTTTTCACATGGATTGAAAATCCATAGCAGTTCCCTATTCCACGAGTGTCCAGTTCCCTTAGCTCAGCGGTCTTGTGTCCACTGCAGCACGAGCATAAATAACTCATCATTGAGAGAAAGCTAGCACACAGGGCAAGCTAGCTAGGTTATAAACGCAAGCGGGAGGTTGCTCAATTACCATGGCGAACACGGCCAAGGTGGCGACAATCTTATTTGTTTTTCTGCAGGTGGCGTGCACCGTCGCCCGGCACCATGTTGATCCAGGGACGTCGTCTCTCACCATCGTCCAGGCTCCAGGGGTGATGACGGTGAGCGGGTTCGACAAAGGAGAGGAGCGCGGGCCGGCGTCATGCAGCGGCACATACCACGACGACATGGAATTTGTCATGACGGTGTCTACCAAGCTCTACACAAGCGGGGGCCTGTGCGGCATCGTGTTCCGCACCACGAGCACGGAGACCGGGCGCAGCACGATGGCCGAGGTCGTGGATGAGTGCCGCGACGACCAGGTGGGAGCGCCGGCCGGCGTGTGGGGATGCCTCGGGCTCGACACCAATGCTGGCTTGGCACCCGTCATATTGACCTGGTGAGAGCCTGAGAGGTCGACTGGTGCACAAGATTGCCGACGAGATAAACTGTTCATGGTAAATCAAGTTGGGGTCATACACGATACATGCATGGTGTGTGAGCCATATATATGTAGGAGAACAGCTGAATAAAGCAATCTATACTTGTCTATAGGTGTGAATCAGTGCAAGTCTCTATTATTTGTTTTCAACTGTTAAAGACATACGAGTACAATACACATTTCATATTCTCTCTCACGGAAAGAATGGTCTCCTCCTCCTTCGTTAGCAGCTCCGACGAAGAAGGGGGCGGGAATCCTGGATCTGTGTTATGGCGATGTAGTTAGGTCTCTCTAGGAATAAGGTTACGATGGCCAAAGGCGGCGTTGTGGTGGTGATGTTAGCGCCTTACATTTAGATGTAGAGGAACACATCCCAATTGTTATTCTGGAGCCCATTCTTTTAGCGAAGATCAACACAACCACTTGGTCACATGAACATAGTTTTTATTACCATGAATATTGACCATCAATGAAACACCTCTAGTTATGTTATTCTAGAACAAGAAAAGGCAAATGTAGCAAACATTCCCTGCGACTCCACTAGTGTTCCACCAGCTTCAGCATCAAAGCCAACAAGTTCGTTAACTGACACAACCGAAGGGTCCCCGCAAGATCATAATAACACTTTGCAAACAGAGCTCATCTATCTAACACTGTCTCTTCGGACGATACACCGGTTTCGATCGGGGTCGCCGCTCGGCACTGCTGCCATAGCAGCGGCCTATGGTTTACATGCAAGGTGTCACCGCTAGTCTAGAAAAGCTTCTTGCCTAGACTGCGCCACTCTGCCTTCCTTTTTAGTTCCATCTTCAAAGCGCGTCGGGCCAAAACAATCGGACCCGACTGACGAGACAACTAAAACCCAGATTAAGAATGATGTTAATGGCCCCACGCAGTAGCAAATTGCGGAGCTCAGTTGTCTGGCTGAACAGATTTTGTAGACCCCAATTGCAACCAACAAGCCGGTGGAAGCTGCGCTTGAAGCCGCTCGCATCACCACCTTGGCAAAAAGAGAGCGTTTGAGGCTCGGAAAATAGGCTTTGGAGGCAACGCCACGCAACATCCCTAGTTCCAGTCGTCCAAGGAGACAGCTCTGGCAGAATGCAAACACATAGAATTTTCAGGTTTTGCGCACTCCTGTTCAGAATCTGGCGAGAAAGATCATTTATGTCTGCACTGCAATGGATTTCACCACATGGATTGGACTCATCGCCTGATATTGCGATTATGGCATTCCTAGCCTCTTCAGCTTCTTGGGGGTATTCCCTATCAAATGCCTTCCGTGCTGCAAAATCTGATGGATGTACTATCTTCTGTGGATGGTACCTAATCCCCTGCTTGTGCCACTTCATCATTTTGGCGGACACCTTGGCCATGAAAAGGGGATGTGGTCTTGGTATGAAATGAAGATACGGAAGAACCTTTGCAGGGATGGCTAGCTGCTTCTTCTGACCATCAACAGTGTCCATCTCAATCTACCTATAGGTACCGCACTCCTTACAATAATTTTCATCTGCATACTCGTTCCTAAACAAAAGACAATTCTTTGGAAAAACATGTATCTTCTCATATTCCATAGAGAGCGCCTTCATGGTTTTCTATGGCTCGTACATGCTTTTGGTAGTTCATGACCCTCAGGGAGGCTATTAGCCCATAGTTCTAGAAATGCTTCAAAGCAAGCTCAGCTATAGCCGTACTCGGCCTTCACTGCCAGTAGTTGCCTGGAATAAAATCAATATATACTTCCTCCTTTTTTTTCTTGGAATACACTGCCTCATCCGGGAGTAATAATTAATATATCACCCTTCTTTATAAAATGTATATACTGTATTGAGGAAAAAGATGAAGCGATAGTTCCCTATGACATGTCACCCTCGCTCCATGAAATCCAAAAACAAGCGTGGTCTCAACGATGCAAGAGTTTCTTAATGCAGGAGAGGAGAGAATCCTTACTTTGCCACGAGTTCTGTGACGAGTCACACGAGGGCGGTATGCACATGTGTAGGTACGTCCATCGTTTTGTCTGCAGGCTCCAGAACGAGGCTTATATAAACTCAGTGAAAAAGCACACAGGGCAAGCCAACTGCAAGCTAGCTTAATTACAAACGCAAGAAGCAGCTCAGTTACCATGGCGAGCACTGGCGAGGTCGTGGCGATTTTTGCCATTCTGGTTTTCCTGCAGGTGTGGTGCGCCGCCGGGCAAGTCTACAACGTCCCAGCGGTGATGTCGCTGAACGGCTTCGAGCAAGGAGAGGAGGGCGGGCCGGCCAAGTGCGACGGCCAGTACCACAGCGACGACCTCTACCTGGTGGCGATGACCTCAGTGTGGTATGGGCCAGGTCTCCGGTGTGGCAAGATGATCAGCATCAAGAGCTCTGGCGGGAGCAGCCTGCAGGCCATGGTGGTGGACGAGTGCGACTCGGACAACGGCTGCGGCGCTACCGAGATCAGCACGTCGGCCGCCGTGTGGAAGTTCTTTGGGCTTGACACCAGTGTCGGCGAGGTGGCCGTCACCTGGTCGGACGTCTAATTCAAATCGTTGCTTGCTTGTACTGGTAAATCGAGTCATCTGCTTTCAACTCCAAAGTCTCTCCTCCATGAAATAACTAGTATTTACATGCATACGCACATGCATGGTGGGTGCGGGTAATCTGCTTATATGTAAGTGTCAACCAATGCAAGGTTGTTTGTGACGGTATAAGTCACTGTATGTAGACGATCTCAGCTTGCTAGTCCTCGATGCTCAATACCCGGCAAAGCTTGGTCTGTATTTTTCTCCTTATAAGTACAAATTGTCCGAAATTCGGTATTTTCCTTTTTCTTTAAATTAAAAAAAATAATTAAAGCAGCATCCCTACTTCGTCAAAACGATAAAAATGAAAACTGCGCTAGGAAAATATTCACGGAGTCAATATCATCTTAAAATACTGGACGTGAATGAAATAACAATGTAACATTACAAGAACGGTGCAGCTAAATCTCAGTCGACTGAGACTTCGCGAAGTCTCAGTCGATGAGATTAGCCGTTCAAATTGATTAATCTGTGTTTGTGGCTGTTGTATAGTGTTTGTTCAAAGATGTATTGGGCTGAGGCTGGAAACGGGCAGGGTGTCTGTCTTCCGCTGTGTGGGCTTCTTAACTTTGTTTCCTTGTCTGGCCTGTGGCCTCTGCCATGCAGTCCTTTCCATTTTTTTTTATTTCTTCTATTATTTTTCCGATCTTACAGTGGAATCTTAGGGACGCAGCTCACTATGTGTGTGTACACGGGTACTTGTCTAGCTTTTCCCCTGTTCTAAAGAAAATCTACCTTTATCCCTTTTTTTCCTTTTCCTTTTAGTGTGTTTATTACTTTTTATTTTGTTCTATTCGGTCACTTTTATTTTTATTTCTATTTCTGTTTTATTTTTGTCTTACTTCTTTTGGAGATACATCTAAAATTCTGTAGCACATAATTTTGTGACACACATGAATAATTTTTATTCTCACTCGTTGCTGTACTTTTCTACATGGATTTTGTTATTTACTTATTTGTATGCTGCCTCTCTATCATTTTTTATTTTTTTTCTTTATTTATCACCAAAAAATTATCATGTTTATATGCCCTATTTATTTTCAACATCAGGTTGATAGAGAAGCATTTGTTTTTCCTTTTTTTGCATGAAATGGAGATGTAATTACCGAAGGGGGTTGCTAATACTCATTTGACTGAGTTTTAACAAAGTCTCAATCGATGCCCTCATCGTTGGATCATTTGATGCTTCAAGATTTGTGCAAACCCATTTTTTTATTTAGTTTAGTTCTGCTTTCCTTTTTTGTTTAGTTTTGTTCTGCTTTCCGGTGTTTGTCAGTTATGTGCAATGCGTTGGGCTCAAGTTGGTTGGGCAGGGATTTTTCTTGTTTGGTTCGCCTTTTTATTTTTTTAATTAACAATTTCGTCCATTTTTAATTTATGTATTTTTACTATTTCTTTTATTTTCTTGTAAGTGTCATTTAACATTTTTTTTTGTGTTGGTGTTCCTCGTGCCGTTATTTATTTGCCTTTTTTTCCACCTTTTCTTATTTTCTTATTTTATTCTTTATTTCACTTTTAATTGCTTTTAAAATATATTTTTGCTAAATACATGATACTAGCTACATTTTTATATTTTATTAAATCATAACTTCTATTTTCTCCATTTGGCTGCACAATCGTCGTGATTGTAATTACATATCTTCCACACTACTGCAACACAATGTCGTTTTATCGAGGGACGAGGGGCAGTTGCATGTCTACCATTAAGTACGTAACTGTAAGTGTCATGCCCTTACTGCAACCGCATGTTTTCAATGCGATTGCAACTCAGTGTTGTTTTGTCAGGGGAGGGGTAGTTGCATGTCTAGTACTAGGCACGCAACTGCAAGTGTCGTGCCCAGATGCAATTGCATGTCTTCAACGCGCCTGCAACTTAGTGTTGTTTTGTTGGGCGAGGGGCAGTTGCATGTCTACTAGTAAGCACGCAACTGAAAGTGTCATGCCCAGGTGCGACTGCATGTGTTTCAAGGGGTCTGCAACTTTGTAGTGTGTCTTTGTCGGGAAGAGGGCTAGTTGCATGTCTACTACTAGGCACGCAATTGCAAGTGTCGTGCCCAGATGCAACTGCATGTCTTCAACGTGACTACGACTCAGTGTTGTTTTGTCGGGGGAGGGGCAGTTGCCTGCCTGCTACTAGGCACGCTCAACTGTAAGTGTCTCTCTCGAATGCAACTATTTGGTGTTTTGTCGGGGGAGTAAGCTAGTTGCATGTCTACCACTATACACGCAAATCAAGGTATCACGCCCGACTACAACCGCATGTCTTCGATAAGATTGCAACTATGTGGTGTTTTTGTAGGGCGGGGGGGGGGGGGGGGGAGACCAGTTGCATGTCTACCTGTAGGCACACAACTTTAAGTGTGACCCCCGATTGTATTTACATGCCTTTGATAGGACTGCAACTATGTGGTGCTTTGTTAAAAGGAGTAGGCTAGTTGCATGTCTAGCACTAGGCATGCAATCGTCATCCCGGGCTTAAACTACATGTATTCGATAGAACCGTAATGATGTCATGTTTTGTCGGGGTAGGCCAGTTGCATGTCTACCACTAGGCACGCAACTGCAAGTGTCATGCATTTCTACAACCATGTGGTGTTCTGTTAGAGGGGGGTAGGCCAGTTGCATGTCTATCACTAGGCACGCAACTTCAAGTGTCACCCTCGATTGCAACTGCATGTCTTTGATAGGATTGCAACTATGTGTTGTTTTTGCCGGGGTGAGTAGGCTAGTTGCATGCCTACCACTAGGCACCCAGCTGCAAGTGTCACCCCTGACTGCAACTGCATGTCTGCGGCGGGACTACAACTCATTGATATTTTGCCGGGGCCAGGGGTAGTTGCATGTATGCCACTAGACACGCAACTATGAGTGTCACCCTCGATTTGCAACTACATGTCTTCAACGCGACTGCAACCGTGTGGTGTTTTGTCGGTAGGGAGTATCTTAGTTGTGTGTCTACTACTAGACACGCAACTACAAGTGTCACCCACCAATACAACCGCATGTCCTCGATATGACTTCAACTCATTGTTGTTTCTTTTCTTTTTCTTTTTTCATTCATTCTTCTTGTTTGGTTTTCTGTTTTTCCATTTTTGTTTCTTTTAAAAAACTTATAAATATACTAAAATGAGCATTAGTAAAAAAACTCTTTGGAATTTTCAAAATATGTTAAAAAATTCAAATTTTGTTAGCACTACTTAAAATTTGTTCACATTTCCAAAAAAAAGTTTTATAAATTCAAAATTTTGTTTGCGATTAAAACAATTTTTCATGTTTTTAAAATATATGTTCTGAATATAAAAAGTGTTCTATTAGGAAATTTTCTGCAAAGAGTTAAAAATGTTCTCATTCTAAAAACATGTTCTTGTTTCTCAAAAAGTGTTCATGTCTTTCAAAACAATTATTTGTGTTTTCATAAAATATTTGAATTTTCCAAAATTGTTCGTGTTTTATAAACTGTTTGGGATTTAAAAAATTGTTCAAATTTTAAAAAATTGCTCAGAATTATAAAAATCGGTCATATTTTATTTATTTATTTGACAATTTGAAAAATTGTTTGTGTTTTTTAAAAAAATTGTTCATAATTGTTATTTTTTTGGATTTTCTCAGAAGTGTTTCTGAATCTTAACCCTGTTGCGTGTTCCTATGTAGTTCACGCCTTGCATGATCACCGGTCACCACGAGGCCAACTAGCTAGCTGCACTCGTTTGAAGTGTGGGATCGCGTTACAAAAAAGGAGTTGCTTTCACGTGGACCTTTTTTTAGCAACCTTTCACATGGACCTGTGCGTCCGGCTGGGTGCACTCATTTCCTTCACCACACGGGGTGAAGCCCAGCACGCGTTTCTCACCACAGCACATAACTTAAGCCCACACAAGAAAAAATACAACCCAGCAGCCCACATGATAAACAGGCCGAATCTAACATGGTTGATGTCAGCGACTGAGACTTCGCGAAGTCTCAGTCGACTGAGACCTAGACAAACCCTTACAAGAAACAGAGACACACACAGAGAAACATGTATATACAGGTTTACATATGGGTCGCCCAATAGGAACTTTAAATTTCCAAAACATTACAATACAACTGGGAATGCTGGATGCATGCAATGACATGTTCGAACGAAAGAAAAAAAATTATATCTATTGTTACATGAATGATGGGCGCTTGGAATGTCGCATGCAACAACCTTAGAGAAAAAAAGAGGACACGCATGAAACAAATGTTTGACAAAAAGGAAAAGTGGATGCATATTTACATATGGATGACCTTCACACTCTCTCCCTCCCGTACACGCCGCATCGCCTCCTCGAGCGAGGCGGGGCGAGGAGGAAGACGTCCGTACGGCAACCAAGGCGGGCGGCTGAGGACTGAGATCGCACGTGGGTACGATTCCAGGGGCCGCCCGGTCGGCGGCGAACTGGAGGTTTGGAGGTGGCGAAATTGATAATCTGGGTGAATCGGAGGTGGAGTGCTGGATGGAGAGGGAGAAGAAGGGAAGACGATGGCCGTACGGGCCGGGGAGGAAGAAGACTCTTGCAGGTTGATTGAGAAGAGGAAAAAAGAAGATACTCTTGGTTTCCTGGGCTGGTTTTGGTTGGTTGGATCGAAAAAAAGGAGTACGTTCGTTCGTTCGTTTTGCAATGGATGGATGGATGGATGAAACGCATGGACGCATGTTTGCTTTGTTGGCTTCGCCTCGCGGAACAAACGCATGCATGCATGTTTGGCATGAATGCTTGGCGCGGAATTCGCACGCATACATATGGACCTCCATCCATCTTCCTCTACTCGATCGAGGAGCGCGCTTTAATTTGGATGGAAGAGATCGAAAGAGAAGCGGGACCCAATACCAAGCCATACACGCATCCTATATTCCAGTTCGATCTCGCGTCGGGGCCAACTATATAAGTTGAAAGGAGTACGAGCGCACACAACACGACCGTTTCAATTAGACATCCGACCAGAGAACGGCACCTCGCCCATACTGGGGTCGAGCCCCATGGCCTTCCACACGGCGGCCGATGTGCTGATCTCGTTGTCGCCGCAACCGTCCGCGCATTCGTCCACCACCATCGCCTGCACGACCCCGGGCAAGCTCACGATGCGGATCAACTTGCCACACCGGACGCCAGGTCCGAACCACTTCGAAGCCATTGACACCAGGAAAAGGTCGTCGCTATGGTACTGGCCGTCGCATGTTGCCGGCCCGCCCTCCTCTCCTTGCTGGAATCCGTTCACCGACATCACCGCTTGGATGTCATGGACTTGCCCAGCGCCGCACCAGATCTGCAGGAAAACAAGAATGCTGAAAACTACCACGGCCTTGCCGGTGTTCCCCATGGTAACTGAGCGGCTGCTTGGGTTTCTAAGCTGGCTTGCAGTTGGCTTACTCTAGCTGTGTGCTTTTTCAGAGCTTATTATATAGGCTAGTGCTGCAACCTGCAGACAAAAAGCGAGGGACGTATCTACACATGTGCCTGCCGCCCTCCATCGTGTGACTCGTCAGAGAACACGTCATCCAAGCCTGCGGACAAAGTAAGGATTAACAGATTCTTGCATTGTTGAGACCACGATTGATTTTGGATTTCATGGAGCTAGCTACGGCAACAGGCCCTAGGGGATTATTCCAGAAATGGACGATATACTGATTTTTACTCCTTGATGCAGTCACTATTGAGAAAATGACATGCTATAAGGGGTCCAAACTTTCACCAATTTTTGTAGTCACATTGGATCCACATTGCACTCTCCAAGATGAGACAATGGGCCGACATGTATCAATCTTGATCTCTTTGCACTAGCACTTGGTATAAGGGCCACATGCACCAATAGTTGTCACATTGCACTGAAACGTGTAACTTGGTCCAACATGCACCATGGTTACGATCAAGGAAGACATAAGCCTATATATACAGTTGGTACCCTAACTAATAACAACATGCACCATGGTTACTATCAAGATTGATCCTAGTTGCAGCTACATAGAACCACATATGTCATCGCTCTGACACATGGACCACAGCGTCAGTGCATGCATTTTTTTTTTGCGAACCATCAAGCAATTTAGTTGTTTTTGGTTTTCAGCTCACCCAAACTTCCATTGCTATGTTGACAACAATCGTTGTTATTTTCTAGTGTCGACGTTCAATGCTTCCAATGAAGTTGAGAATTGTTGAGATATTAACCTTTACATGCTTCCTATATATGGAGCTTCCAAAGTATACTACAAATGTATAGATATTTTTCTCCAGGAAATTCTTCAGCAATTGTTGTTGAATTTCCAGTATATTTGGCAGAAAGATGCATCTGCATGTTGGTGTCTACATTTTTTAATTTGCATTTCAGTGTTATCTTCTAGTTAAATTGGCTACTATTGACATAGCACATGCATCCTCCCCAGTAATTCCTCATCGGAGCACTCTTTTCATGCTTCATACTGATTTGATGTAACTTCAAAATTCCATGCTTCCAAATAATACTTATTCTGTTCCTTGAACTATTCTTTTATTCTTCTTTGTCATTGAGCTATGCTTCTTTGGGCTAGATTTTTTTCTATGTTCAATGCTCTATGCTTGCATTAAAGATGAATCATATGTATATAGCATATTTTCATAGTTCCTGCAAATTGTGCTTCCGAATCACACCTCAACTGCTTCAACCAATATTGGTTTGTGTTACAGCCATGGAAACGTTGCTTCTTCTAATAAAATTATTGTTCATACATTTTTCTTTTGGCAACAATTTTTTTTGTTTCAACCACTACCAATGTATGCTTGATTGAATCTCATTTATGTTTCCATGAAAAACATACAAGATACTTCTAAAATCTACTTGTAAATGTTTCCCTGGTAGTGAATGCCGGCTTCAAGCATCGCCAATGTGTGCTTCTGTTGTTGTCTAGACATATTGTTGTTGTCTAGATGTATTGGTTCGAGCAAGTGAGTGCCTGAACCAACATTGGTGAGTCTTCTTTCAGTGATATTATTGTACATGCATTTTGCTTCTTGCGGCAATCTTTTTGTTTCCAACCACTACCGAGGTTAGCTTCATTGTTTCTTTCTCATCTTTTCCGTGTACAGATATTTTTCCCACCTGATTCAGGCGCATCTTTATTTCCAACAGAATGTTACTAGTGTAGAGAGGACCAGACATCACTTCTTATTGGAGGCGACCTCGTTGAAGAACTAGTGACATGTGAGGACCTCTCCTATGATCAGTTAATTGAAAATGTAAATCGAAGCTGACAATGCATAAGTGAAATTAGTGTTGTAGCAGTTGTTGTAGAAAGAACTGTATATTGGTTGTATCAGATGAATTTTGAGGCGCTGTCTAATTTTGTTTTGTGTTTCCAGACGATTCCTTTGGCAAAACAAATGTTTATATCAAATTTGAATATTATTTTTGGTACACCAAATATATTTTTCAAAAGCAAGTAAAAAATGCTTCCGTATCATAGAAATGATGCTTCGATGGATACAAAATAAGAAGTTTTTTATCACATGATTGAATTAATATGTTTGCATCGCAATGTGAAAGGGTGCTTCCATCGGTAAAAGTAATGCTTCTATGACTGAATAATATGTTTGGAACGTAATAGTGTGCTTCCATTGACAAAAAGGAATACTTCAATGCAAACTTCCCATGAAAAAATGCATCTACGGGAACAATTATTTTTTGTATTTGTTTATTGGAAGCACATCGGAATAAATAAAAAAAGATGTTTCCTTGCACATAAATGAATCTGCAAAAAATATATTTGTTGGAAGAAAATCACTAGTAGTTTGGAAACTAATTAGATGTGATTAATTCAAAACTCCCATAATTAAAGGGAAGCATCGATAATTAGCCCTCATTAAATCCTCTCACGCAGGTCCCGGGAGGCAAATGAGACGTCCCTGCTTCCTCCGATCCTACGGCGCACAGGTGGGATGATGGATGCATTCCATCTATACTCTGAGACTACCCACAGTGGGAGTAACATAGGTGGTAACATCACACTTATCTAGGCAAAATAGATGATGTGGCATGTAATTAATGAAGAAAGAGAGGCACGTGGTAACATAGCTAGTTACTGTAACATCACACATATTAAGAAAAGATGAGTCTATAATCTGATAAATGAAGTGATGCATGACACAACACATATGTTACTACCCACTGTGGAGGTAGTAACATAGAGTAGTAACATACGCATGTTACTACTCTAAGTTACTCCTCACTGTGACTAGTCTAATGCCTAGCACTCCCTTGACCAGGTGTATTTCTTGTTAATTAACACCTAAATTACTACACGCACTAGTCTCGGTCTTTCCCTCGATCATCTTAATTTGTAGTGAAATATTAATTAGCTTGAACTTGGATTGCAGTACTCCATCCTTTTTTGGGGATATGAGATCCAAAAACATGCGTGGTCTTAACAATGAGAAGAAATACTACTGCGAGGGAAGAATCATTAGATATACTACGAGGGAAGAATCCTTGTTTTGTCTGCAGGCTCTCTGATGAGCCACACGAGGGCGGCATGCACATCACGTGTGTGATTACGTACATAGCTTTGTCCCAGGCTGCAACGCGAGCCTACATAAAGCCCTTCAACCAACAGCCTTGAGAGAAAGCAAAGCACACAGGGAGGGCAAGGGCAAGCTAAGCTAGCTTATAAACGCAAGCAGGAGCTTTTATCGCTGAATCACCATGGCCAGCACTAGCATGGCGGTGGTAATCCTTGGCATCCTTGTGTTCCTGCAGGTGTCCGGCGCGGCTGGGTGGGCCATGGACCAGCCGGCGGTGATGTCATTGAACGGCTTCCAGCAAGGAGAAGAGGGCGGGCCGGCGGCCTGCGACGGCCAGTATCACAGCGACAACCTCTTCCTGGTGGCGCTGACCACGGCTTGGTATGAGAACGGCGCCCGGTGCGGGAAGCTGATCAGCGTCAATAGCTCGAACGGGCGATCCCATGAGGCTAGGGTCGTGGATGAGTGCGGCACCGACAACGGCTGCCGCACCGATGAGATCAGCACGTCTGTGGCTATGTGGGAGGCACTTGGGCTCGATACCAGCGTCGGCGAGGTATCCGTCACCTGGTCGGACGTAATCTGGTAAATCGAGTCGTCTGGTTTTAACGTCAATAGTGTGCATGCGTACATGCATGATGTGTGCGTATAATCTATTTTATGTACCAATTGTCAATCGGTATGAAGTTCGTGATGGTACTATTAGTCTGTTTGAAACGATCTCAGTTTGTTATAATAATGTGCTTCCTTCTGTGAGTTTGGTTTGTATGTATTTCTCCCCTTGTAATTATTCTCCTAAATTCGCTACTTTCCTTCTCCTTTAAAGCTTAATAAAGTGGAGGCAGCATTCCTACAACTTCTAAGAACTAGTAAGCGTGCGTGTGCAATGCACGATCTTACAGATCAATAAATTTAAAATTCTTTTAACATTACTTTATCCATATATGCACCTAATTGTGCATGCTTTTAGAAATATTACCCTAACTATAAAGGTTGTTTACTAGTATGAGTAAAAACCAACATAATAAAGGCCCACCCTAATTAAATACATATCAGCTCAATATGTTCTGTGCTCCAAGGAATGTATAGAATGCATGTCTTCCTGCTTAGAATATCTTTCCGTCGAAAAGAACATTGATCCCATCTTCAAGCTGCTCAATCGAACAATTATTCCCGGCCAAAAATACAAATACCTCAAACTTCTATGAATTCGTATTGGTGGCTAACTCTCAGGCCAAAGTCAAATTGTTGGTCAGGTGAGAGTACAAAATGGTGTAAGCACACGGTTCGATCACATAGAAGCAAGTAACAGTTTGGTTCCTTACAAGTTAGTAGGGCTGCAAACGAGTCGAGCTTGAGCGAGTTGGGGTTGGCTCAGCTCAACTCATATGAAAATTCGAGCGAGCTGAAACTGAGTGAAGCTCATGATCGAGATGTAGAACATGACTCGTGCTCAGCTTGTAACGATTTCGAGCTAGTTTCGAGCTAAATGAGATGGTAAAAAAAATATGAATCTATGGATGAAAAACTAAAAAATTAAGGTGAATATGCTGGGAACTCTGTCAAAAATATAGGTTATTTAACACATAGTCGACCACGTGCCATAATGAGGCCTAAATCTTGTCTGCACTTAGTTAAGTTTCCATGTTCGTTGGCAAATAAAATGAAAAAAATTATGGACAACATAGATGGTAATAAATTATCGTATTTCCATTTAATATAAGGCACGATTATTTAACATAAGAATATTCTGTCGAGCTATCGAGCGAGCCAACGTTGGCTCAAGATCGGCTCGTTTCTCGGTCAAGCTATATAAAGTGTTCAAACTCAGCTTGTCTCTTTTCGAGTCGATCTCGAGTCGAGTCAAAAAACGAGTCGATCTTGAGCGGCTCACGAGCCTCGAGCTTTTCTTGCAGCCCTACAAGTTAGGAGCCAGGATGCTCTCCTATGGTCCTTCCATACTGAGTTATTGTTCAGACACCACAGTGCAATAGTCCACTCTCCATACTTACAACAACTATGTAAATCCTCATGAACAACAAGTATCTCAGATGTTTATAGTTTGTCAAATAATTCAGCAAGGGATGCAGGGCATTCTAAACCGATTGTCACATAGTGTGTAGCTGCATATCTTCAATCTCAGAGATCCTCACACCCAGTCTTCGAGCCAAGAAATCCTCACAGGAACTAAAAAACCCCTCCCACTTGGAGATATCATGGAGTTATTGACAAGACTGCTACCACAGGATCTGAAGAGCCTTACCTTTGTGTGTGTGCATTGAGTTGTACATGTTTGATCTAAAATAAACATGAGAGGGTGCCATTACCAAAATAAGTAAAGTTAATAAATAAAATAGCATTACAGCTTTCATGCAATTCCAGTGAGCTCCATGCTTCAATCATGGTGTGTAACAGGGCATACTAAATGATAATCATTAGTTTAACTTAACCAAATGAAAAAAAGTTGTGATTTAAGTCTCTAAAATGGGTGCTCCTTACAATGGAATCATGTAACTTTACAAATGAGAAAATAGACTAAGGCTCTAGAGATGTAGACTATTCCATGAGATAAATAGACTAAGGTATGCATCCAACCCATAACTTTGTCAGATTTTTTCCGGCAAGATGCTTGGACTCGTGTTGTCCGTAAGAAAAAGAAGAGGAGAGGGAGACCGGAGCCAGCGCCGCCGGCGCCGGAGATCCGAGCGGCGGCTGAGACCCAGGCGGCTAGGGCTGCTCGTTTGAATTTCCTCTTGGGCGGCGAAGGGGCAGTCGATGAGTGGGCCGGCTGTGAGCCCGTGCATGGGTATGAGGCCCAGCATGGGGGTGCTGACGAGGGGCCTTGTGGACCGGCTTCGACTGGGTATGTGGCCCAGGAGAGCCTGGACGCGCCTCCTCTGCTTATCGCGCCATGCAGGGTTGAAGATCGTCGTGATCGATCTGTCCTTCCGCCGCCTAGGGTTGCCAAGCGCACCGTGCTGCCTGGTTTTCCTCGCTGTGGTCCTGGCCGTGCAACCCGTATCCCTCCCCTCGCCATGGCTGGGCGGGGGAGTGCTCTTTCTGCTGATCCAAAGAACATTGGGGGGGCCGGGGCGACGCCGGCTGGACGAGGCGGCGGTGCGCTAGGGCAGCGGCCGGTCCTGCCGGCAGAGCTCGGCGCGCCGCCGGGGGTGCGACCTGCGGCCGCTGCAGGGCGTGGCATCCTGCTGGATTTCAGTCACATCGAGGAATACGAAATTACATGGTTTGCAAACTATACCTGCAGCGGCATCATCTTTCTTCTTGGCATTTGAAAGATCGGATTACCCAATTCCGTTGCCACATGGCTTGTTTGAGCATTCCAACAACCTTGGTGTGTTAGTTCTCTGTTGTTGTGCCTTTAGTTTTGCAGCACCTCCTTTCCTGAAAAGCCATCGCCTAAGATTCCTTGGACTGGACTATTGTATAGATGACCAAACTGGTGACGGAGAGGATCATACAGAGTGGGCAAGTTTGTATAGCCTGTGGGTGCTACACCTTTCTTACACAGACTGGAATGAAATATTATCTGAAGAAAAGATGGATCTCATGACTAATATCAAAGAGCTCAATATAGAGGGAACAAGGTGTTGGCAGTACACTGCTGACTTGCAAGGGCGGCTACCTAACCTTCGAAGGCTTCGAATAATCAAACCAACATGTCAATGGGTGACATCCAGGGATGTTGGCAACTCCTTTATGGATAAGACAAGGATAGAGATACTTGATTTATCAGGTAACACTGAGATGGAAGTTGTGCCAACAAGCCTATCAAAGGCGAGTGGACTTCGAGTGCTTGTACTTGATGGTTGTGATGGGGTGGAAAACATTGATGGCCCTGGTGGGCTTCCTTCGTCCATTGAGTCCTTCAGCTTTGATGGTTATGGCCCAGCTTTCGAATGGACACCAAGCATTGAACTACCTTTCAAACATTCCTGTCCACCTACGGCAACAGAAACAAATAATAGGGATACCAAAGTCTCCAAGATCTCCTTAGCAGGGTGTAAACAGTTGAAAAATCTGTTCCTGTGTGGGCCACCCAACCTCTTGGAGCTGGACCTCTCTGGAACTGCAATCAAGATACTAGACTTCGAAACTATGGTGGTGCAAGTCCCAGGGCTCAAGCGGCTATTTCTTATTGGATGTGAGCACCTTCGTGCAATAAATTTTCCAGGCAAGATTGGCTTTGAGAGAAATCTGGACCTGGAGCTGCTGTACATAGACACACGACCTGGAGCTGCGTGTCATCGGTCAACTATTGAAGAGAACAATTCCTCCCAGTTGCAGGTGAATGCTATAATAGCTGATGCAAGGCTAGTCCGGTCATTGCACTCTTTAATATATTATGGTATGAATAGCCCCAGAGATGTTTGTTTTGATATCCAAGTCACCTCCTCACCTGTGTCTGTTGGGCCTGTTCAACCGGAAGCACCATGCAGTGATAAGATTGGTCATACTGAAGAAGAGAGCCTGAATCAGCTTGTTCCAGCACACCGATACAGCGATGTCAGTAGCATGATTGGTGATGCCTCACTCCCAATGCAGACTTTCCCGCCTCCGCCTATGAAGTTGGATCGGCATGTTGAGATCGCTGAAGGGAGCCATTTCTTGGAGAGCGAGTTGGACAAATATCGAGGTCTAGGTGGCCTGATGGATTTATACGCTGAATCACTGCACGTGCATGATGTCCCGGTATGTGCTATTGTGCCTCCCTCCATTTTGGGGGAACAATCTTAGGCACTTCTGCGTTGAGAGGTGCTCCAAGGTGGACGCCGTCTTCCAAACGAGCCCGGACGGATTGCTAGAGCTAGAGACTTTATGGGTGTCGCATCTCCTAATGGCCCGTTGGATCTGCAGTAAAGGCTACCACTTCACCGATGGTACTTTTAGAAGTTTGCAGCACCTACATGTGCGCTCCTGCCCCAGCCTCCAGTTTGTGCTCCCGGTGTGGTTCCCCTCCTTCCCTAGCTTGAAGACACTATACATTATCCACTGCAGCAACCTCAAGCACATCTTCACACTGGACAATGAGTACCCAGAAGAAATAGCCGTCCAGGGTGTACTATTCCCAAAGCTGACCGCCATCCACCTTCATGACCTACCGGAGCTGCAGCAGATATGCGAGTTCAAGATGGTCGCTCCGGCAGTCAAGACCATCGTGATCAGAAGATGCTGGAACCTGTGTCATCCGCTGCCGGTTGTGGGCACCGATGACATAGAGATCGAGAAGGATGTCTGTGTCGAGGTGGATGCTGACCACCACCCTCACCGTTGGACGCCCCGATACAAGAAGAAACTGCCCAGGGTCTCCGTCCTCAGGTAGTAAGTACGCATGCACATTGATGATTGCATTTCTGATTCGTTTCTACACTAGCACTGATCGCATTTGGACTTAGTTACTCAACCCTTTTCATTGCGTTGTCTTCCACACTTGCTTTTTAGGTGAATTCTGCACCGATGTGTTTCTTCCACCGCGACATGGGACTTGGATGGATGCTTGTGCTCCTATGGTTGTTGCTGCTGCTGCACGCGCTTGGCTTCTTCGTGTGCTCTCGTGGATAGCCAGACACCTCCGGGTTCTGGCTGGCTGTTGAATGCAAACATGGAGGGAAAAGCTTCACCCTTCAGGTGGGTTGTTGTGTCAGGCGTGAGCTTTTGGTGGCTCTCGCTTGCCTTTGTGGCTCTGGAATAAGAAGCTGACTGGTATGTGCTTGTGTCTACATGCCCAGACCATGCCGATGTGTGGCTTTGCTGCTGAGTTGGCTTGCATTGCATCCACTTGGCCGCATGCTTGTGTGGATTGTTGTTTGATACACTATATATGAGTGAGTCTGGTCCTCTCCTCTTAAGAGTGTTTGCCCTGAATGTATTTGAAGTGAACTTAGAAGCACCTGTGTGTGCGTCGACCTGTGTGTTTGCTAAATATTACTCCCTCCGTTCCTAAATATTTGTCTTTCTAGTGATTTTAACTAGTGACTACATACAAAGCAAAATGAGTGAATCTACACTCTAAAATATGTCTACATACATTCGTATGTTGTAACCATTTGAAATGCCTAGAAAGACAAATATTTTGGAACGGAGGAAGTAGTAGTTTGATATGAACCGCTACCTGTGATTGTGAAGTTGGTCGCAATTTGTTAATTGTTTTGTGGCTGCAAGGCATAATTTGCCCTTTTGGTGTTCATTTCCGCGGACTCTCGAAATGTAGCTGCCTCTGGGGTCTTTAGCAAGTGCTATTTCACAGCTTTTGGGACAAGCAAGTTTAATCAGAGCTCAATTACAAACTTTTTCGAAAAGGGGCACTTTTTATTACTTAAGAGATTTAAAGAGCTCATTTACAATTACAGACATGCTGCCGCCGCTCAAGTTTGCAGCAAGACTGCCCCTCTAGTTCTTTGCTCTTGCTGCATGCATGTGTGTTACTACTTCAGAGTTGTAATCATGTTTGTTTCGGTGCAAGAGAAACAGAGGAAGAAAAGGCCAAACTCTCGTCTCCTGTATTTTCTTGTGTGAAGCAGCCGAGAGAAAGAGATTAGAGTTTGTTTTGTGTGCAGGCTTGGACGTGTTGTTTGGCGATTCACACGAGGGAGGCATGCAAATGTGCAGCTACGTCCGTCGTTTTGTCCTCAAGTATGCAAAGACGAGCCTATATATATATATAAACAAGAGCCTCCAAGAGAAAGCACACATGGCAACCCACGATAGATTACAAAAGCGAGCTATCAGGGGCTCGCTCAACCGCCATGGCGAACACCACCAAGGTCGTGTCCGTCTTTGACATTCTTGTTTTCCTGCAGATATCATGGGTCGCCGGGCAAATCTACACATTCTCGGCGGTGATGTCGCTGAACGGCTTCGACAAAAGAGAGGAGGGCGGGTCGGCGAGTTGCGACGACCAGTTCCTGGTGTCACTGGGTTCGATGTGGTAAGGGCCTGACAACCGGTGCGGCAAGACGATCCGCATCAGGAGCGCCGACGGCACTATGTGGTGGCCATGGTCGTGGACGAATGCGGCCGTGAGAGTGGCTGCGGCGAGAACGAGATCAGCATGTCAGCCGCTGTGTGGAAGGCCTTCGGGCTCGACACCACTGTTGGCGAGGTGTTCGTTAGTTGGTCGGATACCAAGTGAAACTATTGTGTTTGTTTGAAGATGACCAGATGAGATTGTTCACAGTAAATGGAATGGTCTGCTTCAAACTTCAAAGTCATTAGCTGGGTTGCATGGATGAAATCATTAATGTGTGAACGCGGGAGGGAGGGGGGAATCGAACCACCGTCATCTTTTTTGTTGGAAAAGGAGGCTTGCCCCCGGCCTCAGCATCGGAATGATGCATGCATCCATATTATTAAAAAGTCTTGAAGTAGTATCGAGTCTGCAAAGTATTACAGCTCGCAAAAGGAGCAATAGAAACAAAAGAAAACAAAATGCGACAACCAGTAGGAAACACAGGACTAGGATTCTAGACTCCTATCATCTTATGCGACCACCATCC
The DNA here is from genome assembly GCA_032464435.1 of Aegilops umbellulata. Taxonomy (NCBI): domain Eukaryota; kingdom Viridiplantae; phylum Streptophyta; class Magnoliopsida; order Poales; family Poaceae; genus Aegilops; species Aegilops umbellulata. The sequence goes on from CP136057.1 coordinate 13,753,206, forward strand.
AAACCGGTTGAAAATAGCACATGCTAGCATCTCCCATTGACTGCACCCAGTAACCATAGGCTCCCTGGAGTCCGCAGGAGTGAGTAAGGACCACGTACGGATCCATGCCGTAGCTCTGAAGATGACCTACAAGCAATTTCATATGTGTTGTCTGTTAAAAATCATATCATTCCTGCAATTCCATATAGCCCACAAAAATGCACATATTCCAATTCGAATATGAGCCGCAGTAATATGTTTCACCCCAGCTAACCACGTCCCAAATAACGATTCAATGCTAACTGGAGGGGCGATGTTGAAGGTTGTATGAATAGATCACCAAAGCAATTTGGCGAGAGCGTAATCTATGAATAGATGTTGAATTGTTTCATCATGATCACAAAAGCAACATCGTGAACTGTCTACCCATCGTCGCTTAAACAAATTATCTTTGGTGAGTATCACTTGTAGACAAATCACATGAAGATTTTAATACGCAAGGGAACTTTAACCTTCCAGATATGAATAGACCTCGGGATTGGGCCAGAATTAATAAGATCCATATAGAAAGATTTGACCGTAAATACTCCGCTTCGAGCCAACTTCCAGTGCAATGAGTCGGGTTGGTTGGATAATTGAACATCCATCAATCTCCGTACCAAGTGTACCAGGAATTTCAACGCACTCCAACTAAGGACCGCCTAAACTGGATATACAAGGGAACCGATTGTAATATTGTGCCTACATAATCTTCCTTACGTTGCACAATATTATGGAGGTTTGGATTTTGTATGGCTAATGGCGTCTCTCCTAACCATGTATCCTCCCAAAATCTTGTTGTCATTCCATTGCCAATAAGGAATTTGGTCCAACGAAAGAACAAGTCTTTCGTTCTCATAAGCCCTTCCAGAATGGCGAATCATTCGGCCTCGCGGTGACTTGGGCAAGGGTTTTCGATTGCAAATATTTGTTATGTAATATTTGGGCCCACATACCGTCGTTCTCTACCGATAACCTATAAAGCCATTTACTCATAAAGCATTTATTCTTAATTTTCAGGTTTTCAATACCTAAACCAGCCTGATCCTTAGGACGACATAGTATATCCCATTGTGCTAGGCGATAATTTTTCTTGGCCTCATCTGACTGCCAGAAGTCAAAGCCTTTCCTCAATGAAGTAGCCGAATAATAGCAGCAAACTACAAGAACGCGTGCGTGCGTGCGTGATGTCTGCCAGTAATCTATTTACTTAATTATAAGGGATCATCTAACCGAACTGTGGTTTCAGGATGTCTCAGAGAGTGTATCAATGTTATTAGCTGCAGATTGTATCTCTATTTTTTTTTACCTAATCAATGGTACGCGCGCGCATGCGGGCGTTGCTTGGAGCGAGCTAGCGAGCAACAAGTCCACAAGGAAAACGAACACGATGCCGGCTCTGACGAAGCAGGGTCGCCCAACTATTTCGACTCCCGTCCCGACCTCGTTCGCCGCCGTCGGTCGGGCATGGTTGCCATCTTCCTCGCCTCCGTCGGGCATGGCCTCTCCTAATCACAATTCACATGCTGCACTCCGCAACCGATCGATCGATCAAGCCCTCTCGTATGCTGCGCCGAATGGTGCTCCACAACGTCGACGGCGCCATGCTCCGGCACGACCCGCGCTAGCTGAGGAACCAAATCAAGGTGGGCCGCACCCGCATCGATCGTGTCGTGCCCCACGGCCGACGTGGACGCCAAGCCCCTGCCTGCCGATGATCGAGCACGCCGCCGTACATCAAAGACGTCGTCCCGTGCAGCTGGCCGGGACAGGAACAGCCGAACCGGGTACCCATTCAGGCTGCATGCATGCGACGGTGTGCAACAAGGATAACAAGGCCTAGCTAGCTAGTTTTCGGCGAGGACGGACGTGGAGCTGCCGGAGCTGCGGCGAGCCACGGGTGCGACCAGCAGGCCAACACGCACGTACGCGGCGCGTGCATGCTTGGGAGTTGCTAGCTGTGCTGTACGTACGTGCATGCCACGTACTCCTACAATTAAATATGGAGGGGTAGATCTCAAAGGATCCATCATTTTTTAGCGACTAGAAAAACACTGATTGGTGAGCATGCACTACCGCCGTTTCATTCCGTTTTGGCTACAAGCCACGTGTGCAACATTTGATTAGCATCCTATCTACTCCCTCCGTATCAAAATAGATGACACAATTTTGTACTAATTTTATATTAAAGTTAGTACAAAGTTGAGCTATCTATTTGAAACGGAGGGAGTAGTATATATAGCCTCTCTAATTCACTACACTATAATTAACTAATGTAGTAGCCTTTTCCTTTTCTCCGCATATTGACTTTTTGTACTAAATTATTTCACACCTACTTTCCATACAAAACTATTTTGGAGGCCAAGGTGAAAAGTATAACACTTTTTCGGAAAAGGGCATGTTTTACTTAAAAGTTAAGCATTACATGTAAATGATACTAGTTACTATGTAAATCATTTCAAAAAGTAGAACCCGGTGTTCCTTAATGTATTTATAAACATGTAAATTATAATTACTATGTGTGTGCAAGAATTTATCACCCCCCTCTCCCTCCTGGACGGCGACTCGGCCTCCAGCCCCTCAATGACAGCGGTGTGTGCAGTCCAGAGATTGGATTGGTGTGGGCGGCATGGGTAGTGTCCGTTGAGCATTGACGAGTCCATGACTGGACTATGACGCAGAGATCCATGAATCCTGATGATGGATAAAAGAGATGGCTTGGGCACATGGGAGATCAATCAAAGCGCCCTAAGGAATTTCATCGCACATGATTGGAATGGAGGTACATGGTTTATTTTCCTAACTGCCAGTGATGTCATCATCACACACGAAATCTTGCAAGCATGTGTGATTAGCTAGGGGGAGGGCTTAAAAGGTTCGAACTGCACTAGTGTAGGCTTCACTTTGTCGAGTCATCCCACTGCATCCGCCTTTATTCGGCTAGCGATGGCCCAAGGAACATGCGAAAGAAGTGTTGGTTATGTTTGTCGAGCCAATATCGCATGAAGGGAACGAGCGGTAATTTAGAGCCAATCTGAGGCGATAAACACCTGCCGACATTTCCCGCCATAATTTCCTGCCTTTTGCCCGTCGATTTCTCCGCCCAATATCTCTCGCTCATTTCTCCTACCAATACTGCTCGCCCAAATCTCCCAACATATTTTCTCCCTAATTTCTCCCACCAATTTCACATATCACGTTTAGCCTCCAATATGTACTGTAGAAGTTGCTTACCAGCAAACGACCATTTTATTGTTGTCATCTTGCAGAGTCATACGTCAACTACCATTCACACAAGAAGATGTTTCCACTACAACCCCATGACACCACCATGCCGAAGGTGTCCTTTTTGACCGTCCATTTCTCCCGACCTTTTCCTTCGTCGATTTGAAGCCCTAAATATCCCCTCCTCTTTTATCCCACCATTTTTCCACGCTGATATCTACTGCCATGTTTTCCTGCTAATTTCTCTTCACAATATATCACACCATGTTTTTTCCCACTCATTACTCCTTCCATGTTTTCCCACCCTATCTGAGTATATAGCTTCGTCAACTTTTGGCTCCTTCTAGCTGTAATAATCAACATGTGATAATAAAATTATTTTTATGTTGTTCATGAAAAGATACTAAAAGAAATACTTAAATACTTTTAAAATATTTATTTAAGTGGGAGGTTATATATATAGTACATCATATACCCATTTTGTGTTGAAAAAAGTTATGAATCCTTGCTGATTTTCTCAGTTGCAAATATCAACGGTAATACCTTAAATTCTGATTCCCCGGCGAACTTCTGTAATGTGATTTCCTGAGCATGAATTGCTGCATTTTTTTCCATCATGAAAATTCTCAAATATAGACTGCGAGACACCACCATCATCTTTACCAGCTTGTTCCTAACACAAAACTGGCTTTGAATAGTTCCAGTTTCATCATCACGTTATTTAACATCTATCTATTGTGTGAATTTGGATTGAGGGCGAGCCACATGCTCATCGACAGAAGGAATTAAACCCATTAAGCTACACACGAAGGGCAGCCAACCAGCTATGCCACATGGCGTAAGCTGGTTGGCCGCGGTGAAAAAGCTTTTAGGATATTATTTTTAGGTGGAGGCGAGGAATTTGTTTAAATGTTTTTTTATATGGAGGTGATGACCCCTTTTTTTTTAAATGGACGGCTACGCAAAGTGGCGCTCGCTGGTAGGCCGCATCGATGATTTTTTTCTTTTTTATTTCTTTTTCTAGATGAAGGTGAGAATTTTTTAAAATATTTTTTTAGATGAAGGTGATGACTACATGTATTTTTTAATTGAAAACATGTGCACAATTTTCTCTCAAGCGGCGTCACCGGATGGTGCCCCAACCACTAGTTAAAGAATCAAAATATGGACACGGCTAAAGGCTTCCCTCGTCGGTGTTCCCAGGAAACTGGACACATTAGAGCTAGGGGAGATTGATGGATGAGGGAGTGTTGTGAGGATGCATTCGAATGAAGGTCGGCGATGATGTGCATTAATTGTTTATTTTGACGGAGCCATGCATGCTTAGGGGTGTTCGGAGAATCTTCTGAACGAGGAAAGCAAGAAGGGGAAGCTATGGTGCACAGTTATGTACTGTATTCGTCACACACAATGAACGTATCCACGTACTTTAACATTACTATGTTACATCGGTTTTTACTATATACTTGCACCGACTTACATCGGTCATTTTCTTATTTTTGAATAGAGCCTAACAAATCGGAAAGGAGGGGCGACTTGCACTCTTACAAACTTACACTGAGTGCCACTTTCAGAAAAGTATATTAGCTGGACACATAGCGCATTTTTTTAACACGAGGATAATCACCGCCGCTGTACCTCTTGATGGCTTGATGCGCATCCCGCGACGTAGCTCGGAGAATATTTCCACAGACAAAATACCAAAACATGAAAGAGGATGTTGAAGCCCAGTATGCACTGGTCAGTGCAGGAGACTAGCGAGCTGAGATCCCACTTTACATTGAGTTTCACCCTATAGACCTACACTGGTTCACACTTACAAATACATTATTCGTACTACATATGTATTGTTCACACACCATGACCGTATGCAAGTACTTTATTACTATTTTAGATCTATTTTCACTCGATCAATTTGATAGACTTGCACCGACTGATACGTACAATGTTTCATTCCACATACCACCTGATGGGCGCAACGCCAGCATTGGTGTCAAGCCCCAGGGCATTCCACACGGCGGCTGACGTTCCCAACTCATCGTCGCTGCAGTCATCGCACACGTCCACGACCATGGCCATCGCGCTACGCCCGGTTTGCGTGCTGGTGATGCCTATAAACCTGTGACACAGGCTCCCGCCCGCGTACAGCTCTGTAGGCAGAGTTGACAGGAAATCCCCGTCACTGTGGTATATGCCGTCGCACGCTGCCGGCCCGCCGCCCTCCTCTCCTTCTTCGTACCCGTCCACCGTCATCGTTCCTGCCTGGACGCTGGCGAGAGAAGTCCCTGGATCAGAGTGGTGCCGGGCGACGGCACATGATACGACCTGCAGGAACACAAGAACGCCAAAGATTACCACGACCTTGGCGGTGTTCGCCATGGTAATTATCGAGGAGTTCCTGCTTGCGTTTCTAAGCTAGCTTAGCTTGCTGCCCTGTGTGCTCTCTCAAGGGCGTTGGTTCATTCGGGGAGTTCATATAGGGGTCGTGCTGCAGCCTGGAGACAAAACTGCCGAGCTAAGGCAGCAGGTCACTCGTGGCATAGGGAACGGGGCACTGATTTTCACTCCATGCGAGGAGGACATCAAATTGATTGTTTCACCCTCCAAGGTGGGACCTGCCCACAGACAAGACAGAAGGCATGCTTCTAATGATGCCCGCTCTCTCAATGACCATCACGGTCAGCACTAAAAAAGGACATGGTTGTAGGTTGCATTTAAAAAAAATCCCTATAAATATTGTTTTTATTGTCTCACGGCATCATATCAAGACGGTACAAGCATAACGAGTTTACATCCGGTCTCTACACATCTAAGGAGCAACATAGTCAAGAAAAGAAGGCAGAATATGGATAACAAAGGATAAAAAGAAGGCCTATGGACGAGGGCTGATCTGCTGAACACCATCATCTGTGGTAAATAAAAACTTCCTTGACTGCTTGTTCAAACCACAAACAAGCCACTTCCTTGACTGCTTGGTCCAACCACACACATGCCAGTGTAAGCGATTTGTTTTTGGGAGCACTAGTAAAGGATGCCCTTTGTTTTCGGAGCACTAGTGCACATACCAGTGTAAGCGATGTTAATATGACATCCTTAAGTAGATGTGGATTTTCCACACTCGGTTCTAGTCCACAATCATGGCATTAGCGACCATACACGAAGTTGTTCTCTAAAATGGCATTCTTTACTAGTTCACATTTTGCACAACTTTTATTTTCTATTTTTGATGAAGCATTAATAGTACTTTGAATATTAAATGTGTGAACAAAAAAAAAATACAGTGTTTGGGTGACTAATATATTGCGCGGAGAAAAATAGAGACAAAAAACATACGCTGGCAAGCAGATTTTTTTCTTTTCGAAAAGGAGGTTATCTCCCGGCCTCTGCATCCAAAAGATGCATACGGCTCATTTATTAATAAGCAAATAGTTCAACAAATCTCCAAATCTCAGAATTCGAAGGGGCTCAAAAAGAGCTAAAAAAGGCAAAAGGGATAGCCACAACCGGTTGAAGATAGACATGATACTAAACACCTATCTTATTACATGACCGCCATCCAAACCGGTTGAAGGTAGCCCGCGCTATCATCTCTCAACGGGTAGACCCAGTAATCATATGCTCCCTGGCATCAGTCGGAGTGAGTAGCGACCACGTACGGATCAACGTAGTGGCCTGGAAGATTACTTGCAAAAAGTGAATATTTGTTGTTCCGTTAAAAACCAAATCGTTCATGTAGTTCCAAATAGCCCATAATAACGCACATACTCCTACGCGAATATGTTGCGCTATTTCTGTGTCAACTCCATTTAGCCACGTCCTAAATAACGTGTGTATGCTATTTGGAGGAGTAAGGTTACACACAATATGAACAGATCACCATAGTATTTTGGCCATAGGGCATTCAACAAATAGGTGTTTTATAGACTCATCATGATCACAGAAGCTACATCTTCGAAATCCATTCCAGTTATGTTTGGCCAGATTGTCCTTAGTGAGAATAACTTGTTTGTGGACAAACCACTTGAACACTTTGATTTTCAAAGGCACTTTGCCTTTCCAAATATGCACGAATCAAGGGATACAGCCAGAATTTATAATATCCAGATAAATGGATTTTACCGAGAAACCCCCATTCCTGGTTAGTTTCCAGTGTATCCGATCCGGCTGTTGAGATAGGCTGACATCCATCAATCTTGTCACCAGATGGAGCTAAGTTTCCCAACGGTTTCCCACTAAAGCCCTTCTGAATTGTATATTTAGAGGATTGGATTGAAATACTGTTGCAACGTAAACCTCTCTACGCTGAACAATATTATAGAGCGAAGGATATTGGGTAGCTAAAGGCGTCTCCCCTAGCCAGGTATCCTCCCAGAATCTCGTAGAAGTACCATTATTTACAATGAATTATGTCCTATGGAAGAAAGCTGATTCACTCTCATCAATTCCTTCCAGAACGGTGAATCAGTTGGTCTGACCATCACCTGGGCTCATGTTTTGGAATGAAGGTACTTGTTACACAGAATCTGAACCCATGTGGCATCAGCCTCTACAGATAGCTTGTACAACCACTTGCTGAGAATGCATCTGTTCTTCACCTCTAAATTTCCAATGCCAAGACCGCCTTGGTCTTTAGGCCTGCAAATGATATCCCACTTTGCAAGTCTGTATTTTTGTTTTAACTCATCACTCTACTAGAAGAACCGTGATTGATAGAAATCCAGTCTTTTTCGTACCCCTACAGGTACCTCAAAGAAAGACAAGAGAAACATTGGCATACTCGTGAGCACCGAATTGATGAGAACTAATTGACCACCATAAGACATAAGCTTGCCCTTCCAGCAACCTAGTTTCTTTTCGAAACGATCTTCAATACACTTCCATTCTTTGTTAGAGAGCTTATGATGGTGAATAGGTATGCCCAAGTATGAAAAGGGTAGCGAGCCCAGTTCACATCCAAGTAGTTGTTTATAAGCTTCTTGTTCGTCTTTGGCTCTCCAAAGAAAAACAATTCACTTTTACGAAAATTTATCTTTAAACCCGACAACTGCTCGAATAGGCATAACAAAAGCTTCATATTTCGTGCCTTTGCCAGATCATGCTCCATGAAGATGATAGTATCATCAACGTACCGTAGAATGGACACGCCGCCATCCACTAGATGCGGAACTAGACCACCTACTTGACCATTCTCTTTAGCTCTTCCTATTAGAATTGCCAACATATCCACCACTATGTTAAACAAAATAGGGGACATCAGATCTCCTTGTCTTAGACCCTTGTGTGTCTAGAAGTAGTGACCTATGTCATCATTCACTTTGATTCCGACACTGCCTTTTTGTGTAAAAGACTCGATCTGCGTTCACCATGACTGATCAAATCCTTTCATCCGCAAGGCCTGCTGAAGAAATGGCCACTTAACCTTATCGTACGCTTTCTCAAAATCCACTTTGAAAATAACCCCATCTAGTTTTTTCATGTGAATTTCATGCATGGTTTTATGTAGGACCACCAACCCTTCAAGGATGTTTCTGTCGGCATGAATGTTGTTTGAGATGGCTGCACCACCCTATGAGCGATCTGAGTTAGCCTATTAGTCCCCACCTTTGTGAAGATTTTAAATCTAACATTAAGAAGGCATATCGAACGAAACTGTTCAATCCGCACTGCCTCTGTATTCTTTGGTAGTAGAGTAATCGTTCCGAAATTTAAGTGAATTAACTACAAATGCCCAAAAAATAAATCATGGAACATTGGAAGTAGATCACCCTTAATGATATGCCAACATTTTTTATAAAACTCAGTTGGAAAGCCATCCGGTCTGGGAGCTTTATTATTCTTCATCTGAGAGATCGCCTCAAACACCTCTTTTTCCAAAAACAGGGCAGTCAAGATATCATTCTCAGTTGTCGCTAGTTGAGGGATATCCTCAACTCTTGACTTATCTAAGGATACAACGTTATCCTCAAGAGCCCCAAAGAGCTGTTTGTAATAATTGGTGATATAAAGTTTTAGGTTCTCTTGTTCCAAAATAGTCCCCTCATCTTGTTTGAGCTGAAATTTTTTTCTTCTTTCGATGCTTACCATTCGCAATCAAGTGAAAAAATTGCGTGTTATCATCCCCTTGGACGATCTTTCGCACTTTAGCTCTAAGCGCCCACTTCAATTCTTCCTCTCGAAGTAATTTTTCAGCTTGAATTCGGCCTCCACTTTAGACTCTAGCTCACTGGCATTTAAAATGGAGATTCGGCTTTTAAACCAAAGGCATCTATGAGGTTAAGGAGCCTTTACTTTTCAACCTTATAAACACCACTCCAATGTTTGGCCCAGCCGGGTAGGAACTGCCTTAAGTTCCTAATTTTATTCTGCCATCTTTCTACGTTCGATCTCCCTCCTGTAGCATGTTCAAGTATATATACTGCCTACAAGAGGACGAGTGAGCTGAGATACTTTCATTTGGATGTTGTTGCATAGGCTTAACATACTTAATATTAATATATGTTAGAGGAAATCAATCCGCTTCCTACTGTATGTACGCGACCTGCACAAGAACTCACGAGAGGAAAAATTACAGAAGAAGATATTCAACGATGGCTCAATCGCCCTCCTTCCTATTCTTTGCTTTATATAGGGGTTTACAACGAATTCACGTCCAACACGGCACACATACTTGCCCAACACGACGTGACCCTGATAAGCAGGTTTAAACTCTCCTATCTCCTTATCTGATTGATTCCTAGATGCACACGATACTTCCGAAACGGTTTTTATACTTCAACAGTTCTGTTACAACCAGACTCCTAACACAATGTGCTTACTCCTAACATTTACCCCCCTAAGCATGTTATTTTATCATTTCACAGCTGGTACTCCAATTCTCTTCCTCATCTCCAAAAGTTTCGATTTTCCAAGAGATTTAGTCAATATGTCAGCTAGCTGATCTTCAGTGCATACATGATCGACTTCCACCTTTCCTTCCTCCACACAGTCCCTTATGTAATGATACCTTGTATCTATATGCTTGCTTCTATCATGATGAACAGGGTTCTTGCACAAGGAAATTGCATATTTGTTGTCAATCTTCAATAGCACCTTCTCTGGTTCTGTTTCTAGGAGATCACCAAGTAGTCGTCCAAGCCGAACTCCCTGACATGCCGCTATCGCTGCCGCGATATATTCAGCCTCACAAAAAGAAAGAGCTACAACCTTCTGCTTCTGTGAGAGTCAACTCACCAAGTTTGGTCCAAGGAAAAATGCAACGCCGACTGTGCTCTTCCGATTGTCCACATCTCCCGCCATGTCATTATCACTGTAACCATGGAGCTGCTCATCTTTTGCACCTTTCTTCTTGACATAGCTACACCCAAAATTGATTGTTCCTTTCACATAGCGCAATATGTGTTTTCTGCAGCCAGATGTTCAGATGTCGGGGCCTCCATAAAGCGACTCATGATGCCCATTGGATGTGTCAAATCTGGCCTTGTATGTATGACGTACCGTAAACTTCCCACAATACTATGATACTTTGTTGAGTCAACTTCAGGAGCTTCACTTCTCTTACTCAGCTTGAGACAAACTTCCATAGGAGTTGGAGCAGAATTGCAATCTGTCATGCCGCTGATCTCTAGGATCTTTCTCGCGTATACCTCCTGACATAGCGTCATACTCCCTAGTTTTTGATGCACTTCTATGCCTAGACAGTAGTGAAGGAAATATGCCCTAGAGGCAATAATAAAGTTATTATTTATTTCCTTACATATCATGATGAATGTTTATTATTCATGCTAGAATTGTATTAACCGGAAACATAATACATGTGTGGATACATAGACAAACAGAGTGTCACTAGTATGCCTCTACTTGACTAGCTTGTTAATCAAAGATGGTTAAGTTTCCTAACCATAGACAAAGGAGTTGTCATTTGATTAACAAGGTCACATCATTAGTTGAATGATCTGATTGACATGACCCATTCCAATAGCTTAGCACCCGATCGTTTAGTATGTTGCTATTGCTTTTGTTCATGACTTATACATGTTCCTTTGACTATGAGATTATGCAACTCCCGTTTATCGTAGGAACACTTTGTGTGCTACCAAACGTCACAACGTAACTGGGTGATTATAAAGGTGCTCTACAGGTGTCTCCGAAAGTATTTGTTGGGTTGGCGTATTTCGAGATTAGGATTTGTCACTCCGAATGTCGGAGAGGTATCTCAGGGCCTTCTCGGTAATGCACATCACATAAGCCTTGCAAGCATTGCAACCAATGAGTTGGTTGCGGGATGATGTATTACGGAACGAGTAAAGAGACTTGCCGGTAACGAGATTGAACTAGGTATTGGATACCGACGATCGAATCTCGGGCAAGTAACATACCGATGGACAAAGGGAACAACGTATGTTGTTATGCGGTCTGACCGATAAAGATCTTCGTAGAATATGTAGGAGCCAATATGGGCATCCAGGTCCCGCTATTGGTTATTGACCGGAGACGTGTCTAGGTCATGTCTACATTGTTCTCGAACCGTAGGGTCCGCACGCTTAAGGTTACGATGACAGTTATTATGAGTTTATGCATTTTGATGTATCGAAGGAGTTCGGAGTCCCGGATGTGATCACGGACATGACGAGGAGTCTCAGAATGGTCGAGACATAAAGATTGATATATTGGACGGCTATGTTCGGACACCGGAATGGTTCCGAGAGGTTTCGGATAATACCTGAGTGCCGGAGGGGTTACCGGAACCCCCCGGGGGAAGCATGGGCCTTATTGGGCCGCGAGGGGAGAGAGAGGGCCGCGCCAGGAGGTGGCGCCCCCCCATGGGCAGTCCGAATTGGACAAGGAGGGGGGGGGGGGCGCGGCCCCCCTTTCCCTCTCCCTCTCCCTCTCTTTCCTTCCCCCTTCCTCCTTCCTAGTTGGACTAGGAAAGGGGAGTCCTACTCCTACTAGGAGGAGGACTCCCCCCTCCCTTGGCCCGCCTCTCTAGGCCGGCCGGCCTCCCCCTTGCTCCTTTATATACGGGGGCAGGGGGGCACCCCAAACACACACAAGTTGATCTTCGTGATCGTTCCTTAGCCGTGTGCGGTGCCCCCCTCCACCATATTCCACCTCGGTCATATTGTAGCGGTGCTTAGGCGAAGCCCTGCAACAGTAGAACATCAAGATCGTCACCACGCCGTCGTGCTGACGGAACTCCTCCCTGACGCTTTGCTGGATCGGAGCCCGGGGATCGTCATCGAGCTGAACGTGTGCCAAGAACTCGGAGGTGCCGGAGTAACGGTGCTTGGATCGGTCGGATCGTGAAGACGTATGACTACATCAACCGCGTTGTTATAATGCTTCCGCTTTCGGTCTACGAGGGTACGTAGACAACACTCTCCCCTCTCGTTGCTATGCATCACCATGATCTTGCGTGTGCGTAGGAAAATTTTGAAATTACTACGTTCCCCAACAGTGGCATCCGAGCCTAGGTTTTTATGGTTTGATGTTTTGCACGAGTAGAACACAAGTGAGTTGTGGACGATACTAGTCATACTGCCTACCAGCATGTCATACTTTGGTTCGGCGGTATTGTTGGATGAAGCGGCCCGGACCGACATTACGCGTACGCTTACGCGAGACTGGTTCTACCGTCGTGCTTTGCACACAGGTGGCTGGCGGGTGTCAGTTTCTCCAACTTTAGTTGAACCGAGTATGGCTACGCCCGGTCCTTGAGAAGGTTAAAACGGAGTCTATTTGACGAAGTATCGTTGTGGTTTTGATGCGTAGGTGAGATTGGTTCTTGCTTCAGCCCGTAGCAGCCACGTAAAATTTGCAACAAACAAAGTAGAGTACGTCTAACTTGTTTTTGCAGGGCATGTTGTGATGTGATATGGTCAAGACATGATGCTATATTTTATTGTATGAGATGATCGTGTTTTGTAACCGAGTTATCGGCAACCGACAGGAGCCGTATGGTTGTCGCTTTATTGTATGCAATGCAATCGCCCTGTAATGCTTTACTTTATCACTAAGCGGTAGCGATAGTCGTAGAAGCATAAGATTGGCGAGACGACAACGATGCTATGATGGAGATCAAGGTGTCGCGCCGGTGACGATGGTGATCATGACGGTGCTGCGGAGATGGAGATCACAAGCACAAGATGATGATGGCCATATCATATCACTTATATTGATTGCATGTGATGTTTATCTTTTTATGCATCTTATCTTGCTTTGATTGATGGTAGCATTATAAGATGATCTCTCACTAAATTATCATAGTAATAGTGTTCTCCCTGAGTATGCACCGTTGCGAAAGTTCTTCGTGCTGAGACACCACGTGATGATCGGGTGTGATAGGCTCTACGTTCAAATACAACGGGTGCAAAACAGTTGCACACGCGGAATACTCAGGTTTAACTTGACGAGCCTAGCATATAACAGATATGGCCTCGGAACACGGAGACTGAAAGGTCGAGCGTGAATCATATGGTAGATATGATCAACATAGTGATGTTCACCATTGAAACTACTCCATCTCACGTGATGATCAGACATGGTTTAGTTGATTTGGATCACGTGATCACTTAGAGGATTAGAGAGATGTCTATCTAAGTGGGAGTTCTTAAGTAATATGATTAATTGAACTTAAATTTATCATGAACTTAGTCCCTGATAGTATCTTGCTTGTTTATGTTGATTGTAGATAGATGGCTCGTGCTGTTGTTCCGTTGAATTTTAATGCGTTCCTTGAGAAAGCAAAGTTGAAAGATGATGGTATCAATTACACGGACTGGGTCCGTAACTTGAGGATTATCCTCATTGCTGCACAGAAGAATTACGTCCTGGATGCACCGCTAGGTGCCAGGCCTGCTGCTGGAGCAACACCAGATGTTATGAACGTCTCGCAGAGCAAAGCTGATGACTACTCGATAGTTCAGTGTGCCATGCTTTACGTCTTAGAACCGGGACTTCAACGACGGTTTGAGAACCATGGAGCATATGAGATGTTCCAGGAGTTGAAGTTGATATTCAAACAGAATGCCCGGATTGAGAGATATGAGGTCTCCAATAAGTTCTATAGCTGCAAGATGGAAGAGAATGGGTCTGTCAGTGAGCACATACTCAGAATGTCTGGGTATTACAATCACTTGAGTCAACTGGGAGTTAATCTTCCGGATGATTGTGTCATTGACAGAATTCTTCAATCACTGCCACCAAGCTACAAAGGCTTCGTGATGAACTATAATATGCAAGGGATAGATAAGACTATGCCCGAGCTCTTCGCAATGCTAAAGGATGCGGAGGTAGAAATCAAGAAGGAGCATCAAGTGTTGATGGTCAATAAGACCACTAGTTTCAAGAAGAAGGGCAAAGGGAAGAAGAAGGGGAACTTCAAGAAGAACAGCAAACAAGTTGCTGCTCAAGAGAAGAAACCCAAGTCTGGACCTAAGCCTGAAACTGAGTGCTTCTACTGCAAGCAGACTGGTCACTGGAAGCGGAACTGCCCCAAGTATTTGGCGGATAAGAAGGATGGCAAGGTGAACAAAGGTATATGTGATATACATGTTATTGATGTGTACCTTACTAATGCTCGCAGTAGCACCTGGGTATTTGATACTGGTTCTGTTGCTAATATTTGCAACTCGAAACAGGGACTACGGATTAAGCGAAGATTGGTTAAGGACGAGGTGACGATGCGCGTGGGAAATGGTTCCAAAGTCGATGTGATCGCGGTCGGCACGCTACCTCTACATCTACCTTCGGGATTAGTATTAGACCTAAATAATTGTTATTTGGTGCCAGCGTTGAGCATGAACATTATATCTGGATCTTGTTTGATGCGAGACGGTTATTCATTTAAATCAGAGAATAATGGTTGTTCTATTTATATGAGTAATATCTTTTATGGTCATGCACCCTTGAAGAGTGGTCTATTTTTGATGAATCTCGATAGTAGTGATACACATATTCATAGTGTTGAAACCAAAAGATGCAGAGTTGATAATGATAGTGCAACTTATTTGTGGCACTGCCGTTTAGGTCATATCGGTATAAAGCGCATGAAGAAACTCCATACTGATGGACTTTTGGAGCCACTTGATTATGAATCACTTGGCACTTGCGAATCGTGCCTCATGGGCAAGATGACCAAAACACCGTTCTCCGGTACTATGGAGAGAGCAACAGATTTGTTGGAAATCATACATACAGATGTATGTGGTCCGATGAATGTTGAGACTCGTGGCGGATATCGTTATTTTCTCACCTTCACAGATGATTTAAGCAGATATGGGTATATCTACTTAATGAAACACAAGTCTGAAACATTTGAGAAGTTCAAAGAATTTCAGAGTGAAGTTGAAAATCATCGTAACAAGAAAATAAAGTTTCTACGATCTGATCGTGGAGGAGAATATTTGAGTTACGAGTTTGGTCTACATTTGAAACAATGCGTAATAGTTTCGCAACTCACGCCACCCGGAACACCACAGCGCAATGGTGTGTCTGAACGTCGTAATCGCACTTTACTAGATATGGTGCGATCTATGATGTCTCTTACAGATTTATCGCTATCATTTTGGGGTTATGCTCTACAGACGGCCGCATTCACGTTAAATAGGACACTGTCAAAATCCGTTGAGACGACGCCTTATGAACTATGGTTTAGCAAGAAACCAAAGTTGTCGTTTCTTAAAGTTTGGGGCTGCGATGCTTATGTGAAAAAGCTTCAACCTGATAAGCTCGAACCCAAATCGGAAAAATGTGTCTTCATAGGATATCCAAAAGAAACTGTTGGATACACCTTCTATCACAGATCCGAAGGCAAGACTTTTGTTGCTAAATTCGGAGTCTTTCTAGAAAAGGAGTTTCTCTCGAAAGAAGTGAGTGGGAGGAAAGTAGAACTTGATGAGGTAACTGTACCTGCTCCCTTATTGGAAAGTAGTACATCACAGAAATCTGTTTCTGTAGCACCTACACCAATTAGTGAGGAAGATAATGATATTGATCATGAAACTTCAGATCAAGTTACTACAGAACCTCGTAGATCAACCAGAGTAAGATCCGCACCAGAGTGGTACGGCAATCCTATTCTGGAAATCATGCTACTAGATCATGACGAACCTACGAACTATGAAGAAGCGATGGTGAGCCCAGATTCCGCAAAATGGCTGGAAGCCATGAAATCTGAGATGGGATCCATGTATGAAAACACAGTGTTGACTTTGGTTGACTTGCCCGAGGGTCGGCAAGCAATAGAGAACAAGTGGATCTTTAAGAAGAAGACTGACGCCGACGGTAACATTACTGTCTACAAAGATCGACTTGTCGCAAAGGGGTTTCGACAAGTTCAAGGGATTGACTACGATGAGACCTTCTCACCCGTAGCGATGCTTAAGTCTGTCCGAATCATGTTAGCAATTGCCGCATTTTATGATTATGAAATTTGGCAAATGGATGTAAAGACTGCATTCCTGAATGGGTTTCTGGAAGAAGAGTTGTATATGATGCAACCAGAAGGTTTTATCGATCCAAAGGGGGCTAACAAAGTATGCAAGCTCCAGCGATCCATTTATGGACTGGTGCAAGCATCTCGGAGTTGGAATAAACGTTTTGATAGTGTGATCAAAGCATTTGGGTTTGTACAGACTTTTGGAGAAGCCTGTATTTACAAGAAAGTGAGTGGGAGCTCTGTAGCATTTCTGATATTATATGTAGCTGACATATTACTGATTGGAAATGATATAGAATTTCTGGATAGCATAAAGGGATATTTGAATAAGAGTTTTTCAATGAAAGACCTCGGTGAAGCTGCTTACATATTGGGCATTAAGATCTATAAAGATAGATTAAGACGCTTAATTGGACTTTCACAAAGCACATACCTTGACAAGATTTTGAAGAAGTTCAAAATGGATCAAGCAAAGAAAGGGTTCTTGCCTGTATTGCAAGGTATGAAGTTGAGTCAGACTCAATGCTCGACCACTGCAGAAGATAGAAAGAAGATGAAAGATGTTCCCTATGCTTCAGCCATAGGCTCTATCATGTATGCAATGCTGTGTACCAGACCTGATGTGTGCCTTGCTATAAGTTTAGCAGGGAGGTACCAAAGTAATCCAGGAGTGGATCACTGGACAGCGGTCAAGAATATCCTGAAGTACCTGAAAAGGACTAAGGAAATGTTTCTCGTGTATGGAGGTGACAAAGAGCTCATCGTAAAGGGTTACATTGATGCAAGCTTTGACACTGATCCGGACGATTCGAAATCGCAAACCGGATACGTATTTACATTAAACGGTGGAGCTGTTAGTTGGTGCAGTTCTAAACAAAGCGTCGTGGCCGGATCTACATGTGAAGCGGAATACACAGCTGCTTCGGAAGCAGGAAATGAAGGAGTCTGGATGAAGGAGTTCATATCCGATCTAGGTGTCATACCTAGTGCATCGGGTCCAATGAAAATCTTTTGTGATAATACTGGAGCAATAGCCTTGGCGAAGGAATCCAAATTTCACAAGAGAACAAAGCACATCAGAGACGCTTCAATTCCATCCGGGACTTGGTCCAGGTGGGAGACATAGAGATTTGCAAGATACATACGGATCTGAATGTAGCAGACCCGTTGACTAAGCCTCTTCCACGGGCAAAACATGATCAACACCAAGACTCCATGGGTGTTAGAATCATTACTGTGTAATCTAGATTATTGACTCTAGTGCAAGTGGGAGACTGAAGGAAATATGCCCTAGAGGCAATAATAAAGTTATTATTTATTTCCTTACATATCATGATGAATGTTTATTATTCATGCTAGAATTGTATTAACCGGAAACATAATACATGTGTGGATATATAGACAAATAGAGTGTCACTAGTATGCCTCTACTTGACTAGCTTGTTAATCAAAGATGGTTAAGTTTACTAACCATAGACAAAGGAGTTGTCATTTGATTAACAAGGTCACATCATTAGTTGAATGATCTGATTGACATGACCCATTCCAATAGCTTAGCACCCGATCGTTTAGTATGTTGCTATTGCTTTTGTTCATGACTTATACATGTTCCTTTGACTATGAGATTATGCAACTCCCGTTTATCGTAGGAACACTTTGTGTGCTACCAAACGTCACAACGTAACTGGGTGATTATAAAGGTGCTCTACAGGTGTCTCCGAAAGTATTTGTTGGGTTGGCGTATTTCGAGATTAGGATTTGTCACTCCGAATGTCGGAGAGGTATCTCAGGGCCTTCTCGGTAATGCACATCACATAAGCCTTGCAAGCATTGCAACCAATGAGTTGGTTGCGGGATGATGTATTACGGAACGAGTAAAGAGACTTGCCGGTAACGAGATTGAACTAGGTATTGGATACCGACGATCGAATCTCGGGCAAGTAACATACCGATGGACAAAGGGAACAACGTATGTTGTTATGCGGTCTGACCGATAAAGATCTTCGTAGAATATGTAGGATCCAATATGGGCATCCAGGTCCCGCTATTGGTTATTGACCGGAGACATGTCTAGGTCATGTCTACATTATTCTCGAACCGTAGGGTCCGCACGCTTAAGGTTACGATGACAGTTATTATGAGTTTATGCATTTTGATGTATCGAAGGAGTTCGGAGTCCCGGATGTGATCACGGACATGACGAGGAGTCTCAGAATGGTCGAGACATAAAGATTGATATATTGGACGGCTATGTTCGGACACCAGAATTGTTCCGAGAGGTTTCGGATATTACCGGAGTGCCGGAGGGGTTACCGGAACCCCCCGGGGGAAGCATGGGCCTTATTGGGTCGCGAGGGGAGAGAGAGGGTCGCGCCAGGAGGTGGCGCGCGCCCCCCCATGGGCAGTCCAAATTGGACAAGGAGGGGGGGGGGGCGCGGCCCCCCTTTCCCTCTCCCTCTCCCTCTCTTTCCTTCCCCCTTCCTCCTTCCTAGTTGGACTAGGAAAGGGGAGTCCTACTCCTACTAGGAGGAGGACTCCCCCCTCCCTTGGCGCGCCTCTCTAGGCCGGCCGGCCTCCCCCTTGCTCCTTTATATACGGGGGCAGGGGGCACCCCAAACACACACAAGTTGATCTTCGTGATCGTTCCTTAGCCGTGTGCGGTGCCCCCCTCCACCATATTCCACCTCGGTCATATTGTAGCGGTGCTTAGGCGAAGCCCTGCAACAGTAGAACATCAAGATCGTCACAACGCCGTCGTGCTGACGGAACTCCTCCCTGACGCTTTGCTGGATCGGAGCCCGGATATCATCATCGAGCTGAACGTGTGCCAAGAACTCGGAGGTGCCGGAGTAACGGTGCTTGGATCGGTCGGATCGTGAAGACTTACGACTACATCAACCGCGTTGTTATAACGCTTCCGCTTTTGGTCTACGAGGGTACGTAGACAACACTCTCCCCTCTCGTTGCTATGCATCACCATGATCTTGCGTGTGCGTAGGAAAATTTTGAAATTACTACGTTCCCCAACAAGGTAGCTCAATAAACCCAGGCCAGACATCTTAAATAAGTCCTTCATCTGTTGTTTGAACCTTTTCAATTCTTCCTCATCCTCTCCTGTTATCAGTAGGCCATCCACGTATACTCCAACAATTGGGTGAGATTTTTCTTCCCCCCTTTTGTACATAGCGTGCTCAAATGGACTCCTCTCAAATCCGAGAGATATCAGCATATCGTTTAATTGAATGTTCCACGCTCTCGGAGCTTGATGTAAACCATACAGAGCTTTGTGGAGTCTCAACAATTTTCTTCACTCCCCACCTTGATGAAACCTGGAGGTTGTTTTACATAAACTTCCTCCTCTAACACACCATTCCAAAATGCCAACTTGACATCCATATGATGTACCTTCCAAGCTTTCTGAGCTGCAATTGCAATTAGGAGCCGGACAGACTCCATCCTCCCAGCTGGGGCAAAGTCCACTCCTTGCTGCTGTACAAATCCTTTAGCCACAAGGTGAGCCTTGTGCTTGATCACCAATCCCTCTGAATTTTTCTTTTCTTTAAATACCCACTTCAGACCTATAGCTTGGTGTCCTTCAGGAAGATTGGATAATGACCAAGTCTTGTTATCAATGATCGAGTCCATCTCCTATTTCATTGCTTTCCTCCAAGTTTCTTCCTTGTTTGCTCCTTCAAATGATAGAGGTTCCTCTACACCTAGAAAACAGAGTTGTGCAATTTCTTCTCTTATGCTTGCAAACGAACTTCTTCTACTCGCAACCTGTCCTCTGTTGTGTCCTCTTCCCCTGGTTGTTGGTGGCTTCGTGGCTTCATAAATGTTGTCGATCGAGCGCAGACAAACTAGAGTTGGCGGTCCTCGACAAGGTTCGCTTACCGCTGCTGCATCACCTTGTTCTGTCAGGTCTGCAGCCTCAAGCAAATTTTCTGCCCTGGCAGCATTTTCAGTTGCCGTGGCAGAAGAATTTGCGCTGCTGGGGTGTTACATCTCCTGCCATGCCAGCTGCGTTGGGGCTTTTGTTGCTGCTCTCAATGGGTGATGAAGGGGTTGATGGTGAGCCTAAATCAGCAAACTTCGGAACACTGCCTTTAACAAGGGCGTGCTGGGTGCTTCTCCTTCATACCATTGTCATGATTGTGCTTGCCATAACCTGCATTATGGCGATCATAAAACACCTTAAATATATCAACTGAAGAATGCGGAGCTGGTTCAGTTGCAGAATCCCAATTCCATGCTTTTGCTTCTTCAAAGACAACATCTCGACTGTGACCTCCTACTGTTTTTACATGAGATACACACCCGAATGTGCGCAAGTGTTCCACAGAAGGTTTCTACCCGCACCATGCTTCGTACAGAGTCTTTCCGATCACACTTTTGGTGGGTGCTCGACTGAGCAAATAGACTGCCGTGGTAACAGCCTCCCCCCAAAATCTTCCGGGCATATTTTTACTCTTTAACACTCCGTGCCATAGCTACAACCGTCTGGTTTCTTCTCTCTACCACACCGTTTTGCTCCGGTGTGTAGGGAGCCGTCAAGTACCTTCTAATGCCATGTCCTTCACAATAGGCATTGAACATCTTGGATCTGAATTCACCACCTCTACCCGTTCTGAGAGTTTTCAACTTTGCTTCAGCTTCTACTTCGATTACAACCTTGACCTTTTTAATTGCTTCAAAATCCTGATCTTTGGTCTTCAAGAACACGATCCACATGAACCTGCTATAGTCATCTACAATTAGCAAAAAGTATTGATTACCAGCTGGGGTAGCAGGTGTGATTGGTCCACACAAATCACCATGCATCAAGTGCATAACTTTGCTTGCTCTGAAATTTGCCTCATAGGGGAACGAGATACGCTTCTGTTTTCAAACAAGACAACCATCACAAAGCTGCTCGACATGCTCAATTCTTGGTAGACCGTGCACCATCTCCTTCTGCCCTAGTGTACGCAACGCTCAGAAATTCAGATGATTGTAGCGTGCATGCCATCTCCAGGCATCCTCCTGCATACCAGTGAGCAAACAAACTAGGTCGGCACGATCAAGGTTCAGTATGTAGAGGTGATTCCGTGAGCGCTTCACCCGTCGAGCACTGTACGCTGATGGTCAAACACCAAAATCCTTCCATCCTCAATGACGATCTTTCTACCGCGCTCTTCGACTTGGACAAGACTCATAATGCTACACTTCAGTCTCGGGACTAAATACACATCCATCAGCACCTTGTGTTCTCCCTTTCGTGTCTCAAATAACACGGTTCCGCGACCACAAATCTGCACTATCGAGGCATCTCCAAATTTTACAGTGCCTCCAACTGAAGTATTCAACTTAGAAAATTGATCAATATCGCCGGTCATGTGATTACTCGCTCCAGATTCCAAGTACCAGACATTCCCACCAGCTTCGACCTTTTCCTTCTGCTGCAGATGCACTTTATCCTCTACAAGTGTCACATATTCAGTGAGCTTTCTCTATATTTTCTCTTCATGAACCTCTTTAGGCACGAGCATGTGCTTTGTGTGTTCTTCAATCTTCTCATCTTCCATGAGCTCACACAACTCTACCATTAGCGTCTCAGGCTGATCATCACCTCCCTTTGCTAGGAAAGCTTTTTCTTTCTTTGGTGGCTTGCGACATTCAGATTTAAAGTGTCCAAAAATCCCACAGTTATGGCACTTAATTTTCTTCCGATCAAACTTCAGTTTGGCAGGGGCCTCAAACTCTTCCTCTGATTCCTTCGGGTTATGCCAATATTCCTTCTTGCCACTGCCGCTTGCTCATGTCCCCTTGTTTTCCTTGTCGTTTGACAGTTGCATCCTTTGAGTCATGGTCAGGTACAAATTCTCACTTTCCTTTGGATCGCCGAAGTTCAACCTGATCCTCTCATCATGGGCTTTGAATCTCCCGACGATTTCTACAACCGACAAGGTCTTCAGGTCAACGCACTGTTCGATTGAGGTGACAATCTGCATGTATTATGGTGCTGTAGCATGGAGGAAGCGACGTACAATCACGGTATCTGTCAAAGTCTCTCCAAGGTCCTTGTTGGAGCTCGTGATCTGAACCACCCTCGTGGCAAATTTATCCATGAATTCACTTTCATCCATCTTCAAACTTTCATAATCCCTCAATAGAGATTGTAGACGAGCCTCACGAACACGGCTGTCCCCTTGGTGAAGTTCCTTGATCACCTCCCCGGCTTCTGCTGCCGTATTCTTCCCGGATACATGACGTGCTACATCATTGGGGATGACAGAGTAGATCGCAGACATGGCCTGCCGATCCTTCTTATATTATTCACCTCCCTTCTTGTATGCATCGCCTCCAGGATCAAACGCATCCCAGATTTCATGAGACTCCATGGCACACTCCATCTCGATCACCCACATAGCATAATCCTCTCCCTCTAGCCGCGCGAAGGTCGTCGGGGGTAAGGTTTCTTTCTTCACCGCTGAACTGCCTCCCAGTGCAAGCTGCTTGGTCTTGCTATCGTCGTTGCCCATTGCTCTCTTGTGAATGAGGATCTAGCAAGGCTCCGGTGCCAATTGTTAGAGTAAATCAATCAGCTTCCTGTTGTATGTACGCGACCTGCACAAGAACTCATGAGAGGAAAAACTACAGAAGAAGATATTCAATGATGGCTCAATCACTCTCCTTCCTATTCTTTGCTTTATATAGGGTTTTACAACGAATTCACGTCCAACACGGCACACATACTTGCCCAACATGACGTGACCCTGATAAGCAGTTTAAACTCTCATATCTCCTTATCTGATCGATTCCTAGACGCACACGATACTTCTGAAACTGTTTTATACTTCAACAGTTCAGTTACAACCAAGCTCCTAACAAAATTAATGTGCTTACTCCTAACAATATAATATGTAAATCACTTTGTTTCCACCGGCTGATAATACACACTCGTAAACCGCCTCCTTCGTATGACACGTGTCCATCGTGGACCTCACCACTCGTACGCCTCATCACGTGCCTTTCGTTCCCTCATCGCAGAAATCTTATCCTTTCTTCCTCTCTTCCTATCGTCTCCTCCCCATCTCACTGAGGCAGCAAGCGAGGCAGCATGTGTGTGCACGGAGACGCCGGAGACGATGCCCACCCGTGCCCCGATGTGAGATCCCACCACCCCGTCGTTCTGAAGCTGCAGAAGGAGGCTCCGCCGGCGAGCAGCGTTGGCCGCGGGCACTGCTAGGCAGTGGGTCGGCTGCTGCTAGCCCGCACGAGCTGCTCCATGGGGCAGGCGGTGACAACTAGTGACTCCGCTGCGTTCCAAGTTCCAATAGCCCCGAGGCCCCGGCGAGCATGCGGAATCAAGCTGCCGCAAACCCAGCGTAGCTCCGACGGCATCACGGTCGCCGCAAAACAGCTCGGACTGCCGCTGCATCGCAACTCGACCGCGTCGTGGCCGTTGCATTGCAGCTCCGGCGACGTCGACGACCACTGCATCGCAGCTCTGGCGGGGCAGCTCCGGCAACATCGACTCCGATGGCCACTACATCACAGCTCCGACGACGTCGTGGTTGCTGCATAGCAGCTCCAGCAGCGTTGACGACTGCTGCATCGCAGCTCCGACGTCGTCGAGGACCACATCTCCGGCAGCATCGACTCCGATGGCCACTACATCACAGCTCCGTCGCCGTCGTGGCTGCTGCATAGCAGCTCCGGCAGCGTCGACGACTCCTGCATCGCAGCTCCGGCGGTGTCGTAGCCACTGCAATGCAGCTCTGGCAGCGTCGTGGCCGTTGGACCGCAGCTCCGGCAGCGTTGTGGCCGTTGCATCGCACCTTCGGCGGCGTCGGGACGCTGTGTCTGTGCTGCTAGTGGTAGCTAAGCTTGGACCGCGAAAGTGAGCGCTGCATGGGTGGTGCCTTTGTTTAACGGCTACTATGTACTCGATCGGAGTGCATTTAAAAATGGCTCCACCCCTCGTCCTCCCAGCTCCCGACTGAAGGAAATATGCCCTAGAGGCAATAATAAAGTTATCATTTATTTCCTTATTTCATGATAAATGTTTATTATTCATGCTAGAATTGTATTAACCGGAAACATAATACATGTGTGAATACATAGACAAACAGAGTGTCACTAGTATGCCTCTACTTGACTAACTCATTAATCAAAGATGGTTATGTTTCCTAACCATAGACAAAGAGTTGTTATTTGATTAATGGGATGACATCATTACGAGAATGATGTGATTGACTTGACCCATTCCGTTAGCTTAGCACTCGATCGTTTAGTATGTTGCTATTGCTTTCTTCATGACTTATACATATTCCTATGACTATGAGATTATGCAACTCCCGTTTACCGGAGGAACACTTTGTGTGCTACCAAACGTCACAATGTAACTGGGTGATTATAAATGTGCTCTACAGGTGTCTCCGAAGGTACTTGTTGGGTTGGCGTATTTCGAGATTAGGGTTTATCACTCCGAGTGTCGGAGAGGTATCTCTGGGCCCTCTCGGTAATGCACATCACTTAAGCCTTGCAAGCATTGCAGCTAATGAGTTAGTTGCGAGATGATGTATTCCGGAACGAGTAAAGAGACTTGCCGGTAACGAGATTGAACTAGGTATTGGATACCGACGATCGAATCTAGGGCAAGTAACATACTAATGACAAAGGGAACAACGTATGTTGTTATGCGGTTTGACCGATAAATATCTTCGTAGAATATGTGGGAGCCAATATGAGCATCCAGGTTCCGCTATTGGTTATTGACCGAGAATGGTTCTAGGTCATGTCTACATAGTTCTCGAACCCGTAGGGTCCGCACGCTTAACGTTACGATGACAGTTCTATTATGAGTTTATGTTTTGATGTACCGAAGGTTGTTCGGAGTCCCGGATGTGATCATGGACATGACGAGGAGTCTCGAAATAGTCGAGACATAAAGATCAATATATTGAAAGCCTATATTTGGATATCGGAATCGTTCCAGGTGAAATCTGGATTTTACCGGAGTACCGGGGGGTTACCGGAACCCCCTGGGGGTTATTGGGCCTACATGGGCCTTAAGGGAGAAGAGGAGGGCCGGCTAGGGCAGGCCGCGCGCCCCCTCCCCCTAGTCCGAATAGGACAAGGAACCGGGGGGGGGGGGGCGCCCCCCTTTCCTTTTCCCCTTCCCCCTTTCCTTCTCCAACAAGGCAAGAGGGGGGGGTGGGAGTAGGACTCCTCCAGGCGCACCCCAAGGGGGCCGGCCGCACCTCCCCCTCCCTCCTTTATATACGGGGGCAGGGGGCACCCTAGTACACTCAAGTTGATCTTCGTGATCGTTCCTTAGCCGTGTGCGGTGCCCCCCTCCACCATATTCCACCTCGGTCATATCGTTGCGGTGCTTAGGCGAAGCCCTGCGTCGGTAGAACATCATCATCATCACCACACCGTCGTGCTGACGGAACTCATCCCCGACACCCTGCTGGATCGGAGTCCGGGGATCGTCATCGAGCTGAACGTGTGCAGAACTCGGAGGTGCCGTCCGTTCGGTGCTTGGATCGGTCGGATCAGGAAGACGTACGACTACTTCCTCTACGTTGTGTCAACGCTTCCGCTTCGGTCTAAGAGGTTACATAGAAAACACTCTCCCCACTCGTTGCTATGCATCACCATGATCTTGCGTGTGCGTAGGATTTTTTTTGAAATTACTACGTTCTCCAACAGTGGCATCAGAGCCTAGGTTTTATGTATTGATGTTATATGCACGAGTAGAACACAAGTGAGTTGTGGGCGATATAAGTCATACTGCTTACCAGCATGTCATACTTTGGTTCGGCGGTATTGTTGGATGAAGCGGCCCGGACCGACATTACGCGTACGCTTACGCGAGACTGGTTTTACCGCCGTGCTATGCACACATGTGACTAGCGGGTGTCAGTTTCTCCAACTTTAGTTGAACCGAGTGTGGCTACGCCTGGTCCTTGCGAAGGTTAAAACAGCACCAACTTGACAAACTATCGTTGTGGTTTTGACGCGTAGGTAAGAACGGTTCTTGCTCAGCCCGTAGCAGCCACGTAAAACTTGCAACAACAATGTAGAGGACGTCTAACTTGTTTTTGCAGGGCATGTTGTGATGTGATATGGTCAAGACGTGATGAGATATAAGTTGTTGTATAAGATGATCATGTTTTGTTGAAGTTATCGGCAACTGGCAAAAGCCTGATGGTTGTCTCTCTATTGCATAAGATGCAAGCGCCAAATAATTGCTTTACTTTATCGCTATGCGATAGCAATAATTGCAAGAGCAATTGTTGGCGAGACGACCATGTGACAATACATTGATATAGATCAAGATGATGGAGATCATGATGTCGTGCCGGTGACGATAGAGATCATGACGGTACTTTGGACATGGAGATCAAAGGCGCAAGATGATCATGGCCATATCATGCCACATATTTTGATTGCATGTGATGTTTATCTTTTATACATCTTATCTTGCTTTGACTGACGATAGCTTTATAAGATGATCTCTCACTAAATTTCAAGATAAAAGTGTTCTCCCTGAGTATGCACCGTTGCCAAAGTTCGTCGTGCCCAGACACCACGTGATGATCGGGTGTGATAAGCTCTACGTCCATCTACAACGGGTGCATGCCAGTTTAGCACACGCAGAATACTCAGGTTAAACTTGACGAGCCTAGCATATGCAGATATGGCCTCGGAACACTGAGGCCGAAAGGTCGAGCGTGAATCATATAGTAGATATGATCAACATAGTGATGTTCACCATTGAAAACTACTCCATTTCACGTGATGATCGGTCATGGTTTAGTTGATTTGGATCACGTAATCACTTAGAGGATTAGAGGGATGTCTATCTAAGTGGGAGTTCTTAAGTAATATGATTAAATTGAACTTAAATTTATCATGAACTTAGTCCTGGTAGTATTAGCATATCTATGTTGTAGATCAATAGCTCGCGTTGTTGCTTCCCTATGTTTATTTTGATATGTTCCTGGAGAAAATTGTGTTGAAAGATGTTAGTAGCAAAGATGCGGATTAGATCCGTGATCTGAGGTTTATCCTCATTGCTGCACAGAAGAATTATGTCCTTGATGCACCGCTAGGTGACAGACCTATTGCAGGAGCATATGCAGACGTTATGAACGTTTGGCTAGCTCAATACGATGACTACTTGATAGTTTAGTGCACCATGCTTAAAGGCTTAGAATCGGGACTTCAAAGACGTTTTGAACGTCATGGACCATATGAGATGTTCCAGGAGTTGAAGTTAATATTTCAAGCAAATACCCAAGTTGAGAGATATGAAGTCTCCAACAAGTTCTATAGCTAAAAGATGGAGGAGAATCGCTCAACCAATGAGCATGTGCTCAGATTGTCTGGGTACTACAATCGCTTGAATCAAGTGGGAGTTAATCTTCCAGATAAGATAGTGATTGACAGAATTCTCTAGTCACTATCACCAAGTTAGTAGAACTTCATGATGAACTATGATATGCAAGGGATAACGGAAACGATTCCCAAGCTCTTCGTAATGGTGAAATTGACGAAGGTAGAAATCGAGAAAAACATCAAGTGTTGATGGTAGACAAGACCACTAGTTTCAAGAAAAGGGCAAAGGGAAGAAGGGGAACTTCAAGAAGAACGTCAAGCAAGTTGCTGCTCAAGTGAAGAAGCCCAAATCTGGTCCTAAGCCGGAGACTAAGTGCTTCTACTGCAAAGGGACTGGTCACTGGAAGCGGAACTACCCCAAGTAATTGGCGGATAAGAAGGATGGCAAAGTGAACAAAGGTATATTTGATATACAGATTATTGATGTGTATTTTACTAGTGTTCGTAGCAAACCCCTCGGTATTTGATACTAGTTCAGTTGCTAAGAGTAGTAACTCAAAACGGGAGTTGCAGAATGAATAGAGACTAGTTAAGGGTGAAGTGACGATGTGTGTTGGAAGCGGTTCCAAGATTGATATGATCATCATCGCACACTCCCTATACTTTTTGGATTAGTGTGGCACCTAAATAAGTGTTATTTGGTGTTGAATATGATTTGATCATGTTTATTGCAATACATTTATTCATTTAAGTAAGAGAATAAATTGTTATTCTGTTTACATGAATAAAACCTTATATGGTTACACACCAACGAAAATGATTTGTTGGATCTCGATAGTAGTGATACACATATTCATAATATTGAAACCAAAAGATGCAAAGTTAATAATGATAGTGCAACTTATTTGTGGCACTGCCGTTTAGGTCATATTGGTGTAAAGCGCATGAAGAAACTCCATGCTGATGGGCTTTTGGAATCACTTGATTATGAATCACTTGGTGCTTGCGAACCATGCCTCATGGGCAAGATGACTAAAACTCCGTTCTCCAGAACAACGGAGCGAGCAACTGACTTATTGGAAATAATACATACTGATGTATGCGATCCGATGAGTGTTGGAGCTCGCGGCGGGTATCGTTATTTTCTAACCTTCACAGATGATTTAAGTAGATATGGGTATATCTATTTGATGAAACATAAGTCTGAAACATTCGAACAGTTCAAAGAATTCCGGAGTGAAGTGGAAAATCATCGTGACAAGAAGATAAGGTTTCCACGATCTGATCACGGAGACGAATATTTGAGTTTGATCACGGAGACGAATATTTGAGTTACGAGTTTGGTCTTCAATTAAAACAATGTGAAATAGTTTCACAAACTCATGCCACCTGAAACTCCACAGCATAATGGTGTGTCCGAACGTCATAACCGTACTTTATTGGATATAGTGCAATCTATGATGTTTCTTACCAATTTACCACTATCGTTTTGGGGTTATGCATTAGAGACAACTGCATTCTCGTTAAATAGGGCACCATCTAAGTCCGTTGAGACGACACAATCTGAACTGTGGTTTGGCAAGAAACCAAAGTTGTCATTTCTTAAAGTTTGGGGTTGTGATGCTTATATGAAAAAGTTTCATCCTGATAAGCTCAAACCCAAATCGGAGAAATATGTCTTCATAGGATACCCAATGGAGACTGTTGGCTACACCTTCTATCACAGATCCAAAGGCAAGACATTCGTTGCTTATAATGGATCCTTTCTAGAGAAGGAGTTTCTCTCGAAAGAAGTGAGTGGGAGGAAAGTAGAAACTTGATAAGGTAATTGTACCTTCTCCTTATTGGAAAGTAGTTCATCGCAGAAATCTGTTCCTGTGACTACTACACCAATTAATGAGGAAGCTAATGATGATGATCATGTAACTTCAGATCAAGTTACTACCGAACCTCGTAGGTAAACCAGAGTGAGATCCGCACCAGAGTGGTATGATAATCCTGTTCTGGAGGTCATGTTACTTGACAATGACGAACCTACGAACTATGAGGAAGCGATGATGAGCCCAGATTGCGCGAAATGGTTTGAGGCCATGAAATCTGAGATGGGATCCATATATGAAAACAAAGTCTGGATTTTGGTTGACTTGCCCGATGATCGGCAAGCAATTGAAAATAAATGGATCTTCAAGAGAAAGACGGGCGCTGATAGTAGTGTTACTATCCACAAAGCTAGAATTGTCGCAAAAGGGTTTTCGACAAGTTCAATATGTTGACTACGATGAGAGTTTCTCACTCGTATCTATGCTTAAAAGTCTGTCTGAATCATGTTAGCAATTGCCGCATTTTATGAAATCTGGCAAATGGATAACAAAACAGCAATCCTTAATGGATTTATTAAAGAAGAGTTGTATATGATGCAACCAGAAGGTTTTGTTGATCCTAAAGGTGCTAACAAAATATGCAAGCTCCAGCGATCCATCTATGGACTGGTGCAAGCATCTCGGAGTTGGAATATACGCTTTGATAAGTTGATCAAAGCATATAGTTTTATACAGACTTACGATGAAGTCTGTATTTACAAGAAAGTGAGTGGGAGCACTACAACATTTCTGATAAGTATATGTGAATGACATATTGTTGATCGGAAATAATGTAGAACTATTCTGCAAAGCATAAAGGAGTGCTTGAAAGGAGTTTTTTCAAAGAAAGACCTCCTTGAAGTTACTTACATATTAAGCATCAAGATCTATAGAGATAGATCAAGATGCTTGATAAGTTTTTTCAATGAGTACATACCTTGACAAGATTTTGAAGTAGTTCAAAATGGAACAGTCAAAGAAAGAGTTCTTGCCTGTGTTACAAGGTGTGAAATTGAGTAAGACTCAAAGCCTGACCACGGCAGAAGATAGAAAGAGAATGAAAGTCATTTCCTATGCCTCAGCCATAGGTTCTATAAAGTATGCCATGCTGTGTACCAGATCTATTGTATACCCTACACTGATTTTTGCAAGGGTGTACAATAGTGTTCTAGGAGTAGATCACTGGACAGCGGTCAAAATTATCCTTAGTGGAATAAGGATATGTTTCTCGATTATGGACGTGACAAAAAGGTTCGTCGTAAAGGGTTACGTCGATGCAAGTTTTTGACACCGATCTGGATGACTCTAAGTGTCGATCCAGATACATATTGAAAACTGGGAGAAATTAGCTAAAGTAGCTCCTTGCAGAGCATTGTTGACATAGAAATTTGCAAAATACTTACAGATCTGAATGTGACAGACCCGTTGACTAAAATTATCTCACAAGCAAAACATGATCACAACTTAGTACTCTTTGGGCGTTAATCGCATAGCGATGTGAACTAGATTAGTGACTCTAGTAAACCCTTTGGGTGTTGATCACATATCGATGTGAACTATGGGTGTTAATCACATGGTGATGTGAACTATTGCTGTTAAATCACATGGCGATGTGAACTAGATTATTGACTCTAGTGCAAGTGGGAGACTGAAGGAAATATGCCCTAGAGGCAATAATAAAGTTATCATTTATTTCCTTATTTCATGATAAATGTTTATTATTCATGCTATAATTGTATTAACCGGAAACATAATACATGTGTGAATACATAGACAAACAGAGTGTCACTAGTATGCCTCTACTTGACTAGCTCATTAATCAAAGATGGTTATGTTTCCTAACCATAGACAAAGAGTTGTTATTTGATTAATGGGATCACATCATTAGGAGAATGATGTGATTGACTTGACCCATTCCGTTAGCTTAGCACTCGATCGTTTAGTATGTTGCTATTGCTTTCTTCATGACTTATACATGTTCCTATGACTATGAGATTATGCAACTCCCGTTTACCGGAGGAACACTTTGTGTGCTACCAAACGTCACAACATAACTGGGTGATTATAAAGGTGCTCTACAGGTGTCTCCGAAGGTACTTGTTGGGTTGGCGTATTTCGAGATTAGGATTTGTCACTCCGAGTGTCGGAGAGGTATCTCTGGGCCCTCTCGGTAATGCACATCACTTAAGCCTTGGAAGCATTGCAGCTAATGAGTTAGTTGCGAGATGATGTATTACGGAATGACTAAAGAGACTTGCCGGTAACGAGATTGAACTAGGTATTGGATACCGACGATCGAATCTCGGGCAAGTAACATACCGATGACAAAGGGAACAACGTATGTTGTTATGCGGTCTGACCGATAAAGATCTTCGTAGAATATGTGGGAGCCAATATGAGCATCCAGGTTCCGCTATTGGTTATTGACCGAGAATGGTTCTAGGTCATGTCTACATAGTTCTCGAACCCGTAGGGTCCACACGCTTAACGTTACGATGACAGTTTTATTATGAGTTTATGTTTTGATGTACCGAAGGTTGTTCGGAGTCCCGGATGTGATCATGGACATGACGAGGAGTCTCGAAATAGTAGAGACATAAAGATCGATATATTGAAAGCCTATATTTGGATATTGGAATCTTTCCAGGTGAAATCGGGATTTTACCGGAGTACCGGGGGTTACCGGAACCCCCCGGGGGTTATTGGGCCTACATGGGCCTTAAGGGAGAAGAGGAGGGCTGGCCAGGGCAGGCCGCGCGCCCCCTACCCCCCTAGTCCGAATAGGACAAGGAAGGGGGGGCGGCGCCCCCCTTTCCTCTTCCCCTTCCCCCTTTCCTTCTCCAACAAGGCAAGAGGGGGGGAGTCCTACTCCCGGTGGGAGTAGGACTCCTCCAGGCGCACCCAAGTGGGCCGGCCGCATCTCCCCCTCCCTCCTTTATATACGGGGGCAGGGGGCACCCTAGTACACACAAGTTGATCTTCGTGATTGTTCCTTAGCCGTGTGCGGTGCCCCCCTCCACCATATTCCACCTCGGTCATATCGTTGCGGTGCTTAGGCGAAGCCCTGCGTTGGTAGAACATCATCATCGTCACCACACCGTCGTGCTGACGGAACTCATCCCCGACACCCTGCTGGATCGGAGTCCGGGGATCGTCATCGAGCTGAACGTGTGCAGAACTCGGAGGTGCCGTCCGTTCGGTGCTTGGATCGGTCGGATCGGGAAGACGTACGACTACTTCCTCTACGTTGTGTCAACGCTTCCGCTTCGGTCTAAGAGGGTACGTAGACAACACTCTCCCCTCTCGTTGCTATGCATCACCATGATCCTGCGTGTGCGTAGGATTTTTTTTGAAATTACTACGTTGTCCAACGCCGACCCACCTCCCACGCCGTCGCCGGTGAACCCCAGCCCTCCCTCCGGCGCCCTTAGCTAGCCCCAGCCCCTATTCGCCTGCCAGTCCCGCGCTTCGTTCAAGCCGGCCAGGTTGCGCTCCGCAACCTCCTTCGCGTCCACGACGGTGCCGGCCTAGCCCTCCAGGATGAGGGTTTTTCGCCGCCTCCACCTCTCGGTCTCCTCCCCCGACTCGCCCTCCTCCACGCCCCTGCTAGCACGCTTTTCCGGTGCGGTGCTCCGTCTCAACGACACCCTCGTAGCAGCCTTCCTCCAGGCTTGCTGCGGCGGCGTCGCCAGCGATTTCTTCGTCCACAAAGTCAACGACCACATCTACCGCTTCCAGGTTGCCTCCCCGGAGGTGGCGTCCATGCTTCTCGGGCACAAGGCCTCCTGCCGCCCGCCAGCATCCCTCTCCCTCACCATTGAGCCATACGACATCAGCAGAGCCACCGCCGTTGCTTGCCACCCCCTCAGCTACTCCGACTGCCTCACCCTCGCCGACCATCTCCTTCTTCGCCATGACCTTGGTCGCGCCTTCGCCTCCTTGGCCTGGTCGCGTCTTCGCTCGCACATCACCCCGCCCCCCGGCGTGCCTTGGCACGGTTGCCGCTCGGTGGCGCGTGTGATTCAGTTTCCCTGTGATCTCGACGCCGGTACCTTCGCCCTCGTCATGGCCTGCCTGTTTGGAGGAAACCACCGTGCCTTCAACGTCAACATTGAGGATGCCGGCCGTTTCTCCTTCACCGTGGCCAACAGTGCTGTGGCTTGCCTCATCGCCAGCTTCGGCGATTTCCGGCGGCCGGGAATCCTTCTCCGCTTCCCGTGTCCTTCAACGTCGGTGCTAGCCCTCGGCCCGGCTTCCGTGGCACCTCCCGTTCGCGCGCTCCTGCCTCCGGATTATCTTCTCGCTCGGTCCGCTCTGACTCCGGCTGATGCTGTCCTTCCTGCCCCAACCGGAGTGCAGCTGCCTCGTCGTGTCTCCAAGGTACGCCTCGTTCGCCCCGGTATTTGCTTCAACAACCTAATGCTACATGATTACGACTTGGATGTTGCCTGTAACCCAAAAACTACCCCTCCCACCCAGCAAACCCTAGTTTGGATTGTAGTTCGCCTGTTCAAGCCGATTATTCCTTCTGTTAAGCTAGTTGCTGATGCCTTAGACCACCTTTTCGCAAGTTCAAGCGTTTTCCACGTGCAAAATTTTCATTCTAGACTGTTCTGCACCTACATTACCTCTCCGCGCGTGCCGTCGCTTTTTGAATTTCGCTTGTTTGCCTCGCAGCCCAGGCTCGGGCTGACCTTGACAACACCTACTGTCTCGACTACTTGAGCCCAACCACTATTCACAGCTCCAAACACGCAACGGCTTGTAGAGCCAAACCCATCATCGGTCCTTTCTCCATCCTTCTTGATCCGGGCCATACAAACAACTACACGCACGCCACCACCTCGCTCACGCCCACGTCCGAATCGCATGGCTCCCATGCAAGTACGGGCCCACCACCATGGACGCACGATGACACAACTCCTTCCCATGTGCACCCAGCCCCAGCCGCATGCATGAACGGTACCCTTCCCCTAGCTCGCCCCGAGACCTCTACTAGCGACGTAGTTGACCACGCAGCCCAGCCTCCCCGCATGCACATGTATCGACAAGCCCCGTCAACCACCCGTCCCAAACAGCTGACACCTTTTCGAATCTTGCATGCGACATCCCTTCGGCAGCGGCAACAAATCCGTCCGTCCTGCTCCGTATCTCCTCCATATCTACGCCAGCACCCGCCCAGTCTCACCTGTCAATCCCCCCGGCTCAACCCAAGAACAAAAAGGCTAATCCTAGCCAACCCGTTCCCCGATCCCCTACTCCCACTACAGACTACGAGACACCCCCACAACGCCGCGCACCTACTCCACCACCACCCCCAGTCTCAGACCGCTGGGGCCACCTGCTACTGCTCACCGCCCACACATCGGCCCCAACACACGCCTCGCTCCCTCACCCCACCCACGCCTCCTTTGACCACCCAACCAATGACGCTGACGAGTGGAGCCCAGCTGCTGGCCCCGCTGGGCAAAATCCTCAGCAACCCAACGACTCTTCGCCCACCTGCGCTTCCCACACCGCTGCCAACGGGTCCCGGCCTCCTCGTGACCCATGCAATCCCTCCTCTCACATCGCCTGCATGGACCAGGCCTTGGCCACGCACGCATGCGATTATCGCGTCCCCTCCGCCCCGCTTCCGTCTAATCCGAGCCCCGTCTTCCATGACATGCCTCCTCCCAATGCTTCCCAAAGCACAGTAGATTCCCTCACCCTCTGCCATGCGCCGCGCCCCGCCTCGGCCAGCTACCCCATGCCGCACTCCTACATAGACGCCCTCCTCACCCCACCCTCTCCTCGTCCTTATATACCTGCCGACTAGCCTCCCCTCCCTCACCCAAACCCACCTCCTCTCCCCCATCACTACACCATAGCTGCGACGAAGAAGAAGAGACACCGGTGCTTCCACTGCCTGGCGCTGGACCACTTGGTCTTCGACTGTCGAGACCCAATCCGCTGATCACGCTGCTGGAGATCCGGCCACCGCAGTTTTAGCTGCATGGACGCCATGAGCAACGACGCACCCGCCTCCCCTGACGCCGTGCTCCAGTCGTCGGTGCGGATCGACTCCTTCCTGGTGCCGGTCACCTCCAGTGGCTCCTCCTCATCGCTTCCGCACTGTTTCGGTGCCGCCACTAGCGAGGCTGACCTCCTCTGCCCTGAAGCTGCGCTCGACCTCAACTCTTCTCCGTCGGACCTCTCCAACCCCGTCGACGCCATCGCCGTCAAGCTCAGGCTCCACCTCGTCAAGGCAATCCGTGACCTCGACGATGCTGCGGCAGCCACGGCTTCTCGCCACTCCTTCCCACCGTGTATGCCTACCCCTACCTCTCGCTCCGCCCACTCTCAGCAGCCTTGTTTCCACAGGGGACCCCCACCTTTGCTCCCATCCCACAGCCACCCTCTCAGCCCCTAATCGTCGTCCCACCACAGCTTGTCCATGATGACATTGCCCGCTACGCTTTCGTTCACTTTGGCACTCCAGTGCATAACCCCTCCCCGGAGATCCGACGTGCCCTTAGTCAGCTTGGCGGCAACCCCACCTTCCGCATCGCCGCTTCCTTCTGTAGTGTGGGCCTAGTTGCCTTCCCCAATGCCTCTGTCCGCCACGTTGTTCTCACCCGAGGCCCCATGCACATCGATGGAAACTCCATCTCCTTCGAGCCTGCTGAAAACCATGGTCGCTCCACTGCTCTCTTCGAGGATGATATCACTGAGATCGAGGCCATCGGCTTTCCTCTGGAGCTATGGCATCCCTCTGGAGTGCACTTCATCCTCAACTTCCTTGGTGAGATATACTCCATTGACCAGTACTGCATCCTTTCTGATGATCGCACCTCCATCCGTGCCCACATCGCCCTGTTCAAGGGCACCCATCTTCCCGACGGTGTCACAGTGCAGCTCCCTAACCTAGAAATCCTTGTAGTCCAGCTTCTGGAGCATGGCAAGGTCGCTCGTCTAGGGCCAAACGATCCCTCTCCTTTCTCATCCTACGATGGCTCTGCTTCTGATGCCGCCTCCGGCTATGGCTCCGATGGCTCGGACCGCGCACTTGTCTTGGAGCGTGCTGAAGCTGCCATGGCAGCCTTTGGGCCGCTGGTCGTGTCTCCCGAGTTCCCTCTGGGGCCTCCCTCCTCTCCCTCCAGAAACGCTGCTCTAGCTGCTAACCAGTTCCTCGAGCTCGCGATCTCCTCCTCTGATGATGATATCCCACTGGCACGTGTTGGCATCGCCCCACCTATGCTCCTAAACTCCATCCTGCACCACCTGCACGCCGCCTCCCCTCCAGCTCCTGTGACAACGCCTTCGGAGCGTGTCCTGAACTCTGAGCCGCTCTCCACTCCCCACCCTCCCCCTTCGGTGTCCTCTGTGCCTTTCACCTCCATCGCCGACGCTTTTGAG
This sequence comes from Aegilops umbellulata, assembly GCA_032464435.1. Classification (NCBI taxonomy): domain Eukaryota; kingdom Viridiplantae; phylum Streptophyta; class Magnoliopsida; order Poales; family Poaceae; genus Aegilops; species Aegilops umbellulata. Next base: position 13,790,472 of record CP136057.1, read on the forward strand.
GCCCTTGCCGAGCAGCATGCTCCGCAGTTGGCCTCTCCCCCGGTTGCTTCTCCTCCTCCTGGAGCGCTTTCTGCCCCGCCCACGCTGCGCACCTACTTGCGCCGCACCCGCACCGTCACCACTTCGGCGCCGGTGTCGAAGAATGTCACCGTGCCTCTCCTTCCCGAGCCCGCTCCTGCGGTCCATGAGGCGGTGGCCAAGAAGAGGCGCGGCATGGCCAAGCACGCCAAGGACGTGCTGCATGTTCGGCGCAGTGCCCGTCTCGCCATGGCTGAGCCATATGCCAAGGAGAACATGGCCGACAAGGCTTCCAGGGCCAAGGCCAAGCGTCTGGCAGTGGCTTCCTCAGCCCAGGACTTCGACGAGGCCCTTCGCTCTGCTCGCCTCGGTGCTGATGTTTCCGAGCCCGGCTCACCTCTGGCGCATGCTGCTGTGGCCAAGGAATGTGGCTCCTCTGCTGACGAGATCGACCTCGTCGCCAAGTCTGTTGGTGGTTCTGACAAGTGATCCCATGATTACCATCCCCCTGGTAGCTGCTCCATGTTCGTCTGGTCCTAGTTTATCGGCTCGCCAGCGCTGCTGCACTTCTGTGTTTGCTATCTATGTGTCTGTAAGCGTGTCTGTCAGGTTAGTGATTCTGGGTGTCTGTGTTAGTTTTTAATATGCCTGCAACGATTATGTATCTCTGCTCCTGGAATGTTAGGGGCCTGGGTGATGCGGACAAATGCAATGATGTTTTATCTGAACTCCTCTCTATCAAACCTCATATGTTGTTTCTCCAGGAAACTAAACTTGCAACGCCCTCTTTTCCAAAAATCAGGTCCTTCGTGCCAACCTCCCTTGATTTCTTTGCCACTTTACCTGCTACGGGCTCCGCGGGAGGCTTGCTCTCGGCCGCCAATACCAGCTCCCTTAACATCACAAACCACTCGAACCATGGTTACTGCTCAACCATCACCTTCACTTCACTCGCCCTCCCTTCGCCCATTTGCGTTACCAACGTTTACGGCCCGACCTGTAGATCGGAAAAACCTAACTTCCTCGCTGAGCTAAAAGCCATAGCTCCCCCCAAAAACACACCGTGGCTCGTTGTAGGCAATTTCAATCTAATCCGTTTCCCCATGAGAAAAACAACGACAACTTTCACCAACGAGAATCCCGCCTCTTCAATGATACGATCGATGAACTAGCTCTCCTCGAGCTGCCCCTTCTGGATCGGCAGTTCACATGGTCCAACAACAGAGAAACCCCTGTCCTCGAACGACTCGACCGCGCCTTCCTTAATTTAGCTTGGAACCATGCTTTCCCCAACACCTCCTTAACCTCGCTCACTCGCGCCATCTCTGACCATGTTCCACTTATCATCCCTGTCTCTACGTCGGTGCCTCGTTCCTGCCTTTTTCGGTTCGAATGATGCTGGGCCTACAACCCAGCCTGCAAACGCCTGATCGCCCAAATCTGTCAACAACCCGCCTCGGCCCACTTATGCCCCTCGGCCTAGTTGGCCAATCAAACCTGTCGTTCCCGCCTTAAGTAATGGTCCAAATCCTTGCTGCCTGCCCACACCAGAGAACTACGCTGCAAACGAGTTATTACTCTGCTCGACTTGAAAGAAGAATCACGGTCCCTCACCCACTCAGAAATTCAGTTACGTATAGTTGTTAAAAACACTCTTCTAAGTGAAGGAAATATGCCCTAGAGGCAATAATAAAGTTATTATTTATTTCCTTACATATCATGATGAATGTTTATTATTCATGCTAGAATTGTATTAACCAGAAACATAATACATGTGTGGATATATAGACAAACAGAGTGTCACTAGTATGCCTCTACTTGACTAGCTTGTTAATCAAAGATGGTTAAGTTTCCTAACCATAGACAAAGGAGTTGTCATTTGATTAACAAGGTCACATCATTAGTTGAATGATCTGATTGACATGACCCATTCCAATAGCTTAGCACCCGATCGTTTAGTATGTTGCTATTGCTTTTGTTCATGATTTATACATGTTCCTTTGACTATGAGATTATGCAACTCCCGTTTATCGTAGGAACACTTTGTGTGCTACCAAACGTCACAACGTAACTGGGTGATTATAAAGGTGCTCTACAGGTGTCTCCGAAAGTATTTGTTGGGTTGGTGTATTTCGAGATTAGGATTTGTCACTCCGAATGTCGGAGAGGTATCTCAGGGCCTTCTCGGTAATGCACATCACATAAGCCTTGCAAGCATTGCAACCAATGAGTTGGTTGCGGGATGATGTATTACGGAACGAGTAAAGAGACTTGCCGGTAACGAGATTGAACTAGGTATTGGATGCGACCTTTTCTCCATGACCACAAAGCCAAAATCCTAAAAGATTACTACCAAGAGCGTCTAGGCACTCCGGCTGTTACTCAGTGGAATTTCAACTTACACGATATCTATCCTACCCAAATCCCACAACTGAGGCATCTTGACGCCCCTTTCTCCGACGACGAGATCAAGCTCGCTTTCTTGCACATGAATCCCAATGCAAGCCCTGGGCCGGACGGCTTCGGCCCTAGTTTTTACCGCTCCTTCCGGCCAAACATTAAACACCAGATCATTCCCTTTTTCCACGAATTTGCCAACTCCTCCTCCCAAACCGAGCCTTTTAACCGCTCTGTTGTCATCTTGCTCCCCAATAAAGAGGGTGCCGACAATGCCGGCGCCTTAAGACCAATTGCCCTGCAAAACTGCCCTGTCAAAGGGATTGCTAAACTTCTCACCAACCGGCTAAAAGATTACATCCCCATGCTTGTTCACGGCGACCAAACGGGCTTCATTACTGGTCGATGTATCGCCGAAAATTTCATCTACGCAGCGGACTCTTTGAACTGCTGCCACAAACGCAAAGCTGCCACCATGGTTCTTAAACTTAACTTCAGAAAGGCCTTCGACTCAATCTCCTGGACCTCGTTAATTAAAATTCTTCGACACCGTAGCTTCCCAACCCGTTTCTGCAACTGGGTTGATGACGTATTAACCTCCGGTAAAACTGCTATCTCACTAAATGGTATACCTGGTAGCTGGATACAATGCAAGAATGGCCTACGGCAAGGTGACCCAATCTCACCCTACCTTTTCATCATTGTTGCTGATGTCCTCCAACAGATGATCCTAAAATCAGCCGCTGCGGACAACTCTGTCCTTCATCACCCTGTCTACCCGGACCTCCCCCAACCGTGCCGCAGTACGCAGACGACACTCTAATCATTGCCCACGCCTCGGTTGCGGCCAAAAAAGCTCTTAATCAAATCTTAGACGACTTCGCTTCGGCTACGGGCCTATGCATCAACTTTTCAAAGACAACGCTTGTGCCTATGAATGTCGACCCCTCCGTCTCTCATCTAATCGCCCAATCTCTGGGATGTGCGACCGCCAACTTTCCTCAAACCTACCTAGGCCTTCCCCACTCGCCGCATAAGCTACCACCCTCGGTTTTCCAGCCCATCATCTCTTCCTGGAGAAGTCTCCTACCTGGCTGGTGTGCAAAGCTGCTCAACCGTGCAGGTCGTCTCGTCCTCATTTCCTCGGTCCTTGACTCCCTGGCTACGTACTTTATGTCCGTCTTCAAACTACCGAAAAAGGTTATTAAACTGTTAGACTCCATTCGTAGAGCTTTCTTTTGGGCTGCTGAGGAAACGTGCACTGGCTCCAGATGTTTAATCGCTTGGAAAAACGTTTGCAAACCTAAAGTTTATGGTGGTCTAGGCATCAAAAATCTTGCTTTCCAGAATGATTGTCTGCTTATGAAGTTTGCCTTTAAATACCTTAACCACAACAACAGCTCCACCCCGATACCTTGGATCTCCTGGCTTGAGAAACAACATCTTTGTAGCCTACCTCATGTGGCCACGTGCTCCAACCCCTCCTTTCTAACCAAGGCCATACAAACACAGCTTCCCAAACTGCTATCCATCACCTTTGTGCTCACAAACAACGGTCAAAAGACTTTTTTCTGGCTAGACTCTTGGCTTCAGGCCACCCCCCTTGGAACCACCTTCCCAAGCCTCTACTCCCACTCCATAAATACCCACATCCCGGTCGTTCACATCATGCAGTACGGGGTGCAGGCAAACCTGGTGAACAGGCTAACCACGGCCGCCACGCGCGAGCTTGCTGCTCTCTATTTGTTGTTACAGGACACCCAGCTGACGGATGCTCCGGACGAACGATACCTGATCCATGGCACATGCTTCTCCTCAAAGAAATCCTATGGACTGCTGCTCCGCGAAGAGGTCGTCGATGATCATGCCCTTCTGATCTGGAGGTCTCGGGCCCCCCACAAGCTTAAACTCTTCGCCTGGTTGCTGTTTAGAGGGCGTCTCAACACCAAGTGCAACCTGTTCCACAAAAAGATCTCCCCCGACGATGTCTGCCCACGATGTGTCGGCCCCTCCGAGGACACCCACCACCTGTTCCTTGGCTGTCCGCATGCGATTCGGACTTGGGAAAGGCTGGGTTTATCCCCAACCACGAGGTATCAAGACCTATGGCTACTTCAGACTCCGGACGCCTTGAATGGCCGTGTGTGGCCTGAAATTCTTCTTTTGATCTTGTGGAAAATCTAGGACTCTAGAAATGCTGCTGTATTTCGAAATGAAGCTCACTCCCCCTAGTCACTGGTAGAAACATCTGTAATGATTTGGAGGTCTGCCTGAACAGATTCCGTGACCCGGCCGACAAGGCAACGGCCAACTCCTGGCTGCTGTTCCTTACCTCACGGCTCGCCGTGACCCTGTAATCTTGTTTATGGCCCTTGCTTGCCTTGAGTAATATACATACAGGTGGGGATCCTCTCCCCCGCCGTGATTCCTCAAAAAAAAAAAACAATGTACTCGATCGGACGATTATCAAGGTGGCTGATAACTGTGAGATATCGCCATATAATATCCTCTATAAATATATAATTACACGTAACCCATTTTATTAAAAGGCCAAAGGCCACATATTACCAACCAACCATTAAGGTTCATCCTTAAAGGAACTTGAAATTACACAGATATGTGAGTTTAAGATTATCCCTCCGGTAGTCATGTCCATCGTGATCAGAGGATGCTGGAACCTGCGTCATCCGCTGCCGGTTATGGCCACTGGTGACATAGAGATCGAGAAGGATGTGTGTGTCAAGGTGGTGGCTGGCCACCATCCTGACCAGTTGGACGCCCGATACAAGAACAAACTGCCCAGTGTCTCCATCCTCAGGTACTTCCTCTGTTTTTAAATATAAGTTTTTTTAGAGATTCCATTACAGAGACTGAATTCGGATGTATCTAGACGTCTTTTAGAACATAGGTTCACTAATTTTGCTTCGTATGTAGTCTATAGTAAAATCTTTTAAAAGACTTATATTTAGGAACGGAGGGAGTAGTATGTATGCATGCACGTTGTTGATTCCATCTCTGTTTTGTTTCTACCCTACCACTGATGGCATTTAGATTTAGTTAATCTACCCTTTTCGCTGCGTTATCATTCACACTTGCTGTTTAGGTGAATTCTGCACCGATGTTTTTCTTCCACCGTGACATGGGACTTGGATGGGTGGTTGTGCTCCTATGGTTGCTGTTACTGCTGCATGCGCTTGGCTTTTTCGTCTGCTCCCGTGGATAGGGAGACACCGCCGGGTTCCAGGCTGTCTGTTCAATGCAAACATGGAAGGGAAAGCTTCAGCCTTTAGGTCATAGTTTTAAATAGCCGGCTATAGCCCCGCTATGACTCCGCTATAGCTGTTTGAGCATGTTGCCGCTAAATGATTTCATGTACAATTTGCCGCTATAGCCTCGCTATAGTTAATTTTAAGGGTCGCCGCTATATGCCATTGCCCGCTATTTAAAACATTGCTTCAGGTGCGTCGGCCCCCACGCGGTAGATCCCCTGTCACTGCTTTTGTGGTGTGTTGTTGTGTTAGGCTTTAGTGAGCTTTTGATGGTTCTGGAATAAGAAGCTGACTGGCATGTGCTTGTGTCTACATGCCCAGACTATGCGGATGTGTGTGCCAAGTGTGGCTTTGCTGCTTAGTTGGCTTGCATCCACCTTGCCGCGCACAGTGCATGCTTGTGTGGATTGTTTGATACACCAGTAGTAAATTGAGCAGCAGCCTATACTGTATCTATGTGGCTGCAGTGTGAGTGTGAGTCTGGTCCTCTCCTCTTACAAGTGTTTGCCATGTATTTGAAGTGAACCGAGAAGCATCTGTTTGTGTCATACAGGCTGCATGTTTCTTAAATATGTGCTTGAAATGGACAGCTACCTGTGATTGTGAAGTTGGTCGCAACATTTCTTATCTGGTTGCAAAGCATACTTTCCCATTTTGGTGTTCATTTTCTCGGAGTCTTGAAATGTAGTGTTTAGCAAGTGCTATTTCACATCTTTTGGGACAAGCAAGTTTAGTCAGAGCTCATTTACAATTACAGACATGCTGCCGTCGCTCAAGTTTGCAGCAAGACTGCCCCTCTAGTTTTTTGCTCTTGCTGCATGCATGTGTGTTAGTACTTCAGAGTTGTAATCATGTTTGCTTCGGTGCAAGAGAAACAGAGGAAGAAAAGGTCAAACTCTCGTCTCCTGTATTTTCTTGTGTGAAGCAGCCGAGAGAAAGAGATTAGAATTTGTTTTGTGTGCAGGCTTGGACGTGTTGTTTGGCGATTCACACGAGGGAGGCATGCAAATGTGCAGCTACGTCCGTCGTTTTGTCCGCAAGTATGCAAAGACGAGCCTATATATATATAAACAAGAGCCTCGAAGAGAAAGCACACATGGCAACCCACGATAGATTACAAACGCGAGCTATCAGGGGCTCGCTCAACCGCCATGGCGAACACCACCAAGGTCGTGTCCGTCTTTGGCATTCTTGTTTTCCTGCAGATATCATGGGTCGCCGGGCAGATCTACACATTCTGGGCGGTGATGTCGGTGAACGGCTTTGACAAAGGGGAGGAGGGCGGGCCGGCGAGCTGCGACCGCCAGTACCACAGCGATGACCAGTTCCTAGTGTCACTGGGTTGGATGTGGTACGGGTCAGGCAACCGGTGCGGCAAGACGATCCACATTAGGAGCGCCGATGGGCACTGTGTGGTGGCCATGGTCGTGGACGAGTGCGGCCGTGAGAGCGGCTGCGGTGAGAACGAGATCAGCACGTCGGCAGCTGTGTGGAGGGCCTTCGGGCTCGACACCAATGTTGGCGAGGTGTTCGTTAGTTGGTTGGATACTAACTGAAACTATTGTGTTTGTTTGAAGATGACCAGATGAGATTGTTCACAGTAAATGGAGTGGTCTGCTTCAAACTTACAAGTCTTTAGCTGGGTTGCATGGATGAAATCCTTAATGTGTGAACGGCGTTCCTGCCTTCATGGAAGTATGTACTTTTTTTTCTGTTCTTCCGAAAAGAGGGTAAACCCCTGTGCTCTGCAATAGGTGGTGCATACATCCTACAAAGTATCAACTGAAACGATTGCTCGTAACCGGCTGCATGTCAACTTGAAATGGTTGTCTACATTGAAGAATAAGATTGTTCACGGTAAATTGGGTCGTCCACTTTGAACTGTATGCATGAAATCCTTAATTTGTCAAAGTTGTTACTACACGCACCTGTTTGGATCTTGCCCACCATCATCTTTGTAGTGAAATACTATTAACTAATTAACATGTACTTGGGAGTTTGTTTATTGCGCGCGTAAACTCCTGGAGTAAAAAAATCAAGATTTAGTCCATCTTTTTCTCAACAGAGTGAGTGCATCCGGGAGTAAAAATGAATATATCATCTCACTCTGTAGAATGCACCTTATTGAGAGAAAGAGGAAGCACCAGTTCCCTAAGAGCAGCTCTAGCAAAAAATGAATGAAGCCCCAAAAAACGCAGCCCAAACCGTCCAAGCCATCGTCTAAAGATCGACATTGCCCAGAAAATCCTCCACATCATCTATAATTGGACATCATCGAGGCGTCGTCCAAACTCCAACAACTCGCTTCGAGGGCTCCCTCACACTACCTTCTAGAGCTTTTTGAGACCGATGAAGTTGCCGCACCATCCCCGCAAGATGTCATGCGCCACTCCACCACCGTCGATGCCCGATCTGGCCACCACACGTGGCCTAGGCTCTGGATCCAGCCACCTAGGTGATGGCTCAATGCGGAAAAAAATCCTGGAACTTTTTATGGAATCAAACATGATCAAGTATTGCACTTGTATAAAAAGATTAAATAGGAAATGACTTTTATTGTATCTGGGGTCAAAGATTTCCCAAAAATGCTAGATACAAGTACTATTCATGCTATATTGTCGTCATAAATTCATTTTTTTGCCCTGAAGTCAACGAGAATTATTCCTTGACCGGACTTTTTATATGAGTACAGTACCTAGTCATATTTGGTTCAAAAATATATCCAGGATTTTTTTGAATTATTAAATTATTTTTGGATATAGGGGGGCCGGGGGGGGGGGGGGAGCACCCGAGTGCTCCTAATCCGCTTCCGTATAGCCCCTCTCTATTGAATGCGCTGTACTAAAAGAAGAGGGGAGCATTAATTTCCTGAGGCAAGAACAACTTGTTGCCATAGCTAGAGTAGTTTTTTTTACAATGCACTTGATATACCGTGCACGCCCTCATTTTTTGTTGTTGCTTGGAAATTCGTGCTACATTTTTTTTGGTTTTACTGGCAAAGATTTTCTTGTTTCAGAGTATTAGATAATTTTCTCTATGTTTTTTTGTGTTAAAAAATGTATCATAATGTTTTGTTATTACATATCAACAAATAAGAGTGCACTTGTTTAAGTGTGGATTTTCTGTTACACAACAAGACATTATGTTGCATCTGGACAAGAGAAAAAAAATCTGCCAAGTTATTATATAATATCCTCAAACAAGAATTTTTTTGTCTTAACAAAAAAAAAGTATTACAAATCTCAATGCATCGAAAGACGGCGGATGCGTATAGTATATTACATGCATGATAGAATACCATTCGTTCTTCGTTGCCGTAGCTCTGTGCATTCCAAAAACCGTGGTCTCAGCAATGCAAGAGTCTGCGGAAGCAGGACATGAGAGAGTCCTTAATTCGTCTAAAGGCTTTGACGAGCGGCACGAGGGCGCGCATGCACATGTGTAACTACGTCCATCACTTTGTCAGCATGCTGCAGCAAGAGCATATATATAGAAAGCACACAACTACCAGGGCAAGCCAATTGCAAGCTATCTTATAGACTCAATTATACAAATGGCGAGCACTACCAAAGCCATGGTGATCTGTGGCATTCTAGTTTTCCTGCAGGTGTGGTTTGCCGCGGGGGATGTCTTAGACACCCCGGCGGTGATGTCGTTGAACGGATTCCAGCAAGGAGAGGAAGGCGGACCCGCGAAGTGCGACGGTCAGTACCACAGCGACAGCCTCTTACTGGTGGCGATGACTTCGGCGTGGTACGGGCCCGGCCGGTGCGGCAAGGTGATCAGCATCAAGAGCACTGGCGGGATCACCGTGCAGGCCGTGGTCGTGGACGAATGCGACACAGACAACGGCTGCGGCACCACCGAGATAAGCACGTCGGCCGGCGTTTGGCATGCCTTCGGGCTTGACACCAGCGTCGGCGAGGTGCCTGTCACCTGGTCGGACGTCTAGTTGAAACAGTTGTTTTTGCAATTGTGCTGGTAAAACGAGTCATCTGCTTTCAGTTTCAATGTCTTTCCCCAATGAAATAACAAACTACATGCATGATGTGTGCCCGTAATATGCTTATATGTAAGTGTCAACCATTGTAAGTTTGTTTGTGACGGTATAAGTCACTGTATGTAAGATGATCTCATGCTAGTCTTCGATGAGCAATATACTTCCACATCCTCTGCTAAGTTTGATCGGTGTTTTTCTCCTTACATAATTACAAGTTCTGCTAAATTCTGTGTTCTCTTTTTTTTCCTTTAGTGTTTAAATGAAAGTAGCATTAATTCTTACTTCCCCAAAAAATTCAAATGAAAATTGTGCTAGGAAAATACTGACGGGATGATTTAGGTGCAAGTACACCAGTAAAGAATACCATCTTACCATAATCTATGCTAATGAAGTAACAATGTAACGTTACATGGGTATATAAGAAACACACACTGGGAGTAACATGTACACAGGTTTACATCGGTCGCCAAATAGGAATAACTTCCTTTAAATTTCCATAACATTACAGTACAACTAGGAAGTCCCCCGCAAAAAAAAAAAGTGTGGACGCATGCAATGGCATGTCTAAAGAAAACAAAACTAAATCTATTGGTACAAAACAACCTGGGTGCTTGGATTGTCCCATGCGACAACCTCAGAGAAAAAGAGGGCATGCACCAAAGAAATGCTTGACAAAAAGACATGTGGATGCACAGGTCACATATGGATTGTCATGCAGTGCATCTTTTCATTCCGCATTTCAATTGGTGTTAATTAATTAGCCTATGCCAATAAATTCTTTTTTGCTATTGTAGTTTGCCAGACATGATGAAAAACACTAACGCACCATTTGGAACAAAGAAATCTCATAAAAATGAAAACATATAGGAAATTTTCCTATGGTGCCCCTTTTCTAGAGCAACCTGAAGTTGCTCCGCCTTTTCACATAGAAGAAGAGAACGGGCCAGTTAATAAGAAAAATTGGCTGAAACCTTATACAATGCTACACACACAGCAACTTCGAGGCTACACACCATCCGAGACGACGAATCTACGACCCCACGGCCAGAGACGACACACTAAAACACCAGGACAAATTCCAGAGCCGCTGCTCCGGCTTCCACACCGGCCCTGAGGACACACACTTGCCTAGTCGATGACTTTGCCGCCCAAGCGACCAAAACCAACACCCAACATGCCGAAGATTTCTGGAGTCGCCATTCTGACGTCCAAACCAGCCCCAAGACCGCAAACCAGCCTAGTTGATGGCTCCACCCCCCAAGCCACCAAAATAAACGTCCAACGAACAATACATTTTTGAAGCAGACGCTCTTACTTCCACACTGACCGAGAGGCCACGCACTCGCCTAGCCAACGTCGAAGCTGTAGAGCCTCATTAGGCACTGCCAGTGGACAAAAGGCCGGACCTCAACGGGGTCATCCCAAGGGGGAAGCGATGGGGAACACCGCTGGTGTCCTCTCTGATGAAGGATGAAGCTTGGGTTTTCACCATGAGGGCCCGAGACCGAAATAACGAGGGAGGTGAATGGGCTCCAATTAAAGCCTCGAAGGAGGGATGGATGTCCTAGGACACTGCTCATGCCTTCGTCAAATGAGGTCGAGCTGGTTTTTACCTGGAGCTCACCAAACCCACCATCACCATGGCTCACCCAGCCAATCGCCAACAACAACTTGCTGACAAATATCGCCATAGCCATGTGTCCAGACACACTAGACAGCTCGCCGCCAACCACCACCAAGTTTCCCGTGAAACCACCAAAGCACATCACACCGCCACAGGATACCGCCAAGCATGAGCACTGCCATGCCTCTAACCTCCATGCTACCGCTCCAGCTAATTTCAGTCCAGTTGTAAAATATGCAACTATAAAACTGGTCATAGCTATTATTGTATCCAGTGGTTGGAATCTGATGCTGCTAGATATACATATTGTGTTCTTACATGGTGTTGTAGAAGAGAACATCATTATGAGGCAACCACCATGTTTTGAGGATGACAAGGTACCAACAAACATATGAAAATTGAACAAGGCTCACTATGGCTTGAAACAAGTTGCACGAGCATGGTACTCTCGTATAAGCTGATGATATTATAGTAGCAAGCTCCTCTCCATCTTCTTGTTTTAGAAAAGGAGGATGACCCCCGGCCTCTGCATCTGGGAGATGCATATGACCACTTTATTGATTATTCTCGAGGACCTTACAAAGTATTACAAACAATATACCTGAATCCACCATCTTGGCAACATATGCCTCTACTCCTATCCATATGATGAAGGGATGCTAGTTGGGCCACTACCCAAACCACTCAACTAAGCCTAACATCAAAAGCCGGAAGCCCCAGCCGAGCCACATACCGGGTCTGGGGCATGCTACCTCTTGAGCTCTTGCGTTGGTTTTCCCTTGAAGAGGAAAGGGTGGTGCAGCAAAGTAGCGTAAGTACTTCCCTCAGTTTTTGAGAACCAAGGTATCAATCCAGTAGGAGGCTACGCGCGAGTCCCTCGCACCTACACAAAACAAATAAATCCTCGCAAACAACGCGATAAGGGGTTGTCAATCCCTACACGGTCACTTACGGAGTGAGATCTGATAGATATGATAAGATAATATTTTTGGTATTTTTATGATAAAGATGCAAAGTAAAATAAAAGCAATGAAAATAACTAAGTATTGGAAGATTAATATGATGAAGATAGACCCGGGGGCCATATGTTTCACTAGTGGCTTCTCTCAACAGCATAAGTATTTTACGGTGGGTGAACAAATTACTGTTGAGCAATTGATAGAATTGAGCATAGTTATGAGAATATCTAGGTATGATCATGTATATAGGCATCACGTCTGAGACAAGTAGACCGACTCCTGCCTGCATCTACTACTATTACTCCACACATCGACCGCTATCCAGCATGCATCTAGAATATTAAGTTCAAGAGAACAGAGTAACACTTTAAGCAAGATGACATGATGTAGAGGGATAAATTCATGCAATATGATAAAATCCCCATCTTGTTATCCTCGATGGCAACAATACAATATGTGCCTTGCTGCCCCTACTATCACTGGGGAAGGACACCGCAAGATTGAACCCAAAGCTAAGCACTTCTCCCATTGCAAGAAAGATCAATCTAGTAGGCCAAACCAAACTGATAATTCGAAGAGACTTGCAAAGATAACCAATCATACATAAAAGAATTCAGAGAAGATTCAAATATTGTTCATAGATAAACTTGATCATAAACCCACAATTCATCGGTCTCAACAAACACACCGCAAAAGAAGATTACATCGAATAGATCTCCACAAGAGAGGGGGAGAACTTTGTATTGAGATCCTAAAAGAGAGAAGAAGCCATCTAGCTAATAACTATGGACCCGTAGGTCTGAGGTAAACTACTCGCACTTCATCGGAGATGCTATGGTGTTGATGTAGAAGCCCTCCGTGATCGATGCCCCCTCCGATGGAGCTCCGGAACAGGCCCCAAGATGGGATCTCGTGGATACAGAAAGTTACGGCGGTGGAATTAGGGTTTGGCTCTGTATCTGATCGTTTGGGGGTACGTAGGTATATATAGGAGGAAGAAGTACGTCGGTGGAGCAACAGGGGGCCCACGAGGGTGGAGGGTGCGCCTGGGGGGGGTGTAGGTGCGCCCCCCTACCTCGTGGCCTCCCTGTTGGTTGCTTGACGTAGGGTCCAAGTCTCCTGGATCTTGTTCGTTCCAAAAATCATGTTCCCGAAGCTTTTATTCCGTTTGGACTCCGTTTGGTATTCCTTTTCTTCGAAACCCTAAAATAGGCAAAAAAACAGCAATTCTGGGCTGGGCCTTCGGTTAATAGGTTAGTCCCAAAAATAATATAAAAGTGTATAATAAAGCCCAATAATGTCCAAAACAGTAGATAATATAGCATGGAGCAGTCAAAAATTATAGATACGTTGGAGACGTATCAAGCATCCCCAAGCTTAATTCTTGCTCGTCCTCGAGTAGGTAAATGATAAAAACAGAATTTTTGATGTGGAATGCTACTTGCCATATTTTCAATGTAATTCTTATTAATCGTGGTATGAATATTCAGATCCGAAAGATTCAAGACAAAAGTTCAATATTGACATAGAAATAATAATACTTCAAGCATACTAACTAAGCAATTATGTCTTCTGAAAATAACATGGCCAAAGAAAGTTATCCCTACAAAATCATAAAGTCTGGCTATGCTCTATCTTCACCACACAAAGTATTTAAATCATGCACAACCCCAATGACAAGCTAGGCAATTGTTTTATACTTTTGACATTCTCAAAACTTCTTCAATCATCACACAATACATGAGCGTGAGCCATGGACATAACAGTTTAGGTGGAATAGAATGGTGGTTGTGGAGGAGACAAAAAGGAGAAGATAGTCTCACATCGACTAGGCGTATCAACGGGCTATGGAGATGCCCATCAATAGATATCAATGTGAGTGAGTAGGGATTGCCATGCAACGGATGCACTAGAGCTATAAGTATATGAAAGCTCAAAAATAAACTAAGTGGGTGTGCATCCAACTTGCTTGCTCACGAAGACCTAGGGTATTTTGAGGAAGCCCATGATTGGAATATGCAAGCCAAGTTCTATAATGAAAAATTCACACTAGTATATGAAAGTGATAACAAAGGAGACTCTCTATCATGAAGATGATGGTGCTACTTTGAAGTACAAGTGTGGTAAAAGGATAGAAGCATTGTCCCTTCTCTCTTTTTCTCTCATATTTTTTATGTGGGCCTTCTCTTTTTTTATGGCCTCTTTTTTTTATTTTTTTTCGTCCGGAGTCTCATCCCGACTTGTGGGGGAATCATAGTCTCCATCGTCCTTTCCTCACTTGGGATAATGCTCTAATAATGATGACCATCACACTTTTATTTTCTTACAACTCAAGAATTACAACTCAATACTTAGGACAAGACATGACTCTATATGAATGCCTCCGGCGGTGTACCGGGATATGAAATGACTCATGAGTGACATGTATGAAAGAATTATGAATGGTGGCTTTGCCACAAATACAATGTCAACTACATGATCATGCGCAACAATATGACAATGATGGAGTGTGTCATAGTAAATGGAACGGTGGAAAGTTGCATGGCAATATATCTCGGAATGGCTATGGAAATGCCGTGATAGGTAGGTATGGTGGCTGTTTTGAGAAAGGTATATGGTGGGTGTATGATACCGGTGAAAGGTGCGCGGTATTAGAGAGGCTAGCAATGGTGGAAGGGTGAGAGTGCGTATGATCCATGGACTCAACATTAGTCATAAAGAACTCATATACTTATTGCAAAAATTTACAAGTTATCGAAGCAAAGTATTACGCGCATGCTTCTAGGGGGATAGATTGGTAGGAAAAGATCATCGCTCATCCCCGACCGCCACTCATAAGGAAGACAATCAATAAATAAATCATGCTCCGACTTCATCACATAACGGTTTACCATACGTGCATGCTACGGGAATCACAAAATTTAACACAAGTATTTCTCAAATTCACAACTACTCAACTAGTATGACTCTAATATCACCATCTCCATATCTCAAAACAATTATCAAGTATCCAACTTCTCATAGTATTCAACACACTCATAAGAGAATTTTATTATTAATCTTGTATACCTAGCATATTAGGATTATTTAAGCAATTTACCATGTTATTTAAGACTCTCAAAATAATCTAAGTGAAGCATGAGAGATCAATAGTTTCTATAAGACAAATCCACCACCGTGCTCTAAAATATATAAGTGAAGCACTAGAGCAAAACTATATAACTCAAAAGATATAAGTGAAGCACATAGAGTATTCTAATAATTTCCGAATCATGTGTGTGTCTCTCAAAAGGTGTGTACAGCAAAGATGATTGTGGTAAACTAACAAATAAAGACTCAAATCATACAAGACACTTCAAGCAAAACACATATCATGTGGTGAATAAAAATATAGCTCCAAGTAAAGTTACCGATAGAAGTAGACGAAAGAGGGGATGCCTTCCGGGGCATCCCCAAGCTTTGGGTTTTAGGTGTCCTTAGATTATCTTGGGGGTGCCATGGGAATCCCCAAGCTTAGGCTCTTGACACTCCTTGTTCCATAATCCATCAAATCTTTACCCAAAACTACAAAACTTCACAACACGAAACTTAAAGTAGAAAATCTCGTGAGCTCCGTTAGCGAAAGAAAACAAAAGAACACTTCAAGGTACTGTAATGAACTCATTATTTATTCATATTGGTGTTAAACCTACTGCATTCCAACTTCTCTATGGTTTATAAACTATTTTACTAGCCATAGATTCATCAAAATAAGCAACCAACACATGAAAAACAGAATCTGTCAAAAATAGAACAGTCTGTAGTAATCTGTAGCTAGCGCAAGATCTGGAACCCCAAAAATTCTAAAATAAATTGCTAGATGTGAGGAATTTATCTATTAATCATCTGCAAAAAGAATTAACTAAATAGCACTTCCAAATAAAAATGGCAGTAGTTCTCGTGAGCGCTAAAGTTTCTGTTTTTTACAGCAGGATTAACAAGACTTGGCACAAACACTAATTAAACACAAAAAACACAACCAAAACAGAGGCTAGATAAATTATTTATTACTAAACAGGAGCAAAAATCAAGGAATAAAAATAAAATTGGGTTGCCTCCCAACACGCGCTATCGTTTAACGCCCCAAGCTAGGCATGAAAGCAAGGATAGATCTAGGTATTGCCATCTTTGGTAGGCAATCCATAAGTGGCTCTCATAATAGATTCATAAGATAATTTAATTTTCTTTCGAGGAAAGTGTTCCATGCCTTTCCATAACGGAAATTGGAATCTAATATTTCCTTCCTTCATATCAATAATTGCACCAATCGTTCTAAGGAAAGGTCTACCAAGAATAATAGGACATGAAGGATTGCAATCTATATTAAGAACGATAAAATCTACGGGCACATAGTTCCTATTTGCAACAATAAGAACATCATTAATTCTTCCCATAGGTTTCTTAATAGTGGAATCCGCAAGGTGCAAGTTTAAGGAGCAACCATCAAAATCACGGAAACCTAACAAATCACACAAAGTCTTTGGAATCGCGGAAACACTAGCACCCAAATCACACAAAGCATAGAATTCATGATTTCTAATTTTAATTTTAATAGTTGGTTCTCACTCATCATAAAGTTTTATAGGGATAGAAACTTCCAAGTCAAGTTTTTCTTCATAAGATTGCATCAAAGCATCAACGATATGTTCGGTAAAAGCTTTATTTTGGCTATAAGCATGAGGAGAATTTAGCACGGATTGCAACAAGGAAGTACAATCTATCAAAGAGCAATTATCATAATTAAATTCCTTGAAATCCAAAATAGTTGGTTCATTAACATCTATAGTTTTGATCTCTTCAATCCCACTTTTATCAAATTTAGCATCAAGATCTAAAAACTCCGAATTTTTGGAACGCCTTATAGGTAAAGGTGGATCATATTCAGTCTCACTCGCGCCATCTCTGACCATGTTCCACTTATCATCTTTGTCTCTACGTCGGTGCCTTGTTCCTGCCTTTTTCGGTTCGAATGATGCTGGGCCTACAACCCAGCCTGCAAACGCCTGATCGCCCAAATCTGTCAGCAACCCGCCTCGGCCCACTTATGCCCCTCGGCCCAGTTGGCCAATCAAACCTGTCGTTCCCGCCTTAAGTAATGGTCCAAATCCTTGCTGCCCGCCCACACCAGAGAACTACGCTGCAAACGAGTTATTACTCTGCTCGACTTGAAAGAAGAATCACGGTCCCTCACCCCCTCAGAAATTCAGTTACGTATGGTTGTTAAAAACACGCTTCTAAGAGCCACCCGCGATCGTATGCTTGCTCTTCGACAACGTTCCAAAATAAAACGTGCCATCTACGGTGACGAAAGCACAAAATTCTTCCACGTCTCTGCCTCTCAACGCCTCCGCAAAAACCAAATCCCCGTGTTGCGGCACCTTGGATGCGACTTTTTCTCCCATGACCACAAAGCCAAAATCCTAAAAGATTACTACCAAGAGCTTCTAGCCACTCCGACTATTACTCAGTGGAATTTCAACTTACACGATATCTATCCTACCCAAATCCCACAACTGAGGCATCTTGACGCCCTTTTCTCCGACGACGAGATCAAGCTCGCTTTCTTGCACATGAATCCCAATGCAAGCCCTGGGCCGGACGGCTTCGGCCCTAGTTTTTACCGCTCCTTCTAGCCAAACATTAAACACCAGATCATTACCTTTTTCCATGAATTTGCCAACTCGTCCTCCCAAACCGAGCGTTTTAACCTCTCTATTGTCATCTTGCTCCCCAAGAAAGAGGGTGCCGACAATGCCGGCGCCTTCAGACCAATTGCCCTGCAAAACTGCCCTGTCAAAGGGATTGCTAAACTTCTCACCAACCGGCTAAAAGATTACATCCCCATGCTTGTTCACGGCGACCAAACGGGCTTCATTACTGGTCGATGTATCACCGAAAATTTCATCTACGCAGCCGACTCTTTGAACTGCTGCCACAAACGCAAAGCTGCCACCATGGTTCTTAAACTTAACTTCAGAAAGGCCTTCGACTCAATCTCCTGGACCTCGTTAATTAAAATTCTTCGACACCGTGGCTTCCCAACCCATTTCTGCAACTGGGTTGATGACGTATTAACCTCCGGTAAAACTGCTATCTCACTAAATGGTATACCTGATAGCTGGATACAATGCAAGAATGGCCTACGGCAAGGTGACCCAATCTCACCCTACCTTTTCATCATTGTTGCTGATGTCCTCCAACAGATGATCCTAAAATCAGCCGCTGCGGACAACTCTGTCCTTCATCACCCTGTCTACCCGGACCTCCCCTCAACCGTGCCGCAGTACGCAGATGACACTCTAATCATTGCCCACGCCTCGGTTGCGGCCAAAAAAGCTCATAATCAAATCTTAGACGACTTCGCTTCGGCTACGGGCCTATGCATCAACTTTTCAAAGACAACGCTTGTGCCTATGAATGTCGACCCCTCCGTCTCTCATCTAATCGCCCAATCTCTGGGATGTGCGACCGCCAACTTTCCTCAAACCTACCTAGGCCTTCCCCTCTCGCCGCATAAGCTACCACCCTCGGTTTTCCAGCCCATCATCTCTTCCTGCAGAAGTCTCCTACCTGGCTGGTGTGCAAAGCTGCTCAACCGTGCAGGTCGCCTCGTCCTCATTTCCTCGGTCCTTGTCCCTGGCTACGTACTTTATGTCCGTCTTCAAACTACCGAAAAAGGTTATTAAACTGTTAGACTCCATTCGTAGAGCTTTCTTTTGGGCTGCTGAGGAAACGTGCACCGGCTCCAGATGTTTAATCGCTTGGAAAAACGTGTGCAAACCTAAAGTTTATGGTGGTCTAGGCATCAAAAATCTTGCTTTCCAGAATGATTTTCTGCTTATGAAGTTTGCCTTTAAATACCTTAACCACAACAACAGCTCCACCCCGATACCTTGGATCTCCTGGCTTGAGAAACAACATCTTTGTAGCCTACCTCATGTGGCCACGTGCACCAACCCCTCCTTTCTAACCAAGGCCATACAAACACAGCTTCCCAAACTGCTATCCATCACCTTTGTGCTCACAAACAACGGTCAAAAGACTTTTTTCTGGCTAGACTCTTGGCTTCAGGCCACCCCCCTTGGAACCACCTTCCCAAGCCTCTACTCCCACTCCATAAATACCCACATCCCGGTCGTTCACATCATGCAGTACGGGGTGCAGGCAAACCTGGTGAACAGGCTAACCACGGCCGCCACGCGCGAGCTTGCTGCTCTCTATTTGTTGTTACAGGACACCCAGCTGACGGATGCTCCGGACGAGCGATACCTGATCCATGGCACATGCTTCTCCTCAAAGAAATCCTATGGACTGCTGCTCCGCGAAGAGGTCGTCGATGATCATGCCCTTCTGATCTGGAGGTCTCGGGCCCCCCACAAGCTTAAACTCTTCGCCTGGTTGCTGTTTAGAGGGCGTCTCAACACCAAGTGCAACCTGTTCCACAAAAAGATCTCCCCAGACGATGTCTGCCCACGATGTGTCGGCCCCTCCGAGGACACCCACCACCTGTTCCTTGGCTGTCCGCATGCGATTCGGACTTGGGAAAGGCTGGGTTTATCCCCAACCACGAGGTATCAAGACCTGTGGCTACTTCAGACTCTGGACGCCTTGAATGGCCGTGTGTGGCCTGAAATTCTTCTTTTGATCTTGTGGAAAATCTAGGACTCTAGAAATGCTGCTGTATTTCGAAATGAAGCTCACTCCCCCTAGTCACTGGTAGAAACATCTGTAATGATTTGGAGGTCTGCCTGAACAGATTCCGTGACCCGGCCGACAAGGCAACGGCCAACTCCTGGCTGCTGTTCCTTACCTCACGGCTCGCCGTGACCCTGTAATCTTGTTTATGGCCCTTGCTTGCCTTGAGTAATATACATACAGGTGGGGATCCTCTCCCCCCCCGTGATTCCTCAAAAAAAAAAACAATGTACTCGATCGGACGATTATCAAGGTGGCTGATAGCTGTGAGATATCGCCATATAATATCCTCTATAAATATATAATTACACGTAACCCATTTTATTAAAAGGCCAAAGGCCACATATTACCAACCAACCATTAAAGTTCATCCTTAAAGGAACTTGAAATTACACAGATATGTGAGTTTAAGATTATCCCTCCGGTAGTCATGTCCATCGTGATCAGAGGATGCTGGAACCTGCGTCATCCGCTGCCGGTTATGGCCACTGGTGACATAGAGATCGAGAAGGATGTGTGTGTCAAGGTGGTGGCTGGCCACCATCCTGACCAGTTGGACGCCCGATACAAGAACAAACTGCCCAGTGTCTCCATCCTCAGGTACTTCCTCTGTTTTTAAATATAAGTTTTTTTAGAGATTCCATTACAGAGACTGAATTCGGATGTATCTAGACGTCTTTTAGAACATAGGTTCACTAATTTTGCTTCGTATGTAGTCTATAGTATAATCTTTTAAAAGACTTATATTTAGGAACGGAGGGAGTACTATGTATGCATGCACGTTGTTGATTCCATCTCTGTTTTGTTTCTACCCTACCACTGATGGCATTTAGATTTAGTTAATCTACCCTTTTCGCTGCGTTATCATTCACACTTGCTGTTTAGGTGAATTCTGCACCGATGTTTTTCTTCCACCGTGACATGGGACTTGGATGGGTGGTTGTGCTCCTATGGTTGCTGTTACTGCTGCATGCGCTTGGCTTTTTCGTCTGCTCCCGTGGATAGGGAGACACCGCCGGGTTCCAGGCTGTCTGTTCAATGCAAACATGGAAGGGAAAGCTTCAGCCTTTAGGTCATAGTTTTAAATAGCCGGCTATAGCCCCGCTATAACTCCGCTATAGCTGTTTGAGCATGTTGCCGCTAAATGATTTCATGTACAATTTGCCGCTATAGCCTCGCTATAGCCCGCTATAGCCTAGCTATAGTTAATTTTAAGGGTCGCCGCTATATGCCATTGCCCGCTATTTAAAACATTGCTTCAGGTGCGTCGGCCCCCACGCGGTAGATCCCCTGTCACTGCTTTTGTGGTGTGTTGTTGTGTTAGGCTTTAGTGAGCTTTTGGTGGTTCTGGAATAAGAAGCTGACTGGCATGTGCTTGTGTCTACATGCCCAGACTATGCGGATGTGTGTGCCAAGTGTGGCTTTGCTGCTTAGTTGGCTTGCATCCACCTTGCCGCGCACAGTGCATGCTTGTGTGGATTGTTTGATACACCAGTAGTAAATTGAGCAGCAGCCTATACTGTATCTATGTGGCTGCAGTGTGAGTGTGAGTCTGGTCCTCTCCTCTTACAAGTGTTTGCCATGTATTTGAAGTGAACCGAGAAGCATCTGTTTGTGTCATACAGGCTGCGTGTTTCTTAAATATGTGCTTGAAATGGACAGCTACCTGTGATTGTGAAGTTGGTCGCGACATTTCTTATCTGGTTGCAAAGCATACTTTCCCATTTTGGTGTTCATTTTCTCGGAGTCTTGAAATGTAGTGTTTAGCAAGTGCTATTTCACATCTTTTGGGACAAGCAAGTTTAGTCAGAGCTCATTTACAATTACAGACATGCTGCCGTCGCTCAAGTTTGCAGCAAGACTGCCCCTCTAGTTTTTTGCTCTTGCTGCATGCATGTGTGTTAGTACTTCAGAGTTGTAATCATGTTTGCTTCGGTGCAAGAGAAACAGAGGAAGAAAAGGTCAAACTCTCGTCTCCTGTATTTTCTTGTGTGAAGCAGCCGAGAGAAAGAGATTAGAATTTGTTTTGTGTGCAGGCTTGGACGTGTTGTTTGGCGATTCACACGAGGGAGGCATGCAAATGTGCAGCTACGTCCGTCGTTTTGTCCGCAAGTATGCAAAGACGAGCCTATATATATATATATAAACAAGAGCCTCGAAGAGAAAGCACACATGGCAACCCACGATAGATTACAAACGCGAGCTATCAGGGGCTTGCTCAACCGCCATGGCGAACACCACCAAGGTCGTGTCCGTCTTTGGCATTCTTGTTTTCCTGCAGATATCATGGGTCGCCGGGCAGATCTACACATTCTGGGCGGTGATGTCGGTGAACGGCTTTGACAAAGGGGAGGAGGGCGGGCCGGCGAGCTGCGACCGCCAGTACCACAGCGATGACCAGTTCCTAGTGTCACTGGGTTGGATGTGGTACGGGTCAGGCAACCGGTGCGGCAAGACGATCCACATTAGCAGCGCCGATGGGCAATGTGTGGTGGCCATGGTCGTGGACGAGTGCGGCCGTGAGAGCGGCTGCGGTGAGAACGAGATCAGCACGTCGGCAGCTGTGTGGAGGGCCTTCGGGCTCGACACCAATGTTGGCGAGGTGTTCGTTAGTTGGTTGGATACTAACTGAAACTATTGTGTTTGTTTGAAGATGACCAGATGAGATTGTTCACAGTAAATGGAGTGGTCTGCTTCAAACTTACAAGTCTTTAGCTGGGTTGCATGGATGAAATCCTTAATGTGTGAACGGCGTTCCTGCCTTCATGGAAGTATGTACTTTTTTTCCTGTTCTTCCAAAAAGAGGGTAAACCCCTGTGCTCTGCAATAGGTGGTGCATACATCCTACAAAGTATCAACTGAAACGATTGTTCGTAACCGGCTGCATGTCAACTTGAAATGGTTGTCTACATTGAAGAATAAGATTGTTCACGGTAAATTGGGTCGTCCACTTTGAACTGTATGCATGAAATCCTTAATTTGTCAAAGTTGTTACTACACACACCTGTTTGGATCTTGCCCACCATCATCTTTGTAGTGAAATACTATTAACTAATTAACATGTACTTGGGAGTTTGTTTATTGCGCGCGTAAACTCCTGGAGTAAAAAAATCAAGATTTAGTCCATCTTTTTCTCAACAGAGTGAGTGCATCCGGGAGTAAAAATGAATATATCATCTCACTCTGTAGAATGCACCTTATTGAGAGAAAGAGGAAGCACCAGTTCCCTCAGAGCAGCTCTAGCAAAAAATGAATGAAGCCCCAGAAAACGCAGCCCAAACCGTCCAAGCCATCGTCTAAAGATCGACATTGCCCAGAAAATCCTCCACATCATCTATAATTGGACATCATCGAGGCGTCGTCCAAACTCCAACAACTCGCTTCGAGGGCTCCCTCACACTACCTTCTAGAGCTGTTTGAGACCGATGAAGTTGCCGCACCATCCCCGCAAGATGTCATGCGCCACTCCACCACCGTCGATGCCCAATCTGGCCACCACACGTGGCCTAGGCTCTGGATCCAGCCACCTAGGTGATGGCTCAATGCGGAAAAAATCCTGGAACTTTTTATGGAATCAAACATGACCAAGTATTGCACTTGTATAAAAAGATTAAATAGGAAATGACTTTTATTGTATCTGGGGTCAAAGATTTCCCAAAAATGCTAGATACAAGTACTATTCATGCTATATTGTCGTCATAAATTCATTTTTTTGCCCTGAAGTCAACGAGAATTATTCCTTGACCGGACTTTTTATATGAGTACAATACCTAGTCATATTTGGTTCAAAAATATATCCAGGATTTTTTTGAATTATTAAATTATTTTTGGATATAGGGGGGCCGGGGGGGGGGGGGTGGAGCACCCGAGTGCTCCTAATCCGCTTCCGTATAGCACCTCTCTATTGAATGCGCTGTACTAAAAGAAGAGGGGAGCATTAATTTCCTGAGGCAAGAACAACTTGTTGCCATAGCTAGAGTAGTTTTTTTTTACAATGCACTTGAGATACCGTGCACGCCCTCATTTTTTGTTGTTGCTTGGAAATTCGTGCTACATTTTTTTTGGTTTTACTGGCAAAGATTTTCTTGTTTCAGAGTATTAGATAATTTTCTCTATGTTTTTTTGTGTTAAAAAATGTATCATAATGTTTTGTTATTACATATCAACAAATAAGAGTGCACTTGTTTAAGTGTGGATTTTCTGTTACACAACAAGACATTATGTTGCATCTGGACAAGAGAAAAAAAATCTGCCAAGTTATTATATAATATCCTCAAACAAGAAATTTTTTGTCTTAACAAAAAAAAAGTATTACAAATCTCAATGCATCGAAAGACGGCGGATGCGTATAGTATATTACATGCATGATAGAATACCATTCGTTCTTCGTTGCCGTAGCTCTGTGCATTCCAAAAACCGTGGTCTCAGCAATGCAAGAGTCTGCGGAAGCAGGACATGAGAGAGTCCTTAATTCGTCTAAAGGCTTTGACGAGCGGCACGAGGGCGCGCATGCACATGTGTAACTACGTCCATCACTTTGTCAGCATGCTGCAGCAAGAGCATATATATAGAAAGCACACAACTACCAGGGCAAGCCAATTGCAAGCTATCTTATAGACTCAATTATACAAATGGCGAGCACTACCAAAGCCATGGTGATCTGTGGCATTCTAGTTTTCCTGCAGGTGTGGTTTGCCGCGGGGGATGTCTTAGACACCCCGGCGGTGATGTCGTTGAACGGATTCCAGCAAGGAGAGGAGGGCGGACCCGCGAAGTGCGACGGTCAGTACCACAGCGACAGCCTCTTACTGGTGGCGATGACTTCGGCGTGGTACGGGCCCGGCCGGTGCGGCAAGGTGATCAGCATCAAGAGCACTGGCGGGATCACCGTGCAGGCCGTGGTCGTGGACGAATGCGACACAGACAACGGCTGCGGCACCACCGAGATAAGCACGTCGGCCGGCGTTTGGCATGCCTTCGGGCTTGACACCAGCGTCGGCGAGGTGCCTGTCACCTGGTCGGACGTCTAGTTGAAACAGTTGTTTTTGCAATTGTGCTGGTAAAACGAGTCATCTGCTTTCAGTTTCAATATGTTTCCCCAATGAAATAACAAACTACATGCATGATGTGTGCCCGTAATATGCTTATATGTAAGTGTCAACCATTGTAAGTTTGTTTGTGACGGTATAAGTCACTGTATGTAAGATGATCTCATGCTAGTCTTCGATGAGCAATATACTTCCACATCCTCTGCTAAGTTTGATCGGTGTTTTTCTCCTTACATAATTACAAGTTCTGCTAAATTCTGTGTTCTCTTTTTTTTCCTTTAGTGTTTAAATGAAAGTAGCATTAATTCTTACTTCCCCAAAAAATTAAAATTAAAATTGTGCTAGGAAAATACTGACCGGATGATTTAGGTGCAAGTACACCAGTAAAGAATATCATCTTACCATAATCTATGCTAATGAAGTAACAATGTAACGTTACATGGGTATATAAGAAACACACACTGGGAGTAACATGTACACAGGTTTACATCGGTCGCCAAATAGGAATAACTTCCTTTAAATTTCCATAACATTACAGTACAACTAGGAAGTCCCCCGCAAAAAAAAAGTGTGGACGCATGCAATGGCATGTCCAAAGAAAACAAAACTAAATCTATTGGTACAAAACAACCTGGGTGCTTGGATTGTCCCATGCGACAACCTCAGAGAAAAAGAGGGCATGCACCAAAGAAATGCTTGACAAAAAGACATGTGGATGCACAGGTCACATATGGATTGTCATGCAGTGCATCTTTTCATTCCGCATTTCAATTGGTGTTAATTAATTAGCCTATGCCAATAAATTCTTTTTTGCTATTGTAGTTTGCCAGACATGATGAAAAACACTAACGCGCCATTTGGAACAAAGAAATCTCATAAAAATGAAAACATATAGGAAATTTTCCTATGGTGCCCCTTTTCTAGAGCAACCTGAAGTTGCTCCGCCTTTTCACATAGAAGAAGAGAACGGGCCAGTTAATAAGAAAAATTGGCTGAAACCTTATACAATGCTACACACACAGCAACTTCGAGGCTACACACCATCCGAGACGACGAATCTACGACCCCACGGCCAGAGACGACACACTAAAACACCAGGACAAATTCCAGAGCCGCTGCTCCGGCTTCCACACCGGCCCTGAGGACACACACTTGCCTAGTCGATGACTTTGCCGCCCAAGCGACCAAAACCAACACCCAACATGCCGAAGATTTCTGGAGTCGCCATTCTGACGCCCAAACCAGCCCCAAGACCGCAAACCAGCCTAGTTGATGGCTCCACCCCCCAAGCCACCAAAATAAACGTCCAACGAACAATACATTTTTGAAGCAGACGCTCTTACTTCCACACTGACCGAGAGGCCACGCACTCGCCTAGCCAACGTCGAAGCTGCAGAGCCTCATTAGGCACTGCCAGTGGAAAAAAGGCCGGACCTCAACGGGGTCACCCCAAGGGGGAAGCGATGGGGAACACCGCTGGTGTCCTCTCTGATGAAGGATGAAGCTTGGGTTTTCACCATGAGGGCCCGAGACCGAAATAACGAGGGAGGTGAATGGGCTCCAATTAAAGCCTCGAAGGAGGGATGGATGTCCTAGGACACTGCTCATGCCGTCGTCAAATGAGGTCGAGCTGTTTTTTACCTGGGGCTCACCAAACCCACCATCACCATGGCTCGCCCAGCCAATCGCCAACAACAACTTGCTGACAAATATCGCCATAGCCATGTGTCCAGACACACTAGACAGCTCGCCGCCAACCACCACCAAGTTTCCCGTGAAACCACCAAAGCACATCACACCGCCACAGGATACCGCCAAGCATGAGCACTGCCATGCCTCTAACCTCCATGCTACCGCTCCAGCTAATTTCAGTCCAGTTGTAAAATATGCAACTATAAAACTGGTCATACCTATTATTGTATCCAGTGGTTGGAATCTGATGCTGCTAGATATACATATTGTGTTCTTACATGGTGTTGTAGAAGAGAAGATCATTATGAGGCAACCACCATGTTTTGAGGATGACAAGGTACCAACAAACATATGAAAATTGAACAAGGCTCACTATGGCTTGAAACAAGTTGCACGAGCATGGTACTCTCGTATAAGCTGATGATATTATAGTAGCAAGCTCCTCTCCATCTTCTTGTTTTAGAAAAGGAGGATGACCCCCGGCCTCTGCATCTGGGAGATGCATATGACCACTTTATTGATTATTCTCGAGGACCTTACAAAGTATTACAAACAATATACCTGAATCCACCATCTTGGCAACATATGCCTCTACTCCTATCCATATGATGAAGGGATGCTAGTTGGGCCACTACCCAAACCACTCAACTAAGCCTAACATCAAAGCCGGAAGCCCCAGCCGAGCCACATACTGGGTCTGGGGCATGCTACCTCTTGAGCTCTTGCGTTGGTTTTCCCTTGAAGAGGAAAGGGTGGTGCAGCAAAGTAGCGTAAGTACTTCCCTCAGTTTTTGAGAACCAAGGTATCAATCCAGTAGGAGGCTACGCGCGAGTCCCTCGCACCTACACAAAACAAATAAATCCTCGCAAACAACGCGATAAGGGGTTGTCAATCCCTACACGGTCACTTACGGAGTGAGATCTGATAGATATGATAAGATAATATTTTTGGTATTTTTATGATAAAGATGCAAAGTAAAATAAAAGCAATGAAAATAACTAAGTATTGGAAGATTAATATGATGAAGATAGACCCGGGGGCCATATGTTTCACTAGTGGCTTCTCTCAACAGCATAAGTATTTTACGGTGGGTGAACAAATTACTGTTGAGCAATTGATAGAATTGAGCATAGTTATGAGAATATCTAGGTATGATCATGTATATAGGCATCACGTCTGAGACAAGTAGACCGACTCCTGCCTGCATCTACTACTATTACTCCACACATCGACCGCTATCCAGCATGCATCTAGAATATTAAGTTCAAGAGAACAGAGTAACACTTTAAGCAAGATGACATGATGTAGAGGGATAAATTCATGCAATATGATAAAATCCCCATCTTGTTATCCTCGATGGCAACAATACAATATGTGCCTTGCTGCCCCTACTATCACTGGGAAAGGACACCGCAAGATTGAACCCAAAGCTAAGCACTTCTCCCATTGCAAGAAAGATCAATCTAGTAGGCCAAACCAAACTGATAATTCGAAGAGACTTGCAAAGATAACCAATCATACATAAAAGAATTCAGAGAAGATTCAAATATTGTTCATAGATAAACTTGATCATAAACCCACAATTCATCGGTCTCAACAAACACACCGCAAAAGAAGATTACATCGAATAGATCTCCACAAGAGAGGGGGAGAACTTTGTATTGAGATCCTAAAAGAGAGAAGAAGCCATCTAGCTAATAACTATGGACCCGTAGGTCTGAGGTAAACTACTCGCACTTCATCGGAGATGATATGGTGTTGATGTAGAAGCCCTCTGTGATCGATGCCCCCTCCGATGGAGCTCCGGAACAGGCCCCAAGATGGGATCTCGTGGATACAGAAAGTTACGGCGGTGGAATTAGGGTTTGGCTCCGTATCTGATCGTTTGGGGGTACGTAGGTATATATAGGAGGAAGAAGTACGTCGGTGGAGCAACAGGGGGCCCACGAGGGTGGAGGGTGCGCCTGGGGGGGTGTAGGCGCGCCCCCCTACCTCGTGGCCTCCCTGTTGGTTGCTTGACGTAGGGTCCAAGTCTCCTGGATCTTGTTCGTTCCAAAAATCATGTTCCCGAAGCTTTTATTCCGTTTGGACTCCGTTTGGTATTCCTTTTCTTCGAAACCCTAAAATAGGCAAAAAAACAGCAATTCTGGGCTGGGCCTTCGGTTAATAGGTTAGTCCCAAAAATAATATAAAAGTGTATAATAAAGCCCAATAATGTCCAAAACAGTAGATAATATAGCATGGAGCAGTCAAAAATTATAGATACGTTGGAGACGTATCAAGCATCCCCAAGCTTAATTCTTGCTCGTCCTCGAGTAGGTAAATGATAAAAACAGAATTTTTGATGTGGAATGCTACTTGCCATATTTTCAATGTAATTCTTATTAATCGTGGTATGAATATTCAGATCCGAAAGATTCAAGACAAAAGTTCAATATTGACATAGAAATAATAATACTTCAAGCATACTAACTAAGCAATTATGTCTTCTGAAAATAACATGGCCAAAGAAAGTTATCCCTACAAAATCATAAAGTCTGGCTATGCTCTATCTTCACCACACAAAGTATTTAAATCATGCACAACCCCAATGACAAGCCAGGCAATTGTTTCATACTTTTGACATTCTCAAAACTTCTTCAATCATCACACAATACATGAGCGTGAGCCATGGACATAACAGTTTAGGTGGAATAGAATGGTGGTTGTGGAGGAGACAAAAAGGAGAAGATAGTCTCACATCGACTAGGCGTATCAACGGGCTATGGAGATGCCCATCAATAGATATCAATGTGAGTGAGTAGGGATTGCCATGCAACGGATGCACTAGAGCTATAAGTATATGAAAGCTCAAAAATAAACTAAGTGGGTGTGCATCCAACTTGCTTGCTCACGAAGACCTAGGGTATTTTGAGGAAGCCCATGATTGGAATATGCAAGCCAAGTTCTATAATGAAAAATTCACACTAGTATATGAAAGTGATAACAAAGGAGACTCTCTATCATGAAGATGATGGTGCTACTTTGAAGTACAAGTGTGGTAAAAGGATAGAAGCATTGTCCCTTCTCTCTTTTTCTCTCATATTTTTTATGTGGGCCTTCTCTTTTTTTATGGCCTCTTTTTTTATTTTTTTTCGTCCGGAGTCTCATCCCGACTTGTGGGGGAATCATAGTCTCCATCGTCCTTTCCTCACTTGGGATAATGCTCTAATAATGATGACCATCACACTTTTATTTTCTTACAACTCAAGAATTACAACTCAATACTTAGGACAAGACATGACTCTATATGAATGCCTCCGGCGGTGTACCGGGATATGAAATGACTCATGAGTGACATGTATGAAAGAATTATGAACGGTGGCTTTGCCACAAATACAATGTCAACTACATGATCATGCGCAACAATATGACAATGATGGAGTGTGTCATAGTAAATGGAACGGTGGAAAGTTGCATGGCAATATATCTCGGAATGGCTATGGAAATGCCGTGATAGGTAGGTATGGTGGCTGTTTTGAGGAAGGTATATGGTGGGTGTATGATACCGGTGAAAGGTGCGCGGTATTAGAGAGGCTAGCAATGGTGGAAGGGTGAGAGTGCGTATGATCCATGGACTCAACATTAGTCATAAAGAACTCATATACTTATTGCAAAATTTTAAAAGTTATCGAAGCAAAGTATTACGCGCATGCTTCTAGGGGGATAGATTGGTAGGAAAAGATCATCGCTCATCCCCGACCGCCACTCATAAGGAAGACAATCAATAAATAAATCATGCTCCGACTTCATCACATAACGGTTTACCATACGTGCATGCTACGGGAATCACAAAATTTAACACAAGTATTTCTCAAATTCACAACTACTCAACTAGTATGACTCTAATATCACCATCTCCATATCTCAAAACAATTATCAAGTATCCAACTTCTCATAGTATTCAACACACTCATAAGAGAATTTTATTATTAATCTTGTATACCTAGCATATTAGGATTATTTAAGCAATTTACCATGTTATTTAAGACTCTCAAAATAATCTAAGTGAAGCATGAGAGATCAATAGTTTCTATAAGACAAATCCACCACCGTGCTCTAAAATATATAAGTGAAGCACTAGAGCAAAACTATATAACTCAAAAGATATAAGTGAAGCACATAGAGTATTCTAATAATTTCCGAATCATGTGTGTGTCTCTCAAAAGGTGTGTACAGCAAAGATGATTGTGGTAAACTAACAAATAAAGACTCAAATCATACAAGACACTTCAAGCAAAACACATATCATGTGGTGAATAAAAATATAGCTCCAAGTAAAGTTACCGATAGAAGTAGACGAAAGAGGGGATGCCTTCCGGGGCATCCCCATGCTTTGGGTTTTAGGTGTCCTTAGATTATCTTGGGGGTGCCATGGGAATCCCCAAGCTTAGGCTCTTGACACTCCTTGTTCCATAATCCATCAAATCTTTACCCAAAACTACAAAACTTCACAACACGAAACTTAAAGTAGAAAATCTCGTGAGCTCCGTTAGCGAAAGAAAACAAAAGAACACTTCAAGGTACTGTAATGAACTCATTATTTATTCATATTGGTGTTAAACCTACTGCATTCCAACTTCTCTATGGTTTATAAACTATTTTACTAGCCATAGATTCATCAAAATAAGCAACCAACACATGAAAACAGAATCTGTCAAAAATAGAACAGTCTGTAGTAATCTGTAGCTAGCGCAAGATCTGGAACCCCAAAAATTCTAAAATAAATTGCTAGACGTGAGGAATTTATCTATTAATCATCTGCAAAAAGAATTAACTAAATAGCACTTCCAAATAAAAATGGCAGTAGTTCTCGTGAGCGCTAAAGTTTCTGTTTTTTACAGCAGGATTAACAAGACTTGGCACAAACACTAATTAAACACAAAAAACACAACCAAAACAGAGGCTAGATAAATTATTTATTACTAAACAGGAGCAAAAATCAAGGAATAAAAATAAAATTGGGTTGCCTCCCAACACGCGCTATCGTTTAACGCCCCAAGCTAGGCATGAAAGCAAGGATAGATCTAGGTATTGCCATCTTTGGTAGGCAATCCATAAGTGGCTCTCATAATAGATTCATAAGATAATTTAATTTTCTTTCGAGGAAAGTGTTCCATGCCTTTCCATAACGGAAATTGGAATCTAATATTTCCTTCCTTCATATCAATAATTGCACCAATCGTTCTAAGGAAAGGTCTACCAAGAATAATAGGACATGAAGGATTGCAATCTATATTAAGAACGATAAAATCTACGGGCACATAGTTCCTATTTGCAACAATAAGAACATCATTAATTCTTCCCATAGGTTTCTTAATAGTGGAATCCGCAAGGTGCAAGTTTAAGGAGCAACCATCAAAATCACGGAAACCTAACAAATCACACAAAGTCTTTGGAATCGCGGAAACACTAGCACCCAAATCACACAAAGCATAGAATTCATGATTTCTAATTTTAATTTTAATAGTTGGTTCTCACTCATCATAAAGTTTTATAGGGATAGAAACTTCCAAGTCAAGTTTTTCTTCATAAGATTGCATCAAAGCATCAACGATATGTTCGGTAAAAGCTTTATTTTGGCTATAAGCATGAGGAGAATTTAGCACGGATTGCAACAAGGAAGTACAATCTATCAAAGAGCAATTATCATAATTAAATTCCTTGAAATCCAAAATAGTTGGTTCATTAACATCTAGAGTTTTGATCTCTTCAATCCCACTTTTATCAAATTTAGCATCAAGATCTAAAAACTCCGAATTTTTGGAACGCCTTATAGGTAAAGGTGGATCATATTCAGTCTCACTCGCGCCATCTCTGACCATGTTCCACTTATCATCTTTGTCTCTACGTCGGTGCCTTGTTCCTGCCTTTTTTGGTTCGAATGATGCTGGGCCTACAACCCAGCCTGCAAACGCCTGATCGCCCAAATCTGTCAGCAACCCGCCTCGGCCCACTTATGCCCCTCGGCCCAGTTGGCCAATCAAACCTGTCGTTCCCGCCTTAAGTAATGGTCCAAATCCTTGCTGCCCGCCCACACCAGAGAACTACGCTGCAAACGAGTTATTACTCTGCTCGACTTGAAAGAAGAATCACGGTCCCTCACCCCCTCAGAAATTCAGTTACGTATGGTTGTTAAAAACACGCTTCTAAGAGCCACCCGCGATCGTATGCTTGCTCTTCGACAACGTTCCAAAATAAAACGTGCCATCTACGGTGACGAAAGCACAAAATTCTTCCACGTCTCTGCCTCTCAGCGCCTCCGCAAAAACCAAATCCCCGTGTTGCGGCACCTTGGATGCGACTTTTTCTCCCATGACCACAAAGCCAAAATCCTAAAAGATTACTACCAAGAGCTTCTAGGCACTCCGGCTATTACTCAGTGGAATTTCAACTTACACGATATCTATCCTACCCAAATCCCACAACTGAGGCATCTTGACGCCCTTTTCTCCGACGACGAGATCAAGCTCGCTTTCTTGCACATGAATCCCAATGCAAGCCCTGGGCCGGACGGCTTCGGCCCTAGTTTTTACCGCTCCTTCTAGCCAAACATTAAACACCAGATCATTACCTTTTTCCATGAATTTGCCAACTCGTCCTCCCAAACCGAGCGTTTTAACCTCTCTATTGTCATCTTGCTCCCCAAGAAAGAGGGTGCCGACAATGCCGGCGCCTTCAGACCAATTGCCCTGCAAAACTGCCCTGTCAAAGGGATTGCTAAACTTCTCACCAACCGGCTAAACGATTACATCCCCATGCTTGTTCACGTCGACCAAACGGGCTTCATTACTGGTCGATGTATCACCGAAAATTTCATCTACGCAGCCGACTCTTTGAACTGCTGCCACAAACGCAAAGCTGCCACCATGGTTCTTAAACTTAACTTCAGAAAGGCCTTCGACTCAATCTCCTGGACCTCGTTAATTAAAATTCTTCGACACCGTGGCTTCCCAACCCATTTCTGCAACTGGGTTGATGACGTATTAACCTCCGGTAAAACTGCTATCTCACTAAATGGTATACCTGATAGCTGGATACAATGCAAGAATGGCCTATGGCAAGGTGACCCAATCTCACCCTACCTTTTCATCATTGTTGCTGATGTCCTCCAACAGATGATCCTAAAATCAGCCGCTGCGGACAACTCTGTCCTTCATCACCCTGTCTACCCGGACCTCCCCCCAACCGTGCCGCAGTACGCAGATGACACTCTAATCATTGCCCACGCCTCGGTTGCGGCCAAAAAAGCTCATAATCAAATCTTAGACGACTTCGCTTCGGCTACGGGCCTATGCATCAACTTTTCAAAGACAACGCTTGTGCCTATGAATGTCGACCCCTCCGTCTCTCATCTAATCGCCCAATCTCTGGGATGTGCGACCGCCAACTTTCCTCAAACCTACCTAGGCCTTCCCCTCTCGCCGCATAAGCTACCACCCTCGGTTTTCCAGCCCATCATCTCTTCCTGCAGAAGTCTCCTACCTGGCTGGTGTGCAAAGCTGCTCAACCGTGCAGGTCGCCTCGTCCTCATTTCCTCGGTCCTTGACTCCCTGGCTACGTACTTTATGTCCATCTTCAAACTACCGAAAAAGGTTATTAAACTGTTAGACTCCATTCGTAGAGCTTTCTTTTGGGCTGCTGAGGAAACGTGCACCGGCTCCAGATGTTTAATCGCTTGGAAAAACGTGTGCAAACCTAAAGTTTATGGTGGTCTAGGCATCAAAAATCTTGCTTTCCAGAATGATTTTCTGCTTATGAAGTTTGCCTTTAAATACCTTAACCACAACAACAGCTCC
This sequence comes from Aegilops umbellulata, assembly GCA_032464435.1. Lineage (NCBI taxonomy): Eukaryota > Viridiplantae > Streptophyta > Magnoliopsida > Poales > Poaceae > Aegilops > Aegilops umbellulata. The sequence goes on from CP136057.1 coordinate 13,825,051, forward strand.
ACCCCGATACCTTGGATCTCCTGGCTTGAGAAACAACATCTTTGTAGCCTACCTCATGTGGCCACGTGCACCAGCCCCTCCTTTCTAACCAAGGCCATACAAACACAGCTTCCCAAACTGCTATCCATCACCTTTGTGCTCACAAACAACGGTCAAAAGACTTTTTTCTGGCTAGACTCTTGGCTTCAGGCCACCCCCCTTGGAACCACCTTCCCAAGCCTCTACTCCCACTCCATAAATACCCACATCCCGGTCGTTCACATCATGCAGTACGGGGTGCAGGCAAACCTGGTGAACAGGCTAACCACGGCCGCCACGCGCGAGCTTGCTGCTCTCTATTTGTTGTTACAGGACACCCAGCTGACGGATGCTCCGGACGAACGATACCTGATCCATGGCACATGCTTCTCCTCAAAGAAATCCTATGGACTGTTGCTCCGCGAAGAGGTCGTCGATGATCATGCCCTTCTGATCTGGAGGTCTCGGGCCCCCCACAAGCTTAAACTCTTCGCCTGGTTGCTGTTTAGAGGGCGCCTCAACACCAAGTGCAACCTGTTCCACAAAAAGATCTCCCCAGACGATGTCTGCCCACGATGTGTCGGCCCCTCCGAGGACACCCACCACCTGTTCCTTGGCTGTCCGCATGCGATTCGGACTTGGGAAAGGCTGGGTTTATCCCCAACCACGAGGTATCAAGACCTGTGGCTACTTCAGACTCCGGACGCCTTGAATGGCCGTGTGTGGCCTGAAATTCTTCTTTTGATCTTGTGGAAAATCTAGGACTCTAGAAATGCTGCTGTATTTCGAAATGAAGCTCACTCCCCCTAGTCACTGGTAGAAACATCTGTAATGATTTGGAGGTCTGCCTGAACAGATTACGTGACCCGGCCGACAAGGCAACGGCCAACTCCTGGCTGCTGTTCCTTACCTCACGGCTCGCCATGACCCTGTAATCTTGTTTATGGCCCTTGCTTGCCTTGAGTAATATACATACAGGTGGGGATCCTCTCCCCCCCGTGATTCCTCAAAAAAAAAAAAAACAATGTACTCGATCGGACGATTATCAAGGTGGCTGATAACTGTGAGATATCGCCATATAATATCCTCTATAAATATATAATTACACGTAACCCATTTTATTAAAAGGCCAAAGGCCACATATTACCAACCAACCATTAAAGTTCATCCTTAAAGGAACTTGAAATTACACAGATATGTGAGTTTAAGATTATCCCTCCGGTAGTCATGTCCATCGTGATCAGAGGATGCTGGAACCTGCGTCATCCGCTGCCGGTTATGGCCACTGGTGACATAGAGATCGAGAAGGATGTGTGTGTCAAGGTGGTGGCTGGCCACCATCCTGACCAGTTGGACGCCCGATACAAGAACAAACTGCCCATTGTCTCCATCCTCAGGTACTTCCTCTGTTTTTAAATATAAGTTTTTTTAGAGATTCCATTACAGAGACTGAATTCGGATGTATCTAGGCGTCTTTTAGAACATAGGTTCACTAATTTTGCTTCGTATGTAGTCTATAGTAAAATCTTTTAAAAGACTTATATTTAGGAACGGAGGGAGTAGTATGTATGCATGCACGTTGTTGATTCCATCTCTGTTTTGTTTCTACCCTACCACTGATGGCATTTAGATTTAGTTAATCTACCCTTTTCTCTGCGTTATCATTCACACTTGCTGTTTAGGTGAATTCTGCACCGATGTTTTTCTTCCACCGTGACATGGGACTTGGATGGGTGGTTGTGCTCCTATGGTTGCTGTTACTGCTGCATGCGCTTGGCTTTTTCGTCTGCTCCCGTGGATAGGGAGACACCGCCGGGTTCCAGGCTGTCTGTTCAATGCAAACATGGAAGGGAAAGCTTCAGCCTTTAGGTCATAGTTTTAAATAGCCGGCTATAGCCCCGCTATAACTCCGCTATAGCTGTTTGAGCATGTTGCCGCTAAATGATTTCATGTACAATTTGCCGCCATAGCCTCGCTATAGTCCGCTATAGCCTAGCTATAGTTAATTTTAAGGGTCGCCGCTATATGCCATTGCCCGCTATTTAAAACATTGCTTCAGGTGCGTCGGCCCCCACGCGGTAGATCCCCTGTCACTGCTTTTGTGGTGTGTTGTTGTGTTAGGCTTTAGTGAGCTTTTGGTGGTTCTGGAATAAGAAGCTGACTGGCATGTGCTTGTGTCTACATGCCCAGACTATGCGGATGTGTGTGCCAAGTGTGGCTTTGCTGCTTAGTTGGCTTGCATCCACCTTGCCGCGCACAGTGCATGCTTGTGTGGATTGTTTGATACACCAGTAGTAAATTGAGCAGCAGCCTATACTGTATCTATGTGGCTGTAGTGTGAGTGTGAGTCTGGTCCTCTCCTCTTACAAGTGTTTGCCATGTATTTGAAGTGAACCGAGAAGCATCTGTTTGTGTCATACAGGCTGCGTGTTTCTTAAATATGTGCTTGAAATGGACAGCTACCTGTGATTGTGAAGTTGGTCGCGACATTTCTTATCTGGTTGCAAAGCATACTTTCCCATTTTGGTGTTCATTTTCTCGGAGTCTTGAAATGTAGTGTTTAGCAAGTGCTATTTCACATCTTTTGGGACAAGCAAGTTTAGTCAGAGCTCATTTACAATTACAGACATGCTGCCGTCGCTCAAGTTTGCAGCAAGACTGCCCCTCTAGTTTTTTGCTCTTGCTGCATGCATGTGTGTTAGTACTTCAGAGTTGTAATCATGTTTGCTTCGGTGCAAGAGAAACAGAGGAAGAAAAGGTCAAACTCTCGTCTCCTGTATTTTCTTGTGTGAAGCAGCCGAGAGAAAGAGATTAGAATTTGTTTTGTGTGCAGGCTTGGACGTGTTGTTTGGCGATTCACACGAGGGAGGCATGCAAATGTGCAGCTACGTCCGTCGTTTTGTCCGCAAGTATGCAAAGACGAGCCTATATATATATAAACAAGAGCCTCGAAGAGAAAGCACACATGGCAACCCACGATAGATTACAAACGCGAGCTATCAGGGGCTTGCTCAACCGCCATGGCGAACACCACCAAGGTCGTGTCCGTCTTTGGCATTCTTGTTTTCCTGCAGATATCATGGGTCGCCGGGCAGATCTACACATTCTGGGCGGTGATGTCGGTGAACGGCTTTGACAAAGGGGAGGAGGGCGGGCCGGCGAGCTGCGACCGCCAGTACCACAGCGATGACCAGTTCCTAGTGTCACTGGGTTGGATGTGGTACGGGTCAGGCAACCGGTGCGGCAAGACGATCCACATTAGCAGCGCCGATGGGCAATGTGTGGTGGCCATGGTCGTGGACGAGTGCGGCCGTGAGAGCGGCTGCGGTGAGAACGAGATCAGCACGTCGGCAGCTGTGTGGAGGGCCTTCGGGCTCGACACCAATGTTGGCGAGGTGTTCGTTAGTTGGTTGGATACTAACTGAAACTATTGTGTTTGTTTGAAGATGACCAGATGAGATTGTTCACAGTAAATGGAGTGGTCTGCTTCAAACTTACAAGTCTTTAGCTGGGTTGCATGGATGAAATCCTTAATGTGTGAACGGCGTTCCTGCCTTCATGGAAGTATGTACTTTTTTTCCTGTTCTTCCAAAAAGAGGGTAAACCCCTGTGCTCTGCAATAGGTGGTGCATACATCCTACAAAGTATCAACTGAAACGATTGTTCGTAACCGGCTGCATGTCAACTTGAAATGGTTGTCTACATTGAAGAATAAGATTGTTCACGGTAAATTGGGTCGTCCACTTTGAACTGTATGCATGAAATCCTTAATTTGTCAAAGTTGTTACTACACGCACCTGTTTGGATCTTGCCCACCATCATCTTTGTAGTGAAATACTATTAACTAATTAACATGTACTTGGGAGTTTGTTTATTGCGCGCGTAAACTCCTGGAGTAAAAAAATCAAGATTTAGTCCATCTTTTTCTCAACAGAGTGAGTGCATCCGGGAGTAAAAATGAATATATCATCTCACTCTGTAGAATGCACCTTATTGAGAGAAAGAGGAAGCACCAGTTCCCTAAGAGCAGCTCTAGCAAAAAATGAATGGAGCCCCAAAAAACGCAGCCCAAACCGTCCAAGCCATCGTCTAAAGATCGACATTGCCCAGAAAATCCTCCACATCATCTATAATTGGACATCATCGAGGCGTCGTCCAAACTCCAACAACTCGCTTCGAGGGCTCCCTCACACTACCTTCTAGAGCTGTTTGAGACCGATGAAGTTGCCGCACCATCCCCGCAAGATGTCATGCGCCACTCCACCACCGTCGATGCCCGATCTGGCCACCACACGTGGCCTAGGCTCTGGATCCAGCCACCTAGGTGATGGCTCAATGCAGAAAAAATCCTGGAACTTTTTATGGAATCAAACATGACCAAGTATTGCACTTGTATAAAAAGATTAAATAGGAAATGACTTTTATTGTATCTGGGGTCAAAGATTTCCCAAAAATGCTAGATACAAGTACTATTCATGCTATATTGTCGTCATAAATTCATTTTTTTGCCCTGAAGTCAACGAGAATTATTCCTTGACCGGACTTTTTATATGAGTACAATACCTAGTCATATTTGGTTCAAAAATATATCCAGGATTTTTTTGAATTATTAAATTATTTTTGGATATAGGGGGGCCGGGGGGGGGGGGGGGGGGGGAGCACCCGAGTGCTCCTAATCCGCTTCCGTATAGCCCCTCTCTATTGAATGCGCTGTACTAAAAGAAGAGGGGAGCATTAATTTCCTGAGGCAAGAACAACTTGTTGCCATAGCTAGAGTAGTTTTTTTTACAATGCACTTGATATACCGTGCACGCCCTCATTTTTTGTTGTTGCTTGGAAATTCGTGCTACATTTTTTTTGGTTTTACTGGCAAAGATTTTCTTGTTTCAGAGTATTAGATAATTTTCTCTATGTTTTTTTGTGTTAAAAAATGTATCATAATGTTTTGTTATTACATATCAACAAATAAGAGTGCACTTGTTTAAGTGTGGATTTTCTGTTACACAACAAGACATTATGTTGCATCTGGACAAGAGAAAAAAAATCTGCCAAGTTATTATATAATATCCTCAAACAAGAAATTTTTTGTCTTAACAAAAAAAAAGTATTACAAATCTCAATGCATCGAAAGACGGCGGATGCGTATAGTATATTACATGCATGATAGAATACCATTCGTTCTTCGTTGCCGTAGCTCTGTGCATTCCAAAAACCGTGGTCTCAGCAATGCAAGAGTCTGCGGAAGCAGGACATGAGAGAGTCCTTAATTCGTCTAAAGGCTTTGACGAGCGGCACGAGGGCGCGCATGCACATGTGTAACTACGTCCATCACTTTGTCAGCATGCTGCAGCAAGAGCATATATATAGAAAGCACACAACTACCAGGGCAAGCCAATTGCAAGCTATCTTATAGACTCAATTATACAAATGGCGAGCACTACCAAAGCCATGGTGATCTGTGGCATTCTAGTTTTCCTGCAGGTGTGGTTTGCCGCGGGGGATGTCTTAGACACCCCGGCGGTGATGTCGTTGAACGGATTCCAGCAAGGAGAGGAAGGCGGACCCGCGAAGTGCGACGGTCAGTACCACAGCGACAGCCTCTTACTGGTGGCGATGACTTCGGCGTGGTACGGGCCCGGCCGGTGCGGCAAGGTGATCAGCATCAAGAGCACTGGCGGGATCACCGTGCAGGCCGTGGTCGTGGACGAATGCGACACAGACAACGGCTGCGGCACCACCGAGATAAGCACGTCGGCCGGCGTTTGGCATGCCTTCGGGCTTGACACCAGCGTCGGCGAGGTGCCTGTCACCTGGTCGGACGTCTAGTTGAAACAGTTGTTTTTGCAATTGTGCTGGTAAAACGAGTCATCTGCTTTCAGTTTCAATATGTTTCCCCAATGAAATAACAAACTACATGCATGATGTGTGCCCGTAATATGCTTATATGTAAGTGTCAACCATTGTAAGTTTGTTTGTGACGGTATAAGTCACTGTATGTAAGATGATCTCATGCTAGTCTTCGATGAGCAATATACTTCCACATCCTCTGCTAAGTTTGATCGGTGTTTTTCTCCTTACATAATTACAAGTTCTGCTAAATTCTGTGTTCTCTTTTTTTTCCTTTAGTGTTTAAATGAAAGTAGCATTAATTCTTACTTCCCCAAAAAATTAAAATGAAAATTGTGCTAGGAAAATACTGACGGGATGATTTAGGTGCAAGTACACCAGTAAAGAATACCATCTTACCATAATCTATGCTAATGAAGTAACAATGTAACATTACATGGGTATATAAGAAACACACACTGGGAGTAACATGTACACAGGTTTACATCGGTCGCCAAATAGGAATAACTTCCTTTAAATTTCCACAACATTACAGTACAACTAGGAAGTCCCCCGCAAAAAAAAAAAGTGTGGACGCATGCAATGGCATGTCCAAAGAAAACAAAACTAAATCTATTGGTACAAAACAACCTGGGTGCTTGGATTGTCCCATGCGACAACCTCAGAGAAAAAGAGGGCATGCACCAAAGAAATGCTTGACAAAAAGACATGTGGATGCACAGGTCACATATGGATTGTCATGCAGTGCATCTTTTCATTCCGCATTTCAATTGGTGTTAATTAATTAGCCTATGCCAATAAATTCTTTTTTGCTATTGTAGTTTGCCAGACATGATGAAAAACACTAACGCACCATTTGGAACAAAGAAATCTCATAAAAATGAAAACATATAGGAAATTTTCCTATGGTGCCCCTTTTCTAGAGCAACCTGAAGTTGCTCCGCCTTTTCACATAGAAGAAGAGAACGGGCCAGTTAATAAGAAAAATTGGCTGAAACCTTATACAATGCTACACACACAGCAACTTCGAGGCTACACACCATCCGAGACGACGAATCTACGACCCCACGGCCAGAGACGACACACTAAAACACCAGGACAAATTCCAGAGCCGCTGCTCCGGCTTCCACACCGGCCCTGAGGACACACACTTGCCTAGTCGATGACTTTGCCGCCCAAGCGACCAAAACCAACACCCAACATGCCGAAGATTTCTGGAGTCGCCACTCTGACGTCCAAACCAGCCCCAAGACCGCAAACCAGCCTAGTTGATGGCTCCGCCCCCCAAGCCACCAAAATAAACGTCCAACGAACAATACATTTTTGAAGCAGACGCTCTTACTTCCACACTGACCGAGAGGCCACGCACTCGCCTAGCCAACGTTGAAGCTGCAGAGCCTCATTAGGCACTGCCAGTGGACAAAAGGCCGGACCTCAACGGGGTCACCCCAAGGGGGAAGCGATGGGGAACACCGCTGGTGTCCTCTCTGATGAAGGATGAAGCTTGGGGTTTCACCATGAGGGCCTGAGACCGAAGTAACGAGGGAGGTGAATGGGCTCCAATTAAAGCCTCGAAGGAGGGATGGATGTCCTAGGACACTGCTCATGCCGTCGTCAAATGAGGTCGAGCTGGTTTTTACCTGGAGCTCACCAAACCCACCATCACCATGGCTCGCCCAGCCAATCGCCAACAACAACTTGCTGACAAATATCGCCATTGCCATGTGTCCAGACACACTAGACAGCTCGCCGCCAACAACCACCAAGTTTCCCGTGAAACCACCAAAGCACATCACACCGCCACAGGATACCGCCAAGCATGAGCACTGCCATGCCTCTAACCTCCATGCTACCGCTCCAGCTAATTTCGGTCCAGTTGTAAAATATGCAACTATAAAACTGGTCATAGCTATTATTGTATCCAGTGGTTGGAATCTGATGCTGCTAGATATACATATTGTGTTCTTACATGGTGTTGTAGAAGAGAAGATCATTATGAGGCAACCACCATGTTTTGAGGATGACAAGGTACCAACAAACATATGAAAATTGAACAAGGCTCACTATGGCTTGAAACAAGTTGCACGAGCATGGTACTCTCGTATAAGCTGATGATATTATAGTAGCAAGCTCCTCTCCATCTTATTTTTTTAGAAAAGGAGGATGAGCCCCGGCCTCTTCATCTGGGAGATGCATATGACCACTTTATTGATTATTCTCGAGGACCTTACAAAGTATTACAAACAATATACCTGAATCCATCATCTTGGCAACATATGCCTCTACTCCTATCCATATGATGAAGGGATGCTAGCTGGGCCACTACCCAAACCACTCAACTAAGCCTAACATCAAAAGCCGGAAGCCCCAGCCGAGCCACATACCGGGTCTGGGGCATGCTACCTCTTGAGCTCTTGCGTTGGTTTTCCCTTGAAGAGGAAAGGGTGGTGCAGCAAAGTAGCGTAAGTATTTCCCTCAGTTTTTGAGAACCAAGGTATCAATCCAGTAGGAGGCTACGCGCGAGTCCCTCGCACCTACACAAAACAAATAAATCCTCGCAACCAACGCGATAAGGGGTTGTCAATCCCTACACGGTCACTTACGGAGTGAGATCTGATAGATATGATAAGATAATATTTTTGGTATTTTTATGATAAAGATGCAAAGTAAAATAAAAGCAATGAAAATAACTAAGTATTGGAAGATTAATATGATGAAGATAGACTCGAGGGCCATAGGTTTCACTAGTGGCTTCTCTCAACAGCATAAGTATTTTACGGTGGGTGAACAAATTACTGTTGAGCAATTGACAGAATTAAGCATAGTTATGAGAATATCTAGGTATGATCATGTATAAAGGCATCACGTCCGAGACAAGTAGACCGACTCCTGCCTGCATCTACTACTATTACTCCACACATCGACCGCTATCCAGCATGCATCTAGAATATTAAGTTCAAGAGAACAGAGTAACGCTTTAAGCAAGATGAAATGATGTAGAGGGATAAATTCATGCAATATGATAAAACCCCCATCTTGTTATCCTCGATGGCAACAATACAATACGTGCCTTGCTGCCCCTACTGTCACTGGGAAAGGACACCGCAAGATTGAACCCAAAGCTAAGCACTTCTCCCATTGCAAGAAAGATCAATCTAGTAGGCCAAACCAAACTGATAATTCGAAGAGACTTGCAAAGATAACCAATCATACATAAAAGAATTCAGAGAAGATTCAAATATTACTCATAGATAAACTTGATCATAAACCCACAATTCATCGGTCTCAACAAACACACCGCAAAAGAAGATTACATCGAATAGATCTCCACAAGAGAGGGGGAGAACTTTGTATTGAGATCCAAAAAGAGAGAAGAAGCCATCTAGCTAATAACTATGGACCCGTAGGTCTGAGGTAAACTACTCACACTTCATCGGAGAGGCTATGGTGTTGATGTAGAAGCCCTCCGTGGTCGATTCCTCCTTCGGAGGAGCTCTGGAACAGGCCCCAAGATGGGATCTCGTGGATATAGAAAGTTACGGCGGTGGAATTAGGGTTTTGGCTCCGTATCTGATCGTTTGGGGGTACGTAGGTATATATAGGAGGAAGAAGTACGTCGGTGGAGCAACAGGGGGCCCACGACGATGGTGGGCGCGCCTGGGGGGGGGGGGGGTAGGCCCGCCCCCTACCTCGTGGCCTCCCTGTTGGTTGCTTGACGTAGGGTCCAAGTCTCCTGGATCTTGTTTGTTCCAAAAATCACGTTCCCGAAGGTTTTATTCCGTTTGGACTCCGTTTGGTATTCCTTTTCTTTGAAACCCTAAAATAGACACAAAAAAACAGCAATTCTGGGCTGGGCCTTCGGTTAATAGGTTAGTCCCAAAAATAATATAAAAGTGTATAATAAAGCCCAATAATTTCCAAAACAGTAGATAATATAGCATGGAGCAATAAAAAATTGTAGATATGTTTGAGACGTATCAGGGCACAATCCGGTCAGACGCACTCGTGTGTCGTCGCCGCCATCTTCCACAGGTCCGTCTTCAGATCATATTGAGGCTTCTACCTTGTCTGGCCACTCTACCATCGACGTCACCATGATGCCAGACAACTAACTCCTCCTGCGCGAGTCCATCTCCGCGCATCGGACGCCGAGCCTCCACAATGCCATGCCGCCGATCTCGCCGCCATCAATGTGTGAGATGAAGTACCGCTCCACCATCCCCCTAGCCATCACTTGCTCCAAAACGATGCCCCCAGGAGGGAAAGCAATCGTCTGATCTGGAAGACCCAGATCTAGGGTTTCCCCCGGAGCATCCTGTGCCTGATGACGCAGAATGCAACGACGATGCCCCGACAAGGGAACGACATCTAAGACGCCATCATCGTCCGCCATGACCGTAGTCAGCGCGATATTCATCGAGAGTTGCTCCACCAGACGTGCGCCACTGACGTCGCTGGTCCCTTCAACCGGAGTAAACTCCAAAACGATGCCCTAAAGAGGGACCATGACACAAAATCGCCGTCATTGCTCGATCCCAAGGAGATCTAGGGTTTCCCCCAGAGATGCCCGCGCTGTCAAGGATCTGACAAGGGTAGAATCCCGGCAGATCTGCCCGGCTGCCAACGAGTCGCACCCGCCTCTATGTCGACGGCAGACCAGCGATCAAGGCCCACGCTTGGGCATAGATCCGGCCGCGCCGCCGCGAACCGATCCGGTCATGCCGCCACCGTCCCTGGTGACCGCGACGCACCAGATCGCGAGGCCTCCTGCCACGGGGGAGCGAAGTCGCCGAAGCATCGCCACACTCCGGCCCGGGGCCGCCGGCCCGCGCCAGCCCCACGCGAGCGAGAGGGCCCGAGTCCCCACAACCGCCAGCGACGACCAGGCTTCGCCTGGCCGCGCCCTTGAGCGGTGGCGAGGGAGAAGGAGGAGGAGTGGGGGAGGGCCGGCCGACGGGATCTGGGGGTCTCCCGGCCGCCCACGCGGGGGCGACTCGGGCGGGGAGAGGGCCGGTATCTTGTGTCTTGATCAGCGAACTATTCTTCCTTTTGTTGCGTAGTGGTACGCCTGTGTCCTCTCCATCTGCTACTAGTGACTTGTTAACATATCTAAATTCAGAATTTGTCTTAAAAGATTTTTGGTGACTTGAAATATTTTTTGGGCATAGAAGTTAACAAAATTCATGATGGCATAATTCTGAAGCATGAAAAATATACCACTGACATTTTGACAAGCATTGGTATGAAGGACTGCACGCCTTCATCTACACCATTAGCTCCTACAGAAAATCTACCAGTTCATGAAGGAGAACCATTTGGACCAGAATATTGAACAAACTATAGAAGCATTGTACGTGCCCCTTCAGTACTTAACTCTGACTATGCGCCCTCCAGTACTTAACTTTGACAGGCCCTGCTCTTTAAGTTTTTGTCAACAAAGTTTGCCAATATTTACATGCACCCACATCAATACATTGGACAACTATCAAAAGAATCTTGAGATATGCAATGTATACACTAGGGACTGGATTGACCATCAGAAAGTCTCGGTTTACATTAATCAGTGCCTTTCTCAGATGCTCTGATTGGGCATGCTGCACTAATGACAGAAAATCTACATGTGGGTTTGCAGTGTTTTTGGGATCTAATCTTGTTTCTTGGGGTGCCAAAAAACAAGCTACTGTATCAAAGTCAAGTATTTAAGCTGAGTACAAGGCTTGACCTTGGGAGTTTGTTTATTGCCGGAGAAATATGCATGAATATATCGATATATACTGAACTTGGGAGTTTAGTTGTAGCGTAATATATCCCCACTCTTTACAAAATACCATTTTTTTTCGAGAAAAAGGGCTCTTGGCCCCGGCTCCACTTGTATTACCAAATGAAACCACAACATTCGAACATCCGGTTATAAGCATGGGGGGGGTGATAATCAGCAAACACGCTGCCCCAACAAGATAGAAGTCCCAGCCTCTACATATAAAGTGCCAGAAAACAACTACCAGATTAGAGAGCTAAGCTCAAGCAAACATAAGTCTAAAGCCCGAAAGAGAGAGGGAGAAAACTGGGGGGGGGGAGAGATCCGCACCCCAGATCTCAGACAGTGTCGCAATCGAACAGCATCTCCGAGCACTGTAGGAGGCCTAGCCAGGGTCTGGCAACATCAGGAGGTGGGGGGGGGGGGGGGTGCACGCGCTTCCTACTCCAGCTTTCTCACCAAGTGCGTCCCTCTTTCTTTTACAGGGCGAGAGCACCAGACCATCTAGCTGCTTAGTATAGTAGCAGTTTTCCTCCACAACACCTGCATCCCGAGCCAGGGAACACGTTTGAAACAAATGTCATTACGATGTTTCCATAGAGCCCAGAGGGCAGCAAAATGTAGCAACCAGTCCGCTGAGTGATTTTGGTGTGTAAACCACCAAGCCAGCATGTTCTCAACGAACATTCCGGCTTGTTTATTAGATATATCGAAAATCCCTCTCCATAGTTCCATCGCAACAACGCAGCCAAAGAATAAATGTTCGATAGATTCAGATTCTCTACAAAAAAGACAGGTAGCATCATCCACTTGCTGTCTTTTTTGCAGGTTGTCTCTTGTTAAAAGCTTGTTTTTGGCCACAAGCCAGAGAAAAATCTGGATCCTAAGGGGAATATAAATTTTCCAAATAACTGTAAGGTTACCCAGATCAATCCCCCTAAAATTAATAAAGTTGTAGAAAGATTTGACAGTGTAGATACCTTTGGCTTCAAAATTCCAGTGAATGGTATCCTCTCTGTCATTTAAGTTCACATTAACTACGCGGCTGAACAGATCATCCCAATCTACTAGTAGCTTTTGGGTGAAACACCTTCTAAAATTAATTTTTAGGTTGGTGCCATCCCAGACCTCGCTAATAGAAACATTATGGTCATTGGCAATAGAGTATAGATCCCAATACTGGGTAGCTAGGGTAGCATGCCCCATCCACTGGTCCTCCCAAAAACTAATACTCTTGCCATTCCCCACTATCCAGGAATAACCCACATTGGCAGCTTTAGCAGCCCACAGGATACCTTTCCAAAATGGGGAAGCACCATTTTCAGGGCAAGTAAAAATGTTAGGGCTGTGAGTCCTATATTTAGCATCAATAATTTGTTTCCAAATCTTTCCCTCGTCCAGGGAATATCTCCTGATCCAAGAAGCTAAAAGACATATATTCATATCAGCAATATTAGGAATACCCAGACCCCCATACTGCTTTTGGAGAGTTACATTTCCCCAGGCAGCAAGATGGTATTGAAAATGGCCCTCATAATCATCCCAAGAGCAGTGAGCTAGTTGTGAATTTATTAGTTTTATGGCCCATTTTGGGAATTTGATAATTCCCATAAGGTAGCTAGGGATAGTGGATAGGCATGTCTTCACTAAAGTGAGTCTCTTGCCAGAAGACAGAAGTCTCCCCCTCCACCCAGCCCCTCTCTTTGTAATCTTATCAATAGTAGGCTGAATCTCACTTTTCTTTAGCTTTCTGTGATGGAGAGGGGCACCCAAATATTTGATAGGGAACTCACTCAATTTGCAACCAAGTATTTGCGCAAATATATTGGCATCATCCTCATTTATATTAATGGGCACCAGGTCACATTTGTGAGAATTAATCCGCATACCAGATAATTGTTCAAAATAGGAAAGCAACCATTTATGGTTTCTCGCATGAGATTTGTTATTACTGAGGAAAAGTAAAGTGTAATCCGCATACTACATACTAATGATGTCAGCTGGATTGGAACTAGGGAAATGACCTTCCAGGATATTATTTCTGGAGGCTTTCACAAGGATTCTGTTAAAAAAATTAGCTACTAGGTTGAAAAGAAGAGGGGAATAGGGGTCCCCTTGCCTCACCCCTTTGTTAGCAATAAAGAAATCACTATTTTTGTTATTAATAGTAACCCCAACAGAACCTTTATATATGAGGGATTTAACTTTCCTCATCTAGTTAGTACTAAACCCCCTCTTATGCATCATGTCTATCAGGAATTTTCTGTTGATCATGTCATATGCTTTCTCATAGTGTAATTTAAACACAAAACCAGACTGCTTGCTGGAGTGAACATAATGAATAATTTCATGGGCTGCAATAATGCTCTCAACTATATATCTGCCTTTTATAAAGGCTGTCTGGTTCATAGAAATTAAGTCTTTACAGATGGGGCCAAACTTATTGGTGGCACATTTAGCAAAGATCTTAAAACTGCAATTGATCATAGCAAGAGGCCTAAATTTCTCCATCTTAGTGGCATCAGCCTCTTTAGGAACTAAAGTAAGTAGGGAGAAATTGAATCTATATAGGTCTAGCTCGCCTTTCTCCCAATCATTAAATAAAGCAAATAGGTCACCTTTAATAAGGTCCCAAAATTGTTGATAAAACAAAAAAGGAAAGCCATCTGGCCCAGGAGCTCCTTCAGCATATGAGCCAAAGACAACATCTTTTATCTCCTTTTCAGAGAAGGGGGCATGTAAAATGCAATTATGAGCATCAGTCACCTTCTCTCCATCTTCCCAAAAATCATTTTCAGGTTGATGTTGATTTTATCTTGGAAACCAAATAGTGTTTTGTAGAAATTCACAGCAATATTCATAATACCTTCAGGATCAGTTTCAGTACCTTAATTACCTTCCAGCGCCATGATATGCTTCTTTCTCCTTTTTTGATTAGCTACAGCTTTGAAGTATCCAACATTTAAGTCCCCTTCCAGAATATCTCTCTCCCTGGATCTCTACCTGGCCTTAATTTCTTCTTTTCTCTAGATATCTTCCAGTTCCCCTGCAATTTTATCCATTCTCCTGTAAGTATTAGGGGAAGGAGGGTTGGATTCAGAAAAAATATCTAGACAATTATACTCAGCCACCAAGGTTTGCTTGTTCCTGTTCTGCTCTGCCTCATAGTTGGCCATCCAACCTTTAATGGCTTTTCTGAAGTTTCTAATCTTGAACTGCCAGACATCTATTGCCTTTTTAAAAGGGCATTTGGCAGTCCAAGCTTTGATCACAATATCTCTAAAACCATCTACTTCCAAACACCACTTCTCAAATCTGAACTGCTTGTCTTTAGGGATATGGAAAGCACATGTATTAATTATCACAGGAGTATGATCACTCCCTAGTCTAGGCAGTGCTTTGAGGTTCACACCAGGAAAAGCAGAAGCCCAGTCCGTGGACATGAAAACTCTATCTAAGGTAGCCAGCACTAAGTTGTCCTGGTTATTACCTCAAGTGAACTTCCTCCCATTGATCTTAAGCTCTAGCAAGCCAAAACTATTGATCCAATCATTAAACAGGTCAGCCCAGTGTTAATTAATAACACCAGTATTTTTATCACTAGCCTCTCTAATTAAATTGAAGTCACCTCCAACTAGAGTGGGCCCTGACCAGTTAGTTAACAAGGAGTAAAGTTCATTAATGAAATCCATTTTAAACTGGTCATATGCAGTGCCATAAAGTGCAACAAGTCTCCAAATGGAGTGAGATTGTTTGTTTTTAATCAAGCAAGAGATGTTGAAGTTGTGTAAGTCACACTGAATTAACTCAAACATATCCACCTTGCATCCAACCAAGATCCCCCCCCCCCCCCGCAGTGTTAGTTGCAGGAAGCCATTTCCATTGGAAAGCAGATCTGGGATCAAAGGCTTCAATCTGAAGAAGAGTAAACCCTTCTTTCTTGGTCTCAGATATACAAATAAAATCAGGGCTATTGGCTCTAATGAGCTCTTTAAGTTTGTCAACTTTAGTGCGGCCATTCAACCCTCTGATGTTCCAAAAACAACCTATCATTTAACAATAAAATCAATTTTCCTTCTCCCCCTATAGGAGCTAGATTTTCTTTTGACTTCAGTCCAGGGGGAGTCTGAAGTAGAGGTCACATTCATATGTGCCCCCTCCTCTGACCTAGCATTACTCCCTAGATTGTCATCAGAAATACCAAACTCCTCTCCTGTAATATCTATACTAGTAGGGAGAAAAACTTCAAGATTTTCAGAGTTAAATTTAGCAACTCTATCCAACTCAATCTGCTTAATAGCACAGATGTTCTCTATGATATTATCTCTGCTATCACCCAAGTTAATACCTGAGCACTCTGCAGTTTTAATAAGAAAAGAATCATCTAAGCAAGCAAAAGAGTTATGTGTACCTTTTTTCACAACAGGTTTTTCCAGATTTTTGATTTGTTTTAATTCCTGAGCTTTTTGAAGAGCTGGCCTATCATCCTTCTTGTTCCTGGTGCTAATTCTGGATGCCACCACAGGGCCCCTCTTTTGCTGAGTATTGGTGTGCTTCTGAACAGACTTAACAGCAACATCTTCAAATTTGCCAAGGAGGGGGGACCCTGTGATGTCATTGTGTCTGTTCTTCACTACCTCAAGATAGCTTTTGGTCATAGGAGCACCCAGAAAAATGGAAGGGCCTGCATTTTCTTCATTAGTTCCAGGAGCAGGGGTAGAGCACTTCTACATAATCTTGGAACCACCAGATCCAGTGTTCTGTTGCTTACTTTTGCCATTGTTATTGTTGTTGCTGTTTCCAATATCCATATCTTCTCCAAGCAAATCATCACCAGTAGAATCAAGTTCCTCTTCAGTGTGCTTGTTCTGAGAGGGATTGTTATCATCAGGGCCTGGAGGAATACCTGACCCCTGACCACTATCATCCTCAAACTCCACAGGAAACTGTAGAAGATATAGCTCATGATGTATTTCCACCATCCTGTCTCTGGGAATCTTAGCAGGGTCTCTGACAGCTACCTGAATCCTCACCTTCTCATAATAGCTTCTGAAGATAGTGTGCCAATCGACATTAACAAGAACTCCCAGCATAGTAGATATCTGAGATATGATGTTCCAGGAGATCCATTTGGGAGGTAGGCCTATGAGAATAAAGGGCGCACTAGTTACCTATGACATGTTGCTGTAGCTCACTGCGACCCTGCCTCCATGAACTCCAAAAACACGCGTGGCCTCAACGATGCAAGAGTCTGTGTGAGCAGGGGATGATAGAGTCCTTACTTTGATAGGCTTTGACGACGAGTTCACACGATCGAGGGGGCGCGCATGCATACGTACATATGTCACCTCGTCCCTCGCTTTGTCCGACAGGCTGCAGCACGAGCTTATATAAAGAAACTGCCCCAGCCATTGATAGAAAGCACACATCCAAGGCAAGCCAAGTGCATGCTAGCTCACAGACACAAGACCGAGCTCAATCCTGTTGGTCAGTTGGGAGGAGATTATCCCTATATTAACTATCCCACTCCGTGAAGATGCAATACTCTCCTGATCTGCATGGCAGGTTGATACTTATCTTAATGTGTTTCAAGTGGCTTATTCGGGTAAGCAGAGATGTTGTCCTGCAGAACATCTTCTGAGAAACACACCTATATGAATTTGACTGTTAACGTCGCAGTCTGTGAGAATTGGGTGTTCTCTAATAAATTCATGAAAAGGCCCTGGAGTACTAAGTATATGCTCCACCCGCGGGGAAGCCTTGCGGTAGCCCAGTATCGGTCAAGAATTTATGTGAAACTAGTCTCGCAGAAAACATGTAGTTCAAGGCATAATCCACTATTCAAGTTGTGATCTAGTGTAGCATAAATCTCTAAGTGGAAGTTCAACTTCACAGTCTCCACTGAGCACCGGTATATAAACAATGTTTTGGAACTAAATGATGAGAGGTGCCAATGAGACTTTGTGGGGGATTGTTAGAATTTTGCTAGCAGGCCTTTGGCCCAGAGCCCAATTAAAATTCTGAAATTCTCTTGACCCATTCATGCACACATGTGAGTGGAGTGAGTGAGGCTAAAGTTTAGTCCCACCTCATAAGTTGAGAGAGAGTTGCACCTCTTTATAAGGTGAGCTCTTCTACCACTTGTATGAGCATGAGAAGAGGAGACCTACACGGGCGCTCCTCCTCCTCGCTCGCCTCGCAACGCCACGCCTCGACACGACGCGCCACGCCACGCCGCGGGTTGCAGGATTGAGCCGAGCCGAGGACAGAGCTATGCACATTGTCTATATTTTTGCTGCTCGGGAAAAATTAATGAACCGTTTCCGATTCTTTTGGATCGTGACGACTCGGACGTGGGGTTTATTCCCACGACCCGCCCGGCCCGCACTATATAGTTAGGCAGACGTCTACCCTAGCCGCCGTCATTTTCGTATGGTTTCTCACCACCGTTCCAGATCATTGCGCCGCCAAGAAAGTCTTCTCCATCCATCCTTTCGGCATGCACCGGGAGAAGGGACAACAGGTCTCCGGAACTCCGCCTCTCATAATCCTGTACAAGAGAGGGGCGATCAGGTTTTTGGGGAGCGCACTCGCGCCACTGCTGGCAGCGACGACTTCGCGAACGACGACTTCTTCCCCGAACTCGGCAACCTCATCCTCGACGACATGGGCGACAACGTCAACGCCGGCGGTGCTGCTCCCACTGCACCGTATGACATTCTATCCTTCCTGTTCGAGATTGTGGTAGAATTCATATTTCTAGTATGTGCCCTAGATGTGATATGTTCATCTGCTATGCTAGTTCGCATGATTAGTTTAATCTCTACTACTGTAGTCATGATTTATCTTCTATTTATTCGGATTAAATCTCGTAGTAATTTGCTCATATTTCCAACAATCCAAAAACCCGATTATAGGCAATTTACTCTGAGTGGTTTTGCTGCGCATCTGAAGCCGCCTGCCTTTAAGGGCGCACAATATAAGAGGTGGCGCATGAGAGCAGTCTATTGGTTTCAGATCGTGGGCTGCTATGACGCCACCAAGGGCAAGCCTGAGGGCGATCTTAATCCAGCACAACGGGAAACTTTTGAGAAGATCGATACTCTCTTTAAAGGCGCTCTTCTGAGTGTTCTGGATGATTCCATTGTGGATTCGTATATGTCGTTTGAAAACGGCAAGGACATGTGGGTTGTGCTCGAGGCCAAGTTTGGTGCCTCGGACGCCGACTGCGAGTTGTACGTCATGGAGCAATTCTATGACTACAAGATGACTGATGAGCGCTCTGTTGCACAGCAGGCTCATGAGATACAGTCGCTCACAAAAGAACTTGAGTACTTCAAGTGTGTGTTGCGGGACAAATTTGTTGCCGGAGGCATCATTGCCAAACTTCCACCTTCGTGAAATAATTTTGCTACTTCCTTGAAACACAAGAGACAGGAGTTTTCTGTTGTGGATCTCATTGGTACTCCTGATGTTGAAGAAAAGGCGAGAGCAAAGGACACACGTGCTAGAGTTGCTGAGGGAGCTTTTAGTGCTCACATGGTACAGAAGAAGAACTCCCAGCCCAACAAGTTCAAAAACAACAAGAAAAAAACTCAGGGCAAAGGCAAGTTTGATACAAAGAACAATCCATCACATTCTACCAACTTCAACAAGAATTCTCATAAGAAGTGGAAGGGACTTTGCCATGTCTACGGTGATCCTAATCACTGGGCTCCGAAGTGTCCTAACCGCTTTGAGGAGCGCGAACATGAGAAGAGCGGCAAGTCCGCTAATGTTGTCATCGGTGCTATCGATATGAAGGAATCATGGTATGGTATTTTTCCTACCATCCTTTCAGTATTTCAATCCCCTGACTGGTTAATTGACACCGGTGCCAATGTACATGTTTGTGTTGACGCCTCCATGTTTTCTTCTTACCAGGCAACAGGGACTTCACCCGTGCTGATGGGGAACGGGTCACATGCCATCGTTCGAGGTGTTGGTACGATTGATCTGAAGTTTACTTCGGGGAAGACTGTGCGTTTGAAGAACGTTCATCATGTGTCGTCCATAAATAAAAATCTCGTTAGCGGTTCCCGTTTATGTCGAGATGGTTTTAAGTTGGTTTTCAAATCCAATAAAGTTGTAATTTCTAAGTATGGACAATTTGTTGGAAAAGGCTATGAGAGCGGAGGCTTGTTCCGCCTGTCTTTGTCAGATATTTGCACTAAAGTTATTAATAATGTTTGCCACAACAATGAGTCTGAATTTGGCATTCACGACTTTGTCACATTAACTTTGGTTGCATGATCCGGCTAGCCAATATGAATTTAATTCTGAAAATCTCTACTGTCAAAGGCTCTAAGTGCCAAGTATGTGTGCAAGCTAAGCAACCTCGCAAGTCCCATAAGACTGCAGAGGCAAGAGACTTAGCGCCACTAGAGCTTATACATTCTGATCTTTGTGAGATGAACGGCGTGTTGACAAAAGGTGTAAAGAGATACTTCATGACGTTGATTGATGACTCCACTAGATATTGTTATGTGTATCTTCTGAAATCAAAAGATGAGGCTTTAACTTTCTTCAAAAACTATAAAGCTGAGGCAGAGAACCAACTTGATCGAAAAATTAAACGGCTTAGGTCCGATAGTGGTGGAGAGTATTTTTCCAATGAATTTGATCTGTTTTGTGCGAAACATGGTATAATCCATGAGAGGACGCCTCCCTACTCACCTCAGTCAAATGGGGTAGCCGAAAGAAAGAACCGAACTCTAACTGATATGGTTAACACCATGTTAGACACATCAGGTCTCTCCAAGGAATGGTGGGGGAGGCGCTAATGACTGCATGTCATGTCCTAAACCGAGTTCCCACAAAGCATAAGACCAGGAGTCCATTTGAGGAATGGGAAAGGAAAATATCGAAACTCTCTTACCTACGTACTTGGGTGTGACGCCCCCGATTCAATCGTACACTAATCATGCATGCAAATGTGTACGATCAAGATCAGGGACTCACGGGAAGATATCACAGCACATCTCTAAAACATAAATAAGTCCTACAAGCATCATAATACAAGCCAGGGGCCTCGGGGGCTCGAATACAAGTGCTCGATCATAGACGAGTCAGCGGAAGCAGCAATATCCGAGTACAGACATAAGTTAAACAAGTTGCCATAAGATGGCTAGCACAAACGGGGATACAGATCGAACGAGGCGCAGGCCTCCTGCCTGGGATCCTCCTAACTACTCCTGGTCGTCGTCAGCGGGCTGCACGTAGTAGTAGGCACCTCCAGAGTGGTAGGGTCGTCGTCGATGGTGGCTTCTGGATCCTGGGCTCCATCGTCTGGTCGCAGCAATCGATTAGAGAAATGGGAAAAAGGGGGGAACAAGGCAACCGTGAGTACTCATCCAAAGTACTCGCAAGCAAGGAGCTACACTACATATGCATGGATATATGTGTAAAGAGCCATATCCGTGGACTGAACTGCAGAATGCCAGAATAAGAGGGGGATAGCTAATCCTGTCGCAGACTACGCTTCTAGCAGCCTCCATCTTGCAGCATGTTGAAGAGAGTAGACTGAAGTCCTCCAAGTAGCATCGCATAGCATAATCCTACCCAACGATCCCCTCCTCGTCGCCCTGTTACAGAGCGACCACCGGGTTGTATCTGGAACTTGGAAGGGTGTGTTTTATTAAGTATCCGGTTCTAGTTGTCATAAGGTCAAGGTACAACTCCGGGTCGCCTGTTACCGTGGACACGGCTATTCGAATAGATCAACTTCCCTGCAGGGGTGCACCACATTACCCGACACGCTCGATCCCTCTGGCCGGGCACACTTTCTTGGGTCATGTCTGGCCTCGGGAGATCAACACGCCGCAGCCCCACCTAGGCACAACAGAGAGGTCAGCACGCCGGTCTAAACCTAAGCGCACAGGGGTCTGGGCCCATCGCCCTTAGCACACCTGCACGTTGCGAACGCGGCCGGAAGCAGACCTAGCCTAGTGGCGTTCCAGTCCAATCCGGCGCGCGCCGCTCAGTCGCTGACGTCACGAAGTGCTTCGGCTGATACCACGACGCCGGTTGCCCATATCTTATCCCACGTGGAGGTTAGTGCGTATAAGGTCAATGACCCAACTCAGATCAAATACCAAGATCTTGTTAAGCGTGTTAAGTATCCGCGAACGCCGAACAGGGCCAGGCCCACCTCTCTCCTAGGTGGTCTCAACCTGCCCTGTCGCTCCGCCTCAAAGTAACAGTCGGGGGCCGTCGGGAACCCAGGCCCACCTCTACCGGGATGGAGCCACCTGCCCCTTCAGCCCCCATCTCCGAACAGTATCACAGGTAATGTAACAGTGTAAAGTACATAGTATATGCCCGTGATCACCTCCCGAAGTGATCACGGCCCAGTAGTATAGCATGGCAGACGGACAAGAGTGTAGGGCCACTGATGGAACACTAGCTTCCTATACTAAGAAGTAGGATAGCAGGTAATGGTAACAACAGTAGTAGCAAGGACAGGCTATGCAGCAGTATAGGATTAACTGAAAGCAGTAACATGCTACACTCTTCTAATGCAAGCAGTATAGAGAAAAATAGGCGATATCTGGTGATCAAAGGGGGGGCTTGCCTGATTGCTCTGGCAAGAAGGAGGGGTCGTCAACACCGTAGTCGTACTGGGTAGCAGCGGCGTCGGTCTCGGTGTCTAGCGAGAGAAGAGGGGGGAAGAAACAATAAATACAATGCAAACAAATGCATGATGATGCATGACATGACAAAGCGTGATGCTAGGTGTGCCCAATCGCGGTAGTAGGTGATACCGGCGAAGGGGGGAAACATCCGGGAAAGTATTCCCGGTGTTTCGCGTTTTCTGATAGACAGGCCGGAGGGGAAAAGTTGCAGGTTTGATATGCTAGGGACGTGTGGCTGACAAGCGGACTGCGTATTCGGATTCGTCTCGTCGTTCTGAGCAACTTTCATGTACAAAGTTTTTCCATCCGAGCTACGGTTTATTTTATATGTTTTTCTAAAGTTTTTATCATTTTTTGAATTTATTTATCTATTTAATTCTAACATTATCCAGAATAGTGAAGCTGACGTCAGCATGACGTCAGCAGTCAACAGGACGTTGACTGGGTCAACTGACTTGTGGGCTGGTCAATGCCCAGTCAGCAGTACAGTCAGCATCGACTGGGTTAACGTTGACCAGTCAATTGGGCCCATCTGTCAGTGTCACATATTTAAAAAAAAGGGGTGTTTAAATTAAGCTAACTAGGGGTGGGGCCCCACTGTCATAGAGTCCTCTGCCTAACTAATTAGCTAATTAGTTAATTGGGAAAAATTAATTAAGTGAATTAACCATCTAATTAATTAATTAATTATTAATATTGTTTTTGTTTCTCAGGGCATGGCCCCGCGTGGTCAGTGGCCCATGGCCTAAGCGGGTCCTGGGCGAAGCGAGGCGGGCGAACGGGCGCAGCCACGGGCGCCCGACGGGGTGAGCCCGGGCGCTGGCGGTGGCGATGCGCCGGCACGGCGAGCGGCCATGGCCGGCGCGGGAGGGGGGTGGCGGCGCGGTTAGAGCCGGCGAGGTCATGGCGGGCGGCCCGGCATGGCGCCGGCGCGGCCGAGCGCAGCGGCGGCAGAGCAGCGCAGCAACAACAGCAGAAGGCAGGGGAGGAGCGACGCGGGGGAGGAGCAGCGAGCACGCGCGGGCGGCTAGAGCGGGCGGCGGCAGGGGCACGGCGGGAAGGTGGCCAGCCGGCGATGCGATCGAGGCAGGAGGGGACGGGAGCGGGTGGATGTCGAGGTGCGGGTAGCAGCTGCGCTAGCAGCGTCCAGCGACGGCGCCGTTAGCAGAAGTATCAGGCAGAGCAATGAGGGCAGCAGTCGGGGTGCGGCAGGGGAGGACCGGGGCGGGCCCCGTGCATGAGGGTGCACGGCCGTGCGTGGCCGTGGTCGGGCGTTGTAGCGACGACCAGAGGGAGGGATGGGGGAAGACGGGTGGTGCTCACGTTCGTCGTGAGAAGGGGGGCAGTGAGGCTCGATGGAGCCTTTGGGGAGGAGGACGGGGACGACCGGTGTAGGGGAGGAGGCGACGACGTAGAGGACGGCGGGGAGGCAGTCCGGCGATGGCGTCCAGCGAGGCAGTGGTGACGGTTCCTCGGCGCGGGCACGCCGGCGAGGTGGGGCTCCGGCGCGGCGAGGGGTCCGGCGCAGGGTGCCTGGCGACGCTTGGGAACGAGAACGGGTGGGTGTCTCGGTCAGGAGGAGTGGGGGGTCGTGCGGGAGGAGTGGGGGGGGGGGGGGTTCATGCGGGGCGACGGGGATGATCCCGATCCAGATCTGGATCGATGGGGAAAAGTGGGGGGTGGTTGCCCTAGGGTTCGATCAGGGTGGGGGATAAGGCAGGGCAGCCTGGGCCAGGTGGACTGGCCTGACGGGGAGTGGCCAGCTGGGCCAAGGCCCATCGGGGAGGGATGGGTCTTCTCCTTTTCTTTTGTTTTTGTTTTTTATAATTTACTTTTGTGTTTCGTTTTAGTTAGCAAATAGTTTTACAAAATATAACCCCTACTCCTACATTAGCATAATAACATATGCCACTACCTCAACAAGCTTGGTGACCAAATGAACTAGTTTAATATTTCTTTAGTATTTAAAAGCATTTAAATAATTATTTTGTCGTTGTTTTATCTACTATTGTGCATTTAAATATCTTATTTAGATATGGGTCCTTCACCATAATTGCTTATGATTTATTTTACACCTCCCAAACATTTTAGTTTTAACATTTGAAAACCTTTGTTGTCTGCCTGATTTTAAATTTTGAATTTGAACCGATTTTGGATCAACGTGAGATTAGCAATAGTAACGGAGGTAACGTGGCACCATTAGCGTGGGATTACTGTAGCTTAATTACCCTGGCGTCACAATTCTCCTCCACTACAAGAAATCTCGTCCCGAGATTTAGGAGCAGGAGTAAGGGGGGAGGGATCTGGTTACGAAATGCTAACGGATCTTCTCAGTCTTGGTTGCTCTTCTCGAAGAGGTCGATCCATTATATTGATGTCTTCCTTTCTCTGCCTCAGGTCATCATGATGAAGTCATCATCCTTTCTTCGAAAATTTCATCGTACTTACGAAAGGACAAGGGGTGATTATTCTATAAGAACGGACCTCTGCAAGGTTGACTACCTGGTAGTTAATATCGGGGAAGGTGGCGGAAAGTAACTCTCGAATTAAAACTTAAGAAAATACCGAGAGCAAAGTAAGGAGGTATCATTGGAAGTTTTGAGCGGGCAGGTAATCGTTCGATGCCTGAAATAAAGTGTTGAAGGGGTTTAGAGCAATGTGAATAAGCATTGCATCTGATACCTGAATAGATCAACAGGCAGGTGGCCCGTGAATTACCTACAAAGTCAAGCGCGAGGCATAACTTGGACAACAGGGTGTACAGGAGAGTCAGGTTTCGATCCTGTGGAACTGTGGGTTATGGGCCCACCATGTGGGTTAAAAATAGTAGGGGTGACATCTCGCACGGTCACGATAGTAAGGCGTGTCAGAGGGTAGCCTGTCAGTTATGTCGGCAACAACATCGATACCAAGGGCAAGGGACGAAGAGAACCATTTTCCTGCTCGTTGAACGAGGCGGGCCAATAGGCAAGGTTCTCGTCCATCGGTGGCTAGCGAAATGTCAACAAAAAATAGTAACAGGGTCTTATTGACATGGTTGTACACTGAGGTGTTTACATAAGCAGGGAATTATCACTGCTCAGTTAAGTAGATTACAAGAAAGGCTAAACAAAACAATGGAAAGGAAAATGCATTTGAACACATATTTCAGGGGTATATCTTTCCCAAGGACAAGCAGAGCATGATATCAATGACAGGATATAATGTAGAAAACCCTTTAGGAAAGGGGAGAGAAATTTCATGGCATTACCCATACAACGGTGTTGGGATAATTGATCAGGAAACTTTTAGCATTGGGCTTCAAATGTCCTTGTTGAAAATCGGAGTACCATAGACATGCTTCAAGATAGCATTGACATGGTCTTCAAGCAAAGGTCGGACTTGGGATATAAAAGGATACA
The DNA here is from genome assembly GCA_032464435.1 of Aegilops umbellulata. NCBI lineage: Eukaryota > Viridiplantae > Streptophyta > Magnoliopsida > Poales > Poaceae > Aegilops > Aegilops umbellulata. Next base: position 13,850,748 of record CP136057.1, read on the forward strand.
TCAGGATAACTTATTAAACAAGGCATTCAATTTCCTCATTGAAAAATGTTTAACCTAGTTAAAAAGGAAACTATAACACTAGGTCCTCTAGTCAGGTGCGCTAGGCATGACATCACCTTACCGAGTTGTATAAAGACCAATGTTATAACTCTTGAAAATTTGTTCCAACCATCATATCTGACCGAGATTCAGATCTGATTGGCGTCAGGATACCTCGGACTCGGGATGCCTGAGAAGCAAAGGTGCAACACAATTGACGAGATGACATTATAAGATTCTCGGGCAATTAACTATGCAAGCGAGTTCCAAAACAAGATTTCATCAGTAAGCTAAGGAGAAGATGAGGAGGTGGCTGATGAACTCAGCGACAATTCATCAAGATTTCCAAAGGATGGATTTCCACAATTATGTGAACAAGGAGATAACAATTGTCGGATCAAATGATATAATGATGTATGCTTGAGGAAAACATACACAATTAAAAATTGGTTGAAAAGTGCACCCGAAATATGGGCTTATAGTAGCATGATCAACGTTAGAATTGTGGTTCAGCAACCGATAGGCTAAGAATGAATTATCGATCATTAACTTCAAAGCAATAGGGTTGCTAGAAGTGCAGAATCCAAACAACATCGTTCACTTGTTGGAATCAACACGGGGACCAAGAAAGAATGGTGATGGTGAGAAGTATCACTATACCAAGAAATTTTAAGAGGCGGAGCAATTCTCACGACCTTCTTGACATAAAAGATGGTAATACTCCAATGTAAAGAAGAACAATGCTGGGTAGCAACGAACTCAAGGTATAACACAAAACACGAACAAGTTTGTGTCGGAGGGAAGGAAATAAAGTGGCCGATGATAACACGACTCATCGAGGGCAAGGATGGTATTTCTCTTCATGAATCCGATTGATATCCTGGAAGAGCTCATAAGGTTGATGATGATCACGACACATTTGTCGAGAGATTTCATGAAGATGTAATCGGTCGGCGATGACATCAAGTCAAATGAATGATGAAGCGAAACGTTATTGGAACCAAGGGTATGACACAAAATCGAAATCAATGTTGTTGTTCAAGGAGAAATGATATGATGAGGAAAGTCGACGTAAGCTTAGCTCATCATCGAAAATGGTGCTCCGGGAAGAAGGACCAGGCAGCACAGTTAAAAAGTTGCACGATAATGATATAGCCGATTAGGCTAGGAATGACTTGAAGGATTAATAAACTCATAAGCAACGAAGATTATTTAGAGTTATTGAATCGGAGTGTGGAATTGGTTCACTTATCAGTGTTCTCGGTTGACGACAACCCAAAACCCAGAAAAATTGGAATCGGTGAGGAATAACAGTTGATGAAGAACCCATAAGAAGTTATGCAGTTTCGTGATAATCTCGAGATACCAGGGGGGTAATACTTGATGGTAGATCAAAGTAAAGGTTGGACTGGTGTATTGATCCACAGAAGACAAGTGCCTAAACTTGCACGAGAAATGAGATCAAAGAAGAACATATGGTCGGAACCATGATTGCAAAGGATCAATTCACCGATACCAAAGGATATTATATCAAGGAAATAACTATTATTACAAGAAGCTATTATGATAAGTTCCACATCGGGTCCGGGGGCATGAACACAAAGTTCAAGGTCGACTCCCACTTCTCCAATGCATAACCTTTCATTCACTTCTCATTTTTCGAAGAACTTGTAACATTTAAATTTTATCTAGCAAAACTCCAGAAGAGTATGACTCGTGATAGCTCTCGGGTTTACCCGGATCTGGGAAGGCATAGGTTCAACCCTTAGGGGCATCTTGGGAACATATACCACAAGCTTCAATAGTAAATAACACAAGCTCGATAGTGGAGCATGCTTGAGCAAGCAGAGGATACAATTTACCAAAGGCATTATGTTTCCTAGGAAAGGCTCACAAGGTTATTGAATATGAAGGACATTCTCGGATAAAATCCAACAAAGGATCTAGTGGTCCACAAGGGATCTGATGTGAGCGTCGATACTCAGCCAGAAGAAGAAGGATGCAAGGAGATCAGATGATAGAAACAACTGACTAATTCAAAGCCCAATTGCAAAGAAATTATGAATTCCAAGTCAAGGGATCAGAAGCAAACGCTCTGATCAAAGATGGATAAGTTGAGTAGGCTTATGGGTACAATCAACGGCAATTTGATTAGTCAAGGACCAGCTCATGTTTAAAATAACGTCTGGGCCCGAAGAATGAATTCTAGGATCTGGTTGAGGATTGCGAGCATTCGCACTTATTGAATCAATGGGCTCAAAATGATACTGGCAAAGGATGCCAATGAATATTGCCAGACATATGGTAAGCATCCATAATGCAAGCAGACAAGTATTTGCAGAGCAATAAAGCTACTAAGGATTTTTTTGGAGGATCGAATAGTATTTCGAGGACCATTGTGAAACACATGAACAACTGGGGAATGAGCGGATACTCAATAGGGGCGAGAAATTATCCGCAGGGGTATTCATGTGGCAAAGAACTGGAAGGCAGTAGGCACAAAATATTCTCGGAACAACGGAGAGCGGTTCGGGGCATCTTGTTTTAACAAGATCAACTTGGAATAAATTTAAGAACAACGGGTGTAAGTATTTATCCATAGGGATAAATCAGTGGTAGGGAATTGCAAAAGCAACGAGCACAAAGTCTCGAGAACAACGGTGAGTAACTTCGAAATCTTCTGGAGCAGCAGGCGATCATCTGTAATAAGTGACTCTCCGGGAGAAATTTGTTACGAGAACCTAATGTTAGAGTTTTAGCAAATTCATTTAACCCGAAGAGAAGAGAGATTAGAGTCCCTGAGTATAGGTCGAGGAATAAAAGATCCTAATACCACCCAATGGCGACGTGGGCCCATAGGCCACACAGCCATGTTAGTAAAGGTTTTGCGATGACTAGACTCAACTTCGGCCAGCGACTTGGAAAGGGGGATTCCTACAGGCAGTTGGCTCTGATACCAAATTGTGACGCCCCCGATTCAATCATACACTAATCATGCACGCAAATGTGTACGATCAAGATCAGGGACTCACGGGAAGATATCACAGCACAACTCTAAAACATAAATAAGTCATACAAGCATCATAATACAAGCCAGGGGCCTCGAGGGCTCGAATACAAGTGCTCAATCATAGACGAGTCAGCGGAAGCAGCAATATCTGAGTACAGACATACGTTAAACAAGTTGCCATAAGATGGCTAGCACAAACGGGGATACAGATCGAACGAGGCGCAGGCCTCCTGCCTGGGATCCTCCTAACTACTCCTGGTCGTCGTCTGTGGGCTGCACGTAGTAGTAGGCACCTCCAGAGTGGTAGGAGTCGTCGTCGATGGTGGCGTCTGGATCTTGGGCTCCATCGTCTGGTCGCAGCAATCGAGTAGAGAAATGGGAAAAAGGGGGAACAAGGCAACCGTGAGTACTCATCCAAAGTACTCGCAAGCAAGGAGCTACACTACATATGCATGGATATATGTGTAAAGGGCCATATCAGTGGACTGAACTGCAGAATGCCAGAATAAGAGGGGGATAGCTAATCCTGTCGCAGACTACGCTTCTAGCAGCCTCCATCTTGCAGCATGTTGAAGAGAGTAGACTGATGTCCTCCAAGTAGCATCGCATAGCATAATCCTACTCGGCGATCCCCTCCTCGTCGCCCTGTTAGAGAGCGACCACCGGGTTGTATCTGGCACTTGGAAGGGTGTGTTTTATTAAGTATCCGGTTCTAGTTGTCATAAGGTCAAGGTACAACTCCGGGTCGCCTGTTACTGTGGACACGGCTATTCGAATAGATCAACTTCCCTGCAGGGGTGCACCACATTACCCGACACGCTCGATCCCTCTGGCCGGGCACACTTTCCTGGGTTATGTCCGACCTCGGGAGATCAACACGTCGCAGCCCCACCTAGGCACAACAGAGAGGTCAGCACGCCGGTCTAAACCTAAGCGCACAGGGGTCTGGGCCCATCGCCCTTAGCACACCTGCACGTTGCGAACGCGATCGGAAGCAGACCTAGCCTAGTGGCGTTCTAGTCCAATCCGGCGCGCGCCGCTCAGTCACTGACGTCACGAAGTGCTTCGACTGATACCACGACGCCGGTTGCCCATATCTTATCCCACGTGGAGGTTAGTGCGTATAAGGTCAACGACCCAACTCACATCAAATACCAAGATCTTGTTAAGCGTGTTAAGTATCCGCGAACGCCGAACAAGGCCAGGCCCACCTCTCTCCTAGGTGGTCTCAACCTGCCCTGTCGCTCCGCCTCAAAGTAACAGTCGAGGGCCGTCGGGAACCCAGGCCCACCTCTACCGTGATGGAGCCACCTGCCCCTTCAGCCCCCATCTCCGAACAGTATCACAGGTAATGTAACATTCTAAAGTATATAGTATATGCCCGTGATCACCTCCCGAAGTGATCACGGCCCAGTAGTATAGCATGGCAGACGAACAAGAGTGTAGGGCCACTGATGGAACACTAGCATCCTATACTAAGAAGTAGGATAGCAGGTAAAGGTAACAACAGTAGTAGCAAGGACAGGCTATGCAGCAGTATAGGATTAACTGAAAGCAGTAACATGCTACACTCTTCTAATGCAAGCAGTATAGAGAATAATAGGCGATATCTGGTGATCAAAGGGGGGGCTTGCCTGATTGCTCTGGCAAGAAGGAGGGGTCGTCAACACCGTAGTCGTACTGGGTAGCAGCGGCGTCGGTCTCGGTGTCTAGCAAGAGAAGAGGGGGGAAGAAACAATAAATACAATGCAAACAAATGCATGACGATGCATGACATGACAAAGCGTGATGCTAGGTGTGCCCAATCGCGGTAGTAGGTGATACCGGGGAAGGGGGGAAACATCCGGGAAAGTATTCCTGGTGTTTCGCGTTTTCCGATAGACAGGCCGGAGGGGAAAAGTTGCATGTTTGATATGCTAGGGACGTGTGGCTGACAAGCGGACTGCGTATTCGGATTCGTCTCGTCGTTCTAAGCAACTTTCATGTACAAAGTTTTTCCATCCGAGCTACGGTTTATTTTATATGTTTTTCTAAAGTTTTAATCATTTTTTGAATTTATTTATCTATTTAATTCTAACATTATACAGAATAGTGAAAGCTGACGTCATCATCACGTCAGCATGACGTCAGCAGTCAACAGGACGTTGACTGGGTCAACTGACGTGTGGGGCCGGTCAGTGCCTAGTCAGCAGTACAGTCAGCATTGACTGGGTCAATGTTGACCAGTCAATGGGGCCCATCTGTCAGTGTCACATATTTAAAAAAAAAAGGGGTGTTTAAATTAAGCTAACTAGGGGTGGGCCCCACTGTCATAGAGTCCCCTGCCTAACTAATTAGCTAATTAGTTAATTGGGACAAATTAATTATGTGAATTAACCATCTAATTAATTAATTAATTATTAATATTGTTTTTGTTTCTTAGGGCGTGGGCCCGCGTGGTCAGTGGCCCATGGCCTAAGCGGGTCCTGGGCGAAGCGAGGCGGGCGAACGGGCGTAGCCACGGGCGTCCGATGGGGTGAGCCCGGGCGCTGGCGGTGGCGATGCGCCGGCATGGCGAGCGGCCATGGCCGGCGCGGGAGGGGGGTGGCGGCGCGGTTAGAGCCGGCGAGGTCCTAGCGGAGCGGCCCGGCATGGCGCCGGCGCGGCCGAGCGCAGCGGCGGCGGAGCAGCGCCGCAACAACAGCAGAAGGCAGGGGAGGAGCGACGCGGGGGAGGAGCAGCGAGTGCGCAGGGGCGGCTGGAGCGGGCGGCGGCAGGGGCACGGCGGGAAGTTGGCCAGCCGGCGATGTGAGCGAGGCAGGAGGGGACGGGCACGGGTGGATGTCGAGGCGCGGGCAGCTGCTGCGCTAGCAGCGTCCAGCGACGGCGCAGTTAGCAGAAGTATCGGGCAGAGCAACGAGGGCAGCAGTCGGGGTGCGGCAGGGGAGGACCGGGGTGGGGCCCATGCATGAGGGTGCACGGCCGTGCGTGGCCGTGCCCGGGCACTGTAGTGACGAGCAGAGGGAGGGATGGGGGAAGACGGGCGGTGCTCACGTTCGTCGTGAGAAGGGGGGCGGCGAGGCTCGATGGAGCCTTTGGGGAGGAGGACGGGGACGACCGGCGCTGGGGAGGAGGCGACGACGTAGAGGACGGCGGGGAGGCAGTCCGGCGATGGCGTCCAACGAGGCAGTGGTGACGGTTCCTCGGTGCGAGCACGCCGGCGAGGTGGGGCTCTGGCGCGGCGAGGGGTCGGGCGCGGGGTGCCTGGCGATGCTTGGGAACGAGAGCGGGTGGGGGGTCTCGGTCAGGAGGAGTGGAGGGGTCGTGCGGGAGTAGTGGGGGGGGTTCGTGCGGGGCGACGGGGATGATCCCGATCCAGATCTGGATCGATGGGGAAAAGTGGGGGGTGGTTGCCCTAGGGTTCGATCAGGGTGGGGGATAAGGCAGGGCAGCCTGGGCCAGGTGGACTGGCCTGACGGGGAGTGGCCAGCTGGGCCAAGGCCCATCGGGGAGGGAAGGGTCTTCTCCTTTTCTTTTGTTTTTGTTTTTTTATAATTTACTTTTGTGTTTCCTTTTAGTTAGCAAATAGTTTTATAAAATATAACCCCTACTCCTACATTAGCATAATAACGTATGCCACTACCTCAACAAGCTTGGTGACCAAATGAACTAATTTAATATTTCTTTAGTATTTAAAAGCATTTAAATAATTAATTTGTCGTTGTTTTATCTACTATTGTGCATTTAAATATTTTATTTAGATATGGGTCCTTCACCATAATTGCTTATGATTTATTTTACACCTCCCAAACATTTTAGTTTTAACATTTGAAAACCTTTGTTGTGTGCCTGATTTTTAAATTTTGAATTTGAACCGATTTTGCATCAACGTGAGATTAGCAACAGTAACGGAGGTAACGTGGCACCATTACCCGGGCGTCACATTAGGGTTGTCTGGCGAAAGTCAATATACCAATTCCCAAGAAGCGCAAGCTTGGACCAAAAACCGTGGATTGTGTTCTTCTAGGCTATGCTTTTCATAGCATTGGCTATAGATTTTTTATAATTAAATCAGATGTATCCGGCATGCATGTTGGTACGATTATGGAGTCGAATGATACAACTTTCTTTGAGGACATATTTCCTATGAAGGATATGTCGAGTTCATCAAATCAGGAGATACCTAATCCATCTAGTGAGGAAATCGCTGTAATTCCTGAACCCACCATTGCGATGGAACACGTTGAGAATCCTGTTGAGGGTGACAATGGAACTCCTATGAGGAGAAAGAGACAGAGGACTGCAAAGTCTTTTGGTGATGATTTCATTGTGTACCTTGTGGATGACACACCCAGGACTATTTTAGAAGCCTATGCATCTCCTGATGCTGACTACTGGAAGGAAGCTATTCGTAGCGAGATGGATTCCATCTTAGCTAATGATACCTGGGAGATCACTGACCGTCCTTACGGGTGCAAACATGTAGGATGTAAGTGAGTGTTCAAGAAGAAGCTTAGACCTGATGGTACGATTGAAAAGTACAAGGCACGGCTTGTGGCCAATGGTTATACCCAGAAAGAAGGTGAAGACTTCTTTGATACTTACTCACCCATGGCTAGACTGACCACGGTTCGGGTGCTACTATCACTGGCTGCCTCACATGGTCTTCTCGTTCATCAAATGGACGTTAAGACAACTTTCCTCAATGGAGAGTTGAAGGAGGAAATTTACATGGATCAGCCAGATGGTTTTATAGTACCTGGTCAGGAAGGAAAGATGTGCAAGTTATTAAAGTCTTTATATGGCCTTAAACAAGCTTCTAAGGAGTGGCATGAGAAGTTCGAAAGAACATTAACTGCTGTCGGCTTTGTAGTAAACGATGGTGACAAGTGCGTGTACTATCGCTATGGTCGGGGTGAAGGAGTCATTCTTTGTTTGTATGTCGATGACATACTGATCTTTGGAACCAAACTTGATTTAATCAAGGAGGTTAAGGATTTCTTATCTCGCTGTTTTGAGATGAAGGATCTAGGAGTAGCTGATGTTATCTTAAACATCAAGCTGTTGACAGATGAGAATGGTGGGATCACACTGCTTCAGTCTCACTATGTGGAAAAGGTCTTGAGTCGTTTTGGGTATAGCGACTGCACGCCTTATCCAACTCCATATGATGCTAGTGTGTTGCTTCGAAAGAACCGACGGATTGCTAGAGATCAACTGAGGTATTCTCAAATTATTGGCTCGCTTATGTATTTGGCGAGTGCCACGAGGCCTGACATCTCTTTTGCTTTGAGCAAGCTGAGTCGGTTTGTGTCAAAACCGGGAGATGATCATTGGCATGCGCTTGAGAGAGTTATGCGCTATTTGAAAGGCACTGCGAGCCAATCTTCCCCACCAACAAAGAAGGAGACATAATCACATGAGTATGGGCACTCCCCATGGCAACTGCCAAGCTTGGGGGAGGTGCCCCGGTATCGTATCACAATCACAACTCCTATCTTTACCTTTTTCTTAGTTCGATCCTATTAGTAGTATCTTGATTTAGTGGAATAAAGTTTATGGCATGATCTAGTTTTGAGTTTTGCTTTATGATCTCTCTTTGTAATCGAGTCCGTGAGCTATATATAATAAAGATTAGTGTTGAGTCAAGGGCTTGATTATTTTGCCATGATCTTGGGTGAATACAAGAAAAGAAGAAAAAGAATAAAAAAGGAGGGAAACAAAAAGTTCATATTGATCTTATTGAGAGTAATGACTTCACATAGAAAGAGTATGATGATTAAAAGTTGTTGGGAGTTGGCAGATATAGCTTTGGTCATCGTTGCAATTAAAAGGAAGTAATAAGGAAAGAGAGGTTTCACATATAGATATATTATCATTGATATCTTTTATGATTGGAAGCACTCATTAAAATATGACGTGCTAAAGAGTTGATGTTGGACAAGGAAGACAACGTAATGAGTTATGTCTTTCTTATATCTGAGATAAAGTATGTTGTCATGGATCCTCTAACTTGTTGAGCTTGCCTCACTCCCTCATGCTAGCCAAATTCTCAGCACTAAGTAGAGATACTACTTGTGCTTCCAAACACCCTTAAACTAGTTTTGCCATGAGAGTCCACCATATCTACCTATGGATTGAGTAAGATCCTTCAAGTAAGTTGTCATCGGTGCATGGCAATAAAAATTGCTCTAAATATGTATGATTGATTGGTGTGGGAGAAATAAGCTTTATACGATCTTGTGATGTGAAAGTAATAAAAGCGACGGACTGCATAATAAAGGTTCATATCACAAGGGGCAATATAAAGTGACGTTCTTTCGCATTGAGATTTTATGCATCCAACCATAAAAGCGCATGGCAACCTCTGCTTCCCTCTGCGAAGGGCCTATCCTTTATTATTATCTTCTACCTTATGCATGGTGATCTTCACCCTTTCTTTTTCATTTTATCCTTTGGCAAGCTCAACATGTTGGAAAGAACATGATATATATATATATATATATATATATATATATATATATATATATATATATATATATATATATATATATATATATCTAATTGGATGTAGGGGAGCATGAACCAGTATTGTTGACATTACCCTTGAGGTAAAAGGTTGTGGGGCAAAACTATAAGCCCCTATCTTTCTCTGTGTCCGATTAAAACTACGTAACCACAAGTATCGCGTGAGTGTTAGCAATTATGAAGGACTAGATGATAGTTGAGTATGTGGGCTTGCTCCTAAGGTCTGACATAGACTCTTTTCGATGTTATGATAAATTGCAATTGCTTCAATGACTGAGATTATAGTTTGTTGGAGCCCAATAAGGTTTATGATTCATACTTTTGTATTGTGAATAGACCATCGCTTGAACATAAGTAATCATATGACAAAATCTATATATGTTGCTGTTATGAGAATAATCATGATGCCTTCATGTCCGTATTTTATTTTTATCGACGCCTCTACTTCTAAACATGAGGACATATTTATTGTTATCGGCTTTTTGCTTGAGCACAAGCGAGGTCTAAGCTTGGGGGAGTTGATACATCCATTTTGCATCATGCTTTTATATCGATATTTATTGCATTATGGGCTGTTATTTCACAATATGTCACAATACTTATGGCTATTCTCTCTTATTTTACAAGGTTTACATAAGGAGGGAGAATGCCGGCAGCTGGAATTCTGGGCTGGAAAAGGAGCAAATATTAGAGACCTATTCTGCGCAACTCCAAAAGTCCTGAAACTCCACGGAATATCTTAAAATAAATAAAGAAAAATCCTCGCCAAAGATGAAGTCTAGGGGGCCCACACCCTGCTCACGAGGGTGGGGGCATGCCCCCTTACTAGGGCGCGCCCCCTACCTCGTGGGCCCCCTGGTGGGTCTCCGACGTCCATCTTCTGCTATATGAAGTCTTTCGATGAGAAAAAATAGGAAGCAACCTTTTGGGACGAGACTCCGCCGCCACGAGGCGGAACCGAGGCGGAACCAATCTAGAGCTCCGGCAGAGCTGTTCTGCCGGGGAAACTTCCCTACGAGAGGGGGAAATCATCACCATCGTCATCACCAACGCTCCTCTCATCGGGAGAGGGAAATCTCCATCAACATCTTCAACAGCACCATCTCATCTCCAAACCCTAGTTCATCTCTTGTATCCAAATCTTGTCTCAAAGTCCGGGATTGGTTCTAGTAGGTTGCTAGTAGTGTTGATTACTCCTTGTAGTTGATGCTAGTTGGTTTATTTGGTGGAAGATCATATGTTCAGATCCTATATGCATATTATTACCCCTCTGATTATGAACATGATTATGCTTTGTGAGTAGTTACGTTAGTTCCTGGGGACATGGGAGAAGTCTTGCTATTAGTAGTCATGTGAATTTGGTATTCGTTTGATATTTTGATAAGATGTATGTTGTCTAGCCTCTAGTGGTGTTATGTGAACGTCGACTACATAACACTTCACCATTATTTGGGCCTAGAGGAAGGCATTGGGATGTAATAAGTAGATGATGGGTTGCTAGAGTGACAGAAGCTTAAACCGTTGTTTATGTGTTGCTTCGTAAGGGGCTGATTTGGATCCATATGTTTCATTCTATGGTTAGGTTTACCTTAATACTTTTGTTGTAGTTGCGGATGCTTGCAATAGAGGTTAATCATAAGTGGGATGCTTCTTCAAGTAAGAACAGCACCCAAGCACCGGTCCACCCACATATCAAATTATCAAAGTACCGAACGCGAATCATATGAACGTGATGAAAACTAGCTTGACGATATTCCCATGTGTCCTCGGGAGAGCTTTTCCTATTATAAGAGTTTGTTCCGGCTTGTCCTTTGCTACAAAAAGGATTGGGCCACCTTGCTGCACTTTATTTACTTTTGTTACTTGTTGCTCGTTACAATTTATCTTGTCACAAAACTATCTGTTATCATTTATTTTAGTACTTGCAGAGAATACCTTGCTAAAAACCGCTTATCATTTCCTTCTGCTCCTCGTTGGGTTTGACACTCTTACTTATCGAAAGGACTACGATAGATCCCCTATACTTGTGGGTCATCACATACTGTCGTGGATTTGTCACGGCAGATGTCCTAGCGAAAGGACTTAGTCGTGGAGCCATCGCAACGGGTTAACTGGAAGGGGTTAAAACGGACGCAAGGACACGGTGTTATACTAGTTCGGCCCCTTCGATGAAGGTAAAAGCCTACGTCTAGTTGTGATGGGATTGATGTGTTTCGAGGGCTAGGGAGCGATAAGCTTCGCCTAAACCTCGAGTTGTTGTTCTCTGTCCTTAAACCGCCGTCGGGTCGTCCCCTTATATACACGGGTGACGCCCGTCGGTCTACAAAGTCCCAACCTCCGGTTCATAAACGTGCCCGGGTTGGTCTCTCTATTCCTAACTTACAATGCAAGTTTACCTCAGGCCGGTTTACGGCCATAAACCTTTAAAAAGATTATAGGCCTTGGGCCCTTCTATTTCTCCTTGGGCTTTAACATCTTGGGTCCATTGACGGAGCTAACCCGGGCCCTGTAGGCCGGTTTACCCCAAATAGCAATATCCCCAACATTAGGCCCCAGATTGATTTGAACAGGTTCATGTCAATCCTTAATCAGAATTTCTGTCTTCAAATGTCTTCCAGTAACTGTTAAACCGCCGTTTCGTCGTCTCCTCTTGCTGCGGTAAACCGATATGACGTCAGCGCAAAGTTACCGTCTCTTTTTGCTAATCCGCAATAATCAAGGCGACGGCTGGGCTCCCGAAATAACCGGCTCCTGGATTCGCGCTCCTGGCACGCGCGCCGCGCCTTATAAATAGGACTTGAAGGCCATCTTCCTTTCCTCCCTTTCTTCCCCTTCTTCGTCTTCCTCGCGACTCAGGCTTCGGAGCTCCGCCGCCGCCGTCAGCTACTGCATCAACTCAGGCCGCTGCATCAACCTGACCGGACCAGAGTACCGCGGCGACCCTCCGCATCCGTTTGGATCCCGGTAAGGCTCCTGTTCTTCTTGCTTTAGATCTGTTCTAGGGTTCGTCATCCTGCCACTGTTCCTTGTTCATCTCCATAGCAAGCTTTTGTGAATAGATGATGATACTTATATTGTGATTTGTAGTCACTCTTAGTATTCGCCATAAATCTGTACTCATCTCCTTAGATCCCACTCATTTCCCTGCTTGTCGAACTTATGTTGTTCTGCTGCGAGCCAAACCTCATATTTTTACTTCTTTTTTTGCCCTAGCTGCAGATCCATTGTTTTGAAAGAATCCGTACGGGATCTGTTTCTGCTTTCATATTCACAATTGTTAGATCTGGTCGGTTTAACTTTTAGCAGAGCGAACAACCCAAACTATATATCCATTAGTCCCCTTGATGAACCGCCAGATGATATCATTGTAGATAACTCCGTTCTATATAAGAGCATCTTCGGTTTACAATCACACCTGTTCTCAAACCGGAATACCTTTGTCTTGTAGATTTCCTCATGGCAAAACAGGTATACGAATGCAACTGGGTTCCCTCTCGCATCACCGAGACCCAATTAAACAACTTAGTTCTGACTGGCGCCTTGAGTAGCAAAAATGCCATCCATTGGAGGGTTCCAGGGAATGAATGTCCTCCTACCCCACAGGAAGGAGAAGTTGTTGTGTTTGCGGATCACCTGGCCCGGGGCTTTAATCCACCCGGTTCAAAATTTTACCGGGACGTCCTGGCTAACTTTAAGTTGCGCCCACAAGATGTTGGTCCAAACTCAGTCACGAATATCTGCCATTTTCAAGTGCTTTGTGAGGTGTACTTCCAGGAGGAACCTACTGTAGAGTTGTTCCGAGACTGTTTTCATTTGAACCGACGTACTGAATTCACCGACGGCCCTAATATGGAACTGGGTGGTATGGCGATTCAAAAGAGGAAAGAAGTGACTTATCCTCACGCCAAGCTACATAGTCATCCGCAAGAATGGAATCACACTTGGTTTTATTGCAAGGATACTTCCCCTGCTGAAGAAAATCCTCTACCTGGCTTCCGTCCAGAGAGACTTAGTAATACACACCCCTTCCCCCCAAGGCTAACCGCCAAAGAGAGGAGCAAGTATGCCCCTCAACTGTCCAAGCTCAAAGCCTTCATGGCTAACGGTTTAACAGGAGTAGATCTTGCCTGTTGCTGGATTTCATGGAGCATCCTGCCCCTTAGTATCCGCCCCGATTTAATGTGCCAATACACGGGCCGGGTTAATGATCCTTTGAGGCACTGCAACATTCAGCTGACGAAAGACGAAGTTACTGAAGCTGTGAAAAAGATGCTGAATGAACCGGAATATGTTTGCGCCCGAACCGGCCTGCTTCCCTTTTGTGCTACAAATAAACCACCTGCTGTAAGCATCTCACCTCTGTTTGTTATAAAATTTATGATCTCCTTATATGTACACTGTTAACTCCAGTCCTTTCTGAAACAGGGAGATGATCCGTTTTGGAGCAAGAAGCTTCAAGAGCCGACAGAAAAGGTAACCCGACCCAAAACAAGGGTGAAGAAGCCCGCTCAGAAGAAAAGGAACACCGCTTCCTCTACCCCGGATTTAGATGAGGATGATGTGGGTAATCCGGACCTTGAGGTAGACCTCGATTCAGTTGGCTTACTTTTTATACGTCTTATTGATGATGATATTTGTCAGGACGACGCTGAAGCGAGTAATGCTGAAGGCCCAGAGGTAACTATTCTTTCTTCTGATACAGTTCCTTTGCCTTTGAAAAAACTTCGCCAAGCAAACCGGAAAGTTAAATTTTCTCATCCTCTTGCTTACTTGGATCCCAAATTTCTTGTGAAGACCCAGCAACATGAAGCTCGTCGCACCACCCGGCATAGTGGCCAGGTAGTTACCTCCGCCGTTTACCGAACAGCCCGGTTCGGAAACGCCGCTCAGAGGTATCCGATTTATGCGCTAGCTTTCCTCCTAAAACAGGTTTAATTCGTCAGCCTCTTAATCCATCTGACTCCGATTATCAGGTCACTTCGCATTCATCTTCTGGTGAATCTTCAGCCACTCAACTGCCACCGCTAAAGACAGTTATTGGGTAAGTTGGACCGATCACAACATATTTCCATATGGGTTTCTTAATCCATCTTACACCGTTCTTTCAATCTTTGGGTCTTTCCCAGGGCTGAACCTAGACCGAGCAAGAAGGCTCGTTTGGATAATCCGGCCAAAGGAACTGCCGCTCCTGAACCGGAGAGAACTCCTGGTGCTGATGCTCTAGTTCGTGAAGACATTCAGAATTATCTACCTCCACAAGATGACGCCTATGCTGAAGAAAGGCCTACCAATCCTGCCAGCCGTACCGATCAGCCTGCCAGTCCTGTTCGGGTTGAGGAATCCATCCACCCTTCTGGAACTGTTGATAAACCGACAGTGCCAATGCAGAGCAGCGATTCCAAAGATGATGATGTTGTGATTACCGGCATTGGTCGCTCTGAACCGGGGAACTCTGCTACTTTAGCCAAGCATACTGCCAAGGAAGAAATCTCGGCTATAAAGGGCAAATGGGACGTTGATTCCTCAACGTACACCGCTTTAAGCGCCCAAGATCTTTATTCTGGGTACCTGAACCGACTGTACACCAGTCGCGATTATGAAGCTGGCATGATCAGGATGATGAAAGAAAAATTTGAGGTAACTCTCTTGTGCTTCATTCTTTTCCAATCCGAGATAGTAATCCGAATCATGCTGCCTTGACAAGTAAGGTCCGGTTTAAAAACCTAGGGCTTCAACATAGGTCGTAACCAGAAAACATCATCAAATAACCATTAGCCCCCAAGTGCCAAGTTTAAATACTTGTATTAATCCTGGGACTTTTGTAATGTAAAACATGCGTTAAGATCAAGTACGCATTAGCCCCCAAGTATCGAGCACATAACTTGCTTGTGTGGTTGATACTTCCAAACCGTGCAATATTTTCTGAACACTGCTGATGACCTGCTGAGGGGGATCTGAAGACCAAAGAGAAACAAGTCTCGGACCTTCAGGAAATCCTAAAAACCCAGCAGGCTGAAACTGCCAAAGCGAAGGAAGAATTGACCAATGCCTTAACCGTTATGGAACAGCTGAAAGAAACCCGCAAAAAGGAACAAGCTGATTGGGCTACTGAAAAAGCTCTTTTGATTAAAAGGGCTGAAAATGCCGAAGCTGCTCTCAAACCGGTGGTTGATGAATTATCCACCGTAAAGCAACAAATACACTCCATGACCTCTGTCGTCTTTGGTAAATTTCTTTTGATGCCCTTCCTCCAATTTGCACTTTGTCTGCTATATCCTATGTCCGGTTTGTAATCCATCTTGAAGCACTGCAGGCACACGTATTGGACACTTGGGTTCTGATGTGCGGATGAAACTCAAAGCTGCTTATACTTTGATTGAACAGTTGTATACCGGAGCACAGAGAGCTATCACCACTGCATCGCATAACAACCCCGCACCATCTCTGATTCAAGACACGTTAAAAAGGTTATCCATGCTTCCTGCCCGGATTGAAGAGTTAAAAAGATCAGCTGCTCGAACCGGAGCCATCACTGCCTTGATCCGGGCCAAAGCGTGGGTACCAGACTTTGATCCTGTCGAAGCGGCACAAGGATATCCCAGCTTGAAAGAAGATGGTTCAGACTTCGGTGAAAATGACTTGAGGGCGATAAACCGGGCGGTGCGCCCCCTAGCTTGTCAATTGGCTGAAGAAGTAGATCTGACACATTATCAGGCCCAATATGATAACCAGAACAAGCGAGTAGCTGCCCCGATCCCTGAAGCAGAAAACCTTATTCCTCCAATCCGTAAGCATACCTACGCCCCTGACATTGAACCGTCTTTGCTGATTCATGAAGAAGCTGTCTTTCAAGCGTTAATGGGAATCGACTGGACCACTGCTGATTTCCAGCCGATGGGTAGCCATGAGAAGGCTGAAGCGGCGCAAGATGATCCACAACCTTCGAACCGAGGCGGCGAACAGGCGTAATCAAAGCTCCGGTTCACCTTAATTGGTGACGTTAATCCGTCAAAAACAATATATTCAGGCACTACGCTGCCTTGTAATAAGATAGTTAATACCTCTGTGTTTGAATGCACCTTTGTGCACGGGTACTGATGCCCTTGCCATTGACTTTTTCCAACTTGTGTTTCCTGTCTTTACTGGGTACAAAGGACGGTCTTTCAACCATACGAACCGTGCTGCGCCTTTGCCAAACCGGGCAACTTGCCTCCGGGTTAAAAAACGGACCAGGCTGTGTCAGCTGAATCGGTTTAAAAGTATTTGTCGTTCCGAAGAACAAAAACACCACAAGAAGGAAGATAACAAAAAACCAAATACGAGAGGAAACGCAATAGTAAAATGCATGCAAATGGTGGTTGCTATGAACCGTTCAGAAGGCGTTACCATCGTCAAGACAAAAAAAACCAAGCCCCCAAGAGGTGTAGCTACGGTTTAAGTCGACTAGGTTCCTAACTGAATCGTGGAAAATATGCCGGTCAAATGGCATTGCATTGGTTCGGATTCGACCAAGCCCCCAAGTGACTCAGTGGCCTAGGGCCGATCAAGTGGCATTGCGTTGGTTCGGACACGACCAAGCCCCCAAATGACTTATTGGCTGTTTAAAAGCCGATCAGAAGGCATTACCATCATCAAGACATGACCGAGCTCCCATAAGGTGTAACTACGGTTCAAGTCGATTAGGTCCCCAACTGACTTAGTGGCAAATGTGCCAGCCAGAAGGCATTACCGTCGTCAAGACATGACCAAGCTCCCCGGAGGTGTAGCTACGGTTCAGGTCGACTAGGTCCCCAACTGACTTTGTTGATCTCCTGTGAAGCGATCTCAAGGGGTAAACCGGAGGTTGCCCTAAAGCGAATCAACTCCGTGTAACCACGCATGATGTGAAGAAAAACAGAGACCCCGCTTTACTCGAGGCTCCGGTTTATTATATTGATCATAATATATACATGGTCATGATATGTACATAAACAGAGCCCAAGGCTCATGTATAATAAGGTCGAAGATGAGCTATGTTCCACGGCCTGTTGGTCTCCTTCTCTGATGTGCGTGAATCTTTGCGCTCTCGAATATCAATCAGGTAGTATGACCCGTTATTCAGATTCTTGCTGACCACAAAAGGTCCTTCCCAAGGCGGGGATAATTTATGCATATCAGACTGATCCTGGATGAGCCGGAGCACCAAATCCCCCTCCTGGAAGGTTCTGGTTCTAACCCGACGGCTGTGGTAACGGCGAAGATCTTGCTGGTAAATCGCTGAACGGGCAGCTGCTAAGTCACGTTCCTCATCCAACAAGTCAAGAGCGTTCTGCCGTGCCTGCTCATTGTCCGCTTCAATATAAGCTGCCACACGAGGTGAATCATGTCGTATATCACTTGGGAGAACCGCCTCTGCTCCATAGACCATGAAAAACGGCGTAAACCCCGTGGATCTGTTAGGTGTGGTGTTGATGCTCCATAATACAGACGGTAGCTCCTCAACCCAACAACCCGGCGTCCTTTGCAAAGGGACCAAAAGACGGGGTTTGATACCTCTCAAGATCTCTTGATTCGCTCGTTCTGCTTGACCATTAGATTGTGGGTGAGCTACCGAAGAAACATCAAGCCGTATATGCTCACGTGCGCAGAACTCTTTCATGGCACCTTTGGATAGATTGGTACCATTATCTGTGATGATGCTGTGTGGAAAGCCAAACCAGAAGATCACCTTCTTTATAAACCGAACCGCCGTGGCCGCATCACATTTACTGACAGGTTCTGCCTCCACCCACTTTGTAAATTTGTCAACCGCCACCAATAGGTGGGTCTTCTTATCTTTGGAACGTTTAAAAGGCAAAACCATATCGAGCCCCCAAGTCGCAAACGGCCAAGTAATTGGAATCATCCTCAATTCTTGAGCCGGTATGTGCGCTCGTCTGGAAAATTTCTGGCAACCATCACATAACCTGACGAGGTCTTCTGCATCAGCATGAGCAGTTAACCAGTAAAAACCGTGGCGAAACGCTTTAGCCACCAATGATTTTGAACCGGCGTGGTGGCCGCAATCCCCTTCATGTATTTCACGTAATATCTCGCACCCCTCCTCAGGGGATACGCACCGTTGCAGTGCTCCTGACACGCTGCGATGATGTAGCTCCCCTTTGAGAATGGTCATAGACTTGGACCGCCGTACTATCTGCCGAGCCAAGGTTTCGTCTTCTGGCAACTCACCCCGTTTCATATATGCCAGATAAGGAAGCGTCCAATCTGGGGTGACGTGAAGAGCCGCCACTAATTGAGCCTCCGGATCGGGAATAGCCAACTCCAGCTCACCGGGTAGCTGTACCGATGGGTGATACAATACATCCATGAAAACATTGGGTGGGACCGGTTTACGCTGAGAGCCCAAGCGGCTTAAAGCGTCCGCTGCCTCATTCTTTCTGCGGTCCACATGGTCCACTTGATAGCCTTTGA
The DNA here is from genome assembly GCA_032464435.1 of Aegilops umbellulata. Classification (NCBI taxonomy): domain Eukaryota; kingdom Viridiplantae; phylum Streptophyta; class Magnoliopsida; order Poales; family Poaceae; genus Aegilops; species Aegilops umbellulata. The sequence continues at coordinate 13,869,757 of CP136057.1, forward strand.
AATGCCCAGCCACCATATCTACTTCACGACGGTATGCAGCCATGAGCGGGTCCTTAGAATCCCAGGTGCCAGATACCTGCTGAGCCACTAGATCCGAATCACCAAGGCACCTAACTCGGCTCAGATTCATCTCTTGAGCCATCCGAAGACCATGAAGCAAAGCTTCATACTCAGCCGCATTGTTTGTACAGGGGAACATTAAACGGAGGACATAACAAAACTTATCTCCTCGTGGGGAAGTTAAAACGACTCCAGCCCCCGAGCCTTCCAATTGTCTGGATCCGTCAAAATGAATAGTCCAATACGTGTTATCTGGCTTCTCCTCAGGTGCTTGTAACTCTGTCCAATCGTTTATGAAGTCGACAAGTGCTTGTGACTTTATGGCCGTCCGGGGTACGTATCTTAAACCGTGCGGCCCAAGCTCGATAGCCCACTTGGCAATCCGACCGGTCGCCTCCCGGTTCTGTATGATGTCACCCAAAGGAGCAGAACTGACCACCGTGATGGGGTGTCCTTGAAAATATTGCCTCAGCTTCCGGCTTGCCATAAAAACACCATATACCAGCTTCTGCCAATGCGGATACCTTTGCTTGGACTCGATAAGCACTTCGCTGATATAGTAAACCGGTCGCTGAACCGGATGCTCCTTCCCAGCCTCCTTGCGTTCTACCACAATCGCCACACTGACCGCTCTGGCGTTCGCAGCAACATATAACAGGAGTGGCTCTTTATCTACAGGGGCTGCCAACACTGGTGGATTGACTAACTGTCGCTTCAAGTCCTCAAACGCTTTATCAGCCTCCGGACTCCAGACAAATTGATCTGTCTTCTTGAGCATTTGATACAAGGGGATCGCCTTTTCACCGAGGCGGCTGATAAACCGGCTTAACGCAGCAATCTGCCCGGCCACGCGCTGAACATCATTGACGCATTTCGGTTTGGCCAGGGAGGTGATGGCTGTGATCTTTTCCGGATTGGCCTCAATTCCTCTATGGGACACCAAGAATCCCAACAACTTGCCTGCAGGTACACCGAAAACACATTTAGCTGGGTTGAGCATCATTTGGTACACTCTCAAGTTATCGAAGGTTTCCTTCAAATCGTCAACCAGGGTCTCCTTCTTTCGTGACTTGACCACAATGTCATCCACATAGGCATGCACATTACGACCAATCTGTTCGTGGAGGCAATTTTGCACACACCGTTGATATGTAGCCTGCGCACTCTTAAGCCCGAAGGGCATAGAAACATAGCAGAAGGCTCCAAAGGGAGTAACGAACGCCGTCTTCTCCTGGTCCTTAACTGCCATCTTGATCTGATGATAACCCGAATAGGCATCCAAAAAACTCAAACGCTCGCAACTTGCCGTAGCATCAATGATTTGATCAATACGGGGGAGAGCAAAAGGATCCGCTAGACAAGCTTTACTCAAGTCTGTGTAATCCACACACATGCGCCAGGTGCCGTTTTTCTTAAGAACTAGCACCGGATTAGCAAGCCACTCGGGATGAAAAACCTCGATAATAAAACCAGCTGCCAGGAGCCTGGCTACTTCCTCACCAATCGCTTTACGTCTTTCTTCGTTAAACCGGCGTAGGAACTGTTTTACCGGTTTATACTTAGGATCCACATTAAGGGTGTGCTCAGCGAGTCGCCTCGGTACACCAGGCATGTCAGACGGCTTCCATGCAAAGATGTCCCGATTCTCACGGATGAACTCGATGAGCGCGTTTTCCTATTTTGGATCCAAGTTTGCACTGATGCTGAACTGCTTGGACGAATCGCCAGGTACGAAGTCAACAAGCTTATTTTTGGCAGCTGATTTGAACTTCAAGGTCGGATCGTGGTCCGTAGTTGGCTTCTTTAATGAGGTCATGTCCTCCGGATCAACATTGTCTTTGTACTGCTTTAGCTCCTCCGTAGCACAAACCGATTCTGCATGAGTCGCATCTCCTTCCTCGCATTCCAAAGCGATTCGACGGCTCCCATGAACCGTTATAGTGCCCTTGTAACCCGGCATCTTAAGTTGCAGATATACATAGCAGGGCCGCGCCATGAATTTTGCATAGGCTGGCCGTCCAAACAAAGCGTGGTACGGACTTTGGATTTTAACCACTTCGAATGTCAGCGTCTCTGATCTGGAATCGTGACTATCGCCAAAGACCACTTCAAGGGCTATCTTACCAACCGGATATGCAGACTTGCCAGGCACCACCCCGTGGAACACGGTATTGGTCGGTTTGAGATCCTTATCTACCAGTCCCATGCGACGGAAGGTATCATAATACAAGATGTTAATGCTGCTCCCTCCGTCCATGAGCACCTTGGTGAGCTTATAACCTCCCACCTGAGGCGCCAACACCAACGCTAACTGACCCGGATTATAAACCCTGGGAGGGTGATCTTCTCGGCTCCGTATGATTGGTTGTTCCGACCAGCGCAGATAGTAAGGCGTGGCCGGTTCAACCACCGGAGCAGAATTACCCTAGATACTTGGTAGATGAGAAGGCTGTCGGTAGAAGTATATTGGATATACATTATGTGAATGTGTACTTTACTAGTACTCCTAGTAGCATCAGGGTATTAGATACCGGTTCGGTTGCTAAGTGTTAGTAACTCGAAATAAAAGCTACGGAATAAACGGAGACTAGCTAAAGGTGAGCTGACGAGATGTGTTGGAAATGTTTCAAAGGTTGATGTGATCAAGCATCACACGCTCCCTCTACCATCGAGATTGGTGTTAAACCTAAATAATTGTTATTTGGTGTTTGCGTTGAGCATAGACGTGATTGGATTATGTCTATCGCAATACAGTTATTCATTTAAGGAGAATAATGGTTACTCTATTTATTTGAATAATACCTTCAATGGTCTTGCACCTAAAATGAATGGTTTATTGAATCTCGATCATAGTGATACACATGTTCATGCCAAAAGATATAAGATAGTAATGATAGTACCACCTGCTTGTGGCACTGCCATGTAAGTCATATTGGTATAAAACGCATGAAGAAGCTCCATGTTGATGGATCATTGAACTTGTTGGGGAACGTAGCAGAAATTCAAAATTTTCCTACGTGTCACCAAGATCTATCTATGGAGAGACCAGCAACGAGGGGAAGGAGAGTGCATCTACATACCCTTGTAGATCGCTAAGCGGAAGCGTTCAAGTGAACGGGGTTGATGGAGTCGTACTCGTCGTGATTCAAATCACCGATGACCAAGTGCCGAACGGACGGCACCTCCGCGTTCAACACACGTACAGCCCGGTGACGTCTCCCAAGCCTTGATCCAGCAAGGAGAGAGGGAGAGGTTGAGGAAGACTCCATCCAGCAGCAGCACAACGGCATGGTGATGATGGAGGAGCGTGGCAATCCAGCAGGGCTTCGCCAAGCACCGCAAGAGAGGAGGAAGAAGAGACGCAGGGCTGCACCAACGAGAGATAGAATCGCGTATTGTGGGCAGCCCCCTAGGCCTCATATATATAGGGGAAGGGGAGGGCTGCGCCCCCTCTAGGGTTTCCCACCCCTAGGGGGGGCGGCAGCCCTAGATGGCCAAGGGGGAGGCGGCCAAGAAGGGGGGAGAAGGGGAGGCGCAGCTAGATGGGCCATAAGGCCCATCTGCTCTAGGGTTTGCCCCCCCTTCCCACTCCCTTGCGCCTTGAGCCCCTGTGGGGGGGCGCACCAGCCCACCTGGGGCTGGTTCCCTCCCTCACTTAGCCCACGCAAGCCTCCGGGGCTTGTGGCCCCACTTGGTGGACCCCGGACCCCTCCGGTGGTCCCGGTACGTTACCGATAAAACCCGAAACTCTTTCGGTGACCAAAATAGGACTTCCCATATATAAATCTTTACCTCCGGACCATTCCGGAACTCCTCGTGACGTCCGGGATCTCATCCGGGACTCCGAACAACATTCGGTAACCACATACAAGCTTCCTTTACAACCCTAGCGTCATCGAACCTTAAGTGTGTAGACCCTACGGGTTCGGGAGACATGCAGACATGACCGAGATGTTCTCCGGTCAATAACCAACAGCGGGATTTGGATACCCATGTTGGCTCCCACATGTTCCACGATGATCTCATCGGATGAACCACGATGTCAAGGACTTAATCAATCCCGTATATAATTCCCTTTGTCTATCGGTACGATACTTGCCCGAGATTCGATCGTCGGTATCCCGATACCTTGTTCAATCTCGTTACCGGCAAGTCTCTTTTACTCGTTCCGTAGTACATCATCCCGTGATCAACTCCTTGATCACATTGTGCACATTATGATGATGTCCTACCGAGTGGGCCCAGAGATACCTCTCCGTTTTCACGGAGTGACAAATCCCAGTCTTGATTTGTGCCAACCCAACAGACACTTTCGGAGATACCCGTAGTGCACCTTTATAGTCACCCAGTTACGTTGTGACGTTTGGCACACCCAAAGCACACCTACGGTATCCGGGAGTTGCACAATCTCATGGTCTAAGGAAATGATACTTGACATTATAAAAGCTTTAGCATACGAACTACATGATCTTGTGCTAGGCTTAGGATTGGGTCTTGTCCATCACATCATTCTTCTAATGATGTGATCCCGTTATCAATGACATCCAATGTCCATGGTTAGGAAACCGTAACCATCTATTGATCAACGAGCTAGTCGACTAGAGGCTTACTAGGGACATGGTGTTGTCTATGTATCCACACATGTATCTGAGTTTCCTATCAATACAATTCTAGCATGGATAATAAACGATTATCATGAACAAGGAAATATAATAATAATCAATTTATTATTACCTCTAGGGCATATTTCCAACAGTCTCCCACTTGCACTAGAGTCAATAATCCAATTCCCATCGATATGTGATTGCAATGATTCCAACACCCAAGGTCACATCCCCATGTGACTAACACCCAAAGAGTTTACTAGAGTCAATAATCTAGTTCACATTACTATGTGATTAACACTCAATGAGTTTTTGGTTTGATCATGTTATGCTTGTGAGAGATGTTATAGTCAACGGGTCTGAACCTTTCAGATCCGTGTGTCCTTTACAAATCTCTATGTCATCTCCTAGATGTAGTTACCACGCTCTATTTGGAACTATTCCAAATAACTGTTCTACTATACGAATCCAATTTACTACTTAGTATAATCTGGATCAGTGTCAAAGTTTGCATCGGCGTAACCCTTTACGACGAACTCTTTTCCACCTCCATAATCGAGAAAATTCCTTAGTCCACTAGTTACTAAGAATAACCTTGACCGTTGTCCTGTGATCCATTCCTGGATCACACTTGTACCCCTTGACTGACTCATGGCTTGGCACACTTCAGGTGCGGTACAACATAGCATACTTTAGATCCTATGTCTAAGCATAGGGGACGACCTTCTTCCTTTCTCTCTATTATGCCGTGGTCAGGTCTTGAGTCTTACTCAATACTCACACGTGTAATACAGCCAAGAACTCCTTCTTTGCTGATCTATCTTGAATTCCTTCAAAATCTTGTCACGGTATGTATTCATTTGAAAGTACTATTAAGCGATTTTGATCTATCCTTATAGATCTTGATGCTCAATGTTCAAGTAGCTTAATCCAGGTTTTCCATTGAAAAACATTTTTCAAACAACCCTATATGCCTTCCAGAAATTCTACATCATTTCCGATCAACAATATGTCAACAACATATACTCATCAGAAATTCTATAGTGCTCCCACTCACTTCTTTGGAAATACAAGTTTCTCATAAACTTTGTATAAACCTAAAATCTTTGATCAACTCATCAAAGTGTACATTCCAACTCCGAGATGCTTACTCCAGTCCTCAGGAGGATGCTGGTGCTTTGCATACTTATTAGCATTTTTCAGGATTGACAAAAATCTTCTGGTTGTATCACATACAACCTTTCCTCAAGTAAATCATCGAGGAAACAATGTTTTGACATCCTATCTGCACAATTCATAAATAATGCAGTGATCACTAACATAATTCCAACAGACTCTTAGCATCGCTACGAGTGAGAAAGTCTCATCGTAGTCAACTCCTTGAACTTGTCGGAAAACATATTAATGACAAGTCGAGCTTTCTTAATGGTGACATTTACCATCATTGTCCGTCTTCCTTTTAAAATCCATATGTGCTCAACAGCCTCACGACCATCGAGCCGTTCTGCCAAAGTCTACACTTTGTTTTCATACATGGATCCTTTCTAGGATTTTATGGCCTCGAGCCATTCATTGGAATCCGGGCCCACCATCGCTTCTCCATAGCTCGTAGGTTCATTGTTGTCTATCAACATGACTTCCAAGACAGGATTACGTTCCACTCTGAAGTAGTACGCATCCTTGTCATCCTACGAGGTTTGGGAGTGACTTGATCCGAAGTCTCATGATCACTATCATAAGCTTCCACTTCAATTGGTGTAGGTGCCACAGGAACAATTCATGTGCCTTGCTACACACTAGTTGAAGTGACGGTTCAGTAACCTCATCAAGTCTCCACCATCCTCCCACTCAATTCTTTCGAGAGAAACTTTTCCTCGAGAAAGGATCCGATTCGAGAAACAATCCCTATTGCTTTCGGATCTGAGACAGGAGGTATACCCAACTGTTTTGGGTGTCCTATGAAGATGCAGTTATCCGCTTTGGGTTCGAGCTTATCAGCCTGAAACCTTTTCATATAAGCGTCGTAGCCCCAAACTTTTAAGAAACAACAACTTAGGTTTCTCTAAACCATACGGTGTCGTCTCAACGGATTTGTGTGGTTCCCTATTTAAAGTGAATGTGGTTGTCTCTAATGCCTAACCCATGAACGATAGTGGTAATTCGATAAGAGACATCATGGTACGCACCATATCCAATAGGGTGCAACTATGATGTTCGGACACATCATCACATTATGGTGTTCCAGGCGGTATTAGTTGTGAAACAATTTCCACAGTGCCAAACTCGTAACTCAGATATTCATTTCTATGATCATATCATAGACATTTTATCCTCTTGTCACGAAGATCTTCAACTTCATTCTGAAATTACTCGAACCATTCAATAATTCAGACTTGTGTTTCATCAAGTAAATATACTCAGTATTTACTCAAATCATCTGTGAAGTAAGAGCATAACGATATCCACTGCGTGCCTCGGCACTCATCGGACTACACACATCAATATGTGTTACTTCCAACAAGTTGCTTTCTTGTTCCATTTTACTGAAACCGAAGCTTTCAGTCATCTTGCCCATGTGGTATGATTTGCATACTTCAAGTGATTCAGAATCAAGTGAGTCCGAACGGTCCATCTGCATGGAGTTTCTTCATGCGTATATACCAACAGATATGGTTCACATGTCTCAATCTTTTCAGAAATGAGTGAGTTCAAGATCCATCAGCATGGAGCTTCTTCATGCGTTTTATACCAATATGACTTACATGGCAGTGCCACAAGTAGGTGATACTATCATTACTATCTTATATCTTTTGGCATGAACATGTGTATCACTATGATCGAGATTCAATAAACCATTCATTCTAGGTGCAAGACCATTGAAGGTATTTATTCAAATAAATAAAGTAATCATTATTCTCTTTAAATGAATAACCGTATTGCGATAGACATAGTCCAATCATGTCTATGCTCAACGCAAATACCAAATAACAATTATTCAGGTTTAACACCAATCTCGATGGTAGAGGGAGCGTGCGATGCTTGATCGCATCAACCTTGGAAACATTTCCAACACATCTCGTCAGCTCACCTTTAGCTAGTCTCCGTTTATTCCGTAGCTTTTATTTCGAGTTACTAACACTTAGCAACCGAACCGGTATCCAATACCCTGATGCTACTAGGAGTACTAGTAAAGTACACATTCACATAATGTATATCCAATATACTTCTACCGACAGCCTTCTTATCTACCAAGTATCTAGGGTAATTCTGCTCCGGTGGTTGTTCCCCTCATTACAGAAGCACTCAGTCTCGGGTTTGGGTTTAACCTTGGGTTTCTTCACTAGAGCAGCAGCTGATTTGCCGTTTCATGAAGTATCCCTTCTTGCCCTTGCCCTTATTGAAACTAGTGGTTTCACTAACCATCAACAATTGATGCTCCTTCTTGATTTCTACTTTGCGGTGTCAAACATCGCGAATATTTCAAGGATCATCATATCTATCCCTGATATGTTATAGTTCATCACGAAGCTCTAGCAGCTTGGTGGTAATGACTTTGGAGAAACATCACTATCTTATCTGGAAGATCAACTCCCACTCGATTCAAGTGATTGTTGTACTCAGACAATTTGAGTACAAGCTCAACGATTGAGCTTTTCTCCCTTAGTTTGCAGGCTAAGAAAATCGTCGGAGGTCTTATACCTTTTGACGTGGGCACGAGCCTGAAATCCCAATTTCAACCCTCGAAACATCTCATATGTTCCGCGACATTTCAAAAATGTCTTTGGTGCCTCAATTCTAAACCATTTAACATTACCGAACTATCATGTAGTCATCAACACGTGTATGTCAGATGTTCGCAACATCCACAGACCACGTTCGAGGTCCAGCACACCGAGTGGTGCATTAAGGACACAAGCCTTCTACTGTCCGCATAATTGCTACTATCAACTTTCAACTATATTTTCTCTAGGAACATATCTAAAACAGTAGAACTAAAGCGCGAGCTACGACATAATTTGCAAAATATTTTTGACTATGTTCAGGATAATAAAGTTCATCTTATGAACTCCCACTCAGATAGACATCCCTCTAGTCATCTAAGTGATTACATGATCCGAATCAACTAGGCCGTGTCCGATCATCACGTGAGACGGACTAGTCAACGTCGGTGAACATCTTCATGTTGATCGTATCTTCCATACGACTCATGCTCGACCTTTCGGTCTTCTGTGTTCCGAGGCCATGTCTGTACATGCTAGGCTCGTCAAGTTAACCCTAAGTGTTTTGCATGTGTAAAACTGTCTTACACCCGTTGTATGTGAACGTAAGGATCTATCACACCCGATCATCACGTGGTGCTTCGAAACGACGAACTGTAGCAACGGTGCACAGTTAGGGGAGAACACTTCTTGAAATTGTTGTAAGGGATCATCTTATTTACTACCGTCGTTCTAAGCAAATAAGATGTATAAACATGATAAACATCACATGCAATCAAATAGTGACATGATATGGCCATCATCACTTTGCTCCTTTTGATCTCCATCTTCGAGGCTCCATGATCATCATCGTCACCGGCATGACACCATGATCTCCATCATCATGATCTCCATCATCGTGTCTCCATGAAGTTGTCACGCCAACTATTACTTCTACTCCTATGGCTACCGGTTAGCAATAAAGTAAAGTAATTACATGGCGTTGTTCAATGACTCGCAGGTCATACAATAAATAAAGACAACTCCTATGGCTCCTGCCGGTTGTCATACTCATCGACATGCAAGTCGTGAATCCTATTACAAGAACATGATCAATTTCATACATCACATATCATTCATCACATTCTTCTTGGCCATATCACATCACAAAGCATACCCTGCAAAAACAAGTTAGACGTCCTCTAATTGTTGTTGCATGTTTTACGTGGCTGCTATGGGTTTCTAGCAAGAACGTTTCTTACCTACGCAAAACCACAACGTGATATGCCAATTGCTATTTACCCTTCATAAGGACCCTTTTCATCGAATCCGATCCGACTAAAGTGGGAGAGACAGACACCCGCCAGCCACCTTATGCAACTAGTGCATGTTTGTCGGTGGAACCGGTCTCACGTAAGAGTACGTGTAAGGTTGGTCCAGGCCGCTTCATCCCACAATGCCGCCGAATCAAGATTGACTAGTAACGGTAAGCATATTGAACAAAATCAACGCCCACAACTACTTTGTGTTCTACTCGTGCAAAGAATCTATGCAATAGACCTAGCTCATGATGCCACTGTTGGGGAACGTAGCAGAAATTCAAAATTTTCCTACGTGTCACCAAGATCTATCTATGGAGAGACCAGCAACGAGGGGAAGGAGAGTGCATCTACATACCCTTGTAGATCGCTAAGCGGAAGCGTTCAAGTGAACGGGGTTGATGGAGTCATACTCGTCGTGATTCAAATCACCGATGACCAAGTGCCGAACGGACGGCACCTCCGCGTTCAACACACGTACAGCCCGGTGACGTCTCCCAAGCCTTGATCCAGCAAGGAGAGAGGGAGAGGTTGAGGAAGACTCCATCCAGCAGCAGCACAACGGCATGGTGATGATGGAGGAGCGTGGCAATCCAGCAGGGCTTCGCCAAGCACCGCAAGAGAGGAGGAAGAAGAGACGCAGGGCTGCACCAACGAGAGATAGAATCGCGTATTGTGGGCAGCCCCCTAGGCCTCATATATATAGGGGAAGGGGAGGGCTGCGCCCCCTCTAGGGTTTCCCACCCCTAGGGGGGGCGGCAGCCCTAGATGGCCAAGGGGGAGGCGGCCAAGAAGGGGGGAGAAGGGGAGGCGCAGCTAGATGGGCCATAAGGCCCATCTGCTCTAGGGTTTGCCCCCCTTCCCACTCCCTTGCGCCTTGAGCCCCTGTGGGGGGGGGGCGCACCAGCCCACCTGGGGCTGGTTCCCTCCCTCACTTAGCCCACGCAAGCCTCCGGGGCTTGTGGCCCCACTTGGTGGACCCCCGGACCCCTCCGGTGGTCCCGGTACGTTACCGATAAAACCCGAAACTCTTTCGGTGACCAAAATAGGACTTCCCATATATAAATCTTTACCTCCGGACCATTCCGGAACTCCTCGTGACGTCCGGGATCTCATCCGGGACTCCGAACAACATTCGGTAACCACATACAAGCTTCCTTTACAACCCTAGCGTCATCGAACCTTAAGTGTGTAGACCCTACGGGTTCGGGAGACATGCAGACATGACCGAGATGTTCTCCGGTCAATAACCAACAGCGGGATCTGGATACCCATGTTGGCTCCCACATGTTCCACGATGATCTCATCGGATGAACCACGATGTCAAGGACTTAATCAATCCCGTATATAATTCCCTTTGTCTATCGGTACGATACTTGCCCGAGATTCGATCGTCGGTATCCCGATACCTTGTTCAATCTCGTTACCGGCAAGTCTCTTTTACTCGTTCCGTAGTACATTATCCCGTGATCAACTCCTTGATCACATTGTGCACATTATGATGATGTCCTACCGAGTGGGCCCAGAGATACCTCTCCGTTTTCACGGAGTGACAAATCCCAGTCTTGATTTGTGCCAACCCAACAGACACTTTCGGAGATACCCGTAGTGCACCTTTATAGTCACCCAGTTACGTTGTGACGTTTGGCACACCCAAAGCACACCTACGGTATCCGGGAGTTGCACAATCTCATGGTCTAAGGAAATGATACTTGACATTATAAAAGCTTTAGCATACGAACTACATGATCTTGTGCTAGGCTTAGGATTGGGTCTTGTCCATCACATCATTCTTCTAATGATGTGATCCCGTTATCAATGACATCCAATGTCCATGGTTAGGAAACCGTAACCATCTATTGATCAACGAGCTAGTCGACTAGAGGCTTACTAGGGACATGGTGTTGTCTATGTATCCACACATGTATCTGAGTTTCCTATCAATACAATTCTAGCATGGATAATAAACGATTATCATGAACAAGGAAATATAATAATAATCAATTTATTATTGCCTCTAGGGCATATTTCCAACAGAACTCGCTCATTTCTGAAAAGATTGAGACATGTGAACCATGTCTGTTGGTATATACGCATGAAGAAACTCCATGCAGATGGACCATTCGGACTCACTTGATTCTGAATCACTTGAGATATGCAAATCATACCACATGGGCAAGATGACTGAAAGCTTCGGTTTCAGTAAAATGGAACAAGAAAGCAACTTGTTGGAAGTAACACATTTTGATGTGTGTAGTCCAATGAGTACTGAGGCACGCAGTGGATATCGTTATGCTCTTACTTCACAGATGATTTGAGTAGATACTGAGCATATTTACTTGATGAAACATAAGTCTGAATTATTGAATGGTTCAAGTAATTTCAGAGTGAAGTTGAATATCGTCGTGACAAGAGGATAAAATATCTATGATATGATCATAGAGATGAATATCTGAGTTGCGAGTTTGGTACACAATTGAGACATTGTGGAAATTATTTCACGACTAGTACCGCCTGGAACACCATAGTGTGATGGTGTGTCCGAACGTCATAATTGCACCCTATTGGATATGATGCATACCATGATGTCTCTTATCGAATTACCACTATCGTTCATGGGTTAGGCATTAGAGACAACCGCACTCACTTTAAATAAGGGCACCATGTAATTCCGATGAGATGACACCGTATGAACTATGGTTTAAAGAAACCTAAGCTGTCATTTCTTAAAAGTTTGGGGTCACGACGCTTATGTGAAAAAGTTTCAGGCTGATAAGCTCGAACCCAAAGCGGATAACTGCATCTTCATAGGACACCCAAAAACAGTTGGGTATACCTCCTGTCTCAGATCCGAAAGCAATAGGGATTGTTTCTAGAATCGGGTCCTTTCTCGAGGAAAAGTTTCTCTCGAAAGAATTGAGTGGGAGGATGGTGGAGACTTGATGAGGTTATTGAACCGTCACTTCAACTAGTGTGTAGCAAGGCACAGGATTGTTCCTGTGGCACCTACACCAATTGAAGTGGAAGCTTATGATACTGATCATGAGACTTCGGATCAAGTCACTCCCAAACCTCGTAGGGTGACAAGGATGCGTATTACTTCAGAGTGGTACGTAATCCTGTCTTGGAAGTCATGTTGCTAGACAACAATGAACTTACGAGTTATGGAGAAGCGATGGTGGGCCCGGATTCCGATGAATGGCCCGAGGCCATATAATCCGAGAGAGGATCCATACATGAAAACAAAGTGTAGACTTTGAAAGAACTACTTGATGGTCGTAAGACTGTTAGGTACATATGGATTTTAAAAGGAAGACGGACAACGATGGTAAATGTCACCATTAAGAAAGCTCGACTTGTCATTAAGATGTTTTCCGACAAGTTCAAGGAGTTGACTACGATGAGACTTTCTCACTCGTAGCGATGCTAAGAGTCTGTGTGAATTATGTTAGCGATTACTGCATTATTTATGAAATTGTGCAGATAGGATGTCAAAAACATTGTTTCCTCGACGATGTTCTTGAGGAAAGGTTGTATGTGATACAACCAGAAGATTTTTGTCAATCCTGAAAGATGCTAACAAGTATGCAAAGCTCCAGCAATCCTTCTAAGAACTGGAGTAAGCATCTCGGAGTTGGAATGTACACTTTGATGAGTTGATCAAAGATTTTAGGTTTATACAAAGTTTATGAGAAACTTGTAATTCCAAAGAAGTGAGTGGGAGCACTATAGAATTTCTGACGAGTATATGTTGTTGACATATTGTTGATCAGAAATGATGTAGAATTTCTGGAAAGCATATAGGGTTATTTGAAGAGTGTTTTCAATGGAAAACCTGGATTAAGCTACTTGAACATTGAGCATCAAGATCTATAAGGATAGATCAAAATCGCTTAATAGTACTTTCAAATGAATACATACCGTGACAAGATTTTGAAGGAATTCAAGATAGATCAGCAAAGAAGGAGTTCTTGGCTGTATTACACGTGTGAGTATTGAGTAAGACTCAAGACCTGACCACAGCAGAAGAGAGAGAAAGGACGAAGGTCGTCCCCTATGCTTAGACATAGGCTCTAAAGTATGCTATGTTGTACCGCACCTGAAGTGTGCCAAGCCATGAGTTAGTCAAGGGGTACAAGTGTGATCCAGGAATGGATCACAGGACAACGGTCAAGGTTATCCTTAGTAACTAGTGGACTAAGGAATTTTCTCGATTATGGAGGTGGAAAAGAGTTCGTCGTAAAGGGTTACGTCGATGCAAACTTTGACACTGATCCAGATTATACTAAGTAGTAAATTGGATTCGTATAGTAGAACAGTTATTTGGAATAGTTCCAAATAGAGCGTGGTAACTGCATCTAGGAGATGACATAGAGATTTGTAAAGGACACACGGATCTGAAAGGTTCAGACCCGTTGACTATAACATCTCTCACAAGCATAACATGATCAAACCAAAAAATCATTGAGTGTTAATCACATAGTAATGTGAACTAGATTATTGACTCTAGTAAACTCTTTGGGTGTTAGTCACATGGGGATGTGACCTTGGGTGTTGGAATCATTGCAATCACATATCGATGTGAGCTGGATTATTGACTCTAGTGCAAGTGGGAGACTGTTGGAAATATGCCCTAGAGGCAATAATAAATTAGTTATTATTATATTTCCTTGTTCATGATAATCGTTTATTATCCATGCTAGAATTGTATTGATAGGAAACTCAGATACATGTGTGGATACATAGACAACACCATGTCCCTAGTAAGCCTCTAGTTGACTAGCTCGTTGATCAATAGATGGTTACGGTTTCCTGACCATGGACATTGGATGTCGTTGATAACGGGATCACATCATTAGGAGAATGATGTGATGGACAAGATCCAATCCTAAGCCTAGCACAAAGATCGTGTAGTTCGTATGCTAAAGCTTTTCTAATGTCAAGTATCATTTCCTTAGACCATGAGATTGTGCAACTCCCGGATACCGTAGGAATACTTTGGGTGTTCCAAACGTCACAACGTAACTGGGTGGCTATAAAGGTACACTACAGGTATCTCCGAAAGTGTCTGTTGGGTTGGCACGAATCGAGACTGGGATTTGTCACTCCGTGTGACGGAGAGGTATCTCTGGGCCCACTCGGTAGGACATCATCATGATGTGCACAATGTGATCAAGGAGTTGATCACGGGATGATGTGTTGCGGAACGAGTAAAAGAGACTTGCCGGTAACGAGATTGAACGAGGTATTGGGATACCGATGATCGAATCTCGGGCAAGTATCGTACCGATAGACAAGGGAATTGAATACGGGATTGATTAAGTCCTTGACATCGTGGTTCATCCGATGAGATCATCGTGGAACATGTGGGAGCCAACATGGGTATCCAGATCCCGCTGTTGGTTATTGACCGGAGAACGTCTCGGTCATGTCTGCATGGTTCCCGAACCCGTAAGGTCTACACACTTAAGGTTCGATGACGCTAGGGTTATAAAGGAAGTTTGTATGTGGTTACCGAATGTTGTTCGGAGTCCCGGATGAGATCCCGGACGTCACGAGGAGTTCCGGAATGGTCCGGAGGTAAAGATTTATATATGGGAAGTCCTGTTTTGGTCACCGAAAGAGTTTCGGGGTTTATCGGTAATGTACCGGGAAAACCGGGAGGGTCCCCGGGGTCCACCAAGTGGGGCCACCAACCCCAGAAGGTTGCGTGGGCCAAGGGTGGTGAGGGACCAGCCCCTTAGTGGGCTGGTGCGCCTCCCACCAAGGCCCAAGGCGCAGGGGAAGTGGGAGGAGGCAAACCCTAGGTCCAGATGGGCCTTGAGGCCCACCCTAGGGGCGCCTCCCCCTTCTCCCCTCCCTTGGCCGCCACCCCTTGGCCATCTAGGGCTGCCGCCCCCCCTAGGAGTGGGAAACCCTAGAGGGGGCGCAGCCCTCCCCTTCCCCTATATATATGAGGCCTAGGGGGCTGCCCACAACACGCGATTAAATCTCTCTTGGTGCAGCCCTGCGTCTCTTCTTCCTCCTCTTCTGTGGTGCTTGGCGAAGCCCTGCAGGATAGCCACGCTCCTCCACCACCACCACGCCGTTGTGCTGCTGTTGTATGAAGTCTTCCTCAACCTCTCCCTCTCTCCTTGCTGGATCAAGGCGTGGGAGACGTCACCGGGCTGTACGTGTGTTGAACGCGGAGGTGCCGTCCGTTCGGCACTTGGTCATCGGTGATTTGGATCACGACGAGTACGACTCCATCAACCCCGTTCACTTGAACGCTTCCGCTTAGCGATCTACAAGGGTATGTAGATGCAACTCTCCTTCCCCTCGTTGCTAGTCTCTCCATAGATAGATCTTGGTGATACGTAGGAAAATTTTGAATTTCTGCTACGTTCTCCAACAGCTCCACCCCCCAAGCCACCAAAATAAACGTCCAACGAACAATACATTTTTGAAGTAGACGCTCTTACTTCCACACTGACCGAGAGGCCACGCACTCGCCTAGCCAACGTCGAAGCTGTAGAGCCTCATTAGGCACTGCCAGTGGACAAGAGGCCGGACCTCAACGGGGTCACCCCAAGGGGGAAGCGATGGGGAACACCGCTGGTGTCCTCTCTGATGAAGGATGAAGCTTGGGTTTTCACCATGAGGGCCCGAGACCGAAATAACGAGGGAGGTGAATGGGCTCCAATTAAAGCCTCGAAGGAGGGATGGATGTCCTAGGACACTGCTCATGCCTTCGTCAAATGAGGTCGAGCTGGTTTTTACCTGGAGCTCACCAAACCCACCATCACCATGGCTCGCCCAGCCAATCGCCAACAACAACTTGCTGACAAATATCGCCATAGCCATGTGTCCAGACACACTAGACAGCTCGCCGCCAACCACCACCAAGTTTCCCGTGAAACCACCAAAGCACATCACACCGCCACAGGATACCGCCAAGCATGAGCACTGCCATGCCTCTAACCTCCATGCTACCGCTCCAGCTAATTTCAGTCCAGTTGTAAAATATGCAACTATAAAACTGGTCATAG
This sequence comes from Aegilops umbellulata, assembly GCA_032464435.1. Classification (NCBI taxonomy): domain Eukaryota; kingdom Viridiplantae; phylum Streptophyta; class Magnoliopsida; order Poales; family Poaceae; genus Aegilops; species Aegilops umbellulata. The sequence goes on from CP136057.1 coordinate 13,886,466, forward strand.
CTATTATTGTATCCAGTGGTTGGAATCTGATGCTGCTAGATATACATATTGTGTTCTTACATGGTGTTGTAGAAGAGAAGATCATTATGAGGCAACCACCATGTTTTGAGGATGACAAGGTACCAACAAACATATGAAAATTGAACAAGGCTCACTATGGCTTGAAACAAGTTGCACGAGCATGGTACTCTCGTATAAGCTGATGATATTATAGTAGCAAGCTCCTCTCCATCTTCTTGTTTTAGAAAAGGAGGATGACCCCCGGCCTCTGCATCTGGGAGATGCATATGACCACTTTATTGATTATTCTCGAGGACCTTACAAAGTATTACAAACAATATACCTGAATCCACCATCTTGGCAACATATGCCTCTACTCCTATCCATATGATGAAGGGATGCTAGTTGGGCCACTACCCAAACCACTCAACTAAGCCTAACATCAAAAGCCGGAAGCCCCAGCCGAGCCACATACCGGGTCTGGGGCATGCTACCTCTTGAGCTCTTGCGTTGGTTTTCCCTTGAAGAGGAAAGGGTGGTGCAGCAAAGTAGCGTAAGTACTTCCCTCAGTTTTTGAGAACCAAGGTATCAATCCAGTAGGAGGCTACGCGCGAGTCCCTCGCACCTACACAAAACAAATAAATCCTCGCAAACAACGCGATAAGGGGTTGTCAATCCCTACACGGTCACTTACGGAGTGAGATCTGATAGATATGATAAGATAATATTTTTGGTATTTTTATGATAAAGATGCAAAGTAAAATAAAAGCAATGAAAATAACTAAGTATTGGAAGATTAATATGATGAAGATAGACCCGGGGGCCATATGTTTCACTAGTGGCTTCTCTCAACAGCATAAGTATTTTACGGTGGGTGAACAAATTACTGTTGAGCAATTGATAGAATTGAGCATAGTTATGAGAATATCTAGGTATGATCATGTATATAGGCATCACGTCTGAGACAAGTAGACCGACTCCTGCCTGCATCTACTACTATTACTCCACACATCGACCGCTATCCAGCATGCATCTAGAATATTAAGTTCAAGAGAACAGAGTAACACTTTAAGCAAGATGACATGATGTAGAGGGATAAATTCATGCAATATGATAAAACCCCCATCTTGTTATCCTCGATGGCAACAATACAATACGTGCCTTGCTGCCCCTACTGTCACTGGGAAAGGACACTGCAAGATTGAACCCAAAGCTAAGCACTTCTCCCATTGCAAGAAAGATCAATCTAGTAGGCCAAACCAAACTGATAATTCGAAGAGACTTGCAAAGATAACCAATCATACATAAAAGAATTCAGAGAAGATTCAAATATTGTTCATAGATAAACTTGATCATAAACCCACAATTCATCGGTCTCAACAAACACACCGCAAAAGAAGATTACATCGAATAGATCTCCACAAGAGAGGGGGAGAACTTTGTATTGAGATCCTAAAAGAGAGAAGAAGCCATCTAGCTAATAACTATGGACCCGTAGGTCTGAGGTAAACTACTCGCACTTCATCGGAGATGCTATGGTGTTGATGTAGAAGCCCTCTGTGATCGATGCCCCCTCCGATGGAGCTCCGGAACAGGCCCCAAGATGGGATCTCGTGGATACAGAAAGTTACGGCGGTGGAATTAGGGTTTGGCTCCGTATCTGATCGTTTGGGGGTACGTAGGTATATATAGGAGGAAGAAGTACGTCGGTGGAGCAACAGGGGGCCCACGAGGGTGGAGGGTGCGCCTGGGGGGGGTGTAGGCGCGCCCCCCTACCTCGTGGCCTCCCTGTTGGTTGCTTGACGTAGGGTCCAAGTCTCCTGGATCTTGTTCGTTCCAAAAATCATGTTCCCGAAGCTTTTATTCCGTTTGGACTCCGTTTGGTATTCCTTTTCTTCGAAACCCTAAAATAGGCAAAAAAACAGCAATTCTGGGCTGGGCCTTCGGTTAATAGGTTAGTCCCAAAAATAATATAAAAGTGTATAATAAAGCCCAATAATGTCCAAAACAGTAGATAATATAGCATGGAGCAGTCAAAAATTATAGATACGTTGGAGACGTATCAAGCATCCCCAAGCTTAATTCTTGCTCGTCCTCGAGTAGGTAAATGATAAAAACAGAATTTTTGATGTGGAATGCTACTTGCCATATTTTCAATGTAATTCTTATTAATCGTGGTATGAATATTCAGATCCGAAAGATTCAAGACAAAAGTTCAATATTGACATAGAAATAATAATACTTCAAGCATACTAACTAAGCAATTATGTCTTCTGAAAATAACATGGCCAAAGAAAGTTATCCCTACAAAATCATAAAGTCTGGCTATGCTCTATCTTCACCACACAAAGTATTTAAATCATGCACAACCCCAATGACAAGCCAGGCAATTGTTTCATACTTTTGACATTCTCAAAACTTCTTCAATCATCACACAATACATGAGCGTGAGCCATGGACATAACAGTTTAGGTGGAATAGAATGGTGGTTGTGGAGGAGACAAAAAGGAGAAGATAGTCTCACATCGACTAGGCGTATCAACGGGCTATGGAGATGCCCATCAATAGATATCAATGTGAGTGAGTAGGGATTGCCATGCAACGGATGCACTAGAGCTGTAAGTATATGAAAGCTCAAAAATAAACTAAGTGGGTGTGCATCCAACTTGCTTGCTCACGAAGACCTAGGGTATTTTGAGGAAGCCCATGATTGGAATATGCAAGCCAAGTTCTATAATGAAAAATTCACACTAGTATATGAAAGTGATAACAAAGGAGACTCTCTATCATGAAGATGATGGTGCTACTTTGAAGTACAAGTGTGGTAAAAGGATAGAAGCATTGTCCCTTCTCTCTTTTTCTCTCATATTTTTTATGTGGGCCTTCTCTTTTTTTATGGCCTCTTTTTTTTATTTTTTTTCGTCCGGAGTCTCATCCCGACTTGTGGGGGAATCATAGTCTCCATCGTCCTTTCCTCACTTGGGATAATGCTCTAATAATGATGACCATCACACTTTTATTTTCTTACAACTCAAGAATTACAACTCAATACTTAGGACAAGACATGACTCTATATGAATGCCTCCGGCGGTGTACCGGGATATGAAATGACTCATGAGTGACATGTATGAAAGAATTATGAACGGTGGCTTTGCCACAAATACAATGTCAACTACATGATCATGCGCAGCAATATGACAATGATGGAGTGTGTCATAGTAAATGGAACGGTGGAAAGTTGCATGGCAATATATCTCGGAATGGCTATGGAAATGCCGTGATAGGTAGGTATGGTGGCTGTTTTGAGGAAGGTATATGGTGGGTGTATGATACCGGTGAAAGGTGCGCGGTATTAGAGAGGCTAGCAATGGTGGAAGGGTGAGAGTGCGTATGATCCATGGACTCAACATTAGTCATAAAGAACTCATATACTTATTGCAAAAATTTACAAGTTATCGAAGCAAAGTATTACGCGCATGCTTCTAGGGGGATAGATTGGTAGGAAAAGATCATCGCTCATCCCCGACCACCACTCATAAGGAAGACAATCAATAAATAAATCATGCTCCGACTTCATCACATAACGGTTTACCATACGTGCATGCTACGGGAATCACAAAATTTAACACAAGTATTTCTCAAATTCACAACTACTCAACTAGTATGACTCTAATATCACCATCTCCATATCTCAAAACAATTATCAAGTATCCAACTTCTCATAGTATTCAACACACTCATAAGAGAATTTTATTATTAATCTTGTATACCTAGCATATTAGGATTATTTAAGCAATTTACCATGTTATTTAAGACTCTCAAAATAATCTAAGTGAAGCATGAGAGATCAATAGTTTCTATAAGACAAATCCACCACCGTGCTCTAAAATATATAAGTGAAGCACTAGAGCAAAACTATATAACTCAAAAGATATAAGTGAAGCACATAGAGTATTCTAATAATTTCTGAATCATGTGTGTGTCTCTCAAAAGGTGTGTACAGCAAAGATGATTGTGGTAAACTAACAAATAAAGACTCAAATCATACAAGACACTTCAAGCAAAACACATATCATGTGGTGAATAAAAATATAGCTCCAAGTAAAGTTACCGATAGAAGTAGACGAAAGAGGGGATGCCTTCCGGGGCATCCCCAAGCTTTGGGTTTTAGGTGTCCTTAGATTATCTTGGGGGTGCCATGGGAATCCCCAAGCTTAGGCTCTTGACACTCCTTGTTCCATAATCCATCAAATCTTTACCCAAAACTACAAAACTTCACAACACAAAACTTAAAGTAGAAAATCTCGTGAGCTCCGTTAGCGAAAGAAAACAAAAGAACACTTCAAGGTACTGTAATGAACTCATTATTTATTCATATTGGTGTTAAACCTACTGCATTCCAACTTCTCTATGGTTTATAAACTATTTTACTAGCCATAGATTCATCAAAATAAGCAACCAACACATGAAAAACAGAATCTGTCAAAAATAGAACAGTCTGTAGTAATCTGTAGCTAGCGCAAGATCTGGAACCCCAAAAATTCTAAAATAAATTGCTAGACGTGAGGAATTTATCTATTAATCATCTGCAAAAAGAATTAACTAAATATCACTTCCAAATAAAAATGGCAGTAGTTCTCGTGAGCGCTAAAGTTTCTGTTTTTTACAGCAGGATTAACAAGACTTGGCACAAACACTAATTAAACACAAAAAACACAACCAAAACAGAGGCTAGATAAATTATTTATTACTAAACAGGAGCAAAAATCAAGGAATAAAAATAAAATTGGGTTGCCTCCCAACACGCGCTATCGTTTAACGCCCCAAGCTAGGCATGAAAGCAAGGATAGATCTAGGTATTGCCATCTTTGGTAGGCAATCCATAAGTGGCTCTCATAATAGATTCATAAGATAATTTAATTTTCTTTCGAGGAAAGTGTTCCATGCCTTTCCTTAACGGAAATTGGAATCTAATATTTCCTTCCTTCATATCAATAATTGCACCAATCGTTCTAAGGAAAGGTCTACCAAGAATAATAGGACATGAAGGATTGCAATCTATATTAAGAACGATAAAATCTACGGGCACATAGTTCCTATTTGCAACAATAAGAACATCATTAATTCTTCCCATAGGTTTCTTAATAGTGGAATCCGCAAGGTGCAAGTTTAAGGAGCAACCATCAAAATCACGGAAACCTAACAAATCACACAAAGTCTTTGGAATCGCGGAAACACTAGCACCCAAATCACACAAAGCATAGAATTCATGATTTCTAATTTTAATTTTAATAGTTGGTTCCCACTCATCATAAAGTTTTATAGGGATAGAAACTTCCAAGTCAAATTTTTCTTCATAAGATTGCATCAAAGCATCAACGATATGTTCGGTAAAAGCTTTATTTTGGCTATAAGCATGAGGAGAATTTAGCACGGATTGCAACAAGGAAGTACAATCTATCAAAGAGCAATTATCATAATTAAATTCCTTGAAATCCAAAATAGTTGGTTCATTAACATCTAGAGTTTTGATCTCTTCAATCCCACTTTTATCAAATTTAGCATCAAGATCTAAAAACTCCGAATTTTTGGAACGCCTTATAGGTAAAGGTGGATCATATTCAGTCTCACTCGCGCCATCTCTGACCATGTTCCACTTATCATCTTTGTCTCTACGTCGGTGCCTTGTTCCTGCCTTTTTCGGTTCGAATGATGCTGGGCCTACAACCCAGCCTGCAAACGCCTGATCGCCCAAATCTGTCAGCAACCCGCCTCGGCCCACTTATGCCCCTCGGCCCAGTTGGCCAATCAAACCTGTCGTTCCCGCCTTAAGTAATGGTCCAAATCCTTGCTGCCCGCCCACACCAGAGAACTACGCTGCAAACGAGTTATTACTCTGCTCGACTTGAAAGAAGAATCACGGTCCCTCACCCCCTCAGAAATTCAGTTACGTATGGTTGTTAAAAACACGCTTCTAAGAGCCACCCGCGATCGTATGCTTGCTCTTCGACAACGTTCCAAAATAAAACGTGCCATCTACGGTGACGAAAGCACAAAATTCTTCCACGTCTCTGCCTCTCAACGCCTCCGCAAAAACCAAATCCCCGTGTTGCGGCACCTTGGATGCGACTTTTTCTCCCATGACCACAAAGCCAAAATCCTAAAAGATTACTACCAAGAGCTTCTAGGCACTCCGGCTATTACTCAGTGGAATTTCAACTTACATGAGGGTTTTTCGCCGCCTCCACCTCCCGGTCTCCTCCCCCGACTCGCCCTCCTCCACGCCCCTGCTAGCACGCTTTTCCGGTGCGGTGCTCCGTCTCAACGACACCCTCGTAGCAGCCTTCCTCCAGGCTTGCTGCGGCGGCGTCGCCAGCGATTTCTTCGTCCACAAAGTCAACGACCACATCTACCGCTTCCAGGTTGCCTCCCCGGAGGTGGCGTCCATGCTTCTCGGGCACAAGGCCTCCTGCCGCCCGCCAGCATCCCTCTCCCTCACCATTGAGCCATACGACATCAGCAGAGCCACCGCCGTTGCTTGCCACCCCCTCAGCTACTCCGACTGCCTCACCCTTGCCGACCATCTCCTTCTTCGCCATGACCTTGGTCGCGCCTTCGCCTCCTTGGCCTGGTCGCGTCTTCGCTCGCACGTCACCCCGCCCCCCGGCGTGCCTTGGCACGGTTGCCGCTCGGTGGCGCGTGTGATTCAGTTTCCCTGTGATCTCGACGCCGGTACCTTCGCCCTCGTCATGGCCTGCCTGTTTGTCGGAAACCACCGTGCCTTCAACGTCAACGTTGAGGATGCCGGCCGTTTCTCCTTCACCGTGGCCAACAGTGCTGTGGCTTGCCTCATCGCCAGCTTCGGCGATTTCCGGCGGCCGGGAATCCTTCTCCGCTTCCCGTGTCCTTCAACGTCGGTGCTAGCCCTCGGCCCGGCTTCCGTGGCACCTCCCGTTCGCGCGCTCCTGCCTCCGGATTATCTTCTCGCTCGGTCCGCCCTGACTCCGGCTGATGCTGTCCTTCCTACCCCAACCGGAGTGCAGCTGCCTCGTCGTGTCTCCAAGGTACGCCTCGTTCGCCCCGGTATTTTCTTCAACAACCTAATGCTACATGATTACGACTTGGATGTTGCCTGTAACCCAAAAACTACCCCTCCCACCCAGCAAACCCTAGTTTGGATTGTAGTTCGCCTGTTCAAGCCGATTATTCCTTCTGTTAAGCTAGTTGCTGATGCCTTAGACCACCTTTTCGCAAGTTCAAGCGTTTTCCACGTGCAAAATTTTCATTCTAGACTGTTCTGCACCTACATTACCTCTCCGCGCGTGCCGTCGCTTTTTGAATTTCGCTTGTTTGCCTCGCAGCCCAGGCTCGGGCTGACCTTGACAACACCTACTGTCCCGACTACTTGAGCCCAACCACTATTCACAGCTCCAAACACGCAACGGCTTGTAGGGCCAAACCCATCATCGGTCCTTTCTCCATCCTTCTTGATCCGGGCCATACAAACAACTACACGCACGCCACCACCTCGCTCACGCCCACGTCCGAATCGCATGGCTCCCATGCAAGTACGGGCCCACCACCATGGACGCACGATGACACAACTCCTTCCCATGTGCACCCAGCCCCAGCCGCATGCATGAACGGTACCCTTCCCCTAGCTCGCCCCGAGACCTCTACTAGCGACGTAGTTGACCACGCAGCCCAGCCTCCCCGCATGCACATGTATCGACAAGCCCCGTCAACCACCCGTCCCAAACAGCTGACACCTTTTCGAATCTTGCATGCGACATCCCTCCGGCAGCGGCAACAAATCCGTCCGTCCTGCTCCGTATCTCCTCCATATCTACGTCAGCACCCGCCCAGTCTCACCTGTCAATCCCCCCGGCTCAACCCAAGAACAAAAAGGCTAATCCTAGCCAACCCGTTCCCCGATCCACTACTCCCACTACAGACTACGAGACACCCCCACAACGCCGCGCACCTACTCCACCACCACCCCCAGTCTCAGACCGCTGGGGCCACCTGCTACTGCTCACCGCCCCCACATCGGCCCCAACACACGCCTCGCTCCCTCACCCCACCCACGCCTCCTTTGACCACCCAACCAATGACGCTGACGAGTGGAGCCCAGCTGCTGGCCCCGCTGGGCAAAATCCTCAGCAACCCAACGACTCTTCGCCCACCTGCGCTTCCCACACCGCTGCCAACGGGTCCCGGCCTCCTCGTGACCCACGCAATCCCTCCTCTCACATCGCCTGCATGGACCAGGCCTTGGCCACGCACGCATGCGATTATCGCGTCCCCTCCGCCCCGCTTCCGTCTAATCCGAGCCCCGTCTTCCATGACATGCCTCCTCCCAATGCTTCCCAAAGCACAGTAGATTCCCTCACCCTCTACCATGCGCCGCGCTCCGCCTCGGCCAGCTACCCCATGCCGCACTCCTACATAGACGCCCTCCTCACCCCACCCTCTCCTCGTCCTTATATACCTGCCGACTAGCCTCCCCTCCCTCACCCAAACCCACCTCCTCTCCCCCATCACTACACCATAGCTGCGACGAAGAAGAAGAGACACCGGTGCTTCCACTGCCTGGCGCTGGACCACTTGGTCTTCGACTGTCGAGACCCAATCCGCTGATCACGCTGCTGGAGATCCGGCCACCGCAGTTTTAGCTGCATGGACGCCATGAGCAACGACGCACCCGCCTCCCCTGACGCCGTGCTCCAGTCGTCGGTGCGGATCGACTCCTTCCTGGTGCCGGTCACCTCCAGTGGCTCCTCCTCATCGCTTCCGCACTGTTTCGGTGCCGCCACTAGCGAGGCTGACCTCCTCTGCCCTGAAGCTGCGCTCGACCTCAACTCTTCTCCGTCGGACCTCTCCAACCCCGTCGACGCCATCGCCGTCAAGCTCAGGCTCCACCTCGTCAAGGCAATCCGTGACCTCGACGATGCTGCGGCAGCCACGGCTTCTCGCCACTCCTTCCCACCGTGTATGCCTACCCCTACCTCTCGCTCCGCCCACTCTCAGCAGCCTTGTTTCCATAGGGGACCCCCACCTTTGCTCCCATCCCACAGCCACCCTCTCAGCCCCTAATCGTCGTCCCACCATAGCTTGTCCATGATGACATTGCCCGCTACGCTTTCGTTCACTTTGGCACTCCAGTGCATAACCCCTCCCCGGAGATCCGACGTGCCCTTAGTCAGCTTGGCGGCAACCCCACCTTCCGCATCGCCGCTTCCTTCTGTAGTGTGGGCCTAGTTGCCTTCCCCGATGCCTCTGTCCGCCACGTTGTTCTCACCCGAGTCCCCATGCACATCGATGGAAACTCCATCTCCTTCGAGCCTGCTGAAAACCATGGTCGCTCCACTGGTCTCTTCGAGGATGATATCACTGAGATCGAGGCCATCGGCTTTCCTCTGGAGCTATGGCATCCCTCTGGAGTGCACTTCATCCTCAACTTTCTTGGTGAGATATACTCCATTGACCAGTACTGCATCCTTTCTGATGATCGCACCTCCATCCGTGCCCACATCGCCCTGTTCAAGGGCACCCATCTTCCCGACGGTGTCACAGTGCAGCTCCCTAACCTAGAAATCCTTGTAGTCCAGCTTCTGGAGCATGGCAAGGTCGCTCGTCTAGGGCCAAACGATCCCTCTCCTTTCTCATCCTACGATGGCTCTGCTTCTGATGCCGCCTCCGGCTATGGCTCCGATGGCTCGGACCACGCACTTGGCTTGGAGCGTGCTGAAGCTGCCATGGCAGCCTTTGGGCCGCTGGTCGTGTCTCCCGAGTTCCCTCTGGGGCCTCCCTCCTCTCCCTCCAGAAACGCTGCTCTAGCTGCTAACCAGTTCCTCGAGCTCGCGATCTCCTCCTCTGATGATGATATCCCACTGGCACGTGTTGGCATCGCCCCACCTATGCTCCTAAACTCCATCCTGCACCACCTGCACGCCGCCTCCCCTCCAGCTCCTGTGACAACGCCTTCGGAGCATGTCCTGAACTCTGAGCCGCTCTCCACTCCCCACCCTCCCCCTTCGGTGTCCTCTGTGCCTTTCACCTCCATCGCCGACGCTTTTGAGGCCCTTGCCGAGCAGCATGCTCCGCAGTTGGCCTCTCCCCCGGTTGCTTCTCCTCCTCCTGGAGCGCTTTCTGCCCCGCCCACGCTGCGCACCTACTTGCGCCGCACCCGCACCGTCACCACTTCGGCGCCGGTGTCGAAGAATGTCACCGTGCCTCTCCTTCCCGAGCCCGCTCCTGCGGTCCATGAGGCGGTGGCCAAGAAGAGGCGCGGCAAGGCCAAGCACGCCAAGGACGTGCTGCATGTTCGGCGCAGTGCCCGTCTCGCCATGGCTGAGCCATATGCCAAGGAGAACATGGCCGACAAGGCTTCCAGGGCCAAGGCCAAGCGTCTGGCAGTGGCTTCCTCAGCCCAGGACTTCGACGAGGCCCTTCGCTCTGCTCGCCTCGGTGCTGATGTTTCCGAGCCCGGCTCACCTCTGGCGCATGCTGTTGTGGCCAAGGAATGTGGCTCCTCTGCTGACGAGATCGACCTCGTCGCCAAGTCTGTTGGTGGTTCTGACAAGTGATCCCATGATTACCATCCCCCTGGTAGCTGCTCCATGTTCGCCTGGTCCTAGTTTATCGGCTCGCCAGCGCTGCTGCACTTCTTTGTTTGCTATCTATGTGTCTGTAAGCGTGTCTGTCAGTTTAGTGATTCTGGGTGTCTGTGTTAGTTTTTAATATGCCTGCAACGATTATGTATCTCTGCTCCTGGAATGTTAGGGGCTTGGGTGATGCGGACAAATGCAATGATGTTTTATCTGAACTCCTCTCTATCAAACCTCATATGTTGTTTCTCCAGGAAACTAAACTTGCAACGCCCTCTTTTCCAAAAATCAGGTCCTTCCTGCCAACCTCCCTTGATTTCTTTGCCACTTTACCTACTACGGGCTCCGCGGGAGGCTTGCTCTCGGCCGCCAATACCAGCTCCCTTAACATCACAAACCACTCGAACCATGGTTACTGCTCAACCATCACCTTCACTTCACTCGCCCTCCCTTCGCCCATTTGCGTTACCAACGTTTACGGCCCGACCTGTAGATCGGAAAAACCTAACTTCCTCGCTGAGCTAAAAGCCATAGCTCCCCCCAAAAACACACCGTGGCTCGTTGTAGGCAATTTCAATCTAATCCGTTTCCCCATGAGAAAAACAACGACAACTTTCACCAACGAGAATCCCGCCTCTTCAATGATACGATCGATGAACTAGCTCTCCTCGAGCTGCCCCTTCTGGATCGGCAGTTCACATGGTCCAACAATAGAGAAACCCCTGTCCTCGAACGACTCGACCGCGCCTTCCTTAATTTAGCTTGGAACCATGCTTTCCCCAACACCTCCTTAACCTCGCTCACTCGCGCCATCTCTGACCATGTTCCACTTATCATCCCTGTCTCTACGTCGGTGCCTCGTTCCTGCCTTTTTCGGTTCGAATGATGCTGGGCCTACAACCCAGCCTGCAAACGCCTGATCGCCCAAATCTGTCAACAACCCGCCTCGGCCCACTTATGCCCCTCGGCCTAGTTGGCCAATCAAACCTGTCGTTCCCGCCTTAAGTAATTGTCCAAATCCTTGCTGCCTGCCCACACCAGAGAACTACGCTGCAAACGAGTTATTACTCTGCTCGACTTGAAAGAAGAATCACGGTCCCTCACCCACTCAGAAATTCAGTTATGTATAGTTGTTAAAAACACTCTTCTAAGTGAAGGAAATATGCCCTAGAGGCAATAATAAAGTTATTATTTATTTCCTTACATATCATGATGAATGTTTATTATTCATGCTAGAATTGTATTAACCAGAAACATAATACATGTGTGGATATATAGACAAACAGAGTGTCACTAGTATGCCTCTACTTGACTTGCTTGTTAATCAAAGATGGTTAAGTTTCCTAACCATAGACAAAGGAGTTGTCATTTGATTAACAAGGTCACATCATTAGTTGAATGATCTGATTGACATGACCCATTCCAATAGCTTAGCACCCGATCGTTTAGTATGTTGCTATTGCTTTTGTTCATGATTTATACATGTTCCTTTGACTATGAGATTATGCAACTCCCGTTTATCGTAGGAACACTTTGTGTGCTACCAAACGTCACAACGTAACTGGGTGATTATAAAGGTGCTCTACAGGTGTCTCCGAAAGTATTTGTTGGGTTGGCGTATTTCGAGATTAGGATTTGTCACTCCGAATGTCGGAGAGGTATCTCAGGGCGTTCTCGGTAATGCACATCACATAAGCCTTGCAAGCATTGCAACCAATGAGTTGGTTGCGGGATGATGTATTACGGAACGAGTAAAGAGACTTGCCGGTAACGAGATTGAACTAGGTATTGGATGCGACCTTTTCTCCATGACCACAAAGCCAAAATCCTAAAAGATTACTACCAAGAGCGTCTAGGCACTCCGGCTGTTACTCAGTGGAATTTCAACTTACACGATATCTATCCTACCCAAATCCCACAACTGAGGCATCTTGACGCCCCTTTCTCCGACGACGAGATCAAGCTCGCTTTCTTGCACATGAATCCCAATGCAAGCCCTGGGCCGGACGGCTTCGGCCCTACTTTTTACCGCTCCTTCCGGCCAAACATTAAACACCAGATCATTCCCTTTTTCCACGAATTTGCCAACTCCTCCTCCCAAACCGAGCCTTTTAACCGCTCTGTTGTCATCTTGCTCCCCAAGAAAGAGGGTGCCGACAATGCCGGCGCCTTAAGACCAATTGCCCTGCAAAACTGCCCTGTCAAAGGGATTGCTAAACTTCTCACCAACCGGCTAAAAGATTACATCCCCATGCTTGTTCACGGCGACCAAACGGGCTTCATTACTGGTCGATGTATCGCCGAAAATTTCATCTACGCAGCAGACTCTTTGAACTGCTGCCACAAACGCAAAGCTGCCACCATGGTTCTTAAACTTAACTTCAGAAAGGCCTTCGACTCAATCTCCTAGACCTCGTTAATTAAAATTCTTCGACACCGTAGCTTCCCAACCCGTTTCTGCAACTGGGTTGATGACGTATTAACCTCCGGTAAAACTGCTATCTCACTAAATGGTATACCTGGTAGCTGGATACAATGCAAGAATGGCCTACGGCAAGGTGACCCAATCTCACCCTACCTTTTCATCATTGTTGCTGATGTCCTCCAACAGATGATCCTAAAATCAGCCGCTGCGGACAACTCTGTCCTTCATCACCCTGTCTACCCGGACCTCCCCCAACCGTGCCGCAGTACGCAGACGACACTCTAATCATTGCCCACGCCTCGGTTGCAGCCAAAAAAGCTCTTAATCAAATCTTAGACGACTTCGCTTCGGCTACGGGCCTATGCATCAACTTTTCAAAGACAACGCTTGTGCCTATGAATGTCGACCCCTCCGTCTCTCATCTAATCGCCCAATCTCTGGGATGTGCGACCGCCAACTTTCCTCAAACCTACCTAGGCCTTCCCCACTCGCCGCATAAGCTACCACCCTCGGTTTTCCAGCCCATCATCTCTTCCTGGAGAAGTCTCCTACCTGGCTGGTGTGCAAAGCTGCTCAACCGTGCAGGTCGTCTCGTCCTCATTTCCTCGGTCCTTGACTCCCTGGCTAGGTACTTTATGTCCGTCTTCAAACTACCGAAAAAGGATATTAAACTGTTAGACTCCATTCGTAGAGCTTTCTTTTGGGCTGCTGAGGAAACGTGCACTGGCTCCAGATGTTTAATCGCTTGGAAAAACGTTTGCAAACCTAAAGTTTATGGTGGTCTAGGCATAAAAAATCTTGCTTTCCAGAATGATTGTCTGCTTATGAAGTTTGCCTTTAAATACCTTAACCACAACAACAGCTCCACCCCGATACCTTGGATCTCCTGGCTTGAGAAACAACATCTTTGTAGCCTACCTCATGTGGCCACGTGCTCCAACCCCTCCTTTCTAACCAAGGCCATACAAACACAGCTTCCCAAACTGCTATCCATCACCTTTGTGCTCACAAACAACGGTCAAAAGACTTTTTTCTGGCTAGACTCTTGGCTTCAGGCCACCCCCCTTGGAACCACCTTCCCAAGCCTCTACTCCCACTCCATAAATACCCACATCCCGGTCGTTCACATCATGCAGTACGGGGTGCAGGCAAACCTGGTGAACAGGCTAACCACGGCCGCCACGCGCGAGCTTGCTGCTCTCTATTTGTTGTTACAGGACACCCAGCTGACGGATGCTCCGGACGAACGATACCTGATCCATGGCACATGCTTCTCCTCAAAGAAATCCTATGGACTGCTGCTCCGCGAAGAGGTCGTCGATGATCATGCCCTTCTGATCTGGAGGTCTCGGGCCCCCCACAAGCTTAAACTCTTCGCCTGGTTGCTGTTTAGAGGGCGTCTCAACACCAAGTGCAACCTGTTCCACAAAAAGATCTCCCCAGACGATGTCTGCCCACGATGTGTCGGCCCCTCCGAGGACACCCACCACCTGTTCCTTGGCTGTCCACATGCGATTCGGACTTGGGAAAGGCTGGGTTTATCCCCAACCATGAGGTATCAAGACCTATGGCTACTTCAGACTCCGGACGCCTTGAATGGCCGTGTGTGGCCTGAAATTCTTCTTTTCATCTTGTGGAAAATCTAGGACTCTAGAAATGCTGCTGTATTTCGAAATGAAGCTCACTCCCCCTAGTCACTGGTAGAAACATCTGTAATGATTTGGAGGTCTGCCTGAACAGATTTCGTGACCCGGCCGACAAGGCAACGGCCAACTCCTGGCTGCTGTTCCTTACCTCACGGCTCGCCGTGACCCTGTAATCTTGTTTATGGCCCTTGCTTGCCTTGAGTAATATACATACAGGTGGGGATCCTCTCCCCCCCCCCCCCCCCCCCCGTGATTCCTCAAAAAAAAAAAACAATGTACTCGATCGGACGATTATCAAGGTGGCTGATAACTGTGAGATATCGCCATATAATATCCTCTATAAATATATAATTACACGTAACCCATTTTATTAAAAGGCCAAAGGCCACATATTACCAACCAACCATTAAGGTTCATCCTTAAAGGAACTTGAAATTACACAGATATGTGAGTTTAAGATTATCCCTCCGGTAGTCATGTCCATCGTGATCAGAGGATGCTGGAACCTGCGTCATCCGCTGCCGGTTATGGCCACTGGTGACATAGAGATCGAGAAGGATGTGTGTGTCAAGGTGGTGGCTGGCCACCATCCTGACCAGTTGGACGCCCGATACAAGAACAAACTGCCCAGTGTCTCCATCCTCAGGTACTTCCTCTGTTTTTAAATATAAGTTTTTTTAGAGATTCCATTACAGAGACTGAATTCGGATGTATCTAGACGTCTTTTAGAACATAGGTTCACTAATTTTGCTTCGTATGTAGTCTATAGTAAAATCTTTTAAAAGACTTATATTTAGGAACGGAGGGAGTAGTATGTATGCATGCACGTTGTTGATTCCATCTCTGTTTTGTTTCTACCCTACCACTGATGGCATTTAGATTTAGTTAATCTACCCTTTTCGC
Source organism: Aegilops umbellulata (assembly GCA_032464435.1). Lineage (NCBI taxonomy): Eukaryota > Viridiplantae > Streptophyta > Magnoliopsida > Poales > Poaceae > Aegilops > Aegilops umbellulata. The sequence goes on from CP136057.1 coordinate 13,902,050, forward strand.
TGCGTTATCATTCACACTTGCTGTTTAGGTGAATTCTGCACCGATGTTTTTCTTCCACCGTGACATGGGACTTGGATGGGTGGTTGTGCTCCTATGGTTGCTGTTACTGCTGCATGCGCTTGGCTTTTTCGTCTGCTCCCGTGGATAGGGAGACACCGCCGGGTTCCAGGCTGTCTGTTCAATGCAAACATGGAAGGGAAAGCTTCAGCCTTTAGGTCATAGTTTTAAATAGCCGGCTATAGCCCCGCTATAACTCCGCTATAGCTGTTTGAGCATGTTGCCGCTAAATGATTTCATGTACAATTTGCCGCTATAGCCTCGCTATAGTTAATTTTAAGGGTCGCCGCTATATGCCATTGCCCGCTATTTAAAACATTGCTTCAGGTGCGTCGGCCCCCACGCGGTAGATCCCCTGTCACTGCTTTTGTGGTGTGTTGTTGTGTTAGGCTTTAGTGAGCTTTTGATGGTTCTGGAATAAGAAGCTGACTGGCATGTGCTTGTGTCTACATGCCCAGACTATGCGGATGTGTGTGCCAAGTGTGGCTTTGCTGCTTAGTTGGCTTGCATCCACCTTGCCGCGCACAGTGCATGCTTGTGTGGATTGTTTGATACACCAGTAGTAAATTGAGCAGCAGCCTATACTGTATCTATGTGGCTGCAGTGTGAGTGTGAGTCTGGTCCTCTCCTCTTACAAGTGTTTGCCATGTATTTGAAGTGAACCGAGAAGCATCTGTTTGTGTCATACAGGCTGCGTGTTTCTTAAATATGTGCTTGAAATGGACAGCTACCTGTGATTGTGAAGTTGGTCGCGACATTTCTTATCTGGTTGCAAAGCATACTTTCCCATTTTGGTGTTCATTTTCTCGGAGTCTTGAAATGTAGTGTTTAGCAAGTGCTATTTCACATCTTTTGGGACAAGCAAGTTTAGTCAGAGCTCATTTACAATTACAGACATGCTGCCGTCGCTCAAGTTTGCAGCAAGACTGCCCCTCTAGTTTTTTGCTCTTGCTGCATGCATGTGTGTTAGTACTTCAGAGTTGTAATCATGTTTGCTTCGGTGCAAGAGAAACAGAGGAAGAAAAGGTCAAACTCTCGTCTCCTGTATTTTCTTGTGTGAAGCAGCCGAGAGAAAGAGATTAGAATTTGTTTTGTGTGCAGGCTTGGACGTGTTGTTTGGCGATTCACACGAGGGAGGCATGCAAATGTGCAGCTACGTCCGTCGTTTTGTCCACAAGTATGCAAAGACGAGCCTATATATATATAAACAAGAGCCTCGAAGAGAAAGCACACATGGCAACCCACGATAGATTACAAACGCGAGCTATCAGGGGCTCGCTCAACCGCCATGGCGAACACCACCAAGGTCGTGTCCGTCTTTGGCATTCTTGTTTTCCTGCAGATATCATGGGTCGCCGGGCAGATCTACACATTCTGGGCGGTGATGTCGGTGAACGGCTTTGACAAAGGGGAGGAGGGCGGGCCGGCGAGCTGCGACCGCCAGTACCACAGCGATGACCAGTTCCTAGTGTCACTGGGTTGGATGTGGTACGGGTCAGGCAACCGGTGCGGCAAGACGATCCACATTAGGAGCACCGATGGGCACTGTGTGGTGGCCATGGTCGTGGACGAGTGCGGCCGTGAGAGCGGCTGCGGTGAGAACAAGATCAGCACGTCGGCAGCTGTGTGGAGGGCCTTCGGGCTCGACACCAATGTTGGCGAGGTGTTCGTTAGTTGGTTGGATACTAGCTGAAACTATTGTGTTTGTTTGAAGATGACCAGATGAGATTGTTCACAGTAAATGGAGTGGTCTGCTTCAAACTTACAAGTCTTTAGCTGGGTTGCATGGATGAAATCCTTAATGTGTGAACGGCGTTCCTGCCTTCATGGAAGTATGTACTTTTTTTTCTGTTCTTCCAAAAAGAGGGTAAACCCCTGTGCTCTGCAATAGGTGGTGCATACATCCTACAAAGTATCAACTGAAACGATTGTTCGTAACCGGCTGCATGTCAACTTGAAATGGTTGTCTACATTGAAGAATAAGATTGTTCACGGTAAATTGGGTCGTCCACTTTGAACTGTATGCATGAAATCCTTAATTTGTCAAAGTTGTTACCACACGCACCTGTTTGGATCTTGCCCACCATCATCTTTGTAGTGAAATACTATTAACTAATTAAAATGTACTTGGGAGTTTGTTTATTGCGCGCGTAAACTCCTGGAGTAAAAAAATCAAGATTTAGTCCATCTTTTTCTCAACAGAGTGAGTGCATCCGGGAGTAAAAATGAATATATCATCTCACTCTGTAGAATGCACCTTATTGAGAGAAAGAGGAAGCACCAGTTCCCTAAGAGCAGCTCTAGCAAAAAATGAATGAAGCCCCAAAAAACGCAGCCCAAACCGTCCAAGCCATCGTCTAAAGATCGACATTGCCCAGAAAATCCTCCACATCATCTATAATTGGACATCATCGAGGCGTCGTCCAAACTCCAACAACTCGCTTCGAGGGCTCCCTCACACTACCTTCTAGAGCTGTTTGAGACCGATGAAGTTGCCGCACCATCCCCGCAAGATGTCATGCGCCACTCCACCACCGTCGATGCCCGATCTGGCCACCACACGTGGCCTAGGCTCTGGATCCAGCCACCTAGGTGATGGCTCAATGCGGAAAAAAATCCTGGAACTTTTTACGGAATCAAACATGATCAAGTATTGCACTTGTATAAAAAGATTAAATAGGAAATGACTTTTATTGTATCTGGGGTCAAAGATTTCCCAAAAATGCTAGATACAAGTACTATTCATGCTATATTGTCGTCATAAATTCATTTTTTTGCCCTGAAGTCAACGAGAATTATTCCTTGACCGGACTTTTTATATGAGTACAATACCTAGTCATATTTGGTTCAAAAATATATCCAGGATTTTTTTGAATTATTAAATTATTTTTGGATATAGGGGGGCCGGGGGGGGGGGGGGGGGGGAGCACCCGAGTGCTCCTAATCCGCTTCCGTATAGCCCCTCTCTATTGAATGCACTGTACTAAAAGAAGAGGTGGGCATTAATTTCCTGAGGCAAGAACAACTTGTTGCCATAGCTAGAGTAGTTTTTTTTACAATGCACTTGATATACCGTGCACGCCCTCATTTTTTGTTGTTGCTTGGAAATTCGTGCTACATTTTTTTTGGTTTTACTGGCAAAGATTTTCTTGTTTCAGAGTATTAGATAATTTTCTCTATGTTTTTTTGTGTTAAAAAATGTATCATAATGTTTTGTTATTACATATCAACAAATAAGAGTGCACTTGTTTAAGTGTGGATTTTCTGTTACACAACAAGACATTATGTTGCATCTGGACAAGAGAAAAAAAATCTGCCAAGTTATTATATAATATCCTCAAACAAGAATTTTTTTGTCTTAACAAAAAAAAAGTATTACAAATCTCAATGCATCGAAAGACGGCGGATGCGTATAGTATATTACATGCATGATAGAATACCATTCGTTCTTCGTTGCCGTAGCTCTGTGCATTCCAAAAACCGTGGTCTCAGCAATGCAAGAGTCTGCGGAAGCAGGACATGAGAGAGTCCTTAATTCGTCTAAAGGCTTTGACGAGCGGCACGAGGGCGCGCATGCACATGTGTAACTACGTCCATCACTTTGTCAGCATGCTGCAGCAAGAGCATATATATAGAAAGCACACAACTACCAGGGCAAGCCAATTGCAAGCTATCTTATAGACTCAATTATACAAATGGCGAGCACTACCAAAGCCATGGTGATCTGTGGCATTCTAGTTTTCCTGCAGGTGTGGTTTGCCGCGGGGGATGTCTTAGACACCCCGGCGGTGATGTCGTTGAACGGATTCCAGCAAGGAGAGGAGGGCGGACCCGCGAAGTGCGACGGTCAGTACCACAGCGACAGCCTCTTACTGGTGGCGATGACTTCGGCGTGGTACGGGCCCGGCCGGTGCGGCAAGGTGATCAGCATCAAGAGCACTGGCGGGATCACCGTGCAGGCCGTGGTCGTGGACGAATGCGACACAGACAACGGCTGCGGCACCACCGAGATAAGCACGTCGGCCGGCGTTTGGCATGCCTTCGGGCTTGACACCAGCGTCGGCGAGGTGCCTGTCACCTGGTCGGACGTCTAGTTGAAACAGTTGTTTTTGCAATTGTGCTGGTAAAACGAGTCATCTGCTTTCAGTTTCAATGTCTTTCCCCAATGAAATAACAAACTACATGCATGATGTGTGCCCGTAATATGCTTATATGTAAGTGTCAACCATTGTAAGTTTGTTTGTGACGGTATAAGTCACTGTATGTAAGATGATCTCATGCTAGTCTTCGATGAGCAATATACTTCCACATCCTCTGCTAAGTTTGATCGGTGTTTTTCTCCTTACATAATTACAAGTTCTGCTAAATTCTGTGTTCTCTTTTTTTTCCTTTAGTGTTTAAATGAAAGTAGCATTAATTCTTACTTCCCCAAAAAATTAAAATTAAAATTGTGCTAGGAAAATACTGACCGGATGATTTAGGTGCAAGTACACCAGTAAAGAATATCATCTTACCATAATCTATGCTAATGAAGTAACAATGTAACGTTACATGGGTATATAAGAAACACACACTGGGAGTAACATGTACACAGGTTTACATCGGTCGCCAAATAGGAATAACTTCCTTTAAATTTCCATAACATTACAGTACAACTAGGAAGTCCCCCGCAAAAAAAAAGTGTGGACGCATGCAATGGCATGTCCAAAGAAAACAAAACTAAATCTATTGGTACAAAACAACCTGGGTGCTTGGATTGTCCCATGCGACAACCTCAGAGAAAAAGAGGGCATGCACCAAAGAAATGCTTGACAAAAAGACATGTGGATGCACAGGTCACATATGGATTGTCATGCAGTGCATCTTTTCATTCCGCATTTCAATTGGTGTTAATTAATTAGCCTATGCCAATAAATTCTTTTTTGCTATTGTAGTTTGCCAGACATGATGAAAAACACTAACGCGCCATTTGGAACAAAGAAATCTCATAAAAATGAAAACATATAGGAAATTTTCCTATGGTGCCCCTTTTCTAGAGCAACCTGAAGTTGCTCCGCCTTTTCACATAGAAGAAGAGAACGGGCCAGTTAATAAGAAAAATTGGCTGAAACCTTATACAATGCTACACACACAGCAACTTCGAGGCTACACACCATCCGAGACGACGAATCTACGACCCCACGGCCAGAGACGACACACTAAAACACCAGGACAAATTCCAGAGCCGCTGCTCCGGCTTCCACACCGGCCCTGAGGACACACACTTGCCTAGTCGATGACTTTGCCGCCCAAGCGACCAAAACCAACACCCAACATGCCGAAGATTTCTGGAGTCGCCATTCTGACGCCCAAACCAGCCCCAAGACCGCAAACCAGCCTAGTTGATGGCTCCACCCCCCAAGCCACCAAAATAAACGTCCAACGAACAATACATTTTTGAAGCAGACGCTCTTACTTCCACACTGACCGAGAGGCCACGCACTCGCCTAGCCAACGTCGAAGCTGCAGAGCCTCATTAGGCACTGCCAGTGGACAAAAGGCCGGACCTCAACGGGGTCACCCCAAGGGGGAAGCGATGGGGAACACCGCTGGTGTCCTCTCTGATGAAGGATGAAGCTTGGGTTTTCACCATGAGGGCCCGAGACCGAAATAACGAGGGAGGTGAATGGGCTCCAATTAAAGCCTCGAAGGAGGGATGGATGTCCTAGGACACTGCTCATGCCGTCGTCAAATGAGGTCGAGCTGTTTTTTACCTGGGGCTCACCAAACCCACCATCACCATGGCTCGCCCAGCCAATCGCCAACAACAACTTGCTGACAAATATCGCCATAGCCATGTGTCCAGACACACTAGACAGCTCGCCGCCAACCACCACCAAGTTTCCCGTGAAACCACCAAAGCACATCACACCGCCACAGGATACCGCCATGCATGAGCACTGCCATGCCTCTAACCTCCATGCTACCGCTCCAGCTAATTTCAGTCCAGTTGTAAAATATGCAACTATAAAACTGGTCATACCTATTATTGTATCTGATGCTGCTAGATATACATATTGTGTTCTTACATGGTGTTGTAGAAGAGAAGATCATTATGAGGCAACCACCATGTTTTGAGGATGACAAGGTACCAACAAACATATGAAAATTGAACAAGGCTCACTATGGCTTGAAACAAGTTGCACGAGCATGGTACTCTCGTATAAGCTGATGATATTATAGTAGCAAGCTCCTCTCCATCTTCTTGTTTTAGAAAAGGAGGATGACCCCCGGCCTCTGCATCTGGGAGATGCATATGACCACTTTATTGATTATTCTCGAGGACCTTACAAAGTATTACAAACAATATACCTGAATCCACCATCTTGGCAACATATGCCTCTACTCCTATCCATATGATGAAGGGATGCTAGTTGGGCCACTACCCAAACCACTCAACTAAGCCTAACATCAAAAGCCGGAAGCCCCAGCCGAGCCACATACCGGGTCTGGGGCATGCTACCTCTTGAGCTCTTGCGTTGGTTTTCCCTTGAAGAGGAAAGGGTGGTGCAGCAAAGTAGCGTAAGTACTTCCCTCAGTTTTTGAGAACCAAGGTATCAATCCAGTAGGAGGCTACGCGCGAGTCCCTCGCACCTACACAAAACAAATAAATCCTCGCAAACAACGCGATAAGGGGTTGTCAATCCCTACACGGTCACTTACGGAGTGAGATCTGATAGATATGATAAGATAATATTTTTGGTATTTTTATGATAAAGATGCAAAGTAAAATAAAAGCAATGAAAATAACTAAGTATTGGAAGATTAATATGATGAAGATAGATCCGGGGGCCATATGTTTCACTAGTGGCTTCTCTCAACAGCATAAGTATTTTACGGTGGGTGAACAAATTACTGTTGAGCAATTGATAGAATTGAGCATAGTTATGAGAATATCTAGGTATGATCATGTATATAGGCATCACGTCTGAGACAAGTAGACCGACTCCTGCCTGCATCTACTACTATTACTCCACACATCGACCGTTATCCAGCATGCATCTAGAATATTAAGTTCAAGAGAACAGAGTAACACTTTAAGCAAGATGACATGATGTAGAGGGATAAATTCATGCAATATGATAAAACCCCCATCTTGTTATCCTCGATGGCAACAATACAATACGTGCCTTGCTGCCCCTACTGTCACTGGGAAAGGACACTGCAAGATTGAACCCAAAGCTAAGCACTTCTCCCATTGCAAGAAAGATCAATCTAGTAGGCCAAACCAAACTGATAATTCGAAGAGACTTGCAAAGATAACCAATCATACATAAAAGAATTCAGAGAAGATTCAAATATTGTTCATAGATAAACTTGATCATAAACCCACAATTCATCGGTCTCAACAAACACACCGCAAAAGAAGATTACATCGAATAGATCTCCACAAGAGAGGGGGAGAACTTTGTATTGAGATCCTAAAAGAGAGAAGAAGCCATCTAGCTAATAACTATGGACCCGTAGGTCTGAGGTAAACTACTCGCACTTCATCGGAGATGCTATGGTGTTGATGTAGAAGCCCTCCGTGATCGATGCCCCCTCCGATGGAGCTCCGGAACAGGCCCCAAGATGGGATCTCGTGGATACAGAAAGTTACGGCGGTGGAATTAGGGTTTGGCTCCGTATCTGATCGTTTGGGGGTACGTAGGTATATATAGGAGGAAGAAGTACGTCGGTGGAGCAATAGGGGGCCCACGAGGGTGGAGGGTGCGCCTGGGGGGGTGTAGGCGCGCCCCACTACCTCGTGGCCTCCCTGTTGGTTGCTTGACGTAGGGTCCAAGTCTCCTGGATCTTGTTCGTTCCAAAAATCATGTTCCCGAAGCTTTTATTCTGTTTGGACTCCGTTTGGTATTCCTTTTCTTCGAAACCCTAAAATAGGCAAAAAAACAGCAATTCTGGGCTGGGCCTCCAGTTAATAGGTTAGTCCCAAAAATAATATAAAAGTGTATAATAAAGCCCAATAATGTCCAAAACAGTAGATAATATAGCATGGAGCAATAAAAAATTGTAGATATGTTTGAGACGTATCAGGGCACAATCTGGTCAGACGCACTCGTGTGTCGTCGCCGCCATCTTCCACAGGTCCGTCTTCAGATCATATTGAGGCTTCTACCTTGTCTGGCCACTCTACCATCGACGTCACCATGACGCCAGACAACTAACTCCTCCTGCGCGAGTCCATCTCCGCGCATCGGACGCCGAGCCTCCACAACGCCATGCCGCCGATCTCGCCGCCATCAATGTGTGAGATGAAGTACCGCTCCACCATCCCCCTAGCCATCACTTGCTCCAAAACGATGCCCCCAGGAGGGAAAGCGATACAACACCATCATCGTCTGATCTGGAAGACCCAGATCTAGGGTTTCCCCCGGAGCATCCTGTGCCTGATGACGCAGAATGCAACGACGATGCCTCGACAAGGGAACGACATCTAAGACGCCATCATCGTCCGCCATGACCGTAGTCAGCGCGATATTCATCGGCAGTTGCTCCACCAGACGTGCGCCACTGACGTCGCTGGTCCCTTCAACCGGAGTAAACTCCAAAACGATGCCCTAAAGAGGGACCATGACACAAAATCGCCGTCATTGCTCGATCCCAAGGAGATCTAGGGTTTCCCCCAGAGATGCCCGCGCTGTCAAGGATCTGACAAGGGTAGAATCCCGGCAGATCTGCCCGGCTGCCAACGAGTCGCACCCGCCTCTATGTCGATGGCAGACCAGCGATCAAGGCCCACGCTTGGGCATAGATCCGGTCGCGCCGACGCGAACCGATCCGGTCATGCCGCCGCCGTCCCTGGCGACCGCGACGGACCAGATCACGAGGCCTCCTGCCGCGGGGGAGCGAAGTCGCCGAAGCATCGCCACGCTCCGGCCCGGGGCCGCCGGCCCGCGCCATCCCCACGCGAGCGAGAGGGCCCGAGTCCCCACAACCGCCAGCGACGACCAGGCTTCGCCTGGCCACGCCCTTGGGCGGTGGCGAGGGAGGAGGAGGAGGAGTGGGGGAGGGCCGGCCGACGGGATCTGGGGGCCTCCCGGCCGCCCACGCGGGGGTGACTCGGGCGGGGAGAGGGCCGGTATCTTGTGTCTTGATCAGCGAACTATTCTTCCTTTTGTTGCGTAGTGGTACGCCTGTGTCCTCTCCATCTGCTACTAGTGACTTGTTAACATATCTAAATTCAGAATTTGTCTTAAAAGATTTTTGGTGACTTGAAATATTTTTTGGGCATGGAAGTTAACAAAATTCATGATGGCATAATTCTGAAGCATGAAAAATATACCACTGACATTTTGACAAGCATTGGTATGAAGGACTGCACGCCTTCATCTACACCATTAGCTCCTACAGAAAATCTACCAATTCATGAAGGAGAACCATTTGGACCAGAATATTGAACAAACTATAGAAGCATTGTATGTGCCCCTTCAGTACTTAACTCTGACTACGCGCCCTCCAGTACTTAACTTTGACAGGCCCTGCTCTTTAAGTTTTTGTCAACAAAGTTTGCCAATATTTACATGCACCCACATCAATACATTTGACAACTATCAAAAGAATCTTGAGATATGCAATGTATACACTAGGGACTGGATTGACCATCAAAAAGTCTCGGTTTACATTAATCAGTGCCTTTCTCAGATGCTCTGATTGGGCATGCTGCACTAATGACAGAAAATCTACATGTGGGTTTGCAGTGTTTTTGGGATCTAATCTTGTTTCTTGGGGTGCCAAAAAACAAGCTACTGTATCAAAGTCAAGTATTTAAGCTGAGTACAAGGCTTGACCTTGGGAGTTTGTTTATTGCCGGAGAAATATGCATGAATATATCGATATATACTGAACTTGGGAGTTTAGTTGTAGCGTAATATATCCCCACTCTTTACAAAATACCATTTTTTTCGAGAAAAAGGGCTCTTGGCCCCGGCTCCACTTGTATTACCAAATGAAACCACAACATTCGAACATCCAGTTATAAGCACGCGGGGGGGGGGGGGGATAATCAGCAAACACGCTGCCCCAACAAGATAGAAGTCCCGGCCTCTACATATAAAGTGCCAGAAAACAACTACCAGATTAGAGAGCTAAGCTCAAGCAAACATAAGTCTAAAGCCCGAAAGAGAGAGGGAGAAAACTGGGGGGGAGAGAGATCCGCACCCCAGATCTCAGACAGTGTCGCAATCGAACAGCATCTCCGAGCACTTTAGGAGGCCTAGCCAGGGTCTGGCAACATCAGGAGGTGGGGGGGGGTGCACGCGCTTCCTACTCCAGCTTTCTCACCAAGTGCGTCCCTCTTCCTTTTACAGGGCGAGAGCACCAGACCATCTAGCTGCTTAGTATAGTAGCAGTTTTCCTCCACAACACCTGCATCCCGAGCCAGGGAACACGTTTGAAACAAATGTCATTACGATGTTTCCATAGAGCCCAGAGGGCAGCAAAATGTAGCAACCAGTCCGCTGAGTGATTTTGGTGTGTAAACCACCAAGCCAGCATGTTCTCAATGAACATTCCGGCTTGTTTATTAGATATATCGAAAATTCCTCTCCATAGTTCCATCGCAACAACGCAGCCAAAGAATAAATGTTCGATAGATTCAGATTCTCTACAAAAAAGACAGGTAGCATCATCCACTTGCTGTCTTTTTTGCAGGTTGTCTCTTGTTAAAAGCTTGTTTTTGGCCACAAGCCAGAGAAAAATCTGGATCCTAAGGGGAATATTAATTTTCCAAATGACTGTAAGGTTACCCAGATCAATCCCCTAAAATTAATAAAGTTGTAGAAAGATTTGACAGTGTAGATACCTTTGGCTTCAAAATTCCAGTGAATGGTATCCTCTCTGTCATTTAAGTTCACATTAACTACGCGGCTGAACAGATCATCCCAATATACTAGTAGCTTTTGGGTGAAACACCTTCTAAAAGTAATTTTTAGGTTGGTGCCATCCCAGACCTCGCTAATAGAAACATTATGGTCATTGGCAATAGAGTATAGATCCCAATACTGGGTAGCTAGGGTAGCATGCCCCATCCACTGGTCCTCCCAAAATCTAATACTCTTGCCACTCCCCACTATCCAGGAATAACCCACATTGGCAGCTTTAGCAGCCCACAGGATACCTTTCCAAAATGGGGAAGCACCATTTTCAGGGCAAGTAAAAATGTTAGGGCTGTGAGTCCTATATTTAGCATCAATAATTTGTTTCCAAATCTTGCCCTCGTCCAGGGAATATCTCCTGATCCAAGAAGCTAAAAGACATATATTCATATCAGCAATATTAGGAATACCCAGACCCCCATACTGCCTTTGGAGAGTTACATTTCCCTAGGCAGCAAGATGGTATTGAAAATGGCCCTCATAATCATCCCAAGAGCAGTGAGCTAGTTGTGAATTTATTAGTTTCATGGCCCATTTTGGGAATTTGATAATTCCCATAAGGTAGCTAGGGATAGTGGATAGGCATGTCTTCACTAAAGTGAGTCTCTTGCCAGAAGACAGAAGTCTCCCCCTCCACCCAGCCCCTCTCTTTGTAATCTTATCAATAGTAGGCTGAATCTCACTTTTCTTTAGCTTTCTGTGATGGAGAGGGGCACCCAAATATTTGATAGGGAACTCACTCAATTTGCAACCAAGTATTTGCGCAAATATATTGGCATCATCCTCATTTATATTAATGGGCACCAGGTCACATTTGTGAGAATTAATCCGCATACCAGATAATTGTTCAAAATAGGAAAGCAACCATTTATGGTTTCTCGCATGAGATTTGTTATTACTGAGGAAAAGTAAAGTGTAATCCGCATACTGCGTACTAATGATGTCAGCTGGATTGGAACTAGGGAAATGACCTTCCAGGATATTATTTCTGGAGGCTTTCACAAGGATTCTGTTAAAAACATTAGCTACTAGGTTGAAAAGAAGAGGGGAATAGGGGTCCCCTTGCCTCACCCCTTTGTTAGCAATAAAGAAATCACTATTTTTGTTATTAATAGTAACCCCAACAGAACCTTTATATATGAGGGATTTAACTTTCCTCATCTAGTTAGTACTAAACCCCCTCTTATGCATCATGTCTATCAGGAATTTTCTGTTGATCATGTCATATGCTTTCTCATAGTGTAATTTAAACACAAAACCAGACTGCTTGCTGGAGTGAACATAATGAATAATTTCATGGGCTGCAATAATGCTCTCAACTATATATCTGCCTTTTATAAAGGCTCATAGAAATTAAGTCTTTACAGATGGGGCCAAACTTATTGGTGGCACATTTAGCAAAGATCTTAAAACTGCAATTGATCATAGCAAGAGGCCTAAATTTCTCCATCTTAGTGGCATCAGCCTCTTTAGGAACTAAAGTAAGTAGGGAGAAATTGAGTCTATATAGGTCTAGCTCGCCTTTCTCCCAATCATTAAATAAAGCAAATAGGACACCTTTAATAAGGTACCAAAATTGTTGATAAAACAAAAAAGGAAAGCCATCTGGCCCAGGAGCTCCTTCAGCATATGAGCCACAGACAACATCTTTTATCTCCTTTTCAGAGAAGGGGGCATGTAAAATGCAATTATGAGCATCAGTCACCTTCTCTCCATCTTCCCAAAAATCATTTTCAGGTTGATGTTGATTTTATCTTGGAAACCAAATAGTGTTTTGTAGAAATTCATAGCAATATTCATAATACCTTCACGATCAGTTTCAGTACCTTAATTACCTTCCAGCGCCATGATATGCTTCTTTCTCCTTTTTTGATTAGCTACAGCTTTGAAGTATCCAACATTTAAGTCCCCTTCCAGAATATCTCTCTCCCTGGATCTCTGCCTGGCCTTAATTTCTTCTTTTCTCCAGATATCTTCCAGTTCCCCTGCAATTTTATCCATTCTCCTGTAAGTATTAGGGGAAGGAGGGTTGGATTCAGAAAAAATATCTAGACAATTATACTCAGCCACCAAGGTTTGCTTGTTCCTGTTCTGCTCTGCCTCATAGTTGGCCATCCAACCTTTAATGGCTTTTCTGGAGTTTCTAATCTTGAACTGCCAGACATCTATTGCCTTTTTAAAAGGGCATTTGGCAGTCCAAGCTTTGATCACAATATCTCTAAAACCATCTACTTCCAAACACCACTTCTCAAATCTGAAGTGCTTGTCTTTAGGGATATGGAAAGCATAGGTATTAAATATCAGAGGAGTATGATCACTCCCTAGTCTAGGCAGTGCTTTGAGGTTCACACCAGGAAAAGCAGAAGCCCAGTCCGTGGACATGAAAACTCTATCTAAGGTAGCCAGCACTAAGTTGTCTTGGTTATTACCTCAAGTGAACTTCCTCCCATTGATCTTAAGCTCTAGCAAGCCAAAACTATTGATCCAATCATTAAACAGGTCAGCCCAGTGTTAATTAATAACACCAGTATTTTTATCACTAGCCTCTCTAATTAAATTGAAGTCACCTCCAACTAGAGTGGGCCCTGACCAGTTAGTTAACAAGGAGTGAAGTTCATTAATGAAATCCATTTTAAACTGGTCATATGCAGTGCCATAAAGTGCAACAAGTCTCCAAATGGAGTGAGCTTGTTTGTTTTTAATCAAGCAAGAGATGTTGAACTTGTGTAAGTCACACTGAATTAACTCAAACATATCCACCTTGCATCCAACCAAGACCCCCCCCCCCCCCCGCAGTGTTAGTTGCAGGAAGCCATTTCCATTGGAAAGCAGATCTGGGATCAAAGGCTTCAATCTGAAGAAGAGTAAACTCTTCTTTCTTGGTCTCAGATATACAAATAAAATCAGGGCTATTGGCTCTAATGAGCTCTTTAAGTTTGTCAACTTTAGTGGGGCCATTCAACCCTCTGATGTTCCAAAAACAACCTATCATTTAACAATAAAATCAATTTTCCTTCTCCCCCTATAGGAGCTAGATTTTCTTTTGACTTCAGTCCAGGGGGAGTCCGAAGTAGAGGTCACATTCATATGTGCCCCCCCCCCTCTGACCTAGCATTACTCCCTAGATTGTCATCAGAAATACCAAACTCCTCTCCTGTAATATCTATACTAGTAGGGAGAAAAACTTCAGGATTTTCAGAGTTAAATTTAGCAACTCCATCCAACTCAATCTGCTTAATAGCACAGATGTTCTCTATGATATTATCTCTGCTATCACCCAAGTTAATACCTAAGCACTCTGCAGTTTTAATAAGAAAAGAATCATCTAAGCAAGCAAAAGAGTTATGTGTACCTTTTTTCACAACAGGTTTTTCCAGATTTTTGATTTGTTTTAATTCCTGAGCTTTTTGAAGAGCTGGCCTATCATCCTTCTTGTTCCTGGTGCTAATTCTGGATGCCACCACAGGGCCCCACTTTTGCTGAGTATTGGTGTGCTTCTGAACAGACTTAACAGCAACATCTTCAAATTTGCCAAGGAGGGGGGACCCTATGATGTCATTGTGTCTGTTCTTCACTACCTCAAGATAGCTTTTGGTCATAGGAGCACCCAGAAAAATGGAAGGGCCTGCATTTTCTTCATTAGTTCCAGGAGCAGGGGTAGAGCACTTCTGCATAATCTTGGAACCACCAGATCCAGTGTTCTGTTGCTTACTTTTGCCATTGTTATTGTTGTTGCTGTTTCCAATATCCATATCTTCTCCAAGCAAATCATCACCACTAGAATCAAATTCCTCTTCAGTGTGCTTGTTCTGAGAGGGATTGTTATCATCAGGGCCTGGAGGAATATCTGACCCCTGACCACTATCAGCCTCAAACTCCATAGAAAACTGTAGAAGATATAGCTCATGATGTATTTCCACCATCCTGTCTCTGGGAATCTTAGCAGGGTCTCTGACAGCTACCTGAATCCTCACCTTCTCATAATAGCTTCTGAAGATAGTGTGCCAATCGACATTAACAAGAACTCCCAGCATAGTAGATATCTGAGATATGATGTTCCAGGAGATCCATTTGGGAGGTAGGCCTATGAGAATAAAGGGCGCACTAGTTACCTATGACATGTTGCCGTAGCTCACTGCGACCCTGCCTCCATGAACTCCAAAAACACGCGTGGCCTCAACGATGCAAGAGTCTGTGTGAGCAGGGGATGATAGAGTCCTTACTTTGATAGGCTTTGACGACGAGTTCACATGATCGAGGGGGCGCGCATGCATACGTACATATGTCACCTCGTCCCTCGCTTTGTCCGACAGGCTGCAGCACGAGCTTATATAAAGAAACTGCCCCAGCCATTGATAGAAAGCACACATCCAAGGCAAGCCAAGTGCATGCTAGCTCACAGACACAAGACCGAGCTCAATCCTGTTGGTCAGCTGGGAGGAGATTATCCCTATATTAACTATCCCACTCCGTGAAGATGCAATACTCTCCTAATCTGCATGGCAGGCTGATACTTATCTTAATGTGTTTCAAGTGGCTTATTCGGGTAAGCAGAGATGTTGTCCTGCAGAACATCTTGTGAGAAACACACCTATATGAATTTGACTGTTAACGTCGCAGTCTGTGAGAATTGGGTGTTCTCTAATAAAATAATGAAAAGGCCCTGGAGTACTAAGTATATGCTCCACCCGCGGGGAAGCCTTGCGGTAGCCCAGTATCGGTCAAGAATTTATGTGAAACTAGTCTCGCAGAAAACATGTAGTTCAAGGCATAATCCACTATTCAAGTTGTGATCTAGTGTAGCATAAATCTCTAAGTGGAAGTTCAACTTCACAGTCTCCACTGAGCACCGGTATATAAACAATGTTTTGGAACTAAATGATGAGAGGTGCCAATGAGACTTTGTGGGGGATTGTTAGAATTTTGCTAGCAGGCCTTTGGCCCAAAGCCCAATTAAAATTCTGAAATTCTCTTGACCCATTCATGCACACATGTGAGTGGAGTGAGTGAGGCTAAAGTTTAGTCCCACCTCATAAGTTGAGAGAGAGTTGCACCTCTTTATAAGGTGAGCTCTTCTACCACTTGTATGAGAATGAGAAGAGGAGACCTACAGGCGCACTCCTCCTCCTCGCTCGCCTCGCAACGCCACGCCTCGACACGACGCGCCGCGCCGCGCCGCGGGTTGCAGGATTGAGCCGAGCCGAGGACAGAGCTATGCACATTGTCTATATTTTTGCTGCTCGGGAAAAATTAATGAACCGTTTCCGATTCTTTTGGATCGTGACGACTCGGACGTGGGGTTTATTCCCACGACCCGCCTGGCCCGCACTATATAGTTAGGCAGACGTCTACCCTAGCCGCCGTCATTTTCGTATGGTTTCTCACCACCGTTCCAGATCATTGCGCCGCCAAGAAAGTCTTCTCCATCCATCCTTTCGGCATGCACCGGGAGAAGGGACAGCAGGCCTCCGGAACCCCGCCTCTCATAATCCTGTACAGGAGAGGGGCGATCAGGTTTTTGGGGAGCGCACTCGCGCCACTGCTGGCAGCGACGACTTCGCGAACGACGACTTCTTCCCCGAACTCGGCAACCTCATCCTCGACGACATGGGCGACAACGTCAACGCCGGCGGTGCTGCTCCCACTGCACCGTATGACATTCTATCCTTCCTGTTCGAGATTGTGGTAGAATTCATATTTCTAGTATGTGCCCTAGATGTGATATGTTCATCTGCTATGCTAGTTCGCATGATTAGTTTAATCTCTACTACTGTAGTCATGATTTATCTTCTATTTATTCGGATTAAATCTCGTAGTAATTTGCTCATATTTCCAACAATCCAAAAACCCGATTATAGGCAATTTACTCCGAGTGGTTTTGCTGCGCATCTGAAGCCGCCTGCCTTTAAGGGCGCACAATATAAGAGGTGGCGCACGAGAGCAGTCTATTGGTTTCAGATCGTGGGCTGCTATGACGCCACCAAGGGCAAGCCTGAGGGCGATCTTAATCCAGCACAACGGGAAACTTTTGAGAAGATCGATACTCTCTTTAAAGGCGCTCTTCTGAGTGTTCTGGATGATTCCATTGTGGATTCGTATATGTCATTTGAAAATGGCAAGGACATGTGGGCTGTGCTCGAGGCCAAGTTTGGTGCCTCGGACGCCGACTGCGAGTTGTACGTCATGGAGCAATTCTATGACTACAAGATGACTGATGAGCGCTCTGTTGCACAGCAGGCTCATGAGATACACTCGCTCACAAAAGAACTTGAGTACTTCAAGTGTGTGTTGCGGGACAAATTTGTTGCCGGAGGCATCATTGCCAAACTTCCACCTTCGTGAAATAATTTTGCTACTTCCTTGAAACACAAGAGACAGGAGTTTTCTGTTGCGGATCTCATTGGTACTCCTGATGTTGAAGAAAAGGCGAGAGCAAAGGACACACGTGCTAGAGTTGTTGAGGGAGCTTTTAGTGCTCACATGGTACAGAAGAAGAACTCCCAGCCCAACAAGTTCAAAAACAACAAGAAAAAAACTCAGGGCAAAGGCAAGTTTGATACAAAGAACAAGCCATCACATTCTACCAACTTCAACAAGAATTCTCATAAGAAGTGGAAGGGACTTTGCCATGTCTACGGTGATCCTAATCACTGGGCTCCGAAGTGTTCTAACCGCTTTGAGGAGCGCGAACATGAGAAGAGCGGCAAGTCCGCTAATGTTGTCATCGGTGCTATCGATATGAAGGAATCATGGTACGGTATTTTTCCTACCATCCTTTCAGTATTTCAATCCCCTGATTGGTTGATTGACACCGGTGGGGACTTCACCCGTGCTGATGGGGAACGGGTCACATGCCATCGTTCGAGGTGTTGGTACGATCGATCTGAAGTTTACTTCGGGGAAGACTGTGCGTTTGAAGAACGTTCATCATGTGTCGTCCATAAATAAAAATCTCATTAGCGGTTCCCGTTTATGTCGAGATGGTTTTAAGTTGGTTTTCAAATCCAATAAAGTTGTAATTTCTAAGTATGGACAATTTGTTGGAAAAGGCTATGAGAGCGGAGGCTTGTTCCGCCTATCTTTGTCAGATATTTGCACTAAAGTTATTAATAATGTTTGCCACAACAATGAGTCTGAATTTGGCATTCACGACTTTGTCACATTAACTTTGGTTGCATGATGCGGCTAGCCAATATGAATTTAATTCCGAAAATCTCTACTGTCAAAGGCTCTAAGTGCCAAGTATGTGTGCAAGCTAAGCAACCTCGCAAGTCCCATAAGACAGCAGAGGCAAGAGACGTAGCGCCACTAGAGCTTATACATTCTGATCTTTGTGAGATGAATGGCGTGTTGACAAAAGGTGTAAAGAGATACTTCATGAGTTGATTGATGACTCCACTAGATATTGTTATGTGTATCTTCTGAAATCAAAAGATGAGGCTTTAACTTTCTTCAAAAACTATAAAGCTGAGGCAGAGAACCAACTTGATCGAAAAATTAAACGGCTTAGGTCCGATCGTGGTGGAGAGTATTTTTCCAATGAATTTGATCTGTTTTGTGCGAAACATGGTATAATCCCTGAGAGGACGCCTCCCTACTCACCTCAGTCAAATGGGGTAGCCGAAAGAAAGAACCGAACTCTAACTGATATGGTTAACACCATGTTAGACACATCAGGTCTCTCCAAGGAATGGTGGGGGAGGCGCTAATGACTGCATGTCATGTCCTAAACCGAGTTCCCACAAAGCATAAGACCAGGAGTCCGTTTGAGGAATGGGAAAGGAAAAGATCGAAACTCTCTTACCTACGTACTTGGGTGTGACGCCCCCGATTCAATCGTACACTAATCATGCACGCAAATGTGTACGATCAAGATCAGGGACTCACGGGAAGATATCACAACACAACTCTAAAACATAAATAAGTCCCACAAGCATCATAATACAAGCCAGGGGCCTCGGGGGCTCGAATACAAGTGCTCGATCATAGATGAGTCAGCGGAAGCAGCAATATCCGAGTACAGACATAAGTTAAACAAGTTGCCATAAGATGGCTAGCACAAACGGAGATACAGATCGAACGAGGCGCAGGCCTCCTGCCTGGGATCCTCCTAACTACTCCTGGTCGTCGTCAGCGGGCTGCACGTAGTAGTAGGCACCTCCAGAGTGGTAGGAGTCGTCGTCGATGGTGGCGTCTGGATCCTGGGCTCCATCGTCTGGTCGCAGCAATCGAGTAGAGAAATGGGAAAAAGGGGGGAACAAGGCAACCGTGAGTACTCATCCAAAGTACTCGCATGCAAGGAGCTACACTACATATGCATGGATATATGTGTAAAGGGCCATATCCGTGGACTGAACTGCAGAATGCCAGAATAAGAGGGGGATAGCTAATCCTGTCGCAGACTACGCTTCTGGCAGCATCCATCTTGCAGAATATTGAAGAGAGTAGACTGAAGTCCTCCAAGTAGCATCGCATAGCATAATCCTACCCAACGATCCCCTCCTCGTCGCCCTGTTACAGAGCGACCACCGGGTTGTATCTGGAACTTGGAAGGGTGTGTTTTATTAAGTATCTGGTTCTAGTTGTCATAAGGTCAAGGTACAACTCCGGGTCGCCTGTTACCGTGGACACGGCTATTCGAATAGATCAACTTCCCTGCAGGGGTGCACCACATTACCCGACATGCTCGATCCCTCTGGCCGGGCACACTTTCCTGGGTCATGTCCGGCCTCGGGAGATCAACACGTCCCAGCCCCACCTAGACACAACAGAGAGGTCAGCACGTCGGTCTAAACCTAAGCGCACAGGGGTCTGGGCCCATCGCCCTTAGCACACCTGCACGTTGCGAACGCGGCCGGAAGCAGAGCTAGCCTAGTGGTGTTCCAGTCCAATCCGGCCTGCGCCGCTCAGTCGCTGACGTCACGAAGTGCTTCGGCTGATACCACGACGCCGGTTGCCCATATCTTATCCCACGTGGAGGTTAGTGCGTATAAGGTCAACGACCCAACTCAGATCAAATACCAAGATCTTGTTAAGCGTGTTAAGTATCCGCGAACGCCGAATAGGGCCAGGCCCACCTCTCTCCTAGGTGGTCTCAACCTACCCTGTCGCTCCGCCTCAAAGTAACAGTCGGGGGCCGTCGGGAACCCAGGCCCACCTCTACCGGGATGGAGCCACCTGCCCCTTGAGCCCCCATCTCCGAACAGTATCACAGGTAATGTAACAGTGTAAAGTACATAGTATATGCCCGTGATCACCTCCCGAAGTGATCACGGCCCAGTAGTATAGCATGGCAGACGGACAAGAGTGTAGGGCCACTGATGGAACACTAGCATCCTATACTAAGAAGTAGGATAGCAGGTAATGGTAACAACAGTAGTAGCAAGGACAGGCTATGCAGCAGTATAGGATTAACTGAAAGCAGTAACATGCTACACTCTTCTAATGCAAGCAGTATAGAGAAAAATAGGCGATATCTAGTGATCAAAGGGGGGGGC
This sequence comes from Aegilops umbellulata, assembly GCA_032464435.1. NCBI lineage: Eukaryota > Viridiplantae > Streptophyta > Magnoliopsida > Poales > Poaceae > Aegilops > Aegilops umbellulata. The sequence continues at coordinate 13,922,517 of CP136057.1, forward strand.
TTGCCTGATTGCTCTGGCAAGAAGGAGGGGTCGTCAACACCGTAGTCGTACTGGGTAGCAGCGGCGTCGGTCTCGGTGTCTAGCGAGAGAAGAGGGGGGAAGAAACAATAAATACAATGCAAACAAATGCATGACGATGCATGACATGACAAAGCGTGATGCTAGGTGTGCCCAATCGCGGTAGTAGGTGATACCGGCGAAGGGGGGAAACATCCGGGAAAGTATTCCCGGTGTTTCGCGTTTTCTGATAGACAGGCCGGAGGGGAAAAGTTGCAGGTTTGATATGCTAGGGATGTGTGGCTGACAAGCGGACTGCGTATTCGGATTCGTCTCGTCGTTCTGAGCAACTTTCATGTACAAAGTTTTTCCATCCGAGCTACAGTTTATTTTATATGTTTTTCTAAAGTTTTAATCATTTTTTGAATTTATTTATCTATTTAATTCTAACATTATCCAGAATAGTGAAAGCTGACGTCAGCATGACGTCAGCAATCAACAGGACGTTGACTGGGTCAACTGACGTGTGGGGCTGGTCAATGCCCAGTCAGCAGTACAGTCAGCATTAACTGGGTCAACGTTGACAAGTCAATTGGGCCCATCTGTCAGTGTCACATATTTAAAAAAAAGGGGTGTTTAAATTAAGCTAACTAGAGGTGGGGCCCCACTGTCATAGAGTCCTCTGCCTAACTAATTAGCTAATTAGTTAATTGGGCAAAATTAATTAAGTGAATTAACCATCTAATTAATTAATTAATTAATAATATTGTTTTTGTTTCTCAGGGCATGGCCCCGCGTGGTCAGTGGCCCATGGCCTAAGCGGGTCCTGGGGGAAGCGAGGCGGGCGAACGGGCGCAGCCACGGGCGCCCGACGGGGTGAGCCCGGGTGCTGGCGGTGGCGATGCGCCGGCACGGCGAGCGGCCATGGCCGGCGCGGGAGGGGGGGTGGCGGCGCGGTTAGAGCCGGCGAGGTCATGGCGGGCGGCCCGGCATGGCGCCGGCGCGGCCGAGCGCAGCGGCGGCAGAGCAGCGCAGCAACAACAGCAGAAGGCAGGGGAGGAGCGATGCGGGGGAGGAGCAGCAAGCGCACGTGGGCGGCCGGAGCAGGCGGCGGCAGGGGCACGGCGGGAAGGTGGCCAGCCGGCGATGCGAGCGAGGCAAGAGGGGACGGGAGCGGGTGGATGTCGAGGTGCGGGCAGCAGCTGCGCTAGCAGCGTCCAGCGACGGCGCAGTTAGCAGAAGTATCAGGCAGAGCAACGAGGGCAGCAGTCGGGGTGCGGCAGGGGAGGACTGGGGCGGGCCCCGTGCATGAGGGTGCACGGCCGTGCGTGGCCGTGGCCGGGCGCTGTAGCGACGACCAGAGGGAGGGATGGGGGAAGACGGGCGGTGCTCACGTTCGTCGTGAGAAGGGGGGCGGCAAGGCTCGATGGAGTCTTTGGGGAGGAGGACGGGGACGACCGGTGTAGGGGAGGAGGCGACGACGTAGAGGACGGCGGGGAGGCAGTCCGGCGAAGGCGTCCAGCGAGGCAGTGGTGACGGTTCCTCGGCGCGGGCACGCCGGCGAGGTGGGGCTCCGGTGCGGCGAGGGGTCCGGCGCGGGGTGCCTGTCGACGCTTGGGAACGAGAGCGGGTGGGTGTCTCGGTCAGGAGGAGTGGGGGGGGGTCGTGCGGGAGGAGTGGGGGGGGGGGTTCATGCGGGGCGACGGGGATGATCCCGATCCAGATCTGGATCGATGGGGAAAAGTGGGGGGTGGTTGCCCTAGGGTTCGATCAGGGTGGGGGATAAGGCAGGGCAGCCTGGGCCAGGTGGACTGGCCTGACGGGGAGTGGCCAGCTGGGCCAAGGCCCATCGGGGAGGGATGGGTCTTCTCCTTTTCTTTTGTTTTTGTTTTTTATAATTTACTTTTGTGTTTCGTTTTAGTTAGCAAATAGTTTTACAAAATATAACCCCTACTCCTACATTAGCATAATAAGATATGCCACTACCTCAACAAGCTTGGTGACCAAATGAACTAGTTTAATATTTGTTTAGTATTTAAAAGCATTTAAATAATTATTTTGTCGTTGTTTTATCTACTATTGTGCATTTAAATATTTTATTTAGATATGGGTCCTTCACCATAATTGCTTATGATTTATTTTACACCTCCCAAACATTTTAGTTTTAACATTTGAAAACCTTTGTTGTCTGCCTGATTTTAAATTTTGAATTTGAACCGATTTTGGATCAACGTGAGATTAGCAACAGTAACGGAGGTAACGTGGCACCATTAGCGTGGGATTACTGTAGCTTAATTACCCTGGCGTCACAATTCTCCTCCACTACAAGAAATCTCGTCCCGAGATTTAGGAGCAGGAGTAAGGGGGGAGGGATCTGGTTACGAAATGCTAACGGATCTTCTCAGTCTTGGTTGCTCTTCTCGAAGAGGTCGATCCATTATATTGATGTCTTCCTTTCTCTGCTTCAGGTCATCATGATGAAGTCATCATCCTTTCTTCGAAAATTTCATCGTACTTACGAAAGGACAAGGGGTGATTATTCTATAAGAACGGCCCTCTGCAAGGTTGACTACCTGGTAGTTAATATCGGGGAAGGTGGCGGAAAGTAACTCTCGAATTAAAACTTAAGAAAATACCGAGAGCAAAGTAAGGAGGTATCATTGGAAGTTTCGAGCGGGCAAGCAATCGTTCGATGCCTGAAACAAAGTGTTGAAGGGGTTTAGAGCAATGTGAATAAGCATTGCATCTGATACCTGAATAGATGAACAGGCAGGTGGCCCGTGAATTACCTACAAAGTCAAGCGCGAGGCATAACTTTGACAACAGGGTGTACAGGAGAGTCAGGTTTCGATCCTGTGGAACTGTGGGTTATGGGCCCACCATGTGGGTTAAAAATAGTAGGGGTGACATCTCGCACGGTCAAGATAGTAAGGCGTGTCAGAGGGTAGCCTGTCAGTTATGTCGGCAACAACATCGATACCAAGGGCAAGGGACGAAGAGAACCATTTTCCTGCTCGTTGAACGAGGCGGGCCAATAGGCAAGGTTCTCGTCCATCGGTGGCTAGCGAAATGTCAACAAAAAATAGTAACAGGGTCTTATTGACATGGTTGTACACTGAGGTGTTTACATAAGCAGGGAATTATCACTGCTCAGTTAAGTAGATTACAAGAAAGGCTAAACAAAACAATGGAAAGGAAAATGCATTTGAACACATATTTCAGGGGTATATCTTTCCCAAGGACAAGCAGAGCATGATATCAATGACAGGATATAATGTAGAAAACCCTTTAGGAAAGGGGAGAGAAATTTCATGGCATTACCCATACAACGGTGTTGGGATAATTGATCAGGAAACTTTTAGCATTGGGCTTCAAATGTCCTTGTTGAAAATCGGAGTACCATAGACATGCTTCAAGATAGCATTGACATGGTCTTCAAGCAAAGGTCGGACTTGGGATATACAAAGGATCCATCAGGATAACTTATTAAACAAGGCATTCAATTTCCTCATTGAAAAATGTTTAACCTAGTTAAAAAGGAAACTATAACACTAGGTCCTCTAGTCAGGTGCGCTAGGCATGACATCACCTTACCGAGTTGTATAAAGACCAATGTTATAACTCTTGAAAATTTGTTCCAACCATCATATCTGACCGAGATTCAGATCTGATTGGCGTCAGGATACCTCGGACTCGGGATGCCTGAGAAGCAAAGGTGCAACAGAATTGACGAGATGAAATTATAAGATTCTCGGGCAATTAACTATGGAAGCGAGTTCCAAAACAAGATTTCATCAGTAAGCTAAGGAGAAGATGAGGAGGTGGCTGATGAACTCAGCGACAATTCATCAAGATTTCCAAAGGATGGATTTCCACAATTATGTGAACAAGGAGATAACAATTGTCGGATCAAATGATATAATGATGTATGCTCGAGGAAAACATACACAATTAAAAATTGGTTGAAAAGTGCACCCGAAATATGGGCTTATAGTAGCATGATCAACGTTAGAATTGTGGTTCAGCAACTGATAGGCTAAGAATGAATTATCGATCATTAACTTCAAAGCAATAGGGTTGCTAGAAGTGCAGAATCCAAACAACATCGTTCACTTGTTGGAATCAACACGGGGACCAAGAAAGAGTGGTGATGGTGAGAAGTATCACTATACCAGGAAATTTTAAGAGGCGGAGCAATTCTCACGACCTTCTTGACATAAAAGATGGTAATACTCCAATGTAAAGAAGAACAATGCTAGGTAGCAACGAACTCAAGGTATAACACAAAACACGAACAAGTTTGTGTCGGAGGGAAGGAAATAAAGTGGCCGATGATAACACGACTCATCGAGGGCAAGGATGGTATTTCTCTTTATGAATCCGATTGATATCCTGGAAGAGCTCATAAGGTTGATGATGATCACGACACATTTGTCGAGAGATTTCATGAAGATGTAATCGGTCGGCGATGACATCAAGTCAAATGAATGATGAAGCGAAAGGTTATTGGAACCAAGGGTATGACACAAACTCGAAATCAATCTTGTTGTTCAAGGAGAAATGATATGATGAGGAAAGTCGACGTAAGCTTAGCTCATCGTCGAAAATGGTGCTCCGGGAAGAAGGACCAGGCAGCACAGTTAAAAAGTTGCACGATAATGATATAGCCGATTAGGCTAGGAATGACTTGAAGGATTAATAAACTCATAAGCAACAAAGATTATTTAGAGTTATTGAATCGGAGTGCGGAATTGATTCACTTATCAGTGTTCTTGGTTGACGACAACCCAAAACACAGAAAAATTGGAATCGGTGAGGAATAACAGTTGATGAAGAACCCATAAGAAGTTATGCAGTTTCGTGATAATCTCGAGATACCAGGGGGTAATACTTGATGGTAGATCAAAGTAAAGGTTGGACTGGTGTATTGATCCACAGAAGACAAGTGCTTAAACTTGCCCGAGAAATGAGATCAAAGAAGAACATATGGTCGGAACCATGATTGCAAAGGATCAATTCACCGATACCAAAGGATATTATATCAAGGAAATAACTATTATTACAAGAAGCTTTTATGATAAGTTCCACATCGGGTCCGGGGGCATGAACACAAAGTTCAAGGTCGACTCCCACTTCTCCAATGCATAACCTTTCATTCACTTCTCATTTTTTGAAGAACTTGTAACGTTTAAATTTTATCTAGCAAAACTCCAGAAGAGTATGACTCGTGATAGCTCTCGGGTTTACCCGGATCTGGGAAGGCATAGGTTCAACCCTTAGGGGCATCTTGGGAACATATACCACAAGCTTCAATAGTAAATAACACAAGCTCGATAGTGGAGCATGCTTGAGCAAGCAGAGGATACAATTTACCAAATGCATTATGTTTCCTAGGAAAGGCTCACAAGGTTATTGAATATGAAGGACATTCTCGGATAAAATCCAACAAAGGATCTAGTGGTCCACAAGGGATCTGATGTGAGCGTCGATACTCAACCAGAAGAAGAAGGATGCGAGGAGATCAGATGATAGAAACAACTGACTAATTCAAAGCCCAATTGCAAAGAAATTATGAATTCCAAGTCAAGGGATCAGAAGCAAACGCTCTGATCAAAGATGGATAAGTTGAGTAGGCTTAAGGGTACAATCAACGGCAATTTGATTAGTCAAGGACCAGCTCATGTTTAAAATAACGTCTGAGCCTGAAGAATGAATTCTGGGATCTGGTTGAGGATTGCGAGCATTCGCACTTATTGAATCAATGGGCTCAAAATGATACTGGCAAAGGATGCCAATGAATATTGCCAGACATATGGTAAGCATCCATAATGCAAGCAGACAAGTATTTGCAGAGCAATAAAGCTACTAAGGATTTTTTTGGAGGATCGAATAGTATTTCGAGGACCATTGTGAAACACATGAACAACTGGGGAATGAGCGGATACTCAATAAGGGCGAGAAATTATCCGCAGGGGTATTCATGTGGCAAAGAACTGCAAGGCAGTAGGCACAAAATATTCTCGGAACAACGGAGAGCGGTTCGGGGCATCTTGTATTAACAAGATCAACTTGGAATAAATTTAAGAACAACGGGTGTAAGTATTTATCCATAAGGATAAATCAGTGGTAGGGAATTGCAAAAGCAATGATCACAAAGTCTCGAGAACAACGGTGAGTAACTTCGAAATCTTCTGGAGCAGCAGGCGATCATCTGTAATAAGTGACTCTCCGGGAGAAATTTGTTACGAGAACCTAATGTTAGAGTTTTAGCAAATTCATTTAACCCGAAGAGAAGAGAGATTAGAGTCCCAGAGTATAGGTCGAGGAATAAAATATCCTAATACCACCCAATGGCGACGTGGGCCCATAGGCCACACAGCCATGTTAGTAAAGGTTTTGCGATGACTAGACTCAACTTCGGCCAGCGAGTTGGAAAGGGGGATTCCTACAGGCAGTTGGCTCTGATACGAAATTTTGACGCCCCCGATTCAATCGTACACTAATCATGCACGCAAATGTGTACGATCAAGATCAGGGACTCACGGGAAGATATCACAGCACAACTCTAAAACATAAATAAGTCATACAAGCATCATAATACAAGCCAGGGGCCTCGAGGGCTCGAATACAAGTGCTCAATCATAGACGAGTCAGCGGAAGCAGCAATATCTGAGTACAGGCATACGTTAAACAAGTTGCCATAAGATGTCTAGCACAAACGGGGATACAGATCGAACGAGGCGCAGGCCTCCTGCCTGGGATCCTCCTAACTACTCCTGGTCGTCGTCTGTGGGCTGCACGTAGTAGTAGGCACCTCCAGAGTGGTAGGAGTCGTCGTCGATGGTGGCGTCTGGATCTTGGGCTCCATCGTCTGGTCGCAACAATCGAGTAGAGAAATGGGAAAAAGGGGGAACAAGGCAACCGTGAGTACTCATCCAAAGTACTCGCAAGCAAGGAGCTACACTACATATGCATGGATATATGTGTAAAGGGCCATATCAGTGGACTGAACTGCAGAATGCCAGAATAAGAGGGGGATAGCTAATCCTGTCGCAGACTACGCTTCTAGCAGCCTCCATCTTGCAGCATGTTGAAGAGAGTAGACTGAAGTCCTCCAAGTAGCATCGCATAGCATAATCCTACCCGGCGATCCCCTCCTCGTCGCCCTGTTAGAGAGCGACCACCAGGTTGTATCTGGCACTTGGAAGGGTGTGTTTTATTAAGTATCCGGTTCTAGTTGTCATAAGGTCAAGGTACAACTCCGGGTCGCCTGTTACTGTGGACACGGCTATTCAAATAGATCAACTTCCCTGCAGGGGTGCACCACATTACCCGACACGCTCGATCCCTCTGGCCGGGCACACTTTCCTGGGTTATGTCCGACCTCGGGAGATCAACACGTCGCAGCCCCACCTAGGCACAACAGAGAGGTCAGCACGCCGGTCTAAACCTAAGCGCACAGGGGTCTGGGCCCATCGCCCTTAGCACACCTGCACGTTGCGAACGCGATCGGAAGCAGACCTAGCCAAGTGGCGTTCCAGTCCAATCCGGCGCGCGCCGCTCAGTCACTGACGTCACGAAGTGCTTCGACTGATACCACGACGCCGGTTGCCCATATCTTATCCCACGTGGAGGTTAGTGCGTATAAGGTCAACGACCCAACTCAGATCAAATACCAAGATCTCGTTAAGCATGTTAAGTATCCGCGAACGCCGAACAGGGCCAGGCCCACCTCTCTCCTAGGTGGTCTCAACCTGCCCTGTCGCTCCGCCTCAAAGTAACAGTCGGGGGCCATCGGGAACCCAGGCCCACCTCTACCGTGATGGAGCCACCTGCCCCTTCAGCCCCCATCTCCGAACAGTATCACAGGTAATGTAACATTCTAAAGTATATAGTATATGCCCATGATCACCTCCCGAAGTGATCACGGCCCAGTAGTATAGCATGGCAGACGAACAAGACTGTAGGGCCACTGATGGAACACTAGCATCCTATACTAAGCAGTAGGATAGCAGTTAAAGGTAACAACAGTAGTAGCAAGGACAGGCTATGCAGCGGTATAGGATTAACTGAAAGCAGTAACATGCTACACTCTTCTAATGCAAGCAATATAGAGAAGAATAGGCGATATCTGGTGATCAAAGGGGGGGCTTGCCTGATTGCTCTGGCAAGAAGGAGGGGTCGTCAACACCGTAGTCGTACTGGGTAGCAGCGGCGTCGTTCTCGGTGTCTAGCAAGAGAAGAGGGGGGAAGAAACAATAAATACAATGCAAACAAATGCATGACGATGCATGACATGACAAAGCGTGATGCTAGGTGTGCCCAATCGCGGTAGTAGGTGATACCGGCGAAGGGGGGAAACATCCGGGAAAGTATTCCCGGTGTTTCGCGTTTTCTGATAGACAGGCCGGAGGGGAAAAGTTGCAGGTTTGATATGCTAGGGACGTGTGGCTGACAAGCGGACTGCGTATTGGGATTCGTCTCGTCGTTCTAAGCAACTTTCATGTACAAAGTTTTTCCATCCGAGCTACGGTTTATTTTATATGTTTTTCTAAAGTTTTAATCATTTTTTGAATTTATTTATCTATTTAATTCTAACATTATCCAGAATAGTGAAAGCTAACGTCATCACCACGTCAGCATGACGTCAGCATGACGTCAGCAGTCAACAGGATGTTGACTGGGTCAACTGACGTGTGGGGCCGGTCAATGCCCAGTCAGTAGTACAATCAGCATTGACTGGGTCAATGTTGACCAGTCAATGGGGCCCATCTGTCAGTGTCACATATTTAAAAAAAAGGGGTGTTTAAATTAAGCTAACTAGCGGTGGGGCCCCACTGTCATAGAGTCCCCTGCCTAACCAATTAGCTAATTAGTTAATTGGGACAAATTAATTAAGTGAATTAACCATCTAATTAATTAATTAATTATTAATATTGTTTTTGTTTCTTAGGGCGTGGGCCCGCGTGGTCAGTGGCCCATGGCCTAAGCGGGTCCTGGGCGAAGCCAGGCGGGCGAACGGGCGCAGCCACGGGCGTCCGATGGGGTGAGCCCGGGCGCTGGCGGTGGCGATGCGCCGACATGGCGAGCGGCCATGGCCGGCGCGGGAGGGGGGTGGCGGTGCGGTTAGAGCCGGCGAGGTCCTGGCGGAGCGGCCCGGCATGGCGCCGGCGCGGCCGACCGCAGCGGCGGCGGAGCAGCGCCGCAACAACAACAGAAGGTAGGGGAGGAGCGACGCGGGGGAGGAGCAGCGAGTGCGCGGGGGCGACTGGAGCGGGCGGCGGCAGGGGCACGGCAGGAAGTTGGCCAGCCGGCGATGTGAGCGAGGCAGGAGGGGACGGGCACGGGTGGATGTCGAGGCGCGGGCAGCAGCTGCGCTAGCAGCGTCCAGCGACGACGCAGTTAGCAGAAGTATCACGCAGAGCAACGAGGGCAGCAGTCGGGGTGCGGCAGGGGAGGACCGGGGTGGGGCCCATGCATGAGGGTGCACGGCCGTGCGTGGCCGTGCCCGGGCGCTGTAGTGACGAGCAGAGGGAGGGATGGGGGAAGACGGGCGGTGCTCACGTTCGTCGTGAGAAGGGGGCGGCGAGGCTCGATGGAGCCTTTGGGGAGGAGGACGGGGACGACCGGCGCAGGGGAGGAGGCGACGACGTAGAGGACGGCGGGGAGGCAGTCCGGCGATGGCGTCCAGCGAGACAGTGGTGACGGTTCCTCGGCGCGAGCACGCCGGCGAGGTGGGGCTCCAGCGCGGCGAGGGGTCGGGCGCGGGGTGCCTGGCGATGCTTGGGAACGAGAGCGGGTGGGGGGTCTCGGTCAGGAGGAGTGGAGGGGTCGTGTGGGAGGAGTGGGGGGGTTCGTGCAGGGCGACGGGGATGATCCCGATCCAGATCTGGATCGATGGGGAAAAGTGGGGGGTTGCCCTAGGGTTCGATCAGGGTGGGGGATAAGGCAGGGCAGCCTGGGCCAGGTGGACTGGCCTGGCGGGGAGTGGCCAGCTGGGCCAAGGCCCATCGGGGAGGGAAGGGTCTTCTCCTTTTCTTTTGTTTTTGTTTTTTTATAATTTACTTTTGTGTTTCCTTTTAGTTAGCAAATAGTTTTACAAAATATAACCCCTACTCCTACATTAGCATAATAACATATGCCACTACCTCAACAAGCTTGGTGACCAAATGAACTAATTTAATATTTGTTTAGTATTTAAAAGCATTTAAATAATTATTTTGTCGTTGTTTTATCTACTATTGTGCATTTAAATATTTTATTTAGATATGGGTCCTTCACCATAATTGCTTATGATTTATTTTACACCTCCCAAACATTTTAGTTTGAACATTTGAAAACCTTTGTTGTGTGCCTGATTTTTAAATTTTGAATTTGAACCGATTTTGGATCAACGTGAGATTAGCAACAGTAATGGAGGTAACGTGGCACCATTAGCGTGGGATTACTGTAGCTTAATTACCCGGGCGTCACATTAGGGTTGTCTGGCGAAAGTCAATATACCAATTCCCAAGAAGCGCAAGCTTGGACCAAAAACCGTGGATTGTGTTCTTCTGGGCTATGCTTTTCATAGCATTGGCTATAGATTTTTTATAATTAAATCAGATGTATCCGGCATGCATGTTGGTACGATTATGGAGTCGAATGATACAACTTTCTTTGAGGACATATTTCCTATGAAGGATATGTCGAGTTCATCAAATCAGGAGATACCTAATCCATCTAGTGAGGAAATCGCTGTAATTCCTGAACCCACCATTGCGATGGAACACGTTGAGAATCCTGTTGAGGGTGACAATGGAACTCCTATGAGGAGAAAGAGATAGAGGACTGCAAAGTCTTTTGGTGATGATTTCATTGTGTACCTTGTGGATGACACACCCAGGACTATTTTAGAAGCCTATGCATCTCCTGATGCTGACTACTGGAAGGAAGCTGTTCGTAGCGAGATGGATTCCATCTTAGCTAATGATACCTGGGAGATCACTGACCGTCCTTACGGGTGCAAACCTGTAGGATGTAAGTGAGTGTTCAAGAAGAAGCTTAGACCTGATGGTACGATTGAAAAGTACAAGGCACGGCTTGTGGCCAATGGTTATACCCAGAAAGAAGGTGAAGACTTCTTTGATACTTACTCACCCATGGCTAGACTGACCACGGTTCGGGTGCTACTATCACTGGCTGCCTCACATGGTCTTCTCGTTCATCAAATGGACGTTAAGACAACTTTCCTCAATGGAGAGTTGAAGGAGGAAATTTACATGGATCAGCCAGATGGTTTTGTAGTACCTGGTCAGGAAGGAAAGATGTGCAAGTTATTAAAGTCTTTATATGGCCTTAAACAAGCTTCTAAGGAGTGGCATGAGAATTTTGAAAGAACATTAACTGCTGTCGGCTTTGTAGTAAACGATGATGACAAGTGCGCGTACTATCGCTATGGTCGGGGCGAAGGAGTCATTCTTTGTTTGTATGCCGATGACATACTGATCTTTGGAACCAAACTTGATTTAATCAAGGAGGTTAAGGATTTCTTATCTCGCTATTTTGAGATGAAGGATCTAGGAGTAGCTGATGTTATCTTAAACATCAAGCTGTTGACAGATGAGAATGGTGGGATCACACTGCTTCAGTCTCACTATGTGGAAAAGATCTTGAGTCGTTTTGGGTATAGCGACTGCACGCCTTATCCAACTCCATATGATGCTAGTGTGTTGCTTTGAAAGAACCGACGGATTGCTAGAGATCAACTGAGGTATTCTCAAATTATTGGCTTGCTTATGTATTTGGCGAGTGCCACGAGGCCTGACATCTCTTTTGCTGTGAGCAAGCTGAGTCGGTTTGTGTCAAAACCGGGAGATGATCATTGGCATGCGCTTGAGAGAGTTATGCGCTATTTGAAAGGCACTGCGAGCTAATCTTCCGCACCAACAAAGAAGGAGACATAATCACATGAGTATGGGCACTCCCCTTGGCAACTGCCAAGCTTGGGGGAGGTGTCCCGGTATCGTATCACAATCACAACTCCTATCTTTACCTTTTTCTTAGTTCGATCCTATTAGTAGTATCTTGATTTAGTCGAATAAAGTTTATGGCATGATCTAGTTTTGAGTTTTGCTTTATGATCTCTCTTTGTAATCGAGTCCGTGAGCTATATATAATAAACATTAGTGTTGAGTCAAGGGCTTGATTATTTTGCCATAATCTTGGGTGAATACAAGAAAAAAAGAAAAAGAATAAAAAAGGGGGGAAACAAAAAGTTCATATTGATCTTATTGAGAGTAATGACTTCACATAGAAAGAGTATGATGATTAAAAGTTGTTGGGAGTTGGTAGATATAGCTTTGGTCATCGTTGCAATTAAAAGGAAGTAATAAGGAAAGAGAGGTTTCACATATAGATATATTATCATTGATATCTTTTATGATTGGAAGCACTCATTAAAATATGACATGCTAAAGAGTTGATGTTGGACAAGGAAGACAACGTAATGAGTTATGTCTTTCTTATATCTGAGATAAAGTATGTTGTCATGAATCCTCTAACTTGTTGAGCTTGCCTCACTCCCTCATGCTAGCCAAATTCTCAGCACTAAGTAGAGATACTACTTGTGCTTCCAAAAACCCTTAAACCAGTTTTGCCATGAGAGTCCACCATATCTACCTATGGATTGAGTAAGATCCTTCAAGTAAGTTGTCATCGGTGCATGGCAATAAAAGTTGCTCTAAATATGTATGATTGATTGGTGTGGGAGAAATAAGCTTTATACGATCTTGTGATGTGAAAGTAATAAAAGCGACGGACTGCATAATAAAGGTTCATATCACAAGGGGCAATATAAAGTGACGTTCTTTCGCATTGAGATTTTATGCATCCAACCATAAAAGCGCATGGCAACCTCTGCTTCCCTCTGCGAAGGGCCTATCCTTTATTATTATCTTCTACCTTATGCATGGTGATCTTCACCTTTTCTTTTTCATTTTATCCTTTGGCAAGCTCAGCATGTTGGAAAGAACATGATATATATATCTAATTGGATATGTAGGGGAGCATGAACCAGTATTGTTGACATTACCCTTGAGGTAAAAGGTTGTGGGGCAAAACTATAAGCCCCTATCTTTCTCTGTGTCCGATTAAAACTACGTAACCACAAGTATCGCGTGAGTGTTAGCAATTATGAAGGACTAGATGATAGTTGAGTATGTGGGCTTGCTCCTAAGCTCTGACATAGACTCTTTCCGATGTTATGATAAATTGCAATTGCTTCAATGACTGAGATTATAGTTTGTTGGAGCCCAATAAGGTTTATGATTCATACTTTTGTATTGTGAATAGACCATCGCTTGAACATAAGTAATCATATGACAAAATCTATATATGTCGCTGTTATGAGAATAATCATGATGCCTTCATGTCCGTATTTTATTTTTATCGACGCCTCTACTTCTAAACATGAGGACATATTTATTGTTATCGGCTTTTTGCTTGAGCACAAGCGAGGTCTAAGCTTGGGGGAGTTGATACGTCCATTTTGCATCATGCTTTTATATCGATATTTATTGCATTATGGGCTGTTATTTCACAATATGTCACAATACTTATGGCTATTCTCTCTTATTTTACAAGGTTTACATAAGGAGGGAGAAAGCCGGCAGCTGGAATTCTGGGCTGGAAAAGGAGCAAATATTAGAGACCTATTCTGCGCAACTCCAAAAGTCCTGAAACTCCACGGAATATCTTAAAATAAATAAAGAAAAATCCTCGCCAAAGATGAAGTCTAGGGGGCCCACACCCTGCTCACGAGGGTGGGGGCGTGCCCCCCTACTAGGGCGCGCCCCCTACCCTCATGGGCCCCCTGGTGGGTCTCCGACGTCCATCTTCTGCTATATGAAGTCTTTCGATGAGAAAAAATAGGAAGCAACCTTTTGGGACGAGACTCCGCCGCCACAAGGCGGAATCAATCTAGAGCTCCGGCAGAGCTGTTTTGCCGGGGAAACTTCCCTACGAGAGGGGGAAATCATCACCATCATCATCACCAACGCTCCTCTCATCGGGAGAGGGAAATCTCCATCAACATCTTCACCAGCACCATCTCATCTCCAAACCCTAGTTCATCTCTTGTATCCAAATCTTGTCTCAAAGTCCGGGATTGGTTCTAGTAGGTTGCTAGTAGTGTTGATTACTCCTTGTAGTTGATGCTAGTTGGTTTATTTGGTGGAAGATCATATGTTCAGATCCTATATGCATATTATTACCCCTCTGATTATGAACATGATTATGCTTTGTGAGTAGTTACGTTTGTTCCTGAGGACATGGGAGAAGTCTTGCTATTAGTAGTCATGTGAATTTGGTATTCGTTTGATATTTTGATAAGATGTATGTTGTCTAGCCTCTAGTGGTGTTATGTGAACGTCGACTACATAACACTTCACCATTATTTGGGCCTAGAGGAAGGCATTGGGATGTAATAAGTAGATGATGGGTTGCTAGAGTGACAGAAGCTTAAACCCTAGTTTATGTGTTGCTTCGTAAGGGGCTGATTTGGATCCATATGTTTCATTCTATGGTTAGGTTTACCTTATTACTTTTGTTGTAGTTGCGGATGCTTGCAATAGAGGTTAATCATAAGTGGGATGCTTGTTCAAGTAAGAACAGCACCCAAGCACCGGTCCACCCACATATCCAATTATCAAAGTACCGAACGCGAATCATATGAACGTGATGAAAACTAGCTTGACGATATTCCCATGTGTCCTCGGGAGAGCTTTTCCTATTATAAGAGTTTGTTCCGGCTTGTCCTTTGCTACAAAAAGGATTGGGCCACCTTGCTGCACTTTATTTACTTTTGTTACTTGTTGCTCGTTACAATTTATCTTGTCACAAAACTATCTGTTATCATTTATTTTAGTACTTGCAGAGAATACCTTGCTGAAAACCGCTTATCATTTCCTTTTGCTCCTCGTTGGGTTCGACACTCTTACTTATCGAAAGGACTACGATAGATCCCCTATACTTGTGGGTCATCACATACCATGGAGTAGTAGGAGAAGCATTTATGACAGCTAATTGTTCATCAGGAAAGCTATGATCGATAGGTAGTGGGTCATCAAGAACATTCTCTAACCTAGATAAGTTGTCTGCAACGGGGTTCTCGGCTCCCTTTCTATTAATAATACATGCAAATCAGATTCTTGTAGTAGGAGAACCCATCTAATAAGTCTAAGTTTAGCATCTTTATTTTCCATAAGATATTTAATAGCAGCATGATCAGTGTGAATAGTTACTTTAGAGTCAACAATGTAAGGTCTGAACTTATCACAAGCAAATACAACTACTAAAAATTCTTTTTTAGTAGTAGCATAATTTCTCTGGGCACTGTGTAGAGTTTTACTAGCATATTGGATAACATTTAATTTTCTTATCAACTCTTTGTCCTGGAACAACACCTACATCATAATCACTAGCATCACACATAATTTCAAAGGGTAAATTCCAATCAGGCGGCTGAACAATAGGTGCAGAAATCAAAGCTTTCTTAAGTATTTCAAATGCTTCTACACAATCATCATCAAAGACAAAAGGAACATCTTTTTGTAAGAGATTAGTCAGAGGACTGGAAATTTTTGAGAAGTCTTTAATGAACCTCCTATAAAAGATGGCATGACCAAGGAAACTTCTTATACCTTTAATGTCCTTTGGACACGGCATCTTTTAACTAGCATCAACTTTAGCTTTATCAACTTCAATACCTCTTTCAGAAATTTTATGCCCCAAGACAATAACTTCATTAACCATAAAGTGGCACTTCTCCCAATTCAAGCCAAGATTAGTTTCCACACATCTCTGCAAAACTTGATCAAGGTTGCTTAAGCAATCATCAAAAGAAGTTCCATATACGGAAAAATCATCCATGAAAACCTCAACAATCTTATCACAAAAGTCAGAGAATATAGCAGTCATACATCTTTGAAAGGTAGCAGGGGCATTACATAAACCAAAAAGCATACGTCTATAAGCAAAGGTACCGAAAGGGCAAGTAAAAGTGGTCTTTTCTTGATCATCTTTTGACACAGGTATTTCAGAGAACCAGAATAACCGTCTAGAAAGCAAAAATGTGTATGTTTGGATAATCTTTCTAGCATTTGATCAATGAAAGGTAGAGGGTAATGATCCTTTTTAGTAGCTTTATTTAATTTGCGGAAATCAATTACCATTCTATAACCTGTAACAATTCTTTGTGGGATCAATTCATCTTTATCATTAGGAACAACAGTAATACCTCCCTTCTTAGGGACACAATGGACATGACTTACCCACTGACTATCAGCAACAGGATAAATTATACCTGCCTCCAGAAGCTTTAGTATTTCTTTTCTTACCACTTCTTCCATCATAGGATTTAACCGTCGTTGGTGATCAACAACCGGTTTAGCATCTTTCTCCAATTTTATTTTGTGTTGGCATAGAGTGGGACTAATGCCCTCAAGATCATCAAGAGTATATCCAATAGCAGGACGGTGCTTCTTCAGAGATTTCAATAATTTCTCTTCTTCCTGCTCTGAAAGGTTAGCACTAATAATAACAGGATATATCTTCTTTATATCAAGATAATCATATTTAAGAGTGTCAGGTAATGGTTTAAGCTCAAACACGGG
This sequence comes from Aegilops umbellulata, assembly GCA_032464435.1. NCBI lineage: Eukaryota > Viridiplantae > Streptophyta > Magnoliopsida > Poales > Poaceae > Aegilops > Aegilops umbellulata. Next base: position 13,939,166 of record CP136057.1, read on the forward strand.
GTCACCCTTGGGTGGAGGAGGATCCCCTAGAATTTCAACAGGCAAGTTGTGTTTCAAAATAGGTCCCTGTTTAAAGAATAATTCATCTATTTCCCTTCTTTCATTCGTAAACATATCATTTTCATGGTCTAGCAAATATTGTTCTAAAGGATCATTAGAAGGCACGAAAATAGAAGCATGACCAATAATTTCATCTTTACTAGGAAATTCTTTATCATGAGGTTGTCTACGAAATTTAGCAAAATTAAAATCATGAGACATAAACCAATAGTAACAACATCATTTTTGTAATCTATCTTAGCATTAACAGTATTCAATAAGGGTCTACCAAATATTATGGGACAAAAGTCATCTTGTGGGGAACCAAGAACAAGAAAATCAGTAGGATATTTAACTTTCCCACACAAGACTTCAACATCTCTAACAATCCCAACTGGTGAAATTGTATCTCTATTGGCAAGCTTAATTGTAATATCAATACCTTCTAACTCAGCAGGTGCAATATCCTGCATAATTTCTTCATATAATGAATGAGGTATTGCACTCTCACTAGCACCCATATTACATAAGCCATGATAACAATGATCTCCTATTTTAACAGAAATAACAGGCATGCCTACAACAGGTTTATGTTTATTTTTAGTATCGGGTCTAGCAATTCTAGCAGCTTCATCACAAAAGTAAATAACATGCCCATCAATATTATCGGCCAAGAGATCCTTAACCATAGCAATACTAGGTTAAACTTTAATTTGCTCAAAGGGTGTAGGTGTTCTAGTATTACTCCAACGAACCACAGTTGAAGCTTTAGCATGATCCTTCATTCTAACAGGAAAAGGTGGTTTCTCAATATAAGAGGTAGGAACAATAGGATCAACATTATAAGTGATAGTCTTTTCTTCAACTTTAATAGGTTCAACTACTTTTACTTCAATGGGGGGATGATATTTAAGCCACTTCTCCTTAGGGAGATCAACATGAGTAGCAAATGATACATAGAAAGAAGCTACAGTCTCAGAGTCAAGTCCATATTTAGTGCTAAATTCACGAAAAGCATCGGTATCCATAAAAGATTTAACACAATCAAACTTAGGTGTTATATCTGACTCCTTACCTTCATCGAGTTCCCAATCTTCAGAGTTGTGTTTAATTCTTTCCAATAAATCCCATCTGAATTCAATAGTCTTCATCATAAAAAAACCAGTAAAAAAAGTATAGAGCATGGAGCGATTATTGAGAGAAAGCCGAGCATGAAAATTTTGAATAATAATTTCTCTTGAGAGCTCACGATTGGGGCATGCATATAACATTGACTTAAGCCTCCCCAAGCTTGAGCGATGCTTTCTCCTCCGTGAGGCCAAAAATTATATATATAATTACGATCACGATGAACCAGATGCATATGATAAAACTTCTAATGAAATTCCAATTTCAATCGGTTGTAGTTACATGATCCAATATCATCGCATCGCCTAAACCACGTCAATGCCTTTCCCTTCAAAGATAAAGGGAATACCTTCTTCTTGATAACATCCTCGGGCATATATACCTGCAAGATTAAATAATCCATAAACTTCATCCACATAGATTAGGTGCAAATCGGGATGTAATGTTCCATCTCTTGTAAAAGAATTAGCTAGCAGTTTCTCTATCTTACCCGAAGGAATTTCGGAGTAAACATTTTCAGTAGGTTCAGTAGGTTGAGGAGAAACTCTTTGCTCTACTGGTCGGGGTGAAGATACCCCAAACAAGCCCCTCAAAGGATTACTTTGCATAGTAACAAGTGACAGTAAATTTCAACACACTATATAAATTTTTCCTTACCAAATTCCGCCTACCAAAGGCGCTTCACTCCCCGACAACGGCGCCAGAAAAGAGTCTTGATGAGCCACAAGAATAGGGGATCTATCGTAGTCCTTTCGAGAAGTAAGAGTGTCGAACCCAACGAGGAGCAGAAGGAAATGATAAGCAGTTTTCAGTAAGGTATTCTCTGCAAGCACGGAAATTATCGGTAACAGATAGTTTTGTGATAAGGTAATTTGTAACGGGTAACAAGTAATAAAAGTAAATAAGGTGCAGCAAGGTGGCTGATGTCTACTACACAACCTTCTTCCTGTAGACGTTGTTGGGCCTCCAAGTGCAGAGGTTTGTAGGACAGTAGCAAATTTCCCTCAAGTGGATGACCTAAGGTTCATCAATCCGTAGGAGGCGTAGGATGAAGATGGTCTCTCTCAAGCAACCCTGCAACCAAATAACAAAGAGTCTCTTGTGTCCCCAACACACCCAATACAATGGTAAATTGTATAGGTGCACTAGTTCGGCGAAGAGATGGTGATACAAGTGCAATATGGATGGTAGATATAGGTTTTTGTAAACTGAAAATATAAAAACAGCAAGGTAACTAAAGATAAAAGTGAGCGTAAACGGTATTGCAATGATAGGAAACAAGGCCTAGGGTTCATACTTTCACTAGTGTAAGTCCTCTCAACAATAATAACATAGTTGGATCATATAACTATCCCTCAACATGCAACAAAGAGTCACTCTAAAGACACTAATAGCGGAGAACAAACGAAGAGATTATGGTAGGGTACGAAACCACCTCAAAGTTATTCTTTCCAATCAAACCGTTGGGCTATTCCTATAAGTGTCACAAACAACCCTAGAGTTCGTACTGGAATAACACCTTAAGACACAAATCAACCAAAACCCTAATGTCACCTAGATACTCCAATGTCACCTCAAGTATCCGTGGGTATGATTATACGATATGCATCACACAATCTCAGATTCATCTATTCAACCAACACAAAGTACTTCAACGAGTGCCGAAAGTTTCTACCGGATAATCACGACGAAAACGTGTGCCAACCCCTATGCATAGGTTCATGGGAGGAACCCGCAAGTTGATCACCAAAACATACATCAAGTGGCACCTGATATCGCATTGTCACCACAGATACGCACGGCAAGACATACATCAAGTGTTCTCATATCTTTAAAGAGTCAATCCGATAAGATTACTTCAAAGGGAAAACTCAATCCATTACAAGAGAGAAGAGGGGGAGAAGAAACATAAGATCCAACTATAATAGCAAAGCTCGCGATACATCAAGATCAAGCCAAATCAACAACACGAGAGAGAGAGAGAGAGAGATCAAACACATAGCTACTGGTACATACCCTCAGCCCCGAGGGTGAACTACTCCCTCCTCATCATGGAGAGCGCCAGGATGATGAAGATGGCCACCGATGAAGGTTCCCCCCTCCGGCAGGGTGCCGGAACAGGGTCCCGAGAGGTTTTTGGTGGCTACAGAGGCTTGCGGCGGCGGAACTCCCGATCTAATCTCTGTTCTGGAAGTTTTAGGGTACGTAGGTATATACGGGTGCATGAAGTACGTCGGTGGAGCTTCGGGGGCCCCACGAGGCAGGGGGCACGCCCTAGTGGGGTGGGCGCACCCCCCACCCTCGTGGCCAGCTCCCTTAGCTCCTGACGTGGGGTCCAAGTCTATCCTGTAGCTTTCCTTCCAAAAATAACTTCTCCTGTTGATTTCGTTCCGTTTCGACTCCGTCTGATATTCCTTTTCTTCGAAACACTGAAATAGGCAAACAAAGAGCAAATCTGGGCTGGGCCTCCGGTCAATAGGTTAGTCCTAAAAGTAATATAAAAGTGGATAATAAAGCCCAATATTGCCCAAAACAGTAGATAATATAGCATGGAGCAATCAAAAATTATAGATACGTTGGAGACGTATCAAGCATCCCCAAGCTTAATTCCTGCTCGTCCTCGAGTAGGTAAATGATAAAAAGATAATTTTTGATCTGGAATGCTAGTTGGCATAATTTTATTGTAATTCTTCTTACTTGTGATATGAATATTCAGATCCGAAAGATTCAAGAGAAAAGTTCATATTGACATAAAAAGTAATAATTCTTCAAGCATACTAACAAAGCAATCATGTATTCTCAAAATAACATGGCCAAAGAAAGTTATCCCTACAAAATCATATAGTCTGGCTATGCTCTATCTTCAGCACACAAAATATTTAAATCATGCACAACCCCGATGACAAGCAAAACAATTGTTTCATACTTTTAACATTCTCAAACTTTTTCAATCTTCACGCAATACATGAGCGTGAGCCATGGATATAGCACTATATGTGGAATATAATGGTGGTTGTGGAGAAGACAAAAAGAGGGGAAGATAGTCTCACATCAACTAGGCATATCAATGGGCTATGGAGATGCCCATCAATAGATATCAATGTGAGTGAGTAGGGATTGCCATGCAACGGATGCACTAGAGCAATAAGTGTATGAAAGCTCAACAAAAGAAACTAAGTGGGTGTGCATCCAACTCGCTTGCTCACAAAGACCTAGGGCATTTTGAGGAAGCCCATCATTGGAATATACAAGACAAGTTCTATAATGTAAAATTCCCACTAGTATATGAAAGTGACAACATAGGAGATTCTCTATCATGAAGATCATGCTGCTACTTTTTGAAGCACATAGTAGCATTGCCCCTTCTCTCTTTTTCTCTTATTTTTTGATTATATTTTTTTGTTTGGGCCTTCTCTTTTTTTTATGGCCTCTTTTTTCTTTTCTTTTTTTATTTTTCGTCCGGAGTCTCATCCCGACTTGTGGGGGAATCATAGTCTCCATCATCCTTTCATCACTGGGACAATGCTCTAATAATGATGATCATCACACTTTTATTAACTTACAACTCAACTTTAACACAAGTATTTCTCAAATTCACAACTACTCAAATAGCATGACTCTAATATAACCATCTTTATATCTCAAAACAATTATCAAGGATCAAACTTCTCATAGTATTCAACACGCTCAAAAGAATTCTTACAAATCTTGTATGCTTAGCATATTATGATTATTTAAGCAAATTACCATGCTATTTAAGACTCTCAAAATAATATAAGTGAATCATGAGAGTTCATCTATTTCTTCAAAATAAAACTACCACCATGCTCTAAAAGATATAAGTGAAGTACTAGAGCAATAACAAAACTACTCCGAAAGATATAAGTGAAGATCACTGAGTAGTTGAATAAATATGTAACTATGTGAAGACTCTCTAAAATTTAAGAATTTCAGATCTTGATACTTTATTCAAACAGAAAGCAAAGCAAAATAAAATTACATGACGCTCCAAGAAAAACACATATCATGTGGTGAATAAAAATATACCTCCAAGTAAAGTTACCGGTGAACGAAGACGAAATAGGGGATGCCATCCGAGGCATCCCCAAGCTTAGACGCTTGGTTATCCTTTAATATTACCTTGGGGTGCCTTGGGCATCCCCAAGCTTAGGCTCTTTCCACTCCTTATTCCATAGTCCATCGAATCTTTACCCAAAACATGAAAACTTCACAACACAAAACTTAACAGAAAACTCGTAAGCTCCGTTAGCGAAAGAAAACAAAACACCACTTCAATGTACTGTAATGAACTCATTATTTATTTAATTGGTGTTAAACCTACTTTATTCCAACTTCTCTATGGTTTATAAACTATTTTACTAGCCATAGAGTCATCAAAATAAGCAAACAACACAATGAAAACAGAATCTGTCAAAAACAGAACAGTCTGTAGTAATATGTAACTAACGCAAACTTCTGGAACTCCACAAATTCTAAAATAAATTGGTGGACCTGAGTAATTTGTCTAGTAATCATCTTCAAAAAGAATCAACTAAATAGCACTCTCCAGTAAACATTTGAAGCTAATCTCGTGAGCGCTAAAGTTTCTGTTTTTTACAGCATGATCATAAAGACTTCACCCAAGTCTTCCCAAAGGTTCTACTTGGAACAAACACTAATTAAAACATGAAACCACATCTAACCAGAAGCTAGATGGATTATTTATACCTAAACAGAACAAAAAGCAATAAATTAAAATAAAATTTGGTTGCCTCCCAACAAGCGCTATCGTTTAACGCCCCTAGCTAGGCATGATGATTTCAATGATGCTCACATAAAAGATAAGAATTCAAACATAAAGAGAGCATCATGAAGAATAATACTAGCTCATTTAAGTCTAACCCACTTCCTATGCATAGGGATTTTGTGAGCAAGCAACTTATGGGAACAATAATCAACTTGCATAGGAAGGTAAAACAAGCATAACTTTAAAATTTTAAGCACATAGAGAGGAAACTTGATATTATTGCAATTCCTACAAGCATACATTCCTCCCTCATAATAATTTTCAGTAGCATCATGAATGAATTCAAAAATATAACCAGCACCTAAAACATTCTTTTCATGATCTACTAGCATATAGGTTTTATTACTCACCACATAAGCAAAATTCTTCTCATTCGGAATAGTGGGAGTAAACTCAACAAAATAACTATCATGTGATTGAAAACTAAGATCAAGATGACAAGTTTCATGGTTATCATTCTTCTTTATAGCATATGTTGGGGATATTGCTATCTGGGGTAAACCGGCCTGCAAGGCCCAGGTTACCTCCGTCAATAGACCCGAGATGTTAAAGCCCAAGGAGAAATAGAAGGGCCCAAGGCCTATAATCGGTTTAAAGGTTTATGGTGTAAACCGGCCTGGGGTAAACTTGTATTGTAAGTTAGGAATAGAGAGACCGACCCGGGCACGTTTATAAGCCGGAGGTCGGGACTTTGCAGACCGACGGGCGTCACCCGTGTATATAAGGGGACGACCCGACGGCGGTTTGGGGACAGAAAACAAGAACTCGAGGTTTAGGCGAAGCTTATCGCTCCCTAGGCCCTCGAAACCCATCAATCCCATCACAACTAGACGTAGGCTTTTACCTTCATCGAAGGGGCCGAACTAGTATAAACACCGCGTCCTTGTGTCCACTTTTAACCCCTTCGAGCTAACCCGTTGCGATGGCTCCACGACTAAGTCCTCCCACTAGGACGTCTGCCGTGACAAATCCACGACAGTTGGCGCCCACCGTGGGGCTATCGCGAGATGGTTTCAAGTTCTTGGAGGGCCGCTTTGAAGGACTCGAGGGTTACTCTGTGGGTCGGATGACCAAGAGCCGCCGCGGAAAACTCTACATCGACAGCACAGGCTGGGGCCCCGACGCCGGCTCGATCGAGTACGGGTACCGGGTCCCCTTTGGCGGCATCCATGTTTTCATCGGCAAGATCGGAGAACCGGGCCCTGAGTTAGGCATCTGCGCCGACCTCGTCGAGACAGCTCAGTGCACAAGATCGACCCTGGCTAAGCCGACCAGGAAGCACGCCTTCGTGGGAGTCATCCACGGATGAAGCTACGAGGAAGGATCCGAATCCGGTGACGAAACCGCCATCTACTCTGGCGATGAAACGTCGACCGGGGAAACCGAATCTCTTTACCAGTTGCAAGATGATCGGATCGGGGGCGGCTCCGATGGCAACAGTATTCCGGACCCCTCTGATCTGCCATGTCGGGTTGGGATCTTCATGGCTGGAACACAGGCGGTGCCACGATCATCAACTGCAGCAGCAACGATCTCCGGATCGGCAGCAGCAACGGCTGCGCGGGCAGGAGGCCCTGCGGGTTCACCAGCCCAAGTTTTGTCAGACCTGTTTGACGCACTGGCAGCGCTCTTGGCAGAAGCCAACCCGGTGGATCAGGAGGTTCACGATGCTGAGATTGCCAAAGTAAAAGAACAGATCACTCAAGCTAAGGCGGAACTGGCAGCAGAAGAGATCAGGATGACGTAGGAGCGCGCCGCTTTGGATGCACAGGCTTACAGGCTCATGATGGACCAGAATGCGTCTCAGGAAGTCCTGAAAAGGAAATCCCGGTCTCGATTGCCCGCAGCCCTCGACGCCCGAAACCTCTTCAACACCCCGGGGGTAAACCGTGCGGAGGCGACAGTTGGCGCCCCGGTTCAGCACCGGATAATAAACCTGCCTCGTCACAACACTGGTACACCACAGGCCGTGCCAACACCGTCAGGTCATTATTCCAACCCGATGGATAACCTCGTCGCGGCGGCAGCTCGGCTGGAAGCCATTCCGATCGAAGGCGATTCGCCGCAAGACGTGGAGACATGCCGGGTCAAGGAGCTCCTTAGGACCGCGTTGGCCCAACAAGAAGCATATTCACAAAGCCGTGATCGGATTCACTCCACCCCTCGCCCCAGCAGGAGCCATAGTAGGCGCATGGAGGAGCCGGCTGTGTCAAGCAATGCCAGGCGTGAAGCGCTCCGCGGCAACAACCCGGCGGGCGTCGGCAATGCTCAGGAGAATATGGATCGTGCCCGTGCGCGGGAGGCCGGATTAGCAGTGCAGCATCAGGCTCGACAGCTTACACCTATCTTCCCAGCGGCTATGGTTGAACCGGGAGTGGTCTCCAGTTCTTTGGGAGTACCGTGCCTTGTTCCCGCTTTGCGCAACGTACGCCTGCCCAAAGACATCAAAGGCCCCTGCAAGGTACCAAATTACACGGCAGATCAGCCTCCGGAGACATGGGTGGAGAGCTATGAAATGGCTATGGAGATGCTGGATGTGGATGACACGGCGTGTGCCAAGTATTTTACTATGATGTTAGAAGGAACGGCCCGGACTTGGCTAAAGAGCTTACCGCCTAATTCAATTAGTTCATGGGCTCAATTGCGCGCCCGGTTTATCAAGAATTTCAAGGACACGTGCAAACAGCCAATGTCGATAGTTGACCTAGCAGCCTGCGTTCAGCAAGAAGGGGAATCAACTACCCATTGGGTGCGGCGGGTATCAGAAGTTTTGCACTCGTCAGATCGCATCAACGCAGACACCGCCGTGGTGCTGTTGGAAAGCAACTGTCGGTTTGGCCCTTTGAAACTAAAGCTGGGCCGGATGAAGCGTGATTGTACAGATATAGGAACGCTCATGACCGCTTTAGTGAAGTATGCGGATTCTGACAGTACCAAGGATCCTGGCTCTGGTGATGACAAAGCAGGGAAGGGAAAGAAGGATAGCAACACCAAAGGCCGGCAACATCGACCGACGGGTAATGGAGGCGGAGGTAAGCGTAAACCGGACGGGAGCATGGATTTTGTGGCCAACGCAAGTGCACAGAATAAGGGCCAGCGGTGTAAGGGGAAACAGCCAAGTTTCCGCGCAAATCCCGGTCCTAATCCAGAGCGTTTGAACTTTTTCTTAAACCAGCCCTGTCCGAAGCACGGAACAAAAGAGGAACCGGCAACCCATCTTTGGAAGGATTGTTATATCATGAAGGAATTCAAAAGCTCAAACACTTTCCAATATGATCACAGCTCCGGCGGCGGTTCAGGTTCGGGATCAGGATACGGTGGCGGAAATTCCGGTCCAGGGTTCCAGGGTAATCCGGGCGGACAGGACAGCCAAAATAATCAAGGTAATCAAAGTGGTTACGGACAGCAGCAATCAGGTTACCAGAGCAACCCGAAACAGTTGAGTGGTGGACAGTATCATGTCTTTACTACAAGCTTGGATAAACGGGATGGAAAGCTTCAGAGGCGGGCAGTCAGTGCTATCGAACCGGCCACGCCTCACTATCTGCGCTGGTCGGAACAGCCTATCATATGGAGCCGAGAAGATCACCCTCCCAGGGTTTATAATCCGGGTCAGTTAGCGTTGGTGGTGGCGCCTCAGGTGGGAGGTTATAAGCTCACCAAGGTGCTCATGGACGGAGGGAGCAGCATTAACATCTTGTATTATGAGACCTTCCGTCGCATGGGACTGGTAGATAAGGATCTCAAACCGACCAATACCGTGTTCCACGGGGTGGTGCCTGGCAAGTCTGCATATCCGGTTGGTAAGATAGCCCTTGAAGTGGTCTTTGGCGATAGTCACGATTCCAGATCAGAGACGCTGACATTCGAAGTGGTTAAAATCCAAAGTCCGTACCACGCTTTGTTTGGACGGCCAACCTATGCAAAATTCATGGCGCGGCCCTGCTATGTATATCTGCAACTTAAGATGCCGGGTTACAAGGGCACTATAACGGTTCATGGGAGCCGTTGAATCGCTTTGGAATGCGAGGAAGGAGATGCAACTTATGCAGAATCGGTTTGTGCTACGGAGGAGCTAAAGCAGTACAAAGACAGCGTTGACCCGGAGGATATGACTTCGTTGAAAAAGCCAACCACGGACCACGATCCGGCCTTGAAGTTCAAATCGGCTGCCGAAACTAAGCTTGTTGACTTCGTGCCTGGCGACTCGTCCAAGCAGTTCAGCATCAGTGCAAACCTGGATCCAAAATAGGAAAGCGCGCTCATCGAGTTCATCCATGAGAATCGGGACATCTTTGCATGGAAGCCATCTGACATGCCTGGTGTACCGAGGCGACTCGCTGAGCACACCCTTAATGTGGATCCTAAGTATAAACCGGTAAAACAATTCTTACGCCGGTTTAACGAAGAAAGACGTAAAGCGATTGGTGAGGAAGTGGCCAGGCTCCTGGCAGCTGGGTTTATCATTGAGGTTTTTCATCCCGAATGGCTTGCCAATCCGGTGCTGGTTCTTAAGAAAAACGGCACCTGGCGCATGTGTGTGGATTACACAGACTTGAATAAAGCTTGTCCAGCGGATCCTTTTGCTCTCCCCCGGATTGATCAGATTATTGATGCTACGGCGGGTTGTGAGCGTTTGAGTTTTTTGGATGCCTATTCGGGTTATCACCAGATCAAGATGGCAGTTAAGGACCAGGAGAAGACGGCGTTCATTACTCCCTTTGGAGCCTTCTGCTATGTGTCTATGCCCTTCGGGCTTAAGAGTGCGCAGGCTACTTATCAACGATGTGTGCAAAACTGCCTCCACGAGCAGATTGGTCGTAATGTGCATGCTTATGTGGATGATATTGTGGTCAAGTCACGGAAGAAGGAGACCCTGGTTGACGATTTGAAGGAGACTTTCGATAACTTGAGAGTGTACCAAATGATGCTCAACCCGGCTAAATGTGTTTTTGGTGTACCTGCAGGCAAGTTGTTGGGTTTTTTAGTGTCCCATAGAGGAATTGAGGCCAATCCGGAAAAGATTACAGCCATCACCTCCCTGACCAAACCGAGATGCGTCAATGATGTTCAGCGCATGGCCGGGCGGATTGCAGCGTTGAGCCGGTTTATCAGTCGCCTCGGTGAAAAGGCGATCCCCTTGTATCAAATGCTCAAGAAGACGGATCAATTTGTCTGGAGTCCGGAGGCGGATAAAGCGTTTGAGGACTTGAAGCGACAGCTAGTCAATCCGCCAGTGTTGGCAGCCCCTGTAGATAAAGAGCCACTCCTGTTATATGTTGCAGCGAATGCCAGAGCGGTCAGTGTGGCGATGGTGGTAGAACGAAAGGAGGCTGGAAAGGAACATCCGGTTCAGCGACCGGTTTACTACATCAGCGAAGTGCTTATCGAGTCCAAACAAAGGTATCCGCATTGGCAGAAACTGGTATATGGTGTTTTTATGGCAAGCCGGAAGCTGAGGCAATATTTTCAAGGACACCCCATCACGGTGGTCAGTTCTGCTCCTTTGGGTGACATCATACAGAACCGGGAGGTGACCGGTCGGATTGCTAAGTGGGCTATCGAGCTTGGGCCGCACGGTTTAAGATACGTGCCCCGGACGGCTATAAAGTCACAAGCACTTGTCGACTTCATAAACGATTGGACAGAGTTACAAGCGCCTGAGGAGAAGCCAGATAACACCTATTGGACTATTCATTTTGATGGGTCCAGGCAATTGGAAGGCTCGGGGGCTGGAGTCGTTTTAACTTCCCCACGAGGAGATAAGTTTTGTTATGTCCTCCGTTTAATGTTCCCCTGTACAAATAATGCGGCTGAGTATGAAGCTTTGCTTCATGGTCTTCGGATGGCTAAAGAGATGAATCTGAGCAGAGTTAGGTGCTTTGGTGATTCGGATCTGGTGGCTCAGCAGGTATCTGGCACCTGGGATTCTAAGGACCCGCTCATGGCTGCATACCGACGTGAAGTAGATATGGTGGCTGGGCATTTCAAAGGCTATCAAGTGGACCATGTGGACCGCAGAAAGAATGAGGCAGCGGACGCTTTAAGCCGCTTGGGCTCTCAGCGTAAACCGGTCCCACCCAATGTTTTCTTGGATGTATTGTACCACCCATCGGTACAGCTACCCGGTGAGCTGGAGTTGGCTGTTCCTGATCCGGAAGCCCAATTAGTGGCGGCTCTTCACGTCACCCCGGATTGGACGCTCCCTTATCTGGCATATATGAACCGGGGTGAGTTGCCAGAAGACGAAAGCTTGGCTCGATAGATAGTACGGCGGTCCAAGTCTATGACCATTCTCAAAGGAGAGCTACATCACCGCAGCGTGTCAGGAGCGCTGCAACGGTGCGTATCCCCTAAGGAGGGGTGTGAGATATTACGTGAAATACATGAAGGGGATTGCGGCCACCACGCCGGTTCAAAATCTTTGGTGGCTAAAGCGTTCCGCCACGGTTTCTACTGGTTAACTGCTCATGCTGATGCAGAAGACCTGGTCAGGTTATGTGATGGTTGCCAGAAATTTTCCAGACGAGCACACATACCGGCTCAAGAATTGAGGATGATTCCAATCACTTGGCCGTTTGCGACTTGGGGGCTCGATATGGTTGGGCCTTTTAAGCGTTCCAAAGATAAGAAGACTCACCTACTGGTGGCGGTTGACAAATTTACAAAGTGGGTGGAGGCAGAACCTGTCAGTAAATGTGATGCTGCCACGGCGGTTCGGTTTATAAAGAAGGTGATCTTCCGGTTTGGCTTTCCACACAGCATCATCACAGATAATGGTACCAATTTATCCAAGGGAGCCATGAAAGAGTTCTGTGCACGGGAGCATATACGGCTTGATGTTTCTTCGGTAGCGCACCCACAATCTAATGGTCAGGCAGAACGAGCGAATCAAGAGATCTTGAGAGGTATCAAACCCCGGCTTCTGGTCCCTTTGCAAAGGACGCCGGGTTGTTGGGTGGAGGAGCTACCGTCTGTATTATGGAGCATCAACACCACGCCTAACAGGTCCACGGGGTTTACGCCGTTCTTTATGGTCTATGGAGCAGAGGCGGTTCTCCCAAGTGATATACGCCATGACTCACCTCGTGTGGCAGCGTATGTTGAAGCGGACAACGAGCAGGCACGGCAGAACGCTCTTGACTTGTTGGATGAGGAACGTGACTTAGCAGCTGCCCGTTCAGCGATTTACCAGCAAGATCTTCGCCGTTACCACAGCCGTCGGGTTAGGACCAGAACATTTCAAGAGGGGGATTTGGTGCTTCGACTCATCCAAGACCAGTCTGATCAGCATAAATTATCCCCGCCTTGGGAGGGACCTTTTGTGGTCAGCAAGAATCTGAATAATGGGTCATACTACCTGATTGATATTCGAGAGCACAAAGATTCGCGCACGTCAGAGGAGGAGACCAGCAGGCCGTGGAACATAGCTCATCTTCGACCTTATTATGCATGAGCCTTGGGCTCTGTTTATGTACATATCATGACCATGTATATATTATGATTAATACAATAAACCGGAGCCTCGAGTAAAGCGGGGTCTCTGCTGTTCTTCACATCATGCGTGTTCTTCCCCTTGAGGCCGCTTCACCGAAGATCAAATTAAAGATTCCGGTTTAAAGAGTCCGGTTCAGGGGAAGATGACTCCTGCAAAGCTTTGAAGCCCTTAATATCCGGTTTAAAGATCCCGGTTCAAGCATGAGGCTTCCTGTTCAAACATAGGTCGTATTCGAACCAAAGAGAACATAGCTATTCAAACATGAGGCTTCCTGTTCAAACATAGGTCGTATTCGAACCAAAGAGAACATAGCTATTCAAACATGAGGCTTCCTGTTCAAACATAGGTCGTATTCGAACCAAAGAGAACATAGCTATTCAAACATGGGGCTTCCTGTTCAAACATAGGTCGTGTTCGAACCAAAGAGAACATAGCTAAACCCTATAAAGTCAGTTGGGGACCTAGTCGGCCTGAACCGTAGCTACACCTCCGGGGGGCTTGGTCATGTCTTGACGACGGTAATGCCTTCTGGCTGGCACATTTGCCACTGAATCAGTTGGGGACCTAATCGACTTGAACCGTAGATTACGCCTTATGGGAGCTCGGTCATGTCTTGATGATGGTAATGCCTTCTGGTCGGCTTTTTAGCCAATGAATCATTTGGGGGCTTGGTCGTGTCCGAACCAACGCAATGCCACTTGATCGGCCCTTGGCCATTGAGTCACTTGGGGGCTTGGTCGAATCCGAACCAATGCAATGCCATTTGACCGGCATATTTGCCACGATTCAGTTAGGAGCCTAGTCGGCTTGGACCGTAGCTACACCTCTTGGGGGCTTGGTTTCTTGTCTTGACGACGGTCACGCCTTCTGAACGGTTCATAGCAACCACTATTTGCATGCGTTTTACCATCGTGTTGCCCTCTAGTATTTGGTTTTTGTTTTCTGTCTTTATTGTGGTATTTTTTGTTCTCCGGAACGTCAAGTATTTTTAAACCGATTCAGCTGACACAGCCTGGTCCCTTTTTTTTTTAACCCGGAGGCAAATTGCCCGGTTTGGCAAAGGCGCAGCACGGTTCAGGTGGTCGAAAAATCACATTGTGTACTCAGTAAAGACAGGAAACATAAGTTGGAAAAGTCATTGGAAAGGGCATCAGTACCCGTGCGCGAAGGCACATTCAAACGAAGAGGTATTAAACTATCTTATTACAAGGCAGCGTAGTGCCTGAATATATTGTTTGCTGACGGATTAAACGTCACCAACTAAGGGGAACCGGAGAATGGATTACGCCTGTTCGCCGCCTCGGTTCGAAGGCTGTGGATTGTCTTGCGCCGCGTCAGCTCTATCTTGGTTACCCATTGGCTGGAAATCAGCAGTGGTCCAGTCGATTCCCATTAGCGCTTGAAAGACAGCTTCTTCGTGAATCAGCAAAGACGGTTCAATATCAGGGGCGTAGGTATGCTTACGGATTGGAGGAATAAGGTTTCCCGCTTCAGGGACCGGGGCAGCTACTCGTTTGTTCTGGTTATCGTATTGGGCTTGGTAATGTGACAGATCTGCTTCCTCAGCCAATTGACAAGCTAGGGGGCGCACCGCCCGGTTTATCGCCCTCAAATCGTCTTCACCAAAGTCTGAACCGTCTTCCTTCAAGCTGGGGTATCCTTGGGCCGCTTCGACAGGATCGAAATCTGGTACCCACGCTTTGGCCCGGATCAAGGCAGTGATGGCTCCAGTTCGAGCAGCTGATCTTTTCAACTCTTCAATCCGGGCTGGAAGCATAGACAGCCTCTTTAACGTGTCTTGAATCAGAGACGGCGCAGGGTTGTTATGCGATGCAGTGGTGATAGCTCTTTGTGCTCCGGTATACAACTGTTCAATCAGAGTATAAGCAGCTTTGAGTTTCATCCGCACATCAGAACCCAAGTGTCCAATACGTGAGCCTGCAGTATTTCAAGATGGATTACAAACCGGACATAGGATATAGCAGACAAGGTACAAATTGGAAGAAGGGCATCGAAAAGTTTACCAAAGACGGCAGAGGTCATGGAGTGTATTTGTCGCTTCACGGTGGATAATTCATCGACCACCGGTTTAAGAGCAGCTTCGGCATTTTCAGCCCTCTTCGTCAAAAGAGCTCTCTCAGTAGCCCAATCAGCTTGTTCTTTTTTGCGGCTTTCTTTCAGCTGTTCCATAACGGTTAAGGCATTGGTCAATTCATCCTTCGCTTTTTCAGTTTCAGCCTGTTGGGTTTTTAAGATTTCCTGAAGGTCCGAGACTTGTTTCGCTTTGGTCTTCAGATCTCCCTGCAGCAGGTCGTCAACAGTGTTCAGAAAATATTGCACGGTTTGGAAGTATCAACCACACAAGCAAGTTATGTGCTCGATACTTGGGGGCTAATGCATACTTGATTTTAACGCAAGTTTTCCATTACAAAAAGTCCCAAGATTAATACAAGTATTTAAACTTGGCACTTGGGGGCTAATGGTTATCTGATGATGTTTTCTGGTTATGACCTATGTTGAAGCCTTGGGTTTTCTAAACCGGACCTTAATTGTCAAGGCAGCCTGATCCGGTTTGCCATCTCGGTTTGGAAATATTGATAAGCTAAGTTGCAATGGAATGAAGCACAAGGGAGTTACCTCAAGTTTCTCCTTCATCATCTTGATCATGCCAGCTTCATAATCCCGACTGGTGTACAGTCGGTTCAGGTACCCAGAATAAAGATCCGGGGCGCTTAAAGCGGCGTACGTAGAGGAGTCAAGGTCCCATTTGCCCTTTATGGCCGAGATTTCGTCCTTGGCAGTATGCTTGGCTAAAGTAGCAGCGTTCCCCGGTTCAGAGTGACCGATGCCGGTAATCACAACATCATCATCCTTGGAATCGCTGCTCTGCAGTGGCCCTGTCGGTTTATCAGCAGTTCCAGAAGGGGGGATGGATTCCTCAACCCGAACAGGACTGGCAGGCGGATCAGTACGGCTGGCAGGTTCGGTAGTCCTTTCTTCAGCGCAGGTGTCATCTTGCGGAGATAGATAACTCTGAGTGTCCTCACGACCCGGAGCATCAGCATCAGGAGTTTTCTCCGGTTCAGGAGCGGCAGTTCCTTCAGCCGGGTTATCCAGACGAGCCTTCTTGCTCGGTCTAGGTTTAGCCCTGGAAAAAACCCAAAGATTGAAAAAAAACGGTGTAAGATGGGTTAAGAGACCCATACAGAGATATGTTGTGATCGGTCCAACATACCCAATAACTGTCTTCAGCGGTGGCAGTTGAGTGGCTGAGGATTCACCAGAAGATGAATGGGAGGTGACCTGATAATCGGAGTCAGATGGATTAAGAGGCTGACGAATTAAACCTGTTTTAGGAGGAAAGCTAGCGCATAAATCGGAGACCTCTGTGCGGCGTTTCCGAATCGGGCTGTTCGGTAAACCGGCGGAGGTAACTACCTGGCCGCTATGCCGGGTGGTGCGTCGAGCTTCATGTTGCTGGGTCTTCACAAGAAATTTGGGATCCAAGTAAGCAAGAGGATGAGAAAATTTAATTTTCCGGTTTGCTTGGCGAGGTTTTTTCAAAGGCAAAGGAACGGCGTCAGAAGAAAGAATAGTTACCTCTGGGCCTTCAGCATTGCTCGCTTCAGCGTCGTCCTGACAAATATCATCATCAATAAGATGCATAAAAAGTAAGCCAACTGAATCGAGGTCTACCCCAAGGTCCGGATTACCCACATCATCCCCCTCTAAATCCGGGGTAGAGGAAGCGGTGTTCCGTTTTTTCTGAGCGGGCTTCTTCACCCTCGTTTTGGGTCGGGTTACCCTTTCGGTCGGCTCTTGAAACTTCTTGCTCCAAAACGGATCATCTCCCTGTGTCAGAAAGGACTGGAGTTAGCAATATGTGTATAAGGAGATCATAAATTCTATAACAGACAGAGGGGAAGTGCTTACAGCAGGTGGCTTGTTTGTGGCACAAAATGGAAGCAGGCCGGTTCGGGCGCAAGCATATTCCGATTCATTCAGCATCTTTTTCACAGCTTCGGTTACTTCGTCTTCCGTTAGCTGAATGTTGCAGTGCCTCAAAGGATCATCAACCCGGCCCGTGTATTGGCACATTAAACCGGAGCGGATGCTAAGGGGCAGGATGCTCCATGAAATCCAGCAGCGGGCAAGGTCTACCCCCGTCAAACCGTTAGCCATGAAGGCTCTGAGCTTGGACAGCTGAGGGGCATACTTACTCCTCTCTTTGGCGGTTAGCCTTTGGGGGAAGGGGTGGGTATTGCTAAGCCTCTCCGGACGGAAGCCGGGCAGTGGATTTTCTTCAGCAGGGGAAGTATCCTTGCCATAGAACCAAGTGTGATTCCATTCTTGCGGATGACTATGCAGCTTGGCATGAGGATAAGTCACTTCTTTCCTCTTTTGAATCGTCACACCACCCAGTTCCATATTAGGGCCGTCAGTAAATTCGGTATGTCGGTTTAAATGAAAACAGTCCCGGAACAGCTCTACGGTAGGTTCCTCCTGGAAGTACGCCTCGCAAAGCACTTGAAAATGGCAGATATTCGTGACTGAGTTTGGACCAACGTCTTGTGGGCGCAGCCTAAAGTTAGCCAGGACGTCCCGATAAAATTTTGAACCGGGTGGGTTAAAACCCCGGGCCAGGTGATCCGCAAACACTACCACTTCTCCCTCCTGTGGGGTAGGAGGACATTCATTTCCTGGAACCCTCCAATGGATGGCATTTTTGCTACTCAAAGCGCCAGTCAGAACTAAGTTGTTTAGTTGGGTCTCAGTGATGCGAGAGGGAACCCAGTTGCATTCGTACACCTGTTTTGCCATGAGGAAATCTACAAGACAAAGGTGTTCCGGTTTGAGAACAAATGTGAATGTAAACCGAAGATGCTCTTATATAGAGTAAGGTTATCTACGATGATATCATCCAGTGGTTGATCAAGGGGACTAATGGATGTGTGGATTGGTTTGCTCGCTCTGCTGGAAGTTAAACCGACCAGATCTAACAGTGGTGAATATGAAAGCAGAAACAGATCCCATACAGATTCTTTCAAAGCATTGGATCTATAGCTAGGGCGAAAAAGAAATAAAAATATGAGGTTTGGCTCACAGCAGAACAACATGGGTTCGACAAGCAGGGAGATGAGTACAGATTTATAGAGATGAGTACATAGCATCATCATCTGTTGGCAAAAACTCTCAGCAGGTATCAAACTGACGATGTCGTCCTAGCGTCAAAGCTGCTATGGGGATGAACAAGGAACAGTGGCAGGATGACGAACCCTAGAACAGATCTAAAAGCAAGAAGAACAGGGGCCTTACCGGGAGCCAAGCGGACGAGAAAGGTCGCCGCGGTGCTCTGATCCGATCAGGTTGATGCAGCGGCCGGAGTGGAGGCAGTAGCTGACGGCGGCGGCGGAGCTCCGAGGTCTGGGTCGCGAAGAAGACGAAGAAGGGGGCGAAACGGAGGAAAGGAAGATGGCCTTCAAGTCCTATTTATAAGGCGCGGCGCGCGTGCCAGGCACGCGAATCCAGGGGCCGGAGATTTCGGGAGCCCAGCCGTCGCCCTGATTCTTGCGGATTAGCAAAAGGAGACGATAACTTCGCACTGACGTCATATCGGTTCACCGCAGTAAAAGGAGACGAAGAAAAACGGCGGTTCAACAGTTACTGGAAGACATTTGAAAGACAGAAATTTTTTATTAAGGATTGACATGAACCTGTTCAAATCAATCTGGGGCCTAATGTTGGGGATATTGCTATCTGGGGTAAACCGGCCTGCAGGGCCCAGGTTACCTCCGTCAATAGACCCGAGATGTTAAAGCCCAAGGAGAAATAGAAGGGCCCAAGGCCTATAATCGGTTTAAAGGTTTATGGTGTAAACCGGCCTGGGGTAAACTTGTATTGTAAGTTAGGAATAGAGAGACCGACCCGGGCACGTTTATAAGCCGGAGGTCGGGACTTTGCAGACCGACGGGCGTCACCCGTGTATATAAGGGGACGACCCGACGGCGGTTTGGGGACAGAAAACAAGAACTCGAGGTTTAGGCGAAGCTTATCGCTCCCTAGGCCCTCGAAACCCATCAATCCCATCACAACTAGACGTAGGCTTTTACCTTCATAGAAGGGGCCGAACTAGTATAAACACCGCGTCCTTGTGTCCACTTTTAACCCCTTCGAGCTAACCCGTTGCGATGGCTCCACGACTAAGTCCTCCCACTAGGACGTCTGCTGTGACAAATCCACGACAGCATAGGTGTCATCACATTAACCATCATAGATAGGAGGCATGCTTTCATCATAGTAAATTTGCTCATCAAAGCTTGGGGGGGCAAAAAATATCATCTTCATCAAACATAGCTTCCCCATGCTTGTGCCTTTGCATATCATTAGCATCATGGATATTCCGGGAATTCATACTAACAACATTGCAATCATGCTCATCATACAAAGATTTAGTGCCAAACATTTTAATGCATTCTTCTTCTAACACTTTGGCACAATTTTCTTTTCCATCATACTCACGAAAGATATTAAAGAGATGAAGCGTATGAGGCAAGCTCAATTCCATTTTTTTGTAATTTTCTTTTATAAACTAACTAGTGCTAAAACAAGAAACAAAAAGATTCGATTGCAAGATCTAAAGATATACCTTCAAGCACTCACCTCGCCGGCAACGGCGCCAGAAAAGAGCTTGATGTCTACTACACAACCTTCTTCTTATAGACGTTGTTGGGCCTCCAAGTGCAGAGCTTTGTAGGACAGTAGCAAATTTCCCTCAAGTGGATGACCTAAGGTTTATCAATCCGTAGGAGGCGTAGGATGAAGATGGTCTTGTTGGGGAACGTAGTAATTTCCAAAAAATTCCTACGCACACGCAAGATCATGGTGATGCATAGCAACGAGAGGCTAGAATGTTGTCTACGTACCCTCGTAGACCCAAAGCGGAAGCGTTATATCAACGCGGTTGATGTAGTCGTACATCTTCATGATCCGATCGATCCAAGCACCGTTACTCCGGCACCTCCAAGTTCTTGGCACACGTTCAGCTCGATGACGATCCCCGGGCTCCGATCCAGCAAAGCGTCGGGGAGGAGTTCCGTCAGCACGACGGCGTGGTGACGATCTTGATGTTCTACTGTCGTAGGGCTTCGCCTAAGCACCGCTACAATATGACCGAGGTGGAATATGGTGGAGGGGGGCACCGCACACGGCTAAGGAACGATCACGAAGATCAACTTGTGTGTCATGGGGTGCCCCCTGCCCCCGTATATAAAGGAGCAAGGGGAAGGAGGCCGGCCCTAGGAGGGGCGCGCCAGGGAGTAGGATTCCTACTCCTAGTTGGAGTAGGTTTCCTCCTTTCCTAGTCCAACTAGGAGAAGGGGGGAAAGGGGGGAAGAGGGGAAGGAAGGGAGAGAGGGGCCGCGCCCCAAACCCCTTGTGCAATTCGGACTGGGCTTGGGAGGGGCGCGCGCCACCTCCTGGTTCTTCCCACTAAGGCCCATCAAGGCCCATTGCTTCTTCCTCGTATTCCCGTAACTCCCCGGCCGGTACCTCTAAAAATACCCGAATCACTCGGAACCTTTCCGATGTCCGAATATAGTCGTCCAATATATCGATCTTTACATCTCGAACATTTTGAGACTCCTCGTCATGTCCCCGATCTCATTCGGGACTCCGAACTCCTTCGGTACATCAAAACTCATAAACTCATAATATAACTGTCATCGAAATCTTAAGCGTGCGGACCCTACGGTTCGAGAACAATGTAGACATGACCGAGACACGTCTCCGGTCAATAACCAATAGCGGAACCTGGATGCTCATATTGGCTCCTACATATTCTACGAAGATCTTTATCGGTCAGACCGCATAACAACACTCGTTGTTCCCTTTGTCATCGGTATGTTACTTGCCCGAGATTCGATCGTCGGTATCTCAATACCTATTTCAATCTCGTTACCAGCAAGTCTCTTTACTCGTTCCGTAATACATCATCTCGCAACTAACTCATTAGTTGCAATGCTTGCAAGGCTTATGTGATGTGCATTACCGAGAGGGCCTAGAGATACCTCTCCGACAATCGGAGTGACAAATCCTAATCTCGAAATACGCCAACCCAACATGTACCTTTGGAGAGACCTGTAGAGCTCCTTTATAATCACCCAGTTACGTTGTGACGTTTGGTAGCACACAAAGTGTTCCTCCGGCAAACGGGAGTTGCATAATCTCATAGTCATAGGAACATGTATAAGTCATGAAGAAAGCAATAGAAACATACTAAACGATCGGGTGCTAAGCTAATGGAATGGGTCATGTCAATCAGATCATTCACCTAATGATGTGATCTCGTTAATCAAATAACAACTCTTTGTCTATGGTTAGGAAACATAACCATCTTTAATCAATGAGCTAGTCAAGTAGAGGCATACTAGTGACACTCTGTTTGTCTATGTATTCACACATGTATCATGTTTCCGGTTAATACAATTCTAGCATGAATAATAAACATTTATCATGAAATAAGGAAATAAATAATAACTTTATTATTGCCTCTAGGGCATATTTCCTTCAGTCTCCCACTTGCACTAGAGTCAATAATCTAGTTCACATCACCATGTGATTTAACACCAATAGTTCACATCATCATGTGATTAACACCCATAGTTCACATCGTTATGTGACCAACACTCAAAGGGTTTACTAGAGTCAATAATCTAGTTCACATCGCTATGTGATTAACACCCAAATAGTACTAAGGTGTGATCATGTTTTGCTTGTGAGAGAAGTTTAGTCAACGGGTCTGCCACATTCAGATCCGTATGTATTTTGCAAATTTCTATATCAACAATACTCTGCTCGGAGCTACTCTAGCTAATTGCTCCCACTTTCAATATGTATCTAGATTGAGACTTAGAGTCATCTAGATTAGTGTCAAAAATTGCATCGACGTAACCTTTTACGACGAACCTTTTTGTCACGTCCATAATCGAGAAACATATCCTTATTCCACTAAGGATAATTTTGACCGCTGTCCAGTGATCTACTCCTAGATCACTATTGTACTCCCTTGCCAAAATCAGTGTAGGGTATACAATAGATCTGGTACACAGCATGGCATACTTTATAGAACCTATGGCCAAGGCATAGGGAATGACTTTCATTCTATTTCTATCTTCTACCATGGTCGGGTTTTGAGTCTTACTCAATTTCACACCTTGTAACACAGGGAAGAACTTTTCCTTTGACTGTTCCATTTTGAACTACATCAAAATCTTGTCAAGGTATGTACTCATTGAAAAAACTTATCAAGCGTCTTGATCTATCTCTATAGATCTTGATGCTCAATATGTAAGCAGCTTCACCGAGGTCTTTCATTGAAAAACTCCTTTAAAACATTCCTTTATGCTTTGTAGAATAATTCTACATTATTTCCGATCAACAATATGTCATTCACATATACTTATCAGAAATGTTGTAGTGCTCCCACTCACTTTCTTGTAAATACAGGCTTCACCACAAGTCTGTATAAAATTATATGCTTTGATCAACTTATCAAAGCATATATTCCAACTCCGAGATGCTTGTACCAGTCCATAGATGGATCGTTGGATCTTGCACATTTTGTTAACACCTTTGGGATTGACAAAACCTTCTGGTTGCATCATATACAACTCTCTTTTAAGAAATCCATTAAGGATTGCAGTTTTGTTATCCATTTGCCAGATTTCATAAAATATGGCAATTGCTAACATGATTTGGACAGACTTTAAGCATCGATACGAGTGAGAAAATCTCATCGTAGTCAATACCTTTGAACTTTGTCAAAAACCTTTTTCGACAAGTCTAGCTTTGTAGATAGTAACACTACTATCAGCGTCCGTCTTCCTCTTGAAGATCCATTTATTTTCTATGGCTTCCCGATCATCGGGCAAGTCAACCAAAGTCCATACTTTGTTCTCATACATGGATCATATCTCAGATTTCATGGCATCAAACCATTTCGCGGAATCTGGGCTCATCATCGCTTCCTCATAGTTCGTAGGTTCGTCATGGTCAAGTAACATGACCTCCAGAACAGGATTACCATACCACTCTGGTGCAGATCTCACTCTGGTTTACCTACGAGGTTCGGTAGTAACTTGATCTGAAGTTACATGATCATCATCATTAGCTTCCTCACTAATTGGTGTATTAGTCACAGGAACAGATTTCTGTGATGAACTACTTTCCAATAAGGGAGCAGGTACAGTTACTGTCGTGGATTTGTCACGGCAGATGTCCTAGTAAGAGGACTTAGTCGTGGAGCCATCGCAACGGGTTAGCTTGAAGGGGTTAAAGTGGACACAAGGACACGGTTTATACTAGTTCGGCCCCTTCGATGAAGGTAAAAGCCTACGTCTAGTTGTGATGGGATTGATGGGTTTCGAGGGCTTAGGGAGCGATAAGCTTCGCCTAAACCTCGAGTTCTTTTTCTCTGTCCCCAAACCGCCGCCGGGTCATCCCCTTATATACACGGGTGACGCCCGTCGGTCTGCAAAGTCCCAACCTCCGGCTAATAAACGTGCCCGGGTCGGTCTCTCTATTCCTAACTTACAATACAAGTTTACATCAGGCCGGTTTACACCATAAACCTTTAAACCGATTACGGGCCTTAGGCCCTTCTATCTCTCCTTGGGTTTTAACATCTCGGGTCTGCTGACGGAGGTAACCCGGGCCCTGCAGGCCGGTTTACCCCGGATAGCAACATCCCCAACATTAGGCCCCAGATTGATTTGAACAGGTTCATGTCAATCCTTAATAAGAATCTCTGTCTTCAAATGTCTTCCAGTGACTTGTTAAACCGTCGTTTCTCCGTCTCCTCTTGCTGTGGTAAACCGATATGACGTCAGCGCAAGCTACCGTCTCCTTTCGCTAACCCGCAAGAATCAGGGCGACGGCTGGGCTTCCGAAATCTCCGGCCCCTGGATTCGCGCGCCTGACACGCGCGCCGCGCCTTATAAATAGGGCTTGAAGGCCATCTTCCTTTCCTCCCCTTCTTCGTCTTCCTCGCGACCCAGACCTCAAAGCTCCGCCGCCGCCGTCAGCTGCTGCACCAACTCCGGCCGCTGCATCAACCTGATCGGTTCAGAGCACCGCGGCGACTTTCCGCATCTGTTTGGACCCCGGTAAGGCCCCAGTTCTTGTTGCTTTAGATCTGTTCTAGGGTTCATCGTTCTGCTACTGTGGTTCATCGTTCTGCTACTGTTTCTTGCTCATCCCCATAGCAGCCTTTGCGAACAGATGATGCTACATGTATCTGGATTTGTAGTTCCTCTTAGCAGTCGCTATGAATCTGCACTCATTTCCTTAGATCTTACTCTTGTCCCTGCTTGTCGAACTTATGTTGTTCTGCTGTGAGCCCGACTTCATATTACCTGTTTTTATTTCTTTTTGCCCTAGCTGTAGATCCATTGCTTTGAAAGAATCCGTACGGGATCTGTTTCTGTTTTCATACTCACAACTGTTTAGATCTGGTCAGTTTAACTCTTAGCAAAGCGAACAAACCGATCTACACATCCATTAGTCCCCTTGATGAACCGCCGGTTGATATCATTGTAGATAACCTGACTCTATATAAGAGCATCTTCGGTTTACAATCGTACTTGCTCTCAAACCGGAATACCTTTGCCTTGTAGATTTCCTCATGGCAAAACAGGTGTATGAATGCAACTGGGTTCCCTCTTGCATCACTGAAACCCAACTAAACAACTTAGTTCTGACTGGTGCTTTGAGTAGCAAAAGTACCATCCATTGGAGGGTTCCAGGAGACGAATGTCCTCCTACCCCGCAGGAAGGAGAAGTGGTGGTGTTTGCGGATCACCTGGCCCGGGGGTTTAATCCACCCGGTTCAAAATTTTATCGGGACGTCTTGGCTAATTTTAGACTGCGCCCACAAGATGTTGGTCCAAATTCAGTCACGAATATCTGCCATTTCCAAGTACTTTGCGAGGCGTACTTTCAAGAGGAACCCACTGTAGAGCTGTTCCGGGACTTTTTCCATCTGAACCGATGTACTGAATTCACCGATGGCCCTAATATGGAACTGGGTGGTATGGCGATTCAGAAGAGGAAGGAGGTGACTTATCCTCACGCCAAGTTGCATAGTCATCCGCAAGAATGG
Organism: Aegilops umbellulata; assembly: GCA_032464435.1. Taxonomy (NCBI): domain Eukaryota; kingdom Viridiplantae; phylum Streptophyta; class Magnoliopsida; order Poales; family Poaceae; genus Aegilops; species Aegilops umbellulata. The sequence continues at coordinate 13,964,795 of CP136057.1, forward strand.
AATTGCACTTGGTTCTATTGCAAGGATACTTCCCCTGCTGAAGAAAATCCACTGCCCGGTTTCCGTCCAGAGAGACTTAGCAATACTCACCCCTTCCCCCCACGGCTAACTGCCAAAGAGAGGAGTAAGTACGCCCCTCAGCTGTCCAAGCTCAGAGCCTTCATGGCTAACGGTTTAACGGGGGTAGATCTTGCTCGTTGCTGGATTTCGTGGAGCATCCTGCCCCTTAGCATCCGCTCCGGTTTAATGTGCCAATACACGGGTCGGGCTGATGATCCCTTGAGGCACTGCAACATTCAGCTGACGGAGGACGAAGTCGCTGAAGCTGTGAAAAAGATGCTGAATGAACCGGAACATGTTTGTGCCCAAACCGGCCTGCTTCCATTCTGTACCACCAACAAGCCTCCTGCTGTAAGTATCTCCCCTCTGTTTGTTATAGAACTTATGATCCCCTTATACACATATTGCTAACTCCAGTCCTTCCTGAGACAGGGAGATGATCCATTTTGGAGCAAGAAGTTACAAGAGCCAACCGAAAAGGTAACCCGACCCAAGACGAGGGTGAAGAAGCCTGCTCAGAGGAAAAGGAACACCGCTTCCTCTACTCCGGATTTAGAGGAGGATGATGTGGGTAATCCGGACCTCGGGGTAGACCTCGATTCAGTTGGTTTGCTTTTTATACGTCTTATTGATGATGATATTTGTCAGGACGACGCTGAAGTGAGCCATGCCGAAGGCCCAGAGGTAACTATTCTTTCTTCTGATGTCGTTCCTTTGCCTTTGAAAAAACCTCGCCAAGCAAACCGGAGAATTAAATTTTCTCACCCTCTTGCTTACTTGGATCCCAAATTTCTTGTGAAGACCCAGCAACATGAAGCTCGACGCACCACCCGACATAGCGGCCAAGTAGTCACCTCCGCCGGTTTACCGAACAGCCCGGTTCGGAAACGCCGCTCAGAGGTCTCCGATTCACGCGCTAGCTTTCCTCCTAAAGCAGGTTTAACTCGTCAGCCTCTAAATCCATCTGACTCCGATTATCAGGTCACTTCCCATTCCTCTTCCGGTGAATCTTCAGCCACTCAACTGCCACCGTTGAAGACAGTTATTGGGTAAGTTGGACCAATCACAACATATCTCTGTATGGGTTTCTTAATCCATCTTATACCGTTTTTTTCAATCTTTGGGCTTTTTCCAGGGCCAAACCTAGACCGAGCAAGAAGGCTCGTCTGGATAACCCGGCTGGAGGAACTACCGCTCCTGAACCGGAGAAAACTCCTGGTGCTAACGCTCCGGGTCGTGAGGACACTCAGAGTTATCTATCTCCGCAAGATGACACCTGCGCTGAAGAAAGGATTATCGAACCTGCCAGCCATACTGATCCGCCTGCCAGTCCTGTTCGGGTTGAGGAATCCATCCCCCCTTCTGGAACTGCTGATAAACCGACAGGGCCACTGCAGAGCAGCGATTCCAAGGACGATGATGTTGTGATTACCGGCATCGGTCACTCTGAACCGGGGAACCCTGCTACCTTAGCCAAGCATACTGCCAAGGACGAAATCTCGGCCATGAAGGGCAAATGGGACCTTGACTCTTCTACGTACGCCGCTTTAAGCGCCCCGGATCTTTATTCCGGGTACCTGAACCGATTGTACACCAGTCGGGATTATGAAGCTGGCATGATCAAGATGATGAAGGAGAAACTTGAGGTAACTCCCTTGTGCTTTATTCCATTGCAACTTAGCTTATCAATATTTCCAAACCGAGACGGTAAACCCGGATCAGGCTGTCTTGACAATTAAAGTCCGGTTTAGAAAACCCAAGGCTTCAACTTAGGTCATAACCAGAAAACATCATTAGATAACTATTAGCCCCCAAGTGCCAAGTTTAAATACTTGTATTAATCTTGGGACTTTTTGCAATGGAAAACTTGCGTTAAAATCAAATATGCATTAGCCCCCAAGTATCGAGCACATAACTTGCTTGTGTGGTTGATACTTCCAAACCGTGCAATATTTTCTGAACACTGTGGATGACCTGCTCCAGGGGGATTTGAAGACCAAAGAGAACCAAGTCTCGGACCTTCAGGAATCTTTAAAAGCCCAGCAGATTGAAACTGAAAAAGCAAAGGAGGAATTGACCAAAGCCTTAACTGTTATGGAGCAGCTGAAAGCAAGCCGCAAAAAGGAGCAAGCCGATTGGGCTACTGAAAGAGCCCTTTTAACGAAGAGGGCTGAAAATGCCGAAGCTGCTCTTAAACCGGTGGTTGATGAATTATCCACCGTGAAGCGACAAATACACTCCATGACCTCTGCCGTCTTTGGTAAACTTTTCGATGCCCTTCTTCCAATTTGTACCTTGTTTGCTACACCCTATGTCCGGTTTGTAATCCACCTTGAAACACTGCAGGCTCACGTATTGGACACTTGGGTTCTGACGTGCGGATGAAACTCAAAGCTGCTTATACTCTGATTGAGCAGTTATACACCGGAGCACAAAGAGCTATCACCACTGCATCGCACAACAACCCTGCGCCGGCTCTGATTCAAGACACATTAAAGAGGCTGTCCATGCTGCCGGCCCGGATTGAAGAGTTGAAAAGATCAGCTGCTCGAACTGGAGCTATCACTGCCTTGATCCGGGCCAAAGCGTGGGTACCAGATTTCGATCCTGTCGAAGCGGCCCAAGGATACCCCAGTTTGAAGGAAGACGGTTCAGACTTTGGTGAAGATGATTTGAGGGCGATAAACCGGGCGGTGCGCCCACTAGCTTGTCAATTGGCTGAGGAGGCAGATCTGTCACGTTACCAAGCCCAATACGACAACCAGAACAAACGAGTATCTGCCCCGGTCCCTGAAGCGGGAAACCTTGTTCCTCCAATCCGTAAGCATACTTACGCCCCAGACATTGAACCGTCTTCGCTGATTCACGAAGAAGCCGTCTTTCAAGCGCTAATGGGAATCGACTGGACCACTGCTGATTTCCAGCCAATGGGTAACCAAGATGGGGCTGAAGCGGCGCGAGACGATCCCCAGCCTTCGAACCAAGGCGGCGAACAGGCGTAATCAACGCTCCGGTTCACCCTACTTGGTGACGCCTTAATCCGTCAACGAACAATATATTCAGGCACTACGTTGCCTTGTAATAAGATAGTTTAATACCTCTGCCTTTGAATGTGCCTTCGCGCACGGGTACTGATGCTCTTTCTAATGACGTTTCCAACTTATGTTTCCTGTCTTTACTGAGTACACAATGTGATTTTTCGACCACCTGAACCGTGCTGCACCTCTGCCAAACCGGGCAATTTGCCTCCGGGTTAAAACGGACCAGGCTATGCCAGCTGAATCGGTTTAAGGATACTTGACGTTCCGAAGAACCAAAAAACACCACAATAAAGGCAGAAAACAAAACCAAATATGAAAAGGCAACGCGATAGTAAAACGCATGCGAATTGTGGTTACTATGAACCGTTCAGAAGGCGTGACCATCGTCAAGACAAAACCGAGCCCCCAAGAGGCGTAGCTACGGTTTAAGTCGACTAGGTTCCTAACTGAATCGTGGCAAATATGCCGGCCAAATGGCATTGCATTGGTTCGTCAACCAAGCCCCCAAGTGACTCAATGGCTAAAAAGCCGACCAGAAGGCATTACCATCATCAAGACATGACCGAGTTCCCATAAGGCGTAATCTACGGTTCAAGTCGATTAGGTCCCCAACTGATTCAGTGGCAAATATGCCAGCCAGAAGGCATTACCGTCGTCAAGACCTGACCAAGCCCCCCGGAGGTGTAGCTACGGTTCAGGCCGACTAGGTCCCCAACTGACTTTATAGGGATAGCCATGTTCTCTTTGGTTCGAATACGACCTATGTTTGAACAGCTGTGTTCTCTTTGGTTCGAATACGACCTATGTTTGAACAGAAATCCCCATGTTTGAATAGCCATGTTCTCTTTGGTTCGAATACGACCTATGTTTGAACAGGAAGCCTCATGCTGAATGGCTATGTTCTCTTTGGCTCGAATACGGCCTATGTTTGAACAGTAAGCCTTATGCTTGAACCGGGATATTGAACCGGATACCAAGAGCTTCACAACCCTGTAGGAGACATCTTCCCTTGAACCAGCTTTTAAACCGGAATTTGAACTTCTGTGAAGCGACCTCCAGGGGTAAGTACACATGATGTGAAGAACAGTAGAGACCCCGCTTTACTCGAGGCTTCGGTTTATTGTATTAATCATAATATATACATGGTCATGATATGTACATAAATCAGAGCCCAGGGCTCATGTATAATAAGGTCGAAGATGAGCTATGTTCCACGGCCTGCTGGTTTCCTCTTCTGATGTGCGTGAATCCTTGCGCTCTCGAATATCAATCAGGTAATATGACCCATTATTCAGATTCTTGCTGACTACAAAAGGTCCCTCCCAAGGCGGGGATAATTTATGCTGATCAGATTGATCCTGGATGAGCCGAAGCACCAAATCCCCCTCCTGAAAGGTTCTGGTCCTAACCCGACGGCTGTGGTAACGGCGAAGATCTTGCTGGTAAATCGCTGAACGGGCAGCTGCCAAGTCACGCTCCTCATCCAACAAGTCAAGAGCGTTCTGCCGTGCCTGCTCATTATCCGCTTCAACATATGCTGCCACGCGAGGTGAGTCATGTCGTATATCACTTGGGAGAACCGCCTCGGCTCCATAGACCATAAAAAACGGCGTAAACCCCGTGGATCTGTTAGGCGTGGTGTTGATGCTCCATAATACCGACAGTAGCTCCTCCACCCAACAACCCGGTGTCCTTTGCAAAGGGACCAGAAGCCGGGGTTTGATACCTCTCAAGATCTCTTGGTTCGCTCGTTCTGCCTGACCATTAGACTGTGGGTGCGCTACCGAAGAAACATCAAGCCGTATATGCTCCCGTGCACAGAACTCTTTCATGGCCCCCTTGGATAGATTGGTACCATTATCTGTGATGATGCTGTGTGGAAAACCAAACCGGAAGATCACCTTCTTTATAAACCGAACCGCCGTGGCTGCATCACACTTACTGACCGGTTCTGCCTCTACCCACTTTGTAAATTTGTCAACCGCCACCAGTAGGTGGGTCTTCTTATCTTTGGACCGCTTAAAAGGCCCAACCATATCAAGCCCCCAAGTCGCGAACGGCCAAGTGATTGGAATCATCCTCAATTCTTGAGCCGGTATGTGCGCTCGTCTGGAAAATTTCTGGCAACCATCACATAATCTGACCAGATCTTCCGCATCAGCATGAGCAGTTAACCAGTAGAAACCGTGGCGGAACGCTTTAGCCACCAATGATTTTGAACCGGCGTGGTGGCCGCAATCCCCTTCATGTATTTCTCGTAATATCTCGCACCCCTCTTTAGGGGATATGCACCGTTGCAGCGCTCCTGATACGCTGCGATGATGTAATTCTCCTTGAAAAATGGTCATAGATTTGGACCGTCGTACTATCTGTCGAGCCAAGCTTTCATCCTCTGGCAACTCACCCCGGTTCATATATGCCAGGTAAGGGAGCGTCCAATCCGGGGTGGCGTGAAGAGCCGCCACTAACTGAGCCTCCGGATCAGGAACAGCCAACTCCAGCTCACCGGGCAGCTGCACCGATGGGTGGTACAATACATCCAAGAAAACATTGGGTGGGACCGGTTTGCGCTGAGAGCCCAAGCGACTTAAAGCATCCGCTGCCTCATTCTTTCTGCGGTCCACATGATCCACTTGATAGCCTTTGAAATGCCCAGCCACCATATCTACTTCACGTCGGTATGCAGCCATAAGCGGATCCTTAGAATCCCAGGTGCCAGATACCTGCTGAGTCACCAGATCCGAATCACCAAAGCACCTAACTCTGCTCAGATTCATCTCTTTAGCCACCCGAAGACCATGAAGCAAAGCTTCATACTCCGCCGCATTATTTGTACAGGGGAACATTAAACGGAGGACATAACAAAACTTATCTCCTCGTGGGGAAGTTAAAACGACTCCAGCCCCCGAGCCTTCCAATTGTCTTGATCCGTCAAAATGAACGGTCCAATAGGTGTTATCTGGCTTCTCCTCAGGCGCTTGTAACTCTGTCCAATCATTTATGAAATCGACAAGTGCCTGTGACTTTATGGCCGTTCGGGGTACGTACCTTAAATCGTGCGGCCCGAGCTCGATAGCCCACTTGGCAATCCGACCGGTCGCCTCCCGGTTCTGTATAATGTCACCCAAAGGAGCAGAACTGACCACCGTGATTGGGTGTCCTTGGAAATATTGCCTCAGCTTCCGGCTTGCCATAAACACGCCATATACCAGCTTCTGCCAATGCGGATACCTTTGTTTGGACTCGATAAGTACTTCACTGATATAGTAAACCGGTCGCTGAACCGGATGTTCCTTTCCAGCCTCCTTTCGTTCTACCACCATCGCCACACTGACTGCTCTGGCATTCGCTGCAACATATAACAGGAGTGGCTCTTTATCTACAGGGGCTGCCAACACTGGCGGATTGACTAGTTGTCGCTTCAAGTCCTCAAACGCTTTATCAGCCTCCGGACTCCAGACAAACTGATCCGTCTTCTTGAGCATTTGATACAAAGGGATCGCCTTTTCACCAAGGCGACTGATAAACCGGCTTAACGCTGCAATCCGCCCGGCCATACGCTGAACATCATTGATGCATTTCGGTTTGGCCAGGGAGGTGATGGCTGTGATCTTTTCTGGATTGGCCTCTATTCCTCTATGGGACACTAAAAATCCCAACAGCTTGCCTGCAGGTACACCAAAAACACATTTAGCCGGGTTGAGCATCATTTGGTACACCCTCAAGTTATCGAAAGTCTCCTTCAAATCGTCAACCAGGGTCTCCTTCTTTCGTGACTTGACCACAATATCATCCACATAAGCATGCACATTACGACCAATCTGTTTGTGGAGGCAATTTTGCACACATCGTTGATAAGTAGCCTGTGCACTCTTCAGCCCAAAGGGCATAGACACATAGCAGAAGGCTCCAAAGGGAGTAATAAACGCTGTCTTCTCCTGGTCCTTAACTGCCATCTTGATCTGATGATAACCCGAATAAGCATCCAAAAAACTTAAACGCTCGCAACCTGCCGTAGCATCAATGATCTGATCAATCCGGGGGAGAGCAAAAGGATCTGCTGGGCAAGCTTTATTCAAGTCTGTGTAGTCCACACACATGCGCCAGGTGCCGTTTTTCTTAAGAACTAGCACCGGATTAGCGAGCCATTCGGGATGAAAAACCTCAATTATAAACCCAGCTGCCAGGAGCCTGGCCACTTCCTCACCAATTGCTTTACGTCTTTCTTCGTTAAACCGCCGTAAGAACTGCTTTACCGGTTTGTACTTAGGATCCACATTAAGGGTGTGCTCAGCGAGTTGCCTCGGTACACCAGGCATGTCAGATGGCTTCCATGCAAAGATGTCCCGATTCTCACGGATGAACTCGATGAGCGCGCTTTCCTATTTTGGATCCAAGTTTGCACTGATGCTGAACTGCTTGGATGAATCGCCAGGTACGAAGTCAACAAGCTTAGTTTCGGCCGCTGACTTGAACTTCAAGGCCGGATCGTGGTCCGTAGTTGGCTTTTTTAATGAAGTCATATCCTCCGGATCAACACTGTCTTTGTACTGCTTTAGCTCCTCCGTAGCACAAACCGATTCAGCATAAGTCGCATCTCCTTCCTCGCATTCCAAAGCGATTCGGCGGCTCCCATGAACCGTTATAGTGCCCTTGTAACCTGGCATCTTAAGTTGCAGATATACGTAGCAGGGCCGTGCCATAAATTTTGCATAAGCTGGCCGCCCGAACAAAGCGTGGTACGGACTTTGGATTTTAACCACCTCGAACGTCAGCGTCTCTGATCTGGAATCGTGACTATCGCCAAATACCACTTCAAGGGCTATCTTACCAACCGGATACGCAGACTTGCCAGGCACCACCCCGTGGAACACTGTATTGGTCGGTTTGAGATCCTTATCTACCAGTCCCATACGACGGAAGGTCTCATAATACAAAATGTTAATGCTGCTCCCTCCGTCCATGAGCACCTTGGTGAGCTTATAACCTCCCACCTGAGGCGCTACCACCAGTGCTAACTGACCCGGATTATACACCCTGGGAGGATGATCTTCTCGGCTCCATATGATAGGCTGCTCCGACCAACGCAGATAGTGAGGCGTGGCCGGTTCGACAACACTGACTGCCCGCCTCTGAAGCTTCCTATCTCGTTTATCCAAGCTCGTAGTAAAGACATGATACTGTCCGCCACTCAACTGTTTCGGGTTGCTCTGATAACCACTTTGATTACTTTGATTATTCTGATTATTTTGGCTGACCTGTCCGCCCGGGTTACCCTGGAACCCTGGACCGGAATTCCCGCCACCGTACCCTGATCCGGAACCGGAACCGCCACCGGAGCTGTGATCATATTGGAAAGTGTTTGAGCTTTTGAATTCCTTCATGATATAACAATCCTTCCAAAGATGGGCTGCTGGTTCCTCCTTTGTTCCGTGCTTCGGACAGGGCTGGTTTAAGAAAAAGTTCAAACGCTCCGGATTAGGACCGGGATGTGCGTGGAAACTTGGCTGTTTCCCCTTCCGCCGCTGGCCTTTATGCTGTGCACTTGTGCTGGCCACCAAGTCCATGCTCCCGTCCGGTTTACACTTTCCTCCGCCTCCATTACCTGTCAGCCGATGCTGCTGGCCTTTGGTGTTGCTATTCTTCTTTCCCTTCCCTGCTTTGTCATCACCAGAGTCAGGATCCTTGGTACTGTCAGAATCCGCATACTTCACTAAAGCGGTCATGAGCGTTCCTATATCTGTACAATCACGCTTCATCCGGCCCAGCTTTAGCTTCAAAGGGCCAAACCGACAGTTGCTCTCCAACAGCACCACGGCGGTGTCGGCGTTGATGCGATCTGACGAGTGCAAAACTTCTGATACCCGCCGTACCCAATGGGTAGTTGATTCCCCTTCTTGCTGAACGCAGGCTGCTAGGTCAACTATTGACATTGGCTGTTTGCACGTGTCCTTGAAATTCTTGATAAACCGGGCGCGTAATTGGGCCCATGAACTAATTGAATTAGGCGGTAAGCTTTTTAGCCAAGTCCGGGCCGTTCCTTCTAACATCATAGTGAAATACTTGGCACACGCCGTGTCATCCACATCCAGCATCTCCATAGCCATCTCATAGCTCTCCACCCATGTCTCCGGAGGCTGATCTGCCGTGTAGTTTGGTACCTTGCGGGGGCCTTTGAAGTCTTTGGGCAGGCGTACGTTGCGTAAAGCGGGAACAAGGCACGGTACTCCCAAAGAACTGGAAACCACCCCCGGTTCAGCCGTAGCTGCGGGGAAGATAGGTGTAAGCTGACGAGTCTGATGCTGCGCTGCTAATCCGGCCTCCCGTGCACGGGTGCGATCCACATTCTCGTGAGTATTGTCGACGCCCGCCGGATTGTTGGCGCGGAACGCTTCACGCCTGGCGTTACTTGAAACGGCCGGCTCCTCCACGCGCCTACTATAGCTTCTGCTGGGGCGAGGGGTGGAGTGAATCCGATCACGGCTTTGCGAATACGCTTCTTGCTGGGCCAACGCGGTCCTAAGGAGCTCCTTGACCCGGCGTGTCTCTTCATCCTGCGGTGAATCTCCTTCGATCGGAATGGCTTCCAACCGAGCCGCCGCTGCGACGAGGTTATCCATCGGGTTGGAATAATGACCTGACGGCGTTGGCATGGCCGGTGGCGTATCAGTGTTATGACGAGGCAGGTCTATAACCCGGTGCTGAACCGGGGTGCCGCCTGTCGCCTCCGCACGGTTTACCCCCGGGGTGTTGAAGAGATTTCGAGCGTCGAGGGCGGCGGGCAACCGAGACCGGGATTTTCTCTTCAGGACCTCCTGAGATGCCTTCTGGTCCATCATGAGCTTGTAAGCCTGTGCATCTAAAGCGGCGCGCTCCGCCGTCATCCTGATCTCTTCTGCTGCCAGCTCCGCTTTAGCCCGAGTGATCTGCTCTCTCACTTTGGCAATCTCAGCATTGTGAACCTCCTGATCCACCGGGTTGGCCTCCGCCATGAGCGCTGCTAGTGCGTCAAACAGGTCTGACAAAACTTGGGCCGGTGAACCGGTAGGGCCTCCTGCCCGCGCAGCCGTTGCTGCTGCCGATCCGGAGATCGCTGCTGCTGCAGTTGATGATCGTGGCGCCGCCTGTGTCCCAGCCATGAAGATCCCAACCCGATAGGGCAGATCAGAGGGGTCCGGAATACTGTTGCCATCGGAGCCGCCGCCAACCCGATCGTCTTGTAGCTGGTAAAGAGATTCGGTCTCCCCGGTCGACGTTTCATCGCCAGAGTAGATGGCGGTTTCGTCACCAGATTCGGATCCTTCCTCGTAGCTTCCCCCGTGGATGACTCCCACGAAGGCGTGCTTCCTGGTCGGTTTAGCCAGGGTCGATCTCGTGCACTGAGCTGTCTCAATGAGGTCGGCGCAGTCGCCTAACTCGGGGCCCGGTTCTCCGATCTTGCCGATGAAAACATGGATGCCGCCAAAGGGGACCCGGTACCCGTACTCGATCGAGCCGGCGTCGGGGCCCCAGCCTGTGCTGTCGATGTAGAGTTTTCCGCGGCGGCTCTTGGTCATCCGTCCCACAGCGTAACCCTCGAGTCCTTCAAAGCGGCCCTCCAAGAACTTGAAACCATCTCGCGATAGCCCCACGGTGGGCGCCAACTGTCGTGGATTTGTCACGGCAGATGTCCTAGTAAGAGGACTTAGTCGTGGAGCCATCGCAACGGGTTAGCTTGAAGGGGTTAAAGTGGACACAAGGACACGGTTTATACTAGTTCGGCCCCTTCGATGAAGGTAAAAGCCTACGTATAGTTGTGATGGGATTGATGGGTTTCGAGGGCTTAGGGAGCGATAAGCTTCGCCTAAACCTCGAGTTCTTTTTCTCTGTCCCCAAACCGCCGCCGGGTCATCCCCTTATATACACGGGTGACGCCCGTCGGTCTGCAAAGTCCCAACCTCCGGCTAATAAACGTGCCCGGGTCGGTCTCTCTATTCCTAACTTACAATACAAGTTTACATCAGGCCGGTTTACACCATAAACCTTTAAACCGATTACGGGCCTTAGGCCCTTCTATCTCTCCTTGGGTTTTAACATCTCGGGTCTGCTGACGGAGGTAACCCGGGCCCTGCAGGCCGGTTTACCCCGGATAGCAACATCCCCAACAGTTACCTTATCAAGTTCTACTTTCCTCCCATTCACTTCTTTCGAGAGAAACTCCTTCTCTAGAAAGGATCCATTCTTAGCAACGAATGTCTTGCCTTAGGATCTGTGATAGAAGGTGTACCCAACTGTCTTCTTTGGGTATCCTATGAAGAGGCACTTCTCCGATTTGGGTTTGAGCTTATCAGGATGAAACTTTTTCATATAAGCATTGCAACCACAAACTTTAAGAAACGACAACTTTGGTTTCTTGCCAAACCACAGTTCATATGGCGTCGTCTCAACGGATTTAGATGGTGCCCTTTTATAACGTGAATGCAGCTGTCTTTAATGCATGAACCCAAAACGATAGTGGTAAATAAGTAAGAAACATCATAGATTGTACAATATGCAATAAAGTACGGTTATGACATTCAGACACACCATTATGCTGTGGTGTTTCAGGTGGCATGAGTTTGTGAAACTATTCCACATTGTTTTAATTGAAGACCAAACTCGTAACTCAAATATTTGTCTCCGCGATCAGATCGTAGAAACTTTATTTTCTTGTCACGATGATTTTCCACTTCACTCTGAAATTCTTTGAACTTTTCAAATGTTTCAGACTTATGTTTCATCAAGTAGATATACCCATATCTGCTCAAATCATCTGTGAAGGTCAGAAAATAATGATACCTGTTGCAAGCCTTAATATTCATCGGACCACATACATCAGTATGTATGATTTCCAACAAATCTGTTGCTTGCTTCATTGTTCTGGAGAACGGTGTTTTAGTCATCTTGCCCATAAGGCATGATTAAGCATCAAGTGATTCATAGTCAAGTGATTCCAAAAGCCCATCAGCATGGAGTTTCTTCATGCGCTTTACACCAATATGACCTAAACGGTAGTGCCACAAATAAGTTGCACTATCATTATTAACTTTGCATCTTTTGGTTTCAATATTATGAATATGTGTATCACTACGATCGAGATCCAACGAACCATTTTCGTTGGTGTGTATGACCATATAAGGTTTTTATTCATGTAAACAGAACAACTATTGTTCTCTAACTTAAATGAATAACTGTATTGCAATAAACATGATCGAATCATATTCATGATCAACGCAAACACCAAATAACACTTATTTAGTTTCAACACTAATCCCGAAAGTATAGGGAGAGTGCGATGATGATCATATCAATCTTGCAACTACTTCCGACACACATCGTCACCTCGACTTTTTCTAGTTTATGTTTATTCTGCAACTCCCGTTTCGAGTTACTACTCTTAGCAACTGAACCAGTATCAAATGCCGAGGGGTTGCTATAAACACTAGTAAAGTACACATCAATAACATGTATATCCAATATACCCTTGTTCACTTTGCCATCCTTCTTATCCACCAAATACTTGGGGTAGTTCCGCTTCCAGTGACCAGTCCCTTTGCAGTAGAAGCACTTAGTCTCAGGCTTAGGACCAGACTTGGGCTTCTACACTTGAGCAGCAACTTGCTTGCCGCTCTTCTTGAAGTTCCCCTTCTTCCCTTTGCCCTTTTCTTGAAACTAGTGGTCTTGTCAACCATCAACACATGATGTTCTTTCTTGATTTCTACCTTCGTCAATTTCAGTATCGCGAAGAGCTCGGGACTTAACTTTCGTCATCCCTTGCATATTATAGTTCATCACGAAGTTCTACTAACTTGGTGATGGTGACTAGAGAATTCTGTCAATCACTATTTTATCTGGAAGATTAACTCCCACTTGATTCAAGCGATTGTAGTACCCAGACAATCTGAGCACATGCTCACTAGTTGAGCGATTCTCCTCCATCTTTTATCTATACAACTTGTTGGAGACTTCATATCTCTCAACTCGGGTATTTGCTTGGAATATTAACTTCAACTTCTTGGAACATCTCATATGGTCCATGACGTTCAAAACGTCTTTGAAGTCCCGATTCTAAGCCGTTAAGCATGGTGCACTAAACTATCAAGTAGTCATCATATTGAGCTAGCCAAACGTTCATAACGTCTGCATTTGCTCCTGCAATAGGTCTGTCACCTAGCGGTGCATCAAGGACATAATTCTTCTGTGCAGCAATGAGGATAAACCTCAGATCACGGATCCAATCTGCATCATTGCTACTAACATATTTCAACTTAGTTTTCTCTAGGAACATATCAAAATAAATGGGAAGCAACATCGCGAGCTATTGATCTACAACATAGATATGCTAATACTACCAGGACTAAGTTCATGATAAATTAAAGTTCAATTAATCATATTACTAAAGAACTCCCACTTATATAGACATCCCTCTAATCCTCTAAGTGATCACGTGATCGATATCAACTAAACCAGGTCCGATCATCACGTGAGATGGAGTAGTTCCAATGGTGAACATCATTATGTTGATCATATCTACCATATGATTCACACTCGACCTTTCGGTCTCCGTGTTCCGAGGCCATATCTGTTATATGCTAGGCTCGTCAAGTTAAACCTGAGTATTCCGCGTGTGCAATTGTTTTGCACCCGTTGTATTTGAATGTAGAGCCTATCACACCCGATCATCACGTGGTGTCTCAGCACGAAGAACTTTCGCAACGGTGCATACTCAGGGAGAACACTTTTACTATGATAATTTAGTGAGAAATCATCTTATAATGCTACCGTCAATCAAAGCCAGATAAGATGCATAAAAGATAAACATCACATGCAATCAATATAAGTGATATGATATGGCCATCATCATCTTGTGCTTGTGATCTCCATCTTCGAAGCACCGTCATGATCACCATCATCACCGGCGCGACACCTTGATCACCATCGTAGCATCGTTGTCGTCTCGCCAATCTTATGCTTCTACGACTATCGCTACCGTTTAGTGATAAAGTAAAGCATTACAGGGCGATTGCATTGCATACAATAAAGCGACAACCATATGCCAGTTGCCGATAACTCGGTTACAAAACATGATCATCTCATACAGTAAAATTTAGCATCATGTCTTGACCATATCACATCACAACATGCCCTGCAAAAACAAATTAGACGTCCTCTACTTTGTTGTTGCAAATTTTACATGGCTGCTACGGGCTTAGCAAGAACCAATCTTACCTACGCATCAAAACCACAACGATAGTTTGTCAAGTTGGTGTTGTTTTAACCTTCGTAAGGACCTGGCGTAGCCACACTCGGTTCAACTAAAGTTGGAGAAACTGACACCCGCCAGCCACCTGTGTGCAAAGCACGGCGGTAGAACCAGTCTCGCGTAAGCGTACGCGTAATGTCGGTCCGGGCCGCTTCATCCAACAATACCGCCGAACCAAAGTATGACATGCTGGTAAGCAGTATGACTTATATCGCCCACAACTCACTTGTGTTCTACTCGTGCATATAACATCAACACATAAAACCTAGGCTCGGATGCCACTGTTGGGTAACGTAGTAATTTCAAAAAAAATCCTACGCACACGCAAGATCATGGTGATGCATAGCAACGAGAGGGGAGAGTATTGTCTACGTACCCTCGTAGACCGAAAGCGGAAGCGTTATATCAACGCGGTTGATGTAGTCGTACGTCTTCACGATCCGACCGATCCAAGCACCGTTACTCCAGCACCTCCGAGTTCTTGGCACACGTTCAGCTCGATGACGATCCCCGGGTTCCGATCCAGCAAAGCGTCGGGGAGGAGTTCCGTCAGCACGACGGCGTGGTGACGATCTTGATGTTCTACTATCGTAGGGCTTCGCCTAAGCACCGCTACAATATGACCGAGGTGGAATATGGTGGAGGGGGGCACCGCACACGGCTAAGGAACGATCGCAAAGATCAACTTGTGTGTCATGGGGTGCCCCCTGCCCCCGTATATAAAGGAGCAAGGGGAAGGAGGCCGGCCCTAGGAGGGGCGCGCCAGGGAATAGGATTCCTACTCCTAGTTGGAGTAGGTTTCCTCCTTTCCTAGTCCAACTAGGAGAAGGGGGGAAAGGGGGGAAGAGGGGAAGGAAGGGAGAGAGGGGCCGCGCCCCAAACCCCTTGTGCAATTCGGACTGGGATTGGGAGGGGCGCGCGCCACCTCCTGGTTCTTCCCACTAAGGCCCATCAAGGCCCATTGCTTCTTCCTCATATTCCCGTAACTCCCCGGCCGGTACCTCCGAAAATACCTGAATCACTTGGAACCTTTCCGATGTCTGAATATAGTCGTCCAATATATCGATCTTTATATCTCGAACATTTCGAGACTCCTCGTCATGTCCCCGATCTCATTCGGGACTTCGAACTCCTTCGGTACATCAAAACTCATAAACTCATAATATAACTTTCATCGAAACCTTAAGCGTGCGGACCCTACGGTTCGAGAATAATGTAGACATGACCGAGACACGTCTCCGGTCAATAACCAATAGCGGAACCTGGATGCTCATATTGGCTCCTACATATTCTACGAAGATCTTTATCGGTCAGACCGCATAACAACATACGTTGTTCCCTTTGTCATCGGTATGTTACTTGCCCGAGATTCGATCATCGTTATCTCAATACCTAGTTCAATCTCGTTACCGGCAAGTCTCTTTACTCGTTCCGTAATACATCATCTTGCAACTAACTCATTAGTTGCAATGCTTGCAAGGCTTATGTGATGTGCATTACCGAGAGGGCCCAGAGATACCTCTCCGACAATCGGAGTGACAAATCCTAATCTCAAAATACGCCAACCCAACATGTACCTTCGGAGACACCTGTAGAGCTCCTTTATAATCACCCAGTTACGTTGTGATGTTTGGTAGCACACAAAGTGTTCCTCCGGAAAATGGGAGTTGCATAATATCATAGTCATAGGAACATGTATAAGTCATGAAGAAAGCAATAGCAACATACTAAACGATCCGGTGCTAAGCTAATGGAATGGGTCATGTCAATCAGATCATTCACCTAATGATGTGATCCCGTTAATCAAATAACAACTCTTTGTGTATGGTTAGGAAACATAACCATCTTTGATCAACGAGCTAGTCAAGTAGAGGCATACTAGTGACACTCTATTTGTCTATGTATTCACACATGTATCATGTTTCCGGTTAATACAATTCTAGCATGAATAATAAACATTTATCATGAAATAAGGAAATAAATATTAACTTTATTATTTCCTCTAGGGCATATTTCCTTCAGGTCTCTCTCAAGCAACCCTGCAACCAAATAACAAAGAGTCTCTTGTGTCCCCAACACACCCAATACAATGGTAAATTGTATAGGTGCACTAGTTCGGCGAAGAGATGGTGATACAAGTGCAATATGGATGGTAGATATAGGTTTTTGTAAACTGGAAATATAAAAACAGCAAGGTAACTAAAGATAAAAGTGAGCGTAAACGGTATTCCAATGATAGGAAACAAGGCCTAGGGTTCATACTTTCACTAGTGTAAGTCCTCTCAACAATAATAACATAGTTGGATCATATAACTATCCCTCAACATGCAACAAAGAGTCACTCCAAAGACACTAATAGCGGAGAACAAACGAAGAGATTATGGTAGGGTACGAAACCACCTCAAAGTTATTCTTTCCAATCAATCCGTTGGGCTATTCCTATAAGTGTCACAAATAGCCCTAGAGTTCGTACTGGAATAACACCTTAAGACACAAATCAACCAAAACCTTAATGTCACCTAGATACTCCAATGTCACATCAAGTATCCGTGGGTATGATTATACGACATGCATCACGCAATCTCAGATTCATCTATTCAACCAACACAAAGTACTTCAACGAGTGCCCAAAGTTTTTACCGGAGAATCACGACGAAAACGTGTGCCAACCCCTATGCATAGGTTCATGGGCGGAACCCGCAAGTTGATCACCAAAACATACATCAAGTGGCACGTGATATCCCATTGTCACCACAGATACGCACGGCAAGACATACATCAAGTGTTCTCATATCTTTAAAGACTCAATCCGATAAGATTACTTCAAAGGGAAAACTCAATCCATTACAAGAGAGAAGAGGGGGAGAAAAAACATAAGATCCAACTATAATATCAAAGCTCGCGATACATCAAGATCGTGCCAAATCAAGAACACGAGAGAGAGAGAGAGATCAAACACATAGCTACTGGTACATACCCTCAGCCCCGAGGGTGAACTACTCCCTCCTCGTCATGGAGAGCGCCGGGATGATGAAGATGGCCACAGATGAAGGTTCCCCCCTCCGGCAGGGTGCCGGAACAGGGTCCCGAGAGGTTTTTGGTGGCTACAAAGGCTTGCGGCGGCGGAACTCCCGATCTAATCTCTGTTCTGGAAGTTTTAGGGTACGTAGGTATATATGGGTGCAGGAAGTACGCCGGTGGAGCTTCGGGGGCCCCACGAGGCAGCGGGCGCGCCCTAGGGGAGTGGGTGTGCCCCCCACCCTCGTGGCCAGCACCCTTAGCTCCTGACGTGGGGTCCAAGTCTATCTTGTAGCTTTCCTTCCAAAAATAACTTCTCCAGTTGATTTCGTTCCGTTTCGACTCCGTTTGATATTCCTTTTCTTCGAAACACTGAAATAGGCAAAAAAACAACAAATCTGGGCTGGGCCTCCGGTTAATAGGTTAGTCCTAAAAATAATATAAAAGTGGATAATAAAGCCCAATATTGCCCAAACGGTAGATAATATAGCATGGAGCAATCAAAAGTTATAGATACGTTGGAGATGTATCAGTGGCCCAATCCTTTTTGTAGCAAAGGACAAGCCTGGACAAACTCTTATATAAAGGAAAGCGCTCCCAAGGACACATGGGAATTATCGTCAAGCTAGTTTTCATCACGCTCATATGATTCGCGTTTGATACTTTGATAATTTGATATGTGGGTGGACCGGTGCTTGGGTACTGCCCTTCCTTGGACAAGCATCCCACTTATGATTAACCCCTCTTGCAAGCATCCACAACTACAAAAGTATTAAGGTAAACCTAACCATAGCATGAAACATATGGATCCAAATCAGCCCCTTACGAAGCAACGCATAAACTAGGGTTTAAGCTTCTGTCACTCTAGCAACCCATCATCTACCACTACAGGAATCAGCTACTTTGCCGTCTGCCATGGCGGACGGCAAAGGCATGAACAGCGGATGGCAAAGGCCTTTGCCGTCAGCCGCGGACGGCAAAAGGCTCCGGCAACGTATGCTACGGTAAACAGCTACTTTGCCGTCTGCCACTGATGGCAAAGTCTTTGTCGTCCGCCGCAGACGGCAAAGAGAGCGCGGCAGACGGCAAAGAGAGCGGACGGCAATAATTGCGCTGTCAGTCCGTTAAGTGGCTAACGGCAGGTCTTTGCCGTCTGCCACTGATGGCAAAGTCTTTGCCGTCAGCCACTGATGGCAAAGTCTTTGCCGTCTGCCACTGATGGCAAAGTCTTTGCCGTCTGCCACTGTAGGCAAACTGGCCAAATGGGTCAGCTCCCAGGAAGCACAGCTGGATGCCACGTGTCCTCTTTGCCGTCCGTGGCGGACGGCAAAGAGCTCTTTGCCGTCGGTGGCAGACGGCAAAGAGCCTGCATATTGGGTTTTTTTTCTGTTTTTTATTAAATCCCACAATTTGCACAGAAAATATATATGACATATAGATATATTTCACAGGCATTCATAAGCAAGTTCATGTATTTCACAGGCATTCATAAGCAAGCAAGTCCATAAGCAAGTTCCATCCGTACATATTACATAAGCAAGTTCCATCCATCATTTCATACATAAACAAGTTCCATCCATCATTTCATACATAAAGAAGTTCCATCCATACATAAACAAGCACTCCATAGCTAAGGTGACTAGAATGAGAAGACAAGAACAAGAAGAGTAGAACAAGCACTCCATCCAGCACATAATGAAATCTGCAAAATGGCAAAATAAGAAAGTTAGAAATGGATCTTTTTTAGCTCACTTAGGTGAAATGGATCGTTTTTGAGGCAACTAAGGTGAAATGGATCGTTTTTTAGCTCACTTAGGTCAAATGGATCGTTTTTGAGCTAACTTAGTTGAAATGGATCGTTTTTTAGCTAACTTTGTTGAAATGGATCATTTTTGAGCTAATTTAGTTGAAATGGATCGTTTTTAAGCTAACTTAGGTGAAATGGATCATTTATGAGCTAATTTAGTTGAAATGGATCTTTTTGAGCTAACTTGGGTGAAATGGATCATTTAAGAGCTAATTTAGGTGAAATGGATCGTTTTTTAGGTAACCTAGGTGAAATGGATCGTTTATGAGCTAAATTAGTTGAAATGGATCGTTTATGAGATAACCTAGGTAAGATTGGTCATTTTGGAGTTAACCTAGGTGAAATGGGTCATTTTAGAGCTAACTTAGGTAAAATGGATCGTCTATGAGCTAACTAAGCTAATTATGCAATTTTTGACATAAGTAAGCTAAGTACAGATCGTTTTAGAGCTAACTTAGGTAAAATGGATGGTTTTGGAGGTCAGTAAGCTTATTAAGTCATTTTGGAGGAGAAGAAGCTAAGTCTAGGTCATTATGGTAAGCATTGGAGAAAATAAAGCTAAGTCTAGGTCTTTATGCATGTGTTAAGCAAAACACTAGATAAACTTACCAAGATCCAGGAGGTGTAGGAGCGTGGTGGCTCGTGTCGGTAGCTGGAGAAGGATCGTGCGATGCTTGTCTGGAGTTACGCTGCACCAAAGATCATTTCCAATGTCTTGTTAGCATGATGACACTCAAATGTTAAGACTAGCAAGTAATGTCCTTTCAAATAAAACTCACCGTGGTCCCAGGAGCAATCACTGGCATCGGCGGAGCGGTCTGACCTGCCTTCTCGCACACAGACTGCACATTTGGTTTTGACGACTCAGTCATACTAGTTAGTAATGAGACAAACACTACATGAATGTTTTGGCTAATCTGCAGAAGAAACTTACCACAAGGATCTCGTACATGGCCCTTGCCTGCATGTCATTCTGTGCCCTCTCCTCCTCCATCATCTTTGCCGTCCTCTCCTCCAACTCCCGCTGCCTCTCCGCCGCCTCCGCCAGAAGTTTCTCTGTTCTATCTCTCTCACTCTGTATAGCAGCCTGCAACACCACTCACATGACAATTTGTAATCATTGATGGAAGCGCACACAATGTAATGGAGAAAGATAACTGAGTACGTATCACTAACCTTGATGGCGAGTTGCACTGGCCGTTCACGAGGCCTTATCTCAGGAGCGGAGCTCGACTGACGCGCCTTGATCTCCGGGAGAGTGCTAGGACAACGGATAAGTCCATCTCCAATGGCTATGGAGCCATGGGACCTCCCGCCACCAGATATCATCAACAGCTCTGGATCAATGGGACCCTGGCTCGGGTTAAAGTCCTCCCCTTTCCTCGCCTTCCCCTCATCTCTATATCTCACGAGCTTGTTGTGGGAGGAGATGTTGGTGAAGTTGTTTGCATCATCGAGGTTAGACTGAGAGAAGGCCTTGACTTTCTTGAAAGAGGCAGTGTGGGCCCTGGCATACAGGTCATAAACCTCTGGCACCTTATCCGCCTTATTGTAGCGTGCCTGAAAGAGAGAAACAATGAAAATTAGTAATTAAAGGGCTCAAGCTAGCATGATGAATGAATTGCATGAATCATGAAGCAAACCACATACCCAGTTGCGCCCGAACTGATATAAGTTGGAGCTGCCTTGATGGTGTGGCACACCTTCCATTTGGGCACGTTTGTCCTTGGCCTCCTTGTGGAGGGCTAGCCATCGTTGTGAGCACCACTCATCGACCAACACCTCCCAACAATCCATCCGATCCGCACACCATCTCGGAGGCGCCTAAGTTAGCAAATAGAAACTTGAGCGCTACCGCTAAGAATTACTAAATGAAGGAACTTAAGTAGAGAAGGCCTTAAGAATTACCTTCATGTACTGCTCCTTACTCAGGAACTTATCGCGGCATGCCGGCTTGGTCTTCTTGATACCACGCAAGGCGTAGTAGTCTCGAACAGCCTGCACCCGAGCCTCGTGCCGTAAGTTCTGGAGTAGGCGCTTGCAGACGTTCTCGATAACATGTGCCGCGTCCTCCTCGTATCCCTCCTCACACCTGTAGAATGTCTGCGATCAAATGAGACAATATTGATTAGTACAATTAATAACTAGCTAGTTGAAGATTTTTAAATGTGTAAAGGAGAAATTACCCAGAACTTTCTGATCACCATGTCTGCCCTCGTGTCGCACACGACACCATCGATAATCTCATCCGGCGGGGCCGGGGCAGCCACGTAGTGCTCCCAGCTCAATCCAAGCTCTAGAAGCCGACCCTCACCAGGCAACGTGACAAACCCCGGGAAGTTTTGCCGGCAAAGAACTCGAAGGACGGAGTTGGGCCGGCGGACACTATGATGGTGGTCCCAACCCCTACAGCATGACAAGGCCAACGCATTAGTTATTTGAAAAAACGTGAATGCACAAGGTACAAAAATATTAAATGCACTTACGTACCTCTCCCCATCAGGGAAAATCAACCACCTCTGCTCACGGGTCACCGGCACGGACGGGAGCCGTGTAGCACCACGCTGGTAGACGGTGCCCCCCTCCTCCTCAAGATCAGTCGGCTCCCCGCCATCATCAGCATGGCCACTCGGCTCCTCGGGCTGATCCGGCCAGGTACCCCATCCGGACGTGTGCTCCTCCGGGGTCACGTGGGCCGAACTCTCGGGGGCCGAAGGCCAGTCGACCCGAGGCTCGTGGGCCCAAGACCCGTGGACCGGAGGCTCGTGGACCGGAGTCCGTGTAGCCTCCTCCTCGGACGAGTCCACCCTAGCAGTCACGTGCTCGGGTGAAACGGCTGGGGGTGGCGGCGAGGAAGGCGCCGTAGCAGTCACCCTACTTCCTCTCCCACGACCACGTGCCCCACCTCCTTTCTTCCTACCTCGTCCCCTGCTGGGCACCGCGGTCGACGAAGAAGGGCCCGGCGGTGTGGCCATACTGTCCAGCAACGCTCGGCGGAGAGGTGCGTCTGGAATGGAAGACCTCAGACCACGCTCCCGACCAGCGCCCACCATCTTTCAACACCTGCCATGACAAACAGTAAACGAAATTAGTACAACATAAAAAAAGACCGACATGAATAATAATATGTGTATCACTTAAGTGTATCATCATCAAGTACAACATAAAAAAATGTAATACCTGACACTACTAATAATCTCGATCAGTATCATCAATAAATGCATAATCATCATCATCACTATAATCAATGACGGGCTCATAGGGTTCATTGGCATCAACATGTGCAAGGCCACCTTGACGTAATCGGTCAAGCATTGACAGGTCATCCGCAGCAGTAACCTCTTCTTGTTCCGGCTCTTCTTGTTCCTCCTCTGGGGTGATGTCGGATTCATTGTCGCTGTCTACTTCAATGTTTTGGGGTGAAGTATAGCGGTTCTTGAAACGCTTTTTGGAAAGACGTGTCTCTTGGAAGAATTCTCCTTCATATGTGTCTGGGTTAATGTGAGGTGCATAATCTTCTTCCTTTGGGGAAGAAAGTCTAGCATGTGGCGGCACTTCATAAACGACATCCCAACCTTTCAGATTTGGATTAGTTTGGCAGGCCCACGGTAGATAGAATACTTGGGTCGCCTGTTGAGACATAATATAGACATCTGGAACATCTAAATGAGTGCTTTGGTTGATTTCAACTAGCCCTACATGTTCATGAGTCCTTCTAGTCTCCTTCGGCTGAAACCAATAACATTTGAAGACTACGACATTCGGTGGATTTTCACCATAGAACAGAAGTTCATAAATTGCTTCAACTCTCCCATAATACTCGGTACCTCCTTCGCCGATAGCAGATACACAACAATTTGTTGACTTTCGGTCGGCCATAGATAGCTCTTTGCCATAGGTACAAAAGCGATACCCGTTGATGTCGTACTTGTCAAATGAACGAACCTTATAGTCAAAACCATTAGCGACTTGTCTCAATTCGGCGTCCATAGACTCTGAATTAGCCTACAAGTTTAATATGAAAGGATTGTTGCACTATGCACAAATTAGCGAATGAAATGAAATCGTCTAATAGAAATTACCGTTTGTTTGAACCAAGAGATGAAACCGGGATAGCCACCTCCTTGCTTTGCGAGAAGCTCATACTCTTGGACGGAATCCTTTTGGATCTCCGCTCCATACGAGAATATGGTGATGTATCGACTGTATGACATATCCAGGAATAAGAGTAGTTCAAAGGAAATAGAAGTTGCGAAACAATGTACCGAGAACTTACTCGATGTACGGCCGCACTTCTATCAGGTTGTTGAAGATATACAACGAAATGGTCCGCCATTCTTCGTTATCCAAAGATACTGGATGTGAAACACTAGCTGGTGCGAAATTCCCTTTGAATAGGCTGAGGTTGGATCCACCTTTTTTAGGCTCGTCAGCATTGTACCGAGGCTTCGGATTATGCAAATGACGATTTTTGGCTTCGTAGTGCGCTGTTACGAAGTTTGCCGCCTCCTCTGTGATGAATGCCTCAGCCATCGATGCTTCAATTCTATGTTTATTTTTACATTTTTCTCGAAGCGTCTTCTGCATCCTCTCAGTTGGGTAGCACCAACGATTTTGCACGGGCCCGCCCAATCTTGCCTCGGTCGGGAGATGCAAAATCAAATGCTGCATTGGATTAAAGAAGCCCGGTGGAAAGATCTTCTCTAACTTGCAGATCAACTCCGGCGCCAACTCTTCCATTTCTTCTAGCACGCCAGGCGATAGTTCTTTCGCACAAAGAACACGGAAGAAATAGCTGAGTTCTGCCAGTACTAGCCATTCATCCTCAGGGATGAAGCCACGCAACATCACCGGCATTACCCGCTCAATCCATATGTGCCAATCATGACTCTTGAGACCAAATATCTTCAGTTTATCAAGATTCGCTCCCCTCTTTAGATTCGTTGCATACCCATCGGGGAACATCAACTGTTGTTGCACCCACAAGAGAATTTCCCTCATAGCTGGCCTTCCAAGATTGAACCATGCCTTTGGCTTTGTCCAGTTCTGCTTTCCTTTCGGTTCTTTCATGTTTTGTAACGGCCTATCACATAGCGCCTCCAGATCGACTCTAGCCTTAGTATTATCCTTTGACTTCCCATCTATGCCGAACAATGTACCAAAAAGTGCCTCAGCGATATTCTTCTCAGTGTGCATCACGTCGATGTTGTGTGGGCAAAGGAGGTCTTTGAAGTAAGGCAGATCCCATAAGCATGTTTTGTGAGTCCACGCGTGCTTAGTATTATACCCCTTGAAGTACGCTGGACGTTGTGGATCTGGCTCGAGAGCGTTTAACTGATCCAGGGTCTGTTGGCCTGTCAATGCAGGTGGTGCAGAGTTTTTGACAACTCTACCCCTGATGAAGTTCTTCTTGTCTTTCCTGAACTTATGGCGAGGATCCAGGAACTATCTATGCATGTCGAAGCAAGAAAACTTGCGACCGGCCTGAAGCCAACGAAACTTAAGAGCTCCCTTGCATGTGGGGCACGGGAACCTTCCATGCACACACCAGCCAACGAATAGCGCATACGCCGGCAAGTCATGCGTCGAGTACATGTACCAGACACGCATTATGAAGTTCCGTTTGCTAAAGGCGTCGTATGTCTTGAACCCATTATCCCAGGCTTCTTGCAATTCGTCCTTAAGCGGCTGCATGTACACATTCATATTTTTGCCCGGATAGTTGGGTCCTGGAATTATCAACGTCAGGAAAATGTTCTTTCTTTGCATAATCTGTCCGGGGGGGAGATTGAGTGGAAAGAAAAATACGGGCCAACAACTGTATTGGGCTACCGTCATACCAAACACACTGAACCCATCCGTGCTGATGCCGACTCGAGGATGCCTCGGATCTGCCGCTTTGTCAGCATGTAATTCATCAAACTTTTTCCACGCAACACCATCCGATGTGTGTACCATCATCAGATTCCCATCTGCATCTAGTTCGGTTCTTTTGCCTGTTTTGTGCCATGTCATCTGTCTGGCCGTCTCTTCGACCATGAAAAGACGTTGAAGTCTTGGTATGATTGGCATATACCGAAGAACACTAACGGGGATTTTGGTCTGTGTCTTCTCACCCATACCGTTGTCTACCACAATATACCTGGAAGACTTGCAAATGGGACAATAGTTCAAGTCCGCATAGCCAAGCCTAAATAAGGCACATCCTTTCTCACAGGCATGTATCTTCTCATAGGGCATCTTCAGTGCACGGAGGATTTTGTCCGACTGGTACAGGTTTGCAGGCATTACATGGCCTTTGGGTAGAAAGCGTCCAAATACTGTCATAATTGCGTCATAGCATTCTCTGCCCAAGTTGAACTGAGCCTTCAGAGCCATTACTTGTGAGATGGCATCCAACTGACAAAGCTCAGTGTGCTCGTGTAGCGGACGTTTTGAAGACTCCAACATTTCATTGAAGGCCTTTGCAGATTCCTCCATCTCCTCGTCCGAATCCCGAGCATCATCATAGCCTTGCACCATGTTTTCCATCCCGGTACCATGCTCGTCAGTGCGACGACGATCCACCTCAGCTCGGTCACGTTGGGCAGACTCACCATTAAATGTCCACACCGTATAATCGGGCGTAAAACCACTCTTCTGCAGGTGTTTGCCCATTTCAGCCTCTATCTTCTTTTCCCAATTGCCGCACCGGAAACAGGGGCACCAGGTTTTCTTTTGGCCATTTGCAAATGCGGCTTGCACAAACCCCTTAGTTTTTGTGAACCATTCAGCGCTCCATTTGTTCTGACCAGTGTGACCGGTATACATCCAAGCACGGTCACTCATCTTGACTTTCAGAGCTACTGGACACACAACAATTATATATGTAATTCACCATGTATATATTTATCAGTTGATCTACTTTGTCAATTTTATTACGTCCATGCAACCTACACTCTAATAGGTAATGATAGGTCCTAATCCCACCCGTGTATGTGTAGATTGGGTTCATTTTCCCATGCTATGCTCCGGATCCGACGCAAAATTTTGGCAGCACCTCCCCGCTGTTCTCCTGATACACGTCTCTGCAATAAACAGAGAGGATGTGTACCCGGAGAACAACAGGGGAGGCACTGACGAAATTTATGCGTCGGATCCGGAGCAAAGCATATGGGAAAACGAACCCAATCTACACATACTCGGGCTGTCCATGGATAGCGTTGGACAATTCGAAAGAATCAAGGTTATAAATATGCAAATGCATGCATATTTATAACTATGACGCTTTCGAACGGGAGACACATATTGGTTACGCATACTGATGATTCAAGACACATATATAGTTAGCTATCAAGTTTCATCGGAATAGATCAAATAATTAATGGGGGAGGAGGACTTGTCATTTGTGCTCACCCACGAACGAAGGGGCAGAGCTCGTCAAACGCACAGCGAGGTCGTCGAACACCAAACCTCGCAGCGATGAAACAACTGCACATTTAAAACTACACGATCAACACAATTATATATGATGTTTTTCATAACAAAATTGAAAAATATATGACCTAACTAATAATTCACAAATATATGACCCCTTCGGCCTCTGGAAGGCCAAAGAACACCTTTTCGGGAGGTGTCGGTGGTCGGGGTGTCCTGTCGGTGTCTCGGGGTCTCGGGGTCGGTTTCTCGGGGTCTCGGGGTCGGGGTGTCGGGTCGGGGTGCCGGGTCGGGGTCGGGGTGCCGTGTCGGTGTCGGGGTGTCGGGTCGGGGTGCCGGGTCGGGGTCGGGGTGCCGTGTCGGTGTCGGAGTCGGGGTCTCGGGTCAGGCTCGTGGTCGGGGTGTCGGGGTCGGGGTCGGGGTCGGGGTCTCGGGGTCGGGGTGTCGGGTCGGGGTGCCATGTCAGTGTCGGGGTCGGGGTCTCAGGGTCGGGGTGTCGGGGTCGGGGTGCCGTGTCGGTGTCGGGGTCGGGGTGTCGGGTCAGGCTCGGGGTCGGGGTGTCGGGGTCGGGGTCGGGGTCGGGGTGTCGGGGTCGGGGTCGGGGTGTCGGGTCAGGCTCGGGGTCGGGGTCTGGGTCGGGGTGTCGGGGTCGGGGTCGGGGTCGGGGTCTAGGGGTCGGGGTGCCGTGTCGGTGTCGGGGTCGGGGTGCCGTGTCGGTGTCGGGGTCGGGGTGTCGGGTCAGGCTCCGGGTCGGGGTGTCGGGGTCACGGTCGGGGTCGGGGTGTCGAGGTCGGGGTCGGGGTCGGGGTGTCGGGGTCGGGGTCTAGGGGTCGGGGTGTCGTGTCGGGGTGCCGTGTCGGGGTCGGGGTGCCATGTCGGGTCGGGGTGCCGTGTCGGGTCGGGTTTTTTCCCTCTTTTTTCCTTTTCTTCTTCTTCCTATTCTTCCTTTTCTTCCTTTTTTTCCTTCTTCTTCTTCTTCTTCTTCTTCTTCTTCTTCTTCTTCTTCTTCTTCTTCTTCTTCTTCTTCTTCTTCTTCCTCCTCCTTTCCTTTTTCCTCTTCTTCTTCTTCTCCTCCTCTCCTCTTTTTTCTTCTTCTTCTTCTTCCTCTTCTTCTTTTTCTCCTCCTCCTCCTCTTCTTCTTCTTCCTTTCCTTTTTCCTCTTCTTCTTCTCCTCCTCTCCTCTTTTTCTCTCTTCTTCTTCTTCTTTCCTCAAACTAAACTAAACCTAAAACTAAAACTAAAACTAAAACTAAAACTAAAACTAAAACTAAACTAAACATAAACCTAAAACTAATAAAACAGAAAACCTAAAACTAATAAAACTAAATCTAAACCTAAAACTAAACCTAAAACTAAAACTAAAAGTAAATCTAAACTAAAACTAAAAAGGAAAAAAACAGAAAAAAATAAGAAAAAAATGAGGGGGGCTCACCTGGGGCAGGGCCGGTGGAGGAGGGGGGCGGGGTGGTGGAGGAGCTGGCTGGGGCGGTGGAGGAGGCCCCCGGTGGAGGAGCTGGCCGGGGCGCGGGGGCAGCCTGGGGCGGCGGGGGGCCGGGCCAGGGGCGGTGGGGCGCGGGGCGAAGGGGGGCCGGGGCGCGGGGGGGCCGGGGCGCCGGGGCTGCGGGGGCGGCGGCGGCGGCGGCAGGGGCGAGAGGCGGCGGCGCGAGGCGGGCGGCGGCGGCGGCGGGTGGGGTGGGAACTGTGGCGGGGCGAGGAGAAGAAGGAGAAAAGAGAGGGGCGGGGGTAACGGGCCGTTAGTATGTGAAGCTCTTTGCCGTCCGCCCCTCTTTGTCGTCCGCCCTTGTGCCTCTTTGCCGTCTGCCGGCGGACGGCAAAGAGGTGGAACGTTAAATTTTTTCCAAACCGGCGGGGGGTGGGGGCCACCTCTCTCTTTGCCGTCCGCTGGCGGACGGCAAAGAGCTAGCGGACGGCAAAGAGCTTCTTTGCCGTCCGCTAGATCTTTGCCGTCCGCTTTTGGGTAGCTGATGGCAAAGAGCTTCTTTGCCGTCAGCTAGCGGACGGCAAAGAGCTGGCAGATGGCAAATTAGCTGATTCCAGTAGTGTACTTATTACTTCCCAATGCCTTCCCATAGGCCCAAATAATGGTGAAGTGTCATGTAGTCGACGTTCACATGACACCACTAGAGGAGAGACAACATACATCTCATCAAAATATCAAACGAATACCAAATTCACATGACTACTTATAGCAAGACTTCTCCCATGTCCTCAGGAACAAACGTAACTACTCACAAATCATATTCATGTTCATAATCAGATGGGTATTAATATGCATAAAGGATCTGAACATATAATCTTCCACCAAATAAACCAACTAGCATCAACTACAAGGAGTAATCAACACTACTAGCAACCCACAGGTACCAATCTGGGGTTTTGAGACAAAGATTGGATACAAAAGATGAACTAGGGTTTGGGAGGAGATGGTGTTGGTGAAGATGTTGATGGAGATTGACCCCCTGTTGATGAGAGGATCGATGGTGATGAAGATGGTGATGATTTCCCCCTCCCGAAGGGATGTTTCCCTGACAGAACAGCTCCGCCGGAGCCCTAGATTGGTTCCGCCAAGGTTCCGCCTCGAGAAGGCGGCACTTTGTCCCGAAAACTTCCTTCTCATTTTTTCCAGGCCGAAAGACTTCATATAGCAAAAGATGGGCACCAGAGGCCTGCCAGGGGGCCCACGAGACAGGGGGGCGCGCCCAGGGGATAGGGCGCGCCCCCACCCTCGTAGATGGTGGGTGGCCCCCCTCTGGTGCTTTCTTCGCCCAATACTTTATATATATTCCAAAACTGACATCCGTGGAGTTTCAGGACTTTTGCAGTTGTGCAGAATAGGTCTCTAATATTTGCTCATTTTCCAGCCCAGAATTCCAGCTTCCGGCATTCTCCCTCTTCGTGCAAACCTTGTAAACTAAGAGAGAATAGGCATAATATTGTGGCATAATGTGTAATAACATCCCATAGTGTAATAAATATCGATATAAAAATATGATGCAAAATGGACGTATCAAGTGCCGCCAGCGCACCTCGCGCAAGCACTACCGCAGATCTGCCTACCGTGACCGTTCCGCGCCCTCCAGCATCCTGTCGCGCCCAGCCGCGCGCCTCAGCGTGCGCCTGCGGTGCCTAGATGCGTGCCTCCGCGAAACACCAGTTGCGCCCGCTCGCCGCACCGCGCCGCCCGCCTAACCTCACCTCGGCTGAGCACCCCGTGTAGCCCAAATCTCGAGAGACGGGAAAAAGGAAGGACCCCGCCGCCGCCGACGTCGCACGGGCTTTACCCAGCAGCGCCTGCCGGAGGAGGTGAGGGGAGGGACGTTTGGAGAGGAGGGGTTTCCCTGGCGGCTAGGTCTTTGCCCGGGTTGCCCACGAGAGGACCAAACGGGCGCGGTTATTGTCCATCTATTTAAACTCCTAATTTTTCCTACTCTGTCAAACTAATTTTGCCGACTCACTTCATAGCCAAACGGAAGCAAGGAAGCGAGGGAGCCGGCTACAGAAATGGGATCGGAAGAGAGAGCAGAGAGAGAGGAAGCGAGGGAGCCGTTGCCACCTTGGTTTTCACCCATTGCCTCCAACGTATTTTTGGTCTTGGCCCAATACGCAAAAATAATTGTTAACAAAAAAAATAAATTTCTTACATTAATAAAAGTAATACAATATTTCTACTTTACAAAAAACAAATTAAAGACAAAATATAGCACGCTTCTCCAACAACTCTGGCGGCGGCGGCGCTGGTGCCCCACGCCAAATAGTTGGTGACCGAGAGAAGCGCCAGATATGCAAGTTCGAGGGGGCATGGCATGTGGCACTGCAAGAAGCGCTTTGATGGCAACTTCATCAACATTTTTTGGCATCCAGGAGGAGGAGGTGGTGGTGGCAGCGACAATCGATTTGCAACGCTACTCACTCATATGGAGTTTATACCGATTGGTATCTTGACGCCGATGCGACTGACCACGTGACCGGGGAGTTGGAGAAACTCGCCATCCGCAATCACTACACCGGCACGGAGAAAATCCACAGTTCTGGTTGTCAAGGTATGGACATTGCTCATGTTGGTCATACGGTTCTTCGTACTCCTCGTGGATCTTTAGAATTAAACAATATCCTTCATGCTCCTCAAGCCGATAAAAAGATTAATTTCCACCTACAAGCTTCTCACGGATAATCATTCTTGTCTTGAATATTACCTGGAACTCTTTTTTGTTAAGGATCATGCCACACGAAGAACAATTCTTCAAAACGTCAAGTGCTTAGGGCATGGTCACATCTACTTCTCGGTGGCATAAATGCTTAGGGCATCCCTCATTTCCGGTGGTCCGGAATTCTTCAAGACTTTAGTATTCCAATATCAAATAAGAAAGATCATCTTTTAGTTTGTGATTTTTTTTTCGAAAAGGGGGACTCCCCAGCCTCTGCATCAGAAAGATGCATACGGTCAAAGATCATCTTTTAGTTCGTGATGAATGTCAGATGGCCAAGAGCCATCAACTTCCATATTATAAATCAACTACTGAGTCGAAATCTTCTTTAGAGCTTGTGATTTCTGATGTTTTCGGTCTTTGACCCATTTCTGTAAACTTTAGAGATGATTTTAGTAAGTTCATTTATGCTTAAAAATAATTCTGACATGTTTCAAAATTTTCATCTGTTTCAACATGTTGAATGCCTATTGGATCACAATATTATTGATCATAATGTAAAAGGCAAAAATAAACAAGAACTTGTTTGGGCCAAGTATAATTGTATATACCATATGTCAGTGAAGCACGGCGTGCCGCCACGCACTACATGCTAGTCCTTTACTAGTGCTCCCAAAGCAAATCGCTTACACTGGCATGTGAGTGGTTGCAACAAGCAGTCAAGGATGTGGCATGTGTGTGGTTGGAACAAGCAGTCAAGGAAGTTTTTACTTACCACAGATGGTGGTGTTCACGAGACCAGCCCTCGTCCATAGGCTTTCTTTTTATCCTTTGTTGACTATATTCCAACTTCTTTTCTTGGCAATGTTGCTCCTTAGATGTGTACAGACCGAATGTAAACTCGTTATGCTTGTACCGTCTTGATTTGATGTTGTGAGACAATAAAAACACTCTTTATCAGGAATTTTTTTAAACACAACCTACAGCATGTCCTTTTTTTAGTGCTGAACCTGATGGTCATTGAGAGAGCGGGCATCATTAGAAGCATGTCTTCTGTCTTGTCCGTGGGCAGGTCCCACCTTGGAGGGTGAAACAATGAATTTGAACTTGTCCTCCTCGCATGGAGTGAAAATCAGTACCCAGTTCCCTATGCCACGAGTGACCAGATCCATTAGCTCGGCTGTTTTGTCTCCTGGCTGCAGCACGACCCATATATGAACTCCCAAAATGAACCAAAGCCATTGAGAGAGCACACAGGGCAGCAAGGTAAGCTAGCATAGAAACGCAAGCAGGAACTCCTTGATAATTACCATGGCAAACACCGCCAAGCTCGTGGCAATCTTTGGCGTTCTTGTGTTCCTGCAGGCCGTATCATGTGCCGTCGCCCGGCACCATGCTGATCTAGGGAATTCTCTCGCCAGCGTCCAGGCAGGAACGATGACGGTGGACGGGTATGAAGAAGGAGAGGAAGGCGGCGGGCCGGCAGCGTGTGACGGCATATACCACAGCGACGGGGATTTGCTGACAACATTGCCTACAGAGCTATACGCGGGCGGGAGCATGTGTAACAGGATTATAGGCATCGCCAGCACGCAAACCGGGCATGGCGCATTGGCCTTGGTCGTGGACGTGTGTGATGACTGCGGCGATGATGAGTTGGGAACGTCAGCCGCCGTGTGGAATGCCCTGGGGCTCGACACCAATGCCGGCGTTGCGCCCATCAGGTGGTTTGTCCTATGAAACATCGGTAATACGTATCGGTCAGTTCATGTCTATCAGAGTGATAGAGTGATAAAGATCAATCTAAAATACTAGTAATAAAGTACATGCATACGTGCATAGTGTGTGAAGCATACATATGTATTACAAATAAGGGTGAAAATCAATGTAAAGTGAGATCTCAGCTCGCTAGTCTCCTGCAGTGACCAATGCATACCAGGCTTCAACATCCTCTTGCAAGTTTTGGTATTTTGTCTGTGGAAATATTCTCCGAGCTACGTGCGGGATGCGCATCAAGCCATCAAGAGGTACAGTGGCCGGTGACTATCTTCGTGTTAGAAAAATGCACTATGTGTCCAGGAAATATACTTTTCTGAAAGTGGCACTCAGTCTAAGTTTGTCTAGAGTGATGATGATTTCTACGATTTTTCTAGGAGCTTTATTTTGATTTCCATCCTAGAAATCATCATCACACTAGACACGCTTCTTAGGACGATGTGCATAGCATCACAAATTCCTTTTTTATAGGTATATTATTTTAATAGAAGTCTTTTCATTTTCGGTAAATTTGAGAAACAAAATCAAAGTCGTTGCGAAAGGCTGTAATCTCTTGAAAGGTTGAAACAACCAAAAGTTCAAAACTTTGGAAACTTCAAAACATTTTAGGAATTTTGATATATTTTTAAAAAATTTAAAAGGTTGGTATTTGAAAAGTATGACTTTTCTCAAAGCATGAAATCCCCAAATTCAAAACTTCAAAAGTTTGCAAAAAGTATTGAACCAGTCAGTATAGCATTGATGAGGACTCTACCAAGCGTTGCAATAGTGGAGTGCCTCTTTTTTTATATTGGACGCTTGATTAACTCATAATACGGCATCAAGCGGATACGTATGAAACAAAATCACATCCGAAGCCTCAGATGTGAACTCCCTTGGGGAAGCAGTGCAATGCTGAGAGCATGATGGAGGCCATGGAGAAGATCAGAAGCACCCTAATGTTGGCTCGACACTCTGCGATGCTGGATTGAGCTTTTGGAGTCTTTGCTTTGCGTGAGGAGGATGGACGTGCTGATCATCTGGCGTTATCTTTTGGGTTCCTCTCTCCCGTGTTTATTTTGAACTTGTTCCGTATTTGGACCTTGCTGAGATGTATCAGTTGAACTATGTGGTCTGTAAGCTTAAGAACCTGTTTGAAGGCGCTAGAAGACTGCTCACATAGCACACATCTAGCTAGATACCAGATCAACATGAAGCTAATAGCTAGGAGATGCTAGGGACCTCTTATACGCACACAACCAAGCGGAAGGCAACTGCCGACTCAGGGCAAGGAAACGACGACGATGAGAGGCATGCCGTTGCCAGAACACCAGGGATTTGAGGAAAATACAGCCAGACAGGTCCATACTCAATGAAGGCCTCTGCCTCCTCGTCTGGCTCGAAAGGCGCCGCACCGTTGAGCGATGGACTAGTTCACCCAAGAATCTACGTGGATGGCACCCAGGAAAGCCACATGAGCGGAACCAGGCGTTCCTGACATGTCGACGACGACTCACCTAGAGCCAAGCAGACCCACAACCAAGGGCCGGGCAAGAAAGAGGCTGAGCTGCCAAGATGAAAGACAACAGCAAGGGCCAAGACCAAAACTCAGAAGCTCCGGCTCCCTCGGCGAGCTGGTGAGGTAACCACCGGAGGAGGGGAAACCTATCCCCTCCCTTCCTGGAGATCCACGGCACCGGAGGCATGCACAACAGCCGCACGAAGAGCACCACAATTACTGAACCCCGCACCTGGGAGAACACGGCTGTCACTGGAGACTTGCTGCTGCCGCCGCCGCACACCAACCACACCACACCGAAGCCCACCATCCCACTTGTTTCCAAAAACAGCGCCTTCAAGAAGATTACGGCGCCTCAGGCGTCGCCGTCATCCAACAAAGTTTTGGTTTTCACCAGGGAAACAAGGGGGCATGGGATGGGGAGGACATGACCTGACCGACGCCTCCAAGGAGGTGAGTGGCGCCCGCGGGCGTCGTCGCTGTCACGCCGGCAAGGTTGGCTAGGGGTTTCCCTTGGTCCTGGAACCCCAACATCCGCTCCCACCCACCGAAACCCCCCCCCCCACGCCGTAGTAGACCGGATCTGAGGGGGAGGAGCACGTCGGTGGAGTATTGGGGTGGAAATGGCCAGATCTGACTTCGTTGTGGCCAAAACCGTCGCTGCGTCCAGACCCGCATCCTCCGGAGGTCTCGCCGTCCTCACGGCCAAGACCGCCGGCCCACGCCCGCGCCACCAGAAGCCGAAGGGCTGGAGGCGGCACACCAGCCGCCGCCGCTCCAGTTCCCGCAGCCCCCCGCGAGCGAGGCGAGGCAGCAAGGACCCCGCTGCCACCGTCATCAGCAGCACACCAAGCTTGCCCGCTGGCGGCGAGGGGACATCGAGGAGGGGGGAGGGGAGGTGGCGGGATTAGGTTTCGCCCCTCGTGTCGCCCGAACGGGGCGACGCGAGGGAGGGGAGGGGACTCAAATGAAGGTGAACCGTTTATAAGCTCGCTTAGCTTGTTGTTGCCGTGCTTTGGTTTCTCTGTTGTTTGGAAGAGTTTATGTAGGCTCGTGTTGCAGCCTGGAGAGAATGTAAGGTACGTACTCACACATGTGATGTGCATGCCACCCTCGCGTGGCTCGTCAAAGAGCCTGCAGACAAAATAAGGATTCTCCCCTCGTATATCCTTTGCATTGTTAAGACCACGCTTGTTTTTGGAACTCATATATCGCTAAAAAATATGGAGCATTACAATCCAAGTTCAATATAATTAATATTGCACAACAAACAATGAAACAAAGATGATCGAGGGCAAGATCAAACAAGTGGGTGTAGTAATCTAGGTGTTAAGTAACAGGGAAATACACCTAATCAAATAAGAGTTCATCCAAGTGGTATCTAATCTTTATCCGTCATGTACTATCATCAGCATCTTTCGTAGTTGGCTATGTGGCATCGATCATGCGCTCAGCGTACATATAAGGGTATGAGTGATAGCCCGCTTGATTTTCTCATTGTGGGTATGTAGAGATAATGTGCTTTTTACTTTTACTAGTAAAAGCTTCTACCTAGCCCAGCACTTTTTATCCTGGCGTTTATTCACAGTGTGAGTGGTTGTGCAGGTTGTGCTCGTCCTGATCTTTCAGAGCCCGGATGTGATTTTGTTTCGTACGTATCCGCTTGATGCCGTATTATGAGTCAATCAAGCGCCCTATATAAAAAAAAAGGCACTCCACTATTGCAACGCTTGGTAGAGTCCTTATCAATGTTATACTGGTTCAGCGCTTTTTGCAAAGTTTTGAAGTTTTGAACTTTTGGGATTTCAAGCTTTCAGAAAAGTCATACTTTTTCAAATATCAACCTTTTGAAATTTCCAAAAAAAAATCAAAATTTCTAAAATGTTTTGAAGTTTCCAAAATTTTGAACTTTTGGTTGTTTCAACCTTTCAAGAGATTACAACCTTTCGCCACTACTTTAATTTTGTTTCTTAAATTTACCGAAAACAAAAAGACCTCGGTTAAAATAATATACCTATAAAAATTGAATTTTCGAGGCTATGCACATCGTCCTAAGGGCATCTCCAGCCGCGCCCCCAGGAAGGCCTCCTCATGCGATTTTTTCGCGCCAGCGCCGAAAAAACGGCCCAGTCGCGTTCCCAGGAGCCCGATTTTCGCCGGCTTGGGCCAAAAACAGCGCCGGCGGACCCAGGCCGAACCCGGCGCGCTGGGCGGCGCCCGGGGGCGCCGGTGCGAGCTGTTTTGGCGCGAAAAAGACGCAGGCCAGCCACGTCAGCGACTCGGCGCTTCGTCTTCCCCCAACGGCCTCGGTTCTCGTGGGTCAGCCTTGCCATTGATTCCTCACGGGCGACGCGTCACGGGACGGCGCGCCGACGCCTCCCCTCCCTCGCACGTGTACACACGGGCGCGGCCCGGCTATAAAAGCCGGCGGCCTCCACTCGCCTGTGCCCACACCAGCCCCGCTCCTCCCTCACCGCCGTCCAGCCCCTCCCTCTCCCCTCTCCTGAGCCCGAGCGCCGCCGCCCAGCCCCTCCCTCTACCTCTCCCGAGCCCGCCCAGCCCCGCCGTCGCCATGGCAGAACGCTTCCTCGGAGACGAGGCGGCGGCCAACGGCTTCGGCCGCCGTTCGCTCCGCGAACAGGAGTCCTGGCTCATGTTCCAGGCGAACATCCTGGCGCCGCCGGACATGCGCGCCGGGCCAACGGGGTGGAGGCTCAGCGCCGGGGGAGTGCCCATTCCCCCGTTGCCTGACGCTGTGGCGAAGCCGAAGTACTTCACCGAGGAGGTCGACATCGTGCGCGCGTCCCTCACCGACGCGCAACTCTCCCTCCCCCAGTACGCCGCCGACAACCACGCGGCCTGGGCGGCGTATTTCGAGCGCCAGCAGCAGCAGCGCTTGGCGTCCACCAACGGTGCGCCAGTGGTCAGCGGCCGGCAGAACAGCGACGGGCGCCGCCTCTGGTGGGGCGTCCCCGGCCGCATACTCGAGGGCGTGCTCACGTACCTCGAGGACGGCAACGACCCGCCGTTGGCGTACCCCCCGGCGAGGGCGGCCGGCCCGGCGCAGCACCGACGCGTCGGGCCATGGGCGCCAAGGAGGTTCAGCGCTTCCTCTTCTTCCTCCTCATCACGCTCTTCTTCGCACTCCTCCGGCTCTCCGGCGCTGCTCGGCGTCAAGGCCGAGCCCGCGGCGGAGACGCCGCTCGGCCGGCGCACTCGCAACGCCGGCATCGTCATCAACGAGGGCGGCCGGCGCGCCTCGTCCTCGTCGGCTCCTCCGCGCTTCGTCAAGCCGAAGACGGAGTCGGTGCTGGCGCCGGTGAAGGCGGAGCCGGGGCTGGCGCCAGTGAAGGCGGAGCTCGACGACGACGACGACGCGGCCCTCGAATGGGCGCGCCAGGACTCCATTGCGATGGAGAAGGCGCGCCGGGAGAAGGAGAAGGAGCGCCAGCGTGCCGCCCTACGCCGCTTCGAGGAGCGCCGACGCGGCCGCGAGGAAGGCGGGGTCGTCGTCTTGTGCGACAGCGACGACGACGACGACGCGTCGCCGCCTGTTCGCCAAGGCGACGCCGGGCAGGGGTCCAGCAGGGGCACCCGCGTCAAGGACGAGAAGGCCGACGACGACGATGGCGGCGACGGCGGCGACGACTTCAGCCCCTTTCTTTTTTTTTAGAGTAGGTTAATGTAATTCGCCGAAATTTGCCATGTTTGGCTGAAATTTAACTAGTTTTTGTTATAACTTGGTTGAACGGTTTTTTTAGTTTTTTTAAATACGCGCCTGGGGGCGGCTCTGGGCGCCGACGGCTGGGACCGACTCGCCCCAGGGCCATTTTTTACGCCGGCTCACCCCCAGGCGGCGCTTTTAGACGCCCGGGGGGGCAACGGCTGGAGATGCCCTAAGAAGCGTGTCTAGTGTGATGATGATTTCTAGGATAGAAATCGAAATAAAAGCTCCTAGAAAAAATAGTAGAAATCAGCATCACTCTAGACAAACTTACACTGAGTGACACTTTCAGAAAAGTATATTTCCAGGACATATAGTGCATTTTTTTAACACCAGGATAATCACGGGCCACTGTACCTCTTGATGGTTTGATACGCATCCCGCGCGTAGCTCGGAGAATTTTTTCAGACAAAATACCAAAACATGAAAGAGGATGTCGAAGCCCGGTTTGCATTGGTCAGTGCAAGAGACTAGCGAGCTGAGATCGGAAAATACACAGGAGCTACTGGGTGCTCCACACCCGAATATTAAACGTAAAAAATACCAAAAGATTTGAAAAAAATCTAAAATTTGGTGATATCAAACATGGGTTCTCAATCTACTCCCGTGTGTAATTCCGTGAAAAAATACCAGGAAACGTATCCGTGGCGAAGAAAATACTCTCCGAACGAAAATCCATCCAAACAGTTTTATTGTACATATTTTTGTCTTTCTCGCCACGAATACGTGTCCAGATATTTTTTCACCAAATTTCACACGGGAGTAGATCGGGAACCCAAGTTTTATATCCCAAATTCTCGGATTTTTTTTTCAAATTCCTCGGCCTTTTTTTGAATTTTATGTTCGTATAGAGGTATGGAGCACCCGGGTGCTACAAATCCGCTTCCGCTGAGATCTCACTTTACATGGACATTCACCCTTATTTGTACTACATATGTATGCTTCACACACCATGCACGTATTACTACTCCCTCCGTTCCTAAATATTTGTCTTTTTAGACATTTCGAATGACTACTACATACGGATGTAGTCACTTGTTGAAATGCCTAGAAAGAAAGTATTTAGGAACCGAGGGAGTAGTATTTTAGATTGATCTTTTTCACTCTATCTCTCAGATAGACTTGCACCGACCGATACGTACTACGATGTTTCATGGGACAGCCCACCTGATGGGCGCGACGCCGGCATTGGTGTCGAGCCCCAGGGCATTCCACACGGCGGCTGACGTCCCCAACTCATCCTCGGCGCAGTCATCGCACACATCCACGACCATGGCCAATGTGCTGCGCCCGGTTTGTATGCTGGAGATGCCTATAAAGCTGTGACACCGGCCCCCGCCCGCGTACAGCTCTGTAGGCAGCGTTGTCAGCAAATCTCCGTCGCTGTGGTATATGCCGTCGCATGCTGCCGGCCCGCCGCCCTCCTCTCCTTCTTCGTACCCGTCCACCGTCATCGTTCCTGTATGTATGCTGGCGAGAGAATTCCCTAGATCAGCATGGTGCCGGGCGACAGCACATGATACGACCTGCAGGAACACAAGAACGCCAAAGATTGCCACGACCTTGGCGGTGTTTACCATGGTAATTATCAAGGAGTTCCTGCTTGTGTTTCTATGCTAGCTTACCTTGCTGCCCTGTGTGCTCTCTCGATGGTGTTGGTTCATTTTGGGAGTTCATATAGGGGTCCTGCTGCAGCTTGGAGACAAAACAGCCGAGCTAATGGATCTGGTCACTCGTGGCATAGGGACTGGGTACTGATTTTCACTCCATGCGAGGAGGACAAGTTCAAATTCATTGTTTCACCCTCCAAGGTGGGACCTGCCCACAGAGAACACAGAAGACATACTTCTAATGATGCCCGCTCTCTAAATGACCATCAGGTTCAGCACTAGAAAAAGGACATGGCTGTAGCTTGTGTTTAAAAAATAATAATCTCAATAACGAGTGCTTTTATTGTCCATCATATCATGACGGTACAAGCATAAAGTGTTTACATCCGGTCTCTACACATCTAAGGAGCAACATAGTCAAGAAAAGAAGGTGTAAGAGCAACTCCAACGAGCCAACCCAAACGGATGGCGATTTTGTCCGCTTTTTGTCTGTTTGCGGCCGCCTACCCTTCGTCCGCCCTTTTTTAGATTTGGGTCGGCAGCGCGCCCAACGCACCGACCCATATGTGCCGGCGTGGCCGTCTGGCCGCCCAATATTTACATTGATTTGCATTCAAACATATTACCAAATAACATAGTTTTACCGAATAAAAATATTATAGTTTTACAAGCCGAATACAAATAAAAATGTTTCACATAGTTTTGCAAGCGAATAAAAGAAGATACATCTATTCGTTGCCAACATGAGCCCACATATGCTCAACCAAATCATTTTGCGGCTGCACGTGAGTTTCCCAGTCACGCATGTCTTCATGAAATTGGGTGAACTATTCAAATGTTGCCGCTACTCCATGTTCAGGCACAACATTCTCACCCTGAAACTGAAACCCTTGATCATACAGACGTTCCGGGCGCTCGTCTTCTACGATCATATTGTGCATGATCACACAAGCAGTCATCGCCTCCCACAATTTCTACGTGCTTCAGGTATTAGCAGGATACCGAACGACGCCCCATCGAGATTGCAAAACACCAAAGGCACGCTCGACATCCTTCCTGGTGCTCTCTTGCTCTTGGGCAAATATTTTCCTATTCTCTCCCAGGATAGATACCGTCACCCAGAAAGTATCCATTGTCGTAGTTGTGTTCGTTGACAATAAAGTTCACCGGTGGGCTGTTGCCTTCGGCAAGCCTAGCAAACACCGGCGAGCGCTGAAGCACGTTGATATCATTGTGTAATCCAGCCATGCCAAAGAAAGAGTGCCAGATTCAGAGATCTTGAGACGCCACGGCCTCTAATATGACTGTGCAAGCCCTGACATGTCCCTTATAATGCCCTTGCCAAGCAGAAGGACAGTTCTTCCACTCTCAGTGCATGCAGTCTATGCTGCCAAGCATCCCTGGGAAGCCCCTTCTGGCATTCCTCACCAACAAACGGGCTGTATCTTCAGTTGTCGGCTCTCTCAAGTACTCAGGGTCAAACACAGCAATAACAGCCTTGCAAAACTTATACAGGGACTCTAGGCATGTAGACTCACTCATACAGACGTACTCGTCAATGAGATCACCAGGCACTCCGTATGCAAGCATCCGGATGGCGGCAGTGCATTTCTGATAAGAGGAGAAACCGATCTTGCTGACGGCATCCTCTTTGCACTCGAAATAGTCATCATAGCCGACAACCCCCTCTCTAATACGATTGAAAAGATGCCTACTCATACGGAAAGAGCGGCGGAATTTTTGGTGTTCGAACAACGGGGTTGTTGTATCAAAGTAGTCCTTCCAAAGAAGGAAATGCCCGCTCTCTCGGTTGCGATTCAACGCCGGAAGGTGGCCCAGAATGGAGCCACAAAACAAGGGCCGCTGGCTGTTGAGGTGGTGATGGACCAACACGGCAACCAATATCTCCTCCTCGTCATCGACGACGAATCATCAGAGTCACAAAGGAAATTATGAAAAAAAGAACTCGTCGGCGGAGTCCATTTTCGTACCTTGGCAAACTATCGAACGACATGCGGGCATCGAAGAAGGAGACGGCCGGCAAGGGGAGTCGCGGCGCGCACGGACCAGCTAGCTGCCCTGTCGGCGTCCGACGAGTGGGCCGGCGTCCGACGAGCGTGCCGGTGAGGATCTGGCCGGGGCGGCGAGGCGGCCTCTAGGTCGCGGGCGGCTGTGCGGTTGGGGGAGCGGCGGTGGGAAGCAGTTTGCTCCCCGGCGGCAAGACAGCGGTGGCGGGCGACGGGAGGAGTGAGCAGCGTTGCTGTGCGCTGTTCCTTAGTAGTGATGCCATGTCCTTGACTGCTTGTTGCAACCACTCACATGCCAGTGTAAGCGATTTGTTTTGGGAGCACTAACACTAGTAAAGGACTAGCGTGTAGTGCGTGGCGGCACGTTGCACTTCACTGGCATATGGTATATATAATTATACTTGGCCCAAACACGTTCTTGTTTATTTTTGCCTTTTACATTATGATCAAATAGGCATTCAACGTGTTGATAAAGATGAAATTTTTGAAACATGTCAAAATTATTTTGAAGCAGAAACATCAAGTTGAACTCACTAAAATCATCTCTAAAGCTTACAGAAACGGGTCAAAGACCGAAAACATCATAAAACACAAGCTCTAACCAAGATTTCGACTCAGTAGTTGATCTATAATATAGAAGCTGATGGCTCTTGGCCATCTGGCATGCATCGCGAACTAAAAGATGATCTTTCTTATTTGATATTGGAATACTATTCTCGAAGAATTTTCTGGACCACCGGAAATGAGGGATGCCCTAAGCGTTTATGCCACCGAAATAAGATGTGACCATGCCCTAAGCACTTGACGCTTTGAAGAATTGTTCTTCGAGTGGCATGATCCTTAACAAAAAAGAGTTCAGGGTAATATTCAAGAAAAGAACGATTATGCGTGAGAAGCTTGTAGGTGGAAAGTAAGCTTTTTATCGGCTTGAGGAACATGAAATATATTGTTTAATTCTAAAGATCCACAAGGAGTATGAAGAAATGTGTGACCAACATGATGAATTTCCATACCTTGACAACCAATGTTGTGGATTTTCTCCGTGCCGGTGTAGCGATTCCGGACGCCGAGTTTCTCCAACTCTCCAGTCACGTGGTCGACAGCGTCGGTGTCGAGATACCAATTGGTATAAAGTCAATATGAGTGAGTAGGGTTGCAAATCGATTGTCGCCGCCACCACCACCTCCTCCTCCTCCTGGATGCCAAACATTGTTGGTGAAGTTGCCATCAAAGCGCTTCCTGCAGTGCCACATGCATGCCCCTCGAACTTGCATATGTGGCACTTCTCTCGGTCAGCAACTATTTGGCGTGGCACACCACCGACGCCGGCGCCAGAGTTGTTGGCGAAGCCG
Source organism: Aegilops umbellulata (assembly GCA_032464435.1). NCBI lineage: Eukaryota > Viridiplantae > Streptophyta > Magnoliopsida > Poales > Poaceae > Aegilops > Aegilops umbellulata. The sequence goes on from CP136057.1 coordinate 14,007,571, forward strand.
GCGCCGATGTTGTTGTTGTTGCCGTAAGACCCTAGTGGAAATTCGGGTGGCCACAACATTCGTTGGTGGCGTGTCATTTTGCATCAACGCCACCACTATTTTTTTCAAATAGTGGTGGCGTTGGAATTTTTTGTACGACATTACTAACACCATAGTGATGGCATTGGAAAATAGTTGAATGCCACTTGTAGGTGGGACCCACAGTTGGTACAAGTCATTATATAGTGGTGACGTGGCATAACATGGAATGCCAACACTATTATGTTTAGTTCTGGTGTGCCATATTTGCCATGTCAGCACTATATCACGTAGGGTCTATTTTTGGAATTACTTTTATTTGTTTTTATTTATTCCTAATTGATTAAAATGTGTGACCATTTTTTACATTATATTGTACTTTATTTTTATTAAATATTGAAAATTTAAATTGGAAATGGTGACTATTTTTATATTATATTGTAGTCACTTTTATGAAAGTAATAATATTTGAATTGGAAATGCTGACATTTTTTAAAATATATTTAGTCCTTTAATTGTTTTTATTAAAGTAAAATATTATTTTAATCATTACTGTTCTAATATATTTTATTAAATGCTGACATTTTTCGTGCTATATTTTGAGTCTTTAATTTACTTTTTGTAAAGTAGAAATATTGTATTACTTTTATTAATGCAAACATTTATTTATTTTTTGTTAACAAACTTTTTTTTCGTATTGGGCCAAGCCCAAAAATGCGTTGGAGGCAATGGGTGAAAACCAAGGTGGCAACGTCCCCCTCGCTCCATATCTCTGCTCGCGCTCTCCCAATGCCTCTCTCGATCCCATTTCTGTCGTTGCTCTTCGCCGGCCGATTCCAGCAGCCATTTTTGGCAGGCTCCAGTGCCCTAGGTATAATATCTACAACTCCCTCTCTTGCTGCCCTATCTCTTGACCCATTTGATTTGATTTGATTTGCTAGGCTTTTGGCGATGGCGATGGAAACAACGGGCTGCTAGTGTTTTGGTTTGGCACGACATCAACTACAAATCATTGGTGAGTTCATCCCCTTCCACCTTCTTTCTCTTTTGTACAAAATCATCGGCAAGTTTATCCCCTCCCGCTTTGCTTTGCATTGCTAGGGTTTCGGTTTGCCTGTGAACTGAGTAGGCAAAATTAGGAGTTTGAATAGATGAACAATAACCGCGCCCGTTTGGTCCTCCCGTGGGCTACCCGGGCGAAGACCTAGCCGCTAGGGAAACCCCTCCTCTCCAAACCTCCCTCCCCTCTCCGCCTCCGGCAGGCGCTACTGGGCAAAACCCGTGTGGCGTCAGCGGCGGCGGGGTCCTTCCTTTTCCCCCTCTCCTGAGATTTGGGCAGCGCGGGGTGCTCAGCCGAGGTGAGGTGAGGCGGGCGGCACGGCGAGCGGGTGCGACCGGTGTTTCGCGGAGGCACGGCAGGCGCACGCTGAGGCGCGTGGCTGGGTGCGGCAGGATGCTAGAGGGCGCGGTGCGGTCGCAGTAGGCAGATCTGGGGTAGTGCTTGCGCGAGGTGCCCTGGGACTCGGCCGCTATCTTCCTCATGCACGTGTGCTCCTCCAGCCACCCCACTGCTTCAATCGCCACCGCCGCCAATGCCCCACTGCTTCAGTGACGGCTTCCCATAGTCGGCCGCAGCAGCAAGTCTCGATGACCACAGACCGCGACCATAATCAAGCGGCTAGGCCAGGTCACAACCGGTATTGTTTGTGCTCCGTCTACAGCATCTCCTTGACGAACGCCATGCCCCATGCGTCATACACACAACTCAAACAAGCGTGCACACAGGTTCGCCGTTGCTCAGTTGATGAAGCAGCGTATTACCGCATAGTAGCAGACTATCCGCTACCTCTTGGGTTCTTGGCGTAGAATACAGCCTGCCGAGGCACATCCGTCAGCATACAATAGTGAGGTGGGCCTCATTGTCCCCTTATGACGATCATCATGTAATAACTATGTCTAGAAATTATTATTTTCTGCAGCTGTACGGCTCCATGGCTAGTTGATTTTTTTTTTTGCGGTTACAAAATAATGTTCCCATAAGGCGACACATGTAGAACTATGTGCATGTTACAGTCCACATATCTAGGCCAACTAAGTTTGGATGGAGCTCTCCCGACTGGTGTCCCGTTTGCTAGTCATATTACTTCATTCATTCATGTCGAGTATGGCAAAATGACATTGATCTTTGCTAGTGCGCAATATTGATTTTTATTCTTTTTTTTTAACAAGGCAAAAGACTTGCCATTTTCATTGGTTAAGAAGAAGGTTTAGACATAAGCCGCGAGGCGGCAAAAATAAAAAAGTCTACTCTCGCGACATAACAGTACTAAGCTGTTTGGCTCCCGCCAAGGACCAGAGATGGGCCTCCTCTTTGATTTTTGCGATAACAATGGAGGTCGGGGCAGAGACATTTTGAAAAATTCTTGCGTTGCGCTCCTTCTAAATTTTCCACGAGATAAGCATCATCAAGGAGGCGATGTCCTTCCTGCAGCCACCTCCACCATTAACCGCCTTGATCCACCAATCTCTAATTGAGTTTTCATGACGCCAAATCATTGGTGAGGAGTCAAGGGTGCCAAGCCAAATGCAAATTTCGGTCCAAATCCGGACAGTGAACCTACATTGGAATAGGAGGTGAGCAGCAGATTCTTGAACTTGCTTGCAGAGAGCGCACAAATTGCAGCTTGGCTAGCCTCGCCGCAGTAAACGATCAGCTGTCCAAACACGATTTTGGAAGATCAACCAAGCAAAAAATTTGCACTTCGGTGGAGCCCACATCTTCCAGATTGTAGCATTCATTGGACAAAAGGAGAGACCGGCAAATTGCGTCATGTAAGCCCAGGAGGCGGAGTACTCGCTACTGTTTGTGAACTTCCAAGTTATGGTGTCTTGGCTTTCCTGATTGAGGGTTACATTAGCAAGTATCCCCGACAGGGTTGCAAATTCCTGAATATGGGCCAAGGTTAGCCCCTGCTGAGTGTCAATATGGCTGATCCAAAGGTTATTGTTAAGAGCTTTCCTGACCACGCACGTTTTCTTTTTTGACAACTCAAAAATCTTTGGGCAATGTCTTTAGGCCGGAGGCCGTCCAGCCATGGAGATTCCCAGAACTTATGTTTGTTTCCATCTCCGATGCACACCCGTGTGGCAGCGGCGGAGAGATCTTTGTCGTTGCTAGTACAAGGCGCTCCAGAGCCAGACCAAGTCTTAGGTGGATCATCCCATTTGTGCCAGAGCCAACGCAAGCGTAGCGCAGTCGCAAACTTCTGGAGGTTGGCACTCCTAGTCCACCATAAATCTTGGGATTGCAGACGAGGTCCCAATTAACCTTGCACTTTCCGCCGGTCACCTTATCACAACCCGCCCAAAGGTAGGCACGCCGGGGGCTATCGATCTTCTTCATCACTTCATTCGGAAGGTCAAGAGGCGTTAGGTGGATTTTTATTCTTTGAAGTTGTAGGAATGCTGCCTTCATTATTTATGGTTTAAAGGAAAATAAAAGTAGTGAATTTGGGAGAATAATTACAAAGGGGAGAAATACATATAAAGCAAACTCACAAAAGGAAGCACATTATTATAGCAAACTGAGATCGTTTCAAACAGACTAATAGTACCATTACGAACTTCACACCGATTGACCCTTGGTACATAAAATAGATTATAGGCACACAACATGCATGTACGCATGCACATTATTGAAGTTAAAACCAGATGACTCAGATTTACCAGATTACGTCCGACCAGGTGACGGATACCTCGCCGACGCTGGTATCGAGGCCAAGTGCCTCCCACACAGCCACGGACGTGCTGATCTCATCGGTGCGGCAGCCGTTATCGGTGCCGCACTCGTCCACGACCCTAGCCTCATGGGATCGCCCGTTCGAGCTATTGACGCTGATCAGCTTCCCGCACCGGGCGCCGTTCTCATACCACGCCGTGGTCAGCGCCACCAGAAAGAGGTTGTCGCTGTGATACTGACCGTCGCACGCCGCCAGCCCGCCCTCTTCTCCTTGCTGGAAGCCGTTCAATGACATCACCGCCGGCTGGTCCATGGCCCACCCAGCCGCGCCGGACACCTGCAGGAACACAAGGATGCCAAGGATTACCACCGCCATGCTAGTGCTGGCCATGGTGATTCAGCGATAAAAGCTCCTGCTTGCGTTTATAAGCTAGCTTAGCTTGCCCTTGCCCTTCCTGTGTGCTTTGCTTTCTCTCAAGGCTCTTGGTTGGAGGGCTTTATGTAGGCTCGTGGGGCAGCCTGGAGACAAAGCAAGGTACGTACTGGCACACGTGATGTGCATGCCGCCCTCGCGTGGCTCGTCAAAGGGTCTGCAGACAAAACAAGGATTCTTCCCTCGTCGTATATCTTAAAGATTCTTCCCTCGTAGTAGTATATCTTCTCATTGTTAAGACCACGCATGTTTTTGGATCTCATATCCCCAAAAAAGGATGGAGTACTGCAATCCAAGTTCAAGCTAATTAATATTTCACTACAAATTAAGATGCTCGAGGGCAAGACCGAGAAAAGTGCGTGTAGTAATTTAGGTGTTACTAGTTACTCCCTCTGTTTGGTAGTCTCAAGTCATTAAAATCATGCACACCCCACATATCTTATTGGTTGATATGTCAAGAAACAAGAAATGAGGTAGAAGTTAATGCACCGCGCCTAAGTGTTTTGGAATTATTTGATTTTCGTAAGATGACTTACACACCTAGACTGATGGAGTAACAAGAAATACACATGGTTAAGGGAGTGCTCGGCATCAGACTATAGATGGAATGCATCCATCAGCCCACCTGTTAGGATAGGAGGAAACAGGGACGTCCCATTTGCCTCCCAGGACCTGCGCGAGAGGATTTAATGGGCGCTAATTATGGATGCTTCCCTTTAGTTTCCCTTTAATTATGTGTGCTTCTGTTGGCAATTCTTCTTTGTTGTTGGTTCAAGCACTCACTTGCGGAAGCACACAAAATTCTAGCCCAAAGAAGCATAGCTCAATGACAAAGAAGAATAAAAGAATAGTTCAAGGAACAGAATAAGTGTTATTTGGAAGCATGGAATTTTGAAGTTACATCAAATCAGTATGAAGCATGAAAAGAGTGCTCCGATGAGGAATTACTGGGGAGGATGCATGTGCTATGTCAATAGTAGCCAATTTAACTAGAAGATAACACTGAAATGCAAATTAAAAAATGTATACACCAACATGCAGATGCATCTTTCTGCCAAATATACTGGAAATTCAACAACAGTTGTTGAAGAATTTCCTGGAGAAAAATATCTATACATTTGTAGGATACTTTGGAAGCTCCATATATAGGAAGCATGTAAAGGTTAATATCTCAACAATTCTCAACTTCATTGGAAGCATTGAACGTCGACACTAGAAAATAACAATGATTGTTGTCAACATAGCAATGGAAGTTTGGGTGAGCTGAAAACCAAAAACAACTAAATTGCTTGATGGTTCGCAAAAAAAAAATGCATGCACTGACGCTGTGGTCCACGTGTCAGCGACGACATATGTGGTTCTATGTAGCTGCAACTAGGATCAATCTTGATAGTAACCATGGTACATGCTGTTACTAGCTAGGGTACCAACTGCATGTATATATAGGCTTATGTCTTCCTTGATCGTAACCATGGTGCATGTTGGCCCAAGTTACACGTTTCAGTGCAATGTGACAACTATTGGTGCATGTGGCCCTTATACCAAGTGCTAGTGCAAAGAGATCAAGATTGATACATGTCGGCCCATTGTCTCATCTTGGAGAGTGCAATGTGGATCCAATGTGACTACAAAAATTGGTGAAAGTTTGGACCCCTTATAGCATGTCATTTTCTCAATAGATTGACTGCATCAAGGAGTAAAAATCAGTATATCGTCCATTTCTGGAATAATCCCCTAGGGCCTGTTGCCGTAGCTAGCTCCATGAAATCCAAAATCAATCGTGGTCTCAACAATGCAAGAATATGTTAACCTTACTTTGTCCGCAGGCTTGGATGACGAGTTTTCTGACGATTCACACGATGGCTGGAAACAGACACATGTGTAGGTACGTCCCCGCTTTTTGTCTGCAGGTTGCAGCACTAGCCTATATAGTAAGCTCTGAGAAAGCACACGGCTAGGGTAAGCCAACTGCAAGCCAGCTTATAAACGCAAGCCAGCTTATAAACGCAAGCAGCAGCACCAGTTACCATGGGGAACACCAGCAAGGCCGTGGTAGTTTTCAGCATTCTTGTTTTCCTGCAGGTCTAGTTTGTCTCTATCGGTGGAGATCCCCTTGTGCTAATCCCGCCCCGTGTCGCCCCCCCCCCCCCCCGCGGGCGACCCGCGCGCCCAACCCTAGCCGCCGCCGACCCAACCCCCACCTCCTTCCTCTCCTCCCGCCGCCTCCGGCGGCGGCGGGATCTCGCCTGCCTTCGCCTGGAGCAGGGGCCGCGGGGGGCTCCTTCCCCGGCCGCGGCGGCGAAACTCGGCGACCGGCGCGTCGGGTGGCGCGCGCTGGTGGGATCTGAGGCGGCGGCCTCGCTGGTTCGGACGACGCTTCTCCAACGGCAGGGAGTGCTCGTCGTTGAGGTAGGCCGGATCCCCTCGGCTGCGTGGGCAGCGAGGTCCCGGTGGGCGCTGGTCATGGCAAGGGGAGGCCCCGGGTTCCTCTCGTCAGATCGGAGGCGATCTGGTCCGCTCGTGATGCATGACCTCCGGCCGGCCTGGCTCATGTTGTGGCTGGTTCGGAGGTGGCGGCAAGGTACTTGGCCGGGGGGAAACTTTGGCCGCCGGTGGCGGTCACGGCGTCGATGGCGTCCCGGACGCCATTCCCTCCTTGGTGGCGGCGCCGAGGCTATACCTCCCCTGCCTCCCCCCTTCCCCTACGCCCGGGTGAAAACCCTAGCCCCGGTGGCTAAGCGGCGGCGGCGCCACAGCGTCGTCACCTTCTTGAAGGCGCCGACTTGGGCCTGGGGATGCTGGGTGTGCATGGCGAGTTTGTCTGGTTCCTGGTGGCGGCCCGTCTGATCTACCGCGTTGCAGCTCCCTCATGGCTGCGGTGCTTATCTTCCGGCTGTGTCTCCGATGGCGACCTCGCCCTTCCTCACCTTGTACTTGCCGTGGTGGAGCGGTACTTCATCTCACTCATTGATGGCGGTGAAGATCGGCGGCATGGCGCCGTGGAGGCTTGGCGTCCGATGCGCGGAGATGGACTCGCGCAGGAGGAGGTAGTTGTCTGGCGTCATGGTGACGTCGATGGCTGATGTGGCCTTCACAAGGTAGAAGACTCAATATCATCTGAAGACGGACCAGTGGAAGATGGCGGCGACGACGCAAGAGTGCGTCTGACCGGATTGTGCCCCAGACCCGGTATGTGGCTCGGCTGGGGCTCCCGGCTTTTGATGTTAGGTTTAGGTGAGTGGTTTGGGTAGGGGCCCAGCTAGCATCCCTTCATCATATGGATAAGAGTAACGGCATATGTTGCCAAGATGGTGGATTCAGGTATATTGTTTGTAATACTTTGTAAGGTCCTCGAGAATAATAAATAAAGTGGCCGTATGCATCTCCCAGATGCAGAGGCCGGGGGTCATCCTCTTTTTGTAAAAAAAAGTGTGGCGCTGGGCAAATCCATGACATCGAAGTGGTGATGTCGGTGAACGGATTCGAGCAAGGAGAGGAGGGCGGGCCGGCAACATGCGACGGACAGTACCATAGCGACGACCTTTTCCTGGTGTCAATGGCTTCGAAGTGGTTCGGACCTGGCGTCCGGTGTGGCAAGTTGATCCGCATCGTGAGCTTGCCCGGGGTCGTGCAGGCGATGGTGGTGGACGAATGCGCGGACGGTTGCGGCGACAACGAGATCAGCACATCGTCAGCTGTGTGGAAGGCCATGGGGCTCGACCCCAGTATGGGCGAGATGCCCGTCCTCTGGTCAGATGTCGTCTAATTGAGACGGTTGTGTGCGCTGGTACTGTTTTTTTGAACTTAAAAGGCTTTCCTCACTACATATATGTGACAGCCTCTAATTTGTGTTAAGAAATAATCTTTTATCCCGGCTGGATTCAATTAACCTAACACAAAGTCGGGATGTGTTTCGTTGAAACCTTATTACATCATGGTCTTTCACGTAGAGTCTATGTACTGTGCACTCACGCATTCTGAGATACCAACGAGTAATAATAAGAAAATTTGGAAGTCTGAGATTCCACTAAAAGTGAAAATCTTCATGTGATATCTACAAAGAGGAGTTGTGTTAACCAAAGTCAAATTCGCACGAGGCAACTGGCCAGGGAGTAACAAGGGTTCTTTTTGTACTCGCGACGAGACAATCAAACACCTCGTTTTTCAATGCAAGTTTGCACGTTCTACGTGGTCAATCATCCAAATAGCATCAAATTTGTATCCGCCCACAAGTGTTGCCAATATTTTTGGTCATTGGTTGGACAATATTATAAATAGGTTTAAAACCCTAATAAGGGTGGGAGCGTATGCCTTAATTTGGTCGCTTTGTCTATGTAGAAATGATTTGGTTTTTAATGACAAAAATGTTTCTTCTCAACAGGTTATTTTCTGGTGTACACACCCTCTACGTATGTGGTCTATGCTACAACGGCTGTAGTACCAACCGCTATTCATGGCGGTGTGTACGCGATTGGAGCAGGTGGCTATGGAGGTTTTTTCCCAACATGGGTGGAAGCATAACATATGGATCGATCCGCCACCCCCTTCGACATAGGCATAGTGTCGGTCTATAGGACTCTACTGTTGCCAATTTGTCTACTTTATTTCATGAATTTTTGTCAGATTTCTGGATTTAGTTGTGTGCATCTTAGTTATGCTGAGGCCGGGTGCTACTTATAATGCTTTGTATCTGCTTAATGCTACATTTTAAAATAATAAAGTCGCCCTTTATCGAAAAAAATATATGACAGCCTCGTTACTACTTGCACGCCTTCACGGCAGAGTAGGTGGCTGAATAAAATAACAAACTACATGCACACCTTTCATGCATTATGTGTGAGGATAATCTGCTTATATGGGTAAGGACGATGAGTTGTTAATTCAAGTTTGTGGAAGAAACACGGATTAGATTAAAGTTGATGGATTCGTGTTTCATCCACAACCTCTTCATTGCTACTATATATATATATATATATATATATATATATATATATATATATATATATATATATAATTGTATAGCATGTTATAAATATAAATAAATGAAATAATTAATAATAATAGTAGCGGGGGTAGAGACTGGAGCTAGTGGTAACACCAGTAGCAGTAGCATGGGGTATGCCCGTGCTACTGTTAGAAGTTAGTTATAGCGCCCTACTAGTAGCGCGTGTATCCGCGCTACTGCTAGGGTTTTCCCTAGTATAGCAATGTTGCTTTCATTATATTATGCTTTAAAGGAAAACAACAACATGGAACATGTACTTACGCAGAGAAAATACAACCAAACTTACACCGGAGGATGGTGAAGTATATTGCTCATTGAGGACTAGCAAACTGAGATCGTGTTACATACACTGACTGTATATCTTCACGAACAAACTTACATTGATTGACACTCACATATAAGCATATTATCCACTCACGTCATGCATATGTACGTATACATAACACATGTACTAGTTCCTTATTTTATCAACTACGTACTCTGCCGTGAAGGCGAGCAAGTAGTAACGACTGTGCTGACACACTAATGCTTAGAAGTGGAAAGCGGATTACTCGATTTACGGTGAAAATCTTCATCTTTAAGCCGAGCACCATGTTGCAGTTAGACGTCCGACCAGAGGACGGGAACCTCGCCGGTACTGGTGTCGATCCCCAAGGCCTTCCACACAGCAAGCGATGTACTGATTTCGTTATCTCCGCAGCCGTCCCCGCAATCGTCCACGACCATGGCCTGCACGGAGGTCCCGATCAATCTCTTGATGCTGATCATCTTGCCGCACCGGAGGCCGGGCCCGAACCACTTTGAAGCCATCGACACCAGGAAGAGGTCGTCGCTGTGGTACTGGCCGTCGCAGCTCGCTGGCCCTCCATCCTCTCCGTTCTCGAAGCCGTTTACCGTCATCACCGCCGGGAGGTCGCGGACCTCACTGGCGGTGCATGACACCTGCAGTAAAACAAGAATGCCAAAGATCACCACTACGTTGGTAGTGCTCGCCATGGTAAATAAGAGAGGTCCTTCTTGGGTTTATAAGCTAAGTTAGCTTGCAGTTGGCTTGCCCTGACTGTGTGTTTTCTCTCCGAGTTTATATATACGGCGTCGTGCTGCAGCCTGTAGACAAAGCGAGGGACGTAGCTAGCTACACATGTGCATGCCGCCCGCCCTCGTGTGACTCGTCGGAGAACTAGTCGTCCAGGCCAGCAACAAAGTAGTGATTCTCTTCTGACCATGCTTTAACAAACTCTTGCATTGTTGAGACTACGCTTGTGTTTGGATTTCGTGCATGGACCTAAGGGCAAAATGTAATAGGGAGATAGCACTGCCCCTTCTTTTTCTTTTTTTGACTATAAACAGTAGGGTAAACACCCCACTGCAACTTTTATTAAGGTAGATGAAACAGAGTAGTCTTATGGGCTTGAGGTAAGCCTAAGAAAACAAAAAACAGAAAAGAAAAGAAAAGAAAAGAAAAGAAACTAGGAAAAAAACTATAGACAAAAGAAGAAGTAAAAGAGATTACAACAGAGAATCCAGCCAGTTAGGGAACATTCTCTCGTGCTTAGTCTTCATTCTATATTTCAGAAGTTTGAGTTCCTCTAAATATATGCACTTCCAGCCTTGGAAAGTTGGAGTAATATTCTCAAATATCTTGTTGTTTCTGGATATCCAGATGGCCCATGATCCAAGAATTATGATCTCCATGAAGAAAGGGAAGTGCAGCTTATTCTTAAGGTCTTGGAAGGCTTCGAGGACTGATAAATTTAGAGTCCTAGTAGGGCAGATGTAGTTCCAGCATTGTTGAGCAAAGGGGAAATCCCAAAACAGATGATGCAGAGTTTCTTCCTGTTGACAATCTCTAACAGCACAGTTGTAAACTTCCAACACAAAGTTTTTCCTCCTTAGCAGATTCCTTGCACTGGTAGAAAAATAGGCTTCCGTCCAGCCCCATTAGTCGCGGAACTGTAGGAACCGCGACTAATGAAGTCTTTAGTCCCGGTTCGGCAGACGAACCGCGACCAAAGGCCTGGGCCCAGGTCGCTCGGTGGCCAGCTGGTGCACGTGAGGGGCTTTAGTCGCGGTTGGCCAGGCCAACCGCGACTAAAGGTGCCCAAAGGCCTTTAGTCGCGGTTGGCCAGGCCAACCGCGACTAAAGCTCCTCCCCTATATATACCAGTTCAGCGCACTCACTTAGCCATTTGGTGTCACTTCTCTTCACAAGCTTCACAAGGGGGTGTAGGTTTGCTTTTGGTTCCTCTTATGCACACAAGGTGTTTGATGAAATGCCCCAAGAGCCACACTTGAGGTTCCTCATTTATTTTTTTCCTCCTCGATCGCGGTTAGCAACTTGAACCTTTCATGCATGTGTGTCATTGATAAAATATGCATGTGTGTTGTTCATTGTTTAATTTCTATTGTTTATAGGTAGTTAGTTTAACAAATGCATGATGGTTAATTATATATTTTATATTATAATAATGCAGATGAATCGGCAATGGATGTACGGTAACCGACTCTCCCGCGAGTTCATTACGGGTTTGAAAGATTTCCTCGTAGTGGCTAATGCGAACAAGCAGAAGGGTTTTGTTATCTGTCCATGTGTTGACTCTAAGAATCAGAAGTGTTACTCTTCCTCAAGAGAAGTTCACCTGCACCTGCTTCGGCACGGTTTCATGCCAAGCTATAATTGTTGGACCAAGCATGGAGAAAGAGGGGTTATAATGGAAGAAGATGAAGAAGGGGATGATTTCATCGATGAAAGCTATCTTGCTGATTTCGGTGATACTTTCATGGAGGATGCTGAAGGTGAAGGGGAAGGTGAAGGGGAAGGTGAAGGTGAAGAAGAGGCACGCGATGAGACCGTTGATGATCTTGGTCGGACCATTGCTGATGCACGGAGACGCTGCGGAACTGAAAAGGAGAGGGAGAATTTGGATCGCATGTTAGAGGATCACAGAAAGTCGTTGTACCCCGGATGCGATGATGGTCTGAAAAAGCTGGGCTGCACACTGGATTTGCTGAAATGGAAGGCACAGGCAGGTGTAGCTGACTCGGCATTTGAAAACTTGCTGAAAATGTTGAAGAATATGTTTCCAAAGAATAACGAGTTGCCCGCCAGTACGTACAAAGCAAAGAAGGTTGTCTGCCCTCTAGGTTTAGAGGTTCTGAAGATACATGCATGCATCAACGACTGCATCCTCTGCCGCGGTGAATACGAGAATTTGAATGAATGCCCGGTATGCACTGCATTGCGTTATAAGATTAGAGGCGATGACCCTGGTGACGATGTTGAGGGCGAGAAACCCAGGAAGAGGGTTCCCGCCAAGGTGATGTGGTATGCTCCTATAATACCACGGTTGAAACGTCTGTTCAGGAACAAAGAGCATGCCAAGTTGTTGCGATGGCACAAAGAGGACCGTAAGTCGGACGGGGAGTTGAGACACACCGCAGATGGAACGCAATGGAGAAAGATCAACAGAGAGTTCAAAGATTTTGCAGCTGACACAAGGAACATAAGATTTGGTCTAAGTACAGATGGCATGAATCCTTTTGGCGAGCAGAGCTCCAGCCACAGCACCTGGCCCGTGACTCTATGCATCTACAACCTTCCTCCTTGGTTGTGCATGAAGCGGAAGTTCATTATGATGCCAGTGCTCATCCAAGGTCCGAAGCAACCCGGCAACGACATCGATGTGTACCTAAGGCCATTAGTTGATGAACTTTTACAGCTGTGGGGCAGACCTGGTGTCCGTGCGTGGGATGAGCACAAACAAGAGGAATTTGACCTACGAGCGTTGCTTTTCGTAACCATCAACGATTGGCCTGCTCTTAGTAACCTTTCGGGACTGTCAAGTAAAGGATACAATGCATGCACGCACTGCTTACATGAGACTGAAAGTGTATATTTGCCAAATTGTAAGAAGAACGTGTACCTTGGGCATCGTCGATTTCTTCCGAAAATTCATCCAGTAAGAAAGAAAGGCAAGCATTACAACGGCAAGGCAGATCACCGGCCGAAGCCTGCAGAACGCACTGATGCTGAGGTATTTGATATGGTCAAGGATTTGAAAGTCATCTTTGAAAAGGGTCCTGGCGGACAATCAGTTCCGAAGGGAGCTGACGGGCACGCAGCCATGTGGAAGAAGAAATCTATATTCTGGGAGCTAGAATATTGGAAAGTCCTAGAAGTCCGCTCTGCAATCTACGTGATGCACGTTACGAAGAATATTTGCGTGAACCTCCTAAGCTTCTTGGGCATGTATGGGAAGACAAATGATACAAAGGAAGCACGGCAGGACCAGCAACGTTTGAAAGACCCTGATGACCGGCATCCGGAATGGTTTCAAGGTCGTCCCAGCTACGCTCTGACCAAAGAAGAGAAGGTCATCTTTTTTGAATGCCTGAGCAGTATGAAGGTCCCGTCTGGATTCTCGTCCAATATAAAGGGAATAATAAACATGGCGGAGAAAAAGTTCCAAAACCTAAAGTCTCACGACTGCCACGTGATTATGATGCAATTGCTTCCGATTGCTTTGAGGGGGCTCCTGCCGGAAAATGTTGGAGTAGCCATTGTGAAGCTATGTGCATTCCTCAATGCAATCTCTCAGAAGGTAATCAATCCAGAAGTTCTACCACGGTTACAGAACGATGTGATCCAATGTCTTGTCAGTTTCGAGTTGGTGTTCCCGCCATCCTTCTTCAATATTATGACGCACCTCCTGGTTCACCTAGTCGAAGAGATTTTCATTCTCGGTCCTGTATTTCTACACAATATGTTCCCCTTCGAGAGGTTCATGGGAGTATTAAAGAAATATGTTCGTAACCGTGCTAGGCCAGAAGGAAGCATCGCCAAGGGCTATGGAAATGAGGAGGTAATTGAGTTTTGTGTTGACTTTGTTCCTGACCTTAAGCCGATTGGCCTTCCTTGATCGCGGCACGAGGGGAGACTAAGTGGAAAAGGCACGATTGGAAGGAAATCAACGATATGTATGGACGGCCATTCTCTGACTGAAGCACACCACACTGTACTGACCAATTCCAGCTTGGTGGCTCCGTACTTTGAGAAACACAAGAATATTTTACGCTCGGACAACCCGGGGAAGCCTGAATCCTGGATTAGGAAGGCCCACATGGAGACTTTCGGCAGTTGGTTGAGAAAACATTTAATGAATGACAATGATGTTGTAGATCAGCTGTACATGTTGGCCAAGACACCATCTTCGACTATAACGACTTTCCAAGGGTACGAGATAAATGGGAATACATTTTACATGATCGCCCAAGATAAAAAGAGCACCAACCAAAACAGTGGTGTGCGCTTTGATGCAGCAACTGAGAATGGACAAAAGGTCACATATTATGGTTACATAGAGGAGATATGGGAACTTGATTATGGACCCTCCTTTAAGGTCCCTTTGTTCCGGTGCAAATGGTTCAAGCTAACAGGAGGTGGGGTAAAGGTGGACCAGCAATACGGAATGACAATGGTGGATTTCAACAATCTTGGTTACCTTGACGAACCATTCGTCCTAGCGAAAGATGTCGCTCAGGTTTTCTATGTGAAGGACATGAGTAGCAAACCGAGGAAACGGAAAGATAAGAAAACGATCAGTACATCATGCGATGATCCAAAGCGCCACATTGTTCTTTCAGGGAAAAGAAACATCGTGGGAGTGGAGGACAAGACAGACATGTCAGAAGATTATAATATGTTTGCTGAAATTCCGCCCTTCAAAGTGAACACCGACCCAAGCATTAAGTTAAATGATGAGGATGCTCCATGGATACGGCACAATCGTAAGCAAGCAGGGACACAAGGGAAGAATTGATGTGTAATAATTTATTGTACCAAACTTTGTATTTGGTCGATGAACTGAATGATGTATCAAACCTTTTGTCAAACCTTCAAGGGATTAGTTTTATTTTTCTGATTTTTTTGATATATAATTGTATTTTTAAGATTTTAAAATGAATTAGTTTTATTTTTCTGATTTTAAAAGGAAAAAGGAAGAAGAAGAAAGAAGGAAAAAGGAAAAAAAATAGAAGAAAAAAACAGAAGAAAAAAGGAAAAACAGAAGAAAAAAACAAATAGAAGAAAAAAGGAAAAACAGAAGAAAAAGCAAACAGAAGAAAAACATAAGAAAAAAACAAACAGAAGAAAAACAGAAGAAAAAAGGAAAAAGGAAGAAAGGAAGAAAAAAAAGAAAAACAAGAAAAAGGAAGAAACAAACAGAAGAAAAAAATAGAAGAAAAAAACAGAAGAAAAACAAGAATTTAAAATGAATTAGTTTTATTTTCTGATTTTTTTTGATATATAATTGTATTTTTAAGATTTTAATAACATAAATAAATAAGTAATTAGAAACTTTAATAGCAAAAATAATTATCATAAAGTAAAATAAATAAGTAATTAGAAACAAAATAAAATAAAATAAATAAGTTTTTTGTTGTAAGTAGAAACAAAACAAAATAAATAAAGCAAAAATGAAAACAAAAAACAGGCAAAAAATAAAAAATATGCCACCTACTGGGCCACCACGGCCTGAATACGACTAGAAACCCATTATTCGGTCAGGATTCAGGCCCGCAGAAGGCCCAGTAGGCCCACAGGCTCATAGTAACAGAATAGGCCCGTAAGCCTGCATTTGAGAGGAGCTCAAAGTGGTGAGCGCAGCCGCGCTTATAAACCACTGTCGAAGCCTCTCGGCTAGCGAGGTGGGACTAAACATCCCACCGCACCGCGCCAGTTCCAGCACATACCCTTTAGTCGCGGTTGGGGAGGCGGACCGCGACGCGGTCCGCCTCCCCAACCGCGACTAAAGGCTCTTTCTGCGCAGGAACGAAAGCGGCGCCAAAACCCTTTAGTCGCGGTTGGTGTGGCGGACCGCGACTAAAGCTACCCTTTAGTCGCGGTTGGTGTGGCCAACCGCGACTAAAGGATACCTTTAGTCGCGGTCCGCCACACCAACCGCGACTAAAGGTCTGTCTATATATACTGCACTTAGCAGATTCTTCTCTCGACGCCGAAGCCCTGCCCCGACGCCGATCGACGCCGAAGCCCTGCCCCGACGCCGATCGACGCCGACGCCGACGCCCTGCCCCGATGCCGACGCCCTGCCCCCAGTGAGCGCCGCCGCCTCCGCCCCGAGTGAGCGCCGCCGCCGCCCGTGCCCTGCCCTAGCGCGCCACCGCCGCCGCCGCCCCTGCCCTGCCCAGCCCTTGCCCGTCGCCCGCCGCCCGCCGCCCCCCTGCCCGCCGCCCGCCGCCCCTGGCCCTGCCCCTGGCCGCCGCCGCCGCCCGAGCGCCGCCCGCTGCCCGCCCCTGCCCGCCGCCCCTGCCAAAAAGGAAACAAGAAAAAAAACAAGAAGAAAGAAAAAGGAAGAAGAAAAAAAAGAAAACAAAACAAAACCAAAAGAAACAAGAAAAAAAGGAAGAAGAAAAAAAGGAAGAATATAAAAGGAAGAAGAAAAAAAGGAAGAAGAAAAAAAGAAAGAAGAAAGAAAGAAGAAAGAAAAAGGAAGAAGAAAAAAAGAAGAAAGAAAAAGGAAGAAAAAAAAATGAAAACAAAACAAAACCAAAAGAAAGAAGAAAAAAAAGGAAGAAGAAAAAAAAGGAAGAAGAAAAAAGGAAGAAGAAAAAAAGAAAGAAGAAAGAAAGAAGAAAGAAAAAGGAAGAAGAAAAAAAGAAGAAAGAAAAAGGAAGAAGAAAAAGAAAGGAAGAAGAAAAAAGAAAGAAGAAAAAGGAAGAAGAAAAAAAGAAAGAAGAAAGAAAGAAGAAAGAAAGAAGAAAGAAAAAGGAAGAAGAAAAAACAAGAAAGAAAAAGGAAGAAGAAAAAAATGAAATCCAAATGAAAACCAAATGAAAACCAAAAGAAAGAAGAAAGAAAAAGGAAGAAGAAAAAAAGTAACTTAAAACTTGATAATTAACAAAAAAACGTAAAATTTGATAATTAACCAAATGGCGAGGGTTATACATGTGTGTTGTCCTCGCCTCCCTCTCCGTGACGCCGTCGTCTGCCGCCCCGTCTCGCGCTCTACCGCGACACCCTCTCCCACCCCTTCCTCGCCCCCTCCTTTTGCCCCCGCCCTTTCGCCACCGCCCCCGCCACCGCCCCCCTTCTTCACTTAATTAATTTGTTTTTACTACATGTTTTCAGGACTGACATAATGGCGGACGATAGAGCTGACCCGATTATGGACAACTATGATCCGGACGGTGAAGCACATATGTGAAGGAGGTAGTAATTACATATGTGAAGAATGGGCCTCTCGTCGAGCCTGCGCAGGAAGAGGATCTACCTCCACAAATGAAAGGTCTGCTGAAATGGTACAAGGGTTACATAAAAAATAAAAACGCCAAAGAATATATTTATGCGGAAGTTAGATATGAGCATCACTTCAAACATTACTATGTACAAATTCATCTGAGTGAATTGTTCCAGCTTTTCAATCTGCGCGAGCTCGACAAATCTATCATCAGTTGCTACGTTCTGTAAGTGATTTATTTCTACCCCATCTCGTTCATATTGCCTGCACTATATATATGTCCTAACTATATTGTTGTGTCCGCTATTATACATGCAGAATGAAGATTAAGGAATGCAGAGTAAGGAACATCCATGATGTTGGGTTCATTGACCCACACATCGTTAATGGATATGTGTTGCAGCATCACCCCGCCGACATGGAGGCAGACCTATGGCAGTTTCTTACAAAGTAGGAACTCAAAAGTGATATTCTATTTCCTTACCATTTTGGGTGAGTGTTTCTGTCTTGAGCACATTCTCTTTTGTTTACTCCATGCATGGTATGTGGCCGGCTAATCGATGAGTTATGCATGACGTACTGTGCATGTATCGTGTCCGCAGGTTCCACTGGATTCTGCTAGTAATTAAAGTTGACACCTCAGAATGTCTCGTCCACGACTCTCTGAATATGGATCCAAAGCTTTGGGGCGGCATGAGAAGAATGCTGCAGAAGTAATTATTTTCATTCATTTGCGCTCTATATCGATCGGCCTATTTCGTTCATTTCCTAATATCAAGTAACTAATAACTCTCTTGTTCATTTAATTTTCTTTGCCTCGTAGGGTTTGGAGACGGTTCGTAGATACAAAGGTCGGTGAATTCAAAAAAGAGCTAGAATTCAAAAAGTCAAAGGCTAAGAATGGTGGGGATATTCAGCCAGCGGGGACCAATCTATGTGGATACTATGTCTGTGAGATGATCCGGAGATACACCTCTGAGCGGGTTCCGAGTGATACCAATGCTCAGAGGAATAACCTCCGGATGATGCTTAGTCCAGAAGCTCGCTTCCGACCACTTCAAGAGGAACTAGCTGGATGGTTCAGGAGGGAAGTCCTCCATCCTAAAGGAGAACACCATTACGAGGACGTAAAACTTTATATGCATTAAATTATGTATGGAAACTTGTTCAAAATTGTATATGGTCATCCGATGATATTTAATATATACTGTATATTCCTCTTGAATTCTTTTTGGTTCTAATTTCAAATTTGTTTGAAATTGTACATTCATATGCATGTATGTAGTAGTGTAGAATATGTGAAACTCCTTCAAAATTAAAATAAAGCATAAAAGAAATAAAACAATACAAATTAAACAGAAAACAGGTTTAGGGAGGGCTAAAACCCTAAACCTGCGGCGGCCTTTAGTCGCGGTTGGCCAGAAGAACCGCGACTAAAGGTCCTCCGCCCCGACGGCCACCTGGCGCCCACGTGGACGGGCCTTTAGTCGCGGTTCTTAAGCAACCGCGACTAAAGGGGGGGGCTTTAGTCCCGCCTGTTTGGTCGCGGTTGCGCAACCGCGACTAATGGCAGTTGCGAACCGCGACCAAAGGCCCTTTTTCCACCAGTGTTGTATTTACTCTATCATGAAGTAGCTTCCAGAAGAATACCTTATGTTTTGGTTGACAGGATGAGTTCCAGATCCAATTGAAGTGTGGTGGGACTTGCTTAAGGATGGCAATTTTATCCATGGACATGGATACCCATGGATATCCAACCCGAATGGATAGGGTTTGGATATACTTTTGCGCCCATGGGAAGCGCCCAAACCCGACCCGATTACTCGTGGATAGGGCATGGACATAATCTTGTACCCATGGATATATCCAAACCCGACCCGATAGTCTGACTTAACGAGCAATATTCTGCTACCCCTACCCCATAGTCACATGTCCCACTATAGTTTTATCCTTTATCTAAAACATCCAAAAGAAATTACACAATCCCCACCGTAACATACTCCAACGCACATTCTCATCCTAGTATCTACACTAATTAAATGACTTGTCATTGAGAATCGGCGCCGTTTCCTTGAGTTACTCCTCCCATAGCCCTAGAGGTGGTCGCCGCTGCTAGCCGCTACCTCCATGTAAGGTGGATCGCTGCAGCAACCTGCAATAATGGCCTGCGACAACCCCGCTCCATATCCCCTTGACCCCTCCGTCTTCGCTTTTCCACACACGCATTGATGCATGGCCACAGCAGCGGGTCAATGCAAGGGCTATGACTGCACGGTTGGGAGTCAGCACTCCAATGCGGAGTGCGTATTATGCAATGGGTTATGTCTTATGTATAGGTCTTGAGAGGACCCGATGGATATCCAATGGGTATGGATATCCATCGGGTTTGGACATGGTCACAATTTTTCGCCCATGGATTTTTTCATGGATGGGCAAGGACTGCCTTCATGGATATGGATATGGACTAGATATTGTTCAACCCGATCCAAACCCGACCCATTGCCATCCTTAGACTTGCTTGTGTCCAATCAGTACTTTGTAGGCCTTGATTGAGGAGTAGAATTCATTCCCCCAAATGTAACTCCAGGTGTCTAGGGCATCTATATGTTCAGATTGTCTTGCTTGGATGCATATGTCTTCCATTTGCAAGAATTCCTCATAGGCTTCAGTTGTGAGTGGTAGATGAAACAGGTCCTGGAGGTATTCTGTGTTGATAACTGTTTGGACAGTTGTATGTGGGTTTCTGACAAAGGAGTGTAAGTGTTGTAGAGAATGTTTGAGAATTGAAGTATGCCACAAGTCATCCCAGAAGAAAGCAGTTCTTCCATCTCCCACATTGCATCTTGCCAGGGCTTTGTATTGGTCCATAAGAGCCAAGTTTGCTTTCCACCAGAAAGAGCCAATCATATTATTTCCTGGTAATTGTCCTTCAGAGTAATAAATTTCCCATATAAGTTTTACCCAAGGTATATCATGTCTATTGAAGAATTTGTGCAGATTCTTCATCAAAAGTGTTTTATTGTGAGTGTAAATGTCTAGAATGCCCAGACCTCCCTGATTTTTTGGCCTGCAAACTGTGTGCCAGGCTACCAAAGCTGGTCTTCTATCCTCCATGTCAGAGCTTCTCCAAAGGCAGTGTCTCAAGTACTTAATAATCTTTTTCTTAATGGTTACAGGAATGTCTAGGCAGCTCATGAAGAAGATGGATAATGAGGAGAGGACTGATTTGACCAAGAGAACTTTGCCTGCTTGGGTCATGAAAGTAGAGATGCCTGCAAGCCTTTTTGCAATTCTGTAAAGAAGAGGTAGACACTGCTCTACAGTTGGTTTATGAATGCCCAAAGGTAGCCCTAGGTATGTAAAAGGGAACTGTCCCCTAGCACATTGCAGTGTGTTAGTGAAAATCTCCACTCTGTCTTCTCTAATGTTGAGAGGTACCATTATAGACTTTGCATAATTAACCTTGAGTCCAGTAGCTGTAGCAAAAGTATTTAAAAGTGCTTTGAGACACACTAGGTGCCTGGCATTAGCTTGCATGATGACCAGAGTATCATCTGCATACTGAACAATTGGGAAATCTGGGCAGGAATTGACCTGTAGTGGAGATGTAATAACATTCAGTCTCATGGCCCTGTTCAAAATACTCTGAAGTAGATCTGCAGCAAGAACAAAGATCAAGGGGGAGTAAGGATCTCCCTGTCTCACTCCTCTCTTGATATAAAATTTCTTCCCAGGCACTCCATTGAGCATGACAGCAGAGGATGCTGTAGTAAATAGCATCTGCATCCATGTGATCCATCTTTCTCCAAATCCTTTTGCTCTAAAAATCTCAATGATTGCTTGATGTTCAATTGTGTCAAATGCCTTTTCAAAATCTAGTTTAATAACCAGCAGTTCCTCTTTTGATTTATGGCATTGGTGTATATATTCATATGCCCATCCTAGGCAGTCTTGAATTACTCTGTCCTTGAGGAATCCATATTGGTTGATGTGAACCAATTTCAGGATAATTTTTTGTAATCTATTAGCCAGCAATTTTGTAATGATTTTAAGAACCCCATTTAGCAGAGAGATTGGCCTGAAGTCATTGGGTGTTAGAGGAACTTCAATTTTTGGAATCAGAGTAATGTAAGATGTGTTTATACTCTCCAAGTTCACAGTACCAGCATGGAAGGCCATGATGAGGTCAATAACATCTTCCTTAATAATATCCCAGCAAGCTTTAATGAACTCATTGTTGAAACCATCAGGTCCTGGTGATTTATCTGATGGTAGGTTTTTGACAACCTCCTCAATTTCCTCCCTGGTGAACTGTTCCTCTAATTGAATAAAAATGGCAGGATCCACTGCTTGGTTATATAAATCATGGAGATCAAAATGCATAGTGTGTCCATTAGATTGTCCCAGTCTTCTTTTGAAAGTATCCCATAGGATAGCAGCTTTTCCTTCATGCTCAGTAACTTCCACTTGATCTGAATTTAGCAACATTGCAATTTTGTTATGCCTATGATTAATGGAAGCCTTTGTGTGGAAAAATTTGGTATTTTCATCTCCAAATTTAACCCCTTTTATTTTGCCTCTCTGTTTCCAGTAAATCTTCTGATTATTCAGAACAGTCAACAAGTATTCCTTGAGCATAGATCTGCAGTTGGCCTCAAATAAGGAGAGGTTTCTGAATTCTTCAACCCAGTCCCAAAAGAATATGCATGCATTGAGATCCTCAATCTGTTTTTTCATGCAGGACAGACTTCTAGCCCATAACTTCAGAGCTCTTCTTAAATTTTTGAACTTAGCATTAATCTTTTTGGCTTGATCAGTATAACCTACTGGAATGTTCCAGGCTGATTGCACAACTTGTTTGAAGGAGCTGTGCTTTAACCAGTAGTTTTCAAACCTAAACACCTTTGATTTAGGAATATTTGTGCAAATTTTTATCATGCAAGGCAAGTGATCAGAAATTGGCTTTGCCAAAGGAAGGGCCATGGAGTTAGGGTAGCTTGTCATCCAGGAAGCAGAGGTAAAGAACCAGTCCAATTTTTCAAGGAGAGGGGATTCCTGCATGTTGCTCCAGCTATATTGTCTTCCTTTCAAAGGTAGCTCAATCAGTCCCAAGTTACTGATGGCTTCATTAAATAATAGCATCTCATTGACATCTCCACCTGGTTTGTTTCTATTCTCTGGTGTTCTGATAAAATTAAAGTCACCCATGATTATCCAATCCACATCATTGGGCATTTGAATGTTGCTAAACCAGTCAATAAATTCAATCTTTTCCTCATGTCTGCAAGGCCCATATATGTTTGAGAGGATACACCTGTTTGAAGAAATATTACATGTGAATTGAATGGAAATAGAGAACTTGTTTTGAAAGAGTAGCTCTCCCGTGAACAAAGCACCATTCCAGGCAGTGAGAATGCCACCAGATGCTCCAATGGAAGGGAGGAATTCAAATTTGGTGAATCTCTGTGGACAAAAGTTGTGAAGGTATGCAAGGTCAAAATTTTCCCTTTTTGTTTCTTGAATACAGACTACACCAGCAGCACTTTCCTCCAATTTCTGTCTAATTGCCAGCCATTTGTCTTGGGCATTAATGCCTCTAATGTTCCAGTTAAGAATGTTCCAAGATCTGTTGTTATTCATGTTTAACCAAGAGGGGGTTATATTCCTTTATCAAGATCCATCTCTTGATATCCACATGAGCCATGCATTGTGATAGTAAGCATAATTGTGAAGCAGGAGTGCATAGAACTTTTCCATGTAGCATCCATAATGGATGAATCACATACAGCCATTTGAATGGAACCATTCTGACAAGTAACTTAGTCTCAGAAGATTTACTGTAGTGACAGGATTCAGTTTGCAGCAAAAGATGTCTCACAGGTCCAGAATTTCTCACATTACAAAAGCTACTACATCCAGCACACATAACACATGCAGTCTTAGGATAACAGAACAAAATGCAGCAGCAGGGACTATAACTATTGCAGCACTCTATCATTAATCAGATCTTGGTTGTGCTTCAGCTCCAGTGGCTTTGGACACCTTGGCCACCTCCTCTAGCCCCTTGTTTTTGGGTCTCTTGGATAACTTTTCCTGGAGCTCATCCTCAGACACCTTAAAGAAAGATTTTGTCAAGTTCTTAACCACTTTATTGGGAATAATAGGAGGAATGGCATTACAGGGTAAGCAAGATTTAGCATCACATGTTTTCCTCCTATAGCCATTATTATCTTTCTTAATTCTGTCACTTCTTCTTACCTGAGTTTCTACCAATGGCTCTTTCTCTCTCCTTTTTTTGGAAGTGGCTTCTCCAGGAGGCAATAGGATGACTTTGTTGGGGGACACCTGCAGTAGGGGGCTGCCAGCTCCACTGGAAGAATGGGCAGCTGGACTACTCCCTTCATTTTCCTTACCCACATACTGGAATATCTCCTTACATGTTATGTCCTGTGAGGTTAAGCAGCCATCAGGAATATGGAATAGGAATGTCTCTTCATTATGACAGTTTTCAGTAAGCAAATTCCACAAATTAGACTTAAGCAGGTGTATTGTCCATCCAAACTGATCTGGTGTCAGTAACAGGTGTATTATGAAATTGAATCAACTTACAGGTATTTCAATCTTGAAAGTACTTTTGTTTCCTTGAGTAGCAGGGGCAAAGTTTTGTATCCAAAGGTCCAGACCTTCTTCAGAAATTAAGTGAGAACCATCAATAATATCCAAAGCATGTTGCTTAGCAATTGAGTGAAAATCAAACATATGGGAGGGAGTAGAAGGAAAAGTCCTCTCTGCAATACCTCTAGTACTGAAATTGGATGATGATCCTCCCTGATGGACTGGCACATCCTCTTTCCCTTTGTCTGAAGCAGACAAAACCAGTGGCTAAGAAACAGGTGCTTGAGCAGAAATGTGGGCAGCAGTAGCAGAAACTTGTTCTGTGGGAACAACATCCATCTTCTCAACTGTCAGTGGCTGCTCCAGCTGATTATGTTGCACAGTAGAAGATGGTTCACCCCTTTGTACGATAAGAGGCTGGATAGGAGCTTCAGAGTCAACCTGTGGCTCTGCTGAAGGATTCTGTTGCCCATCCTGAGCTTGCAAGTTGTTATTTAACTGAGGATCTTCTTCTTCATCAGCTGCCTGGTAGGCTAGAGCAATGTTAAGCAGACCCAAAGCCATAGGTTGCACTTGCACTGCCTGATTTACCTCCTCACTTGCTGAATGAGTGAGAGACAGTAATCCATCAGACAGAGATACAGTCGTAGTGATACTGCTATTTGGGTGTCCATCATCATGCTGCACAGGAATTTCCATTTGTTGCTGCATTGGAACCACCAGGTCTTGTTGTGGGAAAGCCCAATGCTGCTCCTGCTCATCTTGTTCGATCGGATCCTCCCAAGCCCCCCAACCCTCATTTGGAATGTTAATATTGTGCACTGGCAAAGGTTGGAAACCTGGGAAGTCATTAGCATGTTGTGGCACAGGGTGAGGGTCCACACCCTCTGGAGGAATAGGATCCTCATCTGCTGGCCCCCCTCCCAGCATCTCCTCCAAGAGCACTTCAACTGAACTAGTCCATGATTCCTCCTCAAATCTCTCACCCTCAGACCACCTTATACTTTTGGGTATTTCAATAAGATCAGTCACTCGAGCCTTAACCAGAATCTTCCCTCTTAAAGCATCCTCTCTTTCCCAGCTTATGATTCTCCCCCATTTGGAAATTGCAGCAGCTATGTCATCAGTATTGCAGAAATCAAACGGAACACTCACAAACAGGAGCCAACAAGTCCTATTGAAATTGAGCCTACGCCAGTTTCTTCCCTCGTTGTGTTTTGTAAAGGAAATAAAGACATCTCCGAATGCATGCGGACTTTGTCTAATGAGTCTGTCTCTATCTCTGACATGCAAGAACTGCACGTATGCTTCTCCGAAGGGACAGGGTTGGATCTCTCTAAACCCAACATGCGCTTCCTCTTGAAAGAATTCCTCTAGGACATCACGGACATTAGGGAAGAATACCTCATTAGGATGCAGATGGATGGAGGCTATCGCCCAATCTTCATGTCGTCGTGGTCGTTGCGGAAGAATGGCTCGAGAAACCCCTGTTCTTCCCTCGATTTCTTGTATCTGAAACCCTTCTGGCACAAACGGGAGAGGGTCTATCGGAATGTTGGCCATCAGATTGCTCACCGCTGAAGTGGCAACTACAGCCCTCGCCGGCGACAAGGACGAACCAGGCGGGTTTGTCAAGGTGGTAGCAGAGGAAGAAGCAGAGTTGGTAGGTGTAGTGGAATGCGAGGAGGCAAGCGTCAGTCTCGGTTGGAAATTTGGAAAATGGTCCTTGACCAGCTCCTTAAATGACGAGACTTTCCTTATTGGTGCTTCTGGCCCAATGCAATGGAACCAGGCCTCAACGGCACCCTCGGCCCAGGCTTCGTCCGGTGGGCTAGGGAAAGAATCAAAATGAATGAAGGGCCACAGCCCAGGAAGGTTTGGGGTGGTACAATTACGTGCAAAATGCCCCGAGTCGCCACATGCATGGCACGTAACGTACGTTCTCCCATGCATACGCGCAGAGTAATGAGGTTCAATTGGAGGCTCTTTAACACCATGATTAGGCTGTGATGAAGAAGCGGAATTTGCTGAATTAATACTGTCATGAATAGGCCCTGATAAACGCTCGAAAACTGACCGGCCATGTTGGACCACCGAGCTGTAGCTCCGGTGATCACCGGGGTTAGGGACGACGGCACGCCCATTTTTACCCACTAGAGTCCATTCGTGGTCAAGTTCAGCATAATAAGCACGCTCTTCTCTAATCCAATTAGGACCACCAAAATTCCAAAGACTAAAAACCATCTCAAAGTCTTTTTCCACAATTTTGCCCGCATTGTAGATCTCGAACCCCACTGACTTTGAGGCCACCGAAAATTTATAAGATCTATTTCGTAAGAAACAGACTCTAAATCCTTGCGTATAGCCTCCAAACATAGCAAGGAGAGAGACACTAACCGTGTGAACATCAAGCTTGAACGATGCTCGCGAGAAAGAAACCACCATGGTGAACTCCTTTTGACGAAAGCCCGGAGAGAAAACCACCGGATGACCAAACTTGGATCCCATATCTGCCTGGAATTTCTTCCCACGCTCAAAATTGAGGGAAAAAGGAGCCATCGCGGATCTGATGGTGGTTGCGCCGTCGGCAGGAAGGTGGGTGGCTGTCGGGGCCGGAGTGGCCACCGGCAGGAAGTAGGGTGGCTGCCGGGGCCGGAGTGGCCACCGGCAGTAAGGTGTGTGGCCGCCGGGGCCGGAGTGGCCACCGGCGGGAGGGGCTAGCGGGAGGGGCTCACGGTGCCACGTCGGAGAAGTTTCACCCTTGGACCAAATTCCAGGTGAGGGAGGAGCAAGGCCCCTTCTTTTTCTCAGTACAGTGTGTTTTGTAGATCGGAATAGCTTCGCACACGTTGTTTATGTACGGCATGTGGATGATTGTAGGATCTCATGTTCATTATTTATGGAGGATTTAATCTAATGGTGATTAGTTAGTACCGTACATGCATCGGCTGAAAAATTGTCAGCTGTGTTCCACTTGTTTTCTTTCATGTGTCTACCTTCGAGTAAATTGCAAAAAACCGCCATAATTAGGGACCCTAATTCAGAAAACAACCACCATTCATTTTTATTTTCAAAAACCACCACCATTATGCTAACAATTTTCAAAAAGCACTAATCATTGGATTATCACTGTATTAGAGATGTTTGACAAAATAACTGACTGCTGGGTCCCATGGTCAGGTGCCACGTGGCCAGGACGAGATAACGCCGCTCGTAAAAAAGGGCCAAACTCCCACCTCACACATCTCTCCCCACCCCGACTCACCCCCGCTACCGCCTAGGATCCAACAGCTGGTGGCGCCCACTACCTGAACGAGGAGGTCTCACATGGCCGAGTCGACGGAGAAGCCACACCGTCGCTGACAAGCCGCCGCGTTGCCCAGGGAGGTCGCCGCTACTGCCCTGTCGCTCCACGACTGCTGACACTCTCAACGTCCCGTGATGGATTCGAGCACCACCGGCTTCCCTGCGCCGCCCAGCAAATTAAAACACCTTTTTTTGGAAGAAAATGCAACCTTCAACCATGTCCTTTATTTGGTGCTGAACCTGATAGTAGTTGAGAGAACGGGCACCAATAAAAACATGTGTATTGTCTAAATTTCTTTCTGTCTTGTGTGTGGCAGGTCCCACCTTGGAGGGTGAAACGATGAATTTGAACTTGTCCTCCTCGCATGGATTGAAAATCAGTACCCAGTTCCCTATGCCACGAGTGACGTGCTGCCTGAGCTCGGCTGTTTTGTCTCCAGGCTGCAGCTTGATCCTACATAAACTCACCGAAACAACAGCCTTGTGAGAAAATAAATCACACAGGGATGCAAGCAAAGCTATAGCTTATAAACGCAAGCAAGATCTCGCTCGGTAGTTACGATGGAGACCACCACCAAGGTCGTGGCAATCTTAGGCGTTCTTGTGTTCCTGCAGGTTGTATCATGCACCGTCGCCCGGCACCACGCTGATCCAGTGACGTCCCTCGCCGGCGTCCAGGCAGCAACGATGACCGTGGACGGGTATGAAGAAGGAGAGGAGGGTGGCGGGCCGGCAGCATGTGACGGCATATACCACAGTGATGGAGATTTCCTGACAACGCTGCCTACGGAGCTGTACGCGGGCGGGAGCCTGTGCAACAAGTTCATAGGCATCGTGAGCACGCAAACCGGGCGCGGCGCGAGGGCCATGGTTGTGGACGTGTGCGATGACTGCGGGGACGACGAGCTGGGGACATCAGCTGCCGTGTGGAATGCCCTGGGGCTCGACACCAATGCCGGCGTCACGCCCATCACGTGGTCTGTGCAATGAAACATCGGACGTATCAGTCCTAGCAAGTCTATCAGAGTGATTGAGTGAAAAAGATCAATCTAAAATAGTAATAAAGGGCTTGCATGCGTGTATGAGGTGTGAAGCATACATATGTAGTACAAATAATGTACTTATAAGTGTCAACCAGTGTTGGTCTATAAGGGTTGAAAGTCAATGTAAAGTGAGATCTCAGCTCGCTATTCTCCTGGACAGACCAATGCAT
Organism: Aegilops umbellulata; assembly: GCA_032464435.1. Lineage (NCBI taxonomy): Eukaryota > Viridiplantae > Streptophyta > Magnoliopsida > Poales > Poaceae > Aegilops > Aegilops umbellulata. The sequence continues at coordinate 14,036,155 of CP136057.1, forward strand.
ACCGGGCTTCAACATCCTCTTGCAAGTTTTGGTATTTTGTCTGTGGAAATATTCTCCGAGCTACGCACGGGATGCGCATCAAGCCATCAAGAGGTACAGTGGCCGGTGATTAACCTCTATCGTGTTAAAAAAAATGTTCTACATGTGTCCAAGAAATATTATTTTCTGAAAGTTGCATTCAGTGTAAGTCTGTAAGTGTGCTGTGAAACAAGGAGAAATAGGCAGTTCGGCACATCACAAAGGAGAGGCCGTGGTCATGTATTTATAGTCGGGGATCAAGTACAGATCGATCTCAACAGGATCGTAACAATACAAGATATAAGATCATATCTATCTCTAGTTAAACCTGATCATCTAACTACCTATACTTGGCGCACAAGCCTGACTAAATACAATGTATATTCGGTTGTTTAACACACCCCCTCAATCACAACCAGTCAGGTTGAGATTGTGTCGAAGCAACCGAAGCTGTTGTAGTCCAACGGGCTTAGTTACGATCCTGTTGTAGTCGTGGTATGAACCGAATCTCCAATGCCTTAAGTGCAACGCATTCTCGTACAAAATGGAAGTCAACCTCAATATGCTTAGTCCTAGCATGAAACACAGGATTAGTAGAAAGGTATGTAGCGCCAAGGTTATCCAGAGAACGGGTGCACGAGACTGATAGATTCCAAGTTCACCAAGTAATGATTGTAACCAGATGATCTCAGCTGTGGCATTAGCTAATGCCTTGTATTTTGCCTCTGTACTTGATCATGCTACCGTGGCTTGCTTTCGTGAGCTCCGAGAAACAAGTTGCTCCAATAAAACAACGCAAAACCACTAGTAGACCGTCTATCATCAGTAGAGCCAGCCCAGTCCGCATCACTGACCAAGGAAGATGTGGACTTGCGAATTCGCAGCCCAATGTGTGAAGAATGTCGCACATAGCGAAGAATTCTCTTACCTGTTGTCCAATGATCATCAGTGGGCTCATGCAAGAACTGGCATACTTTGTTGACCGCATAAGAAATATTAGGATGAGTTAATGTGAGGTACTGCAAAGCTCCAACCATACTGCGATACCTGGTGGTGTCCTCAACGGATAATGTGGTGTCTCCTTCACGAGAGAGCTTATCAGAGACTGCCATGGGTAATGAAGCTGGTTTACACTGCGTCATACCTGCCTTACGGAGCAAATCTGATGCATACTTTTCCTGAGTTAGGACAAGTTCCTCCCCTGATCTCCTCACTTCAATGCCCAAGAAGAAGTGAAGATCACCAAGGTCCTTGAGAGGAAACTCAGCATGAAGATCATGAATGAGACGGGTGACGGCAGTGGGAGACAAGCTAGTGACAATGATGTCATCCACATAAACCAACATAAAAGTAGTAACACCACCATAATTATACACAAAGAGAGAGGTGTCAGCACGAGATGGCACAAACCCCAATTCTTGGAGCTTGGAGCTGAGAACGGGAATACCATGCACGAGGTGACTGCTTGAGACCATATAATGCCTTGTCCAACTTGCAAACATGATGCGGAAAGCGTGAGTCAACATAGCCACATGGTTGACGCATGAACACCTCCTCTTCCAGAAAATCATGTAAGAACGCATTCTGAACATCCAATTGACGGAGACTCCAACCACGGGAAACTGCAAGAGACAAGACTAAACAAAGGGTAGCATATTTTACAACCGGACTGAATGTATCCTCATAATCAACTTCATATCGCTGCTTGAAACCTTTTGCCACAAGACGAGCTTTATGACGCTCGACAGTACCATCAGCACGATGTTTGATGCGGAATACCCATTTGCAGTCAATGAAGTTTCGTCCGTGAGCCGGAGGAACTAGGTGCCAAGTACGGTTGCGCATGAGAGATTGGTACTCATCCTCCATGGCAGCAGCCCACGAGGGATCAGCTAGTGCAGCCGAGACGGTCGTAGGCTCCAAAACAGACGACCGGATGACCGAAAACCCACGTTTGTCCCGCCTGCGCACGCGTACGCGCACGGGAAACAGGTGATGGAGCGGCGGGCGTGTCTGCACCCGTGGTCGTCGCAGAGGGAGCAGCACAGGCCGCTGCGGTTGGTGCAGGCTGCAGATGGTCCCCGCCATTGTCGGCGGCAGACGGAGACAGGCGCCGGGCGGGCGGACCCCGCCACTGAGTCCGGGCGGCCCGTAGATGCCGCGCCGGGTGGCGAGTGCGGGACGGGGCGCTATGGCACGGGCGCCGGATCGCTTCCGGGATCCGTGGTAGCCGGCGTGGGAGGCGAATCTGCACCAGGATCCCCGCTCCAGCCGAATCACCACCGGGATTTGGGATGGCAGAGAGGTCCGGATTTTATATGGTTGCCTGATCCTGCACATGAAATAACGGCAAAGGTGGCTGCGACGCCGACTTAGTCCAAACATAAGGGGAAACAGGGGCGCCATTTTCTGCATGCGATTCACCAGATTTTGTACGTTCCATAGCAGAAGGAGAAAAAACGAGAATTTGTTCGAGGATCTGATCTGGTGTTTGTTTGGATGTGTTGGCAGAAAAAGGGAAAAGATTTTCGTCAAAGATTACGTCTCGGGAGATATAGACTCGGCCGGTGGAGACGTGTAGATATCTGTAACCCTTGTGCATCATGTTGTAGCCCAGAAAAACACAACGTTTGGAACGGAACTGAAGCTTACGCTCATTGTAGGGACGAAGACAAGGCCAACACGCAGAGCCAATAGTGCGAAGAAAGTTGTAGTCTGGTGCTTTACAAAATAATTGTTCAAGAGGTATTGTGTTGTTGATAGTGCGGGCAGGAAGACGGTTTATGTGAAAACATGCAGTAAGAAAGGCTTCGTCCCAAAAACGAAAGGGCATGGATGCATGTGCTAGAAGTGTGAGGCCAACATCGACGACATGGCGATGCTTGCGTTCGGCAGAGCCATTTTGCTGATGAATATAGGGGCAGGATACGTGGTGTTCAATGCCAAGTTGACGGAAAAAGGAGTTGAGGTTTTCATACTCACAGCCCCAATCAGTTTGCATGCAAAGGATCTTGTGGTTGAGTAATCTTTCAACGTGAACTTGAAATTCGAGAAAAACACGATAAACATCATCTTGAGATTTCAAGCAATAAATCCACGTAAACTTGCTATAATGATCGATAAAATTGACATAGTACTTAAAACCTCCAAAGGAGGTGCACGCAGGCCCCCATACATCTGAAAAAACGAGTTCAAGTGGTTTGGAGGAAGACCTATTCGACCTAGAAAATGGGAGCTGATGGCTCTTTCCCTGTTGGCAAGCATCACAAACAGGAAGATTATTTTTATTGGACTCTCGAAAAAACTCTAAATTTTGACGATGAAGAGCTTGATCCACCACCGGAGAAGCTGGATGGCCTAGACGATAGTGCCACCGTGTGTGGGTGTGCTTGACAGCAGAGAGGGCTTGTGGTGTCCTGCCAGAACGACCGGTGACGGGGTAGAGCCCTCCATCAGTGCCCCCTCGAAGAAGAACCTTCCTCGAAGCCCGATCCTTGACAAGAAAGTACGTTGGGTGAATTTCAACACAGACATTGTTATCATTAGAAAGCTTGTCAGTGGAAAGTAAACTTCGGGTGGCTTGAGAAACATGAAGGATATCACGAAGGATTAACAGTTTATAAAGCGTATGAATCTGAGATTAACCAACATGGGAAATTGGCATACCTGATCCGTTTGCTGTGTGGACCTGATCCTTGCCAGTATACCTTTCATGCATCGTGAGCTTGTCCAGATCGCCGGTTATGTGGTTGGTGGCCCCTGAATCAAGGTACCATGCGGGATCAAAACCTTGGCCGGTGGAGACGTTGTTGATGGAGCGCTCCTTGCGGACGAAGGAGTGATCTAAGCGCCGATAGCAGTCGAAGACATCATGCCCGGCGTGCTTGTAGAGCTGGGAGAAGACGTCGCTCTTACGAGTGTTGCGGCCGGCGTTGGGAGCTCCACACCCGCGAGTATGGTTGGCTACGGTCACCACAGTTGTGGTTGTGGCCTAGAGAGTTGCAGGTGCGGTTGGTGTTGCCGCCGCCACCGGAATTGCGGGGACGGTTGCCTCCAGAGTTGCCGAGGCGGTTGCCTCCATTACCGCCGTTGCCATAGTTGCGGCTGATGTGGTTCACCAATGGGCCGCCAGGGCCTGGGAGCTGGAAGGCGCGGTCGTTGTGTTGGTGATGAATCTCGAAGTCCAGCATGTGGGAGTAGAGATCGTTGAGGGAGATCGCTTCTGCTCGAGTGGTGACTGAGGTGACCAGGGGGTCGTAGCTGGAGTCGAGGCCGGACAGCAGGTAGATGATGATGTCCTCATCGTCCAGCTGCTTGCCGGCGGCTGCAAGGGCATCAGTGAGGCCCTTCACCTTGGTGAAGTAGTCCACCATGGACAGATCGCGCTTCTGGATGGTGGCAAGTTGGCGACGAAGCTGCATGACGTGCGCCCGAGAGCGGGTCGTGAAGGTCTGCTCCAGAGCGCTCCAGACGGCCGCCGAAGATGGCAGGAACAACACTTGCAGCAGGGTGTTGTTGGAGAGCGTGGACAGAAGGAAACTCAGGCAGTGCTGATCCCTTGTGACCCAAGCAAGATACTCGGGATTGGAAACCGGCGGCGCTCCATCAGCACCGGGGATCACCTTGTCAGGAGCTGGTTCAGATCCGTCAGCGAGGGACATCCAATGGGCACCACGAAGCGCCCAAAGGATTTGAGCCTTCCAGAGCAGATGGGTGTAGTGGGAGAGCTTGACGGTGACAAGGCCGGTGAGGGATGGCGATGGCGAAGTGGATGCCATGACGCCTAAGGACTGGGTTTGGAGGGCGTCGGAGGTGAGCGACAAAAGGGCAGAGCTGGTGGCGGCTACTGTTGTGGAGAAGGTTTGGCTGGGAGTCATCATCTAGATGGGAAGATGATGCTCTGATACCATGTGAAACAAGGAGAAATAGGCAGTTCGGCACATCTCAAAGGAGAGGCCTTGGTCATGTATTTATAGTCGGGGATCAAGTACAGATTGATCTAACAGGATCGTAACAATACAAGATATACGATCATATCTATCTCTAGTTAAATCTGATCATCTAACTACCTATACTTGGCGCACAAGCCTGACTAAATACAATTTATATTCGGTTGTTTGACATGTGTAACTCACTACTCCCTCCTTTCCTATTTGTTAGGCTTTTTTAAAAAATAAGAAAATGACCGATGTAAGTCGGTATAAGTATACTAGTGAAAACCCATGTAAATAGTAATGTTAAAGTATCTGCATACGTGCATAAGAATGGAAGTCCATGTAAAATGATCTCAGCCAACATGACAAAACAACTATGTAGGGACAATTTTTCTAGGATACTTCTATTTCGATCTCTACCCTAGAAAGCAACATCACTCTAGACACGCTTCTTACGACGATGTGCATAGCATCACAAATTCCATTTTTATTGGTATATTATTTTAACCAAAGTCTTGTTGTTTTCGGTGAATTTGAGAAAAAAAATTTAAAGTTATCGTCAAAGGAACTATAGTGAGTAGAGATAAAACATATAACATGCTTGGAGAGCTCCACATGGTCCATGTGATAAGCAAACAAAAAAATTGCTTGGAGAGCAATATGTTGCAGTTTCTGTTCGCTAGGTTACAAATCTTGCAGATGAGAGACTGGCTAAACCATATGAAAAAAAGTCCAAACATTAAGGGATGATATTGGCCATGTTAGTGCTTGGCGTTGTTCACATGCAAACTTCTAAAAATACAAGCATTAAGTATGCTTCATACTTAAGGTCTATTAGTTTCAAGAATCGTAGTGATATTAGGTAAATAAAATAACTAAGACAACCATTACACACAACTACAAAACAGCGATACATTTTTTCTGATAGGTTCATCAACTTTTCATCATGTACATCTTCTAAAGTTTTATGGTCATGTAATTTTTTCTTTGTTAACTTTCTTATTAGCGTAGTTGAGGGTTTAAAAAGGAGTGCATTGAAGGAGTTAGGAGCAGGTAATGAACCATTCTCTAAATGAACAATATTAGGGATTTTAGCTCCAGTATATAGGCTCTTTTCTTAATTTCTTTGCATCCTTTGTATGAATGTTTTATTTGATTCAATTGTGAACTACACATACTTTCAGAAGATGTACTAGTTCCTGCTAATTACTCTACTGGAATCTACAATGGATGTTGTTTATGAAAACTAGATGATACCCCACGCGTTGTTGCGGGTATACATGTGTATATATCGATCTAAAGAATTCATAAATGACACCCTTTATCAAAAAATTGTTACTTCATTCAAGTCGAGTTCAGTATGATGCTAGTTCTTACTGGTACACTTGGACCTAAATGACTCCACAAATTTCCTAGCATATTTTTAGTTGTTATTATTTTGATGAAATAGGAATGTTCCTTTCACTACATAATGCTTTGAAGGAAAAGGAGACCACATAATTTGGGCTAATTTGTGGTTATGCCGAGAAAAATACAACAAAACTTACTAGAGAACCGTGAAGTATATTTCTCATAGAGTAGCTCAGAATAGGATTTCCGGCTTAGATTGTCTTACATACAATGACTTATACTGTCACAAACAAACATACATGATTGACACCACGGTGGGCTTGTGTTTTTTTCCGCCTATGAACGAGATGGCCGAAATCAGATATTTCAGAAGTTCCGGTAAAATATCGGACGGAATAGCAAAACCAACATTTGAATATTGGAATGTAATTTGGCTGAAAATTGGAAATCAGAACGGAACAAAAGTTTAACAGAACACCATAACCTTGAGGAGTACAAATATAATGTTTGGCCTTAGGCAAACCGTGATGGGAAGGCTCCACAAGTTGGGCTAGGCCAACAATTCAGATTGGGCCAAACATATTTGGCTGAAAAGACATATAACAGGCCTGGCCGAGATGGCTAAATTTCGGACAATATTTATTTTTCTAGGCCAAAATTCAAAACTCTGCCAGTTACATATAAGCAGATTATACGCTCACATCATGCGTATGTACGCACACATGTAGTTTGGTTGTTTATCAACCAGCGGCGAATCTAACGGGGGCCTTCGACATGCTCGAGTCCCCCACCCACCCCACCCAAAAAAAAAGAAACGAAAAATTACTAGTATTCGTATCAAAATTTTGAACTTATTTGGACTAAACAATTGGGAGTTTTTGACTTTTTTCTACACAGCGTTAACTTTGAGCCCCCTGCATTTTCTTCCAGAATTATCAACTACGTACTCTCGTTGTGTACACACCGTTAACTTTGAGCCCACCATGTTGCAGTTAGACGTCCGACCAGAGGACGGGAACCTCGCCGGTACTAGTGTCGATCCCCAAGGCCTTCCACACAGCGGCCGATGTACTGATCTCGTTATCTCCGCAGCCGTCCCCGCAATCGTCCACGACCATGGCCTGCACGGAGGTCCCGATCAATCTCTTGATGCTGATCATCTTTCCGCACCGGAGGCCAGATCCGTACCACTTTGAAGCCATCGACACAAGGAAGAGGTCGTCGTTGTGGTACTGGCCGTCGCAGCTCGCTGGCCCTCCCTCCTCTCCGTTCTCGAAGCCGTTTACCGACATCACCGCCGGGAGGTCGCGGACCTCACTGGCGGTGCATGACACCTGCAGTAAAACAAGAATGCCAAAAATCACCACTACCTTGGTAGTGCTCGCCATGGTAAACAAGAGAGTTCCTGCTTGGGTTTATAAGCTACAGTAGTTGTTTGCACTTGCCTTGCCCAGTGTGGTCTCTCTCAGAGTGTATTATATAGGCTCGTGCAGCATCCTGGAGACAAATCGGGCGACGTAGCTACACATGTGCATGCCGAGCCGCCCTCGTGTGACTCGTCAGAGAACTCGTCGTCCAGGCCTGCAGACAAAGTAATGATTCTCTCCTGTCCATGCTTAAACAAACTTTTGCATTGTTGAGACCACGCTTGTTTTTGGATTTGATGCATGGACCTAAGGGCAAAATGTAATAGAGAGATAGCACTAGCAGTGACCCTTGTTTTTCTCAATACAGTGCGTTTTGTAGAGAGAGTGGATATATTGATTTCAATAATGCTAAACATACAAAGAGCTACACGCAATTACACACTGACTAGGCTTTTTTGTTTCTAACTAACCACTTCCTTCCCTGATTTTCAAGGAGGTGGGCCCCTCCTCCCCCTTAACCTCCAATCACAACCAACATGTTTGTAAAACCCATGTAAACCTATGTATGTGTAGCATTACTTGATTGATTTCAATAATGTTAAACATACAAAGAGTTACACGCAATTACACGCTGATTAGGCTTCTTTGTTTCTAACTAACCACTTCCCTCCCCGAATACACTCACTCCGCTGAGAAACAGACTCCCAGGTTCAAGCTAATTAATAGTACTAGTCATCAAGCTGCATAAAGTACTTCTTATGGTACGTACCACTTCTTTTCTTTCTTACGTGTAGCTTCTATATATTGACACGCACCACGCCTCGTGGCGAATTTGCCTGCGCGTAGAGTGTATCAGTGCACTGCTTTAGTGGCGCATCGCCATGCATGGATGGAAAGACCAGACCCAACGGCCTAGAAAAAAAAAGGGACAAAGCATGACTTTAACCAGCTTGTCATGTGTCGATCGGCGGTGTGCATGCTTTCGTCTCCGGCGTGATTGCTTTGTTCTCGGCTGTAGTGGCGGAGCTTGACAAGAATATCTGGGGGCAATGACGGAAAAAAAAACCAACGGCAACAGACAAGAACTTGGAGCCTCCAGGCAAATTCATACTTACATTACCCATATTGCTCGCAAAATACATGTAGGATTACCAATATATACTCCATTTGGGCTGGGGGGGGGGGGGCACGGCCCCCTCAGAGCTGTACATAGCTCCGTCGTTGCTCGGCTGGTCACTATATCCACATGAGAATGGATCTTTAGCACCCGGGAGCCTAGACACCCCCTTATCTGACCGTTGGTCCAGAATCCAGCTCATAGGGATATGTGCCATAGACTGTAGCGAGCGAACTATTAGCGGGCGTTCTGTTTGCTAAACGAGGCCGGTTGATCGGAATTCAAACGGAGCTGGGCCTAGACTGTCACTGTGCCACTAGGTTTGATTCCCCCCTAGTAACCCAGACTGCGGACATGACATGTCGGCCTGTGGTAAATTAGGAAAAGAAAGCTAAACGTGTCGGGCCGCGATTCAAATGGCTGAAAAAGACGTGTCGCCTTGAAGCTCGGCGTCGTCTCCGTCTCTGTTCCCCACCTTCCTTCCACCTCCCATCAAACATAGGGCAGCATCTATCGCGCCTGTCTACATCCGGATTGACATGTCAGAGGCTGCTATCAAGAAAAGAGATGCAGGCGTCGGACTGCTAGGTGATACATCTCACATGCATCCATGTGACTACAGTCTTTTGCTCTATGGGACGGTAATTTTTGGCAGCTCGTGGCGATGTATTTGGTAACGTGCCAGGTACAGTATAAAGGTTAGGCCTATCCGGATGGCTCAGACGTGCATGTGCCCGGTACATGTATGGTAATATGCCCGGTACAGATACATATAGAATACTTCCGAGTGCGGTGTTTCGGTGCCCAGTCTCATCTGCACCCGATCAGAAAAAAAAATCAAAACAAATACTAGAAAAATTCAAAAAATTCTAATCTTTTTGTGTGATAAATAATTTGATGCGTGAGGTTCTCTCCAACTTGTAGATCATTTGGACATCTGAGCAGCTCTCCGCAAAAAAGACAAATTGGGCTAGAACAGTGCATGAACATTAAACATTTTTATAGACCTCTAATTTATCTTTTTTGCCGTGGGTTGCTCAGATGTCCAAATGATTTGAAAATTGGAGCGAACTTCACGCATCAAATTATCTACTACAAATTTTATTATTATTATTATTATTTTTAGTATTTTTTTTTTGATTTTTTTTCCGTCAGGACGGGTGCAGCTAAGCCTAGGCTCAGAAGTGGATTGCCGAATTCTTTCAGGTAAGCTATTCATCTAATAGAAAGGCCCCATTACTAGACATGGAGTTTCTTAGCCCAAGCTCATATTAGCTCGGCTGAACAGTAAAAAAAATTATAAAAAACTATCTTAAATTATAAAATTTTCTATGATAAACATTGATAAAAGTTTTCAACGCTTGCAAAATTTTATTATGAAATAATTTGTAGAAGGCATGGATAAAAATTTCATTATGTACCTGGAGTAAGAACGACTTTTGTTTGCGGAACAAGTTCAGAATCTAAATCGGAGTTTTTAATCTACAATACGATTACACATTTTAACTGGAAGATTGTACTTCATCCAAAAATTAGTAATTTTTAGGTTTTACCTCTCTCTCTTTACGTCTATTTTAAGTAAATTATTGCCGTGTAATTGGTTGCATCACATATTAGTGTGGACTTGACTTCCCACATTGGCTGGTTTATTTCTCAAGCCAATACTGGCTCATCACAAATGTGTACCTGAAACACCATTCGAGGCATGCCGGTACCCCTAAAAAATTCAGATCTAAATTCGACATATACAAAAAGAAACAAAAAAGACAACTCCATCATGAATAGTGTCAAATGAAGAAAAAAGCAAAAATGACACTATTCATATCTGAATTTGTCTTTTTGTTTCTCCTTGTGTATTTCGAATTTTGATTTGAATTTTTTAGGGGTTGTCAACATATGTGTTGTGAACATCCTTGATTTTTTTTAGAATTTTTTTGACATGTTTAAATTCGAATTTTCTAACTTCGTATCATGGTTGCACTTAAGGGCTGGTATCGCCTGATACTTTCCTCTAGTTCCACATCCAAGCAGTTTTTGTTACAGTACTAGAAATTTAGAAAAGAAGTTGTTCTTGGTACAGTTCTAAAATGAAAGTTGTTCTCGGTACAAGATCATATTGGGCCGTGATGCTAATGTTGCTGTTCTTGGTACAGGATCACAATATGCTGCGATGATGGTGATGCTGTTCTTGGTACAGTATTGAAAAAGATTTCTTGGTACTTTTTGATGCTATTTGTAAGATTATAAAAATAAATCCGAAAATGTATCTGTAATAAGATTATCATGGACATCGGGATGTTGAAGTGTCCTTGGGTGATTGGGTAGTACTAGTACTGTTGAATCGGGAGGAGGGAGAGGGAACCATGACTTGTCTAGCCTTGTTTCTCTGACTTATGCAAGGGGAAGGAGTGGCACGATACATCACACACATGCTCTGAGCAGTGTGCTTCTGCCTAGTCTTTTCAAGAGTGAAGGAGGCGCTTGCCTACCCTGTGCCCTACATGTGCCCTAGGAGCACCAGTATTAGCTGATTAGCTCGGTCAAGTGGCCGCTAAAGCAAGCTCCCGCCTGCACGCTCAGGCGCTGGGTAAACAGATTCAAATCACGGTGATGTAGTGCTTTTGCAAAAATAAAAGACATATTTTTTTAACATATGCAGCAAGAGACGCAGAACTGTTGAACTGTATCCGAAAGGTCTTTGGTATGGCATACCAATTATCTACATCTGGGAACCGTGCCGTGGTCTTCAGTTGCAGAACTTTAAATCTTTGTCGTGTGTGGTAGACCCATCTAAATTTGGGCACTGAGCCATAGTGTTTGAATCCTTGAACCTTCCATAATTTTGCAATGTGTTCTATGTTGCAAACATCTACGTAGTTTCTAATCCGAGACTGATGACATGGAAAATGAATGCTCCTGCTTGTGACAGCCTACAAGTCATCCTCTGCCTAAAGCTACGAGGCAATTGTGGTTACATGTGTGGCGCCTAACTTTGAGGCACTGCATTGCTCGGTGCGGGCCCCGGGGTTGTCATGCTGGACAGACGTGCAACGCCTGCGTGCAAGGCGCTGCACCGTAGGGTGTGGCGCCTCCATTCAAAATGGTCAGCTGAGTGAATTATTTTTAGAAGCAGTTCATTTTTAAAATGATTTTATCCTCAAGTCAATATTGTCCAATTTGCCAACGATAGACTACCTGGTACTACTAGGCCTATGGTACAGGCAGGTGGACTCTACTTGCTGTCGAGCATGAGGAGTTGCGCCAGGCACATTTTTTAAGTTGGACCTTGAAGCACATAAAATGATTTGTTTTTTCTGTTATGGACCATAACTATCATGATGTGCCCGGTACCCATCAACGAATATGTGCCACGCGCAAAACCTCCAGCACGATGACAAAAGCAACCCACCCGCCTGCATGTACCCAATTCCAGCAGTACTAGGTACAATCCTTCTGCAACATGTCTGGTAGACGTCTGCTATTCGAAACGTACAGCGGTACTTGTATTGTGTGTTCACTGTTCCCCACTCATCTACTATCCTCCTACGAGTGCCTTGTTGCAAAATTAATTATTTTTGTCTGAGTAAGATTCCATGCAGGGTGACAGACCACGCATCTCCCAGGCAAATATTGTTGCCCCCCATATGGTAAAGTTGTATTGTCACATCTATCAATGGTAGCTACATAGCCTATAAACCATAGCGTATTGCGATGCTTTTCAGATGGTGATGCACGTACAGCTGTGCATGCATGATACGAGGTGCTCCAACAGTAGTAAAGTCGCAAGGATTTGAGAAAATTAGGAGACGTTTTGAAGAGGACGTGTGACTGTGTCTTTCTTAAGATTTCGGTCATTTCACGTTTCCGTAAAGAACATACTCTTGTCATAAGATACTAATCACGTACCTGATAGTCGCTGCACACTATAACAGTTTGCTTGAAGCAAACCATACTCAAAATTTATGCTTGATCTACTATATTTGTGTGTGTTCCACTAAAACCATCAATCAACCTCAAAGATGCAATGTTGCGACCATCAAACTAAAAAAAACATGTTGAAAACGAGTATATTTGAGCATTCCATGTGAGCATGTCGAGATGAGACCATGCGCGATGACCTAACATGCTGGAAAAAAAACACTACCTCGTTTTGTGCTGAGCTAACCAAGATTTCTGGGGTGACATCAGGATGCATCACATCTCGTTTTGTGAGCAGAGACGAGATGGCTAGTTTCGCCCACTACCTCCACGCGATTGCTACTTCTTGTTGTTGTCATGCATAAAGTAAGGTGGTATAACACCTCCAATGAGGGACACATTCCTAGCCATGACTCACTGGGATGTGTATATACCAACTATTAGGACATGGATTTGGGGTTCAAATTCACCAACTCTAAATATTTGTACTTGAAGAAGTCCCATTGGGTCATTACGTAGTCCTCAGTGGGGTTGGGGACCCCGTCCTTATTGGCCAAAAGCCACCCCATATAGCTCGTCAAGACGAGGAACCCTTAGTATACTGGCACATTTGTAAGCAGAGAGGGCTCCATCATCTCTGTTTATAACTAGGTCAAACTGTAAAACCTACTTCCTCTTCATCCACTTTTTTGTTTTCATACATCTAGGTAAAAGCCTACACATTTTGTACATAGCGGTGATAATCGTCTCTTCTTGTGTAACACACACTGTATGCATCCTAAAGAACATAAATATAAAGAACTACTAGCAGACAGAAAGATATTAAACTAGGCAAGTATATGTGAAAATTTAAAATCTCAACAAAAATACGAGACTTCTATTCTACTAAAATAAGTCCTCCTTGGGGAGCACCATTAAAAATATGACAAAATTAATGAAAAACCTTCAAACATGAAACGAAGACATCAGATAATGTAACCACATGTTTCTATGGGGTCCTTGCACCATTGCCCCTTTTCTCTCGAATTGGTAATTTGAAGTTTTCATGATTTTAACGCTTTCAAATCTGACCACGCGTCATGCCCCTACTCAAATTTGTGGACTCAAGTGAATAACTAAAATACCAACCTTTTTACCCTTGCACGATTTCCCGACTTCTTTATTCCAGTTTGCATATATGGACTTGTTGGACTTGTTGAACATTTTGATATATTATACGTTTTTTCTGACATCGTATGCAAAAGTTATAGCCGTTTTACATTTTCCCTACATTTTTTGCAAAACATGTTCAAATTTAAGTTTTTAAATTTTCCTAACTAGTAGATGTAGTAATACAACTACCTCTGGAAGGATTTTATTTTTTGAAGTTTTCATCATTTTCTTTTGATTTTTTCGAAACAAAAAAGGCGATGGGGGGGGGGGGTAGAGTTTGAAAATGGGATCATTAGTCCTGGTTTGAGACACAAACCGGGACTAAATGGCATCGCACCATTTAGTCCCGGTTCGTGTCTCAAACTGGGACTAAAGTTCTAATCTTTAGTCCCGGTTTGAGATACAAACCGGGACTAAAGGGCATCGCACCCTTTAGTCTCGGTTCGTGTCTCAAACCGGGACTAAAGGGCTCAGGTGAACCGGGACTAATGCCTTAGCCGCACGAACCGGGACCAATGCTCACATTAGTCCCGGTTCATGACTGAACCGGGACTAATGTGAATATTGCCCTCTAACCAAAGCCATGTTTTCTACTAGTGAACTCCTAACTTGTACCTGGTACATTAACCGACCAGAAATATACATGTACCTAGTACAATCAACTCACAACTTGTACCTGGTACGTTAACCCACCATAGACATACATGTATCTGGTACAATCAACTCATAACTTGTACCTGGTACATTAACCCATCATAAACATGCATGTACGTGATACAATCAACTCACAACTTGTACCTGGTACATTAACCCACCACAAACATACACGTAAATGGTACAATCAACTCCCAACTTGTACCTTGTACATTAACGGACCACAAACATATATATACTTGGTACAATCAACTCACAACTTGTACCTGATACATTAACCCACCATAAATATACATGTATCTAGCACAATAAACTCATAACTTGTACCTGGTATATAACCCACCCCAAACATATATGTACATGATAGGGAAAATTTCTAGTGCTACAGGAGCACCTAAGTTTAGATGCTCCAGGAGTTCCCCAACCGTTGATTTCAAATCCAATAGTCATTTATGGATGTGCTGGAGTTGGACCAAATAACCGGACTTCTGAAGGTATTTTGGCAAATATGTGTCAGGTCGCACTGTGGCCTTTAGATCTCTGATCCAATGGCTGAAAAGCTCTTGGAGCACCTAAACCTAAACTTAGGTGCTCCCGTAGCACTAGAAACTTCCCCGTATGTGATACAATCAACTCACAACTTGTACTTGATACATTAACCCACCACAAACATACATGTACCTGGTACAATTAGTGCACAATAATTAGATTTGATATATATATTCACCCCCCCCCCCACAGGAATACTCTTGTACCTGGTACATTAAGTGGACAAACCATATACTTGTACGTGGTACATTCAGACACACTTGCGTCTGGTACATTAAGTGGACAACCATATACTTGTACCTGGTACATTCAGACACACTTGTTCCCGGTACATTAAGTGCACAACTGTATACTTGTACTTGATACACTCATGTATACTTGTACCTGCTACATTCACGCGACCCCACAAAACAACACCCAACAAAAATAAATAGTATTGACATGATCAATCAGAAAACGGAGAGCTTTTTTTATGTGCATCGTGCAACTCATGCGACCACGCTACCTCCTTTGAACACTTCTCCAAGAACATTCCCGAGCTTCTCGCATCCGTCCATGCCGAACACGGACAATTCCATTATGCACCCCCAATATGTCATGAACACAAGCTTGTCTCCTTCCCTGACATCGGGACGAGCACCCGACTTCTAATGGTGCCATGAGATTGATGCTCTTGCAGCTGTATAGTGAGTATCATCGCAGTCATCAGAGTTGTTGGTCATCATGGGTACGATAGAAGCGTACTACTCTGGCACCCCCGACCCCCTCTCCTTCGGCCCCGTGCTTAAGGCTCGTGCTTAAAAGCGCACCCCAGGCCCCTTCTCCTCTGGCCCCCATGTTTAAGTCTCGTGCTTAAAAGCGCACCCCCAGGCCCATCAAGTCAATTAATATGATTTTATCTTCATCTGCTTTCTTTCTTGCCTGCGCCGCCGTTCTAGCACCTCGTCTGCCCCGCCCCACGCTTACTTGAGCTCCGTGACTTCGTCACCTTCACCGTTACACATGAGATCCGCAACGCTTCTCCTCCTCAGCCAGTTTAAATCACTCCTCCATCCACCACAAAGGTACCATTCACCCATAGATAGTCACCATGCTCGGTAAGTGTTTGTTGGATTGCCCGTGCTAAACTTTGTTTCATTCTTCTTTGAAACAATGGATTTAGATATGGACTAAATATGTAAGCACTATGTCTAGTCATACGACGACTCTTCCGGTGAGGAGGAGATGACTGCTCGGATGAGATGCACTATGTTGGACAGTAATATTGGTTGTTACTCGTAACTTGTACCTGGTACATTAACCCATCACAAACATACATGTACCTGGTACAATTAGCGCACGGTAGTTGGACTTGGTACAATTGGCCGCTCCAAAGATACTCTTGTATCTGGTATATTAAGTGGACAACTGTATACTTGTATCTGGTACATTCAGACACACTTGTGCCCGACACATTAAGTGCATAACTGTATACCGCATACTTGTACCTGCTACATTCACGTGACCCCACAAAACAACACCCAACAAAAAAATAGTATTGACATGATCAATCAAAAATGGAGAACAATTTTTTATGTGCATCGTGCAACTCATGCGGCCACGTTACCTCCTTCGAACACTTTTTTCACAAACTTCTCGCATCCGTCCCCATTGAACACACAAAATTCCCATTATGCAGCCCCAATACGTCGCGAACACAAGCTTGTCTCCTTCCCTGACATCGGGACGAGCAGCCGACTTCTAATGGTGCCATGAGATTGATGATCTTGCACGGCATAGTGAGTATCATCGCAGTCATCAAAGATGTTATTCATCATGCGTACGATAGCCGCGTAGGACTCCAGCATCCCCAGCCACTTCTCCTCCATCCCCCGTGCAGAAGGCTCGTGCTTAAAAGTGCACCCCTGGGCTACGCAAGTCGACAAATACAAATTTATCTTCATATGTTTTCTTTCTTGTCGGCGCCGCCGTTCTAGCACCCTACGCCGCTACACCCCAAATCCGCAACACTTCTCATCCTCCGCCGGTTCAGACCACTCCTCCATCCACCGCAAAGGTAGCATTCGACCGTACGGTAGTCACAACGCCTGACAAGTGTTCGTTGGATTGCTCGTGCTAAATTTTATTTCCCTTCCGCTCCGAAACAATGGATTTAGATATGGACTAAACATGCAAGAACTATGTCGAGTCGTCCAACGACTCTTCCGGCGAGGAGGAGAGGACTACTCGGATGAGATGCACTATCTTAGGTGGTAATATTGGTTGTTACTCGTAACTTGTACCTGATACATTAACGCATCACAAAAATACATGTACCTGGTACAATTAGCACACAGTAGTTGGACCTGGAACATTTGGCCACCCGAAGGATACTCTTATGCCTGGTACATTAAGTGGACAACCGTATACTTGTACCTGGTACATTCAGGTACACTTGTGTCTGGTACATTAAGTGGACAATTGTATACTTATAATGACTTTTCTAACGAGGAGGACTACTCGAATCAAATGCACCATGCGGGGCAGTAATATTGGCTGTTACTCATAACTTGTACCTGGTACATTAACCCATCACAAACATACATGTACCTGGTACAATCAACGCACAATAATTGAGATTGGTACATCCACCACAAGGATACTCTTGTACTTGGTACATTAAGTGGACAACCGTATACTTGTACCCGATACATTCAGGCATATTTATACCTAGTACCTTAAGTGGACAACCGTATACTTGTATCTGATACATTTGGACATACTTGTACCTGGTACATTCAGATGATCTCATCGTACAACACCCAACATAATAATAGTACTCGCATGATCAATAAAAAATTGAGATGATTATTTTTTCTATGAGCATGATGCCACTCATATGGCTGTGGTACCTCCTTCGGCCACTTCCCGACAAATTATGGCTTGTTGTCTGTTAAGCATTAGGCCGGACAAACAAGCGACCGATATTGCGGTGAGACAACGTGTACGATACAAATGACGGTTCATAAGGTGCTACTGTTGATACAAGTTCCCCCATCCACCTCATCCGATACATCCTTCTCCTTGTCGTCGTGAACTTAAACCATCAGACACTCTATTACATTCTAGGTATTCGGTGTGGTTTACACACCCGGACCGCCGCTTATGGTTATCCTTCCATGGATAACGACCCACGACGCTCCAATATATCATGTGCAAAATAGCACCTGTGGCAACAACGGCGGAGACAGGTGTATCCTAATGGTCGAATATGAGATAATGTGTGGACTAATTTTCTTTCCATAAGTATCCGTCTAAAGTTCAGATACAATTTTTGTGTTTTTTGTTAGTTGCAAACAGGGAAAAATATAATTCGATTAAGACCGGCTCACAAATAAAAGGAGCGCAAAAAAAAAGATGTGCATTTTTCTTGTATACTTCGGATATCATGTTTTTTCCACCTGATCTTCTTGATAAACCATTCGGGGGTTCTCTTTATTCTCAGCCCATACATTTTTTAAAAGGAATCATTGATTTATTTACGGGGCGGGTTCGTTGCTTGCTAACGAGTGGGTCATTGACATTGTGGACCCGAACAGAAATGGAAGTAAGGCATACATGATGCCCGTTACCGCTGCATTAACCAGTCGGGCACGACAGCTTTGCTGATCTCTCAAGTGAAGTACTACCTCCGTCCTGATTTATTGGTCCTCTTTATATTTTGTACCAAACTTTGATAGTAAATTTAACTAACAAAATACTGATGCATGTTACAAAAAATAATATAATTAAAAACTTTGTTCGAGTATAAATCCAATGATATAATTATCAGTGACATGCATTAACATTATATTAGTTAAATCTATAATTAAAATTTGCCACAAAATAAGTAGAGAACTATTAAACCAGGAAGAAACATGAGCTGACACTGATGTGAACCCCAAAGGGACACGCATTAGCCTGACCACGCTATTCAACCCATGGCGGGATGGTAAACTAAAATGGCAGTCAGACCACTAGTACCGTGTTGTCACATCGCTACACTTAGCCCAAGACCCGCGTGACATCCTGCCAATCCTAGCTCTGCATGCAACGCCCTGCCATCGGGGCCTTTTGTGAATTTAAAAATGCCTGCTTAATTTCACAAACTTACCCGGGTCTAGTCTAGCCCAGCCCCTCTTGGCAGGATTCCATCTACTGAAAAAAAGATGAAGACGACCAGTCGGTCTGATGGAGCGAGCAGCAAGGTACCATGCATCGTATAACCATACATCCATGTGCATGCATTGGCCGCACCCTGCCATACCGAGCCTTTGCCCTCCGTATTTTGCATGCATGCAGGGAACAAATAACCACAGCGATAGATGGACACCGGATAAAAAATCCACAGTTCAATTGCATACAGGTAAAACGGTAACTTCTGGCTTGGAAATAATGCGACGTCGAGCACCGCTTTGACTCGCCCAGTCGCTAAACAGTGACCTAGCTAGAAGATGGGGCCACGAGTTCTTCTGACGAAGCTAAATAATACTCCTACATGCAACCTACACGCCACAGTATGCCGCATGCACAGCTAAATCCATCAGACCACAGGCATACCTACACGCCACAGTACTAGTACTTGTCACCTATCAGTGCTGCTGTAGCGC
Source organism: Aegilops umbellulata (assembly GCA_032464435.1). NCBI lineage: Eukaryota > Viridiplantae > Streptophyta > Magnoliopsida > Poales > Poaceae > Aegilops > Aegilops umbellulata. The sequence goes on from CP136057.1 coordinate 14,055,842, forward strand.
CGCTGTCACCTATTCAACCATGGCCTGAATATTGTAGACCTCCTGCCAGGCCTACTCCTGCCAAGCCGCATGCTACTCCCTCCCGTCGCTGTTGCTCGCCTTAAAAAGGCCAGACTAATCACGCTAAGCCTGCAAACGACTGCAGCTGCACAGTGGCTCGTGCGAATCGTAACGCAGCTGGACGGACAAGATAATCGGGTGCCGGGACACCCGGGTGCCATCGCACCTTTCCGATATCCACATACGTCCGTCCAGACTCCAAAAGATAGATAGATCATGCATGGTGGTTACGCAATCATTGCCCTAGCTAGACACTCTCCTGTACAAGTAGTAAGATGGAAGGCCGAGAACCAAAATGCAGAGGTCAAGACCCCCATGACCATAGCAGCGTTGCTGAAACACACAACATATCATGGCGCCCGCGTGGTCCTCAACGCTCTCGCCCCTTGTTGCAATCCCCGTCTGTGTAAGCTTCGCCACGACACAGGCGACGATGCGGTTACGCTGCCGGAGAATTCCGAGCATGCGGCGCTCGCAGATGCTAGGCATGCTGATGAACGGTCTTAAACTTATTTTTGTTTCTTATCAGTTTTTCTGGCATTTCCCTCAAGTCTTCTTATACACTATTTTAGTTGTGAGTTTTGCTCTCTTTTTCCTTGATGAAAAATTCAGGTCGCCTACCTCCTCTGCTCCCTAGTGACCAGTTGAACAGAAAACGTATCGTGGTGCATGTCCAAAAAGAAACTGAAAACAATGTGATGATCAGCACGGAGGGGTTGCTCCAAGCTCAGTTTGAGCTCTACCACCATGCCATGGCGTACGTCAAGTCCGCCGTGCTGAGGGCTGCCGCGGACCTACGCATCCCCGACACCATCCACCATCATGGAGGTACCGCCACATTGTCCAACATCGCCGCCGAGGTCGGGGTCCAACCGACAAAGGTTTCCCACCTCTGTCCGCTCATGCGCGCCCTCACCATCCTTGGCATCTTCTACGTTGACCAGGGCCCCCATGATGATGCCACTGACGTGCACTATAAGCTAACCCCAATCTCGTGCCTCCTTGTCGGGGACAGCTCGTGCACCCAGTCTCCCATCATGCGCGTGCTCGTGGATCCGTTGTCCTTGACCGCCCTCTGCAGTATAGGGCAGTGGTTCACCGACGAGAGAGCATCGGCAGTGACACTCTTCAAGGTGGTACATGGGTGCACGTGGGAGGAGATGACGGCGAAGAAGGGCACACGTGGCATGTTCAAAGCTGGCATGGTCTCTGATAGCCACCTCCTTATGGAGACCGTCATCAAGGATCACTGCAACATCTTTGAGGGCATGAGCTCTCTCGTTGACGCCGGTGGTGCCCATGGTGCCACGGCGGAAGCCATCGCTAAGGCGTTCCCCCACATCAAGTGCACCGTCTTGGACCTCCCACATGCGATTGCGAGGGCACCTGCCATCGGTAATGTCGAGTTTGTTGCTGGCGATTTGTTTGAGTACGTGCCACCAGCAGACGTTGTTCTACTCAAGGTACACATAGGACACAACATCTTGTTCTTTCCTTTTGTTATTACATATACGTTGAACGAGACGTGTTCTTACATTTTCCAGTGGGTTTTGTGCTTGTGGCAAGATGAAGATGCTGTCAAGGTACTACGGCGGTGCAAAGAAGTAATAATCAGTAGGGGTGCCAGTGGGAAGGTGATGATCGTCGAAGTCGTGATAGACTCCAGGATGTCACAGGATGTCACGGGACAGTGTTCTTCTTAGGGAAACACAAGTTCTATTTGATGTCCAGATGATGTGTGTTGATAGGGGCGAGCGAGACGAGAAGCAGTGCAGGGAGATTTGCCTTGAAGCCGGATTCAGTGATTACAAGATCACTCCAATGCGAGGATTTCGATCCATCATTGAAGTGTACCCTTGAATGCCGCCCACCCTGATAGAAATAAGCAGCATGTATGGTTTGTAGTGTTCCTGCTATCGAATAATGTCTTGCATTGTACTAGCAGACTGTTTACACAATAAAGTTTTCAGTAATATTTGTAGATACTACTCGAGCAGTTCCATGTCTGCACTTCCTATAAGAGTTATGAAATTAGAAATAGCGTCTTCGCCCATATGACAGTCAGAGAATTTCCTTTCTGGTAAGCTACACACAATCGTCTATGCCAGCTTTTCGAGATTTCTTGGAAAATACTTTTTGGGTAGAAATAAGCAGCATGTATGGTATGTAGTGTTCCTGCTACCGAATAATGTCTTGCATTATATTAGTAGACTGTTTATACAATAAAGTTATCAGTAATATTTTTTGATACTACTCGAGCAGTTCCATGCCTTCACTTCTTATAAAAGTTACGGTACAACCCCCCCCCCCCTAAAACGTATAGTGGGTAGTATGGTAATTTCACATTAGGTATAGGAATACCCACCCGACGCCGTACGTCGCGCGCGACGTCGTAAGCCCGCCCGCGTATGCCACGCCCGTCGCTGTACGCCCGCCCGCCCGCGTACCCGCACCCGTCGCCGTACGCCCTCACGTCTCGACGTTGGCGTCGACAGTTGTTGGAGAGAAAAAAAAAACACGGTAGCCGCCGACGCCCGCCGTCGAAACCCTGAACCCTAACGCATCCACGCCGTCTCCACGTTGGCCCCCGTCTGCACGGAGTCGCCATCGCCCGAGTCGCCGCCCAAACAGGCCGCCGCGCGTGCCCCGGCGCCTTTACCGCTGCCGGCGCGCGCGCCCGCCGCCGCATTCCGATCCCGTCGCCCAGATGGCCGCCCACCCGCGATCTACGTCGCCGCCTCCCTCCGCGCACTACGCCTACTACGACCAGCCATCGTCCTCACGCCGTCGACACCTGCCTCCGCCGGCCAGCAATGTCACGCCGTCATCACGTTCGTCATCGGAGGAAATGGATCCGGCTGAAATCCTCGCCGCCGTGCAAGAGGTTGGTTTGAGACATTGTTGTGGTTGATAAGATAGTTGTTTTAGGGATGATGTTACACGGCGTTTGATTCATCGTACATTTTTTTAACATATATAGTTAGAGGAGGAGGGAGATTATGATGGCGATGATTACAGCGAGGACAACGAAACCTCGTCACGGAATATGGATGAACCTCGTGATGAGAACTACATGAGTTTGGATGAATCTTATAGTGGCAATGTAAGTGTGATCAATGTTGATAAAACAATAAATATGAGGGGGTAAATATGATAGACCGCACGGAAAATTTAATATTTTTTTGCATGATGCAGCGACATGGCGATGATGATGATGATGATATGGATATAGATAATTCATTTGCTGAAAGTGCACTCCGGGTATGTTATTAATAAAATCAGAGAAGAAATGACATAATAACCATATGAGCGCTTACATGTTTTTTTTTGCAATGCGCGCAGATGGACGAGGACGGGGACTTTGTGAGGAATATTGTGGACGATGAAAGTGACAAATCGCACGTTGATGCATCTCATGATGACAGCTCCAGCAAAGTAAGTTTTGAAACTTACATCACTACAGTACATTTTAAAATTATAACTGACTGACATAAATGGTTTAATGCATTAATTTACAGGGAGATGTAGATGGTATAAGCGGGAATGATGAGCATGTTGGTGATGATCTATTTAATTTTGACATCAGATTTGATGAATATCAGCAAGAATCATTGGACATGCATTGGAAGGTCATGAGGAAGACGTTCAAGTCACTAGGAGATGCTTACAATTTCTATAATCAGTATGCGTACGAGCGTGGTTTCAGTGTAAGAAAGGACTCACTGAAATATTCGAAAGGTCCTGAGGCAACTAAGCGTTTGAGAAAGTATGTGTGTGCGAGAGCTGGGAAACGACAGGCAAAACGTTGTACAATGGAAGGCAAGACCCGCAGGCTGAGAGGGGCGACTCGTTGCTTCTGCGATGCGCATATAACTTTGAAACTTGATAAAGAGCGTGACGTTTGGTATGTCAGCAGTTTCAATGATGATTACAGTCACGTTCTAGCTAGACCGGATGAAGTCACGTTTCTTCGGTCTCACAATCAGATAAAAGAATATCAGAAGGCTGAGATCTTAACCATGGCAAGTGCTGGAATCAGGAAACATATGATTTATAATCAACTCGTTGCGCGCTCCGGGTCATATGCAAAGGCTGGTTTTGGGAGGAAGAAGCTTAATAACATGTGTTATAGAGAAAAAATGAAGTTGCTTGCAGAAGGTGATGCAGACACTGCCATTGTGATCATGATGACCAGAAAAGAGAGAGATCCAGATTTCTTCTTTGAGCACACCGTCGATGATGAAGGAAGGCTGAAAAACATATTCTGGTGTGATTCTCAATCACGTCGAGACTATGTTAACTACGGTGATGTGACAGTCTTCGACAGCACGTACAGGATGAATAGGTATGGCATGCCATTTATACCTTTTGTCGGTTTGAACAACCACCGTTGCACCACGGTATTCGGTTGTGCTCTTGTGTCTGACAAGTTCCTCCCCTGATCTCCTCACTTCAATGCCCAAGAAGAAGTGAAGATCACCAAGGTCCTTGAGAGGAAACTCAGCATGAAGATCATGAATGAGACGGGTGACGGCAGTGGGAGACAAGCTAGTGACAATGATGTCATCCACATAAACCAACATAAAAGTAGTAACACCACCATAATTATACACAAAGAGAGAGGTGTCAGCACGAGATGGCACAAACCCCAATTCTTGGAGCTTGGAGCTGAGAACGGGAATACCATGCACGAGGTGACTGCTTGAGACCATATAATGCCTTGTCCAACTTGCAAACATGATGCGGAAAGCGTGAGTCAACATAGCCACATGGTTGACGCATGAACACCTCCTCTTCCAGAAAATCATGTAAGAACGCATTCTGAACATCCAATTGACGGAGACTCCAACCACGGGAAACTGCAAGAGACAAGACTAAACAAAGGGTAGCATATTTTACAACCGGACTGAATGTATCCTCATAATCAACTTCATATCGCTGCTTGAAACCTTTTGCCACAAGACGAGCTTTATGACGCTCGACAGTACCATCAGCACGATGTTTGATGCGGAATACCCATTTGCAGTCAATGAAGTTTCGTCCGTGAGCCGGAGGAACTAGGTGCCAAGTACGGTTGCGCATGAGAGATTGGTACTCATCCTCCATGGCAGCAGCCCACGAGGGATCAGCTAGTGCAGCCGAGACGGTCGTAGGCTCCAAAACAGACGACCGGATGACCGAAAACCCACGTTTGTCCCGCCTGCGCACGCGTACGCGCACGGGAAACAGGTGATGGAGCGGCGGGCGTGTCTGCACCCGTGGTCGTCGCAGAGGGAGCAGCACAGGCCGCTGCGGTTGGTGCAGGCTGCAGATGGTCCCCGCCATTGTCGGCGGCAGACGGAGACAGGCGCCGGGCGGGCGGACCCCGCCACTGAGTCCGGGCGGCCCGTAGATGCCGCGCCGGGTGGCGAGTGCGGGACGGGGCGCTATGGCACGGGCGCCGGATCGCTTCCGGGATCCGTGGTAGCCGGCGTGGGAGGCGAATCTGCACCGGGATCCCCGCTCCAGCCGAATCACCACCGGGATTTGGGATGGCAGAGAGGTCCGGATTTTATATGGTTGCCTGATCCTGCACATGAAATAACGGCAAAGGTGGCTGCGACGCCGACTTAGTCCAAACATAAGGGGAAACAGGGGCGCCATTTTCTGCATGCGATTCACCAGATTTTGTACGTTCCATAGCAGAAGGAGAAAAAACGAGAATTTGTTCGAGGATCTGATCTGGTGTTTGTTTGGATGTGTTGGCAGAAAAAGGGAAAAGATTTTCGTCAAAGATTACGTCTCGGGAGATATAGACTCGGCCGGTGGAGACGTGTAGATATCTGTAACCCTTGTGCATCATGTTGTAGCCCAGAAAAACACAACGTTTGGAACGGAACTGAAGCTTACGCTCATTGTAGGGACGAAGACAAGGCCAACACGCAGAGCCAATAGTGCGAAGAAAGTTGTAGTCTGGTGCTTTACAAAATAATTGTTCAAGAGGTATTGTGTTGTTGATAGTGCGGGCAGGAAGACGGTTTATGTGAAAACATGCAGTAAGAAAGGCTTCGTCCCAAAAACGAAAGGGCATGGATGCATGTGCTAGAAGTGTGAGGCCAACATCGACGACATGGGGATGCTTGCGTTCGGCAGAGCCATTTTGCTGATGAATATAGGGGCAGGATACGTGGTGTTCAATGCCAAGTTGACGGAAAAAGGAGTTGAGGTTTTCATACTCACAGCCCCAATCAGTTTGCATGCAAAGGATCTTGTGGTTGAGTAATCTTTCAACGTGAACTTGAAATTCGAGAAAAACACGATAAACATCATCTTGAGATTTCAAGCAATAAATCCACGTAAACTTGCTATAATGATCGATAAAATTGACATAGTACTTAAAACCTCCAAAGGAGGTGCACGCAGGCCCCCATACATCTGAAAAAACGAGTTCAAGTGGTTTGGAGGAAGACCTATTCGACCTAGAAAATGGGAGCTGATGGCTCTTTCCCTGTTGGCAAGCATCACAAACAGGAAGATTATTTTTATTGGACTCTCGAAAAAACTCTAAATTTTGACGATGAAGAGCTTGATCCACCACCGGAGAAGCTGGATGGCCTAGACGATAGTGCCACCGTGTGTGGGTGTGCTTGACAGCAGAGAGGGCTTGTGGTGTCCTGCCAGAACGACCGGTGACGGGGTAGAGCCCTCCATCAGTGCCCCCTCGAAGAAGAACCTTCCTCGAAGCCCGATCCTTGACAAGAAAGTACGTTGGGTGAATTTCAACACAGACATTGTTATCATTAGAAAGCTTGTCAGTGGAAAGTAAACTTCGGGTGGCTTGAGAAACATGAAGGATATCACGAAGGATTAACAGTTTATAAAGCGTATGAATCTGAGATTAACCAACATGGGAAATTGGCATACCTGATCCGTTTGCTGTGTGGACCTGATCCTTGCCAGTATACCTTTCATGCATCGTGAGCTTGTCCAGATCGCCGGTTATGTGGTTGGTGGCCCCTGAATCAAGGTACCATGCGGGATCAAAACCTTGGCCGGTGGAGACGTTGTTGATGGAGCGCTCCTTGCGGACGAAGGAGTGATCTAAGCGCCGATAGCAGTCGAAGACATCATGCCCGGCGTGCTTGTAGAGCTGGGAGAAGACGTCGCTCTTACGAGTGTTGCGGCCGGCGTTGGGAGCTCCACACCCGCGAGTATGGTTGGCTACGGTCACCACAGTTGTGGTTGTGGCCTAGAGAGTTGCAGGTGCGGTTGGTGTTGCCGCCGCCACCGGAATTGCGGGGACGGTTGCCTCCAGAGTTGCCGAGGCGGTTGCCTCCATTACCGCCGTTGCCATAGTTGCGGCTGATGTGGTTCACCAATGGGCCGCCAGGGCCTGGGAGCTGGAAGGCGCGGTCGTTGTGTTGGTGATGAATCTCGAAGTCCAGCATGTGGGAGTAGAGATCGTTGAGGGAGATCGCTTCTGCTCGAGTGGTGACTGAGGTGACCAGGGGGTCGTAGCTGGAGTCGAGGCCGGACAGCAGGTAGATGATGATGTCCTCATCGTCCAGCTGCTTGCCGGCGGCTGCAAGGGCATCAGTGAGGCCCTTCACCTTGGTGAAGTAGTCCACCATGGACAGATCGCGCTTCTGGATGGTGGCAAGTTGGCGACGAAGCTGCATGACGTGCGCCCGAGAGCGGGTCGTGAAGGTCTGCTCCAGAGCGCTCCAGACGGCCGCCGAAGATGGCAGGAACAACACTTGCAGCAGGGTGTTGTTGGAGAGCGTGGACAGAAGGAAACTCAGGCAGTGCTGATCCCTTGTGACCCAAGCAAGATACTCGGGATTGGAAACCGGCGGCGCTCCATCAGCACCGGGGATCACCTTGTCAGGAGCTGGTTCAGATCCGTCAGCGAGGGACATCCAATGGGCACCACGAAGCGCCCAAAGGATTTGAGCCTTCCAGAGCAGATGGGTGTAGTGGGAGAGCTTGACGGTGACAAGGCCGGTGAGGGATGGCGATGGCGAAGTGGATGCCATGACGCCTAAGGACTGGGTTTGGAGGGCGTCGGAGGTGAGCGACAAAAGGGCAGAGCTGGTGGCGGCTACTGTTGTGGAGAAGGTTTGGCTGGGAGTCATCATCTAGATGGGAAGATGATGCTCTGATACCATGTGAAACAAGGAGAAATAGGCAGTTCGGCACATCTCAAAGGAGAGGCCTTGGTCATGTATTTATAGTCGGGGATCAAGTACAGATTGATCTAACAGGATCGTAACAATACAAGATATACGATCATATCTATCTCTAGTTAAATCTGATCATCTAACTACCTATACTTGGCGCACAAGCCTGACTAAATACAATTTATATTCGGTTGTTTGACATGTGTAACTCACTACTCCCTCCTTTCCTATTTGTTAGGCTTTTTTAAAAAATAAGAAAATGACCGATGTAAGTCGGTATAAGTATACTAGTGAAAACCCATGTAAATAGTAATGTTAAAGTATCTGCATACGTGCATAAGAATGGAAGTCCATGTAAAATGATCTCAGCCAACATGACAAAACAACTATGTAGGGACAATTTTTCTAGGATACTTCTATTTCGATCTCTACCCTAGAAAGCAACATCACTCTAGACACGCTTCTTACGACGATGTGCATAGCATCACAAATTCCATTTTTATTGGTATATTATTTTAACCAAAGTCTTGTTGTTTTCGGTGAATTTGAGAAAAAAAATTTAAAGTTATCGTCAAAGGAACTATAGTGAGTAGAGATAAAACATATAACATGCTTGGAGAGCTCCACATGGTCCATGTGATAAGCAAACAAAAAAATTGCTTGGAGAGCAATATGTTGCAGTTTCTGTTCGCTAGGTTACAAATCTTGCAGATGAGAGACTGGCTAAACCATATGAAAAAAAGTCCAAACATTAAGGGATGATATTGGCCATGTTAGTGCTTGGCGTTGTTCACATGCAAACTTCTAAAAATACAAGCATTAAGTATGCTTCATACTTAAGGTCTATTAGTTTCAAGAATCGTAGTGATATTAGGTAAATAAAATAACTAAGACAACCATTACACACAACTACAAAACAGCGATACATTTTTTCTGATAGGTTCATCAACTTTTCATCATGTACATCTTCTAAAGTTTTATGGTCATGTAATTTTTTCTTTGTTAACTTTCTTATTAGCGTAGTTGAGGGTTTAAAAAGGAGTGCATTGAAGGAGTTAGGAGCAGGTAATGAACCATTCTCTAAATGAACAATATTAGGGATTTTAGCTCCAGTATATAGGCTCTTTTCTTAATTTCTTTGCATCCTTTGTATGAATGTTTTATTTGATTCAATTGTGAACTACACATACTTTCAGAAGATGTACTAGTTCCTGCTAATTACTCTACTGGAATCTACAATGGATGTTGTTTATGAAAACTAGATGATACCCCACGCGTTGTTGCGGGTATACATGTGTATATATCGATCTAAAGAATTCATAAATGACACCCTTTATCAAAAAATTGTTACTTCATTCAAGTCGAGTTCAGTATGATGCTAGTTCTTACTGGTACACTTGGACCTAAATGACTCCACAAATTTCCTAGCATATTTTTAGTTGTTATTATTTTGATGAAATAGGAATGTTCCTTTCACTACATAATGCTTTGAAGGAAAAGGAGACCACATAATTTGGGCTAATTTGTGGTTATGCCGAGAAAAATACAACAAAACTTACTAGAGAACCGTGAAGTATATTTCTCATAGAGTAGCTCAGAATAGGATTTCCGGCTTAGATTGTCTTACATACAATGACTTATACTGTCACAAACAAACATACATGATTGACACCACGGTGGGCTTGTGTTTTTTTCCGCCTATGAACGAGATGGCCGAAATCAGATATTTCAGAAGTTCCGGTAAAATATCGGACGGAATAGCAAAACCAACATTTGAATATTGGAATGTAATTTGGCTGAAAATTGGAAATCAGAACGGAACAAAAGTTTAACAGAACACCATAACCTTGAGGAGTACAAATATAATGTTTGGCCTTAGGCAAACCGTGATGGGAAGGCTCCACAAGTTGGGCTAGGCCAACAATTCAGATTGGGCCAAACATATTTGGCTGAAAAGACATATAACAGGCCTGGCCGAGATGGCTAAATTTCGGACAATATTTATTTTTCTAGGCCAAAATTCAAAACTCTGCCAGTTACATATAAGCAGATTATACGCTCACATCATGCGTATGTACGCACACATGTAGTTTGGTTGTTTATCAACCAGCGGCGAATCTAACGGGGGCCTTCGACATGCTCGAGTCCCCCACCCACCCCACCCAAAAAAAAAGAAACGAAAAATTACTAGTATTCGTATCAAAATTTTGAACTTATTTGGACTAAACAATTGGGAGTTTTTGACTTTTTTCTACACAGCGTTAACTTTGAGCCCCCTGCATTTTCTTCCAGAATTATCAACTACGTACTCTCGTTGTGTACACACCGTTAACTTTGAGCCCACCATGTTGCAGTTAGACGTCCGACCAGAGGACGGGAACCTCGCCGGTACTAGTGTCGATCCCCAAGGCCTTCCACACAGCGGCCGATGTACTGATCTCGTTATCTCCGCAGCCGTCCCCGCAATCGTCCACGACCATGGCCTGCACGGAGGTCCCGATCAATCTCTTGATGCTGATCATCTTTCCGCACCGGAGGCCAGATCCGTACCACTTTGAAGCCATCGACACAAGGAAGAGGTCGTCGTTGTGGTACTGGCCGTCGCAGCTCGCTGGCCCTCCCTCCTCTCCGTTCTCGAAGCCGTTTACCGACATCACCGCCGGGAGGTCGCGGACCTCACTGGCGGTGCATGACACCTGCAGTAAAACAAGAATGCCAAAAATCACCACTACCTTGGTAGTGCTCGCCATGGTAAACAAGAGAGTTCCTGCTTGGGTTTATAAGCTACAGTAGTTGTTTGCACTTGCCTTGCCCAGTGTGGTCTCTCTCAGAGTGTATTATATAGGCTCGTGCAGCATCCTGGAGACAAATCGGGCGACGTAGCTACACATGTGCATGCCGAGCCGCCCTCGTGTGACTCGTCAGAGAACTCGTCGTCCAGGCCTGCAGACAAAGTAATGATTCTCTCCTGTCCATGCTTAAACAAACTTTTGCATTGTTGAGACCACGCTTGTTTTTGGATTTGATGCATGGACCTAAGGGCAAAATGTAATAGAGAGATAGCACTAGCAGTGACCCTTGTTTTTCTCAATACAGTGCGTTTTGTAGAGAGAGTGGATATATTGATTTCAATAATGCTAAACATACAAAGAGCTACACGCAATTACACACTGACTAGGCTTTTTTGTTTCTAACTAACCACTTCCTTCCCTGATTTTCAAGGAGGTGGGCCCCTCCTCCCCCTTAACCTCCAATCACAACCAACATGTTTGTAAAACCCATGTAAACCTATGTATGTGTAGCATTACTTGATTGATTTCAATAATGTTAAACATACAAAGAGTTACACGCAATTACACGCTGATTAGGCTTCTTTGTTTCTAACTAACCACTTCCCTCCCCGAATACACTCACTCCGCTGAGAAACAGACTCCCAGGTTCAAGCTAATTAATAGTACTAGTCATCAAGCTGCATAAAGTACTTCTTATGGTACGTACCACTTCTTTTCTTTCTTACGTGTAGCTTCTATATATTGACACGCACCACGCCTCGTGGCGAATTTGCCTGCGCGTAGAGTGTATCAGTGCACTGCTTTAGTGGCGCATCGCCATGCATGGATGGAAAGACCAGACCCAACGGCCTAGAAAAAAAAAGGGACAAAGCATGACTTTAACCAGCTTGTCATGTGTCGATCGGCGGTGTGCATGCTTTCGTCTCCGGCGTGATTGCTTTGTTCTCGGCTGTAGTGGCGGAGCTTGACAAGAATATCTGGGGGCAATGACGGAAAAAAAAACCAACGGCAACAGACAAGAACTTGGAGCCTCCAGGCAAATTCATACTTACATTACCCATATTGCTCGCAAAATACATGTAGGATTACCAATATATACTCCATTTGGGCTGGGGGGGGGGGGGGGGCACGGCCCCCTCAGAGCTGTACATAGCTCCGCCGTTGCTCGGCTGGTCACTATATCCACATGAGAATGGATCTTTAGCACCCGGGAGCCTAGACACCCCCTTATCTGACCGTTGGTCCAGAATCCAGCTCATAGGGATATGTGCCATAGACTGTAGCGAGCGAACTATTAGCGGGCGTTCTGTTTGCTAAACGAGGCCGGTTGATCGGAATTCAAACGGAGCTGGGCCTAGACTGTCACTGTGCCACTAGGTTTGATTCCCCCCTAGTAACCCAGACTGCGGACATGACATGTCGGCCTGTGGTAAATTAGGAAAAGAAAGCTAAACGTGTCGGGCCGCGATTCAAATGGCTGAAAAAGACGTGTCGCCTTGAAGCTCGGCGTCGTCTCCGTCTCTGTTCCCCACCTTCCTTCCACCTCCCATCAAACATAGGGCAGCATCTATCGCGCCTGTCTACATCCGGATTGACATGTCAGAGGCTGCTATCAAGAAAAGAGATGCAGGCGTCGGACTGCTAGGTGATACATCTCACATGCATCCATGTGACTACAGTCTTTTGCTCTATGGGACGGTAATTTTTGGCAGCTCGTGGCGATGTATTTGGTAACGTGCCAGGTACAGTATAAAGGTTAGGCCTATCCGGATGGCTCAGACGTGCATGTGCCCGGTACATGTATGGTAATATGCCCGGTACAGATACATATAGAATACTTCCGAGTGCGGTGTTTCGGTGCCCAGTCTCATCTGCACCCGATCAGAAAAAAAAATCAAAACAAATACTAGAAAAATTCAAAAAATTCTAATCTTTTTGTGTGATAAATAATTTGATGCGTGAGGTTCTCTCCAACTTGTAGATCATTTGGACATCTGAGCAGCTCTCCGCAAAAAAGACAAATTGGGCTAGAACAGTGCATGAACATTAAACATTTTTATAGACCTCTAATTTATCTTTTTTGCCGTGGGTTGCTCAGATGTCCAAATGATTTGAAAATTGGAGCGAACTTCACGCATCAAATTATCTACTACAAATTTTATTATTATTATTATTATTTTTAGTATTTTTTTTTTGATTTTTTTTCCGTCAGGACGGGTGCAGCTAAGCCTAGGCTCAGAAGTGGATTGCCGAATTCTTTCAGGTAAGCTATTCATCTAATAGAAAGGCCCCATTACTAGACATGGAGTTTCTTAGCCCAAGCTCATATTAGCTCGGCTGAACAGTAAAAAAAATTATAAAAAACTATCTTAAATTATAAAATTTTCTATGATAAACATTGATAAAAGTTTTCAACGCTTGCAAAATTTTATTATGAAATAATTTGTAGAAGGCATGGATAAAAATTTCATTATGTACCTGGAGTAAGAACGACTTTTGTTTGCGGAACAAGTTCAGAATCTAAATCGGAGTTTTTAATCTACAATACGATTACACATTTTAACTGGAAGATTGTACTTCATCCAAAAATTAGTAATTTTTAGGTTTTACCTCTCTCTCTTTACGTCTATTTTAAGTAAATTATTGCCGTGTAATTGGTTGCATCACATATTAGTGTGGACTTGACTTCCCACATTGGCTGGTTTATTTCTCAAGCCAATACTGGCTCATCACAAATGTGTACCTGAAACACCATTCGAGGCATGCCGGTACCCCTAAAAAATTCAGATCTAAATTCGACATATACAAAAAGAAACAAAAAAGACAACTCCATCATGAATAGTGTCAAATGAAGAAAAAAGCAAAAATGACACTATTCATATCTGAATTTGTCTTTTTGTTTCTCCTTGTGTATTTCGAATTTTGATTTGAATTTTTTAGGGGTTGTCAACATATGTGTTGTGAACATCCTTGATTTTTTTTAGAATTTTTTTGACATGTTTAAATTCGAATTTTCTAACTTCGTATCATGGTTGCACTTAAGGGCTGGTATCGCCTGATACTTTCCTCTAGTTCCACATCCAAGCAGTTTTTGTTACAGTACTAGAAATTTAGAAAAGAAGTTGTTCTTGGTACAGTTCTAAAATGAAAGTTGTTCTCGGTACAAGATCATATTGGGCCGTGATGCTAATGTTGCTGTTCTTGGTACAGGATCACAATATGCTGCGATGATGGTGATGCTGTTCTTGGTACAGTATTGAAAAAGATTTCTTGGTACTTTTTGATGCTATTTGTAAGATTATAAAAATAAATCCGAAAATGTATCTGTAATAAGATTATCATGGACATCGGGATGTTGAAGTGTCCTTGGGTGATTGGGTAGTACTAGTACTGTTGAATCGGGAGGAGGGAGAGGGAACCATGACTTGTCTAGCCTTGTTTCTCTGACTTATGCAAGGGGAAGGAGTGGCACGATACATCACACACATGCTCTGAGCAGTGTGCTTCTGCCTAGTCTTTTCAAGAGTGAAGGAGGCGCTTGCCTACCCTGTGCCCTACATGTGCCCTAGGAGCACCAGTATTAGCTGATTAGCTCGGTCAAGTGGCCGCTAAAGCAAGCTCCCGCCTGCACGCTCAGGCGCTGGGTAAACAGATTCAAATCACGGTGATGTAGTGCTTTTGCAAAAATAAAAGACATATTTTTTTAACATATGCAGCAAGAGACGCAGAACTGTTGAACTGTATCCGAAAGGTCTTTGGTATGGCATACCAATTATCTACATCTGGGAACCGTGCCGTGGTCTTCAGTTGCAGAACTTTAAATCTTTGTCGTGTGTGGTAGACCCATCTAAATTTGGGCACTGAGCCATAGTGTTTGAATCCTTGAACCTTCCATAATTTTGCAATGTGTTCTATGTTGCAAACATCTACGTAGTTTCTAATCCGAGACTGATGACATGGAAAATGAATGCTCCTGCTTGTGACAGCCTACAAGTCATCCTCTGCCTAAAGCTACGAGGCAATTGTGGTTACATGTGTGGCGCCTAACTTTGAGGCACTGCATTGCTCGGTGCGGGCCCCGGGGTTGTCATGCTGGACAGACGTGCAACGCCTGCGTGCAAGGCGCTGCACCGTAGGGTGTGGCGCCTCCATTCAAAATGGTCAGCTGAGTGAATTATTTTTAGAAGCAGTTCATTTTTAAAATGATTTTATCCTCAAGTCAATATTGTCCAATTTGCCAACGATAGACTACCTGGTACTACTAGGCCTATGGTACAGGCAGGTGGACTCTACTTGCTGTCGAGCATGAGGAGTTGCGCCAGGCACATTTTTTAAGTTGGACATTGAAGCACATAAAATGATTTGTTTTTTCTGTTATGGACCATAACTATCATGATGTGCCCGGTACCCATCAACGAATATGTGCCACGCGCAAAACCTCCAGCACGATGACAAAAGCAACCCACCCGCCTGCATGTACCCAATTCCAGCAGTACTAGGTACAATCCTTCTGCAACATGTCTGGTAGACGTCTGCTATTCGAAACGTACAGCGGTACTTGTATTGTGTGTTCACTGTTCCCCACTCATCTACTATCCTCCTACGAGTGCCTTGTTGCAAAATTAATTATTTTTGTCTGAGTAAGATTCCATGCAGGGTGACAGACCACGCATCTCCCAGGCAAATATTGTTGCCCCCCATATGGTAAAGTTGTATTGTCACATCTATCAATGGTAGCTACATAGCCTATAAACCATAGCGTATTGCGATGCTTTTCAGATGGTGATGCACGTACAGCTGTGCATGCATGATACGAGGTGCTCCAACAGTAGTGAAGTCGCAAGGATTTGAGAAAATTAGGAGACGTTTTGAAGAGGACGTGTGACTGTGTCTTTCTTAAGATTTCGGTCATTTCACGTTTCCGTAAAGAACATACTCTTGTCATAAGATACTAATCACGTACCTGATAGTCGCTGCACACTATAACAGTTTGCTTGAAGCAAACCATACTCAAAATTTATGCTTGATCTACTATATTTGTGTGTGTTCCACTAAAACCATCAATCAACCTCAAAGATGCAATGTTGCGACCATCAAACTAAAAAAAACATGTTGAAAACGAGTATATTTGAGCATTCCATGTGAGCATGTCGAGATGAGACCATGCGCGATGACCTAACATGCTGGAAAAAAAACACTACCTCGTTTTGTGCTGAGCTAACCAAGATTTCTGGGGTGACATCAGGATGCATCACATCTCGTTTTGTGAGCAGAGACGAGATGGCTAGTTTCGCCCACTACCTCCACGCGATTGCTACTTCTTGTTGTTGTCATGCATAAAGTAAGGTGGTATAACACCTCCAATGAGGGACACATTCCTAGCCATGACTCACTGGGATGTGTATATACCAACTATTAGGACATGGATTTGGGGTTCAAATTCACCAACTCTAAATATTTGTACTTGAAGAAGTCCCATTGGGTCATTACGTAGTCCTCAGTGGGGTTGGGGACCCCGTCCTTATTGGCCAAAAGCCACCCCATATAGCTCGTCAAGACGAGGAACCCTTAGTATACTGGCACATTTGTAAGCAGAGAGGGCTCCATCATCTCTGTTTATAACTAGGTCAAACTGTAAAACCTACTTCCTCTTCATCCACTTTTTTGTTTTCATACATCTAGGTAAAAGCCTACACATTTTGTACATAGCGGTGATAATCGTCTCTTCTTGTGTAACACACACTGTATGCATCCTAAAGAACATAAATATAAAGAACTACTAGCAGACAGAAAGATATTAAACTAGGCAAGTATATGTGAAAATTTAAAATCTCAACAAAAATACGAGACTTCTATTCTACTAAAATAAGTCCTCCTTGGGGAGCACCATTAAAAATATGACAAAATTAATGAAAAACCTTCAAACATGAAACGAAGACATCAGATAATGTAACCACATGTTTCTATGGGGTCCTTGCACCATTGCCCCTTTTCTCTCGAATTGGTAATTTGAAGTTTTCATGATTTTAACGCTTTCAAATCTGACCACGCGTCATGCCCCTACTCAAATTTGTGGACTCAAGTGAATAACTAAAATACCAACCTTTTTACCCTTGCACGATTTCCCGACTTCTTTATTCCAGTTTGCATATATGGACTTGTTGGACTTGTTGAACATTTTGATATATTATACGTTTTTTCTGACATCGTATGCAAAAGTTATAGCCGTTTTACATTTTCCCTACATTTTTTGCAAAACATGTTCAAATTTAAGTTTTTAAATTTTCCTAACTAGTAGATGTAGTAATACAACTACCTCTGGAAGGATTTTATTTTTTGAAGTTTTCATCATTTTCTTTTGATTTTTTCGAAACAAAAAAGGCGATGGGGGGGGGGGTAGAGTTTGAAAATGGGATCATTAGTCCTGGTTTGAGACACAAACCGGGACTAAATGGCATCGCACCATTTAGTCCCGGTTCGTGTCTCAAACTGGGACTAAAGTTCTAATCTTTAGTCCCGGTTTGAGATACAAACCGGGACTAAAGGGCATCGCACCCTTTAGTCTCGGTTCGTGTCTCAAACCGGGACTAAAGGGCTCAGGTGAACCGGGACTAATGCCTTAGCCGCACGAACCGGGACCAATGCTCACATTAGTCCCGGTTCATGACTGAACCGGGACTAATGTGAATATTGCCCTCTAACCAAAGCCATGTTTTCTACTAGTGAACTCCTAACTTGTACCTGGTACATTAACCGACCAGAAATATACATGTACCTAGTACAATCAACTCACAACTTGTACCTGGTACGTTAACCCACCATAGACATACATGTATCTGGTACAATCAACTCATAACTTGTACCTGGTACATTAACCCATCATAAACATGCATGTACGTGATACAATCAACTCACAACTTGTACCTGGTACATTAACCCACCACAAACATACACGTAAATGGTACAATCAACTCCCAACTTGTACCTTGTACATTAACGGACCACAAACATATATATACTTGGTACAATCAACTCACAACTTGTACCTGATACATTAACCCACCATAAATATACATGTATCTAGCACAATAAACTCATAACTTGTACCTGGTATATAACCCACCCCAAACATATATGTACATGATAGGGAAAATTTCTAGTGCTACAGGAGCACCTAAGTTTAGATGCTCCAGGAGTTCCCCAACCGTTGATTTCAAATCCAATAGTCATTTATGGATGTGCTGGAGTTGGACCAAATAACCGGACTTCTGAAGGTATTTTGGCAAATATGTGTCAGGTCGCACTGTGGCCTTTAGATCTCTGATCCAATGGCTGAAAAGCTCTTGGAGCACCTAAACCTAAACTTAGGTGCTCCCGTAGCACTAGAAACTTCCCCGTATGTGATACAATCAACTCACAACTTGTACTTGATACATTAACCCACCACAAACATACATGTACCTGGTACAATTAGTGCACAATAATTAGATTTGATATATATATTCACCCCCCCCCCACAGGAATACTCTTGTACCTGGTACATTAAGTGGACAAACCATATACTTGTACGTGGTACATTCAGACACACTTGCGTCTGGTACATTAAGTGGACAACCATATACTTGTACCTGGTACATTCAGACACACTTGTTCCCGGTACATTAAGTGCACAACTGTATACTTGTACTTGATACACTCATGTATACTTGTACCTGCTACATTCACGCGACCCCACAAAACAACACCCAACAAAAATAAATAGTATTGACATGATCAATCAGAAAACGGAGAGCTTTTTTTATGTGCATCGTGCAACTCATGCGACCACGCTACCTCCTTTGAACACTTCTCCAAGAACATTCCCGAGCTTCTCGCATCCGTCCATGCCGAACACGGACAATTCCATTATGCACCCCCAATATGTCATGAACACAAGCTTGTCTCCTTCCCTGACATCGGGACGAGCACCCGACTTCTAATGGTGCCATGAGATTGATGCTCTTGCAGCTGTATAGTGAGTATCATCGCAGTCATCAGAGTTGTTGGTCATCATGGGTACGATAGAAGCGTACTACTCTGGCACCCCCGACCCCCTCTCCTTCGGCCCCGTGCTTAAGGCTCGTGCTTAAAAGCGCACCCCAGGCCCCTTCTCCTCTGGCCCCCATGTTTAAGTCTCGTGCTTAAAAGCGCACCCCCAGGCCCATCAAGTCAATTAATATGATTTTATCTTCATCTGCTTTCTTTCTTGCCTGCGCCGCCGTTCTAGCACCTCGTCTGCCCCGCCCCACGCTTACTTGAGCTCCGTGACTTCGTCACCTTCACCGTTACACATGAGATCCGCAACGCTTCTCCTCCTCAGCCAGTTTAAATCACTCCTCCATCCACCACAAAGGTACCATTCACCCATAGATAGTCACCATGCTCGGTAAGTGTTTGTTGGATTGCCCGTGCTAAACTTTGTTTCATTCTTCTTTGAAACAATGGATTTAGATATGGACTAAATATGTAAGCACTATGTCTAGTCATACGACGACTCTTCCGGTGAGGAGGAGATGACTGCTCGGATGAGATGCACTATGTTGGACAGTAATATTGGTTGTTACTCGTAACTTGTACCTGGTACATTAACCCATCACAAACATACATGTACCTGGTACAATTAGCGCACGGTAGTTGGACTTGGTACAATTGGCCGCTCCAAAGATACTCTTGTATCTGGTATATTAAGTGGACAACTGTATACTTGTATCTGGTACATTCAGACACACTTGTGCCCGACACATTAAGTGCATAACTGTATACCGCATACTTGTACCTGCTACATTCACGTGACCCCACAAAACAACACCCAACAAAAAAATAGTATTGACATGATCAATCAAAAATGGAGAACAATTTTTTATGTGCATCGTGCAACTCATGCGGCCACGTTACCTCCTTCGAACACTTTTTTCACAAACTTCTCGCATCCGTCCCCATTGAACACACAAAATTCCCATTATGCAGCCCCAATACGTCGCGAACACAAGCTTGTCTCCTTCCCTGACATCGGGACGAGCAGCCGACTTCTAATGGTGCCATGAGATTGATGATCTTGCACGGCATAGTGAGTATCATCGCAGTCATCAAAGATGTTATTCATCATGCGTACGATAGCCGCGTAGGACTCCAGCATCCCCAGCCACTTCTCCTCCATCCCCCGTGCAGAAGGCTCGTGCTTAAAAGTGCACCCCTGGGCTACGCAAGTCGACAAATACAAATTTATCTTCATATGTTTTCTTTCTTGTCGGCGCCGCCGTTCTAGCACCCTACGCCGCTACACCCCAAATCCGCAACACTTCTCATCCTCCGCCGGTTCAGACCACTCCTCCATCCACCGCAAAGGTAGCATTCGACCGTACGGTAGTCACAACGCCTGACAAGTGTTCGTTGGATTGCTCGTGCTAAATTTTATTTCCCTTCCGCTCCGAAACAATGGATTTAGATATGGACTAAACATGCAAGAACTATGTCGAGTCGTCCAACGACTCTTCCGGCGAGGAGGAGAGGACTACTCGGATGAGATGCACTATCTTAGGTGGTAATATTGGTTGTTACTCGTAACTTGTACCTGATACATTAACGCATCACAAAAATACATGTACCTGGTACAATTAGCACACAATAGTTGGACCTGGAACATTTGGCCACCCGAAGGATACTCTTATGCCTGGTACATTAAGTGGACAACCGTATACTTGTACCTGGTACATTCAGGTACACTTGTGTCTGGTACATTAAGTGGACAATTGTATACTTATAATGACTTTTCTAACGAGGAGGACTACTCGAATCAAATGCACCATGCGGGGCAGTAATATTGGCTGTTACTCATAACTTGTACCTGGTACATTAACCCATCACAAACATACATGTACCTGGTACAATCAACGCACAATAATTGAGATTGGTACATCCACCACAAGGATACTCTTGTACTTGGTACATTAAGTGGACAACCGTATACTTGTACCCGATACATTCAGGCATATTTATACCTAGTACCTTAAGTGGACAACCGTATACTTGTATCTGATACATTTGGACATACTTGTACCTGGTACATTCAGATGATCTCATCGTACAACACCCAACATAATAATAGTACTCGCATGATCAATAAAAAATTGAGATGATTATTTTTTCTATGAGCATGATGCCACTCATATGGCTGTGGTACCTCCTTCGGCCACTTCCCGACAAATTATGGCTTGTTGTCTGTTAAGCATTAGGCCGGACAAACAAGCGACCGATATTGCGGTGAGACAACGTGTACGATACAAATGACGGTTCATAAGGTGCTACTGTTGATACAAGTTCCCCCATCCACCTCATCCGATACATCCTTCTCCTTGTCGTCGTGAACTTAAACCATCAGACACTCTATTACATTCTAGGTATTCGGTGTGGTTTACACACCCGGACCGCCGCTTATGGTTATCCTTCCATGGATAACGACCCACGACGCTCCAATATATCATGTGCAAAATAGCACCTGTGGCAACAACGGCGGAGACAGGTGTATCCTAATGGTCGAATATGAGATAATGTGTGGACTAATTTTCTTTCCATAAGTATCCGTCTAAAGTTCAGATACAATTTTTGTGTTTTTTGTTAGTTGCAAACAGGGAAAAATATAATTCGATTAAGACCGGCTCACAAATAAAAGGAGCGCAAAAAAAAAGATGTGCATTTTTCTTGTATACTTCGGATATCATGTTTTTTCCACCTGATCTTCTTGATAAACCATTCGGGGGTTCTCTTTATTCTCAGCCCATACATTTTTTAAAAGGAATCATTGATTTATTTACGGGGCGGGTTCGTTGCTTGCTAACGAGTGGGTCATTGACATTGTGGACCCGAACAGAAATGGAAGTAAGGCATACATGATGCCCGTTACCGCTGCATTAACCAGTCGGGCACGACAGCTTTGCTGATCTCTCAAGTGAAGTACTACCTCCGTCCTGATTTATTGGTCCTCTTTATATTTTGTACCAAACTTTGATAGTAAATTTAACTAACAAAATACTGATGCATGTTACAAAAAATAATATAATTAAAAACTTTGTTCGAGTATAAATCCAATGATATAATTATCAGTGACATGCATTAACATTATATTAGTTAAATCTATAATTAAAATTTGCCACAAAATAAGTAGAGAACTATTAAACCAGGAAGAAACATGAGCTGACACTGATGTGAACCCCAAAGGGACACGCATTAGCCTGACCACGCTATTCAACCCATGGCGGGATGGTAAACTAAAATGGCAGTCAGACCACTAGTACCGTGTTGTCACATCGCTACACTTAGCCCAAGACCCGCGTGACATCCTGCCAATCCTAGCTCTGCATGCAACGCCCTGCCATCGGGGCCTTTTGTGAATTTAAAAATGCCTGCTTAATTTCACAAACTTACCCGGGTCTAGTCTAGCCCAGCCCCTCTTGGCAGGATTCCATCTACTGAAAAAAAGATGAAGACGACCAGTCGGTCTGATGGAGCGAGCAGCAAGGTACCATGCATCGTATAACCATACATCCATGTGCATGCATTGGCCGCACCCTGCCATACCGAGCCTTTGCCCTCCGTATTTTGCATGCATGCAGGGAACAAATAACCACAGCGATAGATGGACACCGGATAAAAAATCCACAGTTCAATTGCATACAGGTAAAACGGTAACTTCTGGCTTGGAAATAATGCGACGTCGAGCACCGCTTTGACTCGCCCAGTCGCTAAACAGTGACCTAGCTAGAAGATGGGGCCACGAGTTCTTCTGACGAAGCTAAATAATACTCCTACATGCAACCTACACGCCACAGTATGCCGCATGCACAGCTAAATCCATCAGACCACAGGCATACCTACACGCCACAGTACTAGTACTTGTCACCTATCAGTGCTGCTGTAGCGCCGCTGTCACCTATTCAACCATGGCCTGAATATTGTAGACCTCCTGCCAGGCCTACTCCTGCCAAGCCGCATGCTACTCCCTCCCGTCGCTGTTGCTCGCCTTAAAAAGGCCAGACTAATCACGCTAAGCCTGCAAACGACTGCAGCTGCACAGTGGCTCGTGCGAATCGTAACGCAGCTGGACGGACAAGATAATCGGGTGCCGGGACACCCGGGTGCCATCGCACCTTTCCGATATCCACATACGTCCGTCCAGACTCCAAAAGATAGATAGATCATGCATGGTGGTTACGCAATCATTGCCCTAGCTAGACACTCTCCTGTACAAGTAGTAAGATGGAAGGCCGAGAACCAAAATGCAGAGGTCAAGACCCCCATGACCATAGCAGCGTTGCTGAAACACACAACATATCATGGCGCCCGCGTGGTCCTCAACGCTCTCGCCCCTTGTTGCAATCCCCGTCTGTGTAAGCTTCGCCACGACACAGGCGACGATGCGGTTACGCTGCCGGAGAATTCCGAGCATGCGGCGCTCGCAGATGCTAGGCATGCTGATGAACGGTCTTAAACTTATTTTTGTTTCTTATCAGTTTTTCTGGCATTTCCCTCAAGTCTTCTTATACACTATTTTAGTTGTGAGTTTTGCTCTCTTTTTCCTTGATGAAAAATTCAGGTCGCCTACCTCCTCTGCTCCCTAGTGACCAGTTGAACAGAAAACGTATCGTGGTGCATGTCCAAAAAGAAACTGAAAACAATGTGATGATCAGCACGGAGGGGTTGCTCCAAGCTCAGTTTGAGCTCTACCACCATGCCATGGCGTACGTCAAGTCCGCCGTGCTGAGGGCTGCCGCGGACCTACGCATCCCCGACACCATCCACCATCATGGAGGTACCGCCACATTGTCCAACATCGCCGCCGAGGTCGGGGTCCAACCGACAAAGGTTTCCCACCTCTGTCCGCTCATGCGCGCCCTCACCATCCTTGGCATCTTCTACGTTGACCAGGGCCCCCATGATGATGCCACTGACGTGCACTATAAGCTAACCCCAATCTCGTGCCTCCTTGTCGGGGACAGCTCGTGCACCCAGTCTCCCATCATGCGCGTGCTCGTGGATCCGTTGTCCTTGACCGCCCTCTGCAGTATAGGGCAGTGGTTCACCGACGAGAGAGCATCGGCAGTG
Organism: Aegilops umbellulata; assembly: GCA_032464435.1. Taxonomy (NCBI): domain Eukaryota; kingdom Viridiplantae; phylum Streptophyta; class Magnoliopsida; order Poales; family Poaceae; genus Aegilops; species Aegilops umbellulata. The sequence goes on from CP136057.1 coordinate 14,079,990, forward strand.
ACACTCTTCAAGGTGGTACATGGGTGCACGTGGGAGGAGATGACGGCGAAGAAGGGCACACGTGGCATGTTCAAAGCTGGCATGGTCTCTGATAGCCACCTCCTTATGGAGACCGTCATCAAGGATCACTGCAACATCTTTGAGGGCATGAGCTCTCTCGTTGACGCCGGTGGTGCCCATGGTGCCACGGCGGAAGCCATCGCTAAGGCGTTCCCCCACATCAAGTGCACCGTCTTGGACCTCCCACATGCGATTGCGAGGGCACCTGCCATCGGTAATGTCGAGTTTGTTGCTGGCGATTTGTTTGAGTACGTGCCACCAGCAGACGTTGTTCTACTCAAGGTACACATAGGACACAACATCTTGTTCTTTCCTTTTGTTATTACATATACGTTGAACGAGACGTGTTCTTACATTTTCCAGTGGGTTTTGTGCTTGTGGCAAGATGAAGATGCTGTCAAGGTACTACGGCGGTGCAAAGAAGTAATAATCAGTAGGGGTGCCAGTGGGAAGGTGATGATCGTCGAAGTCGTGATAGACTCCAGGATGTCACAGGATGTCACGGGACAGTGTTCTTCTTAGGGAAACACAAGTTCTATTTGATGTCCAGATGATGTGTGTTGATAGGGGCGAGCGAGACGAGAAGCAGTGCAGGGAGATTTGCCTTGAAGCCGGATTCAGTGATTACAAGATCACTCCAATGCGAGGATTTCGATCCATCATTGAAGTGTACCCTTGAATGCCGCCCACCCTGATAGAAATAAGCAGCATGTATGGTTTGTAGTGTTCCTGCTATCGAATAATGTCTTGCATTGTACTAGCAGACTGTTTACACAATAAAGTTTTCAGTAATATTTGTAGATACTACTCGAGCAGTTCCATGTCTGCACTTCCTATAAGAGTTATGAAATTAGAAATAGCGTCTTCGCCCATATGACAGTCAGAGAATTTCCTTTCTGGTAAGCTACACACAATCGTCTATGCCAGCTTTTCGAGATTTCTTGGAAAATACTTTTTGGGTAGAAATAAGCAGCATGTATGGTATGTAGTGTTCCTGCTACCGAATAATGTCTTGCATTATATTAGTAGACTGTTTATACAATAAAGTTATCAGTAATATTTTTTGATACTACTCGAGCAGTTCCATGCCTTCACTTCTTATAAAAGTTACGGTACAACCCCCCCCCCCTAAAACGTATAGTGGGTAGTATGGTAATTTCACATTAGGTATAGGAATACCCACCCGACGCCGTACGTCGCGCGCGATGTCGTAAGCCCGCCCGCGTATGCCACGCCCGTCGCTGTACGCCCGCCCGCCCGCGTACCCGCACCCGTCGCCGTACGCCCTCACGTCTCGACGTTGGCGTCGACAGTTGTTGGAGAGAAAAAAAAACACGGTAGCCGCCGACGCCCGCCGTCGAAACCCTGAACCCTAACGCATCCACGCCGTCTCCACGTTGGCCCCCGTCTGCACGGAGTCGCCATCGCCCGAGTCGCCGCCCAAACAGGCCGCCGCGCGTGCCCCGGCGCCTTTACCGCTGCCGGCGCGCGCGCCCGCCGCCGCATTCCGTTCCCGTCGCCCAGATGACCGCCCACCCGCGATCTACGTCGCCGCCTCCCTCCGCGCACTACGCCTACTACGACCAGCCATCGTCCTCACGCCGTCGACACCTGCCTCCGCCGGCCAGCAATGTCACGCCGTCATCACGTTCGTCATCGGAGGAAATGGATCCGGCTGAAATCCTCGCCGCCGTGCAAGAGGTTGGTTTGAGACATTGTTGTGGTTGATAAGATAGTTGTTTTAGGGATGATGTTACACGGCGTTTGATTCATCGTACATTTTTTTAACATATATAGTTAGAGGAGGAGGGAGATTATGATGGCCATGATTACAGCGAGGACAACGAAACCTCGTCACGGAATATGGATGAACCTCGTGATGAGAACTACATGAGTTTGGATGAATCTTATAGTGGCAATGTAAGTGTGATCAATGTTGATAAAACAATAAATATGAGGGGGTAAATATGATAGACCGCACGGAAAATTTAATATTTTTTTGCATGATGCAGCGACATGGCGATGATGATGATGATGATATGGATATAGATAATTCATTTGCTGAAAGTGCACTCCGGGTATGTTATTAATAAAATCAGAGAAGAAATGACATAATAACCATATGAGCGCTTACATGTTTTTTTTTTGCAATGCGCGCAGATGGACGAGGACGGGGACTTTGTGAGGAATATTGTGGACGATGAAAGTGACAAATCGCACGTTGATGCATCTCATGATGACAGCTCCAGCAAAGTAAGTTTTGAAACTTACATCACTACAGTACATTTTAAAATTATAACTGACTGACATAAATGGTTTAATGCATTAATTTACAGGGAGATGTAGATGGTATAAGCGGGAATGATGAGCATGTTGGTGATGATCTATTTAATTTTGACATCAGATTTGATGAATATCAGCAAGAATCATTGGACATGCATTGGAAGGTCATGAGGAAGACGTTCAAGTCACTAGGAGATGCTTACAATTTCTATAATCAGTATGCGTACGAGCGTGGTTTCAGTGTAAGAAAGGACTCACTGAAATATTCGAAAGGTCCTGAGGCAACTAAGCGTTTGAGAAAGTATGTGTGTGCGAGAGCTGGGAAACGACAGGCAAAACGTTGTACAATGGAAGGCAAGACCCGCAGGCTGAGAGGGGCGACTCGTTGCTTCTGCGATGCGCATATAACTTTGAAACTTGATAAAGAGCGTGACGTTTGGTATGTCAGCAGTTTCAATGATGATTACAGTCACGTTCTAGCTAGACCGGATGAAGTCACGTTTCTTCGGTCTCACAATCAGATAAAAGAATATCAGAAGGCTGAGATCTTAACCATGGCAAGTGCTGGAATCAGGAAACATATGATTTATAATCAACTCGTTGCGCGCTCCGGGTCATATGCAAAGGCTGGTTTTGGGAGGAAGAAGCTTAATAACATGTGTTATAGAGAAAAAATGAAGTTGCTTGCAGAAGGTGATGCAGACACTGCCATTGTGATCATGATGACCAGAAAAGAGAGAGATCCAGATTTCTTCTTTGAGCACACCGTCGATGATGAAGGAAGGCTGAAAAACATATTCTGGTGTGATTCTCAATCACGTCGAGACTATGTTAACTACGGTGATGTGACAGTCTTCGACAGCACGTACAGGATGAATAGGTATGGCATGCCATTTATACCTTTTGTCGGTTTGAACAACCACCGTTGCACCACGGTATTCGGTTGTGCTCTTGTGTCTGACGAGACGGAAGATACATATGTCTGGCTGCTTCAGACGTTTTTGAGGGCTCACTGTCAGAAGAGGCCCAGGTCAGTAATTACTGATGGAGATGCAGCTATGATTAAGGCCATAAGAACGGTACTTTCAGAGGTTTGTCATCGTCTTTGCTCGTGGCATATTGAGAAGAACATGCAGAAACACCTTCATCATAAGTCTCTAAAGGAGTTCAGGTCTCTACTTTATTATGCCACTTCAAAAAAAGTTTTTGAGGAGAGATGGGCAGCGTTTACCGCCAAATGGCAGTCGGAGAAAACAAAGACATGGTTACGTAGGATGTACAAGAAGAAAAGGCTTTGGGCTGCATCATATCTGTCAGGTGGGTTTTTCTTAGGTATGCGAAGTAACCAGCGAAGTGAGAGTCTGAATTCATGCCTTCACTTGCATCTAGACTCCGGTATGACTATTGTTGATATGATTGTGCACTATGAGAACTGCATAGTTCGTCTCCGTGAGAATGAGGCGCATGACGATTACACAAACTCACAGACAGTTCCAGTACCAGTATTGGATGAGTGTAAAGATATTGAGAAATCAGCTGCCCGTGAGTTCACTGCGGCAAACTTTTATATCTTGCAGGAAGATATGAAGAAGGCACGGGAGCTAGAGGTCCTTGAGAGACTGAGAGGAGCAGACACTCACAGATTCATACTGACATGGAAGGAAAATAGAGATATCAGATTCACTGTGGACTACACCCCAGGTAACTTAGAAGAAACTGTGAAGTGCAGTTGCAGAAGCATGTATCGCAAAGGTCTACCTTGCAAACATATTCTTCAAGTTCTGATTCAGCTACGCTTACGTGAGATATCTAAGTGTTTAGTACTGCGGAGGTTGAGCCAAGTTGCAAGGGGTGGACTTCCCGTGAAGCGCACTAGCGATCTGTTTGCATGGGGATGGGCAGGTGCATTGGACAGAGCTAGGTACAGCGAGTTGACTATCTTATCTGCTGAAGCAACTCATAAAGCATGCCATAAACCATTTTTATTCGACAAGTTGAAGGCGGCTTTGAGGGACATAATAGATAATGATTACACTGGGGAGGATCAGCCTGGTGCGGAGGTACAGTTTGTGAACGACGATGCATTCGAGCCTAATCAAGATCATGGTCTTGTTCGTGATCCTGCAAAAGTTAACACCAAAGGCGCACCAAAACAGAATGTTAAAGGCCGCGGTAAGGATGGTCCTGATGTCACTAAAAATGGGGACCAAAAGCTTTTGATGAGAAAAGCAAACGTCAATGTGGACTGTGCGGTGTTATGGGTCATTATAAGTCCACGTGCCCTCAAAATCCTAAGTATGATTTTCTTATGTTATTGTATATGTTATTGTTGAAACCGAATTTATTTGTTCACTGTGCAATTAACACATATCTTATTGTTATGTAGGAACTTTGCTTAACTTGTGGAGTATGGATGGAAGATTGGTTCACCCTTTGATTGAAGACAGTTTTATTATGGATGGCTATGGAACATCGCTCCACCCTTTCATTGAAGACAGATTTTTAATGTTCTAAATTGTTATAATAAGTTATATGAACTTATTTTACTTTGTTGATGTCAGACTATTTGCTACGATAACGACATAAGTATTTGTTTTGATGACAGACTATGTAATGGAAGAAGGAGTTTTACTTTGTTTATTTTGATGTGCTCACGTCGCTGTTTACTGTTAATTTTCTGCACTGTACGGTCGCCGTCGTTTATTTTGACGTGCTCATTTTTGCACAGTAGTGTCGTCGCTGTTTAATGTTAATTTTCTGCATTGTACGGTCGTCGTCGCTTAGAACCCCGTCGTTGTTATTATTTTTTGAAAAAAAAAGCCCGACAAGTGCGCCGGCGGCACTGTCCCACAGGGCAGCGTCGGACGGCGGCAGCAGTAACAGGTAATCAGAGGAGTTCGACAGCGTATGTGCCGCCGGGTATATAAGCCGGTCGTCGCGCGGTCCGTCGGGCGAGGTGGGACTAAACATTTCTCGTCGCCCCGCGTGGAACTTGGGTGGTCGCCGGTTCGCTGCGTGCTACTTGGGCCGTCGTCGCGCCGCGGGCGGAAACAGTGGTATTGGGCCGGCCCACGGGTCACGCGCGTCGCTGCAGGCACGACGGCTGCAATAGCTAAGTTTTAGTCCCACCTCGCCCGACGGAGCGCGCGACGACCGGCTTATATACCCGGCGGCACATAGGTTGTCGAGCGTCCTCCATTAGTTATGTTACCCGTCGCTCGACGCTGCCACTGTTGGACAGTGATATCTGACGTCAGACTGGCCGGCGCACTTGTTGGCATTTTTTTTAGAAAAATAAATTAAGAACGTCGGTGTTATAATAAGCGACGGCGACAGTGCTTTAAAGTGCATAATAGATACATGTACATTTTTTTTAACATTCAGCAGTACAGAAAAACAATTTGACGACTGCACAACTATAAATATGAAGATTTCAAATGTAAAGACAACTGCATGAAGACAACATAATAATCCAAATGTCATTGTGGACTTAAATATTCAAAATAGTAGTGTCTTCTTCATCACAAGACATGATAGTCGAAATAAATGTAAACATTATTTGAGCCTACAAATTTTTCTTGTATAAATTTTTTGCCACATTTATTTCTTCTTTGCAAGCCGGGTAACTTTGTCCTTCACATCGTTGAGCGTATTTATCTTCCAAAAAATAAGCTGCGCAATCATTAAGTCCCTCGATTTATCAGTTGACCCCTGTTAGAACTTCATATTAGTACAATTCAAATAGTATTACATAATGAATTTAATTGAATATAAGCATTTGAAATAAAACCAGACCTGAGAAAAATGGCTCGTCCATTTTTCACCATTCCAATATTGAAAGCATCGAAGAACAAATATTCCACATGAATTGCTGGTCCGTACAAACAACGGTTCATAAGTTCGCATTTGAGGTAAGATATTAAAACAATATGAAAGTATTTACTCACCCGTCTTCTTGTTGTGGGATGTTATACGTTTTGATAGGCCAGGTAGACACATCCGGAAAATTCACAGCGCCGCTCGCATTCGCATCACGTATGTCATATCCAAGTTGATTTTTCTGTTCATATACATGATAGCACGAAAAGAATTTAACATAGTTCAGTTACTAAATGATAATTTCAATATGCTCATGTAAATTTATGCCGTACCAGCTCCTCAACTTTTTCTATAATTTCACTGTCAAGTTCGGGTCCCATCAAAGAATCAAGAACCTGAAACTCTTCCTTCGGGCGATGCATGACAACCGAAACCCAGTGGGTATTTCCCTTATTAAGAGGAATATAAATCTGCATCACAACGAAAATATGATGCAATCAACACATACTATCTTATTATTTATATCCCATATATGCATACTTTAAGGCAGTTGAACTTACCTTATCTTTTTTAAAATACTCATCGGTGCATCTATTCAAGGGTCCATTCTTCTTCGCCACAACTTCGTTGTCATTTTTTCCTCCCTGGGTGTCCGGTCTAAATTCAAGTAACCAATTGACCAGCCAGGGCGACATTATATCACGATCTTCACCAACAACTCCCAACAGATACGACGAATAAGCATTGATAACCTGAAAATAATTTAAATGATGTATAACAATTCCAATTTGCATTGAATGCTAATAGAAAACAGAACAATAACTTACATCACCGGTTAGCCATTCATGGTCAAGAATCTTACAATCCCTCTCTGCACTCAGACCTTCGTGCATGCCATCATTGAATATTTCCTTCTTTCTATGTTTTGCTGACCGCTGATAAGCACGAACAAACTTAACACTAGCTTTAATCACATCGTATTCTTCTTCAAAGACTTCTTTCTCGAATAGTTCTGCAATACATGACGGTAATATGTTAATAATTCAATGATAAGTAGTAATTTTAGCTCGAAAATAATATGATAAAACTCACTTGCTTTCGCTGAACGCTTTGCACGCTTTGTAGGTATAACTGGAATATAAGGAGACTTTACAAGGTTTGATCGTCTCCGCTTCCGTTTCCCTACACCCTTCTCCTGTACCTCATCTTCTTCAATACAATCTACCGATCCACGTGATGCGATTTCAGCTGTTCCTAAAGATGTAACGGATTTCTCATCAGATACCTCAAGAACTTCGATAGGATCTTCTTCATCACCCTTGAAACTATCGAAATATTCAGGTGTGCAATAATAAGGTGTCTTCTCTTCAGAATCATTAACATCATCTTCATCATCCTCTTGCACATTCCTTTTTCCCGGTGTTTTGAAATTGTCCACGTCAGGATTATATACAAATTCCTTTTGAGGTTTTCCACCATAGTTTCTACTTTCACTATTTTCACCATACTCATTCTCTTCTTCTTTTTCACTATCACCGGCTTTGTAAAATACAACACTTTTGTTCAATTTCTCTATGACCCTCTGTGATTAAAAATTTGTTGTAATTAGTTATGTGACACATCGAAAACCATTGTGAACGGCAAAATCAGAAAACTTGTAACTGTGTGCATAGCTCCGGCATATGAAGCATATCCTTACGAATGTGCTTCAGCTCAGTCAAAATCCGATCCATAATAGGGTTCTGGGTAGCTGAAGCCTCAGATGTACTCACGCCTGTTCTCCTTCCAGTAATGTTAGACTTTCTTGTACTGGATTTCTTGTTCTTTTCAGCCTATTCCATTCTTATTTTGCTTAAGCGGTACTCTTCAGTAATGGTGTCATCGATCTACAACATAAAGAATCATACAATCATATTTAATTAATAATTAATTGCAGACTTTGAATGGAAAAATAAATATTTAACGTATTACCATTCCAACACCACGACCATTTTGAAAGTCGTACTTGTCTCTTTTCTCCGCTGCTGCTTCTGTCCAATTCCTCATCAAGGGGCTCAACAACGCTAAAGGATCATACTTTGGACCGGTGCTTGGCTGCACCTTCTCCCAATATAGATACTGCAAAACAAACAAACAACCAATTAGCATGTGTTACACTATTATTACATAATACAACTATTCAATTTAAAAAATATATCATACCTGCAGAAGTGCAAGGTTGCCACGTGGCCATTCCCTAACACGACTGGGCTGCAAGACCGTACCAATCTCCGACAAACAAAACCGCAAAGTGAATGCGTTCCAGTTGAACTTTTTTATCTGCCTGACATCTTGCACTAGTGCATAATAATTCTTCGAAATGTACTCATCAGACACTGGTGCAATTATAGTCCCTAACAGGACGAGAAACGCCATCCGAACAAATTCATCGTCCGCGTTTTTATTTCTCACAATCTTCTGAATAAGATCATCAATCAATATTTTACCATTCTTCTTGTTAACAAAACTAGCTGGAATTTTTTTATTGCTTTGCCTTGGTCCATACTCAAAAAACTAGAAACATCAACTCCTTCATTCTTCAAACCAAATATAGCAAACACATCATCAGGCCTCAGTGAAATCAACCCCTTTTTTCCGGCTGCCTCTTGCACCATGAATTTTTTGCTACTAGGATTGTAACCTTGAATCATAAGCGCAAGCAAATTATCACGCATCTTAACCGAAGGTATTCGTAACATGCCCTCCATCTCCGTTTCGTAAAACGTAAATCGCTGACTTGATGTTAACTTATTAACAAGAGTAACCCATTTTTCTACAGAACATGCAATTACACCATCGATGTCCATATTGCATATAAAAATATCTATGTGACGTTGCATGCAGCTAATGTGTTATTTAATTTTCAAAATTTTAAAATATATACCTGCCCGACGGCGACTACAGCGGGCGACGGCGATCATAGTGGCTGACGGCGGCGTCAGACGGCGTGTTCACAGCCGGCGCTGACGGCGAGTGGTGACGTCGGCCGTTGACGACCGGCGCTGACGGAGGGTGCTGACGTCAGCTATTGCTGGGTGACGACGGGCGTTGACGACCGGCGCTGACGGCGGGTGGTGACGTTGACTAGTGCGGGCTGACGGCGGCGCGACGCTGTCGGGCGGGGAACGACAGTGCGGGCGACGGCGGGCGACGGGATCAGATCGGGCATGCGCGACGTGATTGGACGACGTGATTGGGCGACGTGCGCGTTTGTCGGGAATATTCCCTCGGATAGCGACGGCTCGTGCTGCGTCGGGCCCACGGCGATTATTAAGTGGGCAACGGCGATATGTATTTATTTATTTATATAATTTTGTCATTTATTGTATTTTTTATAAACTTTGCACAAAAAACAAATATGTTTTGTGGCCAATTTTTTTTCACGGGCCACAGTGACCATGCAAGGCACGCACGCAAAAATTTGCCGCGTTTCGAGTCCGTATGGATTTTCTACGATTTTCCGGGCCGAAAACCCCTAAAATACTGCCCGGACGTGACGCAACTTGCGTTCGTTGTCGGATTTCGTTCATTTTGGCCGTGGGGTCTCCGGGAGGGGCCCCACACGCGCTGGCAAAAGTTGGGCGCATTCCGTGAAACCGCTCAGGTACTTGCTGTGGAAGGGGGTGGTTTCGGTATGGCCGGAGGGGACCCTCGGTCGCGCGTCTCCGCTTCGCATCCGCCAAACTTGCCCAATTTTTTTTCACGGGCCACAGTGACCATGCAGGGCACGCACGCAAAAATTTGCCGCGTTTCGAGTTCGTATGGATTTTCTACGATTTTCCGGGCCGAAAACCCCTAAAATACTGCCCGGGCGAGACGCAACTTGCGTTCGTTGTCGGATTTCGTTCATTTTGGCCGTGGGGTCTCCGGGTGGGGCCCCTCACGCGCTGGCAAAAGTTGGGCGCATTCCGTGAAACCGCTCAGGTACTTGCTGTGGAAGGGGGTGGTTTCGGTATGGCCGGAGGGGACCCTCGGTCGCGCGTCTCCGCTTTGCATCCGCCAAACTTGCCCAATTTTTTTTCACGGGCCACAGTGACCATGCAGGGCACGCACGCAAAAATTTGCCGCGTTTCGAGTCCGTATGGATTTTCTACGATTTTCCGGGCCGAAAACCCCTAAAATACTGCCCGGACGTGACGCAACTTGCGTTCGTTGCCGGATTTCGTTCATTTTGGCCGTGGGGTCTCCGGGTGGGGCCCCACACGCGCTGGCAAAAGTTGGGCGCATTCCGTGAAACCGCTCAGGTACTTGCTGTGGAAGGGGGTGGTTTCGGTATGGCCGGAGGGGACCCTCGGTCGCGCGTCTCCGCTTCGCATCCGCCAAACTTGCCCAATTTTTTTTCACGGGCCACAGTGACCATGCAGGGCACGCACGCAAAAATTTGCCGCGTTTCGAGTCCGTATGGATTTTCTACGATTTTCCGGGCCGAAAACCCCTAAAATACTGCCCGGACGTGACGCAACTTGCGTTCGTTGCCGGATTTCGTTCATTTTGGCCGTGGGGTCTCTGGGTGGGGCCCCACACGCGCTGGCAAAAGTTGGGCGCATTCCGTGAAACCGCTCAGGTACTTGCTGTGGAAGGGGGTGGTTTCGGTATGGCCGGAGGGGACCCTCGGTCGCGCGTCTCCGCTTCGCATCCGCCAAACTTGCCCAATTTTTTTTCACGGGCCACAGTGACCATGCAGGGCACGCACGCAAAAATTTGCCGCGTTTCGAGTTCGTATGGATTTTCTACGATTTTCCGGGCCGAAAACCCCTAAAATACTGCCCGGGCGAGACGCAACTTGCGTTCGTTGTCGGATTTCGTTCATTTTGGCCGTGGGGTCTCCGGGTGGGGCCCCACACGCGCTGGCAAAAGTTGGGCGCATTCCGTGAAACCGCTCAGGTACTTGCTGTGGAAGGGGGTGGTTTCGGTATGGCCGGAGGGGACCCTCGGTCGCGCGTCTCCGCTTTGCATCCGCCAAACTTGCCCAATTTTTTTTCACGGGCCACAGTGACCATGCAGGGCACGCACGCAAAAATTTGCCGCGTTTCGAGTCCGTATGGATTTTCTACGATTTTCCGGGCCGAAAACCCCTAAAATACTGCCCGGACGTGACGCAACTTGCGTTCGTTGCCGGATTTCGTTCATTTTAGCCGTGGGGTCTCCGGGTGGGGCCCCACATGCGCTGGCAAAAGTTGGGCGCATTCCGTGAAACCGCTCAGGTACTTGCTGTGGAAGGGGGTGGTTTCGGTATGGCCGGAGGGGACCCTCGGTCGCGCGTCTCCGCTTCGCATCCGCCAAACTTGCCCAATTTTTTTTCACGGGCCACAGTGACCATGCAGGGCACGCACGCAAAAATTTGCCGCGTTTCGAGTTCGTATGGATTTTCTACGATTTTCCGGGCCGAAAACCCCTAAAATACTGCCCGGGCGAGACGCAACTTGCGTTCGTTGTCGGATTTCGTTCATTTTGGCCGTGGGGTCTCCGGGTGGGGCCCCACACGCGCTGGCAAAAGTTGGGCGCATTCCGTGAAACCGCTCAGGTACTTGCTGTGGAAGGGGGTGGTTTCGGTATGGCCGGAGGGGACCCTCGGTCGCGCGTCTCCGCTTTGCATCCGCCAAACTTGCCCAATTTTTTTTCACGGGCCACAGTGACCATGCAGGGCACGCACGCAAAAATTTGCCGCGTTTCGAGTCCGTATGGATTTTCTACGATTTTCCGGGCCGAAAACCCCTAAAATACTGCCCGGACGTGACGCAACTTGCGTTCGTTGCCGGATTTCGTTCATTTTGGCCGTGGGGTCTCCGGGTGGGGCCCCACACGCGCTGGCAAAAGTTGGGCGCATTCCGTGAAACCGCTCAGGTACTTGCTGTGGAAGGGGGTGGTTTCGGTATGGCCGGAGGGGACCCTCGGTCGCGCGTCTCCGCTTCGCATCCGCCAAACTTGCCCAATTTTTTTTCACGGGCCACAGTGACCATGCAGGGCACGCACGCAAAAATTTGCCGCGTTTCGAGTCCGTATGGATTTTCTACGATTTTCCGGGCCGAAAACCCCTAAAATACTGCCCGGACGTGACGCAACTTGCGTTCGTTGCCGGATTTCGTTCATTTTGGCCGTGGGGTCTCCGGGTGGGGCCCCACACGCGCTGGCAAAAGTTGGGCGCATTCCGTGAAACCGCTCAGGTACTTGCTGTGGAAGGGGGTGGTTTCGGTATGGCCGGAGGGGACCCTCGGTCGCGCGTCTCCGCTTCGCATCCGCCAAACTTGCCCAATTTTTTTTCACGGGCCACAGTGACCATGCAGGGCACGCACGCAAAAATTTGCCGCGTTTCGAGTTCGTATGGATTTTCTACGATTTTCCGGGCCGAAAACCCCTAAAATACTGCCCGGGCGAGACGCAACTTGCGTTCGTTGTCGGATTTCGTTCATTTTGGCCGTGGGGTCTCCGGGTGGGGCCCCACACGCGCTGGCAAAAGTTGGGCGCATTCCGTGAAACCGCTCAGGTACTTGCTGTGGAAGGGGGTGGTTTCGGTATGGCCGGAGGGGACCCTCGGTCGCGCGTCTCCGCTTTGCATCCGCCAAACTTGCCCAATTTTTTTTCACGGGCCACAGTGACCATGCAGGGCACGCACGCAAAAATTTGCCGCGTTTCGAGTCCGTATGGATTTTCTACGATTTTCCGGGCCGAAAACCCCTAAAATACTGCCCGGACGTGACGCAACTTGCGTTCGTTGCCGGATTTCGTTCATTTTGGCCGTGGGGTCTCCGGGTGGGGCCCCACACGCGCTGGCAAAAGTTGGGCGCATTCCGTGAAACCGCTCAGGTACTTGCTGTGGAAGGGGGTGGTTTCGGTATGGCCGGAGGGGACCCTCGGTCGCGCGTCTCCGCTTCGCATCCGCCAAACTTGCCCAATTTTTTTTCACGGGCCACAGTGACCATGCAGGGCACGGACGCAAAAATTTGCCGCGTTTCGAGTTCGTATGGATTTTCTACGATTTTCCGGGCCGAAAACCCCTAAAATACTGCCCGGGCGTGACGCAACTTGCGTTCGTTGTCGGATTTCGTTCATTTTGGCCGTGGGGTCTCCGGGTGGGGCCCCACACGCGCTGGCAAAAGTTGGGCGCATTCCGTGAAACCGCTCAGGTACTTGCTGTGGAAGGGGGTGGTTTCGGTATGGCCGGAGGGGACCCTCGGTCGCGCGTCTCCGCTTCGCATCCGCCAAACATGCCCAAGTTTTTTTCACGGGCCACAGTGACCATGCAGGGCACGCACGCAAAAATTTGCCGCGTTTCGAGTCCGTATGGATTTTCTACGATTTTCCGGACCGAAAACCCCTAAAATACTGCCCGGACGTGATGCAACTTGCGTTCGTTGCCGGATTTCGTTCATTTTGGCCGTGGGTTCTCCGGGTGGGGCCCCACACGCGCTGGCAAAAGTTGGGCGCATTCCGTGAAACCGCTCAGGTACTTGCTGTGGAAGGGGGTGGTTTCGGTATGGCCGGAGGGGACCCTCGGTCGCGCGTCTCCGCTTCGCATCCGCCAAACTTGCCCAATTTTTTTTCACGGGCCATAGTGACCATGCAGGGCACGCACGCAAAATTTTGCCGTGTTTCGAGTAAGAAGGCCAGTCTGGGTGGGGCCCCACACGCGCTGCAAATCGTTGGGCACATTCTGTTTTTAATTCAAAATTATTTCAAACTAATTTTTTTTAAAAAAAATTACAAATTCCTTCTTCGAATTTCAATTTATACTTTTTCCTTTCTTTCTCTCTTCATCTTTTTTCAGTTATACTGGTAAACTATTTAATTTTAATTTCTTTCGGGCTACTTTTATTTTATAAAATGATTCACTTTTTGTCCGTAATATTTCATACTAATTTTCATTCCAACATAACGATAAACGATAGTTCATTCAACATAACAACGGTTCATTTTACATTAAAACATAAAACTTAATTAAATAGGACTTAACTAAACTTATTTAAAATAACGACTTAATCCTAATCTACTCGTCGTCGGAGTCGGCGAGGTCCACGATCTCCCCCGCACCGACATCACTGTCGTCGTCGTCGCCGTCGTCGCTGCTCTTGCCGCCGTCGTCCCAGTAGCCGCCGTCCACCTCCTCCGGAGCCACCTGCGGCTGCACCACTTCGATGGCCGCCGCAGCATCCACTGCGGCCTGCAGCTCGGCGGCCTCTTCTGCCGTCGCCATAGCCGCCGCCGCGTCGAGTGCGGCCTGCAGCTCGGCGGCCTCTCTCGCCTCCGCGGCCGCCGCCGCTTCTGCCTGCGACGCCCGCAGTGCGATGAGATAGCCGGGGCAGTCGTCGGGGTCGCCGTCCTCGCGCAGTGCAAACTGCTCCGGCGGAATCTCGACGACGAGAGGGGAGGCGGGCCGGGCGACAGCGGGAACCGGACGGCGGCACGAGCTCGGAGACGGCGCGGCCGCCGGAGGGGGACGGCGGGGCCGGCGCAGGGCGGAAGATGAGCTCGGAGACGGCGCGGCCGCCGCAGGGGGCCGGCGCGGGGCGGACGACGAGCCGCCCGTCCGCAACTCCCGACGAGCCTGCGCGACGATGGCCCAGTAGTTTTTGCCCTCCCAAAATCTCGAGCGGCCGACGATGTTCCACCGGCCGCCCACGTGCTGGCGGAGCTCGTCCGGGTTCGCCCCGGGCCCCCTCGTCGGGTACCCATCAGCGCTGATGTGGAACGCATGAGGCAGACGGCAGCCCGGCGGCACCATCAATCCGACGCTGATGAGCTCTTCTGTCTCCGGCGTGCCCAGGCTCGTCGGCCACGCTCTGCCGCCACCGCCGCCGCCGTCGGATGCCATGGAGGCCGCTGGGAAAGGGAGCTCGTCAGTGGGTGTGGTGAGCGGGTCGAGGCGCGTCGAGTGCACTGGATGGAGGCAGACAGGGCGACGAGCGGCGTTTTAAAGGCAGGCGTCGGTGGGTGGGGGAGGCCGTCCGGTAGGTGACCGACGCCCGGCTTAACGCCGGCATTAATGGCGCATCGGGTCGGCGGCCGCGTTGGGAACCGCCCTTGACCGACGCTTATACGTCACGCAACCGCCCGTCGTGCCGTCTCGTCCCCACACGTCGCATCGTCTCGTCCCCACACGTCGCGTCGTCTTTTTTTTTCGTCCAGCCGACGCCACGTCGCCACGAGTACGTCGCTCGTCAGCTCGCGTCGTTTTTTTTTTCTTTGGTCGTCGTTGTACGTACGCGGACGGACGCCTGTACGGGGTAGTCGGCGTAGAGCCCCGTCGCGCGGATACAGCCGCGTCGCGCGGGCGGCGGCTTTTTATGTGCTGGGACGATCCTACCATTTTTAATGAAGGGGTACAGTGCGATCTCAGCCGTTGAAGTGTCTAGGGGTGGTATCGAAGAAAAAGTGAATTAGAAATAGTGTCTTCGCCCATATGGCAGTCAAAGAATTTTCTTTCTGGTAAGCGACAGACAATGGTCTATGCCAGTTTTTCGAGATCTCTTGGAAAAAAAATTGTTGGGCTGTTTGAGCCGATCGAGGTAGTGTTGGGTTCTGTATGTTGCGGTACTGGGATAGCCTGCTGGGGTCACGTGCGATTTTCTTCCAACCTACTTTTTGGTTTGTCCTAACGTTGACAAGGGAAGGAGGAA
Organism: Aegilops umbellulata; assembly: GCA_032464435.1. Classification (NCBI taxonomy): domain Eukaryota; kingdom Viridiplantae; phylum Streptophyta; class Magnoliopsida; order Poales; family Poaceae; genus Aegilops; species Aegilops umbellulata. The sequence continues at coordinate 14,095,805 of CP136057.1, forward strand.
GAAGTATCATCATCACCATAATAAAGATATTAGAATATTTTCTTATTAGACGAACGATATAAATTAATGTTTGAACTGTGAGCATTGAAATTTGGATGACTGCTAGTATGTCTCTTTAGACGCGTATGAGCGCTTTGCCATGCCGGTAATACCATAGGCTAATTTTATAGTTGATCCACATCGATAAATAGTATTTCACACACGTCATGTGAATAACAATGAAATAGTTCATCACATCGCCTTTTCATATACTTGTAGTGTTACCAATTTAATTTCCTTCCTATCTTACTTATCTAAACTAAATCATTTTTTAATTGAGCAATATGCTTTCTGATACAACTTTTATAAATTAGTAAATCAGAACAACTAAAAACTGAGCCAAAAAGATATCATCTCACAAAGAGAACATAATATGAGTTGCCCAAGATGAAAAAAAAAAATACTCCGTCCATCTCAAAATGTTAAGTGATATTTTGACCAAGCTTACAAGAAAAAAATATCAGCATCTATAACACCAAACCAGTACCAATAGATATGTCATAAAATATATTTTCAAGTGTATATAGGTCCTATTTTGAAGGTTATATTTTTTCTATAAATCTGCCAACCTTTAAAAAGGGGTCCCGATAACTGCCACACGTGTGGCAGTTAGGGGTATGTGCCGCACGCCCCGTGTGGCATCGACACAGGCCCGCCCGCACGAGCACGTCCGGGCGCGCCCTGCCACAGCCCGCACGTTCGGTGTGCAGCGCGATCGCCCGCATGAGCACGTCCGGGCGAGCGACCACGCGGCTCGCACGACCCGTCTCGACCGTCGCATCTCCCCGCCTGTGAGCCACACGCCGCGCGTGGCAGTAACCATGCGTCCCGCCGCGATTGGCATGGTCCGGAACCTCTTTCATGTTCGTTTAACTGCAGTTGCCATGTTGTTGAACTACAGCTGCCATGTCTGACAACTGCAGTTGCCATGGTTGCTCAACTGCAGTTGCCATCTCAGGTCGAAGTGCCGGATGTCTTTTTTGGCAACTGCAGCAATTGCCATGTATGGTGTGGTCTACTATGATTGCCATGATTTGAAAACTTTAGGAGTTGCCACCTACTAACACTAGACAGTTGTCATGTAGCACTACAAAAACATGGCAAAAACATGTTCGGGTAAAAAGAGAGTTGCCATGTACCCTAGGGCAGTTGCCATGTATCCTGCAAAAACACATGGCAACTGATAGCTTTTGGTGTGTGGGAGAGGAGACGGCAGTTGCCATGTTCTGCTTACAAGCACACTAGGGCAGTTGCCATGTACCCCTGCAAAAACACATGGCAACTGATAGCTTTTGGTGTGTGGGAGAGGAGACGGCAGTTGCCATGTTCTGCTTACAAGCACACTAGGGCAGTTGCCATGTACCCTGCAAAAACACATGGCAACTGATAGCTTTTGGTGTGTGGGAGAGGAGACGGCAGTTGCCATGTTCTGCTTACAAGCACACTAGGGCAGTTGCCATGTACCCTGCAAAAACACATGGCAACTGATAGGGCAGTTGACATCTGCTTACAATCACAAGTAGGGCAGTTGCCATGTACCCTTCAAAAACATGGCAAATGACAGCTTGGGTGTGGGGAGTGGGACAATGGGCAGTCGTGGGAGACCGGGAACAGAAGTGGTGCGCGGCGTGCGGGCGCGATAGCAGTTCCATCGCACACTCCGACTGGCGACCGTTGACTGCGGAGGAAAACCGGCGTGCGGGCGAACTCCCTCACATGCCACACGCACAAGTTGTCCTACGTGGCACATAAAAATTGCCTTTTCATGCCAAGATTCGTGCAAAAGGCGCTGGACGGCGATGGAAGCGTGTGGGCGAGTTGGCTAACGCCCACACGTGTGGGCGTTAGTGTTTCCGTTAAGAAGTTAGACTTGAAGACAATTCAAATATGAGTTACATTTTAGGATGGAAGAAGTAACCAACACCGATGGAAACCAGATTAATGCAGCGCTTTGACTCGGTTTGGGCCCGTTTGGTTTTAAGATAACTTTGCCATAGTTTACCACACAATATTTGCCAAGTTTTCCTAACCTTAAATGCACAATTACTAGTCACGCTTTTTGGACTACCTAAGAGATCTATCACCACACTTTCTGTGTGGATGACCTATATGGCTCGATTTTCATAGAGAAAATGTTGCCTAAGGTGTGGCTATAACGAACACCCACCTAACTTGCACAAACTTGCCTAACATGAGGTGTGCCTACGAGCCAAGCAACTCATTAACATGCAACTTCTAGTACTTCATCCCTTATAGTTAACCTGCAACACGAAAGAAAATGCCATACCATTATCAGGGAATGGAAGCGAAAAATAAGATGGAAAAAAAATAGGACGGCAACACTTGAGCTTATTTTTTGGGGTTCGAAACAGTAGTAGGAAAGAACCATTTAGCTAGAATAGTTACCTTTGGATTAGTCATGCTTTCCATTGGCATTGTAAGTGCACATCTTTTTCTTGGCACAGTTGATCAAAATATCAGCTGAGTCAATACCTAGGTAAAACCCGTCACATGTGAATATCTCAGGAGTTCATAGAAACTGAAAATGAAAAACAAAACACACTTAACAATGCAGAGCATGAGAAGAACTTCTGAATTTACCTGCATGATACGCTCCATGGACATAGCCATTGTACTTTTCACTCGTGTGCTCACCAGTGAAGTAAACCCTCCCAACGGGAGCCTGGGAAAAAGGAAAATACAAATAATCATGTTAATACAAGTGTAGGGCGAGTGAAATGCATGGAAGATGTATATATAGTTGTACCCGGATGAGGTCGTATTCGTAACGGTTAACGCCGATAGGCCAGTTGGAGAAGGTGCCTTTGAAGAACCTGTTGGACCACCACCTCGGCACGAGGATCTCGGTGGCGTCCGGCACGTCTTTCCCAGGGAACATCTTCCTCAGCACCTCCATGGCCTCAGCCATGGTCTGGTTGTCTGATTGTTGCTCGATCCTCCTCGACTCATCGTCAGTAACCGTCACGAGCAGCATGTCCGACCCCGGGTACTCCTTCTCGAACTGCTGCCATACCGGGTAGTACCCTCGCCTATCACTCGCGTAGAGGAAGAATTCCTTGCCGGGCCCCTCTGGCCAGAACCTCTTAGGAAACTTGAGGAAGATCTTTGTGTACACGGCCATGTTGAACTGGTAGATGGACATTATCTTCCACCAAGGCAGCTCCGGGTTGAACCGTATGAGGTCGGTCTGCAGAACGCCGAGGCTAGCCGAAACTATGACATAGTCGGCCTGGTACACCTCCTTGTTGTCCTCAGTCTTCACCATGACGCTGTTTGGTAAGTAGGTGATCTCCCGCACCACCGTGTTTAGTTTGAGCCTCGGGTCGACGATGGTGCCGGACTTGCGGTCTGTCTTGAGGTACTGCTCAGCGATGTGGTACACGGCGGACTCGTACCCACGATGGTCGGCCACAAAGTAGACGTCGTTGCCGAAGTTTTTGAACGTCGCCAATGGCTGTGTGTTCAGCAGGCTCGTCACGCGCGGTGGCTCAGCGAACTCGAAGTCGTGGTGGAAGTAATCGATCACCATGTCCACCGGCGAAGCAGGACCTGAAGGCATACTGCAATGCATTCAAGAGACGCAGGTTGCACAAATCAAATTCAAGGAAAATGAAAGATATATAGTTGGACAACGATAAATTAATAATTCCTTCTTCAATCAATAAAATAAAACCAATAATTCCGTCCAAAAGTGGTCGTCGAATAGCATTATATTTGTTAATATTACATTGCGGGGACAAACCGGGGTGATTCACATGTGTGAAAAGAATATTACTAATTTCTTAAAAAAAACTAGTGGTTGTTGCATAACTCTTTCGTAGTAATTTGGCTCTTGGAGGCTGCGGTGGTTACCATTTGCTAAAACATATGGATTTCATTATTTACTACTGCAAGTCACATAATTGTGGTCATTTGATGGAATGCACTTTCTGGACAAAAATATAATGGAAGGGAAAGGTATATCTGATAAGTTTTTTTTTAGTCTTTGGTGGAAGCATGTACATACAGGGAGGGGCAAGTGGAAAGGGTGAGCATGAGACATCAGCTGACTTTTAGGTGTATAAGTAAGAGTGTAAGACTTTCAATCCCATGCTCCCTTCTCCAATTTTTTCGAAGTAGTTAGCGTGGTGTGTTTCAAAATGTCAACGGTGCAAGTTCAGACTGGTTAAAAGAAGATGAACTGTATACATACTGGTAGTTGAGGCGTTGCATGGCCATGACAGACATGTCCGGCTGGTCGCTGTGGTGCAAAGCACCGGAGAGCTTGCTGCCGCTCTCTGCCACTTCATCCACTCTCTCGATTATCTTCTCGACGAGTTTCTCATCGTAGAGACCACCGCTGCATTCATCAAGAATTAATCAATCAGTTATGGAATGTATCCTATGTATTGGAACACATTCGGGCGCAAGCACACACTCTTGCTTGTAGGTGTTGCCGGCGAGGCGACTGAAGTCAGAGCGGAAGGTCCTGAGGTTGAGGCCTCCGGTGCCATTTGCCATGGTCCAGATGGGGTTCATCTCGTCGCCGTTCACCCCTTCCACCCAGTTGGCCCCCATCTCCACGTTCACCCCAGCGAACTTGGTCTTGTGGATGCGCCCGCCCATGCGGTCCGTTGCCTCCAGGATCACCAGGTCGGTGATGCCGGCCTCTGACAGCCTCTTCCCAGCCGAGATCCCTAAAGCATATACATATGACGGTTAGTAATGTATGTATGTATGTATATATATATATATATATATATATATATATATATATATATATATATATATATATATATATATATATATATATGTTGTATGCACAATAACTTGCATCTGCGCATTACTTACGTGCCCCCAAAACAGCCCACTCACTATGATTTCACTTTTTTCTTTCTCTCCGGTAACATTTTTTACCGTATTACGGCGGTTCAAACCCATCCAGATAACATATAATATAGACCTTTTGCTGTTTTGCAGGTCCACAACATTATAGTACGACAGTGTGTATAATTTTCTGGATTTTTTGTACTCCCTCTATTCCTAAATGTAGTGCGCATAAAATTTCCTAGGAGTCAAACATTGTTTAGTTTGACCAAGTTTAGTGAGAAAAGCATCAACCAAAATAATAATATAAATATATGCTTAATGATGTATCTAATGATATCTATTTAATACTGAAGATGTAGATATTTGTCCTCTATAAATGTAGGCAAAGTAGGGGGAGTTTGACTTTTGAACTTTCCTATGCGCACTACATTTAGGAATAGAGGGAGTACATGATAATTAATACTTCATTTTCTTTGCAAAATAGGTAATACTCTAAATGACAGAGTTTATTTGAAAGATTCTCATTTTAGATACTTATAGTGAAGCCAAAAATCTAAAAGAATTATATACATTGTAGTACAAACGTGTATCATGTGTTCTGAGAGAGAGAGAGAGAGAGAGAGAGAGAGAGAGAGAGAGAGAGAGAGAGAGAGAGAGAGGTTGTAGGCACAATCTCCTACAAAATAATAATTAATGGCCAAATAGAATGTCCGTGCATGACGCATGCGTGTAGTGACGAGTTGCAACTATCCCGTGTGCAATGCATGTGTGTAGTAGTGCATAGCTATATATAGGATCTTACCGGACATGCCAGCACCGACGATGATTACTCTGGGACCGGCGGCGGTGCCCAGGGAGGCAGCTTGTGCTAGTACGACGAGCACCAAAACCATGGCTGTATGTGTCAAGCACAATAACTTGCATCCGTTACGTGCACAGAAACCGGCTGCCTGCGGTTTCATCCTCTTTTGCACCCTTCTCTCTCTCGCCCTCTGTTCTTTACACAGCTTAGATACTTGCTAGATTGCTACTAGCTTGTGTTGAACGATAGTGGTCCCTCGGCCGTTGTCTATATAAAGAGACACGGTGCAAGACGCAGCGGGACTGGGGTCGTTTAATTTGCTTTCTAGCGTTGATATAATAGTGTGTGTACATGTCGTTTAAATTGAAATAGTGTGTACACATGTGGTTCTCGTATTAATTCTTCATGTGTAGCTTGTGATGTATTCCACTGGTGGAAAAAGGGCCTTTGGTCGCGGTTCGCAACTGCCATTAGTCGCGGTTGCGCAACCGCGACCAAACAGGCGGGACTAAAGGCTCCCCCCTTTAGTCGCGGTTGCTTAAGAACCGCGACTAAAGGCACGTCCACGTGGGCGCCAGGTGGCCGTCGGGGCGGAGGACTTTTAGTCGCGGTTCTTCTGGCCAACCGCGACTAAAGACCGCCGCAGGTTTAGGGTTTTAGCCCCCCCCCCTAAACCTGCCCCCCCCCCCCTAAACCTGTTTTCTGTTTAATTTGTATTGTTTTACTTCTTTTATGCTTTATTTTAATTTTGAAGGAGTTTCACATATTCTACGCTACTACATACATGCATATGATTGTACAATTTCAAACAAATTTGAAATTAGAACCAAAAAGAATTCAAGAGGAATATATTAAATATCATCGGATGACCATATACAATTTTGAACAAGTTTCCATACATAATTTAAGGCATATAAAGTTCTACGTCCTCGTAATGGTGTTCTCCTTTAGGATGGAGGACTTCCCTCCTGAACCATCCAGCTAGTTCCTCTTGAAGTGGTCGGAAGCGAGCTTCTGGACTAAGCATCATCCGGAGGTTATTCCTCTGAGCATTGGTATCACTCGGAACCCGCTCAGAGGTGTATCTCCGGATCATCTCACAGACATAGTATCCACATAGATTGGTCCCCGCTGGCTGAATATCCCCAGCATTCTTAGCCTTTGACATTTTGAATTCTAGCTCTTTTTTGAATTCACCGACCTTTGTATCTACGAACCGTCTCCAAACCCTACGAGGCAAAGAAAATTAAATGAACAAGAGAGTTATTAGTTACTTGATATTAGGAAATGAACGAAATAGGCCGATCGATATAGAGCGCAAATGAATGAAAATAATTACTTCTGCATCATTTTTCTCAGGTTGCCCCAAAGCTTTGGATCCATATTCAGAGAGTCGTGGACGAGACATTCTGAGGTGTCAACTTTAATTACTAGCAGAATCCAGTGGAACCTGCGGACACGATACATGCACAGTACGTCATGCATAACTCATCGATTAGCCGGCCACATACCATGCATGGAGTAAACAAAAGAGAATGTGCTCAAGACAGAAACACTCACCCAAAATGGTAAGGAAATAGAATATCATTTTTGAGTTCCTGCTTTGTAAGAAACTGCCACAGGTCTGCCTCCATGTCGTCGGGGTGATGCCGCAACACATATCCATTAACGATGTGTGGGTCAATGAACCCAACATCATGGATGTTCCTTACTCTGCATTCCTTAATCTTCATTCTGCATGTATAATAGCGGACACAACAATATAGTTAGGACATATATATAGTGCAGGCAATATGAACGAGATGGGGTAGAAATAAATCACTTACAGAACGTAGCAACTGATGATAGATTTGTCGAGCTCGCGCAGATTGAAAAGCTGGAACAATTCACTCAGATGAATTTGTACATAGTAATGTTTGAAGTGATGCTCATGTCTAACTTCCGCATAAATATATTCGTTGGCGTTTTTATTTTTTATGTAACCCTTGTACCATTTCAGCAGACCTTTCATTTGTGGAGGTAGATCCTGTTCCTGCGCAGGCTCGACGAGAGGCCCATTCTTCACATATGTAATTACTACCTCCTTCACTGGCGCCTCATCAAGGCCTAACAGTTCACGAAGAGTAATACCTAAGTTGGCCGCTTGTTCTCTGGCACTCGTTGCAGTCAATCCAAGTGCTGCCGCAGCTGCTATGATATCGGGGTCATCCGGACCGGCGGCTTTCACTATAAGCGGGGCAATTGATTGTTTACTTTGTTCCCCGAGCTGGGCAACTCGTTTACTTTGTTCCGGATCGGGGTCATCCGCCCGCCCTTTCTTCTCCTTCAACATGAGTGCCTGCCTACGAAGTTCACGTGCATAGTCCTCAGGCAGATTCTTCGCGGCTTGGGACGGTGTGCTCAAAAATGACTTAGCCCACTTCTTTTGCTCATCAGAAAATACTGGCTTGGGCTCGGGCTCTCTTTTCTTCTTGCAGTCCGCCTTCCATTTCTCAAGATCAGCAGCCGCGGCCGCGGCAGTTTCCTCGGCACTACGTTCCCAAGGCCTTGTGGGGAGAGGCTTCAGTGATGGCTCCGGTACCTTTGTGGTCTTAGGTACATAAGGGTCCGGGTTAATAATCCAGGACTGCTTCTGCTTCTTTGCCGGAGGTGGATTGGGGGGCGGCGTCTGATCACCCGCCGGACGAGGACTGGGGGGCGGCGTCTGATCACCCGCCGGACGTTGTGGACTGGGAGGCGTCGGCTGACGTGACGGAGGTGTAGGTGAACCGCCACCACCACCACCGCCGCCGCCGCCGCCACCGCCACCACCACCACCGTAGGGGGGTGGACTTGTTGTCCTTGGCGCCTCGCCTGGAAACTTGATAAACTTCTTTTGCCATAGAATGAAATGGCGCTTGACATCTCCAAGTCTTTTCTCCCCTTCAGGTGTAGCAATGTCAATCTCCAGGTCCTCAAACCCTTGGACTATGTCCTCCACCGTGACACGAGCATAGCCATCTTGAATGGGGTTGTTGTGGTGGAGTGCTCCAGGTAAACATGGTAAAGCACTGCCGATGGCTACCTTCATGGACATGTTCCCGATAGGATAATACAGATGACATTCTTTCCTCTCCTTTATATCGTCCACGGGGTAGCGAGGAGGCTCCGGTGCAGTAATTTCGACCACCAGAGGCTCCGGTGCAGTAATTTCGATCGTCGGTGCATCTGCACCAGCCGGTGGGGCCTCCGTGGAAGCCACGCTGCTTCTCCGCTGCTGGCTATCGAGATCCGCTGGATGATCTTCATGCTGCGCCCAAGCTGCATCTCTTTCGGCTACTAGTACACTCACGGTTTTCTTCATCACATCCATTTCCGATGCCAACCGCGCCACAACATCTGCTTCCCGATCCATCTTTCTCTTACGGCTTCTGTAACCGTACGGGTCATCGTTCTGGGGGAACCCTATTTTCCACGGAATGTGCCCCATGCCTCGTACACGTCCTCCGTGTTCAGGATTCCCGAGGGCTTTTGTCAGTGCGTCGTTCTCTCTGTTGAACTTGATCTTCCCCTCTTGAGCATCCCTCATTGCGTCAATAAGGGCTTGGGTGGGTTTCATTATTTTGCCTTATTTTTTTTCGATATTTGAATGAACTGCTCCGATTTCTTTTGCTTCACAAATTCTGGCCAATCATGTTTCAGTTTCTCATATTGTCCTTTGAAATTCGGAGTCTTGTTCTGCTTGACAAAGTCATGGTTTAGATTTTGCTTGAATTTCCGGAATGCGTCGGCCATCTTATGAAGAGCGAACTGTTTGACTAGCCTCCTCCTCTCCTTGTTTTCCTCAATCTTGTTATCCTCCTCATCGAATTTGTTGTATTCCGGAGGTAGAACGAAATGTTCCATAAGCTTATTGAAGCAATCTTTTTTTGTTCTCTTATCGACAAAAGTGAAACCAGCAATTCGTGCCTTCTTTGGCTCATTCCACTCTTGGACGGTGATCGAGACGTTGTCTCTAACAACGGCTCCGCATTGGCTGACAAACTTGATGGCGTTCTTGCGGGGCTCCAGCGGCCTGCCGGTTGCACTGTCGACAACCTCGATGGTGCATGTTTCCCCTTGTTTCATCGTCTTGGTTGCGCCACGCTTTGACGACGTACTCGATTGTTTCGACGATCCGGCCGAGGGCTAAAATAAGAAAGAGAGTCGCGCCCGTTAGTACACACATATTTATTCAAATCAGTTAGTTTGTATCACCAGAGGCTCAATGTATATATATACCTCGGCGCCGGAGGTGGTTGCTACTTCCATTTGAAGATCGTCGTTTATCGACGTTTGTTCGGCATCATCTTGCTGACGGCGCCCTTCATCTTCACCGTCAAGGTTCAGATAAGAAGAGACATCATCTTCTTCTTGTCCGGTCGGCACATATTGAATATCGCCGTTTATGATGCCGAACATATGTGTTTCACCGTCCGGATCATAGTTGTCCATAATCGGGTCAGCTCTATCGTCCGCCATTATGTCAGTCCTGAAAACATGTAGTAAAAACAAATTAATTAAGTGAAGAAGGGGGGCGGTGGCGGTGGCGGTGGCAAAAGGGCGGTGGCAAAAGGAGGGGGCGAGGAAGGGGTGGGAGAGGGTGTCGCGGTAGAGCGCGAGACGGGGCGGCAGACGACGGCGCCACGGAGAGGGAGGCGAGGACAACACACATGTATAACCCTCGCCATTTGGTTAATTATCAAATTTTACGGGTTTTTTGTTAATTATCAAGTTTTAAGTTACTTATTTTCTTCTTCCTTTTTCCTTTCTTCTTCTTTCTTTCTTCTTCTTCCTTTCTTCTTCTTTCTTTCTTCTTTCCTTTCTTCTTTCTTTCTTCTTCTTCCTTTTCTTCTTATTCCTTTCTATTCTTTCTTTCTTCTTCTTTCCTTTTTCTTTTTTCTTTCTTTCTTCTTCTTCCTTTCTTCTTCCTTTCTTCTTCTTTTTTTCTTCTTCCTTTTCCTTTCTTCTTTCTTTTGGTTTTCATTTGGTTTTTATTTGGTTTTCATTTTTTTTCCTTTTTCTTTCTTGTTTTTTCTTCTTCATTTTTCTTTCTTCTTTCTTTCTTCTTTCTTTTTTTTCTTCTTCCTTTTTCTTCTTTCTTTTTTTCTTCTTCCTTTGTTTTTCTTCTTCCTTTCTTTTTTCTTCTTTCTTTTTCTTTCTTGTTTTTTCTTATTCATTTTTCTTTCTTCTTTCTTTCTTCTTTCTTTGTTTATTCTTCCTTTTTCTTCTTTCTTTTTTTCGTCTTCCTTTGTTTTTCTTCTTCCTTTCTTTTTTCTTCTTTCTTTTTCTTTCTTGTTTTTTTTCTTCTTCCTTTTTCTTTATTCTTCCTTTGTTTTTCTTCTGTTTTTTTGTTTTCTTTTGTTTTTTCTTCTGTTTAATTTGTTTTTTTTTGTGTTTTCCTTTTTCCTTTTTCCTTTTTCCTTTTTTTCCTTTTTCTTCTTCTTCCTTTTCCCTTTTTCTTTCTTCTTCTTCTTCCTTTTTCTTCTTCTGATCTTCTTCTGCCGGCGGAGGACGGCAGGGCCAGCGGGCGGCGGGCGGCGCGCGGAGGACGGCAGCTGGCAGGGCCAGCGGGCGGCGGGCGGCGGGCGGCGCGCGGAGGACACGGCGCAGGCAGGGCCAGCGGGCGGCGGGCGCGGCGGGCGGCAGGGCGTCGGGCGGCGGGCAAGGGCGCAGGGCACGGGCGGCGCTCACTGGGGACGGGGGGCGGCGGCGTGCAGGGCTCCGGCGTCGGGCAGGGCTTCGGCGTCGGCGTCGGCGTCGATCGGCGTCGGGGCAGCGCTTCGGCGTCGAGAGAGAGGAGAATGGGAAGTGGCAAAACTGCCAAGTGCAGTATTTATAGACGCAGCTTTAGTCGCGGTTGGTGTGGCGGACCGCGACTAAAGCCTAGCTTTAGTCGCGGTCCGCCACACCAACCGCGACTAAAGGGTTTTGGCGCCGCTTCGTTCCCGCGCAGGAAAGAGCCTTTAGTCGCGGTTGGTGTGGCGGACCGCGACTAAAGGCTAGCTTTAGTCGCGGTCCGCCACACCGACCGCGACTAAAGGTCTGTGCTGGCACTGACGCGGTGCGGTGGGATGTTTAGTCCCACCTCGCTAGCCGAGAGGCTTCGACAGTGGTTTATAAGCGCGGTTGCGCTGACCACTTCGAGCTCCTCTCAAATGCAGGCTTACGGGCCTATTCTGTTACTACTAGCCTGTGGGCCTACTGGGCCTTCCTGCGGGCCTGAATCCTGGCCCAATAATGGGTTTCTAGTCGTATTCAGGCCGTGGTGGCCCAGTAGGTGGCTTATTTTTTATTTTTTGCCTGTTTTTTGTTTTCATTTTTGCTTTATTTATTTTGTTTTGTTTCTACTTACAACAAAAAGCTTATTTATTTTATTTTATTTTGTTTCTAATTACTTATTTATTTTACTTTATGATAATTATTTTTGCTATTAAAGTTTCTAATTACTTATTTATTTATGTTATTAAAATCTTAAAAATACAATTATATATCAAAAAAATCAGAAAATAAAACTAATTCATTTTAAATTCTTGTTTTTCTTCTGTTTTTTTCTTCCTTTTTTCTTCTATTTTTTTCTTCTTTTTTTTTCTTCCTTTTTCTTGTTTTTCTTCTTTTTTTTCTTCCTTTCTTCCTTTTTCCTTTTTTCTTCTGTTTGTTTTTTTCTTATGTTTTTCTTCTGTTTTTCCTTTTTTCTTCTGTTTGTTTTTTTTCTTCTGTTTTTCCTTTTTTTTCTGTTTTTTTCCTTTTTCCTTCTTTCTTCTTCTTCCTTTTTCCTTTTAAAATCAGAAAAATAAAACTAATTCATTTTAAAATCTTAAAAATACAATTATATATCAAAAAAATCAGAAAAATAAAACTAATCCTTTGAAGGTTTGACAAAAGGTTTGATACATCATTCAGTTCATCGACCAAATACAAAGTTTGGTACAATAAATTATTACACATCAATTCTTCCCTTGTGTCCCTGCTTGCTTACGATGCCCAAGGTACACGTTCTTCTTACAATTTGGCAAATGTACACTTTCAGTCTCATGTAAGCAGTGCGTGCATGCATTGTATCCTTTATTTGACAGTCCCGAAAGGTTACTAAGAGCAGGCCAATCGTTGATGGTTACGAAAAGCAACGCTCGTAGGTCAAATTCCTCTTGTTTGTGCTCATCCCACACACGGACACCAGGTCTGCCCCACAGCTGTAAAAGTTCATCAACTAATGGCCTTAGGTACACATCGATGTCGTTGCCGGGTTGCTTAGGACCTTGGATGAGCACTGGCATCATAATGAACTTCCGCTTCATGCACAACCAAGGAGGAAGGTTGTAGATGCATAGAGTCACGGGCCAGGTGCTATGGCTGGAGCTCTGCTCGCCAAAAGGATTCATGCCATCTGTACTTAGACCAAATCTTATGTTCCTTGCGTCAGCTGCAAAATCTTTGAACTCTCTGTCGATCTTTCTCCATTGCGTTCCATCTGCGGTGTGTCTCAACTCCCCGTCCGACTTACGGTCCTCTTTGTGCCATCGCAACAACTTGGCATGCTCTTTGTTCCTGAACAGACGTTTCAACCGTGGTATTATAGGAGCATACCACATCACCTTGGCGGGAACCCTCTTCCTGGGTTTCTCGCCCTCAACATCGTCACCAGGGTCATCGCCTCTGATCTTATAACGCAATGCAGTGCATACCGGGCATTCATTCAAATTCTCGTATTCACCGCGGTAGAGGATGCAGTCGTTGATGCATGCATGTATCTTCAGAACCTCTAAACCTAGAGGGCAGACAACCTTCTTTGCTTCGTACGTACTGGCGGGCAACTCGTTATTCTTTGGAAACATATTCTTCAACATTTTCAGCAAGTTTTCAAATGCCGAGTCAGCTACACCTGCCTGTGCCTTCCATTTCAGCAAATCCAGTGTGCAGCCCAGCTTTTTCAGACCATCATCGCATCCGGGGTACAACGACTTTCTGTGATCCTCTAACATGCGATCCAAATTCTCCCTCTCCTTTTCAGTTTCGCAGCGTCTCCGTGCATCAGCAATGGTCCGACCAAGATCATCAACGGTCTCATCACGTGCCCCTTCTTCACCTTCACCTTCCCCTTCACCTTCCCCTTCACCTTCCCCTTCACCTTCAGCATCCTCCATGAAAGTATCACCGAAATCAGCAAGATAGCTTTCATCGATGAAATCATCCCCTTCTTCATCTTCTTCCATTATAACCCCTCTTTCTCCATGCTTGGTCCAACAATTATAGCTTGGCATGAAACCGTGCCGAAGCAGGTGCAGGTGAACTTCTCTTGAGGAAGAGTAACCCTTCTGATTCTTACAGTCAACACATGGACAGATAACAAAACCCTTCTGCTTGTTCGCATTAGCCACTACGAGGAAATCTTTCAAACCCGTAGTGAACTCGCGGGAGAGTCGGTTACCGTACATCCATTGCCGATTCATCTGCATTATTATAATATAAAATATATAATTAACCATCATGCATTTGTTAAACTAACTAGCTATAAACAATAGAAATTAAACAATGAACAGCACACATGCATATTTTATCAATGACACACATGCATGAAAGGTTCAAGTTGCTAACCGCGATCGAGGAGGAAAAAAATGAATGAGGAACCTCAAGTGTGGCTCTTGGGGCATTTCATCAAACACCTTGTGTGCATAAGAGGAACCAAAAGCAAACCTACACCCCCTTGTGAAGCTTGTGAAGAGAAGTGGCACCAAATGGCTAAGTGAGTGCGCTGAACTGGTATATATAGGGGAGGAGCTTTAGTCGCGGTTGGCCTGGCCAACCGCGACTAAAGGCCTTTGGGCACCTTTAGTCGCGGCTGGCCTGGCCAACCGTGACTAAAGCCCCTCACGTGCACCAGCTGGCCACCGAGCGCCCTGGGCGCAGGCATTTGGTCGCGGTTCGTCTGCCGAACCGGGACTAAATGCTTCATTAGTCGCGGTTCCTACAGTTCCGCGACTTATGGGGCTGGACGGAAGCCTCTTTTTCTACCAGTGTTCCTTCCATTTCAATTACACTGCGTATAAATTTTTTTGTTTTGTGTTCAGATTGCATAGTGTGAACTCGAGGCGCAGCGAGCCAATGCATCTAGTCTCTTTTTCAGTTAACTTCGGGTTTGTCGTTCCTTCCCCTTTCCTGACATCGGCTTAGTCTTTGCTTTACTAACCACTGTTAGTTCTAGGTACTTAAGTTATTCTTGGCTAACGTGGGATGTGTTGGAAGCAACGTGGGATGTTAGAAGCCCAATTACTCAAGACAGCAAAGAATAATGTGTTCGATGGTGATTAGTATGATAAACTCCTCCCTCCTTGGTGACTAAACACATATGGCTTAACCAATGGTGCAACCTTAGGCCCTTATCTTCTTTTTAACTAACTAGCAAAGTGGCCCAAACAAATGGGCAGGCAACATCATGAAGCATGATTCTTTTATATGTAACTGAAATGCCATGTTTCATGTTTCATACGAACTATTTTCTAGACAGTTTAGCTAAAATAACTCTTATAGGAATATATTTGGTATTTATTTTCACCTAATATGGAATGCATGTATCGAAGTCAAAACTTGTGCATTGAAAATAGTAATATGGATTTTTTTAAATAAATAGTTGTATTTTTATCAATGACAATACTACAATGTTAAATATCCTTACAAATTTGCAAAACAAGTTAACCTCTACAACAAAAAATATCTGACTAAAAAAACTGGGTTGTAGATATACAGACAGCAATGATGTACAAATTAAAATATCTATTTGTGATAATGTCCTTTCAAGTGAATTAGTACAACTCTATTGTTTAATAACAAAAATAGAGTACATGCATTATAAACCGTTCTTCGGAAAATTGATAAACTAGAAATGCAATGAAGGAAACCTCTTGCATGAACTAATATTTGGCGAACTTTTGACTACCTGGCTACTGTAAATAAATGAATCAAAATGCAACATGTTTTGAATTATCCCTTGGCACATTGTGTTAATTTTACTTCATACAAGAAAGACCAAAAGTGGATATTTTTATCTAGCATGTAGTGGTATGAGGACTCAAAACATCAATGACAGTTCTAGCATTGTAACAAGCATCGAATAGGCTTAGAGGCATCATGTAATAAAAGAGGCGAAGATTGATGAATAACATTCTTCCCATCATGCATGGTAACATTGTTTGTGACCATCTAAATGATAGCATCAAAGAAAAACTAAAATGGATGGTCACCTACAAACAAATTTCAGTATGTCACCTTCACAATTTATATTAGAGCATGGAAGCGAACATGACAGTATGACTTTTGACTCGTTCACCTTTTCCATCACCAAGCTTTTTTCTTAAAAGAAACAAATGGAGGAACATGCTAGAGGATCTATATGTGTTCAACTAACAGAGAAGAAACGTGTTTCCATGATTATAATGTTAGATGAGGCTAGAAGTTATTAGCGTGTCCTCGCCGAATAAGCTAAACATCCATCGTTCATCGCCGACAAGGTCGGAAACTATTAACATCTCCTGGCCGATTAGGATGGACATCCATTGTTCATGCTCGACAGGGCCAAACTTTCACATTGACCTCGCAGTTAATTTCATAATTGGTGAGGTGGGATATTTCCCACCAGGATCGATGAGGATTTGGCATGATCCGAATTTAAAAAAAAAATCATGATTTGTAGTTTTTTCCATGAATTTAAAAAATGTCCTGAGATGTGAAAAAATGGTCAGAATTTTAAAAAAAATCATGACCTGTAGTTTTTTCCATGAATTTAAAAATGATCTTAAATTTGAAAAATGTTCACGAATTTAGAAACTGCTCGTGATTTTAAATGATGCTCACCTATTTTTTTAAATCATAATGTAATTTGCTTTCATTAATTTCAAAAATGTTCATGAAATCAAGAATTGTTTGCGGATTTGTAAAAATGTTTTTGAATCCAAAAGATACTCATAAATTTAAATAGGTTCACCAATTCCAAAAATGTTGATGAATTTGAAAAATGTGTGCCAATTCAAAGTATGTTCATGAATTCATTTTTATGAATTTTAAAAAATATATATATATAATAAAACCATAAAAGAATGACGGAAAAACAAAACAAAAAAATGGAAAAATAGAAAATACAACAAAAGAACACATTAGAAAAGAAGAAGAAAACCCGGCGCAGAAGCTTCCCAAAATTGGTTGGGAAGCTCCCGAGAACTTTCCGGAAACTTGCTCAGGTAACAGGCTCCGAAGCGTTGATTGGCAGGCGCACTTGGGATCGCTATTAGCGATTAGTGTTATACTGCTCACTGTAAGTGATACATAGCAGCGGAGGTTTTTGTTAACAACCGACCTCTCTAGTGTTGGTCTGTTTCTTAGATGATTTTGGCACATTCTTTCTCCATGTGTACGTGGAACGTTCCTGGGCTGCACAACCAGACAAATGCCACATGATCCGAGCCAATCTATCCTCCTTCAAACCCCATTTTGTTGTGATGTAAGAAACCAAGCTCCCCCTCTCTCTGTCGAAAAGCCAACTCCTTTCTCCCCCCTAACATACACTATTTCCTCTCCACTGATGTCATGGACTCGCGATGTGGTATTCTTTATTCTTGTGCGAGCACACCTTTGCTCTACCCGATTCGGTACGACCTCGCATGCACTCAATGTCAACATTTGTACTTATGCATCTTCCCCTAAGATTCAATCTTTTAGCAAAACAAGCTTGGTCATTTGATGGTTTGCTGAAAGCATGATCATCGAAAGACATGAGATCACTCGATTGGGTCATGCCGAGCATGGATCCAGTGTGCTTGTTGCTCGAGGCCTTATTCTTCCCAATAAAATTTGTCGTGAAGGCAAACTCAAGTTTTGCAAGGTACATGTCACGGTAACATATTCTCAATTACGATTGGCCAAAATGTTGGACCTACAAGGCCACAACAAATTGAAGAAGAAGCAGAACATCAAGATAATATGTTTCATCCCAAGTGGCTCAGCCTAAGGAGCACAGACCTTAATGAGCTTCCCAAGGAGATTGATAATCTCAGGTACCTCGAGACATTTGACATCAGGCAAGGCAAGATACGATCATTCCCTACAAAAGCAATGGTATGCTCCAAGAGCCAGATCACTCCGGGCCATATGAGTCACTTCCGGTTGTTCATCTCCCTCATGGAATAGTAACGATGACAAACAATGTAGATACTATTACATCTTGAAGTTTCCTAGAAAGTTGATGAGCATGAACTAGCCAAAGTTGGGCGGTGCAGTAGTTGAGGAAACAGACGTGGTTATCCTTGGCAATGAAGCTCATTTGCTCCACAATTTGCTTCAAGTAACTGGAAAGCTACATGAATCTCTATGCTCTTTGTCATTTAGCATTGAACCAATAAAA
Source organism: Aegilops umbellulata (assembly GCA_032464435.1). NCBI lineage: Eukaryota > Viridiplantae > Streptophyta > Magnoliopsida > Poales > Poaceae > Aegilops > Aegilops umbellulata. The sequence goes on from CP136057.1 coordinate 14,113,885, forward strand.
CTAATACTGTTGTGTTTCACTCAAAAAAGGGACATCGTGACGGTGATACTGATAACGTGAGCACGAACGAGACATTTTCACCTCCCATGACTCTTGTAAGTATTAGAATCGATGGATGGATAAGTAAGTTACCAACCTGGATCGAAGAGCCGCATAAACTTTTCAAAATAAGTCCAGAAAAGTGGTGTGTCCAGAAAAAATATCTGTTATCAATAGTATATTATTGGGTCAAGCAATAGACGCTTTTTTTTCTTTAGCACTGCAAATAAAAAGTGATGTGTCCAGATCAGTAAAACTGCAACCACAAAAGGGGAGGAACCACTTTAGATCTGATAACTCAAACTTTTAAAACAAATGATAGATAAAATGCTCATGAAGAACTGAATCAAACAATGTTTAAATGAGTATTTGGTCTTCGGGTTTTTTCTATTTAGAAATCGGGTGAGGACAGTATGTGTCATTTAGCACCAAGATTGCAGCCACTACTGCCTCCTCCTACATGTAGCACTTGAAAACTTCAAATCAAGTAATGGCTAGATCATAGTGTGAATGTTTTTCACTTCAAACAGTATGGTCAATCTTGTTCCATTCAAAACAGACAATGAATCTTGTTAAAGAGTCAATTCGGCTTAAAGGTAAGTACTTGTGAATGGCTGACAAGCTTTAGGAAGTGCTCGTGAAGCTCGCTCGCGTCCAACGATCACCTTGTCCAACGGCGGCATGTGTGAGAAAACACAGCACACCCGGCTCGCCAGATATCGGCATGTCATGCAATTAGTCACATCCAAGACTTCAGAAAAGAAAACCGGTGGAGTATAGGTCGTATGAGAGGGATGGACGAAGCATGGGGGCGTAAGATGGAAGAGGGAACGCCATGTTTCTTTTAGGTAAAAGTAGAGATTCAAGACTTCCAAGGAAGTCAATGGGTGGGGGGGGGGGGGAGGAAATGCACTAAAAAGGAAAAGATATACTTTGGTAGTTTTTAAGAAAATTAGAACCTTGAAGTGCACATTCTCAAACTTGAGTAACAGGTGAGTTGCACAATTTCAGGCCAGGCAGTTCCTGCTTATGTCGGAATGCTTATAATCTTAAGCCATATGATTTCGCTAATAGCTTGGCTCTGCACATAGCAAAGTTAGCGCTGCACACAGCAGTCCAGTGTACATAAATCAGGCCCCTGATCAAAGGGCAACTGGAGAAACCCAGCACCACTCAGAAACAGTAGCTCCATAGGGACAGACATAAGTTAACGGCAAACAAGTGCGACAAACCATTACAGCAAACAAGTACGCTTGCACAAATCTACATAAAGCCATAATCACCAGGTTATCCGCGACGCAATGCGGGTCAAGAGTCAAGACACAGACCCAACAAGCCATTATTCCCATATGGTTATCTGCTCTTGCAAGTCAGGCAGTTAACACAAAGAGAGTGCTGAACTACGAGTTCACATGCATCAGCAGTAATAGACGAAGTAGTGGATGGCTGCTACCCCCTCACATTCTCCGAATGGCAATCCCTTTTAAGACCAAAGGGCCAACGATAAAAGGCGTACCCAGCACGTATACCACATTAAGCAGCTTAGCTAGCCTTTCAGTCCACACAACCTCACGGCTGCCAAAAAGAAAAAGGAATTGAGGCATTACATATCATATTCAACCTTTTGAGCAGTAATATCAAAATGAAAGTTGTTGAAGCTTATACCTGTAGTTTTTTAACTCTCTTGTCACACTGTCATAACGTTCTCGCTGAAGCAGGTACCAGTCTCTAGCGCTCTACAATTTTAACAACAAAGTAAGAGAAGCTGAGAAGGTAATATCCGGTGCAAGATTTAGCCTTGTTATCCTTACATGTCCTGTAAGGATACAGAGGAACGAAAATATCAGGAGACAAGAGTATTTGCAGCACCATAAGCTCTTGAAATCATTACACATGATAAATACACATATTTGCCGAGCATTCCTGACTGCTAGTACCGTAATTTCAGAGCTTACAAAACCTACAGCATACATGACGTATAATTTGCCATCATCCCAAAATCAAGTAGTCAATCCTTTGATTAACGCTTTTAAGTCAGAACAAAAACCTATGTGTCTCTTGTGCAAATCCATGAATAACTAAAATATGAGAAAGTCATGCTGGTAGTTTACAAATTCTGAGCACCAGCCTCATGCAAGGTAAAAACGATCAACGTTTTCATGACAATACAAATGGTTTTCATGTTAAAATGTTCTGTAACGTCCCGTCAATCTCGTGCAGAGGGAAAAGGGGGAATTTTCATGACAATACAAATTGCTGTTAAGTTAGAATTATCTATAACAGCCACATCTCTTTAAAATACTGCCAACAAGGATAGTCACTAAACAACTTGCATGTGCATCTATGCATAACTTGTAACAGTGAAAGGATGGAGACCATGAAAACCATGCGTCTGAAAAAGGCAAGACCACCAATGCAGATGAACAAGTGCATAGAAGGTAAGAAGCATGTAGCAAGTATCAACTGCAATGGGAGATTACTGACGAGCCTCCTACAGTTGACAGCATCCCTTTCTTCTTGCAAATAGGCTCATGGACAGGGGAGCTAAAGCACAGACATAACCCCTCCAGCCGGGTCTATACGTACTATTAATCTTGTCTTAAGTTGATAAGTTTATACAAAAAAATAATCAACACACATTACCCAATAAATATATTAGGATTTAGGAATAAGTATGCAGTTGATGATAAATATAGCTGAATGATTTGGTATTGCAAAATCATATTCAAAAATCATATATTCACCGCTTAAAAAGGATGAATTTACATTCAGGATTCATTAGCCAGCAATGCAGGTATGCGGCCTTTGCACCAAGGGCGTGCCTTTGGAAACTATGTAACGCCAATACAGTTTATAAATTGCTCAACGAAACAAGTAGCAACGCAGCAGCAAGACTTGGCCACGGCAAAGGGCCTAGATCCGGAGCCGAGGAAATCAAAGAAATTATGGGTCTATTTCGTCGAATTGCAGGCATACATGATCATCACCACATACAGGCGGAAGCTCTAGCACTGCCTACTCCAGCGAGTGATTTACCTGAGCGAGCGAGCGCGGTGTGCAGGGGGAGAAGGAGCATACCTTACTGGAGGAGGAGGAGAAAGGGAGGGCCCGAGTGCCGGACGCCGGCGAAACGCGAGGGGCCGACGGGAGACGGGCGGCGGCGGGGACCCGCATCTTCGCGGCCATGCCGCGTAGCGCCATGGTCAGCCGGGGCGGGCGAAGCCGATCGAGGATCGAGGCTAGGGTTTGGGATTGGCTTCTCTTCTCTTCTCCTCTTCTCCTCTTCTCCCTGGAGATGGAGGCTTTTCCTCTTTCCATCCTCTCTCTAGTCGCGCTGTCTCCTCCACAAAACGGGCCCCCTCGTGGGCCGGGCCGGGCCGGGCTGGATCACACACGCCGCGTGGAGCAGAAAATCCGCGGACCAGCTGAACTAAAAACGACTCCGACCCAAACAAACGAAATGTTCTTGCTAAATAAAAAAGCAAATGAAATGAGCGATTATTATTGCAACTAGTACTATTTTTTTATGGGAACCTGCTGCAGATTAACACGCCCAAATGGAGCTTCGGCTGTCTATGCAGAGTGCTTCATCATGACGGGTATGATAGGTTCTGTTCAATTTCGCATTGTAACCTAACCGGCAAGCAAATGGGGTCTCAAATAGTTTAGCTAAATTTGGTTATGATAGTAATAGTTCTTCTAATTGGGTCGATGAACCCCCGGACTTTCTGGTTAATGCTCTTGCGAACGATGTGACCTTTTTACCAATCAATAAAACGAGCCATGATGACATTTTCTAAAAAAAAAGACTTATAACTTTTGTTCATTCAGTCTTCCCTATCAAGATTGTATGCTACTTTTTATGTGACAAAACTTCCAATCTATTCTTCTTCAATCACGGCAGTACAACAAATACCAGAAATAATAAAAATTACATCCAGATCCGTAAACCACCTAGCGACGACTATAAGCAAGCCAAAGGCGTGCCGGCGTCATCGCCCCTCCCTCGTCGGAGCAGTACTATCTCGCGTATCCCACCTTATGATCATCTAGAAACCGTAACATAGTCTTCACCTCTTCAATGAGAAAACCATGTGTGAACCCGTCCCTCTTCAAATATGTCAGGGACTGTATGATGTATTCGCAACCCATCTCCAAAACAAGCCCACGAATGCCTATATCCTTGCCATGGTGACCATGCATGATCGCACCACCACAACACAAGCGCTTGTGTGGAGCACCATTAGCACTTGCCTTCACATGTCCCGCCTCTGCCTTTTCCCATCGCTCTCCACTAGTTCATCTACGTGTCGTCGCCCCCACGTTCTCATGAATAGCTTGCTACTCCTCGATGAGCCTACATAGTAGAATCAAGAATCCCAAATCCTACCAACCCAATCATCGTGGTCGGGGCCTTCCACCCTACAAAGTCACTCCCATGTCCTGCAACTCCCCTCCCCTGGGTGCAGCCGCCACGACTATGTGCGTTCGTGCAACTCAGGTGTAGTGACCCCCCCCCCCCCTTTACTCGAGCAGTGACAATTTAAATTTGGAATTATATATATTAAAAATGAACCTTGTCACTAGGAATATATGTGGTTTTAGTGTTCTTAATAGTAACCTCCCTCATCTTAGCGAGGGTGAGGCTAGGGTTTGGGATCGCCTTATTGATCTCTTCTCTCTATAAATGGAGTCTTCATCTTTTCCTTGTAGATATCCTCCTCGTATACGTCTTCCCAATCATGTTGTCTGCTCCACAAAATGCAAGCCCTCGTTGGTTGGACAGGGCCGAGCTGGATCACCCATACCGCATCAAGGCTAAATCTATGACACTATCTCTATCTATGGAAATGCTTTAAAGGCAAATACCATCAAAGCTACGCATATATGTGTTGGAACCCTATCTGTTGCTAATCATAAGAACATCAACGGTATTATGTGTTGTGGTTTATGTGTTTCAATCTATGCTCGTGAAGTGTGCAATACCTGATCTTGCTCCCAACTTAATTTCTAAATCATGGGCCCCACCAAAATAATATTAACCTTAATCCATAAATAGAAACATGTTTCCTTCTTCTATAAAAACTAGTCAATGTGCACATGCAATACACGTCTCAATACTATTGTACATATACAATGCTTACCATTTCGAGCCACATGTTGTTACTTGCAGTTCAACATATGCAATGGTTTGGAGTAAATCAATGCACTCTGCGAGTTTAAATAGTGACAAGATGTACTTTTGCTAACTTCCCTAAAACATACCAACATAAAATTTATTGCCAGCATCCAGCACTCTGGCATCTTACCATGATGAAATGCCTAATGTTCGTGTTTTATACATATGCCTCTATTGGGCAATATATTAAATGCATCCTACCGCGCGCACACGATTTCACCATTTACAGTTTCCAAGACTATACTTTCACCGAAAAATGTAGAAATCATAGAACGCCCATGTAAATTTATTACTTCAAGAAAAGCTGTGAAGCACTGAAACAAGGATGAAAGGAAACAATAATAACACCGACAAATAAGCTCCAAAAAATGTAGATATCATATAATATCATAATATATTTCTCATAGTATAAAGTAGCAGATAAGAGATGTGTGATAATATATCTAAAGAAAAAGAATCAACGAAAATGTAGTATGACACTTGTATAAAGTTGAGGACTCAGATACACAATAAATTATGAAATGTGCAATTCTCTATCCTCCTCACTTCCTCATCCAGGCATAAAGGTATCGAGATGTGAGTCTATCCCTTTCATACCATTGCAGACTTACAAAAACTTACCAAATGTATATCTCACTTTTCCACAGAGATGATAGAATTATATTGTACCACAGGAGCGCAGAGGTGTCTCCATCTTCAATGAGAATGACTTGGCTAGTAGTGCAATTGATGTCCCCAACAACATTGGTATCACCGTAAGCTACTGGAATATTTGGTAGATACAAAATTGCAGAGTATTCAGAAATGCAGGCTTGATTCTGACAATTGGCTCACGTTACCCATAGATGATCTTACTCTGGTTGCACATAGGCTAAGGAATAAGCCCCCCTTTCAATCATGGATGAACCATAATAGCTCTTCCTACCTTATATTGTACATTATTGCCATCATGCATTGCCATATCTACAAGGACACTACACATAAATGAATCTGCAACCATTGAATAGAGAAAGAACATTATTATGACTATTCTTTTTTTGAACTCCAGACATATTATAATTTTGCTGAACTCAATGTTACAACAATCTAATCCATCCAAGACATGTAGGAACAAGAAAAATGATGATCATCTATGTTGATAAAAAGGCACAAATGTGAGCTGACGGCAAGGCACTTCTCGACTAACATAAATACAACTCAATATACTTTAGTTGCTACTCCCTCCATAAAGAAACATAAGAGCGTTTAGACCACTACTTTAGTGATCTAAACGCTCTTATATTTCTTTACAGGGGGAGTAGAATGTACCCAACAAATGATATCAACAAAGCTCATATCTAAACTATAGAAATTTATGAACTCGTCTCACATAATTTCCAGACTTTTGAGTCACTTCAAGTATACATGATTCATATACAAAATCACATACACATCAAAACTCATGATGACTGGATTGAGAATTTAATGTGTTAGCTAGTCGAGAGAGAAAATGTTATGAAGACTAATCCAGAGAGAAAATGTTAGGAATAGAAAGTGATCAAGTTTTGACTCCAAACATAGGACAAACAATAAACAAATAGCTCAAAATTTCTTATCATGGGAGCTCATACATGCACCTCAATATCTGAGTCTCCTGGAAAATTATAAAGTATAAAGTGTAATTCTCCATCTAGATCAATCTGCAGAGACAAGAGATAACATATATGTTGATGAATGGAAAGAGCACACTAGAATCACTAAAAATTCTCAAGATATAACAGAATCCATGAATCTCAATGATACTTGAGTGAACAGATTAATGACGAATCGTTCATTTTCTCTTTCTGGAGCAGATTAATGATGGACTACGGGTAATTCTCAGAAAGTAAAGGGGGCTTTCTACAAAAGCGTGTGTGAGGGAGTCCTGGATTAGGGGGTGTCCGGATAGCCGGACTATACCTTCAGCCGGACTCCTGGGCTATGAAGATACAAGATTGAAGACTTCGTCCCGTGTCCGGAAGGGACTTTCCTTGGCGTGGAAGGCAAGCTTGGCGATACGGATATGTAGATCTCCTACCATTGTAACCGACTCTGTGTAACCCGAACCCTCTCCGATGTCTATATAAACCAGAGGGTTTTAGTCCGTAGGACAACACATAACAAACATACCATAGGCTAGCTTCTAGGGTTTAGCCTCCTTGATCTCGTGGTAGATCTACTCTTGTACTACCCATATCATCAATATTAATCAAGCAGGACGTAGGGTTTTACCTCCATCGAGAGGGCCCGAACCTGGGTAAAACATCGTGTCCCTTGTCTCCTGTTACCATCCGCCTAGACGCACAGTTCGGGACCCCCCTACCCGAGATCCGCCGGTTTTGACACCGACATTGGTGCTTTCATTGAGAGTTCCTCTGTGTCGTCGCTTTTAGGCCCGATGGCTTCTCCGATCATCAATAGCAATGCAGTCCAGGGTGAGACTTTTCTCCCCGGACAGATCTTCGTCTTCGACGACTTTGCACTGCGGGCCAATTCGCTTGGCCATCTAGAGCAGATCGAAAGCTACGCCCCTGGCCAACAGGTCAGATTTGGAATTTTAAACTACACGGCTGACGTCCGCGGGGACTTGATTTTCGATGGATTCGAGCCACGGCCGAGCGCGCCGCACTGTCACGATGGGCATGATCTAGCTCTGCCGCCGAACAGTGCCCTGGAGGCCGCACACGCATCGGTTCCGACCCTCGATTCGGAACCAACTGCGCCGATCGAGGATGAGTGGTTGGACGCCGCCTCGGGGGCTGCGATCCCAACGGCGATCGAGCCGAACACCAGCCCCACACTCCGCAAGGCCCGTGACTCCATGGGGCCGGACTCCTCTCCGGACTCCGAGCCCTCCGCGCCCCTGCCGATCGAATCCGATTGGGTGCTGATCATGGAGTTTACTGCCGCGGACATCTTTCAGCACTCGCCCTTTGGCGATATTCTGAAGTCATTAAAGTCTCTCTCTCTTTATCAGGAGAGCCCTGGCCGGACTGCGGTCAGCAAGGTTGGGATACGGACGACGAAGAAATTCAAAGCCCACCCACCACCCACTTTGTAGCCACTATCGATGAATTGACCGACATGCTCGACTTCGACTCTAAAGACATCGACGGTATGGACGCCGATGCAGGAGACGATCAAGAACCAGCACCTATAGGGCACTGGAAAGCCACCTCGTCGTATGACATATACATGGTGGATACCCCAAAAGAAGGAGATGGCGATGGAACAGCGGGGGATGACCCCTCCAAGAAACAGCCTAAGCGTCGGCGTCCGCGACGCCGCTCTAAATCCCGCCAAAGCAAAAGCGGTGATTCCGGCATAGGAGATAATAATACTCCGGATATCGCCAAAGAACACCCCCTCCAGCAAGATTCAGCACAGGAGGATGGAGAATCCAGCCCTCACGAGAGAGCGGCAGACAGAGAGGTCGAGGATGATAATTATATGCCTCCCTCCGAAGACGAGGCAAGCCTCGACAACGACAAATTTGTCGTGCCAGAGGATCCCGTCGAACAAGAGCGTTTCAAACGCAGGCTTATGGCCACGGCAAGCAGCCTCAAGAAAAAACGGCAACAACTTAGAGCTGATCAAGATTTGCTAGCCGACAGATTGACTGAAGTCCTTGCGACCGAAGAGTATGAACTCGAATGCCCCTCCAAGAGCTACCCAAAGCGCAGGCTGCTACCCCGATTAGAGGAGGAAGCACCTAAACCTACATCACCAGCGCATGATACGGCCGATCGGCCACCTCGCGGCCGCGACAGAGAGGCCTCTCGGCCCTCCACTCAAGCCGCACCCCGGCGCCGCTCAAAACATTCTAAGGCACGGGAAAATGCGCCAGACCTGCGAGACATATTGGAGGACAAGGAAAAGCAAACAAGATCGATCTATGGATCGCGCGGGCGCCCCACGGCACGTGACGGTGATCGTCACTCCGGATATAATAAATCCGGCCGGGCCGAACACAATAGACAAAGCTCGTTTGAGCTGCGTCGTGATATAGCCCAATACAGAGGCGCCGCACACCCCCTATGCTTCACAGATGAAGTAATGGATCATCAAATCCCTGAGGGTTTCAAACCCGTGAACATTGAATCATACGATGGCACAACAGATCCCGCGGTATGGATCGAGGATTATCTCCTTCATATCCACATGGCCTGCGGCGATGATCTACACGCCATCAAATACCTCCCACTCAAACTTAAGGGACCAGCTCAGCATTGGCTTAACAGCTTGCCAGCAGAATCAATCGGTTGTTGGAAGGACCTGGAAGCCGCATTCCTCGACAATTTCTAGGGCACCTATGTGCGACCACCAGACGCCGATGACCTAAGCCACATAATTCAGCAGCCAGAGGAATCGGCCAGGCAATTCTGGACACGGTTCCTAACAAAGAAAAACCAAATAGTCGACTGTCCGGACGCTGAGGCCCTAGCAGCCTTCAATCATAATATCTGCGATGAGTGGCTTGCCCGGCACCTTGGACAGGAAAAGCCAAAATCCATGGCAGCACTCACGACGCTCATGACCCGCTTTTGCGTGGGAGAAGACAGCTGGCTAGCTCATAGCAATAACTTGACCAGGAACCTTGGTAATTCGGACACCAAGGACAACAGTGGCAGGTCGCGTCGGAACAAGCAAAAGCGCCGCGTTAACAGCGACAACAACGAGGATACGGCAGTCAATGCCGGATTCAGAGGCTATAAATACGGTTAGCGGAAAAAGGCATTCAAAAGAAATACTCAGGGCCCGTCCAGTTTGGACCGAATACTCGACCGCTTGTGCCAGATACATGGCACCCCCGAAAAGCCAGCCAGTCACACCAACAGGGATTGTTGGGTGTTCAAGCAAGCAGGCAAGTTAAATGCCGAAAATAGAGATAAGGGGCTGCGTAGCGATGACGAGGACGAGCCCCGGCCGCCGAACAATAGTGGACAGAAGGGTTTTCCCCCACAAGTGCGGACGGTGAACATGATATACGCAACCCACATTCCCAAGAGGGAGCGGAAGCATGCGTTAAGGGACGTATATGCGATGGAGCCAGTCGCCCCAAAGTTCAACCCATGGTCCTCCTGCCCGATCACCTTCGATCGAAGGGACCAACCCACTAGCATCCGTCATGGCGGATTCGCCGCATTTGTTCTAGACCCAATTATTGACGGATTTCATCTTACAAGAGTCCTTATGGACGGCGGCAACAACCTGAACCTGCTTTACCAGGATACAGTGCGGAAAATGGGCATAGATCCCTCGAGGATTAAGCCCACCAAAACGACCTTTAAAGGCGTCATACCAGGTGTAGAGGCCAACTGTACAGGCTCAGTCACACTTGAAGTGGTCTTCGGATCTCCGGATAATTTCCGAAGCGAGGAGTTAATCTTCGACATAGTCCCGTTCCGCAGTGGCTATCACGCACTGCTCGGGCGAACCGCATTTGCAAAGTTCAATGCGGTGCCGCACTACGCATACCTTAAGCTCAAGATGCCAGGCCCTCGAGGAGTAATCACGGTCAATGGAAACACCGAACGCTCCCTCCGAACGGAGGAGCACACGGCGGCCCTCGCAGCGGAAGTACAAAGCAGCCTCTCAAGGCAGCTCTCCAGTCCTGCCGTTAAACGTCCTGACACTGTCAAGCGCGCCCGGAGTAACCTACAACAAGACCGCCTGGCACGTTTCGAGCAGGCGTAGCAACGCGACCCCAACCCCAGCCCTCGCGAAATAGCGAAACCAGTGCTTCGCGTGCATAACTACGCTCTCGAAATACCATGGGCACAGGGGGAGGGGCACCATCACGGCACACCCGAAACACGGCTTGAACCGCACTAGGGGCTGCCGATTTCTTTATTTTCTCTCAGGACTCCATACTTCGGAAGACCTGTTCGGCAATCCAACTGCCGCACAAACGGTGCAAGAACTAGGGAAGCAGAAAAGCTACGCCGCATTATAAAAATCCCAGGTGGTCTCTATCACGAGCAGTATACCTATTTTGCATACTATTCCGCAACCTGCCCCTGGAAAGGACATGTTAAATAGTCCCACTTTTGCTTATCGCACTATTTGTATCGTTCTGCTTCGATCGCAGCCTTTCTATAAACAATGCATAGCTTTTGTCTATTTTTGCATTACTCTTTTTTACAAATAAATGTTCATTAACGACATGTTGCACCCGTACACTTTGGTACGGTCAATACGCCAGGGGCTTTAGTACCCCCCCAATATGGTGTGAGTGTTGGGGAACGTTGCAGAAAATTAAAATTTTTCCTACGGTTTCACCAAGATCCATCTATGAGTTCATCTAGCAACGAGTATTCAGATTAGATAGCATCTACATACCACTTTGTAGATTGCAACGGAAGCGTTCAAGTGAACGTGGATGAGGTAGTCGTACTCGCCGTGATCCAATTCACCGATGATCTAGTGCCAAACGGACGGCACCTCCGCGTTCAACACACGTACGGGACTGGAGACGTCTCCTCCTTCTTGATCCAGCAAAGGGGAAGGAGAGGTTGAGAAAGATCCAGCACGACGGTGTGGTGGTGGATGCAGCAGAACTCCGGCAGGGCTTCGCTAAGCAACTACGGGAGGAGGAGGAGGTGTTGCAGGGAGGAGGGGGTGCCAGGGCTTATAGGTGCGGCCACCCCTCCCTCCCCTCCCTTTATATAGGCGCATTAGAGGGGGGGAGGGCGCAGCCTTGCCCCTTCCTCCAAGGAAGGGGTGCGGCCAAGAAGGGGGGAGGAGTCCATCCTCCCCAAGGCACCTCGGAGGTGCCTTCCCCTCTTTGGACTCTTCCCTCTCCAAGTCTTCTTGGCGCATGGGCCCTTGGGGCTGGTGCCCTTGGCCCATATAGGCCAGGGCGCACCCCCTATAGCCCATGTGGCCCCCCGGGGCAGGTGGACCCCCGGGACCCCTCCGGTGGTCCCGGTACAATACCGATAACACCGAAACTTGTCCCGATGGCCAAAATAGCACTTCCTATATATAATTCTTTACCTCCGGACCATTCCGGAACTCCTCGTGACGTTCGGGATCTCATCCGGGACTCCGAACAACATTCGGGTTACTGCACATACATATCTTCACAACCCTAGCGTCACCGAACCTTAAGTGTGTAGACCCTACGGGTTCGGGAGACATGCAGACATGACCGAGACGGCTCTCGGGCAATAACCAACAGCGGGATCTGGATACCCATGTTGGCTCCCACATACTCCACGATGATCTCATCGGATGAACCACGATGTCGAGGATTCAATTAATCCCGTATACGATTCCCTTTGTCAATCGGTATTTTAGTTGCTCGAGATTCGATCGTCGGTATCCCAGTACCTCGTTCAATCTCGTTATCGGCAAGTCACTTTTCTAGTACCGTAATGCATGATCCCGTGATCAAACACTTTGATCACATTGAGCTCATTGTGATGATGCATTACCGAGAGGGCCCGGTGATACCTCTCCGTCAAGCGGAGTGACAAATCCCAGTCTCGATCCATGTCAACCCAACAGACACTTTCAGAGATACCCGTAGTATACCTTTATAGTCACCCAGTTACGTTGTGACGTTTGGCACACCCAAAGCACTCCTACGGTATCCGGGAGTTACACGATCTCATGGTCTAAGGAAAGGATACTTGACATTGGAAAACTCTAGCAAACGAACTATGCGATCTTATGCTATGTTTAGGATTGGGTCTTGTCCATCACATCATTCTCCTAATGATGTGATCCCGTTATCGATGACATCCAATGTCCATAGTCAGGAAACCATGACTATCTGTCGATCAACGAGCTAGTCAACTAGAGGCTCACTAGGGACATGTTTGTTGTCTGTTATTCACACATGTATTACGATTTCCGGTTAACACAATTATAGCACGAATAAAGACAATTATCATGAATAAGCAAATATAATAATAATGCTTTTATTATTGCCTCTAGGGCATATTTCCAACAGTCTCCCACTTGCACTAGAGTCAATAATCTAGTTACATTGTGATGAATCGAACACCCATAGAGTTCTGGTGCTGATCATGTTTTGCCTTAGGGAGAGGTTTAGTCAACGGATCTGCGACATTCAGATCCGTGTGCACTTTACAAATTTCTATGTCTCCATCTTGAACATTTTCACGAATGGAGTTGAAGCGACGCTTGATGTGCCTAGTCTTCTTGTGAAACCTGGGCTCCTTTGCAAGTGCAATAGCTCCAGTGTTGTCACAGAAGAGCTTGATTGGCCCCGACGCATTGGGTATGACTCCGAGGTCGGTGATGAACTCCTTCACCCAAATTGCTTCATGTGCTACCTCCGAGGCTGCCATGTACTCCGCTTCACATGTAGATCCCGCCACGATGCTTTGCTTGCAACTGCACCAGCTTACTGCCCCACCATTCAAAATATACACGTATCCGGTTTGTGACTTAGAGTCATCCAGATCTGTGTCGAAGCTAGCGTCGACGTAACCTTTTACGACGAGCTCTTCGTCACCTCCATAAACGAGAAACATTTCCTTAGTCCTTTTCAGGTACTTCAGGATATTCTTGACCGCTGTCCAGTGTTCCTTGCCGGGATTACATTGGTACCTACCTACCAAACTTACGGCAAGGTTTACATCAGGTCTGGTACACAGCATGGCATACATAATAGAACCTATGGCTGAGGCATAGGGGATGACGCTCATCTCTTCTATATCTTCTGCCGTGGTCGGACATTGAGCTGAGCTCAATTTCACACCTTGTAATACAGGTAAGAACCCTTTCTTAGATTGATCCATATTGAACTTCTTAAATATTTTATCAAGGTATGTGCTTTGTGAAAGACCTATGAGGCGTCTCGATCTATCTCTATAGATCTTGATGCCTAATATATAAGCAGCTTCTCCAAGGTCCTTCATTGAAAAACTCTTATTCAAGTAGGACTTAATGCTGTCCAAGAGTTCTATATCATTTCCCATCAAAAGTATGTCATCTACATATAGTATAAGAAATGCTACAGAGCTCCCACTCACTTTCTTGTAAACACAGGCTTCTCCATAAGTCTGTGTAAACCCAAACGCTTTGATCATATCATCAAAGCGAATGTTCCAACTCCGAGATGCTTGCACCAGCCCATAAATCGAGCGTTGGAGCTTGCACACCTTGTCAGCATTCTTAGGATCGACAAAACCTTCCGGCTGCATCATATACAATTCTTCCTTAAGGAAACCATTAAGGAATGCCGTTTTGACGTCCATTTGCCATATCTCATAATCATAGTATGCGGCAATTGCTAACATGATTCGGACGGACTTCAGCTTCGCTACCGGTGAGAAAGTCTCATCGTAGTCAACCCCTTGAACTTGTCGATAACCCTTAGCGACAAGCCGAGCTTTATAGATGGTCACATTACCATCCGCGTCTGTCTTCTTCTTAAAGATCCATTTATTTTCTATGGCTCGCCGTTCAACGGGCAAGTCAGTCAAAGTCCATACTTCGTTTTCATACATGGATCCTATCTCGGATTTCATGGCTTCCAGCCATTTGTCGGAATCCGGGCCTGCCATTGCTTCCTCATAGTTCGAAGGTTCACCGTTGTCTAACAACATGATTTCCAAGACAGGGTTCCCGTACCACTCTGGTGCGGAACGTGTCCTTGTGGACCTTCGAATTTCAATAGGAGCTTGATTAGAAGCATCTTGATCATCATCATTAATTTCCTCTCTAGTCGGTGCAGGCACCTCAGAAACGTTTTCTTGAGTTTCGCCATTTTCCGGTTCAAGAGGTAACACTTCATCAAGTTCTACTTTCCTCCCACTTACTTCTTTCGAGAGAAACTCTTTTTCTAGAAAGGATCCATTCTTGGCAACAAAGATCTTGCCTTCGGATCTGAGGTAGAAGGTATACCCAACAGTTTCTTTAGGGTATCCTATGAAGACGCATTTTTCCGATTTGGGTTCGAGCTTTTCAGGTTGAAGTTTCTTGACATAAGCATCGCATCCCCAAACTTTTAGAAACGACTGCTTAGGTTTCTTCCCAAACCATAATTCATACGGTGTCGTCTCAACGGATTTCGACGGAGCCCTGTTTAAAGTGAATGCGGCAGTCTCTAAAGCATAGCCCCAAAAAGATAGCGGTAAGTCGGTAAGAGACATCATAGATCGCACCATATCTAATAGAGTGCGATTACGACGTTCGGACAAACCATTACGCTGAGGTGTTCCAGGCGGCGTGAGTTGTGAAACTATTGCACATTTTCTTAAGTGTGTGCCAAATTCGTGACTCAAGTATTCTCCTCCACGATCTGATCGTAGAAACTTGATCTTTCTATCACGTTGATTTTCAACCTCACTCTGAAATTCCTTGAACTTTTCAAAGGTCTCAGACTTGTGTTTCATTAAGTAGATATACCCATATCTACTCAAGTCATCAGTGAGGGTGAGAACATAACGATAGCCACCGCGAGCCTCAACACTCATTGGACCGCACACATCGGTATGTATGATTTCCAATAAGTTGGTTGCTCGCTCCATTGTTCCTGAGAATGGAGTCTTGGTCATTTTACCCATGAGGCATGGTTCACACGTGTCAAATGATTCATAATCAAGAGACTCTAAAAGTCCATCTGCATGGAGCTTCTTCATGCGTTTGACACCTATGTGACCAAGGCGGCAGTGCCACAAATATGTGGGACTATTGTTATCAACTTTAACTCTTTTGGTATTCACACTATGAATATGTGTATCATCACGTACGAGATTCATTAAGAATAAACCATTAACCATCGGAGCATGACCATAAAACATATCTCTCATATAAATAGAACAACCATTATTCTCGGATTTAAATGAGTAGCCATCTCGAATTAAACGAGATCCAGACACAATGTTCATGCTCAAACTTGGCACTAAGTAACAATTATTGAGGTTTAAAACTAATCCCGTAGGTAAATGTAGAGGCAGCGTGCCGACGGCGATCACATCGACCTTGGAACCATTCCCGACGCGCATCGTCACCTCGTCCTTCGCCAATCTCCGTTTATTCCGCAGCTCCTGCTTTGAGTTACAAATGTGAGCTGTTGGAAATATGCCCTAGAGGCAATAATAAAAGCATTATTATTATATTTCCTTATTCATGATAATTGTCTTTATTCGTGCTATAATTGTGTTAACCGGAAATCGTAATACATGTGTGAATAACAGACAACAATATGTCCCTAGTGAGCCTCTAGTTGACTAGCTCGTTGATCGACAGATAGTCATGGTTTCCTGACTATGGACATTGGATGTCATCGATAACGGGATCACATCATTAGGAGAATGATGTGATGGACAAGACCCAATCCTAAACATAGCATAAGATCGCATAGTTCGTTTGCTAGAGTTACCCAATGTCAAGTATCCTTTCCTTAGACCATGAGATCGTGTAACTCCCGGATACCGTAGGAGTGCTTTGGGTATGCCAAACGTCACAACGTAACTGGGTGACTATAAAGGTATACTACGGGTATCTCTGAAAGTGTCTGTTGGGTTGACATGGATCGAGACTGGGATTTGTCACTCCGCTTGACGGAGAGGTATCACCGGGCCCTCTCGGTAATGCATCATCACAATGAGCTCAATGTGATCAAAGTGTTTGATCATGGGATCATGCATTACGGAACGAGAAAAGTGACTTGCCGGTAACGAGATTGAACGAGGTACTGGGATACCGACGATCGAATCTCGGGCAAGTAAAATACCGATTGACAAAGGGAATCGTATACGGGATTAATTGAATCCTCGACATCGTGGTTCATCCGATGAGATCATCGTGGAGCATGTGGGAGCCAACATGGGTATCCAGATCCCGCTGTTGGTTATTGCCCGAGAGCCGTCTCGGTCATGACTGCATGTCTCCCGAACCCGTAGGGTCTACACACTTAAGGTTCGGTGACGCTAGGGTTGTGAAGATATGTATGTGCAGTAACCCGAATGTTGTTCGGAGTCCCGGATGAGATCCCGGACGTCACGAGGAGTTCCGGAATGGTCCGGAGGTAAAGAATTATATATAGGAAGTGCTATTTTGGCCACCGGGACAAGTTTCGGTGTTATCGGTATTGTACCGGGACCACCGGAGGGGTCCCGGGGGTCCACCGGGGGGGTCCACCTGCCCCGGGGGGCCACATGGGCCTTAGGGGGTGCGCCTTGGCCTGCTTGGGCCAAGGGGAACCAGCCCCAAGGGCCCATGCGCCAAGGAAACTTGGAGGAGGGAGAGTCCTACAAGGGGAAGGCACCTCCGAGGTGCCTTGGGGAGGATGGACTCCTCCCCACCCTTGGCCGCACCCTTCCTTGGAGGAAGGGGCAAGGGCTGCGCCTCCCCCTCTCCCTTGGCCCTATATATAGTGGGGAAAAGGAGGAGCAAACCAACCCTAATGCCCTGGCTCCTCCCTCCTCCCTGCAACACCTCCTCCTCCTCCCGTAGTTGCCTAGCGAAGCCATGCCGGAGTTCTGCTGCATCCACCACCACACCGTCGTGCTGGATCTTCCTCAACCTCTCCTTCCCCCTTGCTGGATCAAGAAGGAGGAGACGTCTCCCGTCCCGTACGTGTGTTGAACGCGGAGGTGCCGTCCGTTCGGCACTAGATCATCGGTGAATTGGATCACGGCAAGTACGACTACCTCATCCATGTTCACTCGAACGCTTCCGTTGCGATCTACAAAGTGGTATGTAGATGCTATCCAATCTGAATACTCGTTGCTAGATGAACTCATAGATGGATCTTGGTGAAACCGTAGGAAAATTTTTAATTTTCTGCAACGTTCCCCAACATGAGCAACTGCACCGGTATCAAATACCCAAGAGCTACTACGAGTACTGGTAAGGTACTCATCAATTACATGTATATCACATATACCTTTGGTTTTGCCGGCCTTCTTGTCCGCTAAGTATTTGGGGCAGTTCCGCTTCTAGTGACCACTTCCCTTGCAATAAAAGCACTCAGTTTCGGGCTTGGGTCCATTCTTTGGCTTCTTCCCGGCAACTTGCTTACCGGGCGCGGCAACTTCCTTGCCATCCTTCTTGAAGTTCTTTTTACCCTTGCCCTTCTTGAACTTAGTGGTTTTATTCACCATCAACACTTGATGCTCCTTCTTGATTTCAACCGCTGCTGATTTCAGCATAGCATATACTTCAGGAATGGTCTTTACCATCCCCTGCATATTGTAGTTCATCACAAAGCTCGTGTAGCTAGGTGGAAGCGACTGGAGGATTCTGTCAATGACCGCTTCTTCCGGGAGATTAACTTCCAGTTGAGTCATGCGGTTGTGCAACCCAGACATTTTGAGTATGTGTTCACTGACAGAACTATTTTCCTCCATCTTACAGCTAAAGAATTTGTCGGAGACTTCATATCTCTCGACCCGGGCATGAGCTTGGAAAACCATTTTCAGCTCTTCGAACATCTCATATGCTCCATGTCTCTCAAAACGCTTTTGGAGCCCCGGCTCTAAGCTGTAAAGCATGCCGCACTGAACGAGGGAGTAATCATCGCAGCGTGACTGCCAAGCGTTCATAACGTCTTGTTCTGCAGGGAGAATAGGTGCGTCACCCAGCGGTGCTCTTAGGACATAATCTTTCTTGGCAGCTATGAGGATGATCCTCAGGTTCCGGACCCAATCCGTATAGTTGCTACCATCGTCTTTCAGCTTGGTTTTCTCTAGGAACGCGTTGAAGTTGAGGACTACGTTGGCCATTTGATCTACAAGACATATTGTAAATATTTAGACTAAGTTCATGATAATAAAGTTCATTTAATCAAATTATTTAATGAACTCCCACTTAGATAGACATCCCTCTATTAGTCATCTAAGTATTACATGATCCGAGTCAACTAGGGCGTGTCCGATCATCACGTGAGACGGACTAGTCAACAACGGTGAACATCTTCATGTTGATCGTATCTTCTATACGACTCATGCTCGACCTTTCGGTCTTCTGTGTTCCGAGGCCTTGTCTGTACATGCTAGGCTCGTCAAGTCAACCTAAGTGTTTTGCGTGTGTAAATCTCTCTTAGACCCGTTGTATGCAAACGTAAGGACCTATCACACCCGATCATCACGTGGTGCTTCGGAACGACGAACCTTAGCAACGGTGCACAGTTAGGGTGAACACTTTCTTGAAATTATTATGAGGGATCATCTTATTTACTACCGTCGTCCTAAGTAAACAAGATGCAAAACATGATAAACATCACATGCAATCAAATAATAAACGTGACATGATATGGCCAATATCACATAGCTCCTTCGATCTTCATCTTGGGGCTCCATGATCATCTTGTCACCGGCTTGACACCATGATCTTCATCATCATGATCTTCATCATCGTGTCTCCATGAAGTTGCTCGCCAACTATTACTTCTACTACTATGGCTAACGCGTTTAGCAATAAAGTAAAGTAATTTACATGGCGATTCTCAATGACACGCAGGTCATACAAAAAAATAAAGACAACTCCTATGGCTCCTGCCGGTTGTCATACTCATCGACATGCAAGTCGTGATTCCTATTACAATAGCATGAACATCTCATACATCACATATAGATCATTCATCATACATCACAACTTTGGCCATATCATATCACAAAGCACTTGCTGCAAAAACAAGTTAGACGTCCTCTAATTGTTGTTGCAAGTTTTACGTGGCTGAATTAGGTTTCTAGCAAGAACGTTTTCTTACCTACGTTAAACCACCACAACGTGATTTGTCAACTTCTATTTACCCTTCATAAGGACCCTTTTCATCGAATCCGCTCCAACTAAAGTAGGAGAGACAGACACCCGCCAGCCACCTTATGCAACTAGTGCATGTTAGTTGGTGGAACCGGTCTCACGTAAGCGTACGTGTAAGGTTGGTCCGGGCCGCTTCATCCCACAATACCGCTGAAGCAAGATAAGACTAGTAGCGGCAAGAAGAGTTGACAACATCTACGCCCACAACAAATTGTGTTCTACTCGCGCAAGAAGAACTACGCATAGACCTAGCTCTGATACCACTGTTGGGGAACGTTGCAGAAAATTAAAATTTTTCCTACGGTTTCACCAAGATCCATCTATGAGTTCATCTAGCAACGAGTATTCAGATTAGATAGCATCTACATACCACTTTGTAGATTGCAACAGAAGCGTTCAAGTGAACGTGGATGAGGTAGTCGTACTCGCCGTGATCCAATTCACCGATGATCTAGTGCCGAACGGACGGCACCTCCGCGTTCAACACACGTACGGGACGGGAGACGTCTCCTCCTTCTTGATCCAGCAAGGGGGAAGGAGAGGTTGAGGAAGATCCAGCACGACGGTGTGGTGGTGGATGCAGCAGAACTCCGGCAGGGCTTCGCTAAGCAACTACGGGAGGAGGAGGAGGTGTTGCAGGGAGGAGGGGGTGCCAGGGCTTATAGGTGCGGCCACCCCTCCCTCCTTATATAGGCGCATTAGAGGGGGGGAGGGCGCAGCCTTGCCCCTTCCTCCAAGGAAGGGGTGCGGCCAAGAAGGGGGGAGGAGTCCATCCTCCCCAAGGCACCTCGGAGGTGCCTTCCCCTCTTTGGACTCTTCCCTCTCCAAGTCTTCTTGGCGCATGGGCCCTTGGGGCTGGTGCCCTTGGCCCATATAGGCCAGGGCGCACCCCCTATAGCCCATGTGGCCCCCCGGGGCAGGTGGACCCCCCCGGTGGACCCCCGGGACCCCTCCGGTGGTCCCGGTACAATACCGATAACACCGAAACTTGTCCCGATGGCCAAAATAGCACTTCCTATATATAATTATTTACCTCCGGACCATTCCGGAACTCCTCGTGACGTTCGGGATCTCATCCGGGACTCCGAACAACATTCGGGTTACTGCACATACATATCTTCACAACCCTAGCGTCACCGAACCTTAAGTGTGTAGACCCTACGGGTTCAGGAGACATGCAGACATGACCGAGACGGCTCTCGGGCAATAACCAACAGCGGGATCTGGATACCCATGTTGGCTCCCACATACTCCACGATGATCTCATCGGATGAACCACGATGTCGAGGATTCAATTAATCCCGTATACGATTCCCTTTGTCAATCGGTATTTTAGTTGCTCGAGATTCGATCGTCGGTATCCCAGTACCTCGTTCAATCTCGTTATCGGCAAGTCACTTTTCTAGTACCGTAATGCATGATCCCGTGATCAAACACTTTGATCACATTGAGCTCATTGTGATGATGCATTACCGAGAGGGCCCGGTGATACCTCTCCGTCAAGCGGAGTGACAAATCCCAGTCTCGATCCATGTCAACCCAACAGACACTTTCAGAGATACCCGTAGTATACCTTTATAGTCACCCAGTTACGTTGTGACGTTTGGCACACCCAAAGCACTCCTACGGTATCCGGGAGTTACACGATCTCATGGTCTAAGGAAAGGATACTTGACATTGGAAAACTCTAGCAAACGAACTATGCGATCTTATGCTATGTTTAGGATTGGGTCTTGTCCATCACATCATTCTCCTAATGATGTGATCCCGTTATCGATGACATCCAATGTCCATAGTCAGGAAACCATGACTATCTGTCGATCAACGAGCTAGTCAACTAGAGGCTCACTAGGGACATGTTTGTTGTCTGTTATTCACACATGTATTACGATTTCCGGTTAACACAATTATAGCACGAATAAAGACAATTATCATGAATAAGGAAATATAATAATAATGCTTTTATTATTGCCTCTAGGGCATATTTCCAACAGTGAGAAGTCCGAACACTTTAACAAGTACGGCACCCCGAACTTATAGCATTATATGCATGGGCTCCAAATCATGTCTTGGGTCAATAGTTGGGTTTGCCCGGCTCCTATGTTTTGGTGCCTTACGTTCCGTTGTATCGGCTAAGGTAGCACTAGGAGAACTACTGCGATTGTGCCCCAGTTGAGCTGGGCGGAGCACCTCAGTAGAGAAAGCTAAAACTGACTGTCATGATGAAGCGAGAGACTGGTCGCTGTTCGAGAGGTTTTTCGAGTCCCTAAAGACTTATGCCGCTTAGAGCGAGGAGTCGGCTTTGTCCGGCCAAAGGCGTGGATAGCGCCCCGAACTCGGTCTTCCGAATACTAGGGGCTTCGCCGAAATTTAAAATTATAGAATTCTATGGCTAAGTGAGAGTGTTCAAGCATTATAGTCCGATTGCCTTGTTCGTTGTGCTGAGCGCCTCCCTCGAAGGACCCAAACATGGGAAAAAGAGCGCTCAGGTTTATCCCGAACACCCCAGCACTAGTGGCACGGGGGCAGAAGCCGACGACTGGCCATCTATCAACTTTGATAAACAGTCGCACAGAAAGTAATATTTTAAATTTAAAAAGCATTGCTTAGCGCATATGAACAAGTTTTCAGCGCACAGGACAATACGAGCGAGTTTACTCAAAAATTACATCCCTGGAACATTCAATCGCCATAAGGTGGGCACCCTTCAGAATGTCCTTATAATAGTTTTCGGGCTTGCGATGCTCTTTCCCTGGTGGTGGCCCGTCTTTCACAAGCTTCTCACCATCCAGCTTGCCCCAGTGCACCTTAGCGCGGGCAAGGGCCCTACGGGCACCTTCGATGCAGACGGAGGGCTTGATGACTTCGAGCCTTGGACAGGCCTCCACCAGCCGCCGCACCAACCTGAAGTAGCTCCCAGGCAGAGCCTCTCCGTGCCACAGCCGAACTATAAGGCCCTTCATGGCCTGTTCGGCCACCTTGTGGAGCTCGACCAGCTGCTTCAGCTGGTCGCTCAGGGGTACTGGGTGTCCGGCCTCAGCATACTGAGACCAGAACACCCTCTCCATCGAGCTGCCCTCCTCGGCTCGGTAGAATGCGGCGGCATCGGACACGCTACAGGGAAGATGTGCGAATGCTCCTGGAGAGCTCCGAATTCGGGTAAGTAACAAGAAGCTCACTTTTACATGTTTGCTTTGCATAAAGAATGCCTTACCTGCCGCTATCTTTTTCATCGCATCTAACTCCTGGAGGGCCTTCTGGGATTCGGCCTTGGCGGACTTGGCACTTTCAATAGCCGCCGCGAGCTCGGACGCTCGCGTCTTTGAGTCAAGCTCCAAACTCTCATGTTTTTCCATGAGAACCTGGAGCTCTTGCCGTACCTCGCCAACTTGCGCCTCATATTTCTCCCGCTCGGTACGCTCCGCGGCCGCTCTCTTCTCGGCCTCGGCCAGCGCTTGCTTAAGGGTCGCCACCTCAGTTGTGGCCCCTACAATAGCCATGTTAATCCTATCATATTTTTGCAATTACGCTTTTATATTTTTGTTTTTTCTATAAGGTATCTCTTACCTTCTTTCTCCTTGAGCTGCCGCTTGGCAAGGCCGAGCTCTTAATCGGACCACTCGAGGCCTTGCTTCAGTGAGCCCAGCTCCGCAGTCAGTGTGGCGGTCGCCAGCAGCGAAGCCTGCATACGCATATTGACTCTTTTTCTGTTAGACTCATGCGAATTTTATTAGATCCTCTATTCGGCTTTTCTTTCCGAACGCCAAACAGAGCATCAGGGGCTACTGTCTATGCGGTAATATTTTTACATATTCTGTACTTACCTCGAAGCCTGTTAGAAGGCTGGCACAAGCTTCAGTCAGTCCGCTCTTGGCGGACTGAACCTTCTGGATCACCGCACTCATAATAGTGCGGTGCTCCTCGTCGATGGAGGCGCCGTTAAGCACCTCCAGCAGATTGTCCGGCACCTCCGGTTGGATGGGGGCCGCCGGCTCAGTAGGCTTGCTCCTCTTGGAAGGAGTTCGCCTACCGCGGTCCGGAACCGTTGACGATTCCAGCGCGGTGTCCGGCTCAAAGCCGGACTTGGAGCCCTGGGGTGTTTTATCCCCTTCATTCCTGGAGTTCGGGAGGTCGCCTTGTGGTGCCTCTAGGACCACCTCCTCCTGGCTTGGAACCTGTTGGGACAACACTTCGGCGTCGTCCGTAGGGCGGGGGAGGTAGCCGTCGGAAGTGAATTCACATCCGACGAATCCAGGGAGCCGCTCGATGACTCGTCGTGCCCGGCCTTGGGCGGACTGCATGATCATATTCGACATAAGGAAAGGTTGTGCCATAAAAGAGTACTATAAATTACTCCGGCATCCGAATAACTTACTATCTCGCCGGGCGCTTGGCCCTGTGTGGCCACTCCTCTTCGCCGTCGTCGGCATCGGCGGAGTAGTCCGGAGGAGGGGTCCTTCCCTCCCTGGACCCCTCGGCCTCCCCTGTTGGGGCGGCCTTTCTCTTCTTTCCTCCCCCCGCTGGAGGGGGAGAGGGTTCTTCTTCCTCCTCCTCGTTTTCACGGGAGGAGCGCGTCTCAGATTCGTCGGATGATGAATCCGACACTTCCAGGCGCCGGGAACTCTTTCGAGTCCCTATGGCCTTCTTCTTGGCCTTTTTCTCCGGCACCACATAAGGTGACGGAGCCAGCAGCTTCGCTAGGTGAGCATCGGCTGGGTCTTCGGGCAAAGGGGCCGGACAGTCGATCTTTCCGGACTTCGCCTGCCTATCCTGTCAAGGGAAAGGGAGTTTAGATCCCGCATAGAGTCAAACTATGGAAAACTTACATCCCGTAAAAGGTAAAAATAGCTTACAGCACTAGTGTGACGCTGCGTGCTGAATCCGCAGTCCTCGAAGGCGGATGCGGGAACCTCGGCGCCTTTGAATAGCACCTTCCAGGCGTCTTCGTACGTCGTGTCGAAGAGCCTGCTCAGGGTTTGGTGTTGCGCCGCGTCGAACTCCCACAGATTGAAATCCCGTTGTTGACACGGGAGGATCCGACGGACGAGCATAACCTGGACTACATTGACAAGCTTGAGATGCTTGTTCACCAGGTTTTGGATGCATTCTTGCAGTCCGGTTACCTCTCCTTTGTTGCCCCACAATAGGCCCGTCTCTTTCCAAGACGTGAGCCGCGTAGGGGGTCCGAACCGGAACTCGGGGGCTGCGACCCACTCAGGGTCGCGCGGCTCGGTGATGTAAAACTACCCCGATTGCCACCCTTTCAGGGTCTCCACTAAGGAGCCCTCAAGCCATAGGACGTTGGCCATCTTGCCCGCCATGGCACCTCCGCACTCCGCCTGGTTGCCGCGCACCACCTTTGGCTTGACGTTGAAGGTCTTGAGCCATAGGCCAAAATGAGGGCGGATGCAGAGGAAAGCCTCGCACACGACGATAAACGCCGAGATGTTGAGGATGAAGTTCGGGGCCAGATCATGAAAATCCAGGCCGTAGTAAAACATGAGCCCCCGGACGAACGGGTGGAGAGGAAAGCTCAGTCCACGGAGGAAATGGCGAAGGAATACTACCCTCTCATGGTGCCTTGGGGTGGGGAGGAGCTGCCCCTTTTCGGGAAGCCGGTGCGCGATGTCCTCAGACAAGTATCCGGCTTTTCTCAGTTTTTTGATGTGCCCCTCCGTGACGAAGGAGACCATCCACTTGCCTCCCGCTCCGGACATGGCTGGAGAAGGTCGAGGTGGAAAGTGCGGGCTTGGGCGCTGGAGCTCGAGTGCGCGGAAGATGGATAGGCAAAAGAGGAAGAAGGCGTAGGTAAAAAGGTGGATCCTTATCCCCTTATATGGGTGGATGCGGCCAAACGTCCCCACGAGCCTGATAAAACTTGCTTATCTCCCAAGCGTCGTGATAAATGGCGCGGTTGGGTTACCCACGTCCGTATTGATGAGAATCCTGTAAATAAGGGGACACGATCTCTGCTTTGACAAGACGTGCCAAGGAAACCGCCTCGCAAAATGCACTGAGGTGGGGGAGTAAAAACGATTCGAATAAAGACTTGGCCGTGGTGTGGTGTCACGCTACGGAATACGTCAGTAGATTAGATTTGTGTAAATATTATTGTCTCTATGGCAATATGTGGAAATTTATTTTGCAGAGCCGGACACTATCCTTAGTGTTCAAAAGCTTCTATGAAGTATTTGGAGGAGGAACCCGCCTTGCAATGCCAAAGACAATCTGCGCGCCGGACTCGTCGTCATTGAAGCCTGGTTCAGGGGCTACTGAGGGAGTCTTGGATTAGGGGGTGTCCGGATAGCCGGACTATACCTTCAGCCGGACTCCTGGGCTATGAAGATACAAGATTGAAGACTTCGTCCCGTGTCCGGAAGGGACTTTCCTTGGCGTGGAAGGCAAGCTTGGCGATACGGATATGTAGATCTCCTACCATTGTAACCGACTCGGTGTAACCCTAACCCTCTCCGGTGTCTATATAAACCGGAGGGTTTTAGTCCGAAGGACAACACATAACAATCATACCGTAGGCTAGCTTCTAGGGTTTAGCCTCCTTGATCTCGTGGTAGATCTACTCTTGTACTACCCATATCATCAATATTAATCAAGCAGGACGTAGGGTTTTACCTCCATCAAGAGGGCCCGAACCTGGGTAAAACATCATGTCCCTTGTCTCCTGTTACCATCCGCCTAGGCGCACAGTTCGGGACCCCCTACCCGAGATCCGCCGGTTTTGACACCGACAGTGTGACAAACCAAGAATATCACCTTCTTTTATTAGTAGGTATGGATATAACAGGAGGAGGATGTGAGTTCGATCCCTAGAGAAGCACACTATTTTTTCCGGCCCGCAAGAGGTAGCAAATGCACCCAGACCCAATAGAAAGTAGTGCACATGCCCAATAGCAACGTATGGGTAGAATATTAACGAAATACACGAAACTTACTGGCAGAGTTTTTAACGGAATGCACAAAATGTTTTTGAACTCCGCCTATGTTGTCTCAACATAGCCGGTCCCAAGCCTGGGTAAAAGAGGAGGGTTGTGATAGGCTTGGTGAGCCAACGTAAAAACTCGGCCACTCTTATGGAGATGAAACCCAAAATATTTTCGTTGGGGCGTAACCCTCTCAGCGATGCGCTACATCGGAACCTGGGTGTGGTGGAAAATGGGCAAGGGCCGGGCCGTCACCCCCAAGGTGGTGCACCGTATCTTGATCCGGATACGGTGGCAAGTGAGCGAGGATCGGGTCGTCGCATCCTTAGTGGCGCGCGGATGTAGTGGAAAATGGGCAAGGGTCTTCGCATTTGACTCGACGAGTGCGAAGGGTAAGGAAGCTAGCCGAGCCTAGGAGGATTCGCTTAGGTAGCTGGAACGTAGGGTCTCTGACAGGGTAGCTTCAGGAGCTAGTTGATGCAGCGATGAGGAGAGGTGTTGATATCCTTTGCGTCCAAGAAACCAAATGGAGAGGACAGAAGGTGAAGGAGGTGGAGGATACCGGCTTCAAGCTGTGGTACACGGGGACGGCTGCAAACAGAAATGGCATAGGCATGTTGATCAACAAGAGCCTCAAGTATGGACTGGTAGACGTCAAGATACGTGGGGACCGGATTATCTTGGTCAAGCTGGTAGTTGAGGACTTGGTTCTCAATGTTATTAGCGCGTATGCCCCACAAGTAGGCCACAATGAGAACACCAAGAGGGAGTTCTGGGAAGGCCTGTAAGACATGGTTAGGAGTGTACTGATTGGTGAGAAGCTCTTCATAGGAGGAGACCTCAATGGCCACGTGGGTACATCTAACACAGGTTTTGAAGGGGCGCACGGGGGCTTTGGCTATGGCATCAGGAATCAAGAAGGAGAAGATGTCTTAAGCTTTGCTCTAGCCTACAACATGATTGTAGCTAACACCCTCTTTAGAAAGAGAGAATCACATCTAGTGACTTTTAGTAGTGGCCAACACTCTAGCCAGATTGATTTCATCCTCTCGAGAAGAGAAGATAGGCGTGCGTGCCTAGACTGTAAGGTTATACCTGGAGAGAGTGTTGTACCCCAACATAAGATGGTGGTTGCTGACTTCCGCTTTCGGATTCGTGTCCAGCGGGATAAGCGTGCCAAAGTCGCTAGAACAAAGTGGTGGAAGCTCAAGGGGGAGGTAGCTCAAGCGTTCAAGGAGAGGGTCATTAAGGAGGGGATGCGAACAATGTGTGGACAAAGATGGCGACTTGCATTCGTAAGGTGGCCTCAGAGGAGTTTGGAGTGTACAGGGGAAGGAGAAGCGAAGATAAGGATACCTGGTGGTGGAATGATGATGTCCAGAAGGCGATTAAAGAGAAGAAAGATTGCTTCAGACGCCTATACCTGGATAGGAGTGCAGACAACATAGAGAAGTACAAGATGGCGAAGAAGGCTGCAAAGCGAGCTGTTGGTGAAGAAAGGGTCCGGGCATATGAGGACCTCTACCAACATTTAGGAACGAAGGAAGGCGAAAGGGACATCTATTAGATGGACAAGATCCGAGAGAGGAAGACAAGGGATATTGGCCAAGTCAAATGCATCAAGGACGGAGCAGGCCAACTCTTGGTGAAGGACGAGGAGATTAAGCATAGATGACGGGAGTACTTCGACAAGCTGTTCAATGGAGAGAATGAGAGGTCTACCACTAAACTGGACGACTCTTTGGATGAGACCAGCATGCGTTTTGTGCGGCGAATCCAGGAGTCTGAGGTCAAGGAGGCTTTAAAAAGGATGAAAGGAGGCAAGGCGACGGGCCCTGATTATATCCCCATTGAGGTGTGGAAAGGTCTCGGGGACATAGCGATAGTATGGCTAACCAAGCTTTTCAACCTCATTTTTCGGGCAAATAAGATGCCAGAAGAATGGAGACGGAGTATATTAGTACCAATCTTCAAGAACAAGGGGGATGTTCAGAGTTCTACTAATTACCGTGGAGTTAAGCTGATGAGCCATACAATTAAGCTATGGGAGAGAGTCATTGAGCACCGCTTAAGAAGAATGACAAGCGTGACCAAAATTCAGTTTGGTTTCATGCTTGGGAGGTCGACCATGGAAGCCATTTTCTTGGTACGACAACTTATGGAGAGATATAGGGAGCAAAAGAAGGACTTGCATATGGTGTTCATTGACTTGGAGAAGGCCTATGATAAGATACCGTGGAATGTCATGTGGTGGGCCTTGGAGAAATACAAAGTCTCAGCAAAGTACATTACCCTCATCAAGGACATGTACGATAATGTTGTGACAAGTGTTCGAACAAGTGATGTCGACACTAATGACTTGCCGATTAAGATAGGACTGCATCAGGGGTCAGCTTTGAGCCCTTATCTTTTTGCATTGGTGACGGATGAGGTCACAAGGGATATACAAGGAGATATCCCATAGTGTATGCTCTTTGCGGATGATGTGGTGCTAGTTGACGATAGTCGGACGGGGGTAAATAGGAAGTTAGAGTTATGGAGACAAACCTTGGAATCGAAAGGGTTTAGGCTTAGTAGAACTAAAACCGAGTACATGATGTGCAGTTTCAGTACTACTAGGTGTGAGGAGGAGGAGGTTAGCCTTGATGGCCAAGTGGTACCTCAGAAGGACACCTTTCGGTATTTGGGGTCAATGCTGCAGGAGGATGGGGGTATTGATGAAGATGTGAACCATCGAATCAAAGCCGGATGGATGAAGTGGTGCCAAGCTTCTGGCATTCTCTGTGACAAGAGAGTGCCACAAAAGCTAAAAGGAAAGTTCTACAGGACGGCTGTTCGACCCGCAATGTTGTATGGCGCTGAGTGTTGGCCGACTAAAAGGCGACATGTTCAACAGTTAGGTGTGGTGGAGATGCTTATCTTGAGATGGATGTGTGGCCACACGAGGAAGGATCGAGTCCGGAATGATGATATACGAGATAGAGTTGGGGTAGCACCAATTGAAGAGAAGCTTGTCCAACATCGTCTGAGATGGTTTGGGCATATTCAGTGCAGGCCTCCAGAAGCTCCAGTGCATAGTGGACGGCTAAAGCGTGCGGAGAATGTCAAGAGAGGGAGGGGTAGACCGAATTTGACATGGGATGAGTCCGTTAAGAGAGACCTGAAGGATTGAAGTGCGTGGAAGCTTGCTATCCATGTGCTAGAGCCATGAGTTGGTTGCAAGATCTTATGGGTTTCACCTCTAGCCTACCCCAACTTGTCTGGGACTAAAGGCTTTGTTGTTGTTGTTGCACAAAATGTTTTCGCCCGCACAAAAAAAATACAAAAATGTTTTGTATACCTACTAAAAAGGACGTGTGTTCTTCTTCTTTGATTATGCACCCACATGGCTCATTTATCCAGTTTAATTATCCCACCAATCCATTTAATTAGGATCTAATCATCATGGATGGAATGCATGTTCAATTAGCCCACCAACATAGCACGTATAGAGGTTTAGGTGACCTTGTTTCTCATGTGTATCATCGTGTCCCACAATCATGCCTTCGATTATGACAATTAATGCCTGTCATGGTGCAACATCCTCCTTTCATATTCCTGCTAGCCACCACACAATCTTTGGGAGTTAATTTCTTTTGGATCTTTAGACACGTACATAAATCATCCGGGACATGATATGATTTGCTTGAGCTATGCATATTCCCTCCTTTATCGAGTCTTTTTCTTGTTCTCTCTATTTCTTGGATTTTGAGAAGGCTTGTTGATATTTCATGCAATTTGCAAGTGTATATAAATTGATGGGACTAGGTGTAAAAAATCGAGGTGGTACTATTAATTGGCTGATGAACCCTCTCTTCTAGCACAATTCTACGCTTAGGTCAGTCAACTGGAGCCTTCGTTTTGGTAGGGGAGATCCTGAGTTCGAATCCCACACGGATAACATTTATTTTCCTGTGTTTAGTACCACATCAGATAGGTACAGGAGAAAATAATTCTATATGGTGAAGGGACAAAAATCTAGAGAAATGCACCTCCCTTTTATAGTAATAAGGTATAGAAAGCTACTTGATTTATGAACACTCACCATTTGCCATGAGGCTGCACAATAAGAATCCAAAATAGATTACAAGGCTTCTACATTGCAGGAATTAGCTCTCATGAGAATCAAAGAGTAATCCACAAAGAAGAGATTTATAATAGATGGAGCATCCATGCAAATCTTAATTGCAATAGTATTTTCATTCTCCTCCGCATGCACAAGAAGAGCAGTTAGACCCTATGTACACAACAAGAAAAGATAGGGAGATAAAGGGTCTCCCTGTCTCAAACCTCTTGTGGGCTTTGAATTCTCAATTTTTTATGAATTAAAACGAACCAGGTTTTCATCACTGGAAACACACTGAATAATGAAATTTACCCAATTTTCATGAAAACCAAGCTTCGGCATAATTTCCTTCAGAAGAATCCACTCCACTCGGTCATATTCTTTATGCATGTCAAGCTTGATAGCAAACAAACCTTCTTTACCTTCCCTCTTGTTTTTAATTGTGTGAAAGCACTAGTACACCACTAAAATATTATATGTAATCATTCTCTCAGGAACAAAAGCACTCCGAGTCAGGCAAATAATCTAAGGCAAAAGAGAACCTTCGAACAGGCAACCACCATTTTTGATATAACCTTACCAGCCACACCACATCGCACAAACTAATCGTTCTAAAACGAGTCACCTTTTTTGTGCATTAATTTTCTGCATCATAATAGTTGGTGTATCATTCCACCCTGGCAGAATAGTACAAGTGTTCACCGCCTACAAAACCTCCTTAACAAGATCATCCCCTAACATAGACCAAAATCTCTTATAAAAGATAGCATGCTTTTTGTCTGGTCCCGGGGCTTTTAAATCACCAATATCAGAAAGAGTCTTCCGAACTTCCTCCACGGAGCAGGGAGCAAGGAGTGCATTATTCATATCAGTTGAAACCGTTCTCTAAACCAATGACAAAGCATCTTGATCAGATTGAAGGACTTCTGAGGTGAAAATGTTTGAAAAATACCCCTTAATATGATCTTTCAATTCTAAACCTTGCCATCAGAATCATCTATCATCCAATCTTGCATTACCACCCTCATTCTCGCGTGAGTATAAAATTTTATTGAAATCTCCAATAACAACTCACGGATGAGAAGAATGGCTATGCAAGCTCGTAAAGCGCCACCTCACATTATCATCGTTCGTGAACAAAATGTCAATAAAGTGAGAGGGCAAATAACTCAACTCGATTTTATTCTCTTCTTGGAAAAACAAAACAAGGCCACCCGCCTTTCCATAACTCTCTACTAAAAACATGAAATTGAAACCTACTTCATTTGTAAATTAATATAAGATCTTTACGATCACTACTCGTCAACTTTTATTTTATTTAAATGGGACTCGGAAAGAAAAACTAGCTCTGCTCGAACCTGCCCTTGGATCTCCAAGAGCTCACGAACTGCCGTAGAAGTGAGCATCCCATAGCAGTTCCAGCTTATTGTTTTCATTTTGCCCGGCGGTCCTCTGGGCCGATACCTTGTCCTCTCCCACTGATTCCCTTCGTTGTTCGGCATAGTCCTCCTCTCTTTCCTCTACCTCCTCAGCGACACGAGGGGTCACACCATCTAACACCCTAACTGACTCTACACGACCCGTACAGTCCCTCTTACATGAAATGTTTACATGACCATACAACAAAACATCATCACTGTCCATGCTTACATTCTCAAAAGAGAAAAACTGTACCACTTCCTATAGCCATAAGGTTGTTGGGAGCAGATTGCTTATTACCTAACTGTGTCCAGCGTAACTCCGTCAGCTACAATTTGTCCAGGATTTACCTTATTGAGCCTCTTCCACTTGCCTGCACCTGTCTTTGCATTAAAGTTAGAAGCTTCCCCAGAGCTGAAAGTATTAGCAACAACAACATTTGGGACTGCTTCACAAGTGTGACATGTCCCAGGCCCAGAGCTAGATCAACAGACCCTAGTTTGACATGTCCCAGGCTGGCCTTCATGGCCGCAACTGGCCACACGCTGGGTAGAAGCCACAACCGTTACACACACAAAAGTTGAGGTTGCCAAGTTAGTGTAGGTGCAACCCTCAGCCCATGTACCATCTCCAGGAGAAGAGCTCCCACAGGAGCGTACAGTGCCAGCGAGGGATCCTGATCCTTACCAGGACCGCCCAGCTGATTCACAAGGCCAACAACGCCAGGGTCCTCCACTCCCATGCTCTCCAGCATGCGGCGATTCGCCGCCAAACGCCACCTCGACAGCCTTGCGGGGACCCATCTTGCTGGTGCCGATGAAAGGGAGATGTTTTCTTTGGGAGAGGCCTCCAAAATGGAGTGTTGGCTGAGCCCAACCCTTCTCCTTCAATAAGCATCTACTCGAAGATTGCTGCAGAAATTTGCCTACCGCTTATCTATCAGAACGCCACAGAAGCGCTCAGAAGGGTTACCTACTAAGCCACAACATACACAAATTTGTGGCAGTTTCTCATACCTAACAGGAAATTCTAGCTCTTTTGAACTACCCAAAGGAGTGAAAGCCAAACTATTTCTAAGAGGTTCCTGCAACAAATGCTCTAGTCGAACATGCAAATATTTGTCAGCGATGATGTTGTCAACGATGATGTTGTTGCGATGGTGGATCGCCACCACTTTGCCAAACCACTCGCCCTCCACCGTCATGAGCCTTGAAGTGCCATGGTTGCGCCTTCGGCACAAACCAGTGATCGCCCTCCACGGTTAAGTAGAGTATGAAGCGCCACGGTATCGCTAGCCACCTCCTGGATGGTCACTTGCCCTTGTAGCCGTCATGCCTAAACAAGGATTGTTTCAAGTTTTGAAGCCTGGATTACACCTCCTCAACAAGTTTGATGGCTTTTGACGCATTTCACTCTTGCGCTCCATGCTGGAAAAAAATGTGCTTGGGCTGTTCGTGCAAGAGCTGGACTGCTGGAGGCATGATGATGATTACTGTCACAGGGATAAACATCTCCAACGTCTTCTATCACATAGAGTATAACTCTAGAAAAAGCCATATGCATCCACGAGTTTATCATATCATAGGCATAGTAGGGCGCTCTCCAGCCGCTAGTAGGGCGCTCTCCGGCCAGTAATTAATCACTTCGGGTTGCTGGCCGGCGAGGGCTCTGTGGAGGAGGGGGAGGGGGAGGATATCGTCGTCAAAGCAGGTATGTGCAATTCCGCTAAGTATTTAGTATCTACTACTTCGATTGAGGTAGATGATACTGGAATCAGGAGCAACAAGGGAAAAAGGGAAATCGTGCTATTAACAGAGTCCAAAAAGGACTTAGATCCTAGGATTTAGATGTTGGCGATAGGGTTCCCTTTTGCTTTGGTAGTTTAGATAAAGAAAATAAGGATTGGGATGAGGGGGATGACAAATTGAGAGATAACTTAAAGCTTAGTGGTGTAGATGCTCGAATTGTGCAAAAACACATGAGAAAAAAAAGTGCATCCCATCACACCTTGATTTGGGGAAGAAGATGTTGACTTTGGTGAAATTGAATTACAAATGACCCCAATTGCAGCCTATTTGGCTCCAAAAGAGGGAGAACTTAAACAAATTGATGTTGAGGAGAGTCTGGGACCCCTAATCTTTTTTGGGGGCTCAATTGGAAAGAATGTCAGTACTGATGTGGACGTGAGCCTGCCTTGGTGGAGGCCTTACGGGCCAAACTCCAGCCCAACCCAAAAAGAAGGCTGGGCCCTGGCTAGTATGAAAGAGGGGACAGAGGTGGGAGGAGAACAATCTCACCACATAGGGTTTCCCCCTCTCCTCCCCTCGCCGCCAGTAGAAGAAGAGATGTCTGGAAACTTTGGGAGAGGGTTTGGTGCCTCCAGATTCAATCGAGGGGGTGGGGATGGACATACAGGGGGAGATTCAACCCTGCCGATAGGGGAGGAGGGTGGAATGGGGGAAGACATGCCTTCGCAGGGAGAGCTGGTGGAGTTGGGAGAGCTGGTGGTCGATTTGGGAGAGGAAATGGAGTAGGGAAAGGTTTTGAAGAAGAAGAGGATCTTGCTATTGGAGGGAATGGAGAAAATCTAATATGGCAAGCCAAGACAGGAAAGAAAGAGGCAGGGGAGGAGATCATCAAAAGAACTATGGGAGATTCAGGGGTTTCTGGACCTGAAAAGGAGGGGAGTGAGGAACATTTGATGCAGGCAGAACAGAATCAGCAACAGAAGCTTCTGAGCTCCCTGCTCTCTCAGTTAGTACAGGGGATGAAAAGCAATGAGAAAGAGCAGATAGAAGAGAAGTTTGTGAAGTATTCTGGAAATCAGCTTGGGAATGACTACCAAAAGAAAGAAGAGAGAAATGGGGAAGGACAGCAAAGAGTTGACAAAAGGTTTGAACAGAATTCAGGATTGGATCTGAAGAAACAAGGAGGGAGAAACAGTTGGCAACAGAACATTGAGGATAATAAGTGATATAGGATGGAATCCTAAGTGGAGATCTTTCACGAATTGGAGGGGGAATCCCCAAGAACAAGATGAACACAAGAGGGAAAAAAGAGGAACACTCAAGAACAAGTCCAATCACACATCCACTAGACAATCAAACACACAAGATCCACAAGGTACATGAATAATCAAAGGGAAATAAGATACATAGTAGAGTTCATCCCAAATCCTATGAAGGAGATGAAGGCTTGATGATCTAGCTAGATCCTTCCCTCAAGGGGGGCTTTATCCACTAGGGATCTTCTCCAATGGAGGCCTTGAACTCCAATGGAGTGTCTCTCTCTCAAGAGGAATCCCACAAGGGGAGATACATGAGCTAAGCTCTAGTGTTTAGATCTATTCTTAGCTAAGTCTAAATGGAGGAGATGAAGGGGTATATATAGTCCTAGGCAAAGAGAGGGATAAGTGGGGGCGAAATGGTAAAACAAGGCCAAAGCCCGCAGCATCACACAGGGGGGCCCGTGTGCACGGGGTAAGTGGAGCCCGTGCGCACGGGGTATCCAGAGACCTGACGCAAGGGCCCGTGCGCACGGGGTCCGTGTGGCCCGTGGACACGGGGGTCCCGTGGGCACGGTACACACCCGTGCGCACTGGGTCTTCAGGACCGCCAGCCTGGGAGGGCCGTGGGCACGGGGTCTCGGGGCCCGTGCGCACGGGGTCGCCTGGGACCTCCTGTCCACCTGCGGCTGTGGTTCCCGTTCTTCCTCGTGGCCTTGGGGTCCTTCTCCTTGGCCTCCGGGATGCTCCTTAGCTGCTTGGCGACGGTCTCCCTCGTATCTAATGATGCACAACATTCCGTGCGGAGGTAGCGACCAAGTCCCATAGATATTCATGTAAATCTTGAAGAGGAGCGGGTTCACCTTAAGTCCGATAGGTCCACTTTTGGGGCTTGATGAGCTATGAAGGTGTACATGGAGATGAACGTAGGATGCTCTGCATCATCTCCCCCCCCCCCTTGGGAGAGATCCGACCTCAGATCGTGATCCTCATCACCATGGAAACGGTTGACGTCGACGGACTTGAAGTTGGACGGAGTTGAAGACATGGCGCAATCCAAGTACTCCAAGGTGTCTCCGGAGTGGTAGACATGCAAAAAGAGCAAACACAAGCGACACTCGGAAATACAATGGTTAGCGCACACAAAGTGTCCATCAAATAAGCATAAGTCCGTGCGGCAAGATTGTTCGTGACAAAGCGCATGAAGCTTATCAAGATGATGGAAAATGACATGTAAAGCATTCATGGGAGGAAAAGCATTCATTGTGCACACAAATGTATTGTGAATGTGATCAATGCAACCACGGTGCAAAATGATGTCATAGTGAGACGGTTTATCAATAGCATGAATATGGCAATGTATGCTCAATATGGAGAAGTTATCATGCAATTGATGGTAGGCAATATGATCATGATGTATGAATATGCCATCAAGAAAGATCACAACAAATTTGCTAAGGAAATGTACAAGCTCATATATCATGGATGACATGGGATTACAAGATGCAACAAGGCAATTATAATGTGAGCAATCCATGCATAGGGTGCAAACTTGTGGTGAGTATGATATGTCCAACGAGCATGACATGTGTGAGCACAATCAACAAATATGACGGTGTGGGTGCAATGTGTCAAAGGAGTGTTGATGTACCAATGCTCGATGTCGTGGCATGAGTGGAGTTCCGAAGGTTCATCCAATAAGTGCGAGCGCTCCTCAATGTGAAGGTCCATAGAGCCAATCTCCAATGTCGGTCCTCCGTTCGCGAGATGTGTCATGTAGACAACAAGAAGGAAACAACAATGAAAGAACGACTCATCAAATATGCGTAATTGAGCATGGCTCAAAGGGAATGAATCACCTTTAGGAGTTTCTCAAGGATGATGGAGTTGCACATCTTGTATGCCTTCACATAACCAATATGTCTCGGTATGGTACCGCCTTGTGAATCCTTCAAAATGAAAGAACATGACAAACACTCGGAAAATCAAATGAGGTTGGTGCAAAAACACCTATCATTCGTGTGGTAAAATACCCAACAAGTGTATGCATCACGCTCATCATAAGAAAGGACAAGGGAGCATTTCATAGTATGAAAGCATATGATGCGAGAACAACCAAATACAATAGGCTCGATCAAACAAGCATGCTTCACAAGTAATATGTCCAAGTCTCCACGATCAATAAGCATAGCAAGTTGGCACTCAATACAAGGTGATATGAGAGATGCAACTAATGGAGACAAGAGACAATGATCAACAAAAATCAAGTGAGAGGCATGAACATATATGTCATCAACCCGAGTAAGAATGGAACATGGGTGATGCGACAAAGCAAGCAATCATAGCGATCAAGTGGTGCAAGCTAGTAGTGCGAAGATGCAACATACTAGAAGGAATCATGGCAAGCATGTCATGTGTGCAAAAAGTGGGCATGGATAATGCACATGACATATCCCAAACATGAAAATAAGATATGAGCAAAATATCATCAATGTATTGGCGAGAGGCCATATGGAAATAGCAATGGGTCATCAGGACTCTCCCAACACAACAAGCATCAATAGCATGGGGCACAAAGAAATCATGGCAATAGCTACAAGAATCTCCACCAAGCATGCAAATACACATAGGAGTAGTAGAATGATGAATCATGGGTAAGTGCAAGAAAGGGTCACAATTGCATGGCAAAGGCATAGGAATGAGCATATCATGCAAAGGGAACATGGCAATATGGGCATATAATATGTAATGGACAATGACCCATAACCATGTGAGAGCCATGTAGAAGAAATGCGCGAAGTCTTTGCGCGAAGGGAGTGGTGGGAATGACACGCCAAGGTATCCCAAATCATCGTTGCTCTCAAGAGCTCGTTTCGTCAACTCTTGGGATTGAGAGGTTGACGAGTATACATGAGTACCTACACAAGACAAAGACAAAGGAAAAATTGTGTGTGCGTGGTAGATGTACACATCATCCATCATGATGCGCACATGCATGTGTTGGTTAGCACAAAATAGCCAATGCTCAAATAAATGAGATGCGTGATATAGAAACATGTCATCCATCATGAGAGGTTTGTTATTATGTATAGCATAATGGAGACTCAAATTATGTAATGCATCATGGGAAATATGAAGAGCATTGTTATGCGTGGAATGCATATGGTGCAAGCAATTATGGGAATCATGAAAAGTATGGAATGCATCAAAATCTCCTAATATGTATGAGGAAACTATGGGGGTCTCCTCATGAGCAATAGTGGAAACATCATATGGAGAATATGAACAACATCCAAAACAATGCATATCCGAAGCTATGTGGTCATGGCATGGCATATGAGATAAATGATGCAAAGGAAGCATATCAATATCATCACAAGAAAAACAAATGCCAATAACCATGGGCTTGTCATCTATGCCATAAGTGCAAATTGGATTAATTTTAATGGCATATGCATAGTCACTACGATGAGATTGCAAATATGACATATTGTTGATCTCATGCATAGCATATGACAAGTCAAGCGGATTGTCAAACATGATGTGACCGAGATAATTATCACAAGAAATCTTATGTAACATAGCATCACAACTAGGCAATTCAACATGCTCATCATCATAGTCATCATAAAGTGGTAAGTCGTGACATGAGGAAGTCGCACTAGCATGAAGCATGGGAATAGGTGGATCAACATCATGCAAGCAATTGATATCAAGAATGTCCACTAGTGGGACAAGAACATCACCTTCACCTATGTTACCTTGTTCATTCCACTCAAGTGGTGTAGGTGAGGTGGGAAAGACCATATCGTGGTCATCTTCATCTTGATGGAACCATGTGGGGGTACACCATAGTCCACCATGGCCATCGTCTTGTCCAAAGGAAGGACGAAGTCGTCGAGGATCGGCGCATCATCATATATGGTACCTAGCACCAAATGAGAAGACACAATAGAGGTAGAGGTTAAGTTGTTAGAAATCGAAATGGCATCATATGCCTCATCAACTACCTCACTCTATCTATTTGGTGGCGGCTCACTTACTCCCTCAAGGTAGGTGCACTCAAACTCACATATGGTGGAGTCATTCAAATCACTCAAGTTGTGGTGGTGGTGGCTCTCCTCACATGGGAATTGGGGCAACTCATGAGATATGGGGCTAGTGGTGAAGTCGCTCTCAATCTCAGTATGGTGGCTAAAGTCACTCAAGTCATCATACGTCACCGTGGTCGAAGGGAAAATCCCATGCTCAACCGTCTCGTAGTCGTCGCCATGGATGAAGGCCGAAGATGGCACAACATCACTCTCGTCGTGGATGAAGGCCGAAGATGGCACAACATCACTCTCGCCTCCTAAGATGGAAGCATCATCCTTGCTCGTCGCCATGTCGCTTGCCTCCAAAGCTTGGTCCTTGAAGGTCTCCGTAGTCGTACTCGTTGTCGCACCATCTTGAAAAAGAGTCGTGGAGGACTCGGCATCATCAATGCCACAAAGAGGGATGGCGGTGAAGTCGAACTTGGGAGAATCATCTTGGAGCTCATCGGGCTTG
This sequence comes from Aegilops umbellulata, assembly GCA_032464435.1. NCBI lineage: Eukaryota > Viridiplantae > Streptophyta > Magnoliopsida > Poales > Poaceae > Aegilops > Aegilops umbellulata. The sequence continues at coordinate 14,153,883 of CP136057.1, forward strand.
GACATCTTGGTGGTACTATCCTCATGCTCGCCGTGTTGGAGCTTGGTCTTCGAGAAGTGTGCTTGGGGTCGAGAAGCCTTGGCCTTCATGAGTTCTTGTTCCGCCTTGAGAGCACCAATGTAGTTGTCGTCAAGGGACTTGTAGTTCTCGAGGAAGATAGTCTTGGAGATGTCGTTGTTCAATCCCATCATGAAGTGAAACTTCATTGACATGGGGTCGTCCACACCGGCACGTCGCAAGGCATGCTTCATCTCCTTGAAGTACTCGTCGATGGACTTGGATCCTTGTATGGTGTTCTCCAATTGGCGTAGAAGTTGTTCCGTGTAGGTTGGAGGCACAAACTCTCGCCGCATAGCTTTCTTCGTCTTGGGCCAACTCATGTCGTAGCTCTCCGAAGGTGTGTGAAGCCACCATGTGGAAGCGTAGTCGTGGAAGTTTCTTGAGGCGCACTTCACTTGATCTTCGGGAGGGACTTGATGTAGCTTGAGGTAGTCGTCCATCAAACGCTCCCACTCGAGATACTCCTCGGGTTCTAGAGTCCCATAGAAAGGAATCTCGTGGTTGGTGTCGAGGTCATAGTGGCTCGTGGAGGTCGCGGACTTGAGCTTGGGGAGCTTCTCTTGAACATAGTCTTGGGGTGCTTGTTGGCGAAGATGTTGTGTGTCCGTAGGCGAAGATGCCTTGAAGTCGCTTGGCGAAGATGCCAAGGGAGATGGTGAAGTCGTTGAGCGGTTGTTGGTGTTGAGCTCTTGACCTTCATGTTCGTGGTGGTGATGGTGTCGATGCCGATGTGATCTTGCCGGAGATGGTAGCTCGGAAGCATGTGCACTAGAGCGTCTTCTCGAAGATGAGGAAGATCGCTTGTAGGACTTGATGAGGGCTTTGATGTCCTCCATTTGAGCTTGCATCTTGGCGTCGTTGGAGTTGTTCGTAGCATCGAACTCGTCGTTGTTGTTGTAGACCAAAGGTGAAATGCCTTGCCTATCCATCACAAGACTCGAGCAAATGTGAGTAGGAAATGAGATAAACAATACTAAGCTACCTTTTCCCAAAGTTGAGGATGTATCTCGTATCACTCAATGTGAGAGGAAAGAATAGTGGAATTGGTACCGGACTGGTTCACTCACACCTATCAAGTAAAGCTTATGGAGGAGCTTGGTGAGGATAGTGGCACAAAAAATTTGATGCAAAATGTTAGCAAGAGTCAATAATTTCGGAAAAGATTCACAAATTCGCAAGTGAAACAAGTAGACCAATAGCAATATGTGGCACACGGAAACACACACACGGATAGATAAATGGGGTCGTGCAACCAAGGAATGAGCACAAAATGTGGAATCCATGGAAAACGCTCGTGTTGCACAACTCAAGAGAGACGCTAGCACGATTGCTCAATAGGCGGATGCGACACTTGTGCACAACCTATACGATGCAAAATGTATGAGCTTTCTATCCCAAGCATGCCATGTGTATGATGTTCCCGTTGTTCTTCTCACGATGATCCAAGATGATCGGATATGACAATCTTATGTGCAATGTGGTATGATGCTATGGCACTTGCTTACAAGATCTTTGCTCTCTTTTCTTTTGCTTAAAAGCTTTTTTATATGGCCACTATGCGAAATGCACAAACCAAGATAGCAATTGTGTATATGCGTGAACAATCTTGTGACACAAGAGATGATATGATGATACCAATATGATATGGTATGTATGCAATGGGAGGTGTAGATCACTAATGTGCACAAGTAACGTTGCCGGCAATACTCAAATGGCTAGTCTCGATAGGCAAGTGACGCAAAATGGGCTAGGGATTATCAATGCAATTACAAGGGGAATGTACAATGGTGTCGTTGAGGTTACCGTCCTTGAAGATGGTGAGTGGCGGTGTTCTTGATGTAGATACCAAGATGATGTAGACCCGTCCCTAAGTAGCCGAAACACCTTAGGACACGGTAAAAACCGCAAACTCAAAATCTCAAGGGCAAAAGTCAAATGGTGGTCTCGGAGTTGGCAACGCGGAAGTGGTGGTAGTGGTTGAAGAAGAAGCAACCGTCCCTAAGTAGCCGAGACACCTTAGGAGACTCAAGTCACCACTCAAAAAACCACAAATGCTAAATGGAGCAAAATGGGTTAGGTTGTGGAAGGCTATGGTGGGTTTTGCGGATGATATGGTGGAAGGCCTAGGAAAATATGTCAAATTGTCAAAACAATTATGGATTCAAATGGTGTTGGAGCCTATCTAGGTGGAAGGGGGATGTCAATAGCTACTCAACGAGCTAAAGAACGCGAAAATCGGACTCCGGATGTGGAAGTTATGGCCGAAACGGTGAAGTGCATGCGGCTATTTCTGGGAGGGCCGTGCGCACAGGGTCAAAATGGGCCCGTGGGCATGGGGTGTCCAGAGAGTTTTCGGGGGCCCGTGCGCACGGGGTCTGGGGTCGTGGGCACAGGGGGGATTTCGCGATTTCGGGGCGGAAATTGGAGATTTCTTGGGCAAAATTGGGGAGATTTTGGGGATGGATGGTGGGGAATTGATGGGGGAAGGCTAGATCCACTTGAAACCAAGCAAATCCATGGATCAAATCGAACAAAACATCACCAAACCAACAAATCACAAAAAAATTTGGGGCTATTGTTTGGTGGGGATTTTTGAAATTAGGACGAAATCAACAAAACTAGGCTAGAAAACAAAGAGGGGGGCTCCAATTTCGTGAGAAACCATGGCTCATGATACCAAATGATATAGGATGGAATCCTAAATGGAGATCTTTCACGAATTGGAGGGAGAATCCCCAAGAACAAGATGAACACAGGAGGGAAAACAAGAGGAACACTCAAGAACAAGTCCAATCACACATCCACTAGACAATCAAACACACAAGATCCACAAGGGACATGAACAATCAAAGGGAAATAAGATACATGGTAGAGTTCATCCCAAATCCTATGAAGGAGATGAGGGCTTGATGATCTAGCTAGATCCTTCCCTCAAGGGGGGCTTTATCCACTAGGGATCTTCTCCAATGGAGGCCTTGAACTCCAATGGAGTGTCTCTCTCTCAAGAGTAATCCCACAAGGGGAGATACATGAGCTAAGCTCTAATGTTTAGATCTATTCTTAGCTAAGTCTAAATGGAGGAGATGAAGGGGTATATATAGTCCTAGGCAAAGAGAGGGATAATTGGGGGCGAAATGGTAAAACAAGGCCAAAGCCCGCAGCATCACACAGGGGGCCCCGTGTGCACGGGGTAAGTGGAGCTCGTGCGCACGGGGTATCCAGAGACCTGACACAAGGGCCTGTGCGCACGGGGTCCGTGAGGCCCGTGGACACGGGGGGTCCCGTGGGCACGGTACACACCCGTGCGCATGGGGTCTTCAGGACCGCCAGCCTGGGAGGGCCGTGGGCACGGGGTCTCGGGGCCCATGCGCACGGGGTCGCCTGGGACCTCCTGTCCAGCTGCGACTGTGCTTCCCGTTCTTCCTCGTGGCCTTGGGGTCCTTCTCCTTGGCCTCCGGGATGCTCCTTAGCTGCTTGGCGGCGGTCGCCCTCGTATCTAATGATGCACAACGTTTCGTGGTGAGGTAGCGACCAAGTCCCATAGATATTCATGTAAATCGAGGAGCGGGTTCACCTTAAGTCCGGTAGGTCCACTTGGGGCTTGATGAGCTATGAAGGTGTACATGGAGATGAACGTAGGATGCTCCGCATCAATAAGATAGGACTAGATAGATTTAGCAAGCAAGTCTATGGGAAATGCAAGGACTCCAGACATACTACCAAAGAATGTAGGGTGGGACATTGTCTGATTTGTGGCCGGGACAATCACATTACTTGAGAGTGCAATCTGCTAAAACAAATGAAGCCTGTACCAAAGTATGTAGGATATGCTGCTAAGGGCCTGGGAATCCTATTGGTACATAGTTATAAGGATGTTCTGGTGGCTGAACACACAAATCCCCTGGGTGTGGTGGTCATAAGAGAAGGGCAAATAAATGAGACTGAGCTCACAAGAGCCTTGGGAGAAATGTTTGATTGGGGTTAGTAATGGAGAGTGAAAGAGTTCGGGAAAAATGGCTACATGATGAGGTTTCCCAATAAAGCAAAACTAGTGGAGTTGGCTAAGTTCAATGACTTCAACCTACTGGGGACAGGGGTTGTGATGAAAGTTCAACCCTGGTCCCTGGACCATCAAACTGTTGGGAAAATGCACACAGTTTGGATCAAACTGACAAAGGTCCCTGACTATTTTAGACATTTTTTAGGAGTTTGTGAGGTTGCTGCTGCAGTTGGGCCTGTGTTGGAGATTGATATGGACACTATCAATGAGGAAAAAAATCAGAGTTAAGTGTGGAGTCAGAGATGTGGAAAAAATTCCATCTCAAGTGGAAATTACTTCCCATGATCTTCTTATGTTTAGAATTGGGACTGAAACTGAGAAGGTGACAGAAATTGGTTGGTACAAGGAAAAAAAGGAAAAATGACAATAGTAATATCTTGGAAGGTGAAGTGGAAGAGGGGGAAACAAGAAAAAGAACAAAGCTGGAAGATGCAGAATACAAAGGGGTTGCTTTGGGGTGTTTGTCCCTAAAACAAAGTGAGGAGATAGATGGTAGAATTGAGAAAATGAGATCTCAAATGGAAAAGAGTATGAGTCAGTGGCAAAATGAAATGGTTGCAGAAAGTTGGAAATGGCAAAAAGAAAGTGAAATCATGTTCAGTAAGATTAAAACCCTGGAGGACGACAAAGTCAGAAACAATGCACTTTGGGCCAAGAGTGAAAAGAGGATCAAGGAGTTGGAAAATAACCAAATAGAACTGCAAGAGTTGAGTAAAAGACAACAAGAAGAAATTCAAAAGCTAGTGCAAGAAGCTGCCAATAGGGAGCAGTATGAAATGAATTAGCCAACATGGATATAGAGGACTATGAGAAAGATAATCAGCAGAAAAAGGAGGAGACTGACTCTGGAAAATATAATGAGCCCACTGATTATAATGCTAGCCAAGAGTCAGTTGGGACCCTGGGGGAAAAATGGTTGATCTTCATGGAAGTGAGGTTTTGGAGAAAGATGGGGAGGAGAAAGAAGTGGAGATCATAAGAAGTCTCAGAAACAAAGGGAAGGAAGATCAAAAAGTTGAAGAGATGGCAAAAATTAGAGCTGGGGAAAGGGATAATTATGGTAAGAATTCTGATTTCACATTTGCTGATGCTTCTTTATTGCAAATTAGTTCTTTGGTAGGGATTGATCTAGGATGTTCTATTGAGATGATTGACAAAAACTTAGATATCATTGATAAGATGGAGAGAGCAAGAAGAGACATTTACTTTCAGAATATTAAAAAAGAAAATAGTGACAGGGAAAAAGAAGTATCTGAGGGAAAATGAGAGGGGGAAAAAGACACACTAGTATATATTCATACTGGAGATGTGGAACTTGAGGAAATATGCTCTGATTTTGAACACTCAGATGCTGATATTGAGGAAAAACAAATCAGGAAACTGAGAGGAATGCTCTCAGGGAAGAAAAGTAACAAAAAAAAGCTCACCAGCATTAGACTGTGTGAAGCAAACAGTTGGGATTGGGGTTTTGCAAAGGAAAAAAAAGGGGAGACAGAATAAATAAAAATAATAAATAAAAATGAGAGGGTTTTTTTGGAATGTCGGAGGTATAGGACAAGATCACAAAAAAAGATATATTAGGGAAATGATCATTGATCAGAAGCTGGACTTTATTGGGATCTCTGAGACAATAAAGCAAGACTTCACTAAAAATGAGTTACACAATTTATGTGGAGGGAAAAACTACCAGTGGTGGTGGAACCCTCCCAGAGGAATGTCTGGAGGGATCCTAGTTGGGATCAACAAAGATATGTTTGATATTGAGGGGGTTGAGAAGGGACAATATTTTCTGAGAGTGCTAGTTTTTGATAAAAAAAATCAAAATGCACTGGAATCTAATGACTGTATATGGGGATGCTCAGAAGGAATGAAAAGCTAGCTTTCTAGCTGAGTTGGCAAGATTATATCATGACTACCCTTTGCCCTGTTTGGTGGGGGGGGATTTTAACATAATTAGAAATGATAAAGAGAAAAACAAACCTATGTCAAATTATCAGTGACCCTTTATGTTTAATGCTATTATTGAACAAGCTGGGTTAAGAGAATTGCCTTTGAATGGGTGAGAATATACCTGGGCCAATAACTAGGAAGATCCTACTTTTGAGAAACTAGATAGGGTTCTAATGTGCCAGCTTGGGAAGGGAAATATCCTCTAACCTTTTTACAAGCATTTGCCAGAGAAATATATGATCACACCCCACTGTTCCTAGATACAGGGGAGGAACACAAACACAAATATATATTTAGATATGAAAATGCTTGGATCCTAAGAGAGGGGTTCAAAGAGTTAGTATATAAAACATGGAATGAAAGATATAAAGGTGATATTCTAGAAAGATGGAAATTAAGATTGAGAAATATGAGAAAGAAGGCCAAAGGCTGGAACAAGAATGTGGATGCCTGGTATAAAAAAATTAAAATAGAAATCATCAGAAAATTAGATGAGCTGGACAAGAGAGCAGAGATAATGGGGTTATCTAGTGTGGATAGAGCTGAGCAGAAAGAACCTAGAGCTCAACTAAAAAGAATTATGTTACAAGAGGAAATGAAATGGTTGCAGAGATATAAAGACACGGAAATTAGAGATGGAGATGGAAATACTAGATACTATCATGCAAAAGTAAATGGGAGAAGAAGGAAGAATAAGATTGTCTCACTGGAACAGGAGGATGGGATCATAGAGGGAGAAGACAAGCTGATGGAATATATAACTAAATTTTATAAAGATTTATTTGGACATCCTGAGGAGTCTGATATTTCTTTAAGGGAGATAGAGGTGGTGAAAATTAGCACACAAGACAAAGAGGAGCTGCTAGCCCCTTTCTCCTTAAATGAAATTCATCAGGTGGTTTTTGGGATGAAGAGGAATAAGAGTCCAGGCCCTGATGGGTTTCCTGCTGACTTTTATCAGGATTTTTGGGATCTGGTTAAGTGGGACTTGAAAGCTTTAGTGGATAGTTTTCCAAAAGGGGATATTAATATTGCAAGGCTCAATTATGGCATTATTACTTTGGCGCCTAAAACCAAGGATGCCAAACAAATTCAAAAATTCAGACCTATCTGTCTGTTGAATGTCAGCTTTAAGATCATCACTAAAGTGCTGATGAATAGGCTGGCCAGGTGTGTGGCACCTGTGATTTCCAAAACCCAAACAACCTTTATTAAGGGTAGATATATAATGAAAGGGGTGGTTATACTACATGAAGCTTTGAACTCTTTCCACAAAAATAAAGAAGATGCTTTGATTTTCAAAGTAGATTTTGAGAAGGCATATGATAAAATCAAATGGCCATTTGTAATTCAGATGCTGAAACTGAAAGACTTTCCAGATAAATGGTGTGATTGGGTGATGGAGACTATGAGGGGGGGACATGTAGGAATTAGGGTGATGATGAGATTGGCCCATATTTTAAAACCTTTAAAGGGCTGAGACAGGGGGATGCTATGTCACCTCTACTTTTTGATTTGGCTGCTGATGCCTTGGCCATTTTAATGAACAATGCTCTAGGACAGGACATAGTCAAAGGGGTATTGAAGACAGGGAATAATAAGGGAATAAATATGTTACAATATGCTGACGATACCATCTTTCTGATCAAAGATGAAGTAGAAAGTGTGAAGAACCTCAAATTCATTTTAGGGGCTTTTGAGCAGATGTCTGGGCTCAAAATTAATTTCCATAAAAGTGAATTACTGCTATTTGGCAAGGCCAAAGAAAAACAGATGATATATCAGGAAATTCTGACATGTAAAATGGGGTAATTACCTAGTAAATACTTGGGGATGCCTGTGTCAGAAAATAGAATTAGAAACATTCATTGGAATTGTGTGACTGATAAAATTGAAAAAAGATGTGGCTGCTGGCAAGGAAAGTTGTTGGGGTCCATTGCTGGGAGAATTACTCTGGTGCAAGCATGCCTGACTAATATCCCCTTATTTATGATGTCCTTTTATGCAGTTCCCAAAGGGATTATAAAAAAAGCAGATTTCTTCAGGGCTAGGTTGGTTTGGCAGGAAGATGAAAATGTGAAAAAATATCACCTAGTTAAATGGGAAAAATATTGTCTGCTTAAAGATGTAGGTGGTTTAGGGATACTTAATTTGGAGGTTATGAACATAGCATTGCTTGCTAAGTGGTTTTGGAAGTTGGAGACAGAAAAAGGCCTTTGGCAGGATGTAATAGATGAAAAATATAAAAAAGGGGGTTGTTTAGCAGCAGTTTGTAAGAAACCTGGAGACTCCCAGTTCTGGACAAGTTTGCTAAAAATCAAAGAGATCTTTTATAAGTATGTTAAAAAAGAATTGGGAAATGGAAAGAACACTCGGTTTTGGGAAGACACTTGGGTAGATGACAAACCTTTGAGAGATGCTTATCCCAGATTATATGACATATGCTTTGACCACAACATTACTGTGGAGGAAGCTATTCGAAAAGGGTGGCACGGGTTCAGATTCAGAAGAACCTTGCATGGTGAGACTCTTGGGCTATGGAAAAGCCTAAAGAAAAGATGTGAAGAAATTCCTATGCAGGGAGGGGCAGATAAAATTTCCTGGACCCTCACTGCTGATCACAAGTTTTCTGTGGGGTCCCTATATAGGAAAATTATTAACTATAGGGGTGAATTTCCCACAGAAATACTTATGGAAAATTAAGGTGCCTGCAAAGTTAAAAGTTTTTCTTTGGTTAGTCAACAAAAAAAGTATCTTAACTAGAGATGTTCTGTTAAAAAGAGGATGGAAAGGAGGAAAGGATTGTGTTTTCTGTGGAAAAAATGAATCAATTGATCACCTCCTGCTCTCTTGTTCCGCAGCTTCTTTGCTGTGGAGTTTGGTTAGATGTGTGTGTGGTTTAAAAACTATCCCACTAAATGTAAAAGATTGCTTTGGAGATTGGATAAAGAAATTCAATAAAGAGGATAAGAAAATGTTTATGGTAGTGGTTTCTGCCCTATTCTGGGCTATTTGGAGAAGCAGAAATATGATTATATTTGAGAAAAAAAGGATAAATGATCCTTTATGCATCATCAAATTAATGTGCAGATGGTTGATTGATTGGTCTATTTTGCAGATAAAGGAGCCGTCAAAAAAAAATGTTGGAGCTAGGAGCAAGAGTGCTAGAACGGGCAGCAAGTGAGATGTTCACAGCCAGGCAGGGGTGGAGAATTAATGTCGCTAGGCTGGAGTGTGCAGGAACTTTTGCTGCTGTGGACCCGGACGTTGCTGTTAGAGGGTGCTTGGATCCAAGGGACAATTTTTAGTCTGACTAAAAATAGTCTCTTTTAGAGACTAAAGTTCCAAGCACCCCTGACTAAAGAAAGACTAGGACTAGTCTTGAGGCTAAAATTTTTTAGTCATGGGAAACCTACTAAAATGTGTATTAGCCCTCTCTCTCCTCATTTAATTCCTCTACTTTAACACATGCGAGTTCCGGATTGGATGGTTTGGAGGATAATAAATGTTCAATAACTTGATTTTAGTCTCTTTAGTATTTGAATCCAAGCATGGATGAGGCTAGCAAGTTTTAGTCCCACTACTTTTAGTCATGGGACTAAAACGTATCCAAGCACCCTCTTAGTTCTAGTGGCTGTTAGTTCCGCGTTTCTTTCTATTTTGTTATCCTGGTTGATCTAGACTGGTTCCCTGGATGCTCTGGATGCTGGTTGTAGTGTGGGTGCTGGCTGATGCTGGTTCTCAGTGTGGCCTTTTTTTTTTTTGGTTTCGAACCTAGTAGATCTAGTTTCGTCTTAGGCTGGTACGCTGTTCTGAACTCTGTTGGATATCGTGATGGTTTTCAGTAATGAAAATCGGAAGGGGGCAAGCCCTTCTTTGATAAAAAAAAAAATCATAGGCACAGTTCAGTCCGATCCATATGTTCTTAGATCATGAGTACACTTACAAATTACAACTGAAGAAGTGCATGCAAATGTCATACAATAGACACAGTAGGGCAACTCGATACATATCATAGAGATACTGCTTCGACAGACTGGAGAACATAATACATATATAACACATATAATAGAAGGTAACGTGGCATAGAGCTGACAAGACTGGAGCACATAATACATAACACACACATCATAGAGGCTAACTTAGCACAGAGCTGACAAGCCCATATTTTATCATGAGATAAGCCGACTGCGGTCATTGATCTGCAACTTCAACTTGACCCCCCAGAAGCTCAACATCATATCCATCAAACCAGTACTTTGATATCAAATGATCAATGGAACCAAACACGACAGCAGCGCAGAAAAACTTCAGTGAATTTTTATATATCCTTTGCGCAACTTGCCCGTGCCTTTCGGAAAAGTGGCTTCAAAAATGAATAAAGAAAAACATGAGACCATTTTATATTTAACTTCCCAGACAGATTCAAGCAAGGAAAATTCAATCACATGCTACTTAATTGAACATCATGCATGCAAGCTGAATCAAACTAGAATAATCTGTAAACCCTTATTTACCTGATGGTTGCTTCAGTTTGCTGAATATGTTTAGCTAACAAGTCTGCACTGGAGGAAAGATCCACGTCTTTAGCAGCTTCAATGTTGTTTTTTAAAAGAAGAGCTTTTTCAAGCTCATCCTGGCAATTAAATAGCAGAACAAAATAAGGCTGAGACAAAACTATATAGTGAACGAGATACATCTAAATCTTAGAAGGATTGGTTTGCATAAGTTTCCAGCACACTAATCTTCCAACTCTGGTTAGAGCACCACACTGAGCATACATCACCTAAACTAAACATGTCAAACAAATCTATTCTGAAAGATAAGGTAACTGGGGCGGGGATTTTGGCCACCAGAACTTGACACTCTCATTGGTCCTTAATGTGTTATATCTAACAACTTGCAGTATCTAACCAGGATTGCACTGAATCCTGACGCCGATTGAGTTCAGAAACCCAGTAGGCCAGTACACTGAACTAGCTAGCTAGTTCATCGTGTCATATCTACAGTCTTCTGATCCAAGAAGAACTACAACCGAACCTAACTCATTGAAACAAGTAAACTTATCCTGCTGGTAGTTTACGAAGAACCAGCAACCAACCTCATGTAAAAGGCAAAAGGAGAAACATTTTCATGACAATAAAATGACCGTCAAGTTAAAACAACATTTCATAGCCAGAGCTCATGAAAAGAATATTAATTATTTAGTAAAGTAAATAAAACACTCGCATATGTATCAAAGAGCAACCTGTAACAGCCATTGGCACATGAAAACCACGATCGAGTTTGCAAAGGCAGGCAACTAATACAAACGAAACAGTGCAAACATGCAAATAAGGAAAGATCACAATGGGAGATACATCAGCAGAGTATTAAAAGCACTAATACATAACATAAGGGCCCTAACTAGGCAAGCTAGCTTAGGAGGGCCGAGTCCTAGAACGGTCTCTCACAAAGTATATTAGAAATCATGGAATGGGCTACTCATATGTGGTCAATTAACTCTATGCTTAGCGAGCCAAGCAAGTATGAAGCTTCTATAATTTTTCTGCAAATGATTAAATAATACTGTACTACTACTTGGGTAGCGAGCCATGCAAGTACGACAGACGACAGAGCAAGCGCGTGCCCATAACATAGGCTACAGAGTTTCCAAATTGCTGCCTAACCAAAGCAGCAGCAACATGATCCAACAGAAATTTGCCAAGGGCGAAACTTTTTGTGACTGCCGGCGAATGATCTAATTTTTCTCTTTTTGCGGGTGGCGGATGATCTATATTCAAACATTGGGAACTCGACCGACTGATCGGTTGGTCGACGGCGCGCATGCATAAACATGATCTAGTGCTTCACTTGAGCGCGGTGTGGGAGACGGACCTTCGGAAGTGGGGTGGGAGCCATGGCCGAAGGGCCCGACGACGCCTGCGAAGCCCGAGCCCGAAGAGCAGCAGCCCCGGGGATCCGGAACTTGGGGGCGATTTTGCGTAGCGCCGCCGCCGCCGCCGCCGCCATAGTCCGCCCCGACGAGAGATCGACCTGGAATGCGATGCGGCTAGGGTTCGGGATTGGGATTGGGATTGGATTCCTCTTTCCCTTTGCGTCTCGCCTCCAATGGAACGTGTGCCTGGTGGGCCGGGCTGGCCCCTTGGGCTTAGCAAGGCGGCTGGACCACCCACTTGTCAGTCTCTGGGTATTCCCTCTCTTTCTTGGTTACAACTTACTCCTCCATTGAAGTAGTATAAGATGTTTTGGGTATTCCAATATAAACTACATCCAAATTAAATATATAAAAACTACATACAGATTAAAATGAGTGAACAAGCACACTAAAATGTGCCTTCGTACATCTGATTCAAAATTTTAGAACATCTTATATTTGTGAACGGAGGGACTAATTAGCACATGCTAATATAGGGAAAATCTATATTTTTGCGTAAAAGCCAAAGGCCACATATTAAGATTCACATGTATTTGAAGACACACCCTTATAGAAGAATAAAATTATAATCAAAGACATGGGGGTGGCAAAGTCTTTTTTCTCGTGCATCCATCGACGACGTGCCGTGAGCATAGCTCGACGCCCCCTTTGTGCCTTTGCATCGGCAGATCGAACTTTTTAAAATTCATGAGCTTGTAAAAGCAGCGGCCAAAAACTCATCGATGCAGACGAGGACAATGATCTGCGAAGCAAATCACCGCCTCAGAGAAAAAAATCGACAAAAGGCCTTAAAAACTCCAAAGACCACTCTACGTGTAACTAACGTGTCCTCTCTCTCTCCCATGTTGTTCTAGCCGCCGCACACCCGTCCTATGTCGCCTCCTAGAACTGAGCCCGATCATGACTTCATGGACGAAATGGTTGGAGAGCTCTACGACCGTTTCTCCCTCGGACTAAGGTCAGTTCACTGTCTCTACCTGCCTTACCCTCTACGCGAGGTGCTTTTCTTGGCGAAGCATATGTCTCTTTAGGGGCTATATGTGAGGGACCTATTTCACCGCGCTCAGCTTTGACTTTGGCACCCACGTCATCGTCCAAGGAGCCTATCTAGGAGCCTGTACATGTGAAGGGTGGTGGTCTAGACACAACTGGAACACAGTCGTCTAAGTCCTTCAAGTCGAGTGGTTCCTATTCCACCGCCCTAAGCTTTGACTTTGGCACCCATGTCATCGTCTGAGGAGCCTATCTAGAAGCATGTATAGGTGAAGAGTGGTGGTCTAGACACAACTGGAACACACTCGTCTAAGTCCTTCGAGTCGAGAGGTTCCTATGGTTGATGAGTGCATTGGTGCCTAATCTCGGTGTCCACTTAGCCACCAAGATTTGTGATTGCCTCACCAACTTGCATCCTGAAAATTTTGCTAAGACAATTGGGTGCCTCTTGAAGAAAATGCTTTGAGGGACAAATGCTAGAAGGGTGGCTCTAACCCTAGATCCGACATCCTCGAAGAGAAATCTTAAAGGAGCAAAAGCAAGAAGAGTAACACTAGAGGGCATGCGCAGGTGGTTCCATGATGGATGGTTCTCAGGTTTCTAGGCTACAAACGTGGGATCAAGCATGTTTGTACTTTTGACAATGTGTTTTTCTCAAGTTGCAGTGAGTTGATGTGTTTTCTTTTGCAATGTTGAGAACCATGTGTTTAGGGTAGCAATAGTAGCGTGTTTGGTGCTTCTATGGTCATGTGGATACATAGTTGGGGGTCTTTCGCATGTTGGTAGGGGCGTGCTTGTTCACCTGGCTTGAGCAAGTTTGTAATGGTTTTCGCCTTATTCTTTGCAAATTAACCGGGTAACTCTCTTCTTCTTAACTAATGGATGAGGCTTTGTTTTAAAAAACCATGTTCGATGCACCAATTCGAGGAATATACATATATACACCATATACATGGATTTTTTGGACATGGCAACACGCGAGGATGTTGTCTTGTCCGAATCATTGTTATGTGACATATAGTGATTTAATGAATATAGCGACTTTATGAAGGAATGGGTAGACTAATATGCAACGTTAATACAGCACAAACCTTGGCCTACTACCATATGTGGTTCCATGATGGATGGTTCTCAGCTTCTAGGCTGCAAAATGTGGGATAGAGCATGTCTGTTGCTTTCCATCGTTGTGCTTTTCTCAAGTTGTAGTGAGTCGGTGTGTTTGATTGTTTTCCTTTGCAATGTTAATACCCATGTGTTGAGGGTTGCAACAGTAGCATGTTTTGGGCTTCCGCAATATATGGATACATGGTTGGGAGTAGTTTGCATGATGGTAGGGTTGTGCTTGTTCACCTGGCTTGAGCAAGTTCGTAACAGGTTTTCGTAAATTAACAGGTAACTCTCTTCTTCTTAATTATTGGATGAGGCGGAGATGAACCATCTGGTGAGGAGGAGCAAGCACCGGCACCGAAGTAGGCCAGGTTCAGCATGGAGGACACCCTCACGGAGTTCAAACTCGCCCAAGCAGAGGAGGCGGTGGAGAAGTAGGCACCGGCACCAAAGTATGCCTGGTTCGGCATGGAGGGCACACTCGCGGAGTTCAAACTCAACCAAGAGGAGGAGCCGGCGAAGCAGCAAGCCATCCTGGACTCCATCCACTTTGAGGCGGAGGTGGAGGCCAACCGTCGCGAACATGGAGCTTGACGAGGCCTTGGTGACCGAGGAGGTGCCGCCATGTCGCCTGGCAGCCAATGACCACGAGGTTGGCGGCTCCAGCATAAACGTCCTTAGACATATCGGATGACAAGTAGCGTAAGTAGTATTTTGTTAGTTCCTACGTAGATCATGGATATTGCATGTCTTTGTATGAAAATGAAAATCGTCAAAAGGGGAGTGTGATTGCGAAGTGTGAAACATGGGATCGACCGGGCACGCTTACGGTCTTTGTGGTGCAGTTCATGCTGTTAGTGATGTGATCTTTTCTTGTTGATGGGTAGGATGGCCACCGAACCTTGTTGAACTCTAATCATCCTTGTGGCGGAGCTTGTAGTCAAGATTCGTGTTCGTTGGTGGTCTCATGGCACTAGTAGAAAACATGGCTTTTGTCACAGCCGGACCGGAGCAATAGTCCCGGTTGCATTACAAAACTGGATTAATGTGAGCATTAGTCCCGGTTCAAACGGCTAGGGCGTCGGGAAGACATTAGTCCCGGTTCAAATGGGACCTTTAATCCCAGTTTGAGACACGAACCGGGACTAAAGGGTGCGATGCCCTTTAGTCCCGGTTCATGTTACAAACCGGGACTAAAGGGGTTCTGAAATTTGTTTTTTGTTTTTCTATTTGTTTTTTGTTTTTAGTTTCCGTTTCAAATTGCTTATATCTTTTAGGATATTTGATGTTTTTGAGTGATTTTTTTTGCATTAGATTAAAAAAATTCTAGTTTTTGTTCGTGCTATTAGTTTTCAAATTTGAATGATTTAAATATGAATTTGTTCAGATTTGCTTCAAACACTAGATTGTGAATAATTTGAGTTTAAAAATAGTTTTTAATTTACTTGTTGCTCCTAGTCACATGTCAGATTGTTGTCACAGTAAGATTTATTTGGTTATTTTCAGAATAATATAAATTAGGATTTTAATTAAAACAGTACTGCTTTGCTTATATAGTTGCTTTACTCCTTTAATTGTAGTTTTCAATTATTTTTAGTTAGTTCTTTCTGTAAACTTTAACATGTTGTAGTAGGCTTCTGTTAGACAACAATAGATAAATTTTTATAATTAATTAATATTAATTTTTCTACTGTTTTGTATTAATAGTTGTTTAGCCTATAATAATAGTTGATAGAATTAGTTTTGCTATATTAAAAGGAAATTCTTTTTGCCACTTTAATAGAATGTGACTCTGGCTTGGTTAACTTTAGTTGTGACTTGCTAGCAGATGTAGTCGACGGTAGGATTGGATGGACACCATCCCGGACTAAAGGGGTTCAAACTCTACCCCCCCCCCCCCCCCCCACCCGTGTATCGCCATTTCAGTTTTGAAAAAAAGAAAAGAAAATGATAAAAACTTCAAAAATTAAAATCCTTCGAGATGTAGTTATGTTACTACATCTACTAGTTAGGTAGTTAGGAAAATTAAAAAACATAAATTTGGACATGTTTTGCAAAAAAGCGTGATGAAAAAGTAAAACAACTATATCTTTTGCATACGATGTCGAAAAAAACATATAATATACCAAAATGTTCAGCACGAAAATCCGCATCCGATTTTGACAGGCGTAGGCCGTTTTACAAAATTTTAGAATCCTCAAATTCTAAAAGGAAAAGAAGTTATGCTCAAATTTCAGTTTTTTTTTGAATTTTGGTTCAATCTGGTCAAACTGTGGTCAAACTACTTATTCAAGAAATATTAGTGTTACTAAATAATTATTTTAGTTTTTTTGAATTTTGGTCAAATCTAGTCAAACTGTGGTGAAACTATGGTCAAACTACTTATTCAAGAAATATTAGTGTTACTAAATAATTATTGGTTTTAAGAATAATAGTTTCAAACTCAAACGGTGTAACGTGTGACTTCATGCTCAACTTCAACTCCTAAGGGTTAATAGGATTGACAGCTTTCTATACCGGGAAGTTAGACGATTTGGAATGAAGAGGGATGATTAGAGATTAGAGATTAACTTGAGCAGTGATTAGACATTAAATACAAATAATTTAGAAATTTGAAAATCGAGAAAAAAATCATTTTTTTCCAAAAAAATTCAAAAAAAATAATCATTTAGTCCTAGTTGGTGTTACCAACCGAAACTAAAGGTCGAGCTCCAGACAGCGGCCACATGGAGGGCCTTTAGTCCCGGTTCGTAACAAGTCGGGACTAAAGGGGGGCCTTTAGTACCGATCCTTTAGTCTCGGTTCCAAAACCGGGACTAAAAACCCTATGAAACCGGGACTAAAGACCCGTTTTCTACTAGTATGGCCTACATGAGTCCACTATCATGCCCATTGTGACAGAGTCTTGCAGTCAATGTCGATGACACTCGTGGACTATGTTTCTCCAGTATCGCGTCATGGGGAATAATGGAAACGTTCTTTCATGTTAACTTGCCAGGCCTCAGTATTGTGATACCCTTCAACACGGGTTGATGGTCTATGTGTTCGCATGTTGGTCAATGTTTTTTCCTAGGCACCCACTTCGCTCTTTCCCCTTTTCTTTGTAATCTCGATGCTCGTCTTTTATTGACGGGGCTTCTTGCATTTTTTTTGCCTAGTTATCCTCTATGGGAGCCCCCCCCCCCCCCTCCCAACACACACACACCAACCCTCCCACACCCCACTTGTTAACCGTTTCAAAAAACATGATTTTGTACTTGATAGTTAATCAGGACTAAAAAATTCCTTCGAGTAAATGAGATTCTTACCAATTTGATTTTCCAAACCCAAATAACCAAAAACTCTGCTCTACTTTCCAATCCTTGTTTTCTTCCTTGACCAAATATTCTCACTCTGATGGCATCGTATGATCAAGTGGTAAACTCCCTAATTTGGACATGAATGAGATGTGGTATTCTCTTACTCACGACTGTATATAAGACCGGGACCGTGATCAACTCTCAGGACGCTTTGCTCTGGGGTTCCATGGCCCTGCTTTTTTTTTATACAAAGGTGTCTTCCCTAGCTTTTTTTTTCATTTATATAGCACCTTTTTTGTGTTTCGGAAGTCCTTCGGATGCAATTTATATAGCAATCTATTCCTAACTCAACTATTGGACCATATAAAAGTTCTCATGTCCGCCAATTTGGGTTTGCTTCGGCATGTGGCTGCCACTTCATTGACCACACAACTTGTCAACCCGGCAAAGTGTGTTACATCCTTGAGTATACCATAGGGTTTCCTTGATTCAAAGTATCTTGGCCTCCCACTGCGGGGAGGGGCATATGGACAACTGAAGTTTCAAACACTACATGGGAAATTAAGAAAAAGATTAGTTATCTGGGTAGAGATATTGATATCTGGGGCCAAGGAAACCTTGATCGAGTATGTTCCTCAAGCAATACCCACATATGTGATGCGTGTCTTCCAATTGCCGGCATCAATTTGTGATGATCGAGCAGGACTAGGCATTGAGCATTGAGAATGCGAAGGAAAGATGGCATGGATGTCATGTGTAAGCTGATTCTGCATAAGCAACAAGGAGAAATGAGGTTTAGGTACACGAGACTATTCAATCAGGCCTAGCTAGCTGGCCAAGTAACCGTGGTGGCTAACTGAATCCCCAGAAAGTTTGTTCGTCCGCTTGCTACACGCAAAGTGTTACCCTAACATGAATTTGGTCGGTACGTACAGTCTACACTAACTTTGCTTGTCGATGTTCAAGCCATATCACAATCTTGCTCCTCGTCGCCGCGACAGGGAGATGACCTTGGTAGCCTGCCAACCTGACAAGTGTGGAATGTTTTCATCGAAGAACACATATCAGTGCAAGAATCATGGTGAACTGGAAATCGATGGTCCTGCAGAAGAAAATGAAGGGGCGCTCGGGCGACAAACCAGTGTAAGAATCGACAGCGGGCCATCCGAATCAGGGACGTGCACCTTGTGTGGCATGGAGGATGAGAGCTCCCTCCATAGCGGAGGTGATGAGAGCAATGGTTATTATGATCACATGGGGAATTTGGAACTTCACCGGAGGCCGATTCCGGCATCTAAAGGAACATGGCATTATCTTGGCAGACAACATTTCGCCAACTTGAGAAACAAACATATCCTAGTCAGGTTGGTGAAACCGACGTGGAGGACGCAGATGAGCGAGCGACCTTCATACTACACCCAGCATGTATGGGACACAACTGAGGCAAAAACAAACCTATATATTTTTTCGAAAAGGGGGGACTCCCCGGCCTCTGCATCAGAACGATGCATACGGCCACAAACAAACCTATATATATGATGCATATACTGGAAGAGAAGAGATACATCTAAATCTCACAAGCATCACTCAGCATGCAGATTTTCCCAACTCTAGATCGACAGAGAGCATGCATATATGCATATATACACCATACCTCATACTGGAATTATTAGTTTTGAAACAAGGCAAAAGATTTGCCATTCCATTGATTCAGGAAGAGGTTATAGAACAAAGCCGCAGATCATCGAAAAAGAGAGGATTACTCTTATACTGGAATTAATATTTTCATGACTTTGGACAAACACAAACAAAAATGACTTTTGTATGAGGTGTGGAGGGCATGTACAAAGATGTGGTGCATGAACAAACATTGTGCCATATACAAAAAGCACAGCAGTGTATATATACATATACACTCTAGTACGGCACAGTGCTGTAGAACTGGCATATATGACACTAATCATAGGCTTTGTATGACTGGCATATTTATACAAAAGTACTGCAGCACAGTGCAATTCTTTGTCATACAAAGTATCTTTGGGGTGTTGTGTCACCACACCTCACTCATGCTTGCAAGGTTCAGAATTATGGTCATGACAATACTACAATGTCTTGCACTGTGCTGTACAGCTGTGGTGCGTGAAGAAGGCCATTCTCTACCTTGCAAGTACTAGTCCCTCTACATCTCATCAAAAACAAAAAGACAGTTCCAACCAGTTCCTCTGGAAAAGTACACCAGGTTGCTGGGAAAAATTAATAAATCATGTTTGTTGATTTCTGTCAGCGTAGGCATTATGGAGAGCTCAGTGAACCAAACATGAGAATCTACTTCTCATCTACTAATATGGATAGCTCCTAACTGACACAGTCTACTGAAACAGTCACATAAATAGGAGTATTATCAGCAAATTGACAGATGCTTGTCTACAGGCAAGATTTGCATCAATCTCTTTGCCCAAGCTGTAACCCACGGAACTAAACAAGGTAAGTAGGATTGGCAAGTACTTAAGAGTTGTATGTGATCTCATGCTAATCAGAAAATGGCATATGATTACTACAGGTAATGCCCTATTTCCTAACAGTGAAATCAAAGATCAGACAAGAAAAGAGCTGAAGTCTAGGTAAGTCCACAGGTAATACCCTAACTTCTTCGGCATATGCATGCGCTGAATTCTGTCTAGAATATAGACAGTAGTAGTGTAGTACCCTAGTTTCTTCATTAATTAGCCACACCAAGTGAGCCAGCAATGGCAGTCAGTAGCTAGCATGCGCTGAATCCTGACACCAATTGGGTTTACCCCAGTCACCAACAACCAAACCGAACCCACACACAAAAAAAATAGGCTGCCTCTTCTTACATGAATCCATCTAAACCATCCAAATGCTTATGTACTATCAACCAACCATCGATGGCACCAAGTCTCTAGACAGTAGCACAACCAACATCCAAACCAAAATTATATTGCAGACCAATGGAACAACCAACATCCAAACCAAAATTATACTGCAGACCAACGGAACAACTAACATCCAAACCAAAAGTATATTACAGACCAACAGAACAATTAACATCCAAACCAAAATTATATTGCAGACCAACAGAACATGCATGTTGTGACAAGTCCAACATGCATGTTGTGACAAGTCCAACTTGTCATCGATAAACTCATGGCTGTCAAGTTAGAGCAATACTTACCAGCCACAACTCATGGCTGTCAAGTTAGAGCGATACTTACCAGCGACAACTCATAAAAATAAGCTATTTGTTCAAGTAAATAAGGGCAACAAGCATATGTATCCAAGTGTAACTTGTAACGGCCAAATGGTGCAGGGGAAAACCATGGTGCTGGAAAGGCACACACAATTAATGCAGATTAAACAGTGCAACTATGCAGCAAACAAGGTAAGCAGGGCATCACCAAATTCTTTTCTTCCTGCTACAACACAAGATAGATAGATAATACACTTGTAACAGTCAAATGGTGCAGGTAAAAAATATGATACTGGAAAGGCACAAACAATCTATGCAGCAAACAAGGCAAGCAGGGCATCACCAAATTCTTTTCTTCCTGCTACAACACAAGATAGATAGATAGTACACTTGTAACAGTCAAATGGTGCAGGTAAAAAATATGATACTGGAAAGGCACAAACAATTAATGCAGATTAAACAGTGCAACTATGCAGCAAACAAGTCAAGCAGGGCATCACCAAATTCCTCCATTCTTCCTGCTACAACATATATAGGTAGATAGACAGATCCAACAAAAATCATTTTGGGAGTTTGACCACGCCAAATACTGGTACCCACAAAAGCTACCAGGCCATAATCCAACTGCATATAACACATCATCCAGGAAATTCTTTCTCATGGGCGATTAAGAAAGCTAGTTTAGAAAGGGGCATGCTAGCAAAGCTTTAATCATCATCTACTTCCACCGATAACCACCAAGGATGTAGTGTACCGCGTAGCTGATCCAGGGCAGAACCTGCACAATCAAATTATATATCTCAATTAGGCGATTCCTCGAGCTATGGTATATGATTCAACGATTATTATTATCACTTTCAATTGTTTGTTACAAAGAATTTGATTCAACAAGCATAAAAGATGCATATAACTGTATATACCTCCTCCTCCCTACTCTTCTCCACCATCCTTTTGTTGTTTTCCCTTAGTCTTTTCCGGGTAGAGTCAGTCTGATGATACCTGAGCAATCTTTCTTTTTCGGCTATCCAAGCCTCATCATTCCACTGTTTCCTTCCGGTGAACAACTCGTGAAGATAGTCATCTCTCATGGCAAGAAACCGGTTGCTTTCAGCAGGCCTCCATGCCTGATAGGTCACAAACCACATCTCATTTTTGGGTCGGGTCTTCTTGAAGACCTCGTACCTTTCCCTTTCCAATCTTTCATGGTCTTCCTTCCTCCGTTTCTCTTCTTCTTTCCTTTGACTCAGGAGATCTTGTGCTTCTTTCTTTTTCTTCTCAGCGAGAGCCTCTTGCTCCTTCCTTTTCAGTTCATCGATTATCCGCTCCTCCTTTGTCTTTCCTAGATACCCACGGGTCAAGTAATTCACCTTTTCAGAGATGTTTGGCCAGCTCAGATCCAATTTGAACGAGTTGTATAGCTCCTCAAGCTGTGAGTTGGCAAAGTCCCTCGCAAAGTCCCTGGCAAAGGTCCTCGCAAAGTTCTGAAGTTCGAAGCCACATCTATTGTAGATTTCTTCACGGTGAATGACCGCAACCGTGCCGGTGGTCAGCACAAAGCCCCCTAAGACAAATAGACGGAAGCGAATATTGGCACGAAACTTCTCCAGGACGGTGACTCTTTTGTCCAGACACACCAACTCCTTGGTGACCTTATCGTGGTTGCCTCCTCCAGTGCAGTATCCACGCCGGGCACCACCACCTCTGGCAGAGGCCACAACCAAGATACTCAGGCGGTGCCCGAGTGAGTGTAGTGGCATCCCATAAACACCTCGTTTGCTCAGCC
Source organism: Aegilops umbellulata (assembly GCA_032464435.1). NCBI lineage: Eukaryota > Viridiplantae > Streptophyta > Magnoliopsida > Poales > Poaceae > Aegilops > Aegilops umbellulata. The sequence continues at coordinate 14,176,284 of CP136057.1, forward strand.
CTATGCCTCCTTTGCTCTGCCATGTGTGTGCTCGGGCTTGCTCTGCCGCAACTCTGCCAGCCCCTGTGTGCACTTGCCCTTGCTTCGCTGAAGTCTCAAAGTTGCAGACCACCATGGCTCCATGTTGAATACCCAGTGTGTGCACTCCTGCCATCTTGGATGAGGATTGCATCAGGTCGGTGGTGGTGGCAGAGGCGGTACCGGCCACCAATGACCCGGACTTGAGCCGCCAGGAGAGCTCGGCAAGCCGCGCCAGCAGTGATTGAGGCGGTCCGGAGTGGAGCAGTCTGGCGAGTACCCGCCCTCCACCCTCGCCGTTGCAGGCCCCTCGGCTGTGCAGAGCACCTTCCTCTCCGTTGGCGATGGCGGCAGAGGCGCCGGCGAGAAGAAGCGGTAGAGTCGACGTGGACGAGCGCTGGCGTCTGGTAGCTCTCCTCGCGCGCAGCGGCGACGGGAGCCATCCTCGCCGGCGGGGCCAGGGCCTGGTGGGGGGTTGCGGGAGCGATGCTTGAAGAGCCCGAGCCGGCCTGGAGCCGCCGGGCGAGCTGGGCGAGGAGTGCTGGAGGAGCTCTGGAATGAATCAGCCCGGCGAGTAGCCTCCCTGCCACGGCTCCACCCTCCCCGTCGCCGGCGATGTCGGTAGGCGAGGCGGCGCGGAGCATGGAAGGCGGCGGCCCCCACTGGAGACCCGCGCCGGCGCCAGTGACGGCGGAGGAGACGCCGGCGAGGAGGGCCAGGAGACTCGCGCCGGTGGGCCCGTCGTGGAGGGGCGCTGGCGCCTCCTTGGCGTGGTAGCTCTCCCCCCGCGCTGCGGCGGCGGGAGCCATCCTCGCCGGCGGGGCTAGGGTTTGGTGGGGAGGGAGCGGGGAGCGGAGTGGGTGGGGCGCGGGGGCTCGCTTATTTGTACGAGCGGAGTGGGGTGGGATCCAATGCCTTCCCAACACTTTGCCCCCAATGCTGCCCGCGCGGTTCGGCTCTCTCGATGTCAATCCTCTCTCTTTTTTCTTTCTTTCTTTTTTCCATTCAAAAACATGAACCTCCAAAGAGGGCTGGCTCCCCTTGTTGTATCAAGTAAAAGAGTCCCTTGATGCAGAAGCAATCCATACTAAAAGAAAAATTACATACATCTCCAACAAGGACACGCGCATCCTCCCGGAGAAAAAATGACAGATGCATCTCCCAGTCTCCCAGTGAAGAAAAATCCACGCGTCGGTCTCTACCACTACATTTGCTTTGGTCTTCACAAAGGCTTCCGAGTTGCCACCAGGGCTGACCGAAGGAGGCTCCGACTGCCACCACTGGCCACCGACGATGGCCTGTGACACACTCTAACGGCCCCTCTTGGCTTGCGGGCTATGGTGCCACCATCGCGACAAGGATGAAGCCATAAGTTCCATCAGCGCAATGGATGAGGTTCGCGGACATGCATTAGTGACCAACAAGTATCAGCCCCTAAAATGGATGTGGGCTTCCTAACCAAGATCCAAAAGAAAGAGATCAGACCACCATTGCAGATGAGAGGCGTGAAGAACATCATCAGAGAAAGATAGGGGGTGAGCCAAATCAATAGAGATGCTCATCCCACAAACCCCTTTACTTTGAACCGGGAGGAAATAATATCAAGAAAATAGAAGATGGACGTCGACTGCAAATCAAGGAGAAAGACAAGACCGGCAAGAAAAACAAATGATTAGAGGCGGTGCTTATTGGAAATGCAAAAAAACAAAGAGAGGGCCCGTCGACATAGATTTCCCCACCATATCCCGAAGAAAAAAAAGAGAAGAGCACGGATGCAGTCGGATTCCAAAGGTTATTCAACAAAGTTGCCACGAGACCTACCATTACGTTGTCATCCACGAAGAAGACGTCGACCACCATGAAGAGGAAGCCGAAGCCAAGTGAGGAATGCCTCCTCGTTCGCTGACTTCTCCATGGGCAGAGGGACAAAGGGTCCATAGACACTAGGGACACATAAACATAAGTTACTACTACAGGACAATGGGACCCTCACCTTGCTCACTGTCGACGAACGTCGGTGGAGCGAGGAGGCGCTCAAGGATCTAGAGAGGGATGGGAGCATGAGGAGGAGAACACGGGGAAAGGAGGTGGGGTCACTCGTTGAATGATATTGAAGGCAATGATCATGTATATAGGCATCACATCTGAGACAAGTAGACCGACTCCTGGTTGCATCTACTACTCCCTCCGGTCCTTTTTAGTTCGCATATAAAACTTGTCTAAAGTCAAGCCATGTAAAGTTTGACCAACTTTGTAGAAAAAAATACCAACATTCACAATATAAAATCACTATCAGTAGATGTGTCATGACTTAAATTTTCATATTGTATACCTTTAGCATGGTAGATGTTGATTTTTTTTCATATAGATAAGGTCAAACTTTATGAAGTTTGACTTCAGACAATTCTTATATGCAGAGTAAAAAAGGACCGGAGGAAGTACTATTACTCCATCCATCGACCGCTATCCAGCATGCATCTAGGGTATTAAGTTTATAAAAACAAAATAACGCCTTAAGCAAGATGGCATGATGTAGACAAAGTAAACTCAACTAATATGAATGAACCCTGTCGTTTTATTCTTAATGGCAACAATACAAATGCATGTCTTGTCACTTTTTGTCACTGAGAGAGAGCCCTGCAAGATTGAACCCATCACAAAGCACCTCTCCCATTGAAAATAAATCAATCTAGTTGGCTAAACCAAATGGATAGATCGGAGAGAAATACAAAGCTATAAAAATCATGCATAATAAAATTCAGAAAATACATAATTACTTCTCATGAATATTCAGATCATAAACCTACAATTAATCGAATCCTTAGCTAGTTTCTCGGGCCCATTTAAATTTTCAAAAAGACTCAATTACTTCTCATTTCATGATCTTTAGCTAGTTTCTCAGGACCATTTAAATTTTCAAAAATTTAAATATCAAAGTTCTTCAAAGGTTGGTAACCAATGGCTATAGAATGGTAATTGATTTTAGAAATTAAAGAAAACTAGTAGAAAACATGATTACCCGCTGCCTTTCATTGATCAAATGTTAGAAAGATTATCTCAACAAACACACTTTTGCTTTCTTGATGGGTATTCTGGTTTCTCTCAAATACCTGTATCAGAACCTGATCAAGAGAAAATCACATTTACTTGTCCTTTTGAAACTTATGCTTATAGACGTATTTCTTTTGGTTTATGTAATGCAGTATTGTCTATTGTGTCATTCCTTCCACTCCGTGTAACACTATTATCGTTGCAACTTGTCTTCTTCTCGTGAGATCAGAAGGGCTCATGATAAACACTGAAATTCAAAGAAGGTGAAAACAAAATTATTATTATTTTTTAGCTAACTTTGACAAAAAAATTGAATGCTTGCAAAGTTTCATCATAGAATGACATTCGTGGAAGTCGTGACAAAAAATCTGCACTACAAAATAATGAGTTAGTAGCACTCAAAACATTTGTCAATGTTTGCCAGATAAAAGTCAGGATTTTTCAATTAAAAAAAGTATTGTTCATCCGAGAACATTTTTGCCCGAGCTTAGAAACACCAAGCCCTATTATCTTGTGTTATATAAGCAGCATGTTATGTTTTCCTCCTTTCGTCATGAAACAACTTGAAGTCCCTCTATGGTCAACATCGTTGCTTCTTTTCGGTACCCGCTCCCTACCAAATCACCACACAAAATTTGTGTTCTTCCTCGCCAAAAAATATGACAAATGGTGTGGCAGAAACAATTCAAGGGCTTGTTTGATTGTTTATTTAAATATAAGGACTTATTTGTGATTAACATGAAATTCAAAATTTGGCAACCTTGATGTGTTGAGAGCGGGGCACATGGATTAATAAGTAATATTTTTTGAAGTCAGCCCCAAAGGATCTCAAATTCATTAATAAAAAAACGAGTTGTTCGGTTAATAAATGGTCATAACACGCCCGCAAAAGTAAGGCACGCTGGGCGCCCTGACAACCCACACAAGAACACAAACACGTCATGAAAGTGAAAAGTGTTGTCGAGATTGCAACCCAGTGTCATCATCATCACACCTCCATGAGGGCGACTCCAATACCACCATCAACGACCACCAACGTTGCCCTGGCTGTAAGCAAGTGTCATGGCATGTGCCGACCGATGCCAAATAGTCAACCGCATGCGACGATGACCAAGCAGTTTTGGCTCTGTCGACGAGCATTGCACGAGAAAAGTGATGGGCATGCATCGAGCTAGCGTCGTAACCTATCGTCCGCCAAGCACATCGGATGAGACTGACTACCAAAACACAGCTGCAACTCAGAATCCGCTCGAGGCTTCCATTATCGCCACGGACAGAAAGCCACGCAAACATCCGCATCGCCGGACGGACACCTGTCGACCGTAGTGTCGCGAGCATCGAAACCATGTAGTGCACAAAAGGGATTTGAAGCTCTTTAAGGTCATGTCGCAAAGAGGGTGACGATGATGTCGACACATCGCCCGACTCGACCAGGCCTTACGCTTTCACCCAAAGAGCAAGATTTTTCAAGGGTATAGCAGGATACATGTCTCCATGGAGGTAAAACGACGCCCACTGACGCCGCCGTCGCCGGCCGGCAAGACCGAGCAAGCTTTCACCCAAAGCATACCCAACACAACTAGTAGCACCTACATGCACAACACCTCCACTGGTCTGCCCACCTCTTGTAGAGCTACTACACTGGCAGCACCGAAGAGCCACCAAGCACCACACCTCCCGTCGGCAAGAATAAACCGATGAGCCAGACCCGGCCGGATCTGGCATCCCACTGCAGCTGTGCAACCATAGGAGCCACCAAAGGCCGGCACGCCGCCGGCCCAACTTGAGGACCCGCCCCACAAAGCAGGAAGGGGTGCCACACCCGCCCAGACTCGTCGGAGAAGAGCGGTCGCGACGAAGACTAGGCGCCCGCTAACGAAGTTGTCGCGGCTACCACCCGCAAGAGATGCTACCAAGGAGCCGCAGCGCTGGAGAAGAGCAGCTGGGACGAAGCCCAGAGGCCTACCAGTGACGCATGCCAAGCCACCGACCCTCACGGAACCGTTGCGCCACGCAGAAAAAGGGGATCCATCCTCCCCCACCACGAGTTCCCGCGGCCTGACAAGAGGAAGGACGTGTCTAGTGGGCGGCCGGCTGCCCACTAGTGCAACCGAGCGGCCGGCTAAAAAAGGAAACCCCCTGTCCCCCACGAAACAGAAAAGGAAGGGGCCATCAAACCGACCGATCGACCGGCCACCAAACAAACCGATTGAGCGGCCACCAAACAGAAAACGCCCCACGTGGCCAGCTGTCCCCAGCTCGCACCCACGCCCCCGCTCGCCCCCATGCCTCAGCCCGTCCCACGCTGCCTTCTTCTTCTTCTCCATGCCAGAAGCAGATCCAACAGAATCGCCCCCAGCCCTTCCTCCTCCTCCTACACAGCCGCCATGGGAGCCCCAAAGTAGAAGGAGCTGCTTGAAGATCTAAAGGGCAGGGTGGTCAGAGCCATACCAGGCAGTAAGATCAAGCAGGTAAGCCCCCTCTGCCCCTCTTCACTTCCCCCTTTATTCTACTGCATAGGCATATGTAAACCCCCTTCTCCATGGATCTAGGACAAATCCATGGAGAATCTGCTTCAAAAAAGAGGTGAGTCTGGCACATCACACCAGCCTACTTGATGTTACTGCTGGATGTGTTAAACATGCCAAAAACTACTTGATGCATGCCAAACAAGTTTCTACCACCTGGATGTGTTAAACAAGCCAACTAAAAACAAGTTCTCTGGCCAATTAAAACATGATTAAAGCCAACTCAACAAAGCATTGTAGCCAAAAACTAAACATGCATTCTACCAACTTGTAGTTATTGTTTGCAAAATGAACAAAAAATTGACTGACCAATAGATATGTACAACGAAAAATTCATAAATGTGCAACTGAACATGCATCCCAGCCAACTGAACCTATATTCTGGCAACTCGGCATGCATGCTAGCCAAAACTAAAACATGCATTGTACCCCACGTGTTTTCTGGCCAACTAAAAAACATGTATCCTGGCCAACTAAATATGTATCCTGGCCAAGTAAACATGTATATTTGGCAATACATGTTTGTGAGTGAACACTTTGGAAAAACTGTAGTATATGTGCAAATAAAAAACATGTTTGCTGGCCAACTAAACATGCATGTTGGCCAAAAACTGAGAAAATGTATCCTGGCCAACTAAGACATCTATTCTAGCCAACTGAATGCATTAACTGTCCAACTGAACATGCATGTTGGCCAAAAACTGAAATAAATGCAACCTGGCCAGCTGAGACATCTATTCTAGCCAACTAAAAACATTGAATGTCCAGCTGAATATGTATGCTGGCCAAGTGGAAAAATGCATCCTGGCAATTGAGACGTCTATTCTAGCGAAAACCAGAAATCTGTAGTGCAACAGGAAAAACACAAGAACTTTTGTCCATGGCTAATGAAGCCACAAACCATATTAACATATTCACACATATAATCTTGTCCCACACATATATTCTGGTCCCACACCTATTGCAAACCATATTAATTTGTTCAAATATACCATAACTAGAGACATAAACGGCAATGAAAAACATATAACTATAATCTGTCCTCCAATTCTTCTTTCTTCTTTCACCTGGATTTTCCTTCTCAAATGTAGCATCCAATTATGTGCAGAAAAATCTGAAAAGAGCTCCTTGCAAAACGGAAACCTACAGATCATTGCAACAAAACAAAGGGAAAAAGTCTGAAAAACTCTATAGCAAAAAGAAGTCATGCTCTTGCCAGTTATTTAATGCAAACTGTGCAACTAACATAACAAATCTGTGCAAACAAAAAATTTCATAACTGTTATAATAAAGATTATGCTACGGTCATGTTGCTTTTGGAACTAAGATTGTCACAAAATGGTGTGCAACTGCCTATTTACTAAGTTTTTAGGTTGTTTGAAACACTCTTTTTCTGTGGTTACCAACTGATGACATCAATTTCTTCTTTTTTATATGTGCACGGAGTGTGTGGCAGCATCCAAAAACAAGGAAAAAATGCTTGATCTCAATGAGTTGCCTCGAGATCTCAATGAGCTTCCTCATGATATGGATCAGCGGCAACCAGCATACAACAAGGAAATTGGACAGAAAATGGTCGATCTGTTTACTACACACAGGCAAGTTGTGATGGTAACCCTACGGGCCATGACAATGTGGAAGGCCAGTCATCAGCCCGTGGTGCCCCTGTAGTGGTGTCTTTGCAGTCAGAGAGCCATACTCTTGATGACATGGGAACCAAGGCAAATGTTCCTGGTCCAACCAGGACTGAGCTAGGAGCTGGGGCTGTTGACGGAGTTGTGCAAGTAGAAGAAGGAGAGGATGAGGCTAGTTCTCAACCTATGGAACCCTATGTTGGCATGAGGTTTGACAGCCTTCAAATTGCTAAGGATCACTACAACATCTACACACTACGGATGGGTTTCTCTATCAAGATGAACACCTCTAGACAGACACCCCGCACCAATGAATTGATAAAACAACAGTTTTGCTGCAACAAGTTCAAGAAGCTCAAAGCTGATGATGGAGGAGCTGAGGCTCCTCCTGTCCTGGACCCTATTCCAGATCCAGAATCTGTTAATAGTGATGAGTAGATGGAAGAAGAACCTCCAATATTTGCTGAAGAGGAGGCTAGTACTAGTAAGAAGAAGAAGAAGCGCAAACGCGAGACAATAAAGCAGACTGAATGCAAGGCGAAAATGTTGGTGAAGCTGATAGATGGGCGATGGGAGGTGACACACTTTGTTCGTGACCACAATCATCCGCTCGTGAACAAACCTTCATTGTCCAAATACTTGAGATCCCACCAAGGCATCTCACCTGATGAAAAGGAGTTTCTGCGCATCTTGTATAACTGCAACTTGACTACAGGTGTGGTGTTTTTCTATATCCCTTGAAGAATTAAGTTTCCCTCTAGGCAGTCCAGTGTGCAACTGTTATGGTACTACTGTGCAACTGAAATGGCTTAACTGTGCAACTGGTGTCCAACTTCCCATGCTTTTTGTATATCACTTTTGGTGCTTCTTGTGCAACTAGATTGTCTTTACTGTGCAACTACACAATGTCCTGTATGCAAAAACTGCAAAGTGTTTTTAAAAAGGTGCAGCTAGGTGTCCATTTCCTGCGATTATCTTCTGTGCCAACACGTGTCCTATTACTGTGCAGCTGGATGTGCGCATTTGTGCAACTAAAAAAAGGATATACTGTTTGTTTTTGTATTATGCAGGACGAATGATGCATGTAATGGCAGAGTTCTATGGATCTGAGATGATGGTGCCGTTCGGACCAAAGGCAATAACAAATATTTGTACAAGTTTCCATAGAGATGACACAAAGGAGGGTGATCTGATTGAGACAATTGCGCACTTCAAGGATATACAAAAAACCGATCCAGACTTCTTCTATAAGGTGAAATATGATGAAGAGGACAGAGTTGTCAACATATTTTGGGTGGATGGCTTAGCTCGAAAAGCTTTATGCGGAGGCGTACCACGATTGCTTACCGTTTGACACCACCTACATGACCAACATGTACAATATGCCGTTCGCGCCCTTCATAGGAATAAACCGACATGGCCAATCTTTCATGCTGGGTTGCGCGTTTGTGAGGCAGGAGTTGGCATCGAGCTTTGATTGGGTCTTTGGAGTATTCCTAGAGGCTATGGATGGCAAACCTCCTGACAACTTCATCATCGATCAGGATGGTGCGATGAGGCAGTCAATACATAGCATCTTTCCAACCACCGTGCACCGCTGTTGTCGATGGCACATCATGAAAAAGGCTCAGGAAAAGGTTGGTTGGCTGCTGTGCCGGAATCCAGGACTCTCTGATGATTTCAACAAGTGTGTTGACTTCAGCTTCACTATAGACGAGTTTGAGCAGAATTGGGCTGGGTTAATGATGAAGTATGAGGTTATGACACACACGCACTTTGAGAAGTTGTACGAATACATGTCAACTTGGGTGTCGTGCTACTTCAAACACAGGTTCTTCCCCTTCCTCCAGTCTACACAGCGTAGTGAGGGGTTCAACACCGTCCTGAAAAGATATGTGAACCCACACAACTAAATGCAGAACTTCGTCAAGCAATATGAAAAAATCCAGAACCACATCCTTGCCAAGGAAGGCTGCAATGATTACAGGACAGAACACCTTGAGATTAAGTTGTGGTCCAACTTCCCAATAGAGAAGCAAGCTTACAAAACCTATACTAGGGACCTTTACCGCAAGTTCAGAGAAGAGTTTGAGCTGATTGGACGTTATAATGCATTCCAAGTTGGTGCTGATGTATTTGAGCTCAAACCGAACGAGGAATTTGTTGCCAAATATGGTTCTCGAAACTACTTGGTGCAGGCAAGGGTGGAGGAGGGTTCCTATTTGTGTGAGTGCTGTAAAATGGACAAGGACAACATCCTCTGTTGCCACATCCTCAAGGTGTTCACCCATATTGGAGTTGATGTCATACCGAAAAGGTACCTGCTAAGACGGTGGACACCTACTGCTGTACCTAGTGCGCCAGGGACTGGTTATGAGCAACCGGATGAAATGCCTCCTCAATCAAAGAAGCAGGTAAGGGAGAGGAACATGATATACGATTTTCGGAAACTAGCAAAGTTTGCGAGTGGTTCTGATCCAGCACAAGCTATTGTATACAAGCATATGCGTGCAACACGTACCGAGATCGGCCACCTAAACAAGTCCAAGAAAAATAAAAAACCGACTACTGCAATGGGGCCATCAGATGATGGCAACCCTCGAGGACCTCCTCCACCTCCAGGCAGCAATCAGGGGGCTCATCATCCAGGTAATTACCTGCCCCAACTCGTGATCTAACTAGGTGTGTAACTTCAGTTACACACATCATTGTGCCCAGTTGCACACACCATGGTAGCCACTTGGACAGAACATGCTTCCTAGTTGCGCACGCTGTGTTAGTTCAAGCATCAAGATAACACAACTAACTTATTTTTCCTGTTCTGGATATAGGTGATGTCAACCCTCAAGTACCTCCTCCCCCTCCTGGCTGTACACGGCATCCTCCGCCACCTCCTCCCCCGCGTGCTCCTCCCAATGGCCCTACAGGCAGCACTCAGGGGGCTCATCGTCCAGGTAATTACCTGCCCCCAACTCCCCATCAAACTAGGTCTGTAACTCCAGTTGCACACATAATGGTGCTCAGTTGCACCGAACAGGCTACCTAGTTGCGCCCGCTGTGTTAGTTCGAGCATCAAAAGATAAACACAACTGACTTGTTTGTCCTGTTCTGCCTATAGGTGATGCCAACCCTCAAAGACCTCCTCCCCCGCCAGGCCCAACTAGCAGTGCCCTGCGTGCTACTCCCAATGGACCTACAGGCAGGACTCAGGGGGCTCATCACCCAGGTAAGTACCTTCACCGACTCCAAACAAAAACTAGGGTGTGTGACTTTAGTTGCACATATCATAGTGCCCAGTTGAACAGAGCATGCTGCCTAGTTGCGTGCGCTGTGTTAGTTTGAGGATAAAAGCTAAAAATCTAACTTGTTTTTCATGTCCTGCCCATATGCGATTACAATCCAAGTACCATGACGGGCTGTGCTACTGCAGGTGTTTTTTTCAACTTAACTTGCACACAACAACCAGTTAGTTGCACAAAATGTGCTGTGTGGTTGCACAGAACATCAGTGTTGGTTGCACAATAACAAAAATACTAAACTTTTTTATATGATTATTACACAGGTGATCGTGACGGTCCTACTGCCCCGTTGGAGGTTGCATCCCTTGCACAAGCTTCTGATGTTTTTGTGCCCAGGGATCCTCCAAGGTCTACTACAAAGGGTAGGGCAAAGAGTCGACGGTACAAATCGACGCTGGAGCTACACCCAAAGAAGAAAAACAAATGCAGCCAGTGCCAATCTGCAGAGCACACTGCTGGTGTGTGTCCACTCAGGCTCCTGTGATTCTGTTTCCTCATTTGTAACTTTGGAACAAAAAAGGAAAAGAATGATGTTTTTTTAGCAATGTTGGGACCAACACTAGTAGAAAACGGGCCTATTGTCCCGGTTCGTAAGGGCCTTTAGTCCCGGTTCCCGAACCGGGACTAAAGGGTCATTACTAATACCCTCACCCTTTAGTCCCGGTTCAAACCAGAACCGGGACAGATGGGCCTCCACGTGGCCGCTGCCGGCAGCCCAGGCAGGGGGGCCTTTGGTCCCGGTTGATGACATAAACCGGGACCAAAAGGCTTCCACGCGTCAGCAAGAGGTTTTTCTTTTTTTGTTTTTAAAAAGTGGCTGTTTTAGGGGTTTAGGGGGTTATTTTTAGGTTGTTATTAGCTAGCTAATAGAGAGAAGTGTCCTCTCTTATATGTAGTCCTTGCAAGGACTACTATACATATGTTCATTTCACCCGCAGATATATATATATATATATATATAATAATAATAATAATAATAATAATAATAATAATAACTCATGCATGCTCGCATCATACATCATCATATATAATAACAAGTCCTACTAATTAATCAAGCATCATCATACAACTTCTACTCGTTATTAATAATAAGTCATACGATCATCATCCTCATAGTCATCGAACCCAACCCTACATAATTGTTCTTAGCACATGATCATTAGTATCAGGTAGGAGCGGACCTAAACACGCTTAAGGTAAAATAGCATAAAACAATATAGACCCTGAATCCTCATTATGAAGAATGGAGATCATCCTGTCTCCAATTCTTGCGCCTCGCTTCCTTTTGCTTCCAAGAAGCTCCTTACGACTGTCCATACATTTTTTCCATCCTTTGATTGTCATGTCTCCACTTCTTTTAGAAATCCGGTATGGACAGTTGAGATTCGTAGGATGACCTGGATATATGTTCAAAACACGAACGTTGCCGCCATTCTGATACATCAAATGAGGCACACAATCCTCTGGGATAAGCTGTTGAAAAACATAGTAATAGCTTCGTAGTTAGCAATGATGTACTAGTTTTAGAAGTATGCAAAAAGATGCACGGATGTCGTAATAGTAAAAAAACTTACCAGGGTATCTCCATGGTAGTTACCGTAGTTCAACACGTGCACTAGTGGCACGTATTGACCATAATGTTGAGGAGTTCGATTGTAGATATTGTAATTCTCAATATCATTACAAAATCCAACCAGATGAGTTTTCTCCTTGTAAGTTAACTCAGAGCCATCGGTGTAGTAAGTTCTATCTACCATCTTCTGCACATTCTTTGATACTTCAAAATAAGCTGTCAATGAAAATAAGCTGTCAACTATTTTGAAATGAACAATATAAGTTCTATTAATAATTAACTATGTTTGAGAAACTCACATAGCGGTAGAACTGGAGGAGTATCAACAAGGACCCAAATGTCCATATTGTCTTGCTCGATTTTAGGATCACCAAGATCCATGGTGACAAGCATACCCTCATCAAAACCATACAATTTGCAAGATGCTTCCCAACTTTTGCAACCAAAATGGGTTACGCTCTCAGCATTATACAACTTTACTTCAAAATCCACATCATGATGGGTCCTTAGGTGAATTTTCTTCGTTTCAAAATTTTCATGGTCTTCAAAATCCATCCTCTCCAAGACATAGCGTCTTGCATGGCATGGGATAAGCTATACTCGAATTGTAAAAGATGAAAATTACACGTTGAAATAGTTGAATTCATGCTTAATTATGAAAAAAAACACTTGTCGTCGTTGCGTACCGTTTCAACTTCGAAGGTCTCCTCGAGCTTAATGCTGAAGCGCCGACCATCGTCCAGGTGAGGCCTTTCGCATTCACCTCGATCGTCGTGGCACAAGTCGCACTCCCCCGGGAGACTTTCGTCGTCCGATGATGACATTTCCTATACGTTCATAATTCAAAGACTAAATTAGATCATTACTATTCAACTAATCATATGCATATGCCTTGCATAGTGCTCTCCAATTTGAGCATTCAATAAGAAAAATCAAATCGCAAAATTAAGTAGTATTCAAATTAGGATGCCTTCAATTATAAGAAAAACTACATCATCTCCATGTGTCGGTACATCGAATATTATCACTAATACACGTCGAATACTATATATCATACATATCGCCAGTACAACTAGAACCGTAGCGCCCGACGGGTATCGGCACGGGCGGTGGACACCCAAAGGGAAGGAACCATCATAGGATCATAGCTCCAGTGAGATCCCTGAAGAACCTGCCAGGTATTCTCAAACCTGCCCTCCAACGCAACCATGTAGCGATGGACGTGCTCGTCCTCCTCGCTGACACGGTGACGTACCACCTCCGCGGTGTCCGGAAGCCTCGGCACCGTCACTGGCCCACGCGATCGCCACCAAACAAGGATCGGGTCAACGACGGGCTGTCTCCTCGCCAAGCTACGGCCCCCGGAAGGTAGCGCCTCCCAGTACCACCCCGGCGGAGCCCAGTCCCGGACATGGCCCATCTGGTCAAGCAGGTGTCGTCCTCCGCCGACTCGACGACGAGGATGCGGGATAGGCATCGTCCACGTCGATGCGAGAATAATTGCTTTAACTAAAAAAATAAACTAGTACTATTAATTTTTTTGCTAAAAATAAACTACTTCTATAGTAAAATAAAACAGTTTTATTAAATCAACTAGTTCAACTAGTAAGCACTTACTATAAATAGAATAATGTAGTACTTACTAAAAAACAAGTTGCCCTAGTTCTAACTAAGTCCATTAAACACTTTCTAAGTAGTACTAATTACTATAAAAGTTATCGGGAGGGGGGGTATATCGACAACGACATACCCGATAACAAAAATAAGAAGAGGAAGAAGAAGAAAAAAAGAGGAGAAGAAGAAATAAATAAGAAGATGAAAAAGAAGAAAAAAAGAGGAGAAGAAGAAGGAATAATAGGAGTCCTCTATTATTCCTTCTTCTTCTCCTCTTTTTTTCTTCTTTTTCATCTTCTTATTTATTTCTTCTGTTATTCCCCTCCTCTTCTTCTTATTCTTCTTCTCCTTCTTCCTCTTCTTATTTTCCTTTTTTCTCTCCTTCTTTTTCTTCTAAATATGAACATATACGTAAATTGACAAAGATAATTCCATGAACAAAAAAAATCATAAAAATTCTATGAACAAAATTACAACAGAAAAAATCATAAAAATTCTATGAACAAAATTACAACAGAAAATAAACTTAAAAAATCTATGAACAAAATCTAAACTACGCATCTAAATTAACTACACACTAAATTAACAACTCAAGATCAGGGGGGCACGGGGCGGCGATGGCGTGCAGCGGCAGCGAAGGGCAGGGGCGGCCGCGCAAGGCAGCGGCGGAGCGCGGCGGCAACGAAGGGCAGGGGCGGCGGCGCGATGGCAACGCGCGGTGGCGGACGACGGCAGGGGCGGCAGGAACGGGGCGGCAGGAACGGGGCGGCGCTCACCGCGAGGTGGCGTCGGCGACGAGGAAGAAGCTAGGCTCGGGGACGGCGGAGGCCCGCTCGGGGCGGCGGACGACGGCAGGGGCGGCGGACGGCGTCGGGGCAGCCTGGCGGCGTCGTGATGAGCTCGGCGTCGTCGGGGCAACTAGCGAGGGAAATGGTGAAAATTTCCTAAGTGTTGCTTATATAGCTAAGGCATTGGTCCCGGTTCGTGGCACAAACCGGGACTAATGCCCCCTTTTAGTCCCGGTTGATGCCACCAACCGGGACCAAAGGCCACTTTTCGGCAGCCCAAAGGGCGGGAAGCGAAGGCCATTGGTCCCGGTTGGTGGCACCAACCGGTACTAAAAGGGGGCATTAGTCCCGGCTTCTGTCACGAACCGGGACCAATTACCCCCTTTAGTCCCGGTTGGTGCCACCAACCAGGACCAATGGCCTTGCGCTAGCGCGGTGGTGGGAGTTTAGTCCCACCTCGCTAGTTGAGAGCGACCAGCACCTGTTTATAAGCTCCGCTGCCTCTTCCCTCTCGAACTCCTCTGAAATGCAGGCTTATGGGCCTAATTGGACACTGCAATGCCTGTGGGCCTACTGGGCCTCGTGCGGGCCTGGATCCTGGCCCATGGTTGGGTTTCTAGTCGTATTCAGGCCGTGCTGGCCCAGTAGGTGGCATTTTTTTTTCTTTTTTTCTATTTATTTTTCGTTTCTACTTAGAACTAAATACTTATAGTTTTGTAGTGATTTCTTTTTTATTTTAGGTCACAAAAATTATAAACTTTCTGTTAGTGCCATTAGTGTCAAATTAGAATAGTTAAAATTTGAAATCTTTGAAATTTGTGTGAATCTCAAGTTTGTGATTAACTTTACTAGTGCCATTAGTGTCAAATTAGAATAGTTAAAATTTGAAATCTTTGAAATTTGTGTGAATCTCAAGTTTGTGATTAAAATTACTAGTGCCATCAGTTTTCAATTTAGAATAGTTATAATTTGAATTCTTTGAAATTTGTGTGAATCTCAAGTTTGTGATTAACACAACTAGTGCCATTAGTTTTCAAATTAGAATAGTTATAATTTGAAATCTTTGAAATTTGTGTGAATCTCAAGTTTGTGATTAAAATTACTAGTGCCATTAGTTTTCAATTTAGAATAGTTATAATTTGAATTCTTTGGAATTTGTGTGAATCTCAAGTTTGTGATTAACACAACTAGTGCCATTAGTTTTCAAATTAGACTAGTTATAATTTGAAATCTTTGAAATTTGTGTGAATCTCAAGTTTGTGATTAAAATTACTAGTGCCATTAGTTTTCAATTTAGAATAGTTATAATTTGAACTCTTTGAAATTTGTGTGAATCTCAAGTTTGTGATTAACACAACTAGTGCCATTAGTTTTCAAATTAGAATAGTTAAAATTTGAATAGTTTGAAATTTGTGTGAATCTCAAGTTTGTGATTAACACAACTAGTGCCATTAGTTTTTCATTTCTACTTAGAACTAAATACTTATAGTTTTTTAGTAATTTATTTTTTATTTTAGGTCACAAAAATTATAAACTTTCTGTTAGTGCCATTAGCTTTAAAATTTGAATAGTTTAAATTTGATTTTTTTTTTAAATTTGTGTGAATCTCAAGTTTGTGATTAAAATTACTAAAAAAATGAACATAGATGCGCCTATAGAGAAAATTCAACCTAAATTCATAATCAATTTCCATGAATTTTCAAGAAATTAATTATGAATTTAAGTCAAATTTCCTATATAGGGGCATCTATTTTCATTTTGAGAGGAGCTCAACAATGCATAGAGGGACGGGCTTATAAACCAGTGTGGGCGCCCTTCGGTTGGCGAGGTGGGACTAAACTGTGAACTGCAACGAGGACCGACCATTTAGTCCCAGTTCGTGGCATGAACCGCTACTAAAGGGCAGCCTTTGGTCCCGGTTCAGGCCACCAATCGGGACCAATGGTGGTGGGCCAGGAGCCAGGCCCATTGGTCCCGGTTCGTGGCACCAACCGGGACCAAAAGGTCCTGATGAACCGGGACCAATGGCCCACGTGGCCCGGCCGACCCCCTGGGCTCACGAACCGGGACCAATGCCTCCATTGGTCCTGGTTCTAGACTGAACCGGGACTAATGGGCTGCCCCGGCCTGGACCATAGCCCCCTTTTCTACTAGTGCAAGTGGACACATTCAACATCTATGATTCCTCTTTGTCTAATTTATGCTCCTTGAATTAGTTCATGCACTGTGTAAAAAAATTGCTATTTGTGCCTTTGTTGGTAACTGGTTAAATATTTAGTTGTTGAACAATTGTATATCCAGTGCTCATAATGTATCAACAAAAGTGATGATATTGAGTTGCAAACGCAATTACTAGTAGTGTGCAACTACAAAATCTTCTTAAAAAAATTGTACAAACCAGCAACTTCCTCCATGGAGCAGAAAAAAAGAAAAATAGTACTGACCTACTCCTTGTCGTATCTCAGCAACTTCCTCCATGGGGCTGTGTTGTGCACGCTGGTGACCCAATAATATGCCAGCTTCTTCCTGATGTTGAGTACTTCCTTGGGGTCGTAGTTGGGCAGTTGGCTACCATTCCACTCGCTGGCGTTAAGCAGTGCGAACAACCCACACTCATTACTGCAATGGGCAAAAAAAATTGTCACATAAAATTAAAACCAAATAAAGGTAATGCACTCTGTGCAACTGCTTATGTCCTACTGTGCAACTGTTTCTGTTCTACTGTGCAACTGCTTATGTCCTACTGTGCAACTGCTTGTGTTCTACTGCAACTCATTATGTGCCACTGTGCAACTGCTTACGTGCCAGTGTGCAACTACTTATGCGCTACTCTGCAACTGGCTAGATAATCCATTAGAAACTCATAAAAATGATAAAACAGATTGAAGACTAGTACTGTGTCTTAGAAATACTAAAGATTGCACATGTAGAAAAATTTAAAAACTACAAAATGATGGTATATGATTGAGAAGGAATGAAATGCTTATTGTCTTACTTGCCGAGCTGCTTCGGTACATCAATGTCAATAATCTGGAAGTGCTCGATGTTGAACTTTGGGTAATGCTTCCTCCATAGCTGGCGTACTGCCCCCGCGATGGTAGAGGCGGTGGTCATCAGCACAATGTTGTCCAACATCCTGTTTGAGTCAAGAACTTCAAAGCGTCCGTCCCCCAAATTGACATTGAAGACCCAATAATGCCTCCCTCCCTCCTTATCGGTTACATCAGCGCACTCAAGCACTGGCAGCATGACCTGCAACCGTGAATGATTTCAGACACAAAATACGGGCTGTAGCTAAGAAAAAACAGTAAAAGACTTGGTCAAGTTAAAAACAAGTTGCAACAAGTATCTGCCAACTAACAGATGTGTCATGTGCAACTGGACATGCTGTGGGTGCCAACTGAAAAAAGATTGATCATGTGGGCACAACACTCACCAAGTCTTTCTTGTCGAGACGGTTCTTGTAATCAAACTTCTTGTTTATCTCATTCACATTGTGGATCCCTTGCTGTAAATTTATCTGCAGAGATTATAAAACATGGCCCAAAACTCCTTAGTAGGTGAAAGGCCTCCCTCAAATGGTCAACGAAAAAAGTGCTACAGAACAAAGATGAGGGTAAAAAGAAGGTTTTGGAAAAACTTACAGAAAACCTCAGTGGCATAACAACCTTCTTTGACCCTTCTGGTAAGTTATCCATGATGTGTAAGATTCCAATCTCAATAACAATTTTTGACAACCATTGAACCGGCTTCATCGAATCAACTAACTCCTTTAAAGAAATGTAGAAAGCACCAAACCTGATTATCTCATGGCTATTTTTTTTGAAAGCAATAAAAAGACAAGTTAGCTCGAAGGGTCACATCAGCAAAAAAATGTGTATGAAATTGAAAACAGAACAGTGTGCAACTAAAATCCCTGTTCTGTGCAACGTGCTATGCTTTCTGTGCAACTAAGTGGCTGGTCCCGTGCAACTGAAAAAGATATGTATATAGGCTGTGGGGAGTTTGTTTACCTGGTAGCTTCATCATTTGCTCCTTTGTGATGCCTGACCCAATACAAGAGGGCAGCGTAAAGCTTGTTCACTGCCTCATTCGAGCTGAAAGTCTTCTTCTTGTTGTAGTCAATGAATGGAGACCTTTGAGATGCTGCGGGCCTTATTACCCTCCTCTGTCTTCGTGCAATAGGTGGTCCCGAAGAACTGGTCATGCCAGCTTCTGGTTCTGCGCATATCGGGGTGTGGCAATTCTCTGGTGAACCAACATCTAGCTCTTGAGCTATTGCCTTGCCAGCATCAGCAGCAGCACATCCTTCATTCACAGCTGCTGGGTCCAACTCACACTCATCAATGCAAATCACACCGGCTTCCGCTGTTTCTGCTGCTGGAGCAGGTGCTGGAGCATCACCATCTATGCCAAGGTCAAAAGATGGTGCATCGCAGAACCCGTCACCATGATAAGACTTTGATCTTCGTAAGGGTCAAGGACCAGGGCATCTCCTTGCAGCACAAACACGGGTGCATCATTCACTGACTTGGTTCGCAATATTGTTGTAGTTGGCGGCCTTGGAGGCTTGCACCTACTTATAATGTTGAACACCTCCTCTTGTGTTAATGGTTGCTGAAAGTCAGCTCTTGGGGATGGCACTTTGATAGTTGGATCACCTCCTTTTGTGTTTGGCATTGAAGCATCTCTATGAGTAGGCACCTTGGGGCTTGCAGTTGCAGTGGTGCCTTCCTGACCAGCTGTGGTGGTTTTGACTGTGACCATGTTGCTAACTGACACATCAATTGGCACACTGGTATCTGTAGTTGGCATCTTTCCAGTCTGAGTTGGCAGCAACCTAGCAGAACTTGGCTCCCCTGCATCAATGGCCGTGGCTCGCAGTTCTCTCTCGTCTCTGAACCCCAAATCTTTTGTGGCCTGTTCTCCCTTTGTGCCCCTGGCAAACTTGACAATCTTCTGCTTAGGTGGTTTTGGTGGGACTGTTGAAAGGGGAGTCTTCCCCTTGATCTGTTGAACTTCTCTGACATTGGTTGGCTCTCTGCTCACTAAAGTTGGCATATCAGTTTGAAGCATAGCTTCCTTTACCATATTTACTTCAGCATCTGCACTCACCATCTTCTCCTTGGTTTGAGGCAACTGCAGATTCTTCTTCATTGAAACTGCTTTACGCTTCTGGACCACGTGAGGGTTTGCCATGGATGTTGCCTTGCTCTTGCTGGAGCTTAGGTCTGGGAGCTGCTTTAAATATTCCTTGTATTTTTCCTTTGAATGAACCCAGTCAAGACCCTTTCCTGCTTCCTCCATGTCAATTTGATTCTTTTCAGCTTCACTTGATAAGAACAGGCTCTTGTCAATGGCAAAGTTGATCTTCTCATACATATCTTTGTCGCTGAAATCTGGCACAGGAAAGGTGGTTGGCAAAGCTGGCTTCAAGTTGCAGAGCTTGAACATATCAATGCTGCCCTGAGACTCTGCTTCGTCATTTTTCTTTTACTTCGGCAAATCCTTGTCTTTCTAGCAAGTTTTGTCAATCAACATCTGTAGTGTGCTCCTGCTACTCAATGAATTGCTGCTGCTCGCAGGGGTGGCAGAAGTGCTAGTCCTCCTGGATGTGTTGCCACCTGTACCACCAGAACTAGGGGCGTTGTCATCATCATCGTCATCGCTGCTGTCGCTGCCTCCATTGGATCCCACTTTATCATCACCATAACCATCCTCGTCTTCTTCATAATCGTCTTCTTCCCTCTCACTGCCATCAGCTGCTGTGCCTTTGTCTTCTCCCCTCTCACTGCCATCAACTGCTGCCCCTTTGTCCCCGTCCCCCTCTTTGGCCTCACCTTCTTCTTCCTCCTCCTCTGCCTCACTATCTTCTTCCTTGTCCCCCTCCTCTCCTTTGTCCTGTTCTTGTTTGTCCTCCTCCTCTTCCTCTTCCTCCTCCTCTGCATCTTCTTCATTGTTATCCTCATCCTTGTCCTCCTCCTCTGATTCATCTACATCTGTGTCCTCGTCGTCATCAGCATCTATCGCTGCTTCCATTTCCTCATCTTCTTCTGACTCATCCTCAACAAACTCTTCTTCTTCTTGTATAGTTGACCCCCGTCTCTTTCTTTTTGGAGCACGGCGTGACGCCCCAGTTTGCATTAATGGCTGTTGTAGTAAGGATCAATATCTGGTTCCTCGTCATCGATCTTGGCAACTGCTTCAATGAAGGTGCCAACCTGTTCAGTTACAGCCTTGCACAGCTCATTGACCACTTCCGCAATCTTTGCCTTTTTCTGCATCAACACAAAAAGATTCAGTACTGATTCAGTTAGAAAAAATAATAAAAAGTAAGATGTCTGTAACTGACCATGATGTGATAAGCAAAAATGACTAATACACACTTTCTGGCCAACTAAAAACATGATTCTAGCCAACTACACATGCACTGTGGCACAAACTAAAAAACATGCATTCTGCCAAAAGTTGATGATAATGGTTGTAAATGAAAACTTTGGCTATCCAAAAGAACATGTGCAACTACAGAAGCTTATATGTGCAACTGAACATACATCACAGCCAACTAAATTCTGTATTCTCGCAACTACAAAAGTTATACATGTCCAACTGAACATACATCCCAGCCAATAGAAAATATTGGTAAGTGGTACAAGTTTCTGTATGCAAAACACTAACCTGCGGATTGTAGGTTATTGGTAACTTGGATGCCACGAATGCTTCAGCTTGCAAAATTCCACCAAACCGTGGTGTCTGCTCCATGCCTCTATACTCCTCTTTAAGCTGATGTGAAAAAAAGAGAAACAGAAAATAACAAGGTTATCAAAATAGATTTGTGTGTTGAACGAAACCACACATTACAACCTGTGCAACTACAACAAGATACTGGGGTAGACAAATTCAACTATACATATATGCAACTGAACAAAGACACAAAAACTATGCAACCCACATGGCACCTAAAAAAAGTTTCTACCAACTGATGCAACACATCTGTTCAACAAGATTAGTAAAACCGTGCAACTTAAAAAATATGGTGTGCCAATTTAAAATGAACATGTGCGCAGATTGGCAAACTTAAAGCTACAAGCTGTGCAACTACATGCATTGTTGTGCCAACTGATGATAGTTTTCTGTGCAATTTCCAAAAAAGTGACCAGACATCAAAAGAACATAGAAGGAAGACACTGTTGGAAAAAAACAAAAAAGAACTCACTTGTAATTTGCCGAACACACCAGGAGAGATAGTATCCTTCTTGATCACCTTGGCAATTAGAGTACTATCCCATGCATTCGATCGTAACGCGCAGTTGCTTACTGGGATGTCATGTACGAGCACATCAAGGTATAGTATCTGCACCAGACCCAAACAAAAGAAAAAACCAAGTTCAGTTATTGCACAGAAAGAACAGGAATAGATGGAAAAAGTGGTCGTTTTCAGTAATCATCAAGTGATACAAGCAGCAGCAGACAGTTTGCTTCTCCTGGTCCATGTTTCGGAAAGCTTCGTTAATGTGTTCTGCTACAAAGAGGCAGATGTTTGTATTCTTTAGCATTTGATGATCTAGCACAAGTCCATAATACTTTGGGCTGAGCTTCAAGGCCGTGGTTGGTGCTAGAAAAGTGCTGAAGGCAACCATAAGCCAGGCCATAAAGAATGTGTCATCCGTTCTTCCAGCCATATCCTGAATCATCTTGAGCCATGTAGTGATCTGGGGATGAGAATTTACAGTTATGTTGAAAGCCTGTCTGAATCTCCTAGTGGCATCCTTGTCAACTAAATATCTGACTTTTTGACCCCTGTTTGGGAGATCAAATACCCTCTGAACACTGTCAGCATCGACATGGATCCTTCCCCTTCCTGGGAAAACCATTTCAGAGGTCTGTGGTTGGTAGGACTGCACTAGGAACTTAGTGAGGTCCAGTGGAAGTGTGTCTGATAAATTCAATAGCCCCCCGAACAACCTTGAAACTAGCTCTGACTTCTGTAGTGGGGATAGAGAGGCGTTGAAATTTGCAAACCGCGCTGGTGATGCCCTTATCCCGCCTGCTTGTGATGGTCGCTCAACATCTTCCCCTGCAGCCACCTCAACTCCTTCACCGCTGCCCTGTTGATGAGAAAAATGAAAACATTACACAAACATTAAACACAAAACAAAAAAACAAGAATGAAAAAAAACTAGCAATCATTATTTGGATCAGTATTAGAATGAGCTATATATTTATAAAATGGATCATGCCAACTAATATGATGTATTTGTGCAACTAATAAAGCTCATGAGGACAACTGCAAGACTGCCAGTGTGCAACCTTCAAAAAAATTAAAAAAGTACGAGACCTGGCAGCTACAAAAAGTTCTAGTGGATGTGCAAGAATAAGAAATGATACTGCAAACAAGAAAAACAGTAACTAAAAAAATGTTTGCAAAGAACTATTCAAATAGATCATAAACACACACAAAAAACCCACATACCTCAGCATCTGCTGCGGAAGATGCGACAGCTTCTCCAGCAACTGTTGCCTGCACAAAAAAATGACCACTGATGTCAACTATGAAAAGATGCCAACTAGTGAACTACAAGATGCCAACTAATGCCAACTAATGTCAACTGTATTTAAATCAATATGACTAGAGATGTCAACTACAAAAGGTTGTTATTGACAAACTAAAAACAAAAATAGTGGTCCGAACTGCTGCATAATTTCATCACTATCTAAAAAAAGCGAGAAAAACACTTATATTAGAGATTTTACTTACCCTAGAAGATGACTCGGCTCCCTTACCAAGTGCTGCACGTCTAGTCCGCTTTACAACACGGAACTGATCAACATCCTAAGAAAAAAAATAAAAAACATGAGCATGGGAAAAAACAAACAAAATGTTATATGACCCAAACAAAACCAAAAAAATTGGACTTGTGTCATCAGCATGCCACTTACCTCAACATCCTCCCCCTGCTCAACACTCTGCGCAGGTCGTGGCTGGCGATTAGCAGGACGCTTCGAGTTCTGGCGAAGCGGCTGACTTCCAGAATGCTGATTAAGCAACCAAAAGAAAACATGAAAAAAAAAGACATTAGCATACATGCATAAGTTGAAAACAACTCAAAAACAAAAGAAAAAAGTGAAAAAAATACATCTCCTTCATTGCCATCCGCATCTCCTCCTATTATAACCATTTTTGCCCTGCGACAGGAAATACAACAAAAAAACATAGTTAGAAGATATGGACAACCAACTCACTACTAGGAAAAGGCCTACTAATGGCGCACCGGTTTTGCCTACTAATGGCGCACTACCGGTGCGCCATTAGTATCACGCCACTAGTATTTTTTACTAGTGGCGCACCACTGGTGCGCCGTATACTAATGGCGCACCATGCAGTGCGCCATTAGTATGTAACACCATGCGCCATTAGTGTGCCTCGCGGGGGGCCATACGTAACCATGTGCTTTGTCATACTAATGGCGCACTCTGTCGTGATGCGCCATTAGTATCCTTTGGCATACTAATGGCGCACCTTGAGGTGATGCGCCATTAGTATGAATATTTGGTTTTTGTTTTTTTTTTACTTTTATGATTTTTGCACAGGTTACAAAATATATTATTGGACAGAATATAGACAGCAGCACACTGCAACAACAGATTCATCGAATACAATAGAAGATTAGTCTCCAAATACAATTCATCATATTAGTCTTCGAATTCAAAAGACCGAACAAAGATAAAACATTGCAAGTCTCAAGACTGCGAGTATCGAGTTTGTCTTCACATTACAAGTCGATATCGATCATCTAAACAACCATCACATAAAAGAGAGGTGCGCTCATCACGATGAGCATCATCGCGATCAAACTGGTCTTCATCCGGTTCTTCCAACGCTCCCTCCTCTCTCCCGCTAGATAGCGGGCGTATCTAGATTCGGCCTCCGTCCTAGTGGTGTACCCTTTGTAACTGTTACCGCTGAAACGGTGAACCTGTCTCTGACACTCCTCCCAGTCGTCGTAGACTCCGGGAACCTTACCCTTGTACACGACATACAACGGCATCTCTATGCACAAGCCAAACAACAAACAATACATAAAGCAATATATAAGTATGCAACAAAAGGATCAGAAGAGAAAAGCAAGACATTAATAGCACGATTCATGGTCCTACTAATAAATAGCATCGATTATATCTAAGTTGAATGACTGTCCAAACCAAAGAGACATACGAATTCATTAAAGTTTAATTACAACATGAGCCAATCAATGTTTCAGAACTACACATCACTACTTTCGACTCGACTCATGGACAGGAGCGTGGATGAAGCCGCCGTCTGTCATGATGGTCATGAAATCGCGGGCGTTGCCAGCCTGCATTTGTAGCATTCCGTCTATCTCAATGTTGGACGGTTGATATCTGAGGAAGAACTTCCCCGAGGTATGAAGGACATCTTGATGGATGATGTCCGCAAACTCCGACTGGATGCGAAAGAATTCTTGTCTGATGTCCGCGTCCTGGATTGCCGACAAGCTCGCGGCCCAATCTTTGAGATTATTTGGTAGCAGAAGGTGATGATGGTCCCTTACGATCGCCCGCATGTGATGGAGGGCGTAGTAGGCATCCTTCTGACCGCCAGGCGGCTGCTTGACGCAGCAGAACTTCGTATTGTGTGAGAACATGTGCTTGCCGTACTTACGAACTACCCTGGTGAAGGTGCCTCCAGATTTGGCGTAGCCGGGGAGAACATCATCAAGAACTTTCTTGACATTTGTGTAGTCTATCTTGGAGTTACGGTTCGGGTCTAAATATGTGGCCATGGAATATTTCGGGCTTAAGAGGATGAGTGTGCAATGTGTGTCACTGCATAGAACATGGAATGTTAGAAAAAAAGAATGATCAAAATCTAAGAAATCATATGTTACGGGGCGGTTAAGGGATGACTTACTCGGGAAAGTAAGCCACAAGGAAGTTATCCTTATCTGGATTTGCTAGAATGACGCCTTCGAGGTGTGAACTCGCGACTTGGCGGTCCCTAGCGCTGCTCAAGAGCTTGGCACGCATGTAGAAGGGGTCGACGATCACGATGTCTGGGGTCTTGTCTCTAATGATCCGCATCTCCATACTCAGCGAAAACAGCCGAACGAAGGTGTAGTGCAGCGGATGAAGGTTAAACATAGCAAAGATGTCATCAAACCGCAGGACGATCGTACCCCCGATGTCGCCATCCACAAAGCCCTTGCCCTCTGGCACCTTGGCCACGAAAACCGGGTATGCCACATCATTCTCTCTTAGACGCCGCTTCTCCAAAGAAAGAACACTGTTGTGCAGACTCCGCATAGCACCGGTTGCAGCATTGAGCATATTTGGCGGTAGCGTCGCCCTACCCTCCACATGCACCCTCCTCGAGATATCCTTAGGTGAAGGTGGCCCGTCCTGAGCACGGATCGAACTTGGTGCTGGCTGGCTCGCACCAGCGCCCTTGTTAGTCTTTCGTTTCCGTCCCTTCTTCTTGATCTCCTGTAATGGGACCGAGTTCTGCTCACAGACCGCCTTCTTGAGCGTGTTGGGGCTGATAATATTTCGCACCTCAACTATCTGAGGCTCGGTGAAAGCGGGAGCTGGAGGCGTCTCCTGAGAACTGAACGTCAGACGACGCCTGTTGCAATTGGATTTCTCCACCGTACCAGCTAGATCGCGGTCGTCTTGGTTGGGTTCTTGAGAAAGAGGCCCGCAGAACTCGTCAGCGTACCCATGTTCGGCAAAGTACTTATCGACTTTGGTAAATGTACCGTCATCGTCCGGATCCTGTGCCATAGGGCTGTCCGGATCCTGTGCCATAGGGATGTCCGGCAGGTCCGGTAGCGTTCCGGCGTTCTTGCCATGGCTTGGCGCCGGCACGACTGGCGGTCTTGTCTGTGGGGTGGTGTCCCCGCCCCCAAACGAATCTGGCTCTTCGGCCAAAGCAGGGGCCAGTTTACGCAGGCGCTGAGGGTCATCTCATCTTCTTCGTCAGCCCCAGCGGGTCGAATCGGAGGTAACAGCTCGTCGCAGCCTAGCAGCACCCGAACCACTTCAACCCTATACATTGTGGGTGGCATCAGATTACCGTGGAACACGGGGTTGCCCGGTTGAACGATTCTGCCCTTGGCGACATCGACCAACTCGGCGCCCAGGAAGTGCAGGAGAGTGCAAGGAACGTCGGCGGCGCCCGGGGAAAACATGTAGGGCGTCAGGGATGCCCAGTCAAAGGCAAGGAGATGAAGTCATCGGCCGAGAGGCTTAGTTACCGTGATGCCGTCGAGCTCGGCTAATGTCGAGGCACCGCCAACGGCGGGCGTGCAACTGACAGAGGGGCCGCTTGCTGGCTAGGTGCCGGCCGGCATACACCCGGGTGCATTAAGCTCGAATGCCCGTGCCGGCGCCGGAGACACGAATACCGCCTCCGCCGGAGACACCAATGGCGCCGCCGGAGACACCAATGGCGCCGCCTGCGCGTTGTGCGAGTTGCTGGCCATGAAGCTGGGAACCGGGGGAGGCCCCTGTTGGCCGCCCACAATCCACGTCGTCAGCCCATGAATCAACGTAGGCACCATGGCGTTGAGCGTCGTTCCAAGTTGTTGTTGCACTTGCTCTTGGACAAGCTCCGGAATCCGCGCCACTTGTGCCTTGAGTGCTTCAACCTCGCGCGACTGGCTTTCCGAGCTTGTCTTTTTCTCCTTTCACCCACCAGCGGTATAGTATGACGACCATTTTGTGGACAAGCCTTTGCCGTCCACACGACCAGCTGATGTCGGCTTATTGAGCTTATCCCTGTTTTTCATTACGTTCAGCTCCCTATTCAAAGGGGTGTCGAAAGGGGAGCTCTGAGACGACCCCGCGCTACTGCTTTCTTTGTCCTGCGGAAGGAACGTGAACCATTTAGAAATATTGGGGATTAATTAGAATGCAACCATATGGAGCTAATTACGCGGGGGTGTATTCCTTACCAGAACTTGCTCGAGCGCCCTGATCTTCGGATCCGTGGTAAGCTCCTTTGTTACCGGGTCCTCCTTGTACCGGGCCCTGAGAAAGTTCCTGGTCTGCTTGTCACGGTATTTCTCAAAGCGGGGCGGTAGGCTTGCTCGGCACGCTCCGCGTTTTCCTTGTCCCATATAGGCTCCGCCACTCTGTAACCGCCGGGACCGAGTTGGTGGACCCCTAAGTTCAACTTCCGCATTTCTTTTCCCCACTGACTTGATTCGGAGGTTGCGCTGCTCTCGCACTTGATCTTGAACTCCTTGTACTCATCTTCGCTCATCAAAGGATATTTCGCCTTGATCTTGTCATAACTACCACCTTTGTCAATCATTGCCTTCACCGTGCTTCTCCAAGTAGACAGGGTCGTGCTCATCCTCATGAGGGCGGTACTGTTCACTTTATTCCCTGAGAGGCGTGTGTTTGCAAACTCAGTGGGGAACTTGTATCGTTCGTGCAACTTCGTGAAGAGGAGGATGCGCAAATTCCCGTGGTCCTTATGCCTTAGGTTCTCGGTGTTGATCGAGACGGTGCTCCGGAGAATGCACCTGAGCTGAACCGAGTACCCCTTGACTACTTGTTTGGGCGCCGTCGGATTCCTGTCCGAGTCCACTTCAGTAAATTCCTCCCTGACGGTGCCGAGCACGCTCGGGCGCCGGTCCTTCCGTTGCCTTTTCGGTTGGCTGCCATCTGTGTGTGCGCCGCCATCATCAGTGGTGGCATCCTCGGCGGCACCATCAGTGGTGTCATCCCCGACGCCACTAGGGGTTGTGTAGTCAGGATCGCTGTCTTCCGCGGCGTGCTCATAGCGGTGAGGTTCTTCCTCCAACTCCTGGGACAGCTCCCAGAATTGCTTGCCGCCCGAACCGCCGACCTCATCGTTGTGGGCCATGTTTCGCTCTAAATAGGAAAAAAGTTTGGTCAAAAAGTTGGTTATTGTCAAGGAACAAGATCATGGTCTCATCATTTAGGGTTTGTCGACACCGAGGCATCCTAAAAGCTAAGCTTTTATCATTTAGGGTTTGTCGACGCCGAGGCACCCTAAAAGCCTAAGCGTACATCATTTAGGTTCTCATCGACACCGAGGCACCCTAAAAGCAAAGGTTTCATCATTTAGGGTTTGTCGACGCCGAGGCACCCTAAATGCTAAGTTAAGTTTTCATCATTTAGGGTTTATCGATGCCGAGGCACCCTAGGTTGGGCCTAATCACTTGGCACTAATCACTTGGCTCTATTGCCACCTATGTTGGGTTTATCATCTAGGGTTTATCGATGCTGAGGAGAATTCTAAGTTGGGCCTAATCACTTGGCTCTATTGCCACCTATGGTTTAATGCAGCAAGAATAAAGGGGCAGTTTATCCTACTTAATTAAGTACTAAGATACCCCGGCCCATGCATTAGTAGCAGGTACCTCATATTTCCGATTTTTAGCAAAGTCATGCTAAAATTCACGGAAAATTTCAGCATGACCTTTGCTGAAAATAGGACATATGGAGTACCCGAATTTGCCGGAACGGAAGTTAATCGACATTCTGGCAAACTCAAGGGCCTCTCGGGGTACCTGCAAAATCATCACGACACGAAGGGCCTCTCAAGGGCCTCAAGCAGCAGCGGCGTCTCCCGGGACCCCATTTTTTTGCTAAATTTCTTTGAGCAACAATCAGAGCAGAAAATTCAGCATATTTCTATACAACAGCACTGTAAAGATGAAGAACAGTTCTACAGCAGCCCATTTATATACAATAGCATCTTTGGTCATACCAATTTCTGAAACAATTCAAATCTGAACTGTATCTTTGGTCATACAAATATCTGAAACTATACAAATCTGAAATATATATCTTTGATCATCATCTTTGCATGTCTTTCTCAATGTGATCACAAGTAATTCAGAGGCATCACAAGTTATTCAGAGCATCACAAGGCATTAGTAGTTCAGTACATGAACAAGTTTTACAAAGCACATCAATATGTTACAGCAAACAAAAGTTCTGAAATTTGTGTGCCTAACTGAATTAACTGAATTTTTAGTAACCGAATAAACTGAATTTTCAAAACTGCAAGAAGCCATTTAAAAAAATCCTCTCATCTCATATGAGGAGTGTTAATCCTAAGACTAATAGTTTGTTGTGCAGTACAGCTACAGTGATGCCCTGTCCATTTGTCCCTCCCCAACTAGATACTAGAGTAGCACTGTTGATGCCCTGTTCTTGCTGAACTTTATGACAGTATATACAACAACTTATCCTAAATGTGGCTAGAACTGCAGATTTACAAATTAAAGGACACAAACTCAAGCAAGCTTCCTGAACAATACCCTGACAGAAAACATAGGACAAGCAATGAATTTCTATAACCAGTAAGAACAAGGGGATGATTTTAGCAAGTTAAGTGCAGCTCTAGCACCCTGTGCATGAAATGTATCATGTATCAAACCATCAATTAGCTGCTGAAAAATATAAATGTACCATGTGAACATATAATACACATTCTGATTATGATTATGACACCATTCTGTTAAGAAGGCAAAATAACATTATCATCCCAATTCATGGTTGAAGTTGAAGACCCTAAGCTTTAAAATGCCAAGTCTCACTACGCATGTTAACTTATTTACCAGTTCAGAACTATCACCAGAAAATAGTAAATCCACATTGACCACATAATATTATTTTGCAACCACTCAGTTTGTCCTTGACTGGGACACTTGAAGCACAAAACAACTAATGCAGAGCTAGGTTGTATGTTTGGCTTAAGGGTTTTCCTTTTCAAATTCTGACTCTGTTTCTAAACAAAGTAGGCTTCTATCCTATCTAGAATGTAATGAAGATGTCTTGGATAAGCTTCAAATAAGTGGATCTTAAACTTCAATTAGCCACTTCTGTTTCCAAAGCTATTTATCATTATATTGGTGAATGACACAAACAGAATAATAATAAGGGAAGCATCACACTGAACTCTATTATCTTTATGATCAACACTAAATCTTAGATGACATGACATGTAAGTTGTAAGCAAGTAAAACTGTTGGGAGTGTAGCTCTAAGATGCCAGCTCTACATAGACCAAGTAAACCAAAGTAAGAACCTAGCTATTATTATCAAAGCTACTACTAATTGTGACTCTGCCATGTCTGGATCACAGGAATTTCCACAAACTTAGCATCCATCTGCGACAGTATTAGTTCCCCCAATACTCTATTAAAAATGATGCAGTGTGACACCAGGGAAATAGTGCCAACCCTTCCACCTTAGCACCAAATTTCCGAAACCAGGTAAAAAAATGCAAATCAACACTCACTTCATGCTCAGGTCGCATTTCGCGAATGAGGATGAGAAAACAATGTTGTTTGCAACTAATCACTGGAACTTGTAGCAGTCAGCAATTCAGCATAAAAATGCAAAACAACTAATGCAGAACTCAGAGGTGATGGTGCGAACCCTAGAACTAGAGGAGAGATGAGGGGGGACAGCGGAGGAGGTGGCGCGAAATTACCTACGGGAAGCCACCGGAGAAGGGGAGGTGGCGGCGAGGGTGGAGTCCGGAGGGGTAGAGGCGGTCGTCGTCTCCTCCTCCTCCTCCTCCTCCTCCTGGTCCTCCTCCTCCGGCTCGGGGCGCGGGGGAGCTGCAGTGGTGGGGGCGCGGGGGCGTGGGGGTGGCGGTGCGGGGGAGCTGCGGTGGTGGGGGGCGCGGGGGCGGCGAGGGTGGAGTCCGGCGGGGGTCGGGGCGGCGGCGGCGGGGCAGCGCGCGGGTGGATCTGGCGAGGGAGAGGGACGAAGGGGATCTGGCGAGAGGGAGGGAATTAGCTAGGGGGAATCTTACTAATGGCGCACCCGCGGTCGGTGCGCCATTAGAAATCTTTTTTTTACATAGCAATGGCGCACCAGGCAGACGTGCGACATTAGTGATTTTTTTTATAAATAGCAATGGCGCACCAGCCAGAGGTGCGCCATAAGTAATTTATTTTTATTTTTTGTTGCATGTAATAATTTTTTAGAAAATGAATATGAATATGAAACACTAATATTTTTTTATAAAAACAGTAATAATTTTTGTTTAACAACAATTGTAGTCTAAAGTTTTTTTATTATTTTTTAAAAAATGAATATGAATATGAAACGGGGGGTGCTCGTCGGCGGCGGTGGAGCGGGGGAGGGTGCGGGGGGTGCTCGTCGGCGGCAGTGGAGCTAGCGGGGGAGGGTGTGGGTGGGATCGAGATCGAGATGGAGGGGGATAGCGATCGAGATGAAGGGGCATCGAGATCGAGATGGAGGGGGAATCGAGATCGAGATGGAGGGGGATCGAGATCGAGTGTCCTCATGAATATTCAATATTTTATCATATTGAATATGAAAAAATATCATCAAATTTGAAAAAATATTCATGAATTCAAAAAGTGCCCATGAAATTTAAAAATATTCATGATATCAAAAAGTGCCCATGAAATACAATCGAGAAATGAAGACTACGATTTGAATACAATCAATCTTAGCTAGCTATCTGTTCACAATCTTCTTGCCCTTCTTTTTCGCAAATGGAGTTGTTCTGTGGAACGGACGTCCTTTAGGTAGGGTGGTCCTGCTTCTTCTTGTGGTGTGTGCTGCTACTTCATCGTCGTCGTCATGTTCGATCTTTGGGTCGCCGTACTTGTCGAAGTCTTGCTCATTGGCTACTCCATCCATTCTGATGATCTTCATTTTGCCTCTCCTCACGACAACACGACTGGGCTTTGACAGGTCGGTAATGAAGAAGCATTGGTCCACTTGGGAAGCCAGTACCCATGGCTCATTTTTCGCGGTGACGTTTGCGCCCGCGGTCTTGGATTTGGCTTCGGGTATAACCATGGTGGTGAAATACCGGTCTTCTTTTAGGACGCTCTTGGCCCATCTAACACGGAACATCGGGACCTTCTCTCCAGCGTAGCTCAGCTTCCAGATCTCCTCGATCCTTCCGTAGTATCTGTCCTTGTCATTACCGGTGTAGGATTCCATCGTTACCCCGGAGTTCTGATAACCATCGCTCTTCATGTCCTTGTCCTCGGTGTAGAATGTGTAGCCGTTGATATCGTACGCCTCATAGGACATCAGGTTGTGCTCGGCGCCCTATGACAAGGCGAATATGAGTTGTTCTTCCGCGGAAGAATCCTCATGTAAAGGGTACGACAGAAGCTTCTGCTTGAACCAACGCGTGAAACATGAGTTGTGCTCTTTGATTATATCTCTGTCCGTACTCTGTTGGCCTCGGTCATTGTACGTCTTCTCGATAAAGGTTTTGTGCTCTACCACCCAAGGATCGACCACGTCTATGTGTTGTAGCGCGACTAGGTTTGCTCTTTCAAAGTCGGCGAGTCGACCCTCGAAATCGACATGCATTTCACGGCGACCCTCACGGTGACCCCATCCAGCGAGCCTGCCGAGGTGCCTGTTGACGGGCAGACCAACGGGGTTCTCGATGCCTAGATAATTCGTGCAGTAGGAGATGCACTCTTCGGTCAGAAAGCTCCTGGCTATGCTTCCCTCTGGACGTGACATGTTGCGAACGTATCCTTTGATGACACAATTCATCCTTTCGAACGGCATCATGCTGTACAGGAACAGATCCTTGCGTTTCCTCCACGGGTCATCGTCGCGAAGCCACCTTCGATGTCCCATGAACACGGTTTTCGAAGACCCGGGATCTCTATCTAGCTGGCGATACGTTGTGTCATCCATGCACCTTACGCATCCAGAAAATCCGTGGACTACCTGCCCCGCGAGATATTCGTACCGAGATAGTCGTGCACCGTCGTGAGCAGTGCAGCTCTCATAGGGAAATATTCTTTCTCTGCGGCGTCCATGTATTGGCTGGCGTTTTCCACAATGTGTCTAGCTCCTCTTTCAGCAGCCCCAGATACAGATTGATGTCGTTCCCTGGTTGTTCCGGCCCTTCAATTAGCATACTCATGTGAATGTACTTCCTCTTCATGCATAACCAGGGGGGAAGGTTGTACATCCACACAAACACAGGCCAGGTGCTATGTGTGCTTCTCTGGCTGCCAAACGGATTGACTCCATCGGTGCTCGCGCCCAGCACGATGTTCCTTGGATCCTTCCCAAATTCTGGGTATTCAAAGTTCAACGCTTGCCACTGGCTCGCATCCTTAGGGTGACTCAGCATCTTGTCTTTTTTATTTATCTCCGGATCATTTCCGTCATCTTCCCGCTTCTTCTCCTCCCTATCCGCGTGCCAACGCAGGAGCTTTGCTACCTTAGGGTCCGCGAAATACCACTGCAGACGAGGAGTGATCATAAAGTACCACACCAATTTTCGAGGAGCCTTCTTCCTCTTCTTGTATCGAGTGACGCCGCACACCGGACATATGGTAGACTCCGCGTGCTCGTCCCGATAAATGATGCAATTGTTCATGCACACATGGTATTTCACGTGCGGTAAATCCAGAGGACACACGATTTTCTTCACCTCCTCGAAACTGGTCGGGCACTTGTTCCCCTTGGGAAGACGTTCGTGCCAGAATGACATGTTCTCGTCGAAGCATGCGTCGGTCATTTTGTGTTTTACCTTCATCTCCAGAGTCATGAGCGTTACTTTCAGGTGGGTATCCTCGGGCCTGCATCCTTCATACAATGGAGTAACCGTGTCTATCTCCAGTTGATCCAGCTTGGCTTTCTCTCGTGCGGCAGCTCTTGCGTTATCCGTCTGCTTGAGAAGCAGCTCTTGAATATGAGGGTCCTGCACCCAGCCTCCATCGTCGTCTGCTCCGGCATCTTCATCTTCATGATCATGCCCTTCGTCTTGATCTTCCTCATCATCATGTACGACATCTTCTACATGATGACTGTGTACAGCATCACCGTCGTGATCATGTCCTGGAGATTCTTCGTCTTCTCGCCCGCCCTCGCCGCGGTGGTTGTCTTGTTGCCCTTCCTCATTTCTTGCCCGACCCCCATGGACGACTTCATAGTCATCTTCATCACCTTGCCACCGATAGCCATCCATGAAACCACGCAAGAGCAGGTGGTCCCGCACCTACCCGGAATCCGGGTCCGCAATAAGGCTCTTCAGCTTGCATCTTCGACACGGACATCTTATCTCCGTCTCGTTCTTTTGAAGCATCTCGGCCTTCGCGGAGCTCAAAAACCTATTCATGGTGCCTTCGGTCATCGTGCGGACCATGGTCGCCTGCGGGGTAGAGCAAAACGGTATTTTAGAACCAAGAAAAAATTTGACATGACCTTCCCTAAAAATAGGACCAAAAAGAA
This sequence comes from Aegilops umbellulata, assembly GCA_032464435.1. Classification (NCBI taxonomy): domain Eukaryota; kingdom Viridiplantae; phylum Streptophyta; class Magnoliopsida; order Poales; family Poaceae; genus Aegilops; species Aegilops umbellulata. The sequence continues at coordinate 14,211,050 of CP136057.1, forward strand.
TGCATACTGCCAAAATTCTCGCCGAAACGGAAATGAATCAACATTCCGGCAAAATATTGGCAACTATCGCATTTCAAATACCGGTACCTGCAAACACAAACATATATGCAACACCACAAACATATGCAACACCACAAACATACATAGATCTAGCTAGGCCACAGAAGGTGCATGTGCACGTTGTTGGAGCGAGCTAGGGAGAAAAAAGTAGATCTACAACATGAATATAGCTTTCCCCTTGCATACCTATCAAAAAAAGGTAATTTCACCACTTAATTTTGATGAATCTATGGTGCAAATGAGGTGAGGAGGAGGTGGCAGCCGAAAGCTTGGAGAATGAGGTGGAGGGAATGAAGTGGGGAAAGTGAGTGGGTAGGTGTGGCTGTCCAAAATATCTTATTGGGGTCCCAGGTTACTAATGACGCACCACCTGCAAATGCGCCATTAGTATCCCTGGTTACTAATGGCGCACCCGCAGGTGGTGCGCCATTAGTAGTTTTGCAAAAATGTATATATATATATATATATATATATATATATATATATATATATATATATATATATATATATACACTAATGACGCACCGTGTAGCAGTGCGCCATTACTAGTTTAAACTAGTAATGACGTACTGTGACATGGTGCGCCATTAGTAGTTTTGCACAAAAATGAATAAAAAAAAGAATACAGTACTGGCGCACTCTGTGGTTGGTGCGCCATTACTAGTTAGTAATGGCGCACTTCGCTCGATGCGCCACTAGTATGTACGGAAAAATGAAAAAAATATTACTAGTGGCGCACCTTGTGTCTGTGTGCCATTAGTGTCTTCCACACTAATGGCGCATCACCAAATGGTGCGCCATTAGTATATAGTAGTGGCGCACTACTTCTCTGGTGCGTCATTAGTGTCCATCCCATCTATAGCCCTTTTCCTAGTATTGACTACTACAATGATGCAGCCAACTGGGCAGTAAACCTTGTGCAAACTGGACATCAAATAAGCCAACTAACTTTTTTCTGCCTAGTTATTACTTGCCAACTGTGACAAGTAATACCTAGGCAGAAAAAAGTTAAGTAAAGGCAACAAGCTCATTGAGATAACTTATTCTGAAAAAGCGTCCCTAGTTGAACATGAGGGGAGACACATGAAAACAACCACATCCACAAAAAAAGACTTGCACATTGAGAAAAATTAAAATGGAAAATTGGCAAGCATTGGTACTAATTTGCACAAATCAAGGGGTCCTAGTTGCACAAAGCAGGAGAATGACACATAAACCACCACAGCCACCACAACGCTGGTGGATTGGGTAGACTATATTGGAAAACTGGCAAGCAGCAGAGGGGGGAAACAGGCAACTAGTAAAAGTATATAACATATGCAACTAAGTAAAACCAACTAAGTAGAGCAACTGGCACAAGTGTATAACATATGAACAACCAACTAGTAAAAGTGATGCAGCCAACTGAGCAGGCAACTTGTGCAACTGAACACCGTATAGACAACCACCTAGTACAAAAACAGTGAGCCAACGGACCAAAACAACTGCTGCAACTGCAGAGCATATGGACAGCCAAGTACTATATGGACGCAGCCAACTGAGGAGAATTTTGTGCAACTAACCACTTAAATCTCTGAACACCAACTACAAAATCAGCCAATGCATTGCACACAACATTGCGCACATCTAATACAACTTACAGAATAACTAAGAATCATGAACAGATCTCAAATCTCTGCAAAATTGAACGGGACATGAACTAAACAGCCAAATCGCCCTAAAGTCGCGCAACGGGCGCCGTGGACATGCATCCCTTCTACCTAACGACTACCGCGTACCTTGGCCAACTACACGTTGACCCTGTCCAACCACCCCCGTGCCGTGAACTACGCCTCCAACGATTCCCCCGCCAGGAGAACCACCCGCAAGCCGTCGCCCCATTTGGTGGAGAGGATGGCGAGGAGGAAGACGAAGACTGAATGGGGAGAGAACTCGCTGCGGCGAGGGATTTCAGGCCACCTTATAGATCCCGACCACCGTTGGGCGCGTGCTACAAGATAGGAGAAGGGAACTCAACGTGACCACAATCGAGGATAAGCGGGGGTAGTTCGCGCCGTTCCCGAACCCTAGAGAGCATTCCCCTCGCATTTCGGCACCATCCACGCTCCGCGAGATAGAGAGAGGGAGGAGAAGCATGTAGAAGTGGAGGGCGAGCATACCTCCGACGGCGAGGAGCACCAGCGATTCCCCCGCGAGGAGAACCACCCGCAAGCCGCCGCCAATCTGAGCACTCCGCCCGCCACGCCCCGTTCGGTGGAGAGGATGGCGAGGAGGAAGACGAAGACGGAATGGGGAGAGAGAGCACGCTGCGGCGAGGGATTTCAGGCGCAGATTTTGAAAACTGCCGCCCACGACCCCCACTACTCTCTCCTCTACCGCTTACAGGTGGGCCTCCCACGTCCGGATGCGAACAAAACCGCCCACGACCGCGGTGCGCGACCAATCCAGACCAGCTGGCCACTTTTTAGATTTTAGGCAAGAGGAATACGCCCCCGCAGCTGCCGAACGCCACTCGGGCTTAGCCGAACACCCTCCGCCGACAATGGCGAGGGGAGGAAGGGGAGCAGGAGAGCGGCCTGCTGGCGCGGGCTAGGTTTCCGTATAGTAGAAGACCCACCTACCGCCTCACATGGGCGACATGTATAGAACTGGTGGAGCCAAAATTAAGGAGAGAGATGGACCTACGAGTTCTCATGTAGTATTTTCTTAGCGTTTGGTTTATTTGAAAAAAATCAATCTTTTTTTTGCGGGGGCAAAAATCAATCTTTTTGGGAGCATTCAAATCCTTATGAATTTTGACCGTATATGTTGTTTGATTTGTATGCATAAATTATATATGTTTTTCTCGTGAAGATAATTTGCACTGCATTGCTTATAAAAAAACAATATCCACTTAAAACTCTTGAATATAATCCCTGTTTTTCCTGTGATGCAATCAAGTGTCGAAAATCCTATAGGATTCAAATGGCGTTCTATTACAATTTTGCGTTTTGGGGTTCATGGCAATCAAGGAGGCCCCATTAAAGTATTGCATTAGCTTATTCGCAAAAGCATTAGTTATTCGTTGAAGGTAGACACATTTTATGCAATGCTTCCTTGTTCAAGCAACGATTCTACTCCAAGATAAACCCCTGCATTAATGTTCTGACTGGTGCAGCGACCGCACGCGACACGCGACTGCTACTCAAAAGATTTTGCGGGTCGGGAAGTACATGTGCACTGTAGCGGACACGCGACATAGCCTGCCCCGGATTCTCTCCCTCCTCCCTGCGCTGCATAGCTGTTCAGTAGTACTACAAGTATTCTTTTCTACTGCTCCCAATGTCTGTCGCCGGCGACAGCCACGGTATTCTCTCGCTGCCCATGCCGCGAGCAACGGTCAATAAAACCATTCTTCTTGTTTGCCTTAGCCACTTCGAGAAAACTATGCACGCCCTTAACGTATTCGGAGGTGTGTCTGTCACCGTACATCCATTGCCGGTCCATCTGCGTGCATTACATATAATTATGTGTGTCAAAAACTATTACAGATTCACATGGATAGATAAGTGACCAAACTAATAGAAGTTCATCATCACATTAAAACCAAAGTACATACTGTCATGGTTCTAAGTCTGACAGTAGTGTAGGGGGTAAGTATGGAGAGGCAAGATCCTAGCTATGGAGTAGTTGTAGACACACGAGGTTTACGAGTTCAGGCCCTTCTTGGAGGAAGTAATAGCCCTACGTCTCGGAGCCCGGAGGCGGTCGACTAGATTATGTGTGTATGAATTACAGGGGTGCGAACCCTTTACACTGAGGAGGGGGGTGGCTTATATAGAGTTCGCCACACCCCTCCGGCCCTCAGTTATGCAGGGTTTAAGGTAAATTAAGGTCGGTCGTTACTGGTAACGCCACCAATAAAGTGCTATAATGACCATAAAAGCCACTTAATGCCCGTCCGTTAGCGAGTGGAGTGACTTTAGATCTCCTGGCCGTCGAGTGGGCGGATCTTGGTCGAGTGGTAGTCTTCATGGTCGAGTGTCTTCGAGTTCGTCGAGTGGATCACCTCCAAGTCGATTGAAAGGTGATTTCTTCTAGGGATGTCCTTGGGGAGGGTAGTTTGGACAGGTCCATGACCCTACCCTAGGTACATAGCTTCATCATTAGCCCCCGAATAGATCGAGGTTTGAGTGGGGAAGGAGTTGAGCACTCATCCGACCCGTTCTTCATGTCAAGAGTATATCTTGTCTTGGATCAATGAACCTGGGCGTCGTTACCAACTTCTTTTTCAGTCGCCTTGATCCATTCTTGGTTTTTGTCGAATGAGTTTATTTACTTGAAGAGTTCCGAGTGACGGTGTGGAGGAGATCTTCCGTCCGTCATGTTGCTCTGCTGCTCGCGGATTTAGCGGGATTCGAATTTTGGGAAGCGCGCGGGACGGAGGAGGCCGCAGTAATCGGACGGGATAGAGCAGAGCCGCCTCAATCTCCGCGCCACCTTTTTCGCCACGTATCGCGCGCGCGACTGTTGCGGGATTTGACAGGATCGCCCGGGTCTACCAGTCAGTCACTCGGAAGTAACCTCATATAAGGCACCGGACCGGGGTTTTTGAATAGTGCGTTCTCATTTCCTCCTCTTCTCCTCAGACTCCTCCGCCGCGTTCGCTCTCGCCCCAGTGCCACCGCTCCTTACGTGTCTCGCCGGCGACGATGGGGAAGGAGAAGACGGTGGCCCTAGAGCGGGCGAAGAAGGCGACGGCGAAGGCGAAGGGGAAGATGACTAGTTGGGGCGGATCTTCCTCGGGAACCGGTCTACCGAAGGGCTGGATCCAGGGCGACTGGATCCGCTCGACGATCCGCCAAGAAGACCTCGACGACCTGGCTGATGGAGGACTGATCCCCCATGGATCGGCGAGGCTTCCGGGGAAGGAATCCGAGCCGCAGCCCCGGGAGGGTGAGCGCGTTCTCCTTGCCACTCACGTCGACCGTGGGTTTTCTCTGCCTCCTCACCCTTTCTTTCGGGGATTTCTGAATTTCTTTGGGGCACAACTCCACCACTTCACTCCCAATACCATCGTGTATCTCGCTGCTTTCATGTCTTTGTGCAAGAATTACTTGGGTTGTCGGCCTCACTGGGGTCTTTTCAAGCACATTTTCACCTGTCGTTCTCAGACGGTGAAAAAGGCCAATCCGAGTGATGAGAGAACACAAGTGATTCAGATGTGTGGGGGTCTTGGGGTTCAGAAGAGAGGGAAAAGTTCCTTTCCGGCCATGATTCTTCCCGACTCGGTCCGTGGATGGCAGTCGACCTGGTTTTACTGCAAAGACTAGCCGACGCCAGGGCAGTCGACTGGACTCCCTCCTTTTTCCATGGACCGAGTGAACAAACTCTCCTCTTTGAAGGTGATCCCGGAGGAGAAAGCGCAGGTTAAGGTGCTGGTCGAACGAGTAGTCCAGCTTATCCGTGACGGGGTCACTGGTATGGATCTCCTGGAGGTCTTCCTCCGGCGACGCATCCAGCCACTTCAAGCTCGAGGCCATCCGATGTGGATAGATTCGGGAACTGAGGACACCACTCGGATCCACCCGGAGGAGGTCGAGGATGACACGCTGGAGGGGTGGTTGACGGGCATCACTGGAAATAGGGACAACCCCAGGGGAGCCAGGAGGGTTCCTCCATTCTACCAGTCCCATGAACCAGACAAGGTTCGATTCTGAACTTCTGACCACAATCTAGATTCACTCGCGCGGCTGTTTATGCTGCGTCGACTGACTTTTATTCTTCCTGCTTTCTTCCAGGCCCTTACCGACATGTACTCAATGCCCAACGGAGAGCAAGTGCAGGACCCGGAAGGAGAGGCGAGCGGTGGCGACTAGCATTCTGACGGGGAAGGGGATGAGGAAAGTGACGACTCAAGTGACGAAGAAGAAGTCGAGTCACCTCCTCGCAGGGAGAGGCGATCCAAGCTTGACCAAGACCGGCCGAGCGCCCGTGAAAAGGTGATTGCTTAGACTGGCCATTCTTCAAAGCGTCCTCGGACATCTTCACCGGCCCCGACTGAAAAAACATCAAAGCAGCCCAAAGTTGTAGAGCAGAAACCTCGGAAGGCGTTGCCGAAGATTAAGATTGACATTCCCGTCGCTTATGCGTGAGTGTCTCCCTTTGTATTCACTCGACGCTCCGTGCTGTTTATTTTTCCTTGATTTAACCAGTTGAACTTTGGAACTAGCAGCGCTGCTACTTCCAGGACTTCAGTTTACAGGGATGAGGATGAGGCAATGGAGGATGCAGTCACTTCCAATCTGGGTATGATTTCTGATATTCTGTCTTCATTTGGTCGACTCAATTGTAATATATACCATTGGGTGATGTAATTTTGGCGATTGATCTTTGAACAGCTCCTAACATTATTGACCTCCCCGATGATGACGATGAAGAGCCTGAGAGACCTTTGACGAGGAAAAATAGGAAAGCTCCTGTAGACAAGGTGCCACAGTCGACGCCGATAGCAGAACCAGTCGTTCAGGACGCTGGTGATGCCAATCGGGCTTCTGTTACCTTCGTCGTACCATTGTCGAGTGCCCTACCTTCTTCGTCGATTGCTCAAGCTCCTGTCGATCCACCTTCAGTTTTTGCCACCCATCATGTCCCAGAGGACGAAGTGAATGCTGCCAAGGAAGCCATACGCCAAGCAGGTATTATGATGGAGAAGATGAAGACGGTGCGGGACGCCAGTCAGGCCGCCTATGACGCCAGCTCGGCTCTCCAAAGCAATGTTCAGGTTAGCCGCACGTCGACTGATTTTCTTGGCTTGCTCTGTTAGGATATGGTACGTGAAAAACTCTCTTTCCAAGAATCTTTGCATCTGTACACCCACTGGGTGTTTCGGACTGTCGCTGAGTAAATCCCACTGAGTGTGTCGTTTGAACTTTTTGGACTAGTGGGGGCACGCTGAGTGCACCCACTGGGTGTAGTCCCCGAGACTACGGTGGACTGCTGGCAGTCGACTGTAGTCTTTATGTTGTGTTGCTTCACCCGAATTTCTTCACTCGGTCTGATCAAGCCATTCCGAATGGAATCTTGGAGCCAGTGGGGGCACGCTGAGTGCACCCACTGGGTGTAGTCCCTGAGACCGTGGTCGGCTGGCAGTCGACTATGGTCTGAAGAGCTTGTTTGTTGCTGTCTTTCTTCTCTCTCTTTTTTTACACTCGAGCCGAAAAGGTCTCGCCAAAAGTTAACTGAACCAGTGGGGGCACGCTAAGTGCACCCACTGGGTGTAGTCCCCGAGACTATGGTGGACTGCGGGCAGTCGACCATAGTCTTAGTATTGATTGTCTTTGTTGTTTTTCTCTGTAAAATAACTCCTCCCCGATTGCAGAAATCTTGTGATCTTGGAGCTCGCTTTGCTGACTTGGAGAAACAGCAGATCCAACTCAACCTTGACTTGGAATTGGCCAAGACAGAGATGCAGAAGGCCAAGGAGGTGCCAATGGTAAGACGGATTTGTCGACTGGTTTGTCATTGGCTTGGATTTCCTTCCGCTCTTTCTGAATTAAGCATCATTTCTTTTCAGAAAAACTGAACCAAGCTCTGGCGAAGAAGGATCAAGATCTGGCTACTGCTCAGAAGGAGGCTGAAGATAAAACTGCTCTGGCTGAACAGAAACTGGCTTCAGTCGGCCAATTGTAAGAAGAGAACGCCAGGATGAAATCTGCCTTGGACACAGCCAACAAGGAAGTCACGCGCTTGAAGAAGGACAAGGTCAACCTGAACCAGAACATGGAAGGCATCGCTCGCAGGAGGGACGATCTGGATATCTATCTGAGGAGTCTTGCCAAGAAGTTGTTTATCAAGCTTGAAGGTATATATTTTGTTCCGATTGAGTTTTTCTTCGTCGACACGGCATATGAAAAACCGACTTATCCTTGGATTGTGCATGCAGAATTTTGTAGAGACTTCGAGGAGGAGACTAGGCGGATTGAGCCAAACCTGGACCCCACCAACTCTCCCGTGAAGGATGAAACCGCTATGAATCTGCTCCGACTGGAATCCCGCATCGACGGCGTTGTTGACTACTTGGCCCGACTGAAGGTTGCCACGTCAAGGATTGACACGACACTTTGGCCGAGGGCAACGCTCCAGAGTGACCTCGAGTCATTGATGACTCGGCTTAACGAGATCCCTGGTCGAGTACAGGAGTGGAAGAAGTCTTCTGCCCGGTGTGGTGCTGATGTGGCCCTGTCTTTGGTTTGTATCCACTGTAAGGAGGCGCGAGAAGATAAGCTGGCAGCGATCAAGGTCGCCAACACCAAAAGACATGATTTCCGATCTTTCATGGAGAATTTCATCGCTGCTGCCACTCGGATCGCCGACAGTGTCGACCTGGACGAGTTTGTCGAGCCTGCCAGCCCTCCTCCCGTGGAGTAAACAAACTTTTATGCCTCACCTTAAATTTGCCTCGGAATGCCGAGTGGATTTTGTAACCGTTAAACTCCTTCGGGCTGAATGTCCGAGTACTTTGATCTGCGGTCTGGGACCTTTAGGATTCATCTAAACTTGGTTTATCGTTGAATTTGCTTGCATTTTCCTTCGAGCAAACTTTGTTCTTCACTTGGAATACACTTTGTGCTTGAGATGCAGTTCTGAGGTGGAAAATCCAGTCGACCTGCACCTCGTCGTCCTTGCGGATCGGGATGGAGCGCACGTTGTACTTGTGGCGAAGCTCCGAAGGAGAAGGTAACAGCCAACCTGCACCTCATCGTCCTTGCAGATCGGGATGGATTTCGTACTTAGGCGAGTACTTGGTGGCAATCTCCATCATTCGACTCAGAGACATGTCCCCGGTTCGACCGAATTCATGTTCAGTTCTCTGTACTTAACTCCTTCCTTGAAGGCACAAACTGCTTGGTGATCAGACACGTTCTCTACCGTGTGATGCAATGTGATCCATCTCTGGATGTAATCCCTCAAAGTTTCATTTGGCTTCTGCACACAAGACTGCAGCTCTGTTAATCCTGCTGGTCGCTTGCAAGTTCCTTCAAATGTTCTGACAAACACTCGGGAAAGATCTTCCCAAGTGTAGATGCTGCTGGGCGCTAACTGATTCAGCCATGCTCTGGCCGAACCCTCCAACATGAGAGGCAGGTGTTTCATGGCCACTTCATCGTTGCCGCCGCCAATCTGAACAGCCACTCGGTAGTCCTCAAGCCAAGTTTCGGGCTTGGACTCGCCAGTGAACTTACTGACTCCAGTCGCCAACCTGAAGTTGGGAGGAATCACCGCGGCCCTGATGGCCCTGCTGAATCATTCTGGTCCTGAGACGTGTACTCTGCTGCTGGTGGGTATCTCCCTGTCATGACCTTCCCTGTGAGCTCTGTTCCTGTCGACCAAACCTTGAACGAGAATGCATCTCGCATCAAAGCCTGGTTCCCTGGGATCGACTGGAATCCTTTGCCCAACACTGTGAAGACGTCTGTCATCCTGCCGTCGAGACATGTACGATCCACTCCTTGGGGGAGCGGTGGGCACTCGACATCGATCATCACGACTGAGTCGGTGATCATACTGCTCACGGTTCCTGTATTGATCACGTCAGTCCTCACGCCCCTCACGCCTCGGGGGCGATCTTCGGCTGTGGGCCGGCTGAACTATATATGCGGCAACGGATCTGCTGTGGATCCTATTCCGCGACTGTGACACAGCTGAATTCTGATCTCCTGCCGCCCGGAGTAATGCTCTGATCTGTAACAAGCCCCTGCCAGCCTCTGACTGAGAGGGCTGGATGGACTCTGCTATACGGGCTGCAGCTGCTAAATTCTGAATCGGAGTTCGATATACCTGAGTTGGTGGTGGAAAGAGCTGACGTCGCCTGGATTCTGGAACCCGTTGTCGTGCGCGCTCGTCGAGTGCTCACTAGAGATTATCCAGTCGAGTGCGCTCAGCCAAGTTGGCCAAGCGCGCGGGCCTCGGGGGTTTCTCCAACAATAGGAGTGTGTAGCGCATCCATGTTCCGGCGGCGAAGTTCCTCTCTCTGCAGTGACGTGAGAGGCTCGGGGAGATATTCCTCATGGGCGTGCGACGGGTCTCCGCCGTCGGCGCCTCCGTCGGTGCGGGGAAAACCGAGAGGACTGCGAGGTCCATCGACCATCAAAACCTCCGCCGCTGGATCACTGCTGTCGCACTCGGATGCGTTCTCTGCGGAGCCAGTCGACAGATCGAACAGGCCGTAGAGGGATTCGTCGGGCTCGATCGTCGCGACTTGAGGGGTGGCCGATTGGCGTGCCACCGCGTGTCTCACCCACCGTTGAAGTCTCGACCGACCGGAGCGCTTGCGCCGGTGGGAAACAGGGAGGGAGGACAGCACATGGGCCGACCGATAATGGGTCGACGATTGCCGCAAGAGGACGCCGCGGACGCACGCGCGAAAGTGTGTTACCCCGCGAACACGGAGCGCGTCGACGTCGAGCGGGGCCTCCTGAAGCCAAGCGGAGTCGTCGGCGATGAACGTGAGCGCACCGAGATGGATCTCGCGGCCCTCTACCAAAACTCCGCCTGAAACCATGATGATTTGGATCGGAAAAAACGCAACTTCTCCAACAAGTCGCTAAGACACCTGCCCCACGGTGGGCGCCAACTGTCGTGGTTCTAAGTCTGACAGTAGTGTAGGGGGGTAAGTATGGAGAGGCAAGATCCTAGCTATGGAGTAGTTGTAGACACACGAGGTTTACGAGTTCAGGCCTTTCTCGGAGGAAGTAATAGCCCTACGTCTCGGAGCCCGGAGGCGGTCGACTAGATTATGTGTGTATGAATTACAGGGGTGCGAACCCTTTACACTGAGGGGGGGGTGGCTTATATGGAGTTCGCCAGACCCCTCAGGCCCTCAGTTATGCAGGGTTTAAGGTAAATTAAGGTCGGTCGTTACTGGTAACGCCACCAATAAAGTGCTATAATGACCATAAAAGCCACTTAATGCCCGTCCGTTAGCGAGTGGAGTGACTTTAGATCTCCTGGCCGTCGAGTGGGCGGATCTTGGTCGAGTGGTAGTCTTCATGGTCGAGTGTCTTCGAGTTCGTCGAGTGGATCACCTCCAAGTCGATTGAAAGGTGATTTCTTCTAGGGATGTCCTTGGGGAGGGTAGTTTGGACAGGTCCATGACCCTACCCTAGGTACATAGCTTCATCATTAGCCCCCGAATAGATCGAGGTTTGAGTGGGGAAGGAGTTGAGCACTCATCCGACCCGTTCTTCATGTCAAGAGTATATCTTGTCTTGGATCAATGAACCTGGGCGTCGTTACCAACTTCTTTTTCAGTCGCCTTGATCCATTCTTGGTTTTTGCCGAATGAGTTTATTTACTTGAAGAGTTCCGAGTGACGGTGTGGAGGAGATCTTCCGTCCGTCATGTTGCTCTGCTGCTCGCGGATTTAGCGGGATTCGAATTTTGGGAAGCGCGCGGGACGGAGGAGGCCGCAGTAATCGGACGGGATAGAGCAGAGCCGCCTCAATCTCCGCGCCACCTTTTTCGCCACGTATCGCGCGCGCGACTGTTGCGGGATTTGACAGGATCGCCCGGGTCTACCAGTCAGTCACTCGGAAGTAACCTCATATAAGGCACCGGACCGGGGTTTTTGAATAGTGCGTTCTCATTTCCTCCTCTTCTCCTCAGACTCCTCCGCCGCGTTCGCTCTCGCCCCAGTGCCACCGCTCCTTACGTGTCTCGCCGGCGACGATGGGGAAGGAGAAGACGGTGGCCCTAGAGCGGGCGAAGAAGGCGACGGCGAAGGCGAAGGGGAAGATGACCAGTTGGGGCGGATCTTCCTCGGGGACCGGTCTGCCGAAGGGCTGGATCCAGGGCGACTGGATCCGCTCGACGATCCGCCAAGAAGACCTCGACGACCTGGCTGATGGAGGACTGATCCCCCATGGATCGGCGAGGCTTCCGGGGAAGGAATCCGAGCCGCAGCCCCGGGAGGGTGAGCGTGTTCTCCTTGCCACTCACGTCGACCGTGGGTTTTCTCTGCCTCCTCACCCTTTCTTTCGGGGATTTCTGAATTTCTTTGGGGCACAACTCCACCACTTCACTCCCAATACCATCGTGTATCTCGCTGCTTTCATGTCTTTGTGCAAGAATTTCTTGGGTTGTCGGCCTCACTGGGGTCTTTTCAAGCACATTTTCACCTGTCGTTCTCAGACGGTGAAAAAGGCCAATCCGAGTGATGAGAGAACACAAGTGATTCAGATGTGCGAACCCTTTACACTGAGGAGTGGGGTGGCTTATATAGAGTTCGCCAGACCCCTTCGGCCCTTAGTTATGCAGGGTTTAAGGTACATTAAGGTCGGGCGTTACTGGTAACGCCACCAATAAAGTGCTATAATGACCATAAAAGCCACTTAATGCCTGTCCGTTAGCGAGTGGAGTGACTTTAGATCTCCTGGCCATCGAGTGGGCGGATCTTGGTCGAGTGGTAGTCTTCATGGTCGAGTGTCTTCGAGTTCGTCGAGTGGATCACCTCCAAGTCGATTGAAAGGTGATTTCGTCTAGGGATGTCCTTGGGGAGGGTAGTTTGGACAGGTCCATGACCCTACCCTAGGTACATAGCTTCATCACATACATAGTTCCCACTGAACAACATATAGTTCTCCAGAGCATCTAATTAAACCATACGTTGAAACTATGTAAAACCTATCAGTGCAATAAAAAATGCGATCATAATCACAACCAAGGTAACAATTGATCCAACGACATAATGATACCAAGCCTCGGTATGAATGACATATTTTCTAATCTTTCTAATCTTCAACCACATTGCGTCCATCTTGATCTTGTGATCATCAACGACATCCGCAACATGCAATTCCAATATCATCTTCTCCTCCTCAATTTTTTTATTTTTTACTTCTAACAATTGTTTACTTCTTCAACTAAATACAACCTCTCGACAATAGGGTCGGTTGGAATTTCAGGTTCAACTACCTCCTAAATAAATAAAATCTATGTCAACTTGATGGGCATAATTGTCATAAACAATAAATGAACCAAATAGTTATAAAAGATAATATATACCACATCCGAATCATAGCCAGGACGAGTGCCAACGGGGGCGGATACCAAAACCATCGCACTATATAATAACAAGCAATAATAAAAGTAGGAAAATTAGACAAGTATCTATCTAAAGTAAGAATTTTTTCTTTCAAAAGAAGAAAAGATCAAGAGGCTCACCAGGGTGGTGCCGGCGACGAGATCGGCGCGGGCGATCGACGGCGGTGAAGACGGGGACGGGACGTGATGGACCGCTAAACCTAGAAAAATCTCGGGGAAAATAGAGCTTGGAGGTCGAGCTTCGAGAGGAGAAAGCTTAGCTAGTGTGGCTCGGGCATTTTATGGAACACCTCATGTGCATAGGAGGTGAGCTAGAGCACCACAAAGCTCTCCCCTCGCCGGCCAGAAAAAACAGAGCATTGTGGAGTGCTTTGCTCGCGGGCGAGGGGTATATATAGGCAACTCATTAGTCCCAGATCGTGCCTAGAACCGGGACTAAACCCCCCCCCCCTTCTGTCCCGGTTCTAGGCACGAACCGAGACTAATGGCTGTGGGCCAGGAGCGAGGGCCATTGGTCCCAGTTCGTGCCTAGAATCGGGACAAATGGGTCCACACGAACCGGGACAAATGCCTCCCGAGGCCCGGCCGGCCCCGTGGGCGCACGAACCAGGACGTATGACAGAACCAGGACTAATAGGCTGGCCAGGCCCCAACCAAAGCCTTGTTTTCCACTAGTGGATGCCCGGCGCTATGGATCACTCGTCGAATGCCATTCGTGCCGCCTACTCTCCTGTGGGCGCCTTCCGTTGCATGTCCGCTGCTGCCATTGCCGCTCTCGCCGCCTTATACTCCCTACGCTGCCTTTTCCCTCTCGCACCGCTTCCTTCCCAGCTCACTTTGGGTGACGTTCTCAGGCTTGCAGCTCGACGCCGCGGACAAGAGCCCCATCGACGACGCCGAGGCAATAGTTGTTCGCTGGTTGGGGACGGGGTACCTGGCGACACCGGAGAATGTCAGTGAATTTGGTGGACTTATTTAATTTGGTGTAATTTGTGGTGGGTCCGGTTTGTCGGATCCGACTGGCGGACGCGTCCGAACCTCCTCATTCCGCCCCAGATTTAGACTGGATATAAGGGGTGCCGGTCAGCCCGGCGTATAGGGCCGGTTTGAGGCACCTGACTGGGTCACATTTTATGACCGGCCACTGACCAGACCATCTATCCAGACGTATAGGACCGGTTTGACATGCCCGGCTGGGTCACGCTTTGATGGCCGGTCACTGACTAGATCATCTCTCCAGACGCATAGGACTGATCTGTGGCACCCAATTAGGTCATGTTTTTATAATCGATCACCGACTGGACCTTCTACCCGAACATAAAGGGCTGGCTTGAGGCGTTTGCATGGACAAACCTTAGACGTTGACTAGTCCTGACCTAAGTGTTTTCTTTTTATTTCTCTTCTGGCCCTGCCTGGTGGGTTGGCTCCGCAGCCTGTGGCTTAGCCGGTACGTACATATGGGTTGCAGCGGTTCATGAAAATCAATGGGTCGAGCCTGACACGTGACATAAAAGACAGTTTCTAACACACCGAACGTGAACGAAATACTCCCTTTGTTCCTAAATATAAACTACATACGGATGTATATATTTAGGAACGGAGGGAGTAGACAACATGGAGTGGGCAGCATTTTCTGCCAAATGTCATTCTGAAATAATTCAATGGTGTAAAGAACCAGTTATCCAATACCATGCTCATAAATTTGGGAACTCCTAGTCAGTGCTCTCAGCGTCAGGTAGCAAAAGGAGTGTCCGCGCTTCCCCTTAGGTGGGCTGGCCCAGCTACTCCAGCGAGTAGCTCGCTTGTCAAAAAAACCTGTCCAAAAAAAAAAAAAACCTGTCGCTGGCTCGTCAAAAGCACCCAACTCTCTGTTGTAAAATAAAGTTCACAAACATGCAAAAAAGTATGGTAATTCAATAAAGTTCGCTAATTCAAAAAATTCATGTATTGGAAAAAAATTTAACGAATTCAACATAAGTTTGTGAATTCTAAATATTTCACCTAATTCAAAGAAATTTTGTGATTTTGAAAAAAAGTTCACGGATTTTTAAAAGAGTTTGTGGATTTTGAAAACAAAGTTCACCGATTCTAAAAATGTTCGTCGATTTTGAAAACAAATTCACAGTTTGAAAAAAATGTTCATGGATATCGAGAAAGTTCATGGATTTTGAAAAAAAGTTCATGGTATGAAAAAAGTTCAAAATTTTCAAAAAAAAAAATCATGGATTAGTACAGATTTCAAGAATTTTGGAAGTAAAATCATGAATTTGGAGAAATATCACTGATTTTGAAAAACGGTTTGCGGATTTGATAAAATTTGAAATATTTGATTTTTATGTGTTTTTAAAAAAGATCATTAAATTAAAAATTATTTTGAAAATTTAAATGTTCTTGAAGATAATATAGGAAAATAAAAATAAAAAGGAAAGTAAAAATAAAATAAAATAAGGAAAAAGAAAGAAAAGACGAAATATATCCTAACAGGAGGAAAAGAAGTTGTAGTATGCACAACAAGGTTTTCCAGATGGTTACTGCATGTTGGAAGGAAAAAATGAGGTACTGAGCACGAATCTCACTTTCCACAGAATTTTTTGAAGGTTAAATCGAATTAAATGGGCCGATCCCAGGATGGGTGGTGTGTGCCCGTTTTACAGGAGAGTTTGTAACGGGTGCTTAAGGCGCCAAATAGGCCTTGGGCATAAATTTAACATCACGTTTTCCCAGATGAGACTGTACCAAAAATTCGCAGCTCCAAACTGTTGAAGGTTAATGCTTCATCACCACAAAAAGAAGGTTTAGGTGCTTTATACCCATATTAACAAAGAAGTGTGAAATTCTGCAGGCCCATTAACAAGCATAAAGCATGTGTAAAGCACAAATGCTAGAAATCACCCATGCGAGATGGAACACAGCCTTTATTTTGACTTGTTTTTTTTCTTTATTTTGTTTGCATTTTTCATCTTATTTTAGGACCCCACTACAAATCCGAAGTCCGATTTTCTACCATGGCACACCGAACATTTTTCATGGCAAACTATGTCCTTTGAGGATGGCATGTTCACTTGGTGAGCATGGCAAATCCGCCTCAGTTCATCTTTTTGTTAAAAATTTGTCGTGCTTGCAAACTAAAATTTTCATCATGACGCCAATATAAATTTCCATGGAAACGCTACATTTGCCATGACTACAAATCTGATGTTAGCTTATTAGCATTTTTTGTTTTTAAAATGCATGTTGACTTTTTTGAATACACATTGAAATGTTAACTTGAATATTCAGATACATTTTAACCATTTGTAAACTGCACATTGAATATGTTTTAAATAATTTGTTAACCATTCTAAAATGCAGGTTAAACATTTTTCATAATTGTCAAGAATTTTTCTCAAATTCGTGACCATTTTTGAAGTCTTACAATTTCATAAAAAAATCATGAACATTACTGGAATGTTATGCAACATTTTTTAAATGTAATGATCATATTTTTACATTGTATGTACATTTAACATAAGTGTCATGAACATACTTTTAAATGTGTGACATTTTTTGGAATGCATGAACAAATTTTTGAATGGCATGATTTTTTTAACAAATTGTGCAAACAAATTTTAAATTTCAATAACATTCTTAGAAAACGTCATGAACATGCTACTACACATGTAATCATTTTCTTGTCATAAACATTTTTTGAATGGTATCAACAATATGTAGTTTTGCATGAACAAATTGCGACATTTGACGAACATTTTCTAAAAATCCTTTTAGAAACTATGAAAATAATTTTCTGAAATTCTACAAGTATAAATAGCAGAATATGGAGCGAGCCTTCTGAAGGAATGAACCTCCAGAGAATTGAAGGAATGAACCTCCAAAAGAATTGAACGAATGAACCTACAGAAGAATTGAACAAATGAACAATTTTCTCCCAATGCAAATGAGTTATGGAACCGAAGTGGGCTGACCCAAACAAATCGAGGTGAGGCGAGCCGTTCTTCCGTCTCACCAAAGGCGAGACAGATTCGAGAGCAACTAATTGAGGGAAGCCCCTCAAGGGTCACTTTTGGTGGGCTCAAAGCACTCTCAGCCATCGGCACGTGACACGTGCTGGGAAATCCCTTGGAATTTTTTTCTGTATTCATTTTCGGGTTTATAAATGGTTTTCTGTATTTTTTGGGCTTTTCGGTTTACACCCGGTTTTGGATATAATCTCTTTTTGCATGAAAACATTTTTTTCCGCAAGAGGTACATATTTGCTTCTCATGGAGCACAGGTTTGCTTCTGCGAGGCACAGATGTGCTTCTCGTGGAGGCACAAATTTGCTTCGTGAGAGGCACATTTGTTCCTCCATAAGACGCAAATTTGTGCCTCCATAAGACGCATATCTTCGCCTCTCATGAAAGGAAAAAAAACATGGTTTTTCCATTTTCGAGAGGCATAGTTGTGCCTCTCTTGGAAGAAAATCTATGCGTCCATAAAAAGCAAATCTATGCCTCTCATGAAGAATAAAAACGGGTTTTTTCACGAATTTTTTTGTCCAAAATCTAGAGAAAACAGGGCAAAAACCGAAAAGCCGAAAACCCCATAAATCAACCATCTGAACCCCAAAACACGTAAAGAAAAAAAATCACAAGGGAGCACCCAACACCCAACATGCGACACGTAGCGGTGGCTGAGAGCACGCCAAGTGACGCACACTCAGCCCACCAAAAGTGATTATTGCGGGGATATCGTGAGGGGTAACTTTGGTTAGTTGCTGTCTGGAAGCCAGCCTGCGAGCGTGAGCGAGCAAGCACCACTACTCGACCGCGGCCCACGAGCAACCTGCGAGCTCCAGCTTTGTTTCGGACACTAGAGGTGCTTTATAGGGGTGCTCCTATGTCTCGCTTATAGCAAGACATAGGGAAGCCTCTCACATTTTTTGTTTCATCTCTTTTAGCTTTTGTTATACTTCCAAATATTCAAAGTAAAAAATAATCAAATTACATAAGTTTGAAAAAAAATGTTAGCCAAGGACCCAAAATATGCAAAAATGTGTATCGAGAAAATGTTTCTCATGTATACGAAAAAATATAAAACAGTTTACAATGTATGTGAAAAAGTTGATCATGTATTTAAAAAATGTGCATCAGGAATTTGATTTTTTTTTGTTAAATAAGCATTTTGAAAATGTTATCAAGCATTTGAAAATTGTTAAATGTGCATAGAAAATATGTTGACCATGTATCACGAAATATTAAGCTTGTATTAGGAAAATGTTAAAGATGTATAACAGATACTATAAAAGTATTAATCTTGTATTGTATTCAAATAAATGTCATACTTGTGTTCGAAAAATGTTAGTCAAGCATTTCAATAATATTGAGTTTGTATAGAAAAATATTCACCATGTATTAGAAAAATATTTATCTTGTATATGAAAAATGCTAATCAAGCATTTAAAAATGTTTAATGTGTTTAGAAAAAACGTTTACCATGTATTCAAAAAATATTGATCTTGTATTTGAAAAATATTAAACATGTATCAGGAAAATGTATTAGATATATACCACAAATATGTATAGAAAAAAAGTAAAAACCAAGATAGAAAAAACTGATGATAAACGGGAAAGAAACAAACAAAACCGAGGAAAATGAAGAAAAAAGAAAGGAAAAAAAAGCCAGTGAAAGCCAAGAAAGAAACAAAGAAAAAAGAAATAAAAAACCCAATGAAAACAACGAACGAAACAACGAGTGAAAATAAAAACACCCCACCTCCACCCCCACCCCCCCAAAACCCAGTGTAAAACCAGCTGCTTTAGCACAAGTTTCTCAGGCCCTACACTTTTACGAAGAACTCGACTTTGAGTTGGTGGCTAGCAGCGCTACGCAGCACGAAGAAACCTGGGCTGGATCCCTGGTGCGGACGTGGAGTTTCTCAGCCCGAGCTCAAATGAGCTTGGGTGTACAGTAAAATACAAAAATCAATAAAAATTCAAACAAAATCTGATTTTTTTTGTGTCAAAAATTGACAGAAGTTCTAAGAGCTTGCAAAATTTCATCATGAAATCACATTCATGGAAGTCGCGACAAAAAAAAACAAAATCAATACTCTGGAAATGCTACTTTCAAAAGCATTTTGGAGCACCGATTTTGTTTTGTTTTTCCACGACTTGCACAAATGTTATTTCATGATGAAATATTGCAAGCTCTTAGAACTTTTGTCAATGTTTGTCACGGAAAAAAAGTTTTTTTAATTATTTTTCTTGAATTTACTGTTCACCCGAGCTCATTTGAACTCGGGCTGAGAAGGTCACTTTCCCATGGTGCTCCCTTTTTCTTCTCTATTTCTTTCAAGTATGTGTTAATAGGCCAGCCCGTTTCGGCAGTCACTTCAGGTGACATATTCTTTTGACTCACTCTAAGCGAAATATAGTTCTCACGGCTTTATAGGAGCTATCTCCTAGTTGACACGCATTAGCATCAAATTGTGATGGCCACACCCGCAGGCAAGTGAGTCGGCCTGAGCCAATACCTCTGTTGTTTGTTCGTTTCTACAGTTTCTTCCTTTTCTTTACGTTGTGCCTTTTGTTTTGGCTTTTTTTGGTTCCTTTTCCCTATCTGGGTTTTATTACTTTTTTGATTTTTTTGCGTTTTGTTTCTTTCCTTGCATGGCTTCTATACTATAAATATTTTTTAACCAGTGAACATTTTTTATATATTTTATGTTAGTACAATGATCTTTTTTTCATACGGTGAACATTTATTGGTATACTTTTGCGAATGTACAATCAACTTTGTTTACGTCCATTGACATTTCTCTTTAGTAGATGTTATCACACAATAACTGAAAATAAAAATTGAAATAAATACAAATATTTGGTTGCATCCCAACAAACGCTATTGTTTTATGCCCCTAACTAGGCATAATGCATAGTTTCAAGTGTTATCATCTTTCATGTTCAATTCCTCAGTTACACATTCATACTTTCTAGGAGGTTTAGAAACATGTTTTTAATATTGATGAAGGAATTTATTTTCAGTAATGGGTTCCTTTATAATTTTAATGAAGCTCACGTGCACACTAATCATTTTTAGGTTTTCTTCCTCTTTACTAGATGAAGCACCTTTGTTTTTAGGAACATATAGGCTTGGATTTATTAATCGGAGGAGTCCTTTTAATGGTTTAGCTGGAAGAAAATTCTGAACCCAAATTATTATTAATTTGTTCCAGTTTATCAATTCTGGCAGGACCTTGTTCTACTCTCTCGATGATTGGTTCTTTATCCTTTAGTAATTTTAATGTAACCGACGAGCCAAATTTATTAATGTGGTTATGCACCTTTTTATCGAGATTTTCAATATGTTCATTAGTGGCCATTTTATTCTCAATAATTTCTGGTCTTCTCATAACATGTTCAAAGGTCAATGTTGTTTCATTAATAGTGATAGGTGGTGATCCCACTAAGTTTTCCATAGCATTTAAAGCATCCAAGAGGTGACTACTTAGCAAATTTCCTCCAGTAATAGTGTCAAGCACAAATCTGTACCAAGTAGTAACTCTCATATAAAAATTGCGAAGAAGAACAATGGTGGATTGTTTACTGGTTGATCTATTTTGAGCACTACAAATGCTATACCAAGCACCTTTTAAACACTCTCCTACCCTTTGTTTGAAATTAAACACTTCATTTTCAGGGGTACAAGCAACAAGCAACAAGCAAAGAACTAGCCATAGCAACAATAAAATAAAAACACACAAGATATTTTTGGTATTTTGATTTTTTTAACGAAACTAACAAAGATAAATAAAAGCAAATAAAAGTGAACAAGTAAATTATAAATGTGTGTGTGAAGGAACCTTCTGTTGTTTGATGAAGTCTCCTCTTCAACTATATGCGTTTGGATTTCCCTGAAGAGGAAGGGTGATGTAGTATAGTAATAGATAGGATTTCCCTCAGTAAACAACTAGGTTTATCGAACCAATAGGAGATTGACGCAAACGATAATCAGCACTACCTGCACACACACAAATAAATACTTGCACCCAACGCGGGCAAGAGAGTTGTCAATCCCCTTGTACTCGTTAATTGGAAGGATCAATTATGATAGTGGGAGATATATAATTGAAAAACTAAATAAAAGTAAATAAACTGCAGCAAGGTATTTAGGATTTTAGTAATATGATTTAAATGGACCTAGAGGCCATAGCTTTCACTAGGGGCATCTCTCTCATAAGCATAACGACACGTTGTGTAAACAAATTACTATTGGGCAATTGATAGAATAACACATAGTTCTGATGTTATTCATGGCATGATCAGTACATAGGCAATATGTCCGTGACAATAAGACCGAAACGATTCTGCATCTGCTACTATTACTCCACCCCTCAACCACTATCCAGCATGCATCTTAAGGTATTAAGTTCATAACAAATAGAGTAATGCTTGAAGCATGGTGACATAATGTAGATAGAATAAAATCAATCAATATGATCAAACCCCGTTGTTTTATCCTTAGTAGCAACAATACAAATACGTGCTTTGCTACCCCTTCTGTCACGAGGTGAGGACACCGCAAAATTGAACCTACTACTATGCACCACTTCTACTGAAGATCTAATCATCAACTTTTCCAAAGATAACTTAGATCGAAAAGCATTACATAGTTATAACAATCACACATAATAAAGTTTAGAAATAACTCAATTACTTTAAATGATTAATCTGATCATAAACCCCATAATTCATCGGATCCCAATACACACACAACACAAAAGGATTACATCATATAGAACTCCGAAGAGAACATGTATTGAAGACCGAGAGAGAGAGAGAGAGAGAGAGAGAGAGAGAGAGAGAGAGAGAGAGAGAGAGAGAGAGAGAGAGAGAGAGAGAGAGAGAGAGAGAGAGAGAGAGAGATAGAGAGAGAGAGAGACATCTAGCTACTACTATGGACCCGTAGATCCTATGAGGAACTACTCACACGTCATCCGAGAGGCATCAAGGTTGATGTAGAGGCCCTCCGTAATTGATTTCCCTTTGATAGAGTATCGGCAGAGGCCTCCAGATGGGACCGTGGAAGAATGGAGGCTTGCATCGATAGGATAATTGTTTCTGGACTCAGTCTCGAGTTTTGCAATATATATTTATAGCGCTAGAATTAGGTCAGACGGGGCCACGAGGGGCCCACAAGACATCCAGGCGCGTCTACCCCCTGGGCGCTTCCTATTGTCTTGATGTCTCCTCGTCTAGCTTCTGTCCCTTTTCTGAAGCTTCTAGGGTTCCTCGTGGTCCAAAAAAAGTCAAAAAGTTCCCTCGTGTTTGGAGTCCATTTGGTAGGGGTATTTTGTAAACCAAAAACATGCTGAGAACAACAACTGACACTAGACACTGGGTTAATAGGTTAGTTCCCAAAAATGATGTAAAATTGCATATAAAGGATATAAGATTGATAATATAATAGCATGAAACAATCAATTATAGATACGGCGGAGACGTATGAATGTGCTATCTGACGATGTCGACAACAAGGATGAAGATGGCCATAGGAGGTTCAGGAAGCAAAAGCTGAGGGAGCTTTATGTGGGAAAGCATAACATGCATGTCAGGATCATAAATGGGGGCTTTGGATGCCCGTTCTGCAACCAAAGGATTAACAACGCGTATGGAAGTGTTTCGACGTATGCAAGAGGACGAGTCGTTGACTCGTTCAAGCAGAAGTATTCTCACAGGGTGGCGCATGCCGCGTATGCTGAGTACCTGGAGCAACTTAACGTTAAGATTGATGGAGATGAGATGTTGGATGATTGAACTTTTAGCAGTACCCTAGCTATCTAGCTTGTGTGTCTTATATCTATGCTTCAGTATGTTTATCCGTTGAACTATATGTTGGTAAGAATGTGTGTAGTGAACTAGCAGTGCAATGTAAGTGCAGTCTTGAGATGCAATCAATTTAGTTGATGGAGTTCTATGCTTTTCTTAGACCAACCTATGATTGCCCACTACACGCTGATACGTCTCCAACGTATCTATAATTTTTGATAGTTCCATGCTATTATATTATCTATTTTGGATGTTTTATATGCATTAATATGCTGTTTTGTATTATTTTGGGACTAACTTATTAACCTAGTGCCCAATGCTAATTTCAGTTTTTTCCTTTTTTTGTCTTCTACAGAAAATCAATACCAAATTGAGTCCAAACGGAATGAAACTTTACGATGATTTTTCTTGGGCTAGAAGACAACCACAAAGCTTCGGGAGGAGGCCAGAAGACCCACGAGGAGGCCACAAGCCCTAGGGGCACCCCTAGGCTTATGGGCCCCTCGGAGGCCTCCTAACCCTAATCCCAACACAACAAATCCTCAAATAATCCTCCCTATACCAGGGGCACACCAAAAATACTTTTCCACCGCAGCAAGCCTCTACCCTCGTGAGATCCCATCTTCGGGCCTTTTCCGGTACTCTGCCGGAGGGGGATCCGACCACATAGGGCCTCTACACCAACCTTCCTTCCCTTCCGATGATGTGTGAGTAGTTTACCATGGAGTCCATAGCTAGTAGCTCAATGGCTTCTTCTCTCTCTTTGATCTTCAATACAATGTTCTCCTCGATGTTCTTGGAGATCTATTCGATGTAATATTCTTTTGTGGTGTGTTTGTCGAGATCCGATGAATTGTGGATTTATGATCAGATTATCTATGAATATTATTTGAGTCTTCTCTAAATTCTTATATGCATGATTTGATAACTTTGTATTTCTCTCCGATCTATCGATTTGGTTTGGCCAACTAGATTGGTTTTTCTTGCAATGGGGGAGGTGCTTTGTGATGGGTTCAATCTTGCGGTGTACTCACCCATTGGTAGAAAGGGTAGCGAGGCACATATTGTATTGTTGCCATTAAGGATCAAAATATGGGTTTTATGTCATACTGCTTGAGTTTATCCCTCTACATCATGTCATCCTTCTTAAAGCGTTACCCTGTTCTTATGAACTTAATGCTCAAGATGCAGGCAGGAGTCTGTTGATGTGTGGAGTAATAGTAATAGATGCAGGCAGGAGTCGATCTACTTGTCACGGACGTGATGCCTATATTCATGATCATTGCCTTAAATATCGTCATAACTTTGCACTTTTCTATCAATTGCTCGACAGTAATTTGTTTACCCACCCTATGTTATCTTTCAAGAGAGAAGCCTCTAGTGAAACCTATCGCCACCGGGTCTATTTCTCCTTATATATTTTAGAATCTATATAATCAAAAACACAAAATACCTTGCTATATTTTATTTACTATTTATTTGTTTTACATGTATCTCTATCAGATCTCACTCTTGCAAGTGAGCGTGAAGGGATTGACAACCCCTTTTCGTGTTCTGTGCAAGTGTTTGTTAGTTTGTGCAGGTGCATCTATTGGGGACTTGCTTGTACCTCCTACTTGATTAATACCTTGGTTCTAAACTGAGGGAAATATTTATCTCTACCTTGCTGCATCACCCTTTCCTCTTCAAGGAAAAAAATCAACGCAAGCTCAAAAAGTAGCACACACACAGCTTATTAGCGCGAATAGTTTGTGTTACTTTTGGTCTTCCCACACAATTTTATACTAGCAACCCTTTGCCCACAACACGCACATCCACGTGTGGAGTTGGCAAAAAAATTGAGCATGTACGGTGCATATTAGGGTAAATGTTTAGCATGGGTAAGAATTCCAGGGTCAAACGATGAAGGAAATGTGGACCCTATGTGTGCTCTGATTGGCCAGAACACATCCCCACAGTTTGCATGTATGCACCATGGGATGTACAAAAATCGAACGACGGTCTGTGTTGAAGGAAATATGCCCTAGAGGCAATAATAAAGTTATTATTTTATATTTCCTTATTCATGATAAAGATTTATTATTCATGCTAGAATTGTATTGATCGGGAACCTTAATACATGTGTGAATAAATAAACAAATAACGTGTCCCTAGTGAGCCTCTACTAGACTAGCTCGTTGACCAAAGATGGTTAAGGTTTTCTAACCATGGACATGAGTTGTCATTTGATAACAGGATCACATCATTAGGAGAATGATGTGATGGACAAGACCCACCCGTTAGCTTAGCATAATGATTGTTCGGTTTTATTGCTATCGCTTTCTTCATGTCAAATACATATTCCTTCGACTATGAGATTATACAACTCCCAGATACCGGAGGAATGCCTTATGTGCTATCAAACTTCACAACATAACTGGGTGATTATAAAGATGCTCTACAGGTATCACTGAAGGTGTTTGTTGAGTTGGCATAGATCGAGATTAGGATTTGTCACTCCGAGTATCGGAGAGGTATCTCTGGGCCCTCTTGGTAATACACATCATAAGCTTGCAAGCAAATGACTAAGGAGTTAGTCACGAGGTGATGTATTACGGAACGAGTAAAGAGACTTGCCAGTAACGAGATTGAACTAGGTATGAAGATATCGACAATCGAATCTCGGGCAAGTAACCTACCGATGGACAAAGGGAATTACGTATGTTGTCATAACCTTTCGACCGATAAAGATCTTCGTAGAATATGTGGGAGCCAATATGGGCACCCAGGTTCCGCTATTGGTTATTGACTGGAGAGGTGTCTCGGTCATGTCTACATAGTTCTTGAACCCGTAGGGTCCGCACGCTTAACGTTCGATGATGATATAATATTATATGAGTTACGTGATTTGGTGACCGAATGTTGTTTAGAGTCCCAGATGAGATCACGGACATGACGAGGAGTCTTGAAATGGCCGATATGTAAAGATTGATATATAGGACGATGGTATTCGAACACCAGAAGTGTTTCGGGGGGTACCGGGTAGGGTCACCGGAAGGGGTTTCGGGCACCCCCGACAAAAGATATGGGCCTTATGGCCAAGATGGGGAACGCGCCAACCACAAGGGGCTGGTGCGCCCCTCATATGGGCCGGCCTAGGAGGAGAAGGAAATATGGGAAGGGAAAGGAAAGAGTGAAATAGGATTCCCCCTTCCTTCCCTCTCCTCCCCTCTTTCCTTCCTGATACGTCTCCAATGTATCTATAATTTTTTATTGTTCCATGCTATATTATATTCTTTTTTGGATGTTTAATGGGCTTTGATATACACTTTTATATTATTTTGAGACTAACCTATTAAACGAAGGCCCAGCCTAGAATTGCTGTTTTTTTTGCCTATTTCAGAGTTTCGTAGAAAAAGAATATCAAACGGAGTCCAAACGGAATGAAACCTTCGGGAACGTGATTTTTGGAACAAACGTGATCCAGAGGACTTGGACCCTACATCAAGAAAGCAATCAGGAGGGCACGAGGTAGGGGGCGCGCTTACCCCCCTGGGCGCGCCCTCCACCCTCGTTGGGCCCATGTTGCTCCACCGACGTACTTCTTCCTCCTATATATACCTACGTACCCCCAAACTACCAGATACAGAGCCAAAAACCTAATTCCACTGCCGCAACCTTCTGTACCCGAGAGATCCCGCCTTTTCCGGAGCTCCACCGGAGGGGGCATTGATCACGGAGGGCTTCTACATCAATACCATAGCCCCTCCGATGATGTGTGAGTAGTTTACCTCAGACCTTCGGGTCCATAGTTATTAGCTAGATGGCTTCTTCTCTCTCTTTGGATCTCAATACAAAGTTCTCCACGATTCTCGTGGAGATCTATTCGATGTAATCTTCTTTTGCGGTGTGTTTGTTGAGACCGATGAATTGTGGGTTTATGATCAAGTTTATCTATGCACAATATTTGAATCTTCTCTGAATTCTTTTATGTATGATTGGTTATCTTTGCAAGTTTCTTCGAATTACCAGTTTGGTTTGGCCTACTAGATTGATCTTTCTTGCAATGGGAGAAGTGCTTAGCTTTGGGTTCAATCTTGCGGTGTCCTTTCCCAGTGACAGCAAGGGCAGCAAGGCGCATATTGTATTGTTGCTATCGAGGCTAACAAGATGGGGTTTATATCATATTGCATGAGTTTATCCCTATACATCATGTCATATTACTTAAAGCGTTACTCTGTTCTTTTGAACTTAATACTCTAGATGCATGCTGGATAGCGGTCGATGTGTGGAGTAATAGTAGTAGATGCAGGCAGGAGTCGGTCTAGTTGTCGCGGACGTGATGCCTATATACATGATCATACCTAGATATTCTCATAACTATGCTCAATTCTGTCAATTGCTCAACAGTAATTTGTTCACCCACCGTAATACTTATGCTCTCGAGAGAAGCCACTAGTGAAACCTATGCCCCCCGGGTCTATTTTCCATCATATTCATCTTCCAACACTTAGCTATTTTTATTGCCTTTTATTTTACTTTGCATCTCTATCATAAAAATACCAAAAATATTATCTTATCATATCTATCAGATCTCTGTTTCATAACTGACCGTGAAGGGATTGACAACCCCTTTATTGTGTTGGTTGCGAGGATTTTATTTGTTTGTGTAGGTGCGAGGGACTCGTGCGTAGCCTCCTACTGGATTGATACCTTGGTTCTCAAAAACTGAGGGAAATACTTACGCTGCTTTACTGCATCACCCTTTCCTCTTCAAGGGAAAACCAGCACAGTGCTCAAGAGGTAGCAAGAAGGATTTCTGGCGCCGTTGCCGGGGAGTCTACGCAAAAGTCAACATACCAAGTACCCATCACAAATCCTTATCTCCCGCATTACATTATTTGCCATTTGCCTCTCATTTTCCTCTCCCCCACTTCACCCTTGCCATTTTATGTGCCCTCTCTTTTTCGTTTGGCTCCCTCTTTCTTTTTGCTCCTCGCACTTTCTGCTGTTATGTCTGAAATTGGGGAAACTATTGTCGATATGGACAATAGTAATAACATGGAAAATTCTGATGCTCCTGCTGAAGAACCCCCTATCTTACATACAAAAAAATTCTGAATTGGTAGTAGTAATATTATTGGAAAAGGGTTTATTCAAGATTTCTTTACTTGTGCCGGTGCTTTGCCTTCTATGGGCAGTTCCATTCTTCATATAACTAGTAGTCTTGCGGACGCTATTGCCATGCTTGTAGTTGAACTTTAAAGGCAATTTATGCACATGCACCCTTGCATAAAAGGATTTTCCTAGAATTTTCTAATATTGAGCATTCTTCTGTTAAGCGTGCTGCTACTATCTTTTTGGCTCATGAGTTCAGATTTATAATAAAAGAGGCCAAAGAAATCTTTGCGCATTATAGGGTGGACGCTGGCCGTCCTCCCATAGAAACTATCCTATTTGATCAAGAGGAAATAATGCGTTTTCAATCTCTAGACTATGTTGCTTTTAATGAGAACCTTAGAAAAAAGGTTCCTACCAATGATCTTGTTGGTAGAATTTCTGAACTTAATAATGATTTTGCTATTCAAAATAATGAGCGATATTCTCTCGAGTATAGGCTCACAAAGTTTTGTCAAAAGAATGCTTATAATGATGAATTGGTTGTGCAATACGAAGGGCCGAAGGAGGAACCTATACCTCCTAAAGTTGATCTTGGGGACTCTTGTCCCATTAAATTTAGCCCTTTTGATTACTTTTGCTTGCCTCAAAGAAAACTCGCTACTGAACATAGAGAATATGAAATGAGTTTTACTATTCTATCCTATTATTATGGCAATACCTAGATCTATCCTTGCTATTATGCCTAGCTAGGGGCATTAAACGATTGCGCTTGTTGGGAGGCAACCCAATTTTATTTTTAGTTTTTTGCTTTTTTGCTTATGTTTAGGAATAAATATTTGATCGAGCCTCTGGTTACATTTGTTTTTATGTTTTAATTAGTGTCTGTTCCAAGTTAAACCTATAGGATCTTCTTGGATGATAGTTATTTGATCTTGCTGAAAATTCCAGAAACTTTCTGTCCACGAAAACAATTGTTAAAAATCACCAGAATGTGATAAAATATTGATTCCAATTGCAGAAGATCAATAATTTTTTTTCTAGTTCGTCCTATTTTGGCTGAATTTTGTGAGTTAGAGAAGTTTGCGTTAGTTATATATTACTACAGACTGTTCTGTTTTTGACAGATTCTGTTTTTCGTGTGTTGTTTGCTTATTTTGATGAATCTATGGCTAGTAAAATAATTTATAAACCATAGAGAAGTTGGAATACAGTAGGTTTAACACCAATATAAATAAATAATGATTTCATTACAGTACCTTGAAGTGGTGTTTTGTTTTCTTTCGCTAACGGAGCTCACGAGATCTTCTGCTGAGTTTTGTGTTGTGAAGTTTTCAAGTTTTTGGTGAAAGATTTGACAGATTATGGAACAAGGAGTGGCAAGAGCCTGAGCTTGGGGATGCCCATGGCACCCCAAGATAATCTAAGGACACCAAAAAGCCAAAGCTTGGGGATGCCCCGGAAGGCATCCTCTCTTTCGTCTACTTCCATCGGTAACTTTACTTGGAGCTATATTTTTATTCACCACATGATATGTGTTTTGCTTGGAGCGTCTTTTTTGATTTGAGTCTTTGCTTTTTAGTTTACCACAATCATCCTTGCTGTACACACCTTTTGAGAGAGTCACACATAAATTGGAATTTATTAGAATACTCTATGTGCTTCACCTATATTTTTTTAGCTATATAGTTTTGCTCTAGAGCTTCACTTATATCTTTTACAGCACATCGGTGGATTTGTTTTATAGAAACTATTGATCTCTCATGCTTCACTTATATTACTTTGAGAGTCTTTAAACAGCATGGCAATTTGCTTTAATTATAATATCATGAGAAATTTGATGCTTGATAATTGTTTTGAGATATAAAGGTGGTAATATCATAGTTGTACTAGTTGAGTAATTGTGGAATTGAAAAATACTTGTGTTGGAGTTTGTGATTCCAGTAGCATGCACGTATGGTGAACCGTTATGTAATGAAGTCAGAGCATGAGGTATTTATTGATTGTCATCCCTTGTGTGGCGGTCGGGATCGCGCGATGGTTAACTCCTACCAACCCTTCCCCTAGGAGCATGCGTAGTAGTACTTTGCTTCGAGGGCTAATAAATTTTTGCAATAAGTATATGAGTTCTTTATGACTAATGTGAGTCCATGGATTATACGCACACTTACCTTTCCGCAATTTTCTAGCCTCGTCGGTACTGTGCATTGCCCTTTCTCACCTTGAGAGTTGCTGCAAACTTCGCCGGTGCATCCAAACCCCGTGATATGATACACTCTATCACACATAAACCTCCTTATATCTTCCTCAAAACAACCACCATACCTACCTATTATGGCATTTCCATAGCCATTCCGAGATATATTGCCATGCAAATTTCCACCGTTTCGTTTATCATGACACGCTCCATCATTGTCATATTGCTTTGCATGATCATGTAGTTGACATTGTATTAGTGGCAAAGCCACCATTCATAATTCTTTCATACATGTCGCTCTTGATTCATTGCATATCCCGGTACACCGTCGGAGGCATCCACATGGAGTCATATTTTTTTCTAAGTATTGAGTTGTAATTCATGAGTTGTAAGTAAATAAAAGTGTGATGATCATCATTATTAGAGCATTGTCCCAAGTGAGGAAAGGATGATGGAGACTATGATTCCCCCACAAGTCGGGATGAGACTCCGGACTAAAGAAAAGAGGCCATAAAAAAAGAGAAAAGGCCCAAATAAAAAAATGAGAGAAAAAGAGAGAAGGGACAATGTTACTATCCTTTTACCACACTTGTGCTTCAAAGTAGCACCGTGATCTTCATGATAGAGAGTCTCTCATTTTGTCACTTTCATATACTAGTGGGAAATTTCATTATAGAACTTGGCTTGTATATTCCAATGATGGGCTTCCTCAAATGCCCGAGGTCTTCTTGAGCAAGCAAGTTGGATGCACACCCACTTAGTTTCTTTTGTTTGAGCTTTCATACACTTATAGCTCTAAGTGCATCCGTTGCATGGCAATCCCTACTCCTTTCATTGACATCAATTGATGGGCATCTCCATAGCCTGTTGATTAGCCTCGTTGATGTGAGACTTTCTCCTTTTTGTCTTCCCACATAACCCCTACCATTATACCTTATTCCACCATAGTGCTATATCCATGGCTTGCGCTCATGTATTGCGTAAGAGTTAAAAGGCTGAAGTGCGTTAAAAAGTATGAACCAATTGCTTGGCTAAAACCGGGGTTGTACATGATATGAATATTTTGTGTGTGGAAGATGGAGCATAGCCAGACTATATGATTTTGTAGGGATAACCTGCTTTGGCTATGTTATTTTGATAAGACATAATTGCTTGGTTAGCATGCTTGAAGTATTATCGTTTTTATGTCAACATTAAACTTTTATCTTGAACCATATTAAACCTGAACATTTGTGCCACATAAGAAGAACTACATTGAAATTATGCTAAGTAGCATTCCACATCAAAAATTCTATTTTTATCATTTACCTACTCGAGGACGAGCAAGAATTAAGCTTGGGGTGCTTGATACGTCTCCAACGTATCTATAATTTTTGATTGTTCCATGCTATATCATATTCTGTTTTGGATGTTTAATAGGCTTTATTATACACTTTTATATTATTTTGGGACTAACCTATTAACCGGAGGCCCAACCCAGAATTGCTGTTTTTTTGCCTATTTCAGAGTTTCGCAGAAAAAGAATATCAAACGGAGTCCAAACGGAATGAAACCTTCGGGAACATGATTTTTGGAACAAACGTGATCCAGAGGACTTGGAACCTACGTCAAGATAGAAATCAGGAGGGCACGAGGTAGGGGGCGCGCCTACCCCCTGGGCACACCCTCCACCCTCGTGGGGCCCACGTTGCTCCAGCGACGTACTTCTTCCTCCTATATATACCTACGTACCCCCAAACTACCAGATACAGAGCCAAAAATCTAATTCCACCGCCGCAACCTTTTGTACCCGAGAGATCACATCTTGGGGCCTTTTCCGGAGCTCCGTCGGAGGGGGCATTGATCATGGAAGGCTTCTACATCAATACCATAGCCTCTCCGATGATGTGTGAGTAGTTTACCTCAGACCTTCGGGTCCATAGTTATTAGCTAGATGGCTTCTTCTCTCTCTTTGGATCTCAATACAAAGTTCTCCATGATTCTCGTGGAGATCTATTCGATGTAATCTTCTTTTGCGGTGTGTTTGATGATATTGATGAATTGTGGGTTTATGATCAAGTTTATCCATGAACAATATTTGAATCTTCTCTGAATTCTTTTATGTATGATTGGTTATCTTTGCAAGTTTCTTCGAATTACCAGTTTGGTTTGGCCTACTAGATTGATCTTTCTTGCAATGGGAGAAGTGCTTAGCTTTGGGTTCAATCTTGCGGTGTCCTTTCCCAGTGACAGCAGGGGCAGCAAGGCGCGCATTGTATTGTTGCCATCGAGGATAACAAGATGGGGTTTATATCATATTGCATGAGTTTATCCCTCTACATCATGTCATATTACTTAAAGCATTACTCTGTTCTTTTTGAACTTAATACTCTAGATGCATGCTGGATAGCGGTCGATGTGTGGAGTAATAGTAGTAGATGCAGGCAGGAGTCGGTCTAGTTGTCGCGGACGTGATGCCTATATACATGATCATACCTAGATATTCTCATAACTATGCTCAATTCTGTCAATTGCTCAATAGTAATTTGTTCACCCACCGTAATACTTATGCTCCCGAGAGAATCCACTAGTGAAACCTATGGCCCCCGGGTCTATTTTCCATCATATTCATCTTCCAACACTTAGCTATTTTTATTGCCTTTTAATTTACTTTGCATCTCTATCATAAAAATAACAAAAATATTATCTTATCATATCTATCAGATCTCACTTTCGTAAGTGACCGTGAAGGGATTGACAACCCCTTTATTGTGTTGGTTGCGAGGATATTATTTGTTTATGTAGGTGCGAGG
The DNA here is from genome assembly GCA_032464435.1 of Aegilops umbellulata. Taxonomy (NCBI): domain Eukaryota; kingdom Viridiplantae; phylum Streptophyta; class Magnoliopsida; order Poales; family Poaceae; genus Aegilops; species Aegilops umbellulata. The sequence continues at coordinate 14,244,082 of CP136057.1, forward strand.
GACTCGTGCGTGGCCTCCTACCGGATTGATACCTTGGTTCTAAAAAACTGAGGGAAATACTTACGCTGCTTTACTGCATCACCCTTTCCTCTTCAAGGGAAAACCAACACAGTGCTCAAGAGGTAGCACTTCCCCCTCCGACAAACATGGCAGGGGGGCGTGACCAAAGGCAGGAGCCCAAGTAGGATTCAGATATACTTGGGGCGCCTCTTGGCCTCTCCCCTATCCCTCCCACCTATATATATGAGGAGGGGGGCGCCTAGCGCACCCCAGACAATTGCCTACCCGTGTGCGGCACCCCCCTCCACCGTTTACACCCCCAGTCATATTTTCGTAGTGCTTAGGCGAAGCCCTGCAGAGATCACTTCACCATCACCGTCACCACACCGTCGTGCTGACGGAACTCATCTACTACCTCGATGTCTTGCTGGATCAAGAAGGCGATGAACGTCACCGAGCTGAATGTGTGCAAAACGCGGAGGTGCCGTGCATTCGGTACTTGATTAGTTGAAGCACAAAGAAGTTTGACTACATCAACCGCGTTATGAAACGCTTTCGCTTACGGTCTATGAGGGTACGTAGACACACTCTCCTCCTCGTTGCTATGCTTCTCCATGGATAGATCATTGCGTGTGCGTAGAATTTTTTTGTTTTCCATGCAGCGATTCCCAACAGTGGCATCATGAGCCAGGTCTATGCGTAGATAATATGGACGAGTAGAACACACAGAGTTGTGGACGGTGGTATTCATACTGCTTACCACCAACATCTTATTTTGATTCAACGGTATTGTGGATGAAGCGGCCCGGACCAACCTTACATGTCCATGCACATGAGACCGGTTCCACCAACTGACGTGCAACTAGTTTTGCATAAAGGTGGCTGGCGGGTGTCTGTTTCTCCTACTTTAGTTGAATCGAATTTGACTACGGCCGGTCCGGTCCTTGAAGAAGGTTAAACAACGAAGTTGATGAATCATCGTTGTGGTTTTTGCCGCAAGTAAGAACGGTTCTTGCTAGAAACCCGTAGCAGCCACGTAAAACTTGCAACAACAAAGTAGAGGACGTCTAACTTGTTTTTGCAGAGTATGTTGTGATGTGATATGGTCAATACATGATGTGATATACATTATTGTATGAGATGATCATGTTTTGTAAATTATCGGCAACCAGCAGGAGCCTTATGGTTGTCTCTTTATTGTATGAAATGCAAACACCATGTAATTGTTTTACTTTATTGCTATGTGTTAGCAATAGTTATAGAAGCAATAGTTGGCGAGACGACCACGATGCAATGATGGAGATCAAGGTGTCGAGCCGGTGACGATGGAGATCATGACGATGCTTTGGAGATGGAGATCAAAACCACAAGATGATGATGGCCATATCATGTCACATATTTTGATTGCATATGATGTTTATCTTTTATGCATCTTATTTTGCTACGGCGGTAGCATTATAAGATGATCCCTTCACTAAATTTCAAGGTGAAAGTGTTCTCCCTGAGTATGCACCGTTGCTACAGTTCATCGTGTTGAGACACCACGTGATGATCGGGTGTGATAGATCTACGTTCACATACAACGGGTGTAAGATAGTTTTACACATGCATAATACTTGGGTTAAACTTGACGAGCCTAGCATGTACAGACATGGCCTCAGAACACTGGAGACCGAAAGGTCGAACATGAGTCATATAGTAGATATGATCAACATAGAGATGTTCACCATTGATGACTACCCCATCTCACATGATGATCATACATGGGTTAGTTGATATGGATCATGTATCACTTCTTATTTTTGATATATTCCTAGAGAAAAATAAGTTCAAAGATGATAGTAGCAATAATGCGGACTGGGTCCGTGATCTAAGGATTATCCTCATTGCTGCACAGAAGAATTATGTCCTTGATGCACCGCTAGGTGAAAGGCCTACTGTAGGAGCATATGCTGATGTTTTGAACGTCTGGCAAGCTCGATCTAATGACTACTCGATAGTTTAGTGTGCCATGCTTTACGGCTTAGAACCGGGACTTCAAAAATGTTTTGAACGCCACGGAGCATATGAGATGTTCCAAGAGCTGAAATTGGTATTTTAGACTCATGCCCGTGTCGAGAAGTATGAGACCTCCGACAAGTACTTTGCCTACAAGATGGAGGAGAATAGCTCAGCCAGTGAGCATGTGCTTAGAATGTATGGGTACTACAATCACTTGAATCAAGTGGGAGTTAATTTTCCAGATAAAATAGTGATTGACAGAGTTCTCTAGTCACTATCACCAAGCTACTAGAACTTCTTGATGAACTATAATATGCAAGGGATGACGAAAATGATTCCCGAGCTCTTCACGATACTGAAATCGGCGAAGATAGAAATCAAGAAAGAGCATCAAGTGTTGATGGTTAACAAGAACACTAGTTCCAAGAAAAAGGGCAAGGGAAAGAAAGGGAACTTCAAGAAGAATGGCAAGCAAGTTGCCACTCCCATAAAGAAGCCCAAAGCTGGACCCAAGCCTGAATCTGAGTGCCTCTACGGCAAAGGAAATGGTTACTGGAAGCGGAACTGCCCAAAAACTTGGCGAATAAGAAGGATGGCAAAGTGAACAAAGGTATATTTGAAATACATGTTACTGATGTGTACTTTACTAGTGTTTATAGTAGCCCCTGGGTATTTGATACCGGTTTAGTTGCTAAGATTTGTAATTCAAAACAAGAGTTGCAAAATGAATAGAGACTAGTTAAGGGTGAGGTGACGATGTGTGTTGGAAGTGATTCCAAGGTTGATAAGATCACCATCACACACTCCCTTTACCTTCGGGATTAGTGTCGAACTTAAATAAATGTTATTTGGTGTTTGCGTTGAGCATGAATATGATTGTTATCATGTTTATTGCAATACGGTTATTCATTTAAGTAAAAAATAATTGTTGTTCGGTTTACATGAATAAAACCTTCTATGGTCATACACTCAATATAAATGGTTTATTGAATCTCGATCGTAGTGATATACATATTCATAATATTGATGCCAAAAGATGTAAAGTTGATAATGATAGTGCAACATACTTGTGGCACTGTCGTTTAGGTCATATTGGTGTAAAGCGCATGAAGAAACTCCATGCAGATGTATTTTTGTAATCACTTGATTATGAATCATTTGATACTTCCGAACCATGCCTCATGGGCAAGATGACGAAAACTCCGTTCTCCGGAACAATGGAGCGAGCTAATGACTTATTGGAACTAATACATACTGATGTATGCGGTCCGATGAGTGTTGAGGCACGCGGTGGGTATCATTATTTCCTGACCTTCACAGATGATTTGAGTAGATATGGGTATATCTACTTAATGAAACACAAGTCTAAAACATTTGAAAAGTTCAAATAATTTCAGAGTAAAGTGGAGAATCATTCTAACAAGAAAATAAAGTTTCTACGATCTAATCGTGGAGGTGAATATTTGAGTTACGGGTTTGGTCTTCATTTGAAACAATGTGGAATAGTTTTGCAACTCAAGCCACCTGGAACACCACAGCGTAATGGTGTGTCCGAACTTCGTAACCATACTTTATTAGATATGGTGCGATATATGATGTCTCTTACCGATTTACCACTATCGTTTTGGGGTTATGCATTAGAGACAGCTGCATTCACGTTAAATAGGGCACCATCTAAATCCATTGAGACGACACCGTATGAACTATGGTTTGGCATGAAACCCAAGTTGTCGTTTCTTAATGTTTGGGGCTATGATGCTTATGTTAAAAAGCTTCAACCTGATAAGCTCGAACCCAAATCAGAGAAATATGTCTTCATAGGATACCCAAAGGAGACTGTTGGGTACACCTTCTATCACAGATCCGAAGGCAAGATATTTGTTGCTAAGAATGGATACTTTCTAGAGAAGGAGTTTCTCTCGAAAGAAGTGAGTGGGAGAAAAGTAGAACTTGATGAGGTAATTGTAACTTCTCTTGAATTGGAAATTAGTTCATCACAGAAAATAGTTCCCGTGATGCCTACACCAATTAGTGAGGAAGCTAATGATGATGATCATGAAACTTTAGATCAAGTTACTACCGAACCTCGTAGTTCAATGATGTCTACTACACAACCTTCTTCTTGTAGACGTTGTTGGGCCTCCAAGTGCAGAGGTTTGTAGGACAGTAGAAAATTTCCCTCAAGTGGATGACCTAAGGTTTATCAATCCGTGGAGGCGTAGGATGAAGATGGTCTCTCTCAAGCAACCCTGCAACCAAATAACAAAGAGTCTCTTGTGTCCCCAACACACCCAATACAATGGTAAATTGTATAAGTGCACTAGTTCGGCGAAGAGATGGTGATACAAGTGCAATATGGATGGTGGATATAGGTTTTTGTAAACTGAAAATATAAAAAACAGAAAGGCAGCGAGCGGTAAAAGTGAGCGTAAACGGTATTGCAATGATAGGAAACAAGCCCTAGGGTTCATACTTTCACTAGTGCAAGTCCTCTCGACCATAATAACATAATTGGATCAAATAACTATCCCTCAACATGCAACAAAGAGTCACTCCAAAGTCACCAATAGCGGAGAACTAACGAAGAGATTATGGTAGGGTATGAAACCACCTCAAAGTTATTCTTTCCAATCAATCAATTGGGCTATTCCTATAAGTGTCACAAACAGCCCTAGAGTTCATACTAGAATAACACCTTAAGATACAAATCAACCAAAACCCTAATGTCACCTAGATACTCCAATGTCACCTCAAGTATCCATGGGTATGATCATACGATATGCATCACATAATCTCAGATTCATCTATTCAACCAACACAAAGTACTTCAAAGAGTGCCCAAAAGTTTCTACCGGAGAATCACGACGAAAACGTGTGCCAACCCCTATGCATAGGTTCATGGGCGGAACCCGCAAGTTGATTACAAAAACATACATCAAGTGAGTCGCGTGATATCCCATTGTCACCACAGATATGCACGGCAAGACATACATCAAGTGTTCTCAAATCTTTAAAGACTCAATCCGATAAGATTACTTCAAGGAGAAAACTCAATCCATTACAAGAGAGAAGAGGGGGAGAAGAAACATATGATCCAACTATAATAGCAAAGCTCGCGATACATCAAGATCGTGCCAAATCAAGAACACGAGAGAGAGAGATCAAACACATAGCTACTGGTACATACCCTCAGCCCCGAGGGTGAACTACTCCCTCCTCATCATGGGGAGCGCCGGGATGATGAAGATGGCCACCGGTGAGGGTTCCCCCCCTCCGGCAGGGTGCCAAAACAGGGTCCCGATTGGTTTTTGGTGGATATAGAGGCTTGCGGCGGCGGAAATCCCGATCTAATCTCTGTTCTGGAAGTTTTAGGGTACTTGAGTATATATGGGTGCGGGAAGTACGTCGGTGGAGCTTCAGGGGCCCCACGAGGCAGAGGGGCGTGCCCTAGGGGGGTGGGCACGCCCCCACCCTCGTGAGCACCTCCGCTGGCTCCTAACGTGGGGTCCAAGTCCATCCGGTAGCTTTCCTTCCAAAAATAATTTCTCTAGTTGATTTCGTTCCGTTTCGACTCCGTTTGATATTCCTTTTCTTTGAAACACTGAAATAGGCATAAAACAACAAATCCGGGCTGGGCCTCCGGTTAATAGGTTAGTCCAAAAATAATATAAAAGTGGATAATAAAGCCCAATATTGTCTGAAACAGTAGAAAATATAGCGCGGAGCAATAAAAAATTATAGATACGTTGGAGACATATCAGTCAACCAGAGTACGTTCCGCACCAGAGTAGTATGGCAATCCTGTTCTGGAAGTCATGTTACTAGACCATGATGACCCTTCGAACTATGAGGAAGCGATGATGAGCCCAGATTCCGCAAAATGGCTTGAGGCCATGAAATCTGAGATGGGATCCATGTATGATAGCAAAGTGTGGACTTTGATTGACTTGCCCGACGATCGGCAAGCCATAGAGAATAAATTGATCTTCAAGAAGAAGACTGACGTTGATGGTAATGTTACTGTCTACAAAGCTCGACTTGTCGCAAAAGGTTTTCGACAAGTTCAAGGGGTTGACTACGACGAGACCTTCTCACCCATAGCGATGCTTAACTCCATCCGAATCATGTTAGCAATTGCCGCATTTTATGATTATGAAATCTGGCAAATGGATATCAAAACTGCATTCCTCAATGGATTTCTTAAAGAAGAGTTGTATATGATGCAAGCAAAAGGTTTTGTCGATCCTAATGGTGCTAACCAAGTGTGCAAGCTCCAGCGATCCATCTATGGACTGGTGCAAGCATCTCGGAGTTGGAATATACGCTTTGATGAGGTAATCAAAGCATATGGTTTTATACAGACTTTCGGTGAAGCCTGTATTTACAAGAAAGTGAGTGGGAGCTATGTAGCATTTTTGATATTATATGTAGATGACATATTGTTGATTGGAAATGATATAGAATTTCTGGATAGCATAAAAGGATACTTGAATAAGAGTTTTTCAATGAATGACCTCGATGAAGCTATTTATATATTGGGCATCAAGATCTATAGAAATAGATCAAGACGCTTAATAGGACTTTCACAAAGCACATACCTTGACAAAGTTTTGAAGAAATTCAAAATGGACCAGTCAAAGAAAGGTTTCTTGCCTGTGTTACAAGGTGTGAAGTTGAGTCGGACTCAAAGCCCGACCATTACAGAAGATAGAGAGAAAATGAAAGTCATTCCCTATGCCTCAGCCATACGATCTATCATGTATGCTATGCTGTGTACCAGACCTGATGTGTGCCTTGCCATAAGTCTGGCAGGGAGGTACGAAAGTAATCCAGGAGTGGATCACTGGGTAGTGGTCAAGGACATCCTGAAGTACCTGAAAAGGACAAAGGATACGTTTCACGTTTATGGAGGTGACAAAGAGCTCGTCGCAAATGGTTACGTATGCCAGCTTTGACACTGATCCGGATGACTCTAAGTCACAAACCGGATACGTATTTATATTGAATGGTGGAGCTGTCAGTTGTAGTTCCAAGCAGAGCGTCATGGTGGGATCTACGTGTGAAGCGGAATACATAGCTGCTTCGGAAGCTGCAAATGAAGGAGTCTGGATGAAGGAATTCATATCCGATCTAGGTATCATACCTAGTGCATCGGGTCCAATGAAAATATTTTGTGACAACACTGGATCAATTGCCTTGGCGAAGGAATCCAGGTTTCACAAGAGAACCAAGCACATCAAGAGATGCTTCGACTCCATTCGTGAACAAGTCAGGGATGGAGACATAAATTTGCAAGATACATACGGATCTGAATGTGGCTGACCCGTTGACTAAGCCACTTCCACGAGCAAAACAAGATCAACACCAAGACTCCACGGGTGTTAGATTCATTACAATGTAATCTAGATTATTGACTCTAGTGCAAGTGGGAGTGTCGGTGTCAAAACCGGCGGATCTCGAGTAGGGGGTCCCGATCTGTGCATCAAGGTCGGATGGTAACAGGAGACAAGGGACACTTTATTTTACCCAGGTTCGGGCCCTCTCGATGGAGGTAAAACCCTACTCCTGCTAGATTAATATTGATGATATGGGTAGTACAAGAGTAGATCTACCACGAGATCAAGGAGGCTAAACCCTAGAAGCTAGCCTATGGGTATGATGATGGTTATGATGTGTTCGTCCTACGGACTACAACCCTCCGGTTTATATAGGCACCGGATAGGGTTAGGGTTACACAGAGTCGGTTACATTGGTAGGAGATCTTGAATATCCGCACGCCTAGCTTGCCTTCCACGCCAAGGAAAGAACCTTCCGGACACGGGACGAAGTCTTCAATCTTGTATCTTCATAGTCCTGGAGTCCGGCTGAAGATATAGTTCGGCTATCCGAACACCCCCTAATCCAGGACTCCCTCAGTAGCCCCTGAACCAGGCTTCAATGACGACGAGTCCGGCGCGCAAATTGTCTTCGGCATTGCAAGGCGGGTTCCTCCTCCAAATTCTTCAAGAAGATAATAAACACCAAAAAATAGTGTCCGGCTCTGCAAAACAAGTTTCCACGTATTGCCATATAGAGAATAATACAAACACAAATCAAATCTGCTGACGTATTCCGCAGTGCGTCATAACACTGCGACCAAGCCTTCTGTATGGATTATTTTTTGTTGTTCCACCGCAGCACGTTCAACGAGGCGGTTTCCTTGGCACGTCTTGTCGAAGCAGAGATCGTGTTCCCCCTTTAGCGGGATTCTCATTAATACGGACGTGGGTAACCCAACCGTGCCCGTTAAGCACGTCCTGCCTTGATTAAAGGCTAGTCCAAGACGGTTACGGGGAGGGCTCTTGATATTCTGCCTCTTATAAAGAGACCGAGACCTTGCTCCCCTCTTGTGTTCTCAAAACAAGCTCGCCCATAGCCTCGAGTTCCAACACCCCAAGCTTTTAGATTCTAGGCGCACCGGACCGTCGACAATGTCTGGCTCCGGCCTTCAAGGCCAATGGATGCCCTCATCTGTTACGGAGGAGGACGAATCAAGGTTGAGGGAAGCTAGGTTCCTGACCAGCGAGATCCCGCACAGGTTGCCTGCTCAAGGACAAGCGATCCCAAGCCCTCAGCCTGGTGAGAGCGTAGTATTCATCTCCCACTTCCTTCGGGGATTAGGCTTCCCAACGGATCCTTTCGTAAGGGGGCTGATGTTTTATTATGGGATGGAATTGCATGACCTAGCTCCGGAGTCCATCCTCCATATCTCCTCCTTCATTGTTGTGTGTGAAGCGTTTCTCCATATCACTCCTCACTTCGGATTATGGCTCAAGACCTTCAAGGTAGAACCGAAGATAATCGAGGGGCGTCACGTAGAGTGCGGAGGTGCTGTTATAAAAAGGAATACCGATGCTCCATGGCCCGAGGGCACTTTTCAAGAGGAGCTCGACTTATGGCAACAGGAGTGGTTCTACATCACCTCTCCTCGGGGCACCACGTGGGTAGCGCCTCCCGCCTTTCGCTCGGGCCCCCACCACGTTTAACATCGTGGATCAACACAGGGTTAGATCGGGGCTTGCCCAAAGACGTTCCTCTGTTGCAGGGACGCATAAAGGATCTCCTAAAAGGAGACCTCAACCTGGTCAAGGTGACACAAGTTATGCTGATTCGCCGGACACTGCCCGGCCAACGTCGCCCCCTCCGCTCGTGGGAGTTCAACCCAGAGGGGCCGCGAGTTCTCCGAAATCTCATGGGCGTGACGCCTACGGAGATGTATAGACTGTTCTTCGGACCACAAGGAGTGAGTCCGGATTTGACCGAGGATGCTGGTTTAAGCCGCAACCGCCCGGATACAGAAGTAGGTGACCTTGCGCCCGGACCTTCTATCCGTACAATTGACTTATTTTTTAACAGTACTTCTCCTTTTTACGCAGGAGTGGATAGCGAAGGCGAAGCTGGTCCGGTGTCCTACTCCCCTTCTCGAGACCAGGCTAGATCCTATGCTAGTCAGGATGTTGGAGGTGGCGCCTCTGGAGGAAAATGAAGGGGCGGACAAGGAAACCGTGGCCTCTTCGAAAGGGGCCATCCCAAAGGGGGGAATCGACAACTCCTCTCCAAAGGGGAAGAAAAGGGCCGCCTCTGACGACCCGGGAGCCGTAGCTCCAAAGCGGGGGAAAGAATCCGCATCAGAGGACCCGACGCCGGGGAGCCCCTCGGCCGAACTAAATCCTCAAAAGGATCAGCCCTCCAACGAGCCGTAAGTAGAAAGAGAGTCATTCTTTTAAGAGAAATCCTTAATTTATATCTGAGAAGTTTTAACCGAAACCTTACCTTGTAGTTCGGACCTCAACCCTTCTCGGCAGAGCTCGTCATCGGGGGATCTTCTTCCGGAGATGATGGAGAGCGGAACGCCTCCTCCTTCATTGCCTAGCAAGGCGGGCGACGCCGAAGTGTCGTCGCAGAGGATTTCTCCGAATCTGCCAGAGGCAGAAGGTGATCATGCGGCCCCCCGGGGTTCTCCGTGTCCGGCCTCCGAAGAAGGCCATGGGACGAGTCCGGCACCATCTGGTGTTCGGTCGGAGGAGCTGAAGGTTCTGCTGGGCTGAGCCTCTGTTTCAGAGGAGCATCGTGTGTTGATGCACACGGTGATTGAAAAGATTTCATCCGCGGAAAGCGGACTGAACGAGGCCGTCAAGAGTTTACTGGCGGGCCTTGAGGTACGTTTTGAATAACGAACATTAGTGTTAATTGCGCATAATAACATGCTCCATGTATAGATAGTAGCCCTGAGACTCTGTGTGCCACAAAGATTAGCGGCGTGCAGAGGATCTTAATCCCAGGTCCTTTAAGTGGCACCTTTGTATGTAGGTGGCAGGTTGTCCGGAGTTGAGCCGGACTCGAGATTTTGCCGAAATGAAACGGCAACTCGATGAGGCAGAAACCGACACCGTGCTTGTTAACAAGCGGCTTGATGATGCTCAAGGTATTGAGTTTATTTGGCGATTAGTAAGAGGAGCTTTATGTCAATATCTTACCTTGTGTATGCTTGATGCAGATGGTGCGGCGGCCGTAGAAGGACTTAGGGCCGAGCTCGCCAAAGCAAAGGAACAAGCCAGAAAAAGCGATGCGGCTGCCAGAAGAGCCCGTGAAGAGCTAAAAGCCGAACAGGCTTCCCATTGCCGAAGCAAGGAGGAGATGGCTGATATAGCCGTGAAGTTGAAAAGTGCTACTGACCGTTGCAAACTTCTTGAAGAGGAAGGTCGAGTCCGGCAGACGGATTTAGAGAAGGCCGTCGCCGACGCCAAGGACGCCCGCTCTGGTATGAGAGCGTCAAGGGAAGAGCTGCGTCAAGCCGGACTAATTGCGGATGGAAAGCCCTTCCTGCTGCGGAGAAAATTCTGTGATCCGAAGTTCGCCCTATTGGACCGAGCATGGAGCGTGGAGGACACCTATCTGGATTTGTCGGCTAGTGCCGCTGATGCGACCAGGTACTTTCAAGATAAGAAAGATCATGAAGTGGAAAAGCTCTTCTGGTCGCAGTTCACTAATCCAGAGCGTCCACTATCAGTGGATGATCACCTGGCCCAATGGGCCGAGCTGAATAGGTTGTCCGGACTCGCCATGAAGTATGCCATGGACCGCCTGTGTCCGGGGAGATCGAAGCCGAGAAGCTATTTCAGTTTGGTGCAGCAATTTCTTGACGTGGTGCCTCGGATTGAAGCTCTAAAGAGGTCCGCTTGCACAGAGGGCGCGCGGCTGGCTCTTGCCCGTGTCAAGACATACTGGGCAGATATGGAGCCCACCGTTGTTGCGTCCCGTGATTCGGATAAAAGCCGAATTCCTTCCGAGCACTATTTTGAGGAAGTCCTCGCGGGCGCTCGTATAATAGAGACGCAGTGTTCGAAAGATGCTGTTTTATGGCAGCATATGTAATCGTAGATCAATATTTTTATAAATTGTAATGGCGTAATTTAGACTTGTGCCTTCAAGTATTAATAACACCTCCTGTGCGGCCATTTTAATATATAAATTCTGAAAGATTGCAGTCGTTGGCTTCAGCCCCCACGCACATAGTGCGGGGGTGCGCGCGGAGAACACATTTTCACACTTAACCCAACGTCTTGGTCCTACAAAGGAGGTGATAGCGCCGCGGGCTAGGCAACCAGACTATAATGCTTTAACACTTTCACTTAGCCATAGGAGCTTGACAGTGGGACTCTTTAGGTAGCCCTTTAATGGCGACTGCGTTTACCCGAATTGGGACGCATATGTGCCTGACCGGGAAGCGGCCCTTCGTCAAAACGGAGGAATTCGATAAATTCCTATAAGTCATCGAGTGGCGACCAGTCTCGCGCTACATCATGACAGTCGGTTTTCGGGTTTCTCTACTGAGGTGCTCACCCGGCCGAACCGGGGCACAATCGCAGTAGTTCTCCTGGTGCAACCTTAGCCGACAGAACGGAACGTAAGGTGGCCGAACTCAGGAGCCGGGCAACCCAACATGTGACCAAAATCATGACTCGGAGCTGATGCATATAGTGCCAAAACTCGCGACGCCGAACACTCCCTAAGGTGTTCGGTCTTTGTGGGTGCGTGTGAAACGACACCCTTGAAAAAGAAAAAAGCCCCTTGTGTCCAGGTACGAGCAAGAATTCTGGCGTGGCCACATGCCAAAACGCCAGTCTCCTCCATGTTATAGTGAGGTAAACCAGGGGATGTATAGCAGCAAGAGACAGTAAAAAAGGTTTACGCAGGGTCTTAATCTAAGAAGAATCCTTTGGGGCGGGTCCCTACTGCACGTCTGCGCCTGTGTCTTCGCTGTGCCGTGTCCTGGACGGGCGCCGTACGACGTTCATCTGTAAAAGGGAAGAACTAAATTGAAAAATGGGTCGTGCGGATCAAAAAGAATAATAAATAAAATGTGAAGTGAGAAATAGATACGGTCGAGTTTTATTGTCTCTGCGTACAGCCCCTGGTGAGGCGTACCAAGCCTATAACGAAAATGGGCTTGTGCCGAACTCATTGAGTCCGGGTCCGCTGCCTTTTGTGACTTACATCGAAAAAGTCTTTTGGCTGGCGAGGCCATTTTGTTGGGCGGCCGTTTAAGCAGCCGCACAATCCTCCATTTGGAGGAGATGTAGTTTAGTATGCTCCCTTTAAAGAGATGATGCCTCGAGGACCGGGCATCTTTAGCGTGAGGGATGCATAATGCGGTATTGCGTTAAAGCGAGCGAAAGCTCCGCGTCCCATTAGTGCTTGATAGCGACTTGAAAACGGGACTATGTGGAAGATAAGCTTTTCACGACGAAAGTTATTGGCAGAGCCAAATATGACCACAAGCCGGAGAAAACCCATACAGTGGGTGTCCGGGCCTGGTGCTACTCCTTGAAAGGAGGTTTTACTGTGACGGATTCGTGCTGGGTTTATGCCCATGCGGTGGATTGTATCCTAATATATCAGATTTAGTCCACTGCCACCGTCCATAAGGATGTTGGTAAACTAGAATCCGTCTATTATTGGATTAAGCATCAGGGTAGTCCGTCCTGCGTGTTTGATATTTTGAGAATAATCTAGCTGATAAAAAATGATTGGCTTTAGTGACCAGTGGCCAGACTCCTGAGGGATAGGCTTGAATGTGCGGACCTTTATGGGTGCCTCATGCCTTGTTATGTGAAGTGAGTTCGCTGTTTTGACTTCTTGCGGGAAGTTCTTTTGCTTCCTGGTGTTCTGCTTTTCGGGTTCGTCCTCTTCCTCACTTGGTGTGTCGAGCCCCTTGTGTTCGGCGTTAAGCCTTCCGGATTGTTTGAAAACCCAACAGTCTCTGTGGGTATGATTAGCAGGCTTTCCAGGAGTACTGTGTATCTGACATATCCTGTCCATGATTCTCTTTAGACTGGACGGATCTTCCCTATTATCCTGAGGGGGTGATTTTGTCTGATTTTGCCGTGAGCCTTTGAATCCGGCATTGACTGTCGTGCTCTTCGGACTTTCTCTTTTGATTCGGCGAAGGTCCTTGTTTCGCCGTGGTTTCCCGTTTCCATCCCTGATTTCTAATGTACTTGGGTCGCTGGGGCTGCATCATGCCAACCAGCTGTCCTCTCCTGCGCAATAAAGCGGGTCATGAGGCTTGTGAGTGCGGCCATTGTTCTTGGCTTTTCCTGGCGGAGGTGTCTGGCGAGCCATTCGTCTCGGACATTGTGCCTGAAAGCCGCTAGGGCTTCGGCGTCCGGACAATCCAGTATTTGATTCTTTTTAGTGAGGAATCTGTTCCAGAACTGCCGAGCTGATTCTCCGGATTGCTGAGTTATGTGACTGAGGTCGTCTGCGTCCGGGGGACGGACGTAGGTCCCTTGAAAATTTGCTCGGAAAGCGTCCTCGAGCTCTTCCCAACTTCCAATTGTGTTTTCGGGAAGGCTTTTAAGACAGTGCCGGGCTGGCCCTTGAAGCTTAAGGGGTAAATATTTTATGGCGTGGAGATCATCTCCTCTAGCCATATGTATGTGGAGGATATAATCCTTGATCCAGACTCCCGGGTCTGTTGTTCCATCGTACGCCTCTATGTTAACGGGTTTAAATCCCTCTGGGAATTCATATTCCAGGACCTCATCGGTGAAACATAGAGGGTGTGCGGCACCCCTATATTTGGGTGTGCCGGATTCTGATGGTGGATTTTTTGCATTGCTTGCAAGAGCTTGCTTTCTTGGCCCGTAAATGGACCTGGCTGGGCCATGATGCGAGTCTTTGATTGTGTCGCATGCCGCATTGAGTGCGGCGCTGTTTGCCGTATTGTAGTGGCCGAGAGGTCATTTATTCGACCGTGTAGCCTTTTTGTTTTTCGAGTTTGGGGGCTCTAGGGCCTCCTGGTCGAATTCGGGCAGTAGCTTTCTCTTCGGATAGCTTTTGGTGCGGCGGCTGCCGCCGTATTTGTCTGCGGTCTTGATTACTTTGCTCCATCTTGTTTTGAGTGCATCTTCCGCCGTCTTTAGCTTTTGCTTCTGCTTCTTCAGGCTTCGTGCTGTGGCAGCGAGCCTTTCTTGGAGATTCTTCTGCTCCGTGATTTTATCCGGCGTGGTATCGTCCGGAGTTCTGTTATGACCGGGGGAGGACTGTTCGTCCTCTCTGCCCGTGTTACCCTGTTCGGACGGCTGTTCTAGGATGCGTTCGTCATCTGCCGGCTCGTCCTGCTCTATGGCTGGGTCTTGATCGAGGCGGGGCTTCGCTCGGCGTTCACGTCGCCGCTTTGAGTGCTTTTCGGAGGGTTTACCCTTCTTTTTGCCCCCTTCTTCCTCATTGTGAGTTTTTTCAGGTGTATCCACCATGAATACGTCATTAAGTGGGGTGGAGGTCCAGTGCCCTATGGGCGCTGGTTCCCGTTCGTCTCCGTCTTCGTCGTCCATACCGTCGAAGTCATCGGAGCCGAAGTCGAGCATGTCAGTTAAATCGTCGACAGTGGCTATTAAGTGGGTGGTGGGTGGGCTTTGAATTTCTTCGTCGTCCGAATCCCAACCTTGCAGGCCACAGTTCGGCCTGGGCTCTCCTGAAAAAGAGAGAGACTTGAGAGATTTCAGAATATCACCGAAAGGCGAATACTGAAAGATGTCCGCGGCGGTGAACTCCATTACCAGCGCCCAATCTGATTCGATTGGCAGGGGCGCGGGAGGTTCGGAGTTCGGAGAAGAGTCCGGCTCCTTGGAGTCATGTGCCATGCGGAGTGCGGGGCTTGCGTTTGGCTCAATGGCTTTTAAGACCGCAGCCCCCGAGGTGACGTCCAACCATTCATCCTCAAAGAACGCAGCGGGCTCTGGATCGAGGATCGGGGCCGGAGCGTATGCGGCCTCCAGGACACTGTTCGGAGGCAGAGCTATATCATGCCCCTCGAGATAGTGCGGCGCGCTTGGCTGTGGCTTGAATCCGTCGAAGATCAGGTCTCCGAGGGTATCTGTCGTGTAGTTTAAGCTTCCCCACCTAGCTTGATGGCCAGGGGCGTGGCTTTCGATCTGCTCCAGATGGCCAAGCGAGTTGGCCCACAGAGCGAAGCCGCCGAAGATGAAGATCTGTCCGGGGAGAAAAGTCTCACCCTGGACCTCATCATTGTTGATGATCAAAGGAGCCATCGGGCCTAAAGGCGACGACACAGAGGAACTCTCAATGAAAGCACCAATGTCGGTGTCAAAACCGGCGGATCTCGGGTAGGGGGTCCCGATCTGTGCGTTAAGGTCGGATGGTAACAGGAGACAAGGGACACTTTATTTTACCCAGGTTCGGGCCCTCTCGATGGAGGTAAAACCCTACTCCTGCTAGATTAATATTGATGATATGGGTAGTACAAGAGTAGATCTACCACGAGATCAAGGAGGCTAAACCCTAGAAGCTAGCCTATGGGTATGATGATGGTTATGATGTGTTCGTCCTACGGACTACAACCCTCCGGTTTATATAGGCACCGGATAGGGTTAGGGTTACACAGAGTCGGTTACATTGGTAGGAGATATTGAATATCCGCACGCCTAGCTTGCCTTCCACGCCAAGGAAAGAACCTTCTGGACACGGGACGAAGTCTTCAATCTTGTATCTTCATAGTCCTGGAGTCCGGCTGAAGATATAGTTCGGCTATCCGAACACCCCCTAATCCAGGACTCCCTCAGGGAGACTGAAGGAAATATGCCCTAGAGGCAATAATAAAGTTGTTATTTTATATTTCCTTATTCATGATAAATGTTTATTATTCATGGTAGAATTGCAATGATCGGAAACTTTAATACATGTGTGAATACATAAACAAACAACGTGTCCCTAGTGAGCCTCTCTACTAGACTAGCTCATTGATCAAAGATGGTTAAGGTTTCCCAACCATGGACATGAGTTGTCATTTGATAACGGGATCACATCATTAGGAGAATCATGTCATGGGCAAGACCCATCCGTTAGCTTTGCATAATGATCGTTCAGTTTTACTACTATCGCTTTCTTCATGTCAAATACATATTCCTTCGACTATCAGATTATACAACTCTCGGATACCGGAGGAATGCCTTGTGTGCTATCAAACGTCACAACGTAACTAACTAGGTGATTATAAAGATGCTCTACAGGTATCTCCGAAGGTGTTTGTTGAGTTGGCATAGATCAAGATTAGGATTTGCCCGTCTGAGTATCAGATAGGTTTCTCTGGGCCCTCTCGGTAATACACATCATAAGCTTGCAAGCAAATGACTAATGAGTTAGTTACGAGGTGATCTATTATGGAACGAGTAAAGAGACTTGCCAGTAATGAGATTGAAGTAGGTATGAAGATACCGATGATCGAATCTCAGGCAAGTAACATACCGATGGACAAAGGGAATTACGTATGTTGCCATAACGGTTCGACCGATAAAGATCTTTGTAGTATATGTAGGAGACAATATGGGCATCTAGGTTTCACTATTGGTTATTGACCGGAAAGGTGTCTCGGTAATGTCTATATAGTTCTCGAACCCGTAGGGTCCGCACGCTTAACGTTCAATGATGATATAGTATTATATGAGTTATGTGATTTTCTGACCGAATGTTGTTCGGAGTCCCGGATAAGATCACGGACATGATGAGGAGTCTCGATATGAGCGAGAGGTAAAAATTCATATATAGGACGATAATATTCGGACACCCAAAGTGTTCCGGGGTGTACCGGGTATATATCGGAGTACCGGGGAGGGGGGGTTACCGGAACCCCCCGGGGGAATAATGAGCCTTATGGGCCATAGGAGGGGAGCACACCAGCCCACAAGGGGTGGCGCACCCCCCCAAGGAAGGAGGCCGAATAGGAGAAGGAGGAGGGGGTTCGGCCCCGCTTTCCTTCCTCCCCCTCTCTTCCCTTTTCCCCCTTCCGGTAATAAGGAAGGGGGGATGAATTGGAATAGGGCCCCAAGTAGGAGGAAGGAAAGCTCCCCTCCCCCTCCCACCTATATATACGTCAAGAGGGGGCGCCTAGAACACACATCAACAATTGTCTCGAAATGGTCGAGAGGTAAAGATTTATATATAGGACGATGGTATTCGGACAACGGGAGTGTTCCGCGGGGGTACTGGGCCATTACTGCAGGATGCTGCTAACGCGACACTATGATCAGAGACCATTCGACGAAACTGTGTGCGATGCAATAATCGCAAACAGTGGTGTAAAAAACCCGTCAAAAAAGGTGCAAAACGTTTGCGATGACGGATGCATCAAACATGGTTCAGATTTTAGTTGCGTGTGCGATGTAGGGCATACGGTTCAGTTGAATTGACTGTTTGCAATGTGTAGGAACAAAAGAAACGGGCAGCCAGATCAAGGTGTGTGCGATATATATCATACGGTTCACTCGGATGAACTATTTGTGATGAGGAGGAACAACAAAAATGGGAAGCTAGATAAATGTGTGTGCGGTTGAAGGCATACGCTTCACAAGGATTAACTGTTTGCAATTAGGCAACAGAACAGAAACGGTCAGCCGGATCAAAGTGTCTACGATTGATGGCATAGACTTCATAGGATGAACTGTTTGCGATTAGCGACAACAAACATAAACAATTAGACAGATCAACATGTGTGGGCTAGACGTGCACACATTCTGATTAACAATAAGCGTGCGCGATGGTAATAACGAGCGCACATGGTTGTTGGAACAAGATGTGTGCTGACATTGCCTATTGCGGTGCACTCTATGGTGCAAACGCCACGTACGCAGCCGAGAAAGCCTGCCCACGTTACGCCTTCCTGGAATAGTGCCGCACTTAGAACCGTCAATAAATTTTGAGCCTGCGTCCCATCACATTCCAAATTACTACCATGCTATATTTAATTTTTTTGACTATACACAGTAGGGAAATGCCCCACTGCAATTTTTATAAATTTAAAAGAGCAGACGCTATATTTAATTGGAAACCCGTTCACACCGATCAAAACCTAAACGGTTTCCCACTTAGGAGCGTATTAGTACTCGGTTATAAATACTACCTGTCGGTGTCAAAACCGACGGATCTCGGGTAGGGGGTCCCGAACTGTGCGTCTAGGTGGATGGTAACAGGAGACAAGGGGCACATTGTTTTACCCAGGTTCGGGCCCTCTTGATGGAGGTAAAACCCTACGTCCTGCTTGATTAATATTGATGATATGGGTAGTACAAGAGTAGATCTACCACGAGATCGAGGATGCTAAACCCTAGAAGCTAGCCTATGGTATGATTGTTTTATGTTGTCCTACGGACTAGAACCCTCCGGTTTATATAGACACCGGAGAGGGTTAGGGTTACACAAAGTCGGTTACAATAGTAGGAGATCTAAATATCCGCATCGCCAAGCTTGCCTTCCACGCCAAGGAAAGTCCCTTCCGGACATGGGACGAAGTCTTCAATCTTGTATCTTCATAGTCCAGGAGTCTGGATAAAGGTATAGTCCGGCCATCCGGACACCCCTAATCCAGGACTCCCTCAGTAGCCCCTGAACCAGGCTTCAATGATGACGAGTCCGACGCGCAGATTGTCTTCGGCATTGCAAGGCGGGTTCCTCCTCCAACTACTTCATAGAAGATTTTGAACACAAAAGACAGTGTCCGGCTCTGCAAAATAAGTTTCCTCATATTGCCATAGAGAGAATAACATTTACACAAATCTAATCTGCTGACCTATTCCGTAGCGTGACATCACACTATGGCCAACCCTTTATTCGAATCGTTTTTACTCCCCCACCTCAGCGCATCTTGAGAGGCGGTTTCCTTGGCACGTCTTGTCAAAGCAGAGATCGTGGCCCCTTTATTTACGGGATTCTCATCAATACGGATGTGGGTAACCCAGTCGTGCCCATTGGTATATCCTCTTAATTAAAGGCGAGTCCCAAACGGTTACGGGAAGGGCCCTTGGTATTCAACCTCTTATAAAGAGACCAAGGCCTTACTCCTTTCTTTCAATCTCAAACGATTTCGCCCTTCACCTCGAGTTCCAACACCCAAGGCTCCAAATTTCAGGCGCTTCGGATCTTCGACAATGTCCGATTCCGACCTTCGAGGCCAATGGGCGCCCTCTTCCATTACGGAGGAGGACGTGCTAAAGCTGAGAGAGGCCAGGTTCTTGACCGGCGAAATCTCGCATAGGTTGCCTGGTCAAGGGCAGGTCATTCCCACTCCCAGGCCTGGTGAGAGCATGGTGTTCATGTCTCACTTCCTTCGGGGGCTAGGCTTCCCGATGGATCCCTTCATGAGGGGGCTCATGTTTTATTATGGGTTGGAATTTCACGACATAGCTCCGGAGTCCATCCTCCACATTTCCTCTTTCATCGTCATGTGCGAAGCCTTCCTCCGTATTAATCCCCACTTCGGACTATGGCTCAAGACCTTTAAAGTAGTGCCGAAGACGATTGAGGGGCGGCACGCAGAGTGCGGAGGCGCTGCTATAAGCAAGAATGCTGATACTCCATGGCCCGAGGGCTCTTTTCAAGAGGAGTTCAGCTTATGGCAACGAGAGTGGTTCTATATCATCGCTCCCAGGGGCACCAAGTGGGTGGCGCCGCCTGCCTTTCGTTCGGGTCCCCCCCCCCCCACGGCTAGCATCATGGGTCAATAAAGGACTTGACTGGGGGTCATCCAAGGACGTGCCTTTGTTGCAGGGCTGCATCAGGGATCTCTTAGAAAGAGACCTCAGCCTGGTCAAAGTGACGCAGGTCATGTTGATCCGCCGAACCCTGCCCGGGAAACGTCGCTCCCTCCACGTGTGGGAGTTTAATCCAAAGGGACCGCGAGCTCTCCAACATTTCATGGGCGCAACGCCCGCGGAGATGTATAAATTGTTCTTCGGATCACAAGTGATGTGTCCGGACTTGACCGAGGACGCAGGCCTGAGCAGCAATCGCCCGGATACTATAGTGAGTAGTCTTGTTCCTGGACTTGCTTTTTGTATATTTGTCATAAAACTTGCTTCTAAAGAATTGTTGTTTAAACAGGAGTGGATAGCGAAAGCAAAGCTTATCAGGTGTCCGGCTCCCCTCCCCGAGACCACGCCGGATCCCGTGCTGGTCAGGATGTTGAAGGTGGTGCCTTTGAAGGAAAGCGAGGGGGAGGACAAGGGAACTATGGCCTCCTCGAAGGAGGTAGTTCGGAGGGAAGGAATAGAAAATTCCTTTCCTCAGGGAAAGAAGAGGACCGCCTCTGAAGACCCGGAGACCGTGGCCTCAAAACGGGGGAAGAAATCTCCGACAGTGGGTCCTGCACCGGGGGATACCTCGGCCGAACTATGCCCTCAAGGGGGCCAGCCCTCCACCAAGCCGTAAGTAGAGAGGGGTTTTTTCTTTGAGAAGAATCTTTGTTTTATATCTGAGAAGAGTAAACGAAAATTTACCTTGTAGTTCGGACCTCAGCCCTTCTCAGCAGAGCTCATCCTCGGGGGATCTTCTTCCGAAGATGATGGAGAGCGGAACGCCTCCCCCTGCCGAACCGCCTAGAGAGGCGGACGACCCAGAGGTATCGTCGCGGAGGGTTTCTCCGGATCCAGCGGGGCCGGAAGGTAGCCATGTGCCCCCCAAGGTTCTCCGCGTCCGTCCTTCGAGAAAGGCCATAGGACGAGTCCGGCACCGTCCGGTGCTCGGTCGGAGGAGCTGAAGGATCTGCTGGGGCGAGCCTCTATCTCAGGGGAGCATCGTGCATTGATGGGCACGGTGATTGAGAGGGTTTCGTCCACGGAAAGCGGATTGCACGAGGCCGTCAGAAGTTTACTGATGGGTTTTGAGGTACGCGGAATAACGCGCCCTTTTTTAACAATGGCGCATAAACAAGATGCGCCCTGTGTACATAGTAGCCCCTGAGACTCTGTGCGTTGTCAAAATTGACGGCGCGTAAAGGATCATAACCCCAGGTCTAAAACACTGTCTTCGTATGTAGGTGACGAATTGTCTGGCGTCCAGCCGGACTAATGGGTTTGCCGAGCTAAAGCGGCAACTTGACGTGGCAGAGGCCGACATCGTGCTTGTTAACAAGCGGCTTGACGAGGCGCAAGGTATGTAACCCCTCCCGTGGCACCTGGTAAGAGGAGCCTATGCCAGTATCTTACCCTGTGTGTGCTTGATGCAAATGGTGCGGCTGCCATGGAGAGTCTTCGGGCGAAACTTGCTCAAGCCAAGGAGCAAGCCAGAAAAAGTGATGCGGCTGCCAAGAAGGCCCTTGAAGAGCTGAGAGCCGAACAGGCTGCTCACTGCCGAAGCAAGAAAGATATGGCCGAGATGGCCGTGAAGCTGAAGAGCACTGCTGACCGTTGCAGGCTTCTGGAAAAAGAAGATCGGGCGGAACGGACGGACTTGGAGAAGGCCGTTGCCAATGCCAAGGATGCTCGCTCTGCGATGAGAGCTGCGAAGGAGGAGCTTCGTGAAGCCTGAGAGATCGTGGCTAGAAAGCCCTTTATGCTGCGGAGGAAGTTTTGTGATCCTAGGCATGCTCCGTTGGACCGACTGTGGAGTATGACGGACACCTTTCTGGATTTGGCGGCAAGTGCTGCTGATGCGACCGAACACTTTCGCGATCAAGAAGATCGCGAAGTGGAGAAACTCTTCTGGTCGCAGTTCCACAATCCAGAGCGTCCACTGTCAGTGGCCGATCGACTGGCCGAATGGGCCGAGCTGAATAGGTTGTCCAGACTCGCCATGAAGTGCGTCATGAGTCATCTGTGGCCGGAGAGATCGGAGCCGAAGAGTTATTTCAGCTTGGTGCAGCAATTCCTTGGTGCGGTGCCGCGTATCAATGCAATGAAGAGGTCAGCATGCATAGAGGGCGCACGGATGGCTCTTGCCCGTGTTAAGACATACTGGGCGGAGATGGAGACCACCGTTGTTGCATCCCGAGATTCGGACAAAAGCCGAGTACCCTCCAAGCACTATTTTCAGGAAGTCCTTCAAGGCGCTCGTGTAATAGAGACGCAGTGCTCGAAGGATGCTATGTTCTAATAGCATATTTTATTGTAAAACAATATTTTGATAAATTGTAGAAGCC
The DNA here is from genome assembly GCA_032464435.1 of Aegilops umbellulata. Taxonomy (NCBI): domain Eukaryota; kingdom Viridiplantae; phylum Streptophyta; class Magnoliopsida; order Poales; family Poaceae; genus Aegilops; species Aegilops umbellulata. The sequence goes on from CP136057.1 coordinate 14,266,553, forward strand.
TTTTATACTTGTGTCTTCAAGTATTTGAAACACCTCCTGTGTGGCCGTTTAAATATTTTAAGATGGCAGTCGTCGGCTTCAGCCCCCACGCACATAGTGCGGGGGTGCTCGCAGAAGGCACATTTTCACACTTGATCCAACGTCTTGGTCCTACAAAGGAGGTGATAGCGCAGCGAGCTAGGCAATCGGACTATAATGCTTTATCACTTTCACTTAGCCATAGGAGCTTGACAGTGAGGCTACTTAGATAGCCCCTGGTGGCGCCTGCGCCCGCCCGAAGTCGGGGCGCATATGTGCCTGGCCGGGAAACGGCCCTTCGTTAATGCAGAGGAATCCTATAGATTCCGGTGAGTCATCGAGTGGTTGACCAGTCTCACGCTATATCATGACAGTCAGTTTTCGGCTTTCTCTACTGAGGTGCTCGCCTGGTCGAACCGGGGCACAATCGCAGTAGTTCTCCTGGTGCCGCCTTAGCGGATAGAGCGGAACGTAAGGCAGCAAAACACAGGAGCCGGGCAACCCAACATTTGACCAAAGACATGATTCGGAGCTGATGCATATAAGGCCAAACTCGCGACGCCGAACACTCCCTAAGGTATTCGGTCTTTGTGAGTGCGGGCGGGACCACACCCTTAGTTATAAGCCCCTAGTGTCCAGGTACGCGCAAAATTCCAGACGTGGCCACATGCCAAGATGCCAGTCCCCTCCTTGATTATAACAAAAAAACCGGAGCATGTGTATCAACAAGAGACAGTAAAAAAGGTTTACGCATGGTCTTAATCGGAAAAGAATCCTTGGAACGGGTCCCTGCTGCACGTCTCCGCCTGTGTCTCCGCTGTGCCGTATCCTGGACGGGCGTAGCACGATGTCCATCTGTAAAAGAGAGGAACTTAGTTGAAAAAAGGTCGTGCCGAACAGAAGTTATACTAAATAAGCAAAGTATAAATTGAAATGGGTAAAATTGAGCTTGATTGTCTCGTATGCGCAGAGCCCCTAGCGCAGGGTTATACGGCTATTAAGCCTTTATTAATTATATGTTTATGCCGGACTCGTCTAGCCGTGTCCGTGGTCTTAACGACCTGTTTGTATGTTTTTGGCTGGTGAAGCCGTTTTATTGTGGGGCTGTTAAGGAAGACGCACGATCCTCCGCATGGGGGGGGGGTGTTTGATGTTTCCCTTTAGTGAGATGATGCCTCGTGGACCGGGCATCTTGAGCGTAAGGGATGCGTAATGCGGTATTGCGTTAAAGCGGGCGAAAGCTTCGCGTCCCAGCAGTGCTTGATAGCGACTTGAGAATGGGACGATGTGGAAAGTTAGCTTTTCGCAGCGGAAGTTATCGGGGAAGCCGAATATAACTTCAAGCCGGAGAAAGCCCATGCAATGGGTATCCGGACGTGGCGTTACCCCTTGAAAGGAGGTTTTGCTGTGGCGAATTCTTGTGGGTTCTATCCCCATGTGGCGGATTGTGTCCTGATATATCAGGTTTAGACCGCTGTCGCCGTCCATCAGGACATTTGTAAACTGGAGTCCACCAATTATTGGATCGAGTACCAAGGCAGTCCAGCCTGCGTTCCTGATACTTCTAGAGTAATCCCGATGATCGAAGATGATTGGTTTTGACAACCAGTGGCGGGACTCCTTTGGGATAGGCCGTATGGCACATACCTTTATGGGCGCCGCATGTTTTGTTATGTGAAGTAAGTTTATTGTTTTTACTTCTTGTGGAAAATTCTTTTGTTTCCTGGTGCTCTGCTTTTGGGGTTCGTGATCATCTTCGCTTGGTGTGTCGAGCCCCTTGTGTTTGGCGTTGAGTCTGCCGAATTGCTTAAAAACCCAGCAATCTCTGTGGGTATGGTTTGCAGGCTTCCCAGGAGTACTGTGTAGCTGACATATCTTGTCTAAGATTTTGTTTAAGTTGGACAGCTCGTCCCTATTATCTTTGAGGGGCTGCTTTTCTGATTCTGCCGCGAGCTTTTGAATCCGGCATTGACTGCCGTGCTCTTCGGACTGTTTTCCTTAGTCCGGTACTGGTCCTTGTTGCATCGCGGTTCTCCGTTTCCATCCCTAGTTTCGGATGTACTTGAGTCGCTGGTGCTACATCTTGCCAACCAGCTGTCCTCTTCTGCGCAAAAGCAGGTCATGAGGCTTGTTAATGCGGCCATTGTTCTTAGCTTTTCTTGGCCGAGGTGTCTGGCGAGCCATTCGTCTCGGACGCTATGCTTAAAAGCTGCTAAGGCTTCGACGTCCGGACAGTCGACTATCTGATTCTTTTTGGTAAGAAATCTATTCCAGAATTGCTGGGCTGACTCTCCGGGCTGTTGAGTTAAGTGATTGAGATCGTCTGCATCCAGAGGGCGGACATAGGTCCCTTGAAAATTTGCTCAGAAAGTGTCCTCGAGCTCTTCCCAACTTCCAATTATGTTTTCAGGAAGGCTTTTGAGCCAATGTCGGGCTGGCCCTTTAAGCTTGAGGGGTAAATATTTTATGGCGTGGAGGTCGTCTCCTCTGGCCATATGTATCTGGAGGATATAATCCTCGATCCAGACTCCAGGGTCTGTTGTTCCGTGTACGCCTCTATGTTTACGGGCTTGAATCCCGCTGGAAATTCATAATCCAGGATCTCATCGGTGAAACATAGGGGGTGTGCGGCACTGTATTTGGGTGTGCCGTGATGTTCGGATACTGGTTTTGTTGCACTGCTTACGAGAGCTTGCTTTCTTGGCCCATAAATAGATCTGGCTGGGCCATCTTTTTGATGCGAATCCTTGAGTGGATCGCGTGCCGGCTTGTGTGCGGAGCCGCTTGCCGCTCCATGCTGGCCGTGGGGTCATCTATTCGACCGGGTGGCTTTCTTACTTTTTGACTAAGGGGGCTCTAGGGCCTCCTCGTCGAATTCCGGTAGTAGCTTTCGCTTCGGATAACTTTTTGTGCGGCGGCTGCCGCCGTATTTGTCTGCGGTGTTGAGTATTTTGCTCCATTTGATTCTGAGTGTGTCTTCCGCGCTTTTGAGCTTCCGCTTCTATTTTTTCAGGCTGCGTGCAGTAGCAACGAGCCTTTTGTGGAGGTTCTTCTGCTCCATGAGCTTATCCGGTGTAAGGTCGTCCGGAATGCCGTTTATGCCGGGGGTTGGTTGTTCAGTTTCTTTATCCGAGTTGCCCAGTTCGGACGGTTGCTCTAAGGCATGCTTGTCGTCCGCCGGCTCATCCTGCTCTATGGCTGTGTCTTCATGGCTGTCGTCTTTATCGAGGCGGGGCTTGGAGCGGCGTTTACGCCGCCGCTTTGATTGCTTTTCGAGAGATCGATCCCTCATTGCATCCCCGTGTTCCTCGTTGTCGCTTCCTTTAGGTGTATCCACCATGTACACATCATGAGATGAGGTTGCTGTCCAATGCCCTATAGGCGTTGGTTCATGTGCGTCTCCTGCATCGTCGTCCATACCGTCGATGTCTTCGGAGTCGAAATTGAGCACGTCGTTTAAATTATCAACAGTGGCTACCAAGTGGGTGGTGGGTGGGCTTTGAATTTCTTCATCATCCATATCCCAACCTTGCTGACCGCAGTCTGGCCAGGGCTCTCCTGATAAGGAGAGAGACTTTAATGACTTCAGAATATCGCCAAAGGGCGAGTGCTGAAAGATGTCCGCGGCGGTAAACTCCATGATCGGCGCCCAATCGGATTCGATTGGTAGGGGCGTGGAGGGCTCGGAGTCCGGATAGGAGTCCGGCCCCTCGGAGTCACGGGCCTTGTGGAGTGCGGGGCTGGTGTCCGGCTCGATCGCCGTTGGGATCGCAGCCCCCGAGGCGGCGTCCAACCACTGATCCTCGATTGGCGCAGTTGGTTCCGAATCGAGGGTCGGAACCGATGCGTGTGCGGCCTCCAGGGCACTGTTCGGTGGCAGAGCTAGATCATGCCCATCGTGACAGTGCAGCGCGCTCGGCTGTGGCTCGAATCCGCGAAGATCAAGTCTCCGCGGACGTCAGCCGTGTAGTTTAAACTTCCAAATCTGACCTGATGGCCAGGGGCGTAGCTTTCGATCTGCTCCAGGTGACCAAGCGAATTGGCCCGCAGTGCGGCCGCCAAAGACGAAGATCTGTCTGGGGAGAAAAGTCTCACCCTGGACTGCATCATTATTGATGATCGGAGGAGCCATCGGGCCTAAAAGCGACGACACAGAGGAACTCCCAATGAAAGCACCAATGTCGGTGTCAAAACCGGCGGATCTCGGGTAGGGGGTCCCGAACTGTGCGTCTTGGCGGATGGTAACAGGAAACAAGGGACACGATGTTTTACCCAGGTTCGGGCCCTCTTGATGGAGGTAAAACCCTACGTACTTCTTGATTAATATTGATGATATGGGTAGTACAAGAGTAGATCTACCACAAGATCGAGGAGGCTAAACCCTAGAAGCTAGCCTATGGTATGATTATTATATGTTGTCCTACGGACTAGAACCCTCTGGTTTATATAGACACCGGAGAGGGTTAGGGTTACACAAAGTCGGTTACAATAGTAGGAGATCTAAATATCCGCATCGCCAAGCTTGCCTTACACACCAAGGAAAGTCCCTTCCGGACAAGGGACGAAGTCTTCAATCTTGTATCTTCATAGTCCAGGAGTCTGGCTAAAGGTATAGTCCGGCCACCCGGACACCCCCTAATCCAGGACTCCCTCACTACCACTCTAAGATGACTGCACATTCCTCCTCAACTCCTCATCCACAAAAACAAACAAGTAATTCATCATTGTTCCCTTGCGTCTGCCATGGCCGGCGTGAGTTCTGGGTCAAGAGATTGCCACCAGGGAGAGGCGAGCATGGAAGCGTAAGCACGAGAGATGTCTCGCCTCGTCGCAATAGCAGCCGACATGTCTCGCCGTGCGGCCGTAGCAGCACAGAGGTCCCGCCGTGCCGCTGAAGTAGCACGAAGGTCCCGCCGCGCCGTCGATGCAGCAGACTGGTTTGGCCGCGCCGCGGAAGCAGAAGAGATGTCCCGCCGTGCCGCGAATGCGGCAGAGATGTCCTCCCGCGTCGTGGCGGCCTGGGAAAATGTCTCGCGGGCAGGCGAGACTCTTACAGGCGCATGCATGCGATCGTCCATAGCCAGATGGATCAGATCTCCGACTGGGCAAGGGTGCAGGACGACATGCAAACCTCGTTTGAACAGGATACAGACATCATCCAACAACTAAATGAGAGAAATGCGAAGCTCCGGGCCAAGCGCAACCTACTGAGGGCGAAGATCGTCGGAAGTGCGGAGCAGCAGGAGGAGACCACTGCCTTGTTGAAGAGGACCGGCGTCATCGTCAAGAAATTTATGGACGAGAATTCCATGATGCGCATCAAGCACAGAAGGCTGGTGGAGGAATCCGTGGATGCTCTCAAGCAACATCTTGAGGACAAGAAAGAGCTCATCGCCGCTCGCCGCGGAGACTAATTCCCGCGATCTGCAGCAACGCATCAAGAAAGTAGAGATCAGCGAGCCAGTTCGTTGTCTTCCTTCTTATTTTGCCCTTGTGTATTTCGGGCGTTGCCGCATGCGGCTTTTTTATTTACGTTCCTAAATATGTAAGACAATTATTATGCACTGTGATCGTCCTTATATTCATCAGTCTTGCTATAAGTCTCATTCGATGCTATATAGGTCCGTCGGATCTTACATCAAGATCCGTGCAAAACTTTCTTTTCATATTTTCATTTTTCTCTCTTAAATCTCCATCCAGTGAGACATAGCCACGTCGTGAAACAAGGGCTCGGGCGCCATTAATGGAGATGTTGGGAGGGAGGTGCGCGGTGAATAGAGGTCAAAGGGCTCTCACTCTCCTCCCGATGAGCACACGCAGGGGTCTGATCGCACGCCTCCCGTACTCAAATAGCTACCCCACACGACACCTCCTAGCCAATAAAAAAGGGGACACGTGGCGGCACGTAATTGGTAAGTAGAACGCACACGGTTTCAATAATACTTGTGTTTCTGATTTGTAACGTGACATCACTTGTTCCAAAGTGACTTTGTTGATTGTTAATGTGTGCGCCTTCGCAAATCGGACAGAAAAATTACCAGAACATGTTGGTGCCATGTCATGACACCATGCCAAGTTTCATGATTTTCAGGCGTGTTTCGATTTACAGGAATTAAAAAACCAAGTTTTTCAATATTTCCAGCCGAGCCACGACGCCCAGATGTTTGAATTTCATTCCTATTTCTTGTATGGGACCTAGAAATTCACCCAAGGACACACATGTGATTTTTCAACCAACTTTGGTGCACTGGAGCATGTGCTTGTAGTTCAAATTTGAATTATGCACATTAAATGCCCAGAAAGCAATTAATGTATAAAAAGACCAAACGAACCCGGAATAATTCCAAAATTTAGCATGATACTTCTATTTGTTCTAATCTACCAGTGTAAAAAAATTAAGGCGGAAGAAGGCAATGTATGTCATTTCGCACACGGAGGTGACACGTTCCCTCTCGGAACCATGAGCCTTCTTGAGAGAAGCTTCGGTTTGCAAGAAGCTTATACCAAAGCTTGCCCCAATTCGGCCAAAAAAATTTACCACAACATTTTGGTGCCATGTCATGACACCATGCCAAGTTTCATGATTTTCAGGCGTGTTTTGGATTTACAGGAATTAAAAAACCAAGTTTCTCAATCTTACCGGCCGAGCAACGACGCCCAGATGTTTGAATTTCATTCCCTTTTCTTGCATGGGACCTAGAAATTCACCCAAGGACACACATGTGATTTTTCAACCAACTTTGGTGCCCTAGAGCATGTGTTTGTAGTTCAAATTTGAATTATGCACATTAAATTGCTAGAAACTCAATTAATGTATAAAAAAGGCCAACAGAACCCGGAATAATTCCAAAATTTAGCATGATACTTCTATTTGGTCTAATCTACCTGTGTAAAATAATTAAGGCAGGAGAAGCCAGTGTACGTATGTTGTTTCGCACACGGAGGTGACACGTTCCCTCTAGGAACCACGAGCCTTCTTGAGAGAAGCTCTGTTTTGCAAGAAGCTTGTACCAAAGCTTGTCCCAATTCGACCAAAGTTTTTACCACAACATGTTGGTGCCATGTCATGACACCATGCCAAGTTTCATGATTTTCAGCCGTGTTTTGGATTTTTCATGAATTAAAAAAACCAAGTTTCTCAATCTTTCTAGCCGAGCCACGACACCCAGATGTTTGAATTTCATTCCCATTTCTTGCGTGGGACCTAGAAATTCACCCAAGGACACACATGTGATTTTTCAACCAACTTTGGTGCACTGGAGCATGTGCTTGTAGTTCAAATTTGAATTATGCACATTAAATGACCAGAAATTCAATTAATGTATAAGAAAGTCCAAACGAACCTGGAACAATTCCAAAATTTAGCACGATACTCATATAGTTCTATGTTGCCTCTATAAAAAATCAAGGGGGGCAGCGTATATCATTTTGCACACAAAGGTGACACGTCCCCCCTCAGGAACGACGAATCTTCTCATGAGAAACCTCCGGTTTGCAAAAAGCTTATACCCAAAAACTTGTCCAAATGTGGCCAACTTTTTTACCACAACATGTTGGTGCCATGAAAGGACACCATGCCAAGTTTCATGATTTCCAGTCTAGTTTTGAATTTCCGGGAATTTAAAAACCAAGTTTCTCAATGTTCCTGGCCAAGCCACGACGCCCAGATGTTTGAATTTCATTCCCATTTCTTGCATGTGACCTATAAATTCACCCAAAGACACAGATGTGATTTTTCAACAAACTTGGGTGCACTGGAGTATGTGCTTGTAGTTCAAATTTGAATTATGCACAATTAATGCCAAGAAACTAAATTAATGCATAAAAATGCCAAACGAACCCGGAATAATTCCAAATTTAAACACGACACTCATGTAGTTGCATGTTCACTGTACATAAGTGTTCTAGCATACACTTCAGCATCCTTTCCCTCCGTAACACCATGTTGTCTTTCAAAACATAATGAAAAAATTAGGTATACCACAAATAGTTTACTAGAAAGAATCGTGTGGGATGCGATATAAAATATCTTGGCGCACCGTCTTATCTGGCTTAAGCAGGAAGCTTTGCCGCCTATAGTCCATCGCCCCCGCTTGAACCACACTTGCGCCCCTGTTTCTCGCGGCACCAAGCGAAAATTTTCTGCCACCACGGAAATATCTATCTCCCCGCCCCCTTCCTCCCACCAAAAGCCACATTTCCACTGTTCCTCCTTGCTTTCCAAGTTCAAACCTTCACCGCTTCTTACTGGCAGCTCAGCCTCCTCGCCGGCGACCCTTCTTCTTGCAGCGCCGCTTCCTCGCCGGCTATCCTTACTTTGCAGCGCCACCTTCTCGCCGGCGACCCTTCTTCTTGCAGCACCGCCTCCTCGCCGGTGACCCTTCTTCTTGCTGCAGCCTCCTCGCCATTGACCCTTCTTCTTGCTGTGCGGCCTCGTCGATATGGTCAGGTAATCCACACCCACCCACACCATCCTCCTCCTTCCCTGTCCCACATGCCCTGACCGACGGCGCGACACCTTCCGCCGAAATCACTGTCCCCCTCCTCTAATTAAGTGCCGCCCACATCCATTTTGCACGCAGTATAATGTGGAGCTCAGTAGCATCTGGCAGCGGAGAAGCAAATCGCAGCCGCACGCGCGCATGAGGTTGCTATGGCTGACATGCGTGCCGACCGCCAGATCTTGGAGGAGCACCTCGTCTTCGAGGCCACCGCCATGTGGTTGTCTACTTTAAAACATAGTCCGTGCTGTTTTCTCGAGGCCACCGCCAGTGCCTTCTAGCGATTTGTCCTCTGTAATGTTAATATGCAAGCTGATGTTCAGTTAACAGTTTGGTCCTCCGAAATGTAATGTTCAGTTAACAGTTTGGTCCTTTGAAATGTAATGTTTAGTAACAGTTTGGTCCAACAATTGCTACATTTCGTAGTACTATTCTCAAGCATTCTTTGTTTTGTTAATTGTCTTATTTTCTAGTACATGTTTCTATTCTGCAATGTCGTGCTCAGTTAACTATTTTGGTTCATTTGGTCTGCTGTTCATTTAACTGTTTGGTTCAATTATGCAATTTGATTTTCATTTGCTATGGGTACAATTGTGTATTGTTATGCATGTGAAATAAATCGAATTTGGTTGTCCTCAATACATATTCTACTGATAGTATGACAACTCTCAGTTCACCTAATCAAGATCTTCCTTATGTGTGTTATAGGGAAACAATGGGAGACACCGCGGTTTACCATCGAGGTATGCTCATGCATGGTCCTTTCACTGACAGCACATTATTGTGCAGTTGCAGGAATCATTATAATATTTAGGTTTCTTACAATTTGTTCTTGCACATGTAGGTCATGCTGTCAGAGGCTTAGACCCACTGTTCAACCCATTTTGCATATGGGGAAATGAGATGTCCATGAATATCAGTCAAGTCAAGAACTCAGAAAGATTGTTAGGATGAAGAAACTTGCGACGAATAACAACAAGATCTTTGTTTGCACAATGAAGAAGACATCAGTCAACTATAGGATGGTACTAACTCTTTTACCTTGTTTTTACCCCTTGCGCCATCTCTAAATTTATCACAGCGATTTATGCATATCTTTGTTTTCAGTACTTTTCAAAGCAGTTCACCGATGATTACCTGTCAAACCACCTGCACGGTCAAGAGACGAGGAAGGTATTCATTCAACACCCACGGTACAATATTGAAGTCTTCCTGAAGAGGACGAAGGTTGGGCGGGCAATATCCATAGCCACTGGCCTAAAGTTGCAAGGAAATTCAACATCACTCAAGGCTCAATATTTGCCTTCCGCTTCTGCAGTTTCCCAGATGAGATTCATCTGTCTATTTATCGTGTATGATGCTACTTTCCAAAGGTTTTCAATGTTGCATGTGAAACTTGGTGCTGTTGTGTAATGGCGTAACTTAGTGCCGAAGCTATCTGATGTAATTCGATTATGAAATCCTGGTTGCTGTTATACGGATATGAAATATCTGGTGTGTTTTATAAGAAATATCAATTTGATTACGACATGGATTATTAATAATAGGCTAATTACCCTGCTTATTGGGGTTTTCTATTGCAGACGATTACCCAGACATCACCTTGGGCGATGAACTCAAACAACCCACACGGTTCCTAGAAAGTAGGCGCGTGTTAGATCAATTAACAATCACACACGGCTTCCGGCAGAGAACTTTTTGCATTAGGCCACCTTGCATGTTCCCACACTAAAAACTATGTGTGATCTACATACGAATGGAAATGTTTTTCTGGGATTCGTCGTGTGGGATGTACACGAGCTCATTTTCTGTGCCAGGAGGGCCTATCCGCGACAGTTTCTGGGTCCTGTGGGAAGGACCCCCTATCACCCACACTCACTTGGCGACGGTTCCAAGCGCCATCGCGGAAAGGGGTTAAAAACCGTTTGTATAGCAGGTCTCAACACGAGTGGGTACTTCTCGGGTCACCGGAAGGGGTTCTGGGCACCCTTGGCAAAAGATATGGGCCTTATGGGCCAACAGGGGAAATGCACAAGCCACAAGGGGCTGGTGCGCCCCCCATATGGGCCGTCCTAGGAGGAGAAGGACAGAGTGGAATAGGATTCCCCCTTCCTTCCCTCTCCCCCTCTTCCCTTCCCCCTCCGCAAACATGGCAGGGGGGCGCGACCAAGGGCAGAACCCAAGTAGGATTCAGATCTACTTTGGGCGCCCCTTGGCCTCTCCCCCTCCCGCCAACCTATATATATGAGGAGGGGGGCACCTAGCACACGCAGACAATTACCTAGCCGTGTGTGTGGCACCCCTCCACCATTTGCACCCTGGTCATATTTTCGTAGTGCTTAGGCGAAGCCCTGCGGAGATCACTTCACCATCACCGTCACCACATCGTCGTGCTAACGGAAATCATCTACTACCTCGACGTCTTGCTAGATCAAGAAGGCGAGGGATGTCACCGAGCTGAACGTGTGCAGAACGCGGAGGTGCCGTGCGTTTGGTACTTGATCGGTTGAAGCGCGAAGAAGTTCGACTACATCAACCGCGTTGTGAAACGCTTCCGATTATGTCTATGAGGGTATGCAGACACACTCTCCCCTCGTTGCTATGCTTCTCATTGAAAAATCATTGCATGTGCGTAGAATTTTTTTGTTTTCCAGCGACGATTCCAACACATGTATCCCTCACACCAGAGTGATATTATGACACACGGTTGGGTCTACCAAACCGTGTCTCCGAAACACATTATTCTAGTGTAGAAAACCTAGTATTCAATTACATACAATAGCTTCTGCCTGTTCTAGCTAAATAATCCATATCCTCCCTCTCCTCCACTCCTATCAGAAAGCGCCGCCATTGGGAGACTCCGAGGTGGAGGATGAGGTTGCCAACAAGCGGAGGCCAGTCGAGCCAAACCACAAGCGACTCCAGCGTGCCTAGACTTCATCAGCAGCCTCCTCTATGATATGTTCATAGTCATCATTTCCTTCATTCTGCTTCTTCTTCTTCTTCTTCTTCTTCTTCTTCTTCTTCTTCTTTTCTTCTTTCTCTTCTTCTTCTTCTTCTTCTTCTTCTTCTTCTTTCTTCTTCTTCTTTCTTCTTCTTCTCTTGTCTTCTTCTTCTTCTTCTTCTTCTTCTTCTTTCTTCTTCTTCTCTTCTTCTTCTCTTTCTTCTTCTTCTTCTTCTTCTTCTTCTCTTCTTCTTCTTCTTCTTCTTCTTCTTCTTCTTCTTTCTTCTCTTCTTCTTCTTCTTCTTCTTCTTCTTCTTCTTCTTCTTCTTCTTCTCTTCTTCTTCTTCTTCTTCTTTCTTCTTCTTCTTTCTTCTTCTTCTTCTTCTTCTTCTTCTTTCTTCTTCTTCTTCTTCTTCTTCTTCTTCTTCTTCTTCTTCTTCTTCTTCTTCTTCTTCTCTTCTTCTTCTTCTTCTTCTTCTTCTTCTTCTTCTTCTTCTTCTTCTTCTCTTTCTTCTTCTTCTTCTTCTTCTTCTTCTTCTTCTTCTTCTTCTTCTTCTTCTTCTTCTTCTTCTTCTTCTTCTTCTTCTTCTTCTTCTTCTTCTTCTTCTTCTTCTTCTTCTTCTTCTTCTTCTCTTCTTCTTCTTCTTCTTCTTCTTCTTCTCTTCTTCTTCTTCTTCTTCTTCTTCTTCTTCTTCTTCTCTTCTTCTTCTTCTTTCTTCTTCTTCTTCTTCTTCTTCTTCTTCTTCTTCTTCTTCTTCTTCTTCTTCTTCTTCTTCTTCTTCTTCTTCTTCTTCTTCTTCTCTTTCTTCTTCTTCTTCTTCTTCTTCTTCTTCTTCTTCTTCTTCTTCTTCTTCTTCTTCTTCTTCTTCTTCTTCTTCTTCTTCTTCTTATTCTTCTTCTTCTTCTTCTTCTTCTTCTTTCTTCTTCTTCTTCTTCTTCTTCTTCTTCTTCTTCTTCTTCTTCTTCTTCTTATTCTTCTTCTTCTTCTTCTTCTTCTTCTTTCCAATGTCTTCAGGATCATCAGAACTGCAGTCAGATTCACCTTTTTAACCTACGCCTTCTTCCTCCTTTGCCAATAACGGGATTTCACTTTGTGGGAATTCGACCCGGCGCAGCACCAAACCCTCAGTAGGCTCTTCGACACGACGTATGAAGACGTCTGGAAGGTGCTGACCAAAGGCGCCGAGTCCCCCACATCCGCCTCCGAGGATCGCCGATACAGCTCGCAGCGTAATGCTAGGGAGGTAAGCTATTCTATACCTTTGACAGGTTCGTTAAGCTCTTCTTCATAGATTAACTCTATGCGGGATCTAAACTCCCTTTACCTTTGACAGGCCTTGGCAGGAGGTATCCGGACCAATTAACTGTCCGGCTCCTCTGCCGAAGACCCGGCCCCAGCTCTCTTGGTGAAGCTGATGGCTCCGACACCTTACGTGGTGCCGGGAGAGGAAGGCCAAGAAGAAGAAAACCACCGGGACTCGAAAAAGTTCCCCGCAACATGGTGGTGTCGGACTCGTCAGATGACGAGTCCACAACGCTCTCTATCGTGCAAACGAGGAGGAGGAACAAGGAAGCTCTCCCCCCCCCCAAGTGAGGGGAGCAAAGAGGAAGAAGGCCACCCCAACAGGGGAAGCCGAGGGATCGAGGAAAAGGAAAACCCCTCCGCCGGACTACTCCCACGACGCCGAAGAGGGCAGAGAGGAGTGGCTGGACCGAACCAAGCGTCCGGCGACATCGTAAGTGTTTACATACCAGAGTGACTCATGATATTCTTTCAATGCGCGGCTTTCCCTAATATCGAACGTAATTTATGCAGCCCGCCCCGGCCGGACTCGAACGATTCGTCGAGCTGCTCCCTGGATTCGTCGGACGTGAACTCTGCTCCGCCCGCGGTCTCCCCCTGCGGGGCGGACGACGCCGAAGTGGCGCCCCGCCAAGCTTCGGGGCAGGAGGAGATGGTCCTGGAGGAGCCACAAGGCAATCCTCCGGACCCCAGGAGTAAAGGAGATGAAACCCCCCAGGGCTCCAAGTCCGGCTTTGTGCCGGACACCGCGCCGGACTCGACAGTCCCGGTCCCGCGATGGGCGAACTCCTTCCAAGAGGAGTAAGCCGTCTGAGCCGGCGGCCTCCGTCCAACCGGAGGGCGCCGGACAATCTGCTGAAGGTGCTTAAGGGCGCCGCCATCGATGAGGGGCACCGTACTGTTATGAGTACGGTGATCCAAAGGATTCAGTCCGCCAAGAGCGGACTGAATGAAGCTTGCGCTAGCCTTCTAACAGGCTTCGAGGTAAGAAAAAATATGTCAAATTATTTACCGCATAGACAGTAGCCCCTGATGCTCTGTTCGGTGTTCGGAAAGAAAAGCCGGATAGAGGATCTAGTAATTTTCGCAGGAGTCTAACAAAAAGGTCAAATATGCGTATGCAGGCTTCACTGCTGTCCACCGCCGCACTGACTGCGCAGGTGGATGTCCTTAAAAAGAACCTCGGGCGGACCGAGCAAGAGCTCGGCCTTGCCAAACGGCAGCTCGAGGAGAAGGAAGGTAAGAAATACCTAAAAAAAGAGAAAAAAGAAAAAAAAGGTGCCTATAGAGAGGCTTGATTGCAGAAAGAAATAACAGGATTGTACTGCTTATTGTGGGGCCGCAGCCGAGGTGGCAACCCTGAAGCAGGCGCTGGCAGAGGCCGAAAAGAAAACGGGCCGAGGAGCGCGCCGAGCGAGAAAGGCTTGGGGTTCAGGTCGACGAGGTGCAGCAAGAGCTGCAAGCTCTCATGACAAAACATGAGGGTTTGGAGCTTGAGTCAAAAACGCAAGCATCCGAGCTCGCGTCGGTCGTCGAGACCGCCAAGAGTGCCAAGGCCGAAGCCCAAAACACCCTCCAAGAGTTGGAGGAGGTGAAAAAGATAGCAACGGGTAAGGCATTCTCAATGCAAAGTAGGAATATAAAAGTAAACTACCTATTACTTACCTGAATCCGGAGTTCTCCAGGGGCGTTCGCCAATCTTCCCCGCAGCGTATCCGACGCTGCCACGTTCTACCGAGCTGAAGAGGGCAGCTCGACGGAGAGTGTGTTCTAGTCTCAGTATTCTGAGGCCGGACACCCTGTGCCTTAAGCGATTAGCTGAAACAGCTGGTCGAGCTCCACAAGGCGGCCGAACAGGCCATGAAGGGCTTACTAGTTCGGCTGTGGCCTGGAGAGGCCCTGCCTGGGAGCTATTTTGGGCTGGTGCGGCGGCTGGTGGAGGCCTGTCCACGGCTTGAGGTCATCAAGCGCTCCATCTGCATTGAAGGTGCCCGGAGAGCCCTTGCCCGTGTAAGGGTACACTGGGATAAGCTGGACGGAGAGAAGCTGGTGAAGGACGGGCCGCCGCAGGGGAAGGAGCATCGCAAGCCCGAGAACTACTACAAGGAAGTTCTTGCCGGAGCCCGCCTTGTCGCGGATGAATGTACTAAAGATGTAATATTTGAGTGAACTCGCTCGTTTGTATCCTGTGCGCTGAAAACTTGTTCATATGCGCAAAGCAATGCTTATTTAGTTTAAAATATTATTTTCTGTGCGGCCGTTTATCAAAATTTGAGAGATGACCAGTCGTCGGCTTCTGCCCCCATGCCACTAGTGCCCGGGTGTTCGGGATAAACCTGAGGGCTCTTTTTCCTATAGTTGGGTCCTTCGAGGGAGGCGCTCAGCACAACGAACCAGGCAATCGGACTATAATGCTTGAACACTCTCACTTAGCCATAGAACGTTATGATTTTAAATTTCGGCGAAGCCCCTAGTTTGGAAGGCTGAATTCGGGGCGCTATCCACGCCTTTGGCCGGACATAGCCAGCTCCTCGCTCAAAGCGGCATAAGCCTTTAAGGACTCGAAAAACCTCTCGAACAGCGACCGGTCTCACGCCTTATCATAACAGTCTGTTTTAGCTTTCTCCACTGAGGTGCTCAACCCACCTGATCTGGGGCACAATCGCAGTGGTTCTCCTAGTGCTACCTTAGCCGATAAAGCGGAACGTAAGGCAGCAAAACATAGGAGCCGGGCAAACCCAACATGTGACCAAAATCATGACTCGGAGCCGATGGATATAGTGCTATAAGTTCGGGGTGCCGCACTTGTGAAAGTGTACGGACTTCTCACACCAGATAAAAGGGTAATGAAGCCCCTGGCGTGGTTTGTCGTACCATGGTGTACGGTTGCTATGTTATGTAATAAATATATATATATATATATATATATTCAAAAGAGGATAATGCAAAAAATAGACAAAAAGCTATGCATTGTTTTATAAACAGGCTATCTATCAAAGCCGAACGATACAAGTATTGCGATGAGCAAAAAAGATATTAGACTATTTAACATGTCCTGACCAGGCACAGGCCACGGAATTTAGAAACAGATATATCGCTCGAAATAGAGACCACCTGAGAGTTCCGGAATGCCGCGTAGCTTTGTCTGCTTTCCTGGATCTTGCATCGTCTATGCGGCAACAATACCGAACAGGTTATCCAGAGTATGGAGTCCTGAAAGTAAAAAAGTAAAAAGAAAAATCCGGCAGCCCCTAGTACGTTTGATGCCGTGTTGTAGGCATGCCGTTAATGTGCCCTCCCCCTGTGCCCATGGAATTTTAAGGGTGTAATTGTGTACTCAAGGTACTTGCTCCGCTATGTTGCGATGGCTGGGGTCGGGGCCGTATTGCTACGCTTGCTCTGATCGTGCCAGGTGGTCTTGTTGTAGGTTACTCCGGGCGCGCTTTGCATTGTCCGGTTTTTTAACGGCCGGACTGGAGAGTTGCCTTGAAAGGCTGCTTTGTACTTCCGCTGCGAGGGCCGCCGTGTGCTCCTCCGTACGGATGGAGCGTTCTGTGTTTCCGCTGACCGTAATTACTCCTCGAGGGCATGGCATCTTGAGCTTGAGATATGCGAAGTGCGGCACCGCATTGAATTTAGCGAATGCGGTTTGTCCGAGCAGGGCGTGATAGCCACTGCGGAACGGCACTATATCGAAGATTAACTCTTTGCTTCGGAAGTTATCCGGATATCCGAAGACCACATCAAGTGTTATCGAGCCTGTGCAATTGGCCTCTACACTTGGTATGACGCCTTAAAGGTCGTCCTTGTGGGCTTGATCCTTGATGGATCTATGCCCATTTTCCACACTGTATCCTGATAAAGCAGGTTCAGGCTACTGCCGCCGTCCATGAGGACTCTTGTGAGATGAAATCCGTCCACGATTGGGTCGAGGACCAGTGCGGCAAAACCGCCGTGACGAATGTTAGTGGGGTGGTCCCTTCGATCAAAAGTGATCGGGCAGGAGGACCATGGGTTGAACTTTGGGGCGACTGGCTCCATCGCGTATACGTCCCGTAGCGCACGCTTCCTCTCCCGCTTGGGAATGTGGGTCGCGTATATCATGTTCACCGTCCGCACTTGTGGGGGAAACCCTTTCTGTCCATTGTTGTTCGGCGGCCTGGGCTCCTCCTCGTCGTCGCTGTTCAGCCCATTGTCCTTGTGTTCGGCTCTTAACTTGCCTGCCTGCTTGAACACCCAACAATCCCTGTTGGTGTGATTGGCTGGCCTTTCGGGGGTGCCATGAATCTGGCACGAGCGGTCGAGTATCCGGTCCAAACTGGACGGGCCCTGGGTATTCTTTTTAAATGGCTTTTTCCGCTGACCGGATTTATAGCCTCTGAATCCGGCATTAACTGCCGTATCCTCATTGCTGTCGCTGCTAACGCGGCGCTTTTGATTATTTCGACGTGACCTGCCACTTTTGTCCTTGGTATCCGAATTATCGGGCTTCTTTGATAAGTTGTTGCTGCGAGCTAGCCAGCTATCTTTGCCCGCGCAAAAGCGGGTCATGAGTGTCGTGAGGGCTGCCATGGTTTTCGGCTTTTCCTGTCCCAGGTGCCGGGCAAGCCACTCGTTGCGGATGTTATGTTTGAAGGCTGCTAGGGCCTCTGCGTCCGGACAATCGACTATCTGATTTTTCTTTGTTAGGAACCGTGTCCAGAATTGCCTGGCCGATTCTTCTGGCTGCTGAATTATGTGGCTTAGGTCGTCGGCGTCCGGTGGCCGCACATAGGTCCCCTGAAAGTTGTCGAGGAATGCGGCTTCCAGGTCCTCCCAAGAACCGATTGAGTCCGCTGGTAGGCTGTTAAGCCAGTGCCGGGCTGGTCCTTTAAGCTTAAGGGGTAGGTATTTGATGGCGTGTAGATCATCGCCACGTGCCATGTGGATGTGAAGGAGATAATCCTCAATCCATACTGCCGGATCTGTCATACCATCGTACGACTCGATATTGACGGGTTAAAAACCCTCCGGGATTTTATGATCCATTACTTTGTCTGTGAAGCATAGTGGGTGTGCGGCGCCCCTGTACTGGGCTATGTCACGACGCAGCTCGGAAGAGTTGTGCCTGCTGTGTTCGGCCCGGTCGGATTTATTGTGTCCGGAGTGAAGATCATCACGTGTCGTTGGGCGTCCGCGCGATCCATAGATCGATCTTGTTTGCTTTACTTTATCCTCCAATACGTCTCGCAGGTCTGGCTCGTTTTCCCGTGCCTTATTTGAACGGCACCGGGGCATGGCTTGCTTAAGGGTTCGACAGGCCTCTCTGTCGTGGCCACGGGGTGGCCAGTCTGCCATGTCATATGCTTTCCCCTCTGATTGGGGTAGCGGCCTGTGCTTAGGATAATTTTTGGAGGGGCGCCCGAGTTCATACTCTTTGGCCGCAAGGACTTCAGTCCATCTATCAGCTAGCAAATCTAGATCAGCTCTAAGCTGTTGCTGCTTTTTCTTTAGGCTGTTGGCCGTGGCTAGAAGCCTGCATTGAAAACGCTCTTGTTCGGCGGGGTATGATGGTACGACGAATTCGTCGTCGTCGAGGCTTGCCTCGTCTTCGAAGGGAGGCATGTAATTATCATCCTCAACCTCTTGCTCTGCCGCTCTCTCCTGAGGGCTGGCTTTTCCATCTTCCTGTGCCGAATCTTGCTGGTTCTGGTGTTCTTCGGTGCTGTCCGGGGTAGTATTATCTCCCGTGCCGGAATCACCGTTTCTGCTGTGGCGGGATTTAGAGCGGCGCCGTTGGCGCCGGTGTTTTGGCGGTTTTTTCGAGTTGTCGTCTTCCGCTGTTCCATCGCCATCCGCATCCTTTGGAGAATCCACCATATATATGTCATATGACGAGGTGGCGGTCCAGCGCCCTACAGGTGCTGGTTCTTGTTCGTCTCCTCCTTCGTCGTCCATACCGTCGAAGTCTTCAGAGCCGAAGTCAAGCATGTCGGTTAAATCGTCGACAGTGGCTATTAAGTGGGTGGTGGGTGGGCTTTGAATTTCTTCGCTGTCCGAATCCCAACGTCGCAGACCATAGTCCGGCCTGGGCTCTCGTGATAAAGAGAGAGACTTGAGAGAATTTAGGATATCACCGAAAGGTGAGCACTGAAAGATGTCCGCGGCGGTGAACTCCATTACAGGCGCCCAATCAGTTTCGATCGGCGGGGGCACGGAAGGCCCGGAGTTTGGAGAAGAGTCCGATTCCTTGGAGTCCAGGGCCGTGCGGAGTACGGGGCTGGCGTTCGGCTCGATCGCCTTTAAGATCGCAGCCCCCAAGGTGACGTCCAACCGTTCATCCTCAGAGAACGCAGCGGGCTCCGAGTCAAGGATCGGGGCCGGAGCGTGTGCGGCCTCCAGGGTACTATTCGGAGGCAGAGCTATATCATGCCCCTCGAAATAGTGCGGCGCGCTTGGCTTTGGCTCGAACCCGTCGAAGATCAAGTCTCCGTGGATATCAGCCGTGTAGTTTAAGCTTCCAAACCTGACTTGATGGCCAGGGGCGTAGCTTTCGATCTGCTCCAGATGACCAAGCGAATTCGCCCGCAGAGCGAAGCCGTCGAAGACGAAGATTTGTCCGGGGAGAAAAGTCTCACCCTAGACCTCATCGTTGTTGATGATCAAAGGAGCCATCGGGCCTAAAAGCGACAGCACGGAGGAACTCTCAATGAAAGCACCAATGTCGGTGTCAAAACCGGCGGATCTCGGGTAGGGGGTCCCGAACTGTGCATCAAGGTCGGATGGTAACAGGAGACAAGGGACACTTTATTTTACCCAGGTTCGGGCCCTCTCGGTGGAGGTAAAACCCTACTCCTACTAGATTAATATTGATGATATGGGTAGTACAAGAGTGGATCTACCACGAGATCAAGGAGGATAAACCCTAGAAGCTAGCCTATGGTATGATTGTGTATGATGATGGTTGGTTGTCCTACGGACTACAACCCTCCGGTTTATATAGACACCGGATAGGGTTAGGGTTACACAGAGTCGGTTACAATGGTAGGAGATCTCGAATATCCGCACGCCTAGCTTGCCTTCCACGCCAAGAAAAGATCCTTCCGAACACGGGAGGAAGTCTTTAATCTTGTATCTTCATAGTCCTGGAGTCCGGCTATCCGAACACCCCCTAATCCAGGACTCCCTCAGTTGTAAATGCTCAAAATGATTTGAGACATCCGGCAAAATGGTGGCATAACCACTCAACGTCACAATATCAAGGTTCTGAGATCAACTGACACACACGGAAGTAGTAGGAACTGAACTGGGGCTTAAATCCATCAATCCATAAGTCTCTATCCTAGCAATTCGTCATCCTAATAGATAGATGAGAAGGCCTAGTTCTTAATCCCCATAGAAGAGAAGAGGCTGACTTAGATCAGAAGGGCATAAGGTATAAGGAGTAAAAAGAGCCTTACGTTCCATCCCACAATCAATTCCCTTACATAACTAAAGCATTTCTAGACACAACTTCGACCAGTTTGGGACCGTTTGCGCCTTTTGGCTCACGTATATGATAGTGTCGCTAGCATCCACATGACAGAGAACCCGGGCCGACATGGCTAGTCGTGAACCCAAAGCGGCACTAACCCATGAGAACAGGCATACATGAATCAACTTCGAGCATGTCAGTCAGCAGCGTGCGAATCCGAGCTGTAGCACTGGGCTAACAGGACTCCGGTAACCCGGGCTGTAGCAGGCTAGGCAGGACTCCGGATGTCACCGTGTGACATTTCCCTGAAGGGACAGACACAGGAACGAAGTGAAACACATGCCGGCCAGTCAAGTGTCCTGAGCAGTAGTACTGGGCTAGCAGGACTCCGGTGAACCGGGCTGTAGCGGACTACTATGGCTCAAGGAGGCACTAGACTATATTTCCCCATAAGAGAGGCTGCCAAGGATGAACAACTAGATTGTCAGATCCCACACATAGCAAGCATTTCAATCATACACACAATATGCTCGATCCCATCATCGTCAAAATGAACAAGGGGGATTTGCTTGCCTGGCACTTCTGAAGATAGTATATCTCTTCATCGGTGTCATCGATCTCATCGTCGAAACCACGTCTATCGAGAGGGGACAAATACCGGCAACAAAGAAGGAAAACACAATCAATGCAATGCACAATATGATGCATGATCATGACATATCAATATGAATGTGTTTTGACTAATGCATACTAGGACAGGTTGATTTGAATCCATTTGAATCAAAGATTCAAATGTAAGCTCATGTATATAGTCGCAATGGTGCATTATCTTGTTTCACTTGAACAGCAAGGTTATTGTGTTTTAACATCCACGAAACCAGTACAAATGGATAGATTGGATTTTTCTGATAATTTTTCACATATAATTTGTTTGATTTGGAGTCACGGTTGAATTACTATGAATTTTTGAAGTTTGCAACATTTTCTGGAATTTCCTATATAAGAATAAATCCAGAAAATGAGTTACTGCGTCAGCATGACATCACTGTGATGTCAGCAGTCAACGGGCGCGGTCCAGGTCAACCCTGACCAGTGGGACCCACTGGTCAGTGGTTAGTTAACTAACTAAATTTAGTTAGTGTTAACTAATATTAATCCTTGTTTAGTTAGTGGCCTGGGGCCCACACGTCAGTGACCCAGGGGGTCAACCTGGGCCCACCGGGTCAACGGTCAGCGGTCAAACTTGCTGGCGTCTAGCCGCCGGCGAGTCCAGACGCGGCGGAGCGGCGCGGGATTCGCCTACAGGGCGCCGTTTGGCGCGCGGAGCACAGCTACGGGATGCGGACGCTCGTCCGCATCCAACCATGGTGGTGGCGCGGCCGGGGAGTGGCCTGAGAAGCGCCGACGACGAGCTCGGTGGTGGTCGAAGCTCGGTTGAGCTCGGGCTCATTGCTGCAGTGGCCCAGGCGGGGCGGCGCTAGCACCTATGGCTCCTACGCGATGCGGGGAGTGCAATGGGCTCAAGCCCGGGACCATATGGTTACCGGAGCACCACCGCGGCGAGCGCGAGGCGGCGACGCGTGCGGGTGAGCGCGGTGCAGTCGCTACGGCGCACGTGGAGAGAAAAGAAGAGGATGGAGGAGGTCAGTGGCTCACTATGGGTGCAGGGGAGCGAGCGGCGAGCTCGAGGAGGGGCTGGTGAGGTCGTGCGGCCGCCGGTGATCTCGGAGCAGAGGCGGCGAAGGCGGCGGGGCAGAGGGTGATGCAGGGCGTCCGGCGTCGGGCGGCTCGGTGAGGAGGAGGAGAGGGGGTAGGTGGAGCTCGTGGGCAGCTCTAGGGGGCGAGGGAGAGGCAGTGGCGTCGACTACGGCGGCGGCGGCTTACGGGCGCGTCGGCCTAGCGGGAGAGGAACGAGGGAGAGGGCAGAGGAGGGGAGAATGGCGTCCATGGGGTCGTGGCGGCGCCGAGGAGAAGACGTGAGGCGTCGCGGTGGCCAGGCGACGCAGGCAGGCAGCCTGGTGGCGTGGCGCCCGCTCGTGCGCCGTGTGTTGTCCCACCTCTGCCTACTGGCAGGGGTTGGGGATGACTGGCACCAGGCCTGGTGGGCTGGACCAGCACAGGTGAGGCCCAGGTGGGCTTGGTGGCGCCAGGTAAGTTTCCCTCTCTTCTGTTTTTGTTTTTCTTTTTATTTGTTTCTGTTTTGTGTTTTGAAATAGTAGAAATACTATTCCATTTAGAAAAACCCTGAAAATATTCAGAGACCCATTTGAAAATATTCTCAACAGTCTAAAAATACCTTCAAGATTATTTGGGCATTTTAAATTATTTATAGGATTTAAATTGCCCAAATGCAAATACTTATGGCTTGGTGCAAAAATCCAGAATAGCCTCCAAATATATGAAACCATTTTTGGCAGAGGGTTTAGCTAGGACCAAAGATCGTGAACATTTATGAAGGGCATTTTGGGTTCATTCAAATAATTTAGTAAACCCTAGTTTGTTTCAGGGGGTGTTGGGGGTTCTGTCATCCCCATTTCAACTTTCTGTGAAAAGTAAACATGATGCAACACCAGATGCTAGCACTAGGCATGTCAGAACTAGGGATGTGACAACTCACCCCCACTAAACAAGAATCTCGTCCCGAGATTCAAGACACAGAGGGAGCACAAACTGACATGATCTTCACGATCCAGGTTGCACTTCATAGGAACGTTGACACGATCACCATCTTTGCCTCGGTGTCTTGCTCTGAGAACTCCATCCAACATGATAACGGGAAGAAAAGAAACTCTCGATGAATCGATCTTCTCGAAGATCGAGCAACCGACGATCAACTCATAGAACGAGACATAGCGACATCTGTCGAGATGAGACACAATACACACATCAAGAATGATGGAAAATGAGCATATGACAAGGTTTAAATAAGTAGCGGAATTCCCAGACCTAGGAGGGTGGTGAACGGTGTCAATGTAGCGAGGAGTTGGGTTGCCATGATACCACAACGGGACACCTTAAGGAAGTTGACTCGCAAAAATATTCCCTTAAGTGGCAAAAGGAATTACTTTTGGTATAGCTTAAGGCAGTTTACAAATGATCGTTTGAAATAGCTCGAGGAAATGGCATACTCGGACTAGGATGGATGATGTGGTCTACCTTGTTGAAGACAACGCAAGAGATGATTTTGCTTGCGCGTGCTCTCAAGAACGTGAGCATTTCCATATTCATCAAGGTTCTACCAACATCCATGTCGAGGACCCTGGCAACACATCTTACTATCTTGACGAACAGTGATGGACAATGCAGATGCATAGAAAGACACCCCTTTCTCAAATTTCACCTTAGCGAGGCCAAGGGGACGAAATCTGGATGAACGACCGAGAGACATTTAGCACCCCGCTTCTAATGTTTTCCTTGATGTGCTAGCGCAACCCATTTATAGATATGGCTTGATAACTAGAACATCAAGTAAAAGGTCGGACTTCGGAAGCTCAAGAATCCATAAGGAATAACTACGGAGGCAGATCCTGCGAGATCCTTATGGGGAAGTGACCAACTTCTTCAACCAAGATATTACAATAATAGGCCTTTCGGCTAGGTGGGTTGGCCACGACATCCACGTTACGGGGTTACCGAGAGACCAATATTATAATTATTGGGACACGTTCCAACCATCATATCTGCCTGAGATTCAGATCTGGTTGGTGTCAGGATATTCCAGACTCATCGAATCTAGAAAGAAAAGTGAAGGTTTTGCAACACGAATCGACGAGATGACGTTGCCAGATTCTCGGGAGATGAACTACAATAGCAAGCTCCACAACATGAGCTGGTTCTGCTACACCCCTGTGAACACACTGTCCCAGACAAGCATGACCACATGGTAGTCTTACAATGAAACACTACCGAGTTCAGGTTGGGGACCATCATTGCGGATATCGAAGTCCTTGCATAAGTCATGATTAGCTCTTAAGAAGGAACTTCTTCTCCTTGAACAAATCAGTCAGTGGCTTGGTGTGCTAGGAACACATATAGAATGGAGGCGGCCAACCTATCAAACCATACAGTACTTCGCACATATGCGTGACTGACTTGGGATGGTTCCGAAGGAAGCAAAACAAGCTTTCTTGAATTCACGGTGGCAACTTTCATCAAATGCACGTGAACTAAAGGAAGTCACTACTTTCATCCAAACATATGCTTCATGAACGGAACACGAAGGCATTGCTTATAAAATTTTCAACACTAGGTTGATGTTCAGCATGAATCATGGGGGAGACAAAATGCTGCTGATGGGCTCAATAACCACTCATCGGAATTTCCATATCACTGGACTTCCACCATCATGTGAACACGATGATAGCATTGGTCAGACCAAAAGATGTAATGGTATATGCTCGAGGAATCAACCACGAGTAAGACAACATTACGAACATCGTTGGTTCTGATTTGACTTGACGATAGCCCATACTCAAGTCAAAGTTTTGACAAGACAATAGATCCAACAATTGATCACGAGGATCAATCAATGACGATATCATCCTTCTTCAACACACACACACAAGGGTATCCCTTAGTGATGAACTAAGTCGGACAAACTTTCATCTTCCAACTCTCCAAGTTATTTTTTAGCGTAACCAACTAGCTCAGGGGTATCCAACACAGATTCTTGGAGAAGGGGTGGTTTGCAAGAAACCAACTTGATCACGAGCTCAACATATGGGTCAGGGGGACAACCTGGTAATACTTCCGAGAAGATAGTTGGAAAATCACGAACCACCAATATGTTATTAAGCTCGAGAACAATCTTGCTTCCGAGGCAAGATGATGTGATCAATTAAGCAAGGGATTGAAATCCTAACTCATTGATCGAAGAGTGCACCAGAAATAAGGACTAGGTAGCACGATCAATCTTAGGATGATGATTCCATAACTAGCACGCTATGAATGAGAGTATTGTCCATTTACTACCAAGCAACGGAGTTGTTAGGAGTATAGATTTCACACATCATGATTCACTTGTCGGCGTTCCGGTTGCAATAACATGGAACCGAGGAATGAATAATGATGGCGAGAAGTATCACTGTATCAAGAGTTCATAGGATGGTGTGCAATTCCCATGATAATCTTAATATGAAGATGGTAATACTCCAAGGTAGAACAGAACAAAAGCTGGATTAATACTTGATCTGCGGAACACAACTGCCTTGACCCAATCCTAGAAATGGATGAGGTACTGGAGTTGTTTCTCCTAGTCATTCTGAACTAGAATGGCTTGACGGACCACAATAATAATAAGCATCGATAACACGGATGCACAACTACTCCTGACTATCAATTGGTAGATGATGGTTGGAATACAAATGAAGAGGGACAACTCAAGGAACATATAAATTTCTGAGTTGTGGATGCATAGATTAGCATGTCGAACGAGTTCAACATATTTCTTCCGGATAACCCATGCGGAATGATAGAACTGGCAGAGTCACAATATCAATGGAGTACTCCTCAAGAGCACCCTGGTTGTGATCTTTTGGTTCAAAGAACATCTGCCTTAATGGTTCATGGTATTTGGAAGAAGGAAATAGCACGGACCTCGAGGACTATCGCAAAGGTTACTAATATCCAAAAGGTACGAGCAACACTATCGACACGAGGTAAGTAGAGTGAATCTTGGGTCAAGAACCCAAGAGTAGAATACCTACTACTAAATGGCATCACAGGATGCTTTTGAGAATGGTGGCCAGAATCATCACACCGGGAACACAAAGCATTGCTAGATTACTAGGTGACTCCCTAAGACACCTGGGGTCATAATAATAGCTCCAAAATATATGTCGAGGTAATAGAGTGCCTCAACTCACCGATTAGTGTGATTAATCTGGCCCAAATGGACATCAGGAACATGGAGGAATGATTGCAAGTGCATCAGACTATCTAGAAACCTGGGATGACTCGGAGAGCATAACGACTGTAAATGCTCAAAATGATTTGAGACATCCGGCAAAATGGTGGCATAACCACTCAACGTCACAATATCAAGGTTCTGAGATCAACTGACACGCACGGAAGTAGTAGGAACTGAACTGGGGCTTAAATCCATCAATCCTATAAGTCTCTATCCTAGCAATTCGTCATCCTAATAGATAGATGAGAAGGCCTAGTTCTTAATCCCTGTAGAAGAGAAGAGGCTGAGTCAGATCAGAAGGGCATAAGGTATAAGGAGTAAAAAGAGCCGTACGTTCCATCCCACAATCAATTCCCTTACATAACTAAAGCATTTCTAGACACAACTTCGACCAGTTTGGCTTGGTAATCCTACAGGCAGTCAGGCTCTGATACCAACGTTGTCAGGACCCCGATCCTAAGCCACATCGATCTAGCATGTAACACATCATATCACTTTGCGGCCTCACGCACGGTATTCCCACGGGTGCCACCTTACCTGGCCCGGGACCGTTTGCGCCTTTTGGCTCACGTATATGATAGTGTCGCTAGCATCCATATGACAGAGAACCCGAGCCGACATGGCTAGTCGTGAACCCAAAGCGGCACTAACCCATGGGGACAGGCATACATGAATCAACTTCGAGCATGTCGGTCAGCAGCGTGTGAATCCGGGCTGTAGCACTGGCCTAACAGGACTCCGGTAACCCGGGTTGTAGCAGGCTAGGCAGGACTCCGGATGTCACCACGTGACATTTCCCTGAAGGGACAGACACAGGAACGAAGTGAAACACATGCCGGCCGGTCAAGTGTCCTGAGCAGTAGTGCTGGGCTAGCAGGACTCCGGTGAACCGGGCTGTAGTGGACTACTATGGCTCAAGGAGGCACTAGACTACATTTCCCCATAAGAGAGGCTGCCAAGGATAAACAACTAGATTGTCGGATCCCACACATAGCAAGCATTTCAATCATACACACAATATGCTCGATATGTGTAAATACAACATGGCATCACAACATAACTATACGACTCCAGTATTTATTCAATAGGCTCCGAGGAGCGAGAGAGTGGGATTGTATCGGAATGAACAAGGGGGTTTTGCTTGCCTGGCACTTCTGAAGATAGTATCTCTTCATCGGTGTCATCGATCTCATCTCGAAACCACGTCTATCGAGAGGGGACAAATACCGGCAACAAAGAAGGAAAACACAATCAATGCAATGCACAATATGATGCATGATCATGACATGTCAATATGAATGTGTTTTGACTAATGCATACTAGGACAGGTTTATTTGAATCCATTTGAATCAAAGATTCAAATGTAAGCTCATGTATATAGTCGTAACGGTGCATTATCTTGTTTCACTTAAACAGCAAGTTTATTGTGCTCTAACATGCATGAAACCAGTATAGATGGATAGATTGGATTTTTCTGATAATTTTTCATATATAATTTGTTTGATTTGGAGTTACGGTTGAATTACTATGAATTTTTGAAGTTTGCAACATTTTCTGGAATTTCCTATATAAGAATAAATCTAGAAAATGAGTTACTGCGTGAGCATGACATCACTGTGATGTCAGCAGTCAACAGGCGCGGTCCAGGTCAACCCTGACCAGTGGGACCCACTGGTCAGTGGTTAGTTAACTAACTAAATTTAGTTAGCGTTAACTAATATTAATCCTGGTTTAGTTAGTGGCCTGGGGCCCAACGTCAGTGACCCAGGGGGTCAACCTGGGCCCACCGGGTCAACGGTCAGCGGTCAAACTTGCTGGCGTCTAGCCGCTGGCGAGTCCAGATGTGGCGGAGCGGCGCGGGATTCGCCTACAGGGCACTGTTTGGCGCGCGGAGCACAGCTACGGGATGCGGACGCTCGTCCGCATCCAACCATGGTGGTCGCGCGGCCGGGGAGTGGCCGGAGAAGCGCCGGCGGCGAGCTCGGTGGCGGCCGAAGCTCGGTCGAGCTCGGGCTCGTTGCCGCAGTGGCCTAGGCGGGGCGGCGCTAGCACCTACGGCTCCTACGCGATGCGGGGAGTGCAATGGGCTCAAGCCCAGGACCATATGGTCACCGGAGCACCACCGGCGACGAGCGTGGGCGGCGGCGCGTGCGGGTGAGCGCGGTGTAGTCGCTATGGTGCACGGGGAGAGAAAAGAAGAGGATGGGGGAGGTCAGTGGCTCACTGCGGGTGCAGGGGAGCGAGCGGCGAGCTCGGGAAGGGGCTGGTGAGGTCATGCGGCCGCCGGCGTTCTCGGAGCAGAGGCGGCGAAGACGGTGGGGCAGAGGGTGATGCAGGGCATCCGGCGTCGGGCGGCTCGGTGAGGAGGAGGAGTGGGACTAGGTGGAGCTCGTGGGCAGCTCTAGGGGGCGAGGGAGAGGCGGTGGCGTCGACTACGGCGGCGGCGGCTTACGGGCGCGTCGGCCTAGCGGGAGAGGAACGAGGGAGAGGGCAGAGGAGGGGAGAATGGCATCCAGGGGGTCGTGGCGGCGCCGAGGAGAAGATGTGAGGCGTTGCGGTGGCCAGGCGACGCAGGCAGACAGCCTGGTGGCGTGGCGCCCGCTCCTGCGTCGTGCGTTGTCCCTCCTCTGCCTACCGACAGAGGTTGGGGATGACTGGCACCAGGCGAGGTGGGCTGTGCCAGCACAGGTGAGGCCTGGGTGGGCTTGGTGGCGCCAGGTAAGTTTCCCTCTCTTCTGTTTCTGTTTTTCTTTTTATTTGTTTCTGTTCTATGTTTTGAAATAGTAGAAATACTATTCCATTTAGAAAAACCCTGAAAATATTCAGAGGCCCATTTGAAAATATTCTCAACAGCCTAAAAATACCTTCAAGATTATTTGGGCATTTTAAATTATTTATAGGATTTAAATTGCCCAAATGCAAATACTTATGGCTTGGTGCAAAAACCCAGAATAGCCTCCAAAAAATATGAAACCATTTTTGGCAGAGGGTTTAGCGAGGACCAAAGATGGTGAACATTTATGAAGGGCATTTTGGGTTCATTCAAATAATTTGAGTAAACCCTAGTTGGTTTCAGGGGGGTGCTGGGGGTTCTGTCATCCCCATTTCAACTTTCTGTGAAAAGTAAACATGATGCAACACTAGATGCTAGCACTAGGCATGTCAGAACTAGGAATGTGACACCTTCTTTAAAGACGGCACCGTTGCTAAGGGAGCTTTGGCTGTCGGCCAAACTCTCCGGCTGGGTGGTTTTCTTATGACCGCCTATTCGGCTGCTGCGCCGACGATGACCTCTCGGGTCATCAAAAGCAATCTTCATGTCAGTCTGGAACTCGCCGAGAAGTTAGATCCAATAGAGATCTCTTCCATAAACGAGCTCTTGGATCGCATCGCCGCCCTGGGGGTCGCTACAGATTACGACAAGGATGGGCCTAAACCCGATCTAAGAGAGATTAACTCTCCCCAAGTCACCCATCACGTTGCCGTGGTAGAAGGGCAGTGCGGCGACCCTTCATCTATCTTAAGGACTAACTACGTCCAGATTCCCGATCCCTCCAAGCCGGATACCCGCGGAGGGGAGGATATAACTCAAGACCTGAACTTAGAATCAGGCAACGGGCTAGACTCATTGGATAACATCCAAGAACCTAAACTTCAGAGTTCAGAAACTCC
Source organism: Aegilops umbellulata (assembly GCA_032464435.1). Lineage (NCBI taxonomy): Eukaryota > Viridiplantae > Streptophyta > Magnoliopsida > Poales > Poaceae > Aegilops > Aegilops umbellulata. The sequence continues at coordinate 14,296,352 of CP136057.1, forward strand.
TTGGCCTCTGAGTCTCAGATTGGTGAGGTTTCGGATTTAATTCCACGCACCCACCCGAACATAAGTGATCTATCCAAAATCAGGCAAAAGCCCGAAGAAATAGTACACCATTACTGGGCCAGATTCCTCCTGGTTATGAACAGGATAAAGGACTCCCGCGAGGAAGACGCAATCTCACTCTTCTGCAATAATTGCACGGACAAGGGAATCCTCAATGCCATAAGTCGTCGCGATATTACACGCTTCGCTGACTTGGCGTCCATAGTACAAAAGTATTGTGCGATGGAAAGCGCCTGGAAAACCGAAATAAAATTTTGGGACAATCCGACCCTGAATAGAAACCTCGTCCGAAACAAAAGGGTGCATCATCGTCAGACACCCAGGTTAAACATCAAAAAACCAAAACCCTCTATAGGGCATGGAACCGTACTGGAAGGATGGCTTAATGGACCCTGTAAAATTCATAGTACAGAGGACGCCACTCCAACTCACAGCCTCAGAGCATGTTGGATACTCCGGCAGGTGGCCAAAATTGGCGAAGACCTCCTAATTCCGGAGGCCGCAGAAAGCCACCCCAGCGACACCAGTACAGTCTTAACAGTCTTCGAGACTTTCGCATCAAATAATATGCGAAAAAGAACACTCCACAGCCTTGCCGAAGTTTATCAAGTAGCAACAATAAACCCATGGAGTGACATGGCTATTACTTTTAATGCTAGTGATGAACCTAAATAACGAACAGCCCGAGCACCAGCCGCATTGGTCCTCAGTCCAATAGTGGACGGCTTTTGCCTAACCAAGGTACTCATGGATGGAGGCAGCGGATTGAACCTCATTTATGAGGAAACCCTTCAAAAAATGGAAATAGACTGAAACCGCATTGAGCGAAGCACCACAACCTTTAGAGGAATAATCCCCAGTCGGGAAGCGCGTTGTACAGGAAAAATCACACTAGATGTGGTGTTCGGCACGCCGGATAATTACAGGTCCAAAGAGGTCACGTTCCAGGTGGCCCCATTCAGTAGCGGATACCACGCTCTGCTAGGGTGGGAAGCGTTTACAATCTTCCAAGCAATACCCCATTACGGGTACATGAAGCTCAAGATGCCCAGGCCGAACAGAATTATCACTCTCGCTAGTGATCCAGACATAGCACTCCGCGCCGAAAACAAGACAGCCGCATTGGCCCTTGAGGCACTATCCGATGCCCTAGCGGCTGAGGAACTGACTGTGCTGCGCTCCACGGTAAACAGGGATGATGTGATACTCGACAAAAGATCCAAGTCCACCTCCTTTAAACCAGCGGACGAAATAGTCAAATTCCAGGTCCATCCAACGGACCCCAATAAAACAGCTTCCATCGGGGCACAACTAAACCCCGATGTAGACGCCGCACTGCGAGAATTCCTACGTGAAAATTGGGACATCTTCACCTGGCACCCTTCAGACATGCCAGGAATCCCACGCAGGCTGGCCGAGCACAGCTTAAATATCCTAAAAGGATTCAAACCTGTCAAACAAGCTCTTCGGCGTTTTTCCGAACCTAAGAGACAGGCTATGGGAGAGGAGCTAGCCAAGCTATTGGAGGCCGGATTCATCAGAGATATAAAACATCCGGACTGGCTAGCAAACCTGGTGATGGTACCAAAGAAGGACAAATCCTGGCGCCTGTGCGTTGATTTTAAAGACCTTAACAAGGCTTGCCCAAAGGATCCCTTCCCCCTCCCCCGCATCGATCAAATTATCGATGCTACCGCAGGACACGATTCGTTGTGTTTCCTCGACGCAAATTCCGGCTACTATCAAATCAAGATGGCAGAATCAGACCAAGCTGCAACGGCATTCATCACACCATACGGCCCATTCTGCTTCAACACAATGCCCTTCGGGCTCAAAAACGCGGGCGCAACGTATCAGCGCATGATTCAGACATGTCTGGCAAACTAGATCGGCGAAACAATGGAGGCATATGTAGATGATGTGGTCATCAAAACAAAACATGTCGAATCTTTAGTAGATGACTTGAGGCTCACATTTGATAACCTCCGAACATACGACATCAAGCTCAATCTGGAAAAATGCGTTTTCGGCATTCCAGCCGGAACGCTCCTGGGCTTCATTGTATCCGGTAGAGGAATTGAAGCAAACCCAACCAAGATCCGAGCTCTGTCACAATTGGATATCCCAAAGGACCTCAAACAAATACAAAAATTAACCGGATGCGTGGCGGCTTTAAGCCGCTTCATCTCCCGCTTAGGAGAAAAGGCACTACCCCTCTATCGCCTCCTTCGGTGCACCGAACACTTCGAGTGGACGGATGCCGCCACGGCCAGACTCGACGAAATAAAAGTCATATTGGCAACAAACCCAGTCCTGGTCGCGCCAAACATTGGCAAACCAATGCTATTGTACATTGCAGCAACCCATCAGGTTGTAAGCGGAGTGCTCGTCATCGAGCGGGAAGCGGACAGACACAAATTCCCCCTTCAAAAGCCGGTCTACTACGTGTCCACTGTCCTCACTCCATGCAAATCACGGTACCCGCATTATCAAAAGATTGCATACGCGGTATTCATGGCATCCCGGAAGCTACGACACTACTTTCAAGAGTGTTCGATAACGGTAGCCTCCGAAGTACCACTCAATGATATTATAAACAACCGTGACGCAACGGGCCGGACTGCAAAATGGGCCATCGAGCTCCTCCCGTTCGACATAACTTATAAGCCACGACGAGCTATTAAGTCGCAAGTTTTGGCCGACTTCGTCGCAGTATGGACGGAGGCCGAACTCCCTAAAGAGTATGGCACATATTCAAACTGGATCATGCATTTCGACGGCTCCAAAATGTTGGCCGGACTAGGGGCTGGCGTCGTGTTGACGTCCCCCACAGGAGACACAATCCAATATGTACTCCAGATTATGTGCACAGACTCCAACAATGCAGCCGAATACGAGGCCCTTTTACATGGTCTCCGGATGGCAGTATCCATGGGCATTCAACGCCTAGAGGTGCGCGGGGATTTGAATCTCGCGATATCCCAAATAAATGGAGACTTTGATGCCAAGGATCCGAAAATGGCAGCTTACCGCAACGTCGTCTTAAAAATGTCAGCTCGGTTCGAAGGGCTTGAATTTCACCATATAGCCCGAGAAAACAATCAGGCGGCAGATGTCCTGGCACGCATCGGCGCAAAACGCGATGCCATCCCCCCCAACATCTTCTTGTAAAGGCTGTTCAAGCCATCCGCAGTATGGGAAGGGGAACCTGGCAATAACAGCCCGGACCCAACCGCAGTGCCCGACATCGAACAATCTGACATAATTGGAGGCTCTGCCAATGAAATTACAACTTCAGCCCACGTAATAATGGCCATCATCGCCCCGTGCTCAGAACCATTCCTAGCCTACCTTACTAGGCAGGAACTCCTAGAGGACCAAAACGAGGCACGCTGCATAGAGGACCAAAACGGACCACGCCGAATCGCACCACCGGCTACACACCATTCTTCATGGTGTACGGCGCAGAGGCAGTTTTGCCCTGCAACATAATTCATGACTCACCTCGGGTGCGCATGTACGAAGAAAGAGAGGCCGAGCTCGATCGGCAGGACAGTTTGGACGCATTGGAGGAAGAACGTGACGTGGCCAAAGCCCGTTCCGCATTCTATCAACAGCAGGCTCGAAGATACCAAAGCAGAGAAGTACGGGCCAAAAATTACAACGTTGGCGAATTAGTTCTACGCTTGCCGGACAAGAAAAAGGACAAACTCAAGCCCAAGTGGGAAGGTCCCTTCATAATTGACCAAGTCTTGACTGGTGGAGCGTACCGCCTGCGAGATGCATCAGATAACCGACTCGAGCTGAACCCATGGAACGCAGCCCGTCTCCGAAGATTCTATGCCTAGCGCCGGACTCTGTGTTCGTCTCCTTCCTCTGTCCATTTTTTATATACGGTTTGTCTTATATTTCTCTCCTTCTCCTCTCCTCTTATAGCCTTACAAGGCTCATCACATGACGTGCTATTCGCACTCATTAAACCTGGGGGCTTCTTTAAACAGAAGCTTATTCACACGGGCTTTATGCCCAACACATGTGTTACACTTCGGCATGTACCTTTTATTTCACCATTATATGCATCGATATGACTTAAGTTTTGGCCAAGCTGGGTTGCCTGGCTCCTGTGCTTACCCCTACGTTCCCGATTGTTCGGCTAGGTGGTAAAGGGAGCACCTCTGCGATTGTTACTGCCGGGTCAGCCGGATGTGTACCTCAGACTGGGTGAAGCCGAAAGCTAGCGTTCTTAAGGGAATATTCGGCCGGTGACCTGAAAGATGATTTTTCCACTTATTTATCTATGCGCCCCCAGACGATTTTTCCTGTGTCTTTTTCGCAGAATGGACATGCACTTTAGGGCATGCCTCCCAGGGAAAGGAACCCTTAACGAAACTATTCTCCCTGGAAGATGTTTCTTACTAACCATGTAATATAACATAACTAGTTGGGCACTTGTCTGTTCAAGCACTAATGACCCCTACGCCTGGTCTCCATGCATGCCCCGGTTCTTATATAACCGCGAGGGTATTTGGGCACACTCCGGACCGTCAGGTCCCGAGGTTGAAGCGAAAAGGTCGGCCATGACAAACGATCTACAATCCGGCTAGAAGGCATTACAAATGTCAATTAAATTACATAGTCATTATGGCTAATTGTATTCCTTTTCAATACCATCTAACAGGCTGTCTAATTTACAGTCCTGCTGGGAATACTTTGCGGCCAATTCTACTTGGTCGTATACTAAGCTTACATGGATCTCCTTCCCATCAGGCCCCACAGGTCCGACCTCGGCCATGTGGTTTGGGTCAGCCTTTGTGTACCGCGTCTTCACCATGGCCCAGGCCTCCCTAGCGCCTTGACGGCAGGCCGATATCTTCCACAATCGGAAGCGCCGCCGCGCTCCCTTTAGCTTCTCTGCAAAGCTCTCCAAGGCCCTCGGGCATGGAGAGGGATGGCCATAAGGCTTGGGCAACGCCTTGCATCGCCTGCCGAACTCGCTCGTGCAGTTGCGAGAGCTCTGGAAGAAGGTCACCCGTAGAACCGGGCATCTCCTCTGCAGGACGACCTGTTAGCATACCTACAGACATCACTCTGTTAGTCGACTTCCTCGCCGAACTCTTTTTTCAAAGTTCGTTTAAGCACTTACTAAATATGCCGCGTCGAAGCCGTTGATTCTCCATAGCGGAGTCCGACAGCTGGGCACGAACATCTTTTAGTTCAACGTCCAGCTTGGTGTTGGCATCCTGAAGATCATTCTTCTCCCGCCTCACCTTTGTCAGCACGCTCTCACCAGCCTTTAGCTGGCGTAGGAGTTGTTGCTTGTCCGGATCAAGTCCGGCGCCATCTGCAATTTCCTTTGTCAGATTCGCACATACGCCGCACTTCACATAATACTTACCTTTTCGAAGCATATATTACCAGAGGGGGTCTCCTTGGGCTCCCCCGTCGCGGCTAGTGCGGCCTCAAGTTGGGCTTTGCACTCTTTTAGCTCCTGGGATAGTTGGGTATTCTTCTCTGAAAGAACCTGCGTATTACACGATCCTTAAATCAGTTATTCTAACTGTTTCAAGTCTCGGGGGCTACTGATATATATAACCATTAAATTTTCTCACCCGTATGTCTTTTACATATTGCTCCGTGGCTCTGGCTAGACCATTTTGAGCGGCACGGAGATACGCATCTCCCGAATTGAAGGCATCCAACGCCTCTTGGGAGAAACAAGCGTCGCGAAGAACTGTCCGGCGACGCCTGTGGTTCATGGCACTCTCCACCTCGGAATGGGTGGCAGACAGCCTGTCCGCATCCTCTGTCGGAGGAGCGTCCGGTGCGCGCCTCGTGTTCGCCTCCGCCTCCGGACCAGGCTGTGGAGCCTGGCTGGTGGAGGCGCGATTGGCAGCCTCTCCGGATATAGTCCGGCGAGGTCTCTTTGTCCTGAACAGAGCACGAGTGTTAATATGCCTTGAAGGAATAACACCTGGGAATAAAAAGGCGCGCTATACCTTTGCGCCGGCACCTTGGTCCGGACTACCCTTCTTTTTATCCCAGGGGGCCCCGCAGCCCCTCGTGGGCTGGCCGCCACAGGCTCGGCCTCCCGCCCCAAGGACCTCCTCTGCAAAACGCGGTTGTTATACGGTCATCAAAAACACACGAGGACGGGTCCCCTTTCAAAGTACTGGGATCTCGGTCTCAGTTACCTGGGAGGCTGGGGTAAGCCCTGGGTAATCGGCCGTAATGGCCACCAAGGCGTTGTCCTTGCTTAATTGATGGAATACCCCATCAATTAGCTCCAATATGTCCGGATCCTCTTGGGAGGCCAGGTCGAGGGACCGTCCCGGATCCTCGGGTTGTGGAGGGGGGCTGTTTATCTCTTTAACAGCCTGGCGCAGTTCCTGCGATAAAGTCGTCAGACTATATATTTGACAGTAGGAATACAAAACGGATGGACAAGTGAAAGTGCTCACTTACCCAGTTCGGAGGATTATACATGGTAAATCCACCCTGAGGGTTGACGCGGAGAAATTCCTCCTCTTCTCCCTTGTAAAAGTGGACAAGATCTTTATCAGAGCGGCAGCCGAGTCCGGCCCCTTACGACCATGACGGGTGGCGTCGTCCTCCCCGTTGAAATCCCACATGTGGTGGCCTCTATATTGAAGCGGCTGCACCCCCCGCATGATGCATATGGCCATGACTCCGATCATGGTTAGTCCGGAATGAGCCAATAATCTTATTCGGCCCATCAGGTAAAGGACGTCCTTGTCACTTTCTCTCTGAGAGCTCCGTGGACGCCAGCTTAGGCGCTTCTTTGGGGAGCACTGTTGAACTCAGGGAGGCCGATCCGAACAGGATCCGGCAGCGGGACATCCTCTATATAGAACCATTCCGAAGGCCAGTCCTCGGACGCCTTCTTTGGGGTTCCGGATAGATATCCGGTCCCGGCGATGCGCCACACTTCGGCTGCGGCCACTTGATATATTAACCCCTCCTGAGAACGGGGCACCAGGCAGAATAGCCTCTTCCACAGCGCGAAATGAGCCTCAACACCCAAGGACAGCTCGCAAAGGGCAACGAAGCCCGCGATATGCAATATAGAGGCAGGCGTGAGGTTGTGCAGCTGGAGGCCATAGAACTCCAGAAGCCCCCGGAGAAACGGATGAATTGGAAATCCAAGTCCTCTTATTAGATAAGGGACGAGGCATACCCGCTCTCCTTTGGAGGGATTGGGGGCGCTCTCCGCCATTATAGGTGGCGAGTCCGGCTCGAACCGGGACCATATAGGCCGGAGGGAGGAATCCCTTGGTCTGAAGCGATACTAGCTCGCTATGCGGGATGGAGCACCTCTCCCAGTCTCCAGGCTTAGGACTGGAAGGGCGAGAGGAGGAGTTGCGACGGCTGACCATGGTGGAATGGACCTTTGCTGGATGCGCTCTGATGACTACTCGCGTAGGGGAAAAAGGTGTGGTTTGGATCTAAATCCCCATCCCTTTAAATAGGCGGCTCATTTACGCGGCTAGGGGTGTGAATGTAAAAACACCCAAACTTTCCGTATTCGTTTGACACGTGGAAGGCGGCCATTATTGGGCGTAGAAGCCAAGGAGCGCTGCATTCACAAAACACAGGACATTATTCAACAGTTACACGGAATCTGGAGGGGAACCCGCCTTGCAATGCGGAAGACAATTTGCGCGCCGGACTCGTCGTCATTGAAGCCTGGTTCGGGGGCTAATGAGGGAGTCCTGGATTAGGGGGTGTTCGGATAGCCGGACTATACCTTCAGCCGGACTCCTAGACTATGAAGATGCAAGATTGAAGACTTCGTCCCGTGTCCGGAAGGGACTTTTGTTGGCGTGGAAGGCAAGCTTGGCGATGTGGATATTTAGATCTCCTACCATTGTAACCGACTTTGTGTAACCCTAACCCTCTCCGGTGTCGATATAAACCGGAGGACTTTAGTCCGTAGGACAACATACAACAATCATACCATAGGCTAGCTTCTAGGGTTTAGTCTCCTCGATCTCGTGGTAGATCTACTCTTGTACTACCCATCAATATTAATCAAGCAGGACGTAGGGTTTTACCTCCATCAAGAGGGCCCGAACCTGGGTAAAACATTGTGTCCCTTGTCTCCTGTTACCATCCGGCTAGACGCACAGTTCGGGACCCCCTACCCGAGATCCGCCGGTTTTGACACCGACACCAATGGTTTCCCCCTCATTGGCAAGGCAGAGCTGCGTATCCTTACAGAGAGTGCACTTCCAATTCTTGTTCTTCCTAGGCAATTGGAGCAACTCGGCCGAGGAATCCGCTAGAGCGAAATGGATTGCGAATGACGACTTGCCTAGCGCGGCTCCTCCTCGTCCCTTTCCCCTCTCTCACTCCTCCTCACTCGCTCACCAACGAACCAAACACCAAGGCACAAGTCGACATAGCGCCAACCCTAGGCAAAAAGGAATAGGGTTCTGGGTAAGGAGAAATGTGTAGGTGCTAACTAGGGCTATTTTAGTAAAAAGAAATACAATATTTGGTTGTCCTTGTTGACGGCGGAGATGGTTCTCTTCAACAGAGGGCGCGGCGAAGATCAACACCGAGTCACCGACGGGACGAGTTTCAAGGTCTGACTATTCGGAGCAACAAGCATTGTCTACCATGAGGCACAAGGTCCTGCCTTATCTCTTTTGCTATGGTCTCTTCGAGGGGCCGGCGGGTCCGGCTATCCTTGAGCGAGGTTGTCCATGCATGATTTCTTCTTAACTGGTTATCTTTCCAAGAGAAAGAAGAGAAACTATTTAGTTTTGCTAAATCTAGTACGACCTAATTTTTTCCCTTACAAGTCCCAATCCATTTCTAAAAAGTGCAACTTCAATATTTGAAAACTGCAAGTTAAACCTTTTTTTCATACAAAGTGAACTTCTCAGGATCAATTGGGACCTGGAATTAAGGCAAACCCAAACAAATTTTCCATTCGGAGGGCCATTCTTCTAGCAAAGATCTGACACGACGCTAGAGTAGATGCAGATAACTTGTATGCCCTGCATTTCACAATGTAGTGCCTATAGACTTTTCAGTTAAACTTTACAAACTTTGACCAAATTTGTAGAGAAAAACATCCACATCCACATCTAAAATACCAAATACATATCATTAGATACGTCATGAGATGTACTTTCATACTGTATATATTTGGTATTGTAGATGTAAATACTTTTCTCTATAAACTTGTCCAAAGTACATCAAATTTAACTTTTCATAAAAAATATAGGCATTATGGAACGGAGGAGAGTATGACCATGAACAGTGACTATCAATAAATCATTTCCGGTTATGCTAGAATAAAACACGGCATGTGCAGCAAAACATTCACTGCTACTCAACTAGTGTTCCACGAGCTTCAGCATCAAAGACAACAAGTTTGTTAACTGACACAACAGAAGGCGAACATCGACAACATCATAACACTTGGCACACAGAACTTAGCTCTCTGACACCGTCTCTTCAGAAGACGCGCCGGTGTCGCTCGAGGTGACGCCACGTGGCCCTGCCGCCAAAGGAATCCTGTTGATTGGTTGTTGGTTGATGGGAATGAGCTGAGACGACGTCCTCTCTGGTAGTTCTTGGCACCAGTGTGACCTGTTATCATAGTATGACTTTTCAAGCTTGGTTGTCTTCCTACGCCTGCTCCCATTTCTCCCCTGTGAGGAAGAAGCTCCAGGGAAGCCTCCCAGAGGCAAATTTCTTGGCACATTGTTGACTCCATGAAGGTTAAACCTGTCAAGGCTTAAATAATGCTGGCCTCTATCCAAAGCATGAGCATTCTGAAGGTGCACCTCGCCCAAGGAAAGGTCTGATTGGGCTGCACGAAATGGAGACTTTGAGCTTCTGGTGCAGGAATTGCTTCCAACATAATCTTCAGCTATATGGGGAGGCGGTGTAGAACCTAGAGCAGATGCTCTGATTGATTGAAGGTCCACGGCTAGGAGTTTCTTTTGCTCCTTGCTCCATTGTTCAGAAAGATCCTCAGACATTCTTGACCTTGAGAACCGTAGCCGTGTATCCCTCAGCATTGCATTCCAGTTACTCGTTCCATACCTCCTCACTCCAATCCACAGAAAATCCAACTCTTCTTCCGACCAGGGAACCTGGTGTCTTTTGTAGGAGTATGTGCTGATCCTTTCTGTCAGCAAATGAATGCCACTGGACTTGCCACTGTATTGGAAACTATCCATTATCCTGAATTTCAATTCTGAAGGCATGCTCTTTGGTTCCTTCGAACTCCCTGCTTTCCTTGACAGAGTCGGATCATAAGAATTTGAATATAAGGTATGCAATGTTGGTGTTCCCTCTTGATGTTGTTCTTTACCATTTACAGCATCTTTCTCCTTCGAAAAAAATAACCTTTCAATTGGTTGAGAAACTTGTTTTTGTCCAGTAACAAAATGATCCTGTAAGCAGTACACATTTTTTTGACGCATGTGGAAACTAAGGCTATGTAAACAAGATGGTGATGGAAACTAAGGCAGAATAAAAACATTTGAAATGAAGAGTGCAGCTATGTACTATGATTTAGAAAGGAAAAATGGTTTGACATGACTGACAAAATAATCCTCTAAGTGGGTGAGGCTGATGGATTCTCGACGCAAGCAAAAAACTACCAATGAAGCACATCCTAAAAGATGGGCCAAATATATGATTTTGTCATGCTCACCTGATCTGGCAGCCTTTGAACCGATGAGTCATCCAGGCCGAGAAGCCTCTCCTGTGGTAATTCGACAGAATTCAGGTTGATCTTCCCTAGATTAAATCTGCTTTTGTTTTCCTCCTGAACCACCCTTGAATTTTCCGGCAGTTTACCCCTTGCCCTCTTATCATTATCACCGTCCAAGACAATGATTGGAATATGTTTTGTTGAACCTTGGGATTCTGGAGGATCATCTGTCCACAGATATACTGGTTAGTTTCAACCTATTTAAATTTATTTATGTTGCCTAGTTAACTGTGAAGGGGTCCATTACCATGTAATTCCTTCATTTCAACAGCTTCTGTTGCTTCAACAACACGACCTAGAGTTTTGCTCCCGTCCCCCGCTATTACATCTTCAATATGCTGCGTGGGAACCGTATGCTGCACCGTAAAATTTAGCATGTGTGAACTACAAAAGAAGCAGCGAATTAGTCCTTCAAACATGTAAGTCTAGCAATAACATCACTCCGATATCAGATCACAGTGCTTAACAGCCACAATTTTGTTATACCTTTTTTGTTCAAGCAAGCGCTGAGCTGATACGGTTAGTGCAGTACTTGTGACTTCTGTAGCTACCTGTACACAGAATATACAGAGTTAATGGAGAGCAGATGAGCTCGGGCTCAGATTCGAATTTTCCGAGTTAATGCTACATTATAATTTTCGGCACTTTTAGCCATCACGGGATGCACCATTTACTGACGAGTTTACCATATACAGCGAGATAAATAGGGCATTATTAACTCGTTTACAATGGAGCATACACGACGTAGAGAATATATGCTTTAGCCGGCACGGAGGAATGCCATACGTCAGGTCGTACAAACGGTGAACCCGGCGGTAGTATGTCTACAAGAGACTAAATTTGAGCTTGTAACAGTGGATATTGTTCGGCATTGCCTTGGTAATAGATTCGAGAACTTCTACTACATGCCGGCGGACAGCACCCGAGGGGGCATTGCCGTCGCGTGGGATGCACTGCTTGTCTCACTGTCCAACCCACATACAACACAAAAGACACTTACAGCGCTGGTTAATGCTGGTGAAGCACAAGCGTGGTGGCTTACTTGTGTTTACGGCCCACAGCTAGATCACGAGAAGGTGGAATTCCTGGACGAACTTGTGGAGATAAGGGACCTACATGCTGGGCCATGGATGCTTCCAGGAGACTTCAACCTCCTGGCGAGTGAGCGCGACAAGAGCAATGCTGCAATAAATAGGCAGATGATAGGCCGCTTCCGGTCTACTTTGAATAGGTTGGAACTCAAGGAACTTTCTCAGCGGCTGAAAATATACTTGGTCGAACGAGCGACAACACGCCACCCTGGAGAAGATAGATCACGTGTTCACCACCAACTGCTGGGACGACCTTCACCCATCCTGTTTCCTCTCCGCATTGGGCACATCCATCTCAGATCATTGCCCAATGCTCGTTGACCTCCACGTGGACATGCCAATGGGACACCGCTTCAGGTTTGAGGCATTCTGGCCACGCGCGGAGGGGTTTACGGAGACCGTTCTTACGGCGTGGCACTCGATCCCATCTACTGGGAACCCTTTCGTCGTGCTTGAAAAGAAGCTTCGTGCCACGGCCAAACGATTACAGGGCTGGAGCGCAAAGTGGATAGGTAATATAAAGATGCAGATTCTCATGGCCATGGAGCTCATATATAGGCTTGACCAAGCATCGGACAGCAGAGCCCTCACAGCAGCAGAATCGCAACTCCGGAAAACCCTCAAACGGAAGCTTCTAGGGTTATGCTCCTTGGAGAGGACCATAGCAAGGCAGCGGTCCCGGCTGCTTCAGCTAAAGGAGGGAGATGCCAACACCGCGTTTTTTCATCGGCATGCAAGACACCGGCAACGTCGGAACATGATCACCTCCATCAAGAAGGATGGGTTAACAATAATAGGGCATGATCAAATCGCTGCTGAAGTTGATGGTTTCTACAACCGGCTTCTAGGCTCGACCCCAGCTAGAGAAGCATCTTTACGACTGGAATCACTGGGATTGCCAAGGAGAGACCTAGCACACCTAGAATTGCCATTCACTGAGGAAGAAGTGGAGAAGGTGGTCAAGGCCTTGCCACCGGGTAAGGCGCTGGGGCCGAACGGGTTCACAAACCGATTCTCCGCTTGTTGCTGGAACATCATCAAGGCGGATCTAATGCGGGCGTTGGACGCGTTCTGTCATGGAGATATGCGAGGCATGCACGCAGTCAACAAAGCACTAGTTTCTCTACTGCCCAAGATTGATGGCGCAGAAGAACAATGAGACTATCGGCCAGTAAGCCTAGTGCACGGAGTGATCAAGCTCTTCGACAAGGTATTGGCCACAAGACTCGCCTGAGACCTACCGTACCTTGTGGGGAAGCACCAAAGTGCTTTTGTGAAAGGAAGATACCTGCATGACAATTTTATGTTTGTGCAAGGCACGGCACGACGCCTACATGCCATGAGAGACCCCACGGTGCTCCTGAAACTCGATATATCCAAAGCCTTCGACTCCGTCCAATGGCCTTTTCTCATCGAGGTGCTACACATCATGGGGTTCGGCACACGGTGGATTGGATGGATCTGTGGATTACTTGCAACGTCTTCGACAAGGATCATGCTCAACGGGGTGCCCGGCAAACCAATCTACAACCAATGTGGCCTACGGCAAGGGAACCCGCTCTCGCCGATGCTGTTCATCTTAATTATGGAGCCACTACAGCGGATGTTCCATGCAGCATCTGAATCGTCTCCTAGCACCCTTGGCGGCAAATGGACTCAACAATCGCCTATCAATCTTCGCGGATGACGTGATCATGTTCCTCAAGCCGCACCTGACGGACCTCACCACGTGCACAACGATACTAGGCATGTTTGCCACAGCTTTAGGACTCCATACAAACCTTACAAAGAGCACCGCTCTTCCAATCAGGTGCACACAAGAGCAAATGGCTGAGGTTACAAGTGTATTAGGCTGCTTCCCGATGAGATACCTCGGACTACCACTTACCATCCGGAAGCAATCGGCCGCGCAGTTACAAGGCCTGGTGGACCACATCGCTGCTTGCCTACCTACTTGGCGTGCCGCGACCTTACCGAAGAGCAGCAGACCGATCCTAATCAAATCGGTCCTCTCAGCGATGACAATACATGCAATGTTGGCACTGGAATTACCGGCGAAGACAGTCTCAGCAATTAACAAGATCCTGCATGGCTTTCTCTGGTGTGGCAAGGCCGAGGCGAATGGAGGAAACTGCGCCGTGGCCTGGAACACAGTGTGCGCACCCAAATGGGCTGGAGGCCTCGGGATCCCGGACGTCGCTTGGATGAACGTAGCAATGCAGGCTCGCTGGCCATGGCTGGCGCGTGTGGACGATACGAGGCCCTGGAGTGAGTTCACGATTGCAGTACCGACGGCATCCATCCAGCTGTGCAACGCGGCCACGCGAACGGTGCTGGGTGACGGATCACGCGCTCTCTTTTTGGAAGATAGATGGATGGATGGGTCTCGGATGGAAGAGATTGCACCCAGGATTCATGCAAGGATACCGCGGCGAATTCGCAACCAACTCCTGGTCAAGGACACACTACAAAATGGGACGTGGGCAGCTTCCATTGGCCCGGAGATTGACGCACCAACACTCATGGAATTCATAAGCATTGGCCTCGGGTTGACGACGTGCAGCTACAAGAAGGGATCCCAGACACCATCAAATGGGCTTGGGAGCGTGATGGCCACTACTCCGCTCGATCGGCATATGCTGCCAAGTTCATGGGAAGAGAGCTAGTCCCAACCGCGGAGGCAAAATGGAAGTGTCCCCCCCCCCCCTGCAATGCCGCTTTTTCACATGGCTCGCGATATGCAACACGTGCTGGACCTCGGACCGCTTGGCAAGGAGGGGGCTGCCACACCAACAATCATGCCCACTTTGCAGCCAGGGTGAGGAGACAATGAACCACATTATGCTACAATGTGTTTTCGCAAGGACTTTCTGGATGGAGATCTACCACGCTTTGGGGATGCCACAATGGACGCCGACTCCACAAGACACCCTACCGGAGTGGATCCTCAACAAGCGAATACAAGGCACCAATGAAAAGGATGTGAGGGCCATCATCATACTTGGCCTGTGGGAATTGTGGAAGGATCGCAACAGGATCGTGTTTGACGACCAAACACCATCCCTGGGTAGACTACTAGCACGGGTCTCTAGTGAGGGCAAGGCTTGGAGGACGGCGGGCCTCCTGAAAGCGGATTTAGGAGACTTCTTTGGGCGGATACATAGCTGGGAGTCTAGCGAAACGTAGGCATATGTAAACGGTGGACTAGGTGTGTAACACCCTCCATAGAGGGCTTCTTCTACCCTATTCTTCCCCATTAATGAAAGATACGCATGCTATGCGTATTTGAGAAAAAAAACAGCAATAAGTAAGGACAGCATTATAGTTGGGTACAAAGGCAACTGAATTAACTCCCATTCATTTGAACTACAATATTCACCTTAATATTAACTTACTATATCCAAATCCAAGTTCTTTAGCAAATAACCATGTAAGAGAAAAACCATAGCACCATTAATATGAGTAAAGAGTTAAAACAATGTCATTTTTGCAGCATAGTAAAAGAGTGTGGTAGAACGAGTTAGAAAACATACCTTATCTGCAGTATCCAAATAATCGGCATCTGTTACTTTGAGCAAGGGTGTAGCATTAACTGGTAAACTTTGTGGGTTATATGCCAGTGTTGAGTATTCTTTGCCGTTATCATTCGTATGATTTCTCTCTGCTGGCTCGTCCAAATTAATTTTCCTTTTAACACGCCTCTGGAACGTGAGCTGAGGATTAAATCTGTTCTTACATTGATTACGTCTGCTAGTATCTTCTGGCCCTCGATGAGAATTTATTGCCCCATGAGCAGAGTTATTAGAATACTCTGCTTGATTAGTTGTTCCGTCAGCATGTCTGAGATCCCATACAGAACTGGAAGCAGGGATTGGATTAACTGCATCATTGGTGCAATGCAATTTATCATTCCACACCTCTGCTATTGGGAGAGAACAACTCTCAGGTCGCTCCATCCGTACCAATGGTTCACACAATGGAATTTCCGCTTGTTCTTTCTTTGACGCATGCACACATGGCTTAACTGTTTCTTCTATGGCGCTTTCTTGCTTTGGCTTGCAGGCATCCTGTTGCTGTGTAGAGATAGACTGTCAATTTTCCAAAGGAGGAAAGGTACAAGTTGCAAAACAAGGTAGGCGATTGGCATATGGATATAGAATTAAAATGTCATAAAGCATTGAACCTATGGCATAATAATCATTCATGCAATATGCTATATCCTGCTTATCATAAAAAATATAATACTCTGAAAACATCCAGCTGTTAATATTTTTAGATAGAAATGTCAGCATCATATTGGTATCATAAATTTCCAAATACACAAATGGTAAGAGATCTTGTAAAACACGTGGCTCATATTGTACTGGTTGGTGCAGCGACTCATTTGCCCTCCATGAAAATGGCGTGAAAATTTACCATCTTGAACATGAAGCTAGTGAAATTTTGCATACCAATGTCTGCGTCATATGGCATCACAAAATTTTCTGAAGACAAAAATGACAGAGTTCTTAAAAATATGTAGCTCATGTTGTACCGGTTGGTGCAGCAACTTTTGTGCCCTCCTTAAAAAAGCCGTGAAAATTTGCAATCGTAAAGGTGGGAAAACCAGTAACATCAGAATTAACGTGGACAGAAAGATGCAATAGAAATTATATCAAACATCAATAATCCTAGAACGATAAGGAAAGGGAGAACTCAAGGTTTCTTACACTATTAGATCCTTTGAACATGTCGTTATCAGTGTCCGCCCCGTCTTCCGGGGCTTCGCTGTCGGCAACCCCACCGCTAGAAACAGTAGGAGGCTCAGAACTCGCTCGGTCTGCTGTCTGAGTGAGTGATGTACCACGCTTCCTCTTGTGGGTTATTGCGATCTTGGCGCTCTTGTCGAACTGCGCCAAAACACGACTCGAGCGAGCCTACATACATGAGAAAACAATGGCCATAAGTACTCTCCTGAGAAAATATAGATCGGGATTTCGCCGCAGAACTCCATCAACATCAGGACATAAGGATGAGTCTCTCGATCTATCATGATTACAGGTCATTATTATTGCATAATATAAACAAGTACATATACTTTTATCTGCTTAGCATAAACATGTAATACTCTGAGAACATCCGGCTATATATTGACTATACAAATGTCTTTACATCATATTGGTATCACACAATTTTCAAAGACACGAATGATAGAGCTCTAGAAACACGTGGATCATATTGTACTATTCAGCGCAACAACTTTTGCGCCCTCCTAAAAAAGACACAGAAAATTACCATCTTAGAAGGTGGGAAAATCAGTACAACAGAATTAACGTAGTCGGCTTGATTCGACAGAAATAACATCAAATATCAACGATTTCCAAAGACACAATGATAGAGTTCTAAAAGCATGTGGCTCATATCAAACATCAAACATCAAACAAATATAGTGTTCTGGCTATTGGCATCTTTAGATACAAGTGTCTTTACATCAGATTGGTATCACACAATTTTCAAAGACATGATCGATAGTGCTCTACAGACACGTGGATCATATTGTACTATTCGGTGCAACAACTTTTGTGCCCTCCTTAATAAAGGCACAAAAATTACCATCTTAGAAGGCGGGAAAATCAGTAACGACGGAACTAACGTAGACAACCAAATTCAACAGAAATAACATCAAATATAAACGATTTCCAAAGACACAATGATAGAGTTCTAAAAACACGTGGCTCATATCAAACATCAAACAAATATAGTGTTCTAAGAACATGCAGCTATTGACATATTGAGATACAAGTGTCTTTGCATCCTATTGGTACCACACAATTTCCGAAGACACAAATGATATAGTTGTAGAAACACGTGGCTCATATTGTACTATTCCACGCAGCCACTTTTGCGCCCTCCTTAAAAAAGCCGCGAAAAATTACCATCTTAAAAGGCGGGAAAATGAGTAACGACATAACTAACGTAGAAAGCCAAATTCAACAGAAATAACATCAAATATCAACGATTTCCAAAGACACAATGATAGAGTTCGAAAAACATGTGGCTCACATCAAACATCAAACAAATATAGTGTTCTAAAAACCATGCAGCTATTGACATGTTGAGATACAAGTGTCTTTGCATCCTACTGGTATCACACAATTTTCGAAGACACAAATGATATAGTTGTATAAACACGTGGCTCATATATTCCACGCAGCCACTTTTGCGCCCTCCTTAAAAAAAGCGCAAAAAAATACCATCTTAGAAAGGCGGGTAAATCAGTAACGGCAGACTCGCAGATTCAACAGAAATATCATCAAATATCAATAATTCTACAACGACGATCAGGAGATAGAGCCAGCCTTACTTACATCGGCATCGGCGTCGGCATCGGCCTGGTCTTTGGTGGCTTGGCTGCCGGCAACCCCACTGCTAGAAACTGGAGGAGGCTCCGGAGTGGCGCCATCAGCCCCCTGAGCGCGCGACGTGCCACGCTTCCTCTGGTAGGTTAGCGTTATCTTGGTGCTCATCTCGGACGACACCAAACGCAGCGAGCCTACATAAGAGAATGAAATGATGAGTGTAATTGATCTCCTGTAGCTGCTGAAAATATAAATCTCATTTTTGCCGCAGACCGCAGCAAAGTTGCTTCCATCCCCACTAGGACTCAAGGATAAGAGCATCAATCTATATTTCCATACATAGAGACAGTTCATTTGGAAAAAGAAGACGATAACTAAATCCATGGGTATAAGTACAAAGCTAACCAAAGACTCGCCCATCATGAAGGATCCATTCCCCCACGCACCCAAACTGCAGACAACCACACCGTATATTATACTATGCAAAATCGAGCCGAAATGCACACTGCCACTACTACTATCTCCGATCCTAATCTCCCCGGTGCAAACACACGGAAACTATCAGGCAGACAGGCACACGGAAGCGGAACCCCAATTCCGCGCACAAATTCCAGCATCGCCTTCCACGAACACCCATCCATCCGAAGCACGGAAACTATCAGGCACACGGAAGCGGAACCCATCATCGCCTTCCACGAACTCCAGCATCGCCTTCGACGAACACCGATCCATCCGAACTCGAACCTGCTAGAGCGAAGTGGATCGCGAACGGCGCCTTCCCCGTCCCTTTCCCTTTCGCCGTCCTCCTACTCCTCGCTCGCCGGCGCGGCTCCTCGACGAACCGAACACCAACCCTCGCCGGTCGCGCGCGCGCGCACAGGTCCGTGATTCCGCGAACCGGACGGGAAGGGGAGAACCCGGAGACTGAGGGAAGGAGGGAGGGAGGGAGGAACCGCTTACCTCGATCCGGCGCGGCGGCGGGATTTCGGAGGGAGGCAGCAAGGGAGGGGTTTCTCCCTCGCCCTTCTCGTGCGCTGCGTTCCCTCTCGCTCGCTCGCTCGATCGCCCTTCTTACCTTTTTTGCTTCCAACTCAATTCAGTTTCGAGAGCCGCGCCCACCGTATTTTTGGCATTCCTGTCTGCTGGCCGCTCTCACCACTTTTCTGTTGGCTCATGTCATTGTACCGGAATGCCCTCCAGATCACCGAGACGTGCGTGCGCAAGGGCAGAGGCCGGGCTACGAGGGTTGCAGGGGTAGGTTCGGAAACGTCGTGAGGTCATTGTGAGGTCTTTTTTCTTTTGCCCTCTGACGAATGTTTTTTTTTAGGAATTAGGTCCGCTGTCGGCGGACAGAGGAATAACTCATGGACAGGAATGTGGAAGCCGGCCATCCAATGCTATACACATATATTTTAAATCGGGTTTAAATAAACCACAAAAAATTCATGGAAACCCGATGATTTTTATACAAATCGGACGAAATTCGTTACATTTTGGACTTTTTTAACTAAACTATACTCTAACCTAGTCTAAATTACCGCCAACGCCCGTTCCCCATTTCCGGCTGGCAACAATGAGCCCCGAGAACTGAAGCTCCAGCTCCGCCTCCGCAGCCTGCAAGCGGCTAATCGGCAGACAACCAAAAAAAATGCTTGTTAGTTATACATGAGGGCCGGCACTGATCTTTTTCCACACACCCCCCCTCCCCCCACTTCCTTCTCGTATCGCACCTGCGGGCAACCTTGAGAGCCACCATAGCGTCGTCGCCGGTCTCTACCCCTCATCCCACCTCCACTTGGCAGCAGCGGGGCTTCCTCTCCCCTCTGCTGGTGGGGCTGGTGCGGCCGGGCGTCCTCCGATTGGCGTGGCGCGCTAGGTGGCGCGACGCGATGAAGGGCAGCGGTGGGAGAAGGCTTGTGCGTGCTCCACTCCTGCGGTTGTGCCTAGATGGAGCTTGGAGGCCACACGGGGCGCCTTTGGTGGGCGTGGTGGCTCGATCTCCGATGGTAGGTCCTAGCTCCGGTTAGGATTCTCTTGTGCTTCGGGCTGGTTGACGCGGGGTGGGAGCTCGCGGTGGTTTGCATTGGTCGTTGGCGTGGTCATGGCATGGTGGTGGTGTCTAACGGTGGGGTGCGGCTTGGTCATGGCGGCCTCCTTCTCTTCGGTTTGAACCAACCGTGTCCGGGGCTGGGCGGGCGCCAAAGGTGCCTGCCGCATGCGCAATAGGAAAGGTTTGAATCTAGGGTTCATGCTCGGGCGGACAGTTTGACTTAAAGCAAAAGTTAGATGTACACTTATTCGCGGACGAAGGGAGTAGCATCGTAGCCCGAGCGAACTTGGTTTGTTCCTATGTGATACAACACGGTGTGGAATTGCTATTGCACAACCAATTGAGCATTTTTATTTTATATCCAACTGTGTTTTGGGTATATCTACTCATCTCCCACCAACCACTCCACAAATCCTATATTACGCCCGCAGGCGTCTTACAGACAAACTTTCGTTCAAGCACAACTAATTTGGCCCGGCCCATTTGAAGTGTGAATTAACTCAATCAAGTCGGCAATTTCCTAAAACAACGTCACACATTAACTCATTCAAATCAAATCAAATATTTTGCCCAAGTAAAAATCAAATCAAATCTTAGCAGAGTTGGCATCCCATTTGACGTGTGCATTAACTCAATCATATCGGCACTTTCCCAATACAACCTCGCGCAATAAATCATTCAAATCAAATCAAATCTTATCAAAGTTGGACGGCCTATTTGACATGCGCATTAACTCAATCAAATTGACACTTCCCCAAAACAACGTTGCACATTAACACATTCAAATCAAATAAAATCTTACCAAAGTTTGTCAGCCCATTTGACGCGTGCGCACATTTTTATTTTTTATTTTTTCTATGTTCTGTTTTTCATTTTCTTTTATTTTTTGGTTTCATTATTCTATGATCAACCTATTATTTTGTGCTCCGCATCTCTACTCCTACATGGAGAGTCCGTACGTCATTCCGTTAGTACTCCCATGAATCCCTCCTTCCACCGAACCCCTTGATCCCACCCTCTCACCGATTTTTACTCGATCTCATCCTTCCACCAATTTTTACTTGAATCATAGAGTCCTGGATACCTGCATCTGTACATCGCATACCACTTCATCTGCAAAGAAAGCAAAAATATTCGAAGAAGGAATGCAAGTTAAAATAACACATCATACATAATCAACATAAGCATTCATCACTCATATACCCAAAAGCATCACAAGTGGTAATCCAAGTTAAACTATCTAGGTGGACTACTCCAAGGTGTAGTCGGTGAAACCAGTGATCGCAGACTCAGAGCACGTGGGGGCATCCCCCATAGTGCAGAACCAAGCGTCGTCGGGAATGACAGTCGATGGGCTCAATGGCATTGGGTCGTCACTCTACTTACGTGGGGGCCTCTCTCACTCTCTCTCTCTCTCTCTCTCTCTCTCTCCTTAGTTGGCGGAAACTTCTTGGCCAGATCTGCAAAATACT
This sequence comes from Aegilops umbellulata, assembly GCA_032464435.1. Lineage (NCBI taxonomy): Eukaryota > Viridiplantae > Streptophyta > Magnoliopsida > Poales > Poaceae > Aegilops > Aegilops umbellulata. Next base: position 14,318,119 of record CP136057.1, read on the forward strand.
TTGATCAGCTGCGATTTCTCCTCAATGAGTGCCGCCAAGGGATCCTCACTGTCGCGCTTCACCTTGACCATGGAGTCGACCCTAATCGAAGTTGCGTCATCGAAGAAAGCCATAACTACGAAATCAATCGGTGCTAACACTTTTCATCATGAAATGAAAAATAACATAAGAATCAAACATCAAAGATTACTTCTAAGAAAATTTATCAAGGTGGTGTATATATGGATGACACTCTCATGGGTATTTCGACTTTCGGTGATGGCCGATTTGGGCGAGCTCATCGTATGTACTCAAGGTATCACGGGATGAACTCGACCAAATCAACCGTCATCATTAAAAATCGGATTTTTCTTTGGGAAGATCTCTTACAACTCTCATCTCTCTGGTGGTTGTATATATAGGTGAGTCCATCGTTTGTTACAAATGTATATCACAGGACGAACTCGCCCAGATTGACCGTCATCGTCAAAAGTTTATTTCTTTCCTCCAATAACAACTCTCATCAATTGTCTACAATGGTCGATCGTTCTCTTTTCTTCCTACTTTACGAAGATCTTAGAGGAAGAGTGACCCCCTAGGACAATAGTGGGTAACATCTCCCATCTGTCAAATATGATGGACACTCTCTCTGGTGGTTGTATATATGGTGGACACTCTCTCACAGATAATTAGACTTTCGGTGATGATCGAGCTGGGCGAGCCAATCTTGCGTTATCAAGGTATAACTGGACGAGCTCACACAGAACGACAGCCATCATCAAAAGTTGATTTCTTTCGTCCAAGAACTCTTATCGACTGTCGGTGATGGTCGTCTTCCAGCTCTACTCCTCCTGCTTTAAAAATATCACAGAGGAGGAGCAGAGGAAGAACGAACGCCTACGACAATAGTCGACACCATTCCTCCCAAAATATATCTCATCTGTCAAATATGGTGGACAATTGCTCAAGACACATGCTACAAAACACTACATAACTAAAATTACTACATCAAAACTACAATAAAAACTACAACATAAAAACTAGAACTACTACAAAAATATACATACAAACTACTACATTAATAAAATAACATAAAATAAACTGCATACAAACTATTAGAAAACTACTGCGTACGGACTACTACAAAGCATACAAAACTAGTAAAACCTACCAAAAAATGCCCACGTTGGGAGGCGTCGGTGGAGGAGCCGGTAGGGTGTGGCGGCTGGTGGGGGCGCCGTGGTGGAGGAGTGGGGCGCTGGTTGGGGGCGCCGCGGTCGGGTGGATGCCCCAATGCGGGCAGCCAGATGGGGGCAACGGTGCGGGTGTTGGCGCCATAGGGGAGCTGGCCGGTGGTGGTGCCAGCTTAAGAGGGGGCATAGGCGGGAAGGAAAGGAGATGAGTAGTGGACGCGTGGGAAATGAAGAGAGAGAGAGAGAGAGAGAGAGAGAGAGAGAGAGAGAGAGAGTAGGGAATTTCAATTAAATGTCTCGTGCTGCCTTTCCCTAATGCATGTCGATGGGGTACTCGGAAAAGATCGTCAAACCTAGATCTAGGTTTTGACTTTACCGAGTGTCGCTCTCAGAAAGACAAGTCTACCGAGTGGGCCTCTCGGAAAAGGTCTTCAAACCTAAATCTAGGTTTTCACTTTTACCGAGTGTAGCTCTAGGAACATGCAAGTATACCGAGTGCTACTCTTGTCAAAATAAGTAGTTAGCACCATTTGTGGATCTTTTTCATGTAACCCTGCATCACATAGGATTGTCCATCTAGCTTCTGGGTATGATATCATGTGCCGCCTTACAGATCTGCAATTTCTGGTGTTGAAACCCTAGCACTACAATAAATTGGTTCTTCTCCTATGCAGGTTAATTCAAACATATATGCGATGGCTCCGTACTTAGTCTATCCTTCAGAAGTTGGAGGACAGAGACCTTTTTATGATGGCGTCTAAATGGCTGGAGCGCACTGATAAGTCTGTAACGTATTTATAATTTTTTTATTGTTTCATTTTGTTATATTATCATTCTTGGATGTTTTTTCATTTTTAGCAACTTTATATCATTTTTGGGGACTAAACTATTGATATAGTGCCCAGTGTCAGTTTTTTTGCTTGTTTTTTTACTTCACAGAATATCAGTACCAAACGGAGTCCAAACACAACAAAACTTTTTAGAGATTATTTTTGGACCCGAAGACAACTTGGGAGCCAAGAAAGCACCACAGGGAGGCCCGTGGTGCCCACAAGACACCAGGGCACGCAAGAGGCCCCTGGCAAGCCCTGGTAGGTTGTGGGGCCCACGTGGTATCCTCCACCACCCCTCAGCTTTATAAATACCAAAATATTCCAGAAACCCTAGGGGAGCGATCGAAACACAATTCCAGCCACCGCAAGTTCCAGAACCACGAGATCCGATCTAGAGCCCTATTCCGGCACTCTTCCGCAGGGGAACACGGTAGGAGGGGTTCATCATCCTTATTGGTGCTCCTCCGATGATGAGTAAGTAGTGCACCATATACCTACGGGTCCGTAGCAATAGCTAGATAGCTTCTTCTCTCTTTTTGATTCTCAATACAATGTTCTCCTGGTTGTTCTTGGAGGTCTAGTTGATGTAATGACTTTTTGCGGTGTGTTTGTTGGGATCTGTTGAAGTTCGAGTTTATGATCAGATCTATATCCATGAATATTATTTGAGTTTTCTTCGATCTCTTATATGCATGATTATTTATAGCCTCGTAATTCTTCTCCGAATCTTTGGTTTAGTTAGGCCGACTAGATCGGTTTTTCTTGCAATGGGAAGAGGTGCTTTGTGATGGGTTCGATCTTGCGGTGTCCTCACCCAGTGACAGAAGAGGTAGCGAGGCACATATGTATCGTTGCTATTATGGATAAAAATAATAGATCTTGTCTACATCATGTAATCGTTCTTATTGCATTACTCTGTTTCTCCATGAACCTAATACACTAGATGTATGCTGGATAGTGGTCGATGTGTGGAGTAATAGTAGTAGATGCAGAACCGTTTCGGTCTACTAATCTTGGACGTGATGCCTATATACATGATCATTGCCTTGGATATCGTCATAATTATTTGATCTTCTATCAATTGCCCAACAGTAATCTGTTTACTCACCATATGCTATTTTCTCGAGAGAAGTCACTAGTGAAATCTACAGCCCCGGGTCTATCTTTTATCATATTGTTTTTAGATCTATATTTCCAAAAACCCAAAAATACCTTGCTGCACTTTTTCTTTACCTGTTTTATTTTGTGTTCTTGCTAGATCTATTTATCCAATCTCATACAATTTAATCTATCTTTTTACTGTGGAGGATTGACAACCCCTCTTACGCGTTGGGTTGCAACTATTTGTTCCTTGTGTGTTTACATAGTGTTGCTTAGTTCTCCTACTGGATTGATAACTTTGGTTTCATAACTGAGGGAAATACCTACCATAGATGTACTGCATCATCCCTTCCTCTTTGGGGAAATACCGACGTAGTTTCCAGCCGCATCACGTACGGCTAGGGAGGTTTTCTCCCTCCATGGATGGCGGTTTAATCTCCGTATAGGATCTGCGCCACCCTAGGTTGGATTTTTTTTACAAAACTATGTTTATTTTTTTATCATTTGGACTTGTTGGTTGTGTGCATCATGTTATGCAGAGGCCGGGCATTTTTTAGATGCGGTTGTACCATCGTGATAAGTCAATTCAATGAAATGTCCTTTATCATAAAAATGTGTTGATCCGTTTTGTCTACAAATGAATGCCACTAGACTTGCCACTGTAATACTCTATTGGAAACTATCCAAGTGGCATTCTAGCAAACATGCCCGTGCATTGCAATGGGAGGGGAAATTATCACACAACCATATAATGCAATAAAGCGTGGCTCAAGACCCCCGCAACCTCCCTCTGTGTGTGTGTGTGTGTGTGTGTGTGTGTGTGTGTGTGTGTGTGTGTGTGTGTTTGTGTGTGTGTGTGTGTGTGTGTGTGTGTGTGTTTGTGTGTTCTGTAGTTGCAATGAATGATATAACACATTAAGAGCCAAACTGATAATTAAAAAAACTATTATCGCCAGTATGACATGATATGGCGAAGTTGAAAAGCTTACGTGAACAAATAAATAATGAGGCAAATTTGACCTACACTACCACAAATTCAACATGAGTCAAATGAACTGCATTGTAAAAAAATAAATAACTATCTAATTAAGCTAGCTATGCAACTACACAGGCAAAAAAAACATCCTAAAAATAATAGTTCGTCCCTGAAGCATGATGAATGTGCTCTGTGTTTGTAGAAGTTGGACTAAATACATAGATATAGGTAGATTATAGGCCAGAAAAGGTGAGGCAACCGGCTCTTAAGATGAAAACCGGCTCTATTCCCGCATAACAATTTTGGTAATTTTTTTCTTACTGTTTCTTTCCCTGACAACCATCCATCATTATAATGGATAGTTTCAATCCATCATTACAATGGATAGTTTCCCTGTTCTTCATGCAAAGACAGTGAAAAAAGACTAATCCCAAAATTGACAGAAAGTATTTTAGGACTTACCGTATCACGTACCTATCACTTTTTCAGGGTTTCTGAGTGCCCATGAAGGTGTCTTCTAAATATTCTTTTAGTGTAATCACTTGAATCATGTTGGTTTCAACGTTAATGGGGTACATGCAATATAATATTTAGTTCTTTGCGCATTAACCACCTTCAGACTATTTCTTTTGACATTATTAATCTTGATGGCTCTAGAGCGGTAAACTTCTTCGAAGATGTATGGGCCTTCCCATTTGGAGAGAAGTTTTCCTACATATCTAAAACGATAATTGTACAAGAGAACCTAAATTCTCGTTTCTGAATTCTTTTATCATGCCATGTTTTAACCTTTTCTTTGAATAACTTGGAATTTTCATAAGCTTGCGTTCTCCATTCGTCCAAAGAACCAATATAAAATAACCTCTTTTCTACCGGCAAGAATAAAATCATAGTTAAGTTCTTTAACTGCCCAATAAGCTTTATGCTCCAACTCAAGAGGTAAATGACATAAGTAGGCCGGCCGCCCTACCTAAACCAATCATCTTATCGGTCCCTAGGCCCCATTGCTGGAAAGGCTCGGCTTCAAAACCATATGTGGAGCTTCCGCCTCAAAGGGACATACTTTTCCATAGACCCTTTTATATGGGAACATACCCATAGGATTTTTATAAGCAGTTCTATATGACCACAATGCATCATCTATTAACAGTCTTTTGCAAGACTAGTTTTATTTCTCTATTGCTCAATTCAACTTGCCCACTAGACTAAGGATGATAGGGTGATGCAATTCTATGGTTTACATCATATTTGGCTAAGGTTTTATAGAATGCACCATGGATGAAATGTGAACCAACATCAGTCATTAAATATCTAGGGACTCCAAACCTTGGGAAAATGACTTCTTTGAGCATTTTAATAGAAGTGTTATGATCAGCACTACTAGTTGGAATTGCTTCCACCCACTTAGTAACATAATCAACAATAACTAAAATATGAGTATAGCCATTATAGGAAGCAAAAGGTCCCATATAATCGAAGCCACAGACATCAAATGGATGAATAACGAGTGAATAATTCATAGCATTTCTTGACATCTACCAATATTGCAAAGAAGGTACTTGTAGGTATTTGATGCTGTCTCCTAGGCAACGGCACCAGAAATTATTTCTGCTACTTGTGAGCTGCTTGGGATTTTCCCTCAAGAGGAAGGGTGAAGCTATATAGTAGCTAATAAATATTTCCCTCGGTGAGAACCAACACTACTAGGGAAAATCCTAGTAGTGGCGCGGGTTTCAAGCCTACTAGTAGCGCGTGCTACGGCGCTACAGCTAATTGTTAGCAGTAGCGCGGTATGATACATCTCCAACGTATCTATAATTTTTTATTATTTCATGCTATTATATTATCTGTTTTGGATGTTTTATATGCATTAATATGCTATTTTATATTATTTTTAGGACTAACCTATTAACCTAGGGCCCAGTGCAAGTTCCTTTTTTCCTTGTTTTTGAGTTTTGTAGAAAAGGAATACCAAACGGAGTCCAAACGGAATGAAACCTTCGTGATGATTTTTCTTGAACCAGAAGACAACCAGGAGACTTGGAGATGAAGTCAGAGGAGCCACGAGGTGGCCACAGGGACGGAGGGCGAGCCCAGGGGGTGGGGCGCGCTCCCCAACCTTGTGGGGCCCCCGTGACTCCACTGACCTAATTCTTTCGCCTATATATTCCCCAATATCCCCAAACCACCATAGGCATCCACGAAAACACTTTTCCACCGCCGTAACCTTCTATACCAGTGAGATCCCATCTAGGGACCTTTTCCGGCACCCTGTCTGAGGAGGATTTGATCACGGAGGGCTTCTAAATCAACTCTATTGCCGTTCTGATGAAGCATGAGTAGTTTACCTCAGACCTACAGGTCCATAGCTAGTAGCTAGATGGCTTCTTCTCTCTCTTTGATTCTCAATACCACGTTCTCCTTGATGTTCTTGGAGATCTATTCGATTTAATACTTTTTTGTTGTGTATTTGTCGAGATCCAATGAATTGTGGATTTATGATCAGCTTATCTATGAATATTATTTGAATCTCCTCTGAATTCTTTTATGCATGATTTGCTATCTTTGTAATTATCTTTGAACTATCGATTTGGTTTGGCCAACTAGATTGGTTTTTCTTGCAATGGGACAAGTGCTTAGCTTTGGGTTCAATATTGCGGTGTCCTTACCCATGACAGTAGGGGCAGCAAGGCACGTATTGTATTGTTGCCATCGAGGATAACAAGATGGGGTTTCATCATATTGCTTGAGTTAATTCCTCTACATCATGTCATCTTACTTAATGTGTTACTCCGTTCTTTATGAACTTAATACTCTAGATGCATGTTGGATAGCGGTCAATGTGTGGAGTAATAGTAGTAGATGCAGAATCGTTTCGGTCTACTTGACACGGACGTGATGCCTATATTCATGATCATTGCCTTAGATATCGTCATAACTTTGCGCCTTTCTATCAATTTCTCGACAGTAATTTGTTCACCCACCGTATTATTTGCTATCTTGAGAGAAGCCTCTAGTGAAACCTATGGCCCCCGGGTCTATTTTCCATCATATAAGTTTCTATTTTCCGCAATATTAGTTTCCGATCTACTATTTTGCAATCTTTTACTTTCCTATCTATAAAGCAAAAACCCAAAAATGTTTACTTTACCGTTTATCTATCTCTATTAGATCTCACTTTTGCAAGTAACTGTGAAGGGATTGACAACCCCTTTATCACGTTGGGTGCAAGTTGTTTGATTGTTTGTGCGCGTATTAGGTGATGTGTGTGTTGTCTCCTATTGGATTGATACCTTGGTTCTCAAACTGAGGGAAATACTTATCTCTACGTTGCTGCATCACCCTTTCCTCTTCAAGGGAAAAACCAACGCAAGCTCAAGAAGTAGCACGGGACACGACCCATGCTACTGCTACTAGTGTTAGGAGTAGCATGGGTAGAACCTGTGCTACTGCTTGATACGTCTCCGTCGTATCTATAATTTTTTATTGTTCCATGCCAATAGTCTAGCACTTTTACATACTTTTGGCAACAATTTATATGATTTTCTTGGACTAACATATTGATCCAGTGCCCAGTGCCAGTTCCTATTTTTTGCATGTTTTTTGTTTCGCAAAAAATCCATATCAAACGAGGTGCAAACACGACAAAAACTTATGGAGATTTTCTTGGAATGTAAGTGGATTTTGGGAAGTGGAATCAATGCAAGGAGGTGCCCGAGGGGCCCACAAGCCCTAGGGGCGCTCCCCCCTAAACAGGGCGCGCCCAGGGGGCTTGTGGCCACCCCAAATTTTCATTTTTTACTGGAACGTCGAATGTTTCTGAAATTTTTACACGGTACTGCTATGCAAATTTTTTGTTTTGTCCTAATTTTTCAGAATTTTTGGAGTTAAAGAAGTATAGTAGATGTTTAGATTGCTTCAGAATGTCCTGTTTAAGACAGATTCTGTTTTTGATGCATTGTTTTGCTAGTTTTGATGAAACTATCAATTTTATCGGTGGTATAAGCCATAGAGAAGTTATAATAAATTAGCTACAATGTAAAAATAAAATATGAATGGGTTTGCAACAGTACGTGATGTGGTGATTTGCTTTATTATGCTAACGGATCTCACGAGGGTTTTGTTAAGTTTTGTGTGATTGAAGTTTTCAAGTTTTGGGTGAGATCACGATGGATGAAGGAATAAGGAGTGGCAAGAGCCTAAGCTTGGGGATGACCAAGGCACTCCAAGGTAATATTCAGGGAATCCCAAGCAACTAAGCTTGGGGATGCCTTCTGGGCATTCCCTCTTTCTTCTAATGATCATCGGTAATTTTACTTGGAGCTATATTTTTATTCATCACATGATATGCGTAAATCTTGGAGCGTCGTGTGCTTTTTATTTTCCTTTTAATAATGCACCATGCTGGTATGAGATAGTGCTTGGTTGATTTATAGAATTCTCTTTACACTTCACTTATATCTTTTGAGTATGAATTTTTAGAATGCTTCATGTGCTTCACTTATATCATTTGAAGTTTGGATTGCCTGTTTCTCTACACGTAGAAAACTGCCATTTCTAGAATGCTCTTTTGCTTCACTTATATTTGTTAGAGCGCGGTCATATCTTTTGTAGAAATAATTAAACTCTCATGCTTCACTTATATCTATTTAGAGAGTTGACAGGAATTGGTCATTCACATGGTTAGTCATAAAATCCTACATAAAAACTTGTAGATCACTGAATATGATATGTTTGATTCCTTGCAATAGTTTTGTGATATAAAGATGGTGATATTAGAGTCATGCTAGTGAGTAATTGTGGATTGGTAGAAATACTTGTGTTAAGGTTTGTGATTCCCGAAGCATGCACGTATGGTGAACCGTTATATGTAGTCGGAGCATGATTTATTTTTTATTTTCTTCCTTATGAGTGGCGGTCGGGGACGAGCGATGGTCTTTTCCTACCAATCTATCCCCCTAGGAGCATGCGTATTAGTACTTTATTTCGATGGCTAATAAACTTTTGCAGTAAGTATGTGAGTTCTTTATGACTAAAATGAGTCCATGGATTATACGTACTCTCACCTTTCCGCAATTTTCTAACCTCTTTGGTATCATACATTGCCCTTTCTCACCTCGAGAATCGGTGCAAGCTTTGCCGGTGCATCCAAACCCTGTGATATGATACGCTCTATTACACATAAGCCTCCTTATATCTTCCTCAAAACAGCCACCATACCTACCTATTATGGCATTTCCATAGCCATTCCGAGATATATTGCCATGCAACTTTCACCGTTCCGTTTATTATCACACGCATCATCATTGTCATATTGCTTTGCATGATCATAAGATAGCTGGCATGATGTTTTCATGGATTGTCCATTTTTTATGGTATTGCTACGCTAGATCATTGCACATCCCGGTACACCACCAGAGGCATTCATATAGAGTCATATCTTTGTTCTAGTATCGAGTTGTAATTCCTGAGTTGCAAGTAAATAAAAGTGTGATGATCATCATTATTAGAGCAATATCCCATGTGAGGAAAGGATGATGGAAGCTATGATTCCCTCACAAGTTGGGATGAGTCTCCAGACTTTAAAAAATAAAAGAGGCCAAAGAAGCCCAAATAAAAAAAGAGCCCAAAACAAAAATAATGAGAAAATAAAAAAAGAGAGAAAAAAAGAGAAGGAGCAATGCTACTATCCTTTACCATACTTGTGCTTCAGAGTAGCACCATGTTTTTTCATATAGAGAGTCTCATATGTTGTCACTTTCATGTACTAGTGGGAATTTTTCATTATAGAACTCGGCTTGTATATTCCGATGATGGGCTTCCTCAAATGCCCGAGGTCTTCATGAGCAAACAAGTTGGATGCACACGCACATCATGTGATGAAGACGGAGCATGGCCATACTATATGATTTTGTAGGGATAACTTTCTTTGGCCATGTTATTTTGAGAAGACATGATTAATTTATTAGCATGCTTGAAGTATTATCAGTATGTTTTTTAGAATATATGTGAATTTTGGGAAGTGGAATCAACGCAAGGCGGTGCCGAAGGGGCCCACAAGACCTAGGGGTGCGCCCCCTACCCAGGGCGTGCCCAGGGGGCTTGTGGCCACCCCGAAGGTCGGTTGGAGGTGTCCTTCAGACGTAAGGAACCTAATATCCAGATAAAATTGTGTTAAAATTTCAGCCCAATCGGAGTTACGGATCTCTGGGAATTTAAGAAATGGTGAAAGGCCAGAATCTGGGAGCGCAGAAATAGAAGGAAACACACACACACACACACACACAGAGAGAGAGAGAGAGAGAGAGAGAGAGAGAGAGAGATCCATGGAGGCCAAGGACCAGAGGAGAAACCCTCCTCCCACTAAAGGGGAGGTCAAGGAATAAGAAGAAGGGGGGCTCTCTCCCCCTCTCTCCCGATGGTGCCGGAACGACGCCGGGACCATCATCATGACGGCGATCTAAACCAACAACTTTGCCACCGTCATCACCAACTCCCTCACCCTCTATGCAGCGGTGTAACACCTCTTCTCCCTGCTGTAATCTCTACTTAAAGATGGTGCTCAACACTATATATTATTTCCCAATGATGTATGGCTATCCTATGATGTTTAAGTGGATCCGTTTTGTCCTATGGGTTGATTGATGATCGTGATTGGTTTGAGTTGCATGTTTTATTATTGGTGTTGTCCTATGGTGCTCTTCGTGTTGTGCAAGCGTGAGGGATCCCCGCTATTGGGTTTGCAATATGTTCATGATTCGCTTATGGTGGGTGGCGTGAGTGAAAGAAGCACAAAGCCGAGTAAGTAGGTTGTTTGCGTATGGGAGTAAAGAGGACTTGATAACTTATAATGCTATGGTTGGGTTTTACCTTAATGATCTTTAGTAGTTACGGATGTTTGCTAGATTTCCAATCGTAAGTGCATATGATCCAAGTAGATAAATTATGTTAGCTTATGCCTCTCCCTCATATAAAATTGCAAGAATGATTACCGGTCTAGTTATCGATTGCCTAGGGACAAATAACTTTCTTGTGACAAGAATCTCTCTACTAAAACTAACTTAGTTGCTTACTTATCTAAACATCCCCTAGATTTTATTTATGTGCTCTTTATTATCTTGCAAACCTATCCTACAACACCTACAAAGTACTTCTAGTTTCATACTTGTTCTAGGTAAAGCAAAGGTTAAGCATGCGTAGAGTTGTATCAGTGGTCGATAGAACTTGAGGGAATATTTTTTCTACCTTTAGCTTCTCGTTTGGTTCGACACTCTTACTTATCGAGAAAGCCTACAATTGATCCCCTATACTTGTGAGTTATCAAGACCTTTTTCTAGCGCCGTTGCCGGGGAGCAATAGCGTGGGGTCAATATTCTCGTGTGTGCTTGTTTTCTTTATCACTAAGTAGATTTTATTTGTTGTTCTAAGTTGTTCTCTATCTTTAGTTATGGATATGGAACACGAAATACCAACAAAATTAAGTATAGTTGCTACTCATGGATATGGGGAACCTCCTAAAACCCTCGATGCTCGCTATGTGGAAAGTATTAAACACTACTTTGATAATCCTGAGAAAACCCCGTTCAACTGGATAATGGGAGACACATTGGATCAACGTGAATACTTTAGGGATTATCGCTTGACTCCAAAAGGGAAACTGTTATGGGATCAAATTCATATGTTGCATCGTATGCTCGGAATTTATGCTTGAGATATGATTATACTTATTGCTCCCGCTCTGTTCGGCCAGAGGAGGACGAAGGCGGGGCGACCGGTCAAACCTGACCAGTGGGCCCCCTGGGCCCACTGTCAGCGACCCCGATCGAGTCCACGCTGGCGTAAGTGGAAGCGCAAACTCCGAGTACGTCTCCTCTGCTTCGAAGACGTATTCTGGCCGAAACGTTTTCCATTTTTCTGTTTTATTTTAAAAACAGAATTGACTAAACTTTGACTGGCTATAACTTTTAAAATATAAATCCAAATGACTTGATTATTTTCTATTGTTTCCCAAATATTGTCTAGTTTATTTTCATATTTATTTCAAAAAATTTCCAAGCAACTTTTTTGTACTGTTTTTAAACTATGTGTTAATTTAAATATTTCCAAAAATAGGATTTGTTGGAGAGAGAAGAAAACTTTCAAGGTTTTGGAATGCACCCTGCCTCTCCACAACTTGAAGGCAAGCATTCTGAACCCTGGCATAATATTTTGGGGACTGTTTGATACGGTTATAATACCACCTCGACATGAAGCATAAATTATTTTTATGTAACAATATGATCATACGCATTGAATGCATAATGAAATTTCTTACTGTTGAACTAGATATGCTTGTGATAGCAATCACCCTCTTATGCCTCTCATGCCTACCGGGAAGGGTCCGGGAAAGTCTATGTATTGGGTAGACACGAGCTTGTCCCTCGTCGAGACGGTTATGACCGGTGGGGCAGGGGGAGGTATGATGAGTGGTGGTTGTGTCTGATGGATGTGAAATATTATTCTTGAGCTAATCATGCAGGAAATACTTAAGCCTCCCGAGTCGGCCGTAGATCGAGTCTTGTTCCAGTAACCCCCATACTTGTCTCGTGCTGCCACTTGTCCCTGCCGTAGGTAGGGTACGGTTCAGTAAGTTTTCAACCCCTGTTCTAGCACACACCGTACAGAGAGGCCATGGTGGAAGATACCGGTTGCAACCGGTTGCAAAATAATATAAGTGAAGCATGAGAGTTCAATAGTTTCTATCAAACAAATCCACCACCATGCTCTAAAAGGATATAAGTGAAGCACTAGAGCTTATGACAAACTACTCCGAAAGATATAAGTGAAGATCAATGAGTAGTTGAACAAATATGTAACTATGTGAAGATTCTCTAACATTTAAGAATTTCATATCTTAGTATTTTATTCAAAGAGCAAGCAAAGCTAAAGAAAATGACATGACGCTACAAGCAAAACACATAACATGTGGTGAATAAAAATATAGCTCCAAGTAAAGTTACCGATGAACGAAGACGAAAGAGGGGATGCCATCCGGGGCATCCCCGAGCTTAGGCTCTTGATTATCCTTGAATATTACCTTGGGGTGCCTTGGGAATCCCCAATCTTAGCCTCTTGCCACTCCTTATTCCATAGTCCATCAAACCTTTACCCAAAACTTGAAAACTTCACAACACAAAACTTAACAGAAAACTCGTGAGCTCCGTTAGTGAAAGAAAACAAAACACCACTTCATGGTACTGTAATGAACTCATTCTTTATTTATATTGGTGTTAAACCTACTGTATTCCAACTTCTCTATGGTTTATAAACTATTTTACTATCCATAGAGTCATCAAAATGAGCAAACAACACACGAAAAACAAAATCTGTCAAAAACAGAACAGTCTGTAGTAATCTGCAACTAACGCAAACTTATGGAACTCCAAAAATTCTAAAACAAATTGGTGGACCTGAGTAATTTGTCTAGTAATCATCTGCAAAAAGAATAAACTAAATATCACTCTCCAGTAAAAAGTGCTAACTAATCTCGTGAGCGCTAAAGTTTCTGTTTTTTACAGCATGATCATAAAGACTTCACCCAAGTCTTCCCAAAGGTTCTACTTGGCACAAACACTAATTAAAACACAAAACCACATCTAAACAGAAGCTAGATGGATTGTTTATTCCTAAACAGAACCAAAAAGCAAGAAACTAAAATAAAATTGGGTTGCCTCCCAACAAGCGCTATCGTTTAACGCCCCTAGCTAGGCATGATGATTTCAATGATGCTCACAAAAAAGATAAGAATTGAAACATAAAGAAAGCATCATGAAGAATATGACTAGCACATTTAAGTCTAACCCACTTCCTATGCATAGGGATTTTGTGAGCAAACAACTTATGGGAACAATAATCAACTTGCATAGGAAGGTAAAACAAGAATAACTTCAAAACTTTAAGCACATAGAGAGGAAACTTGATATTATTGCAATTCCTACAAGCATATGTTCCTCCCTCATAATAATTTCAGTAGCATCATGAATGAATTCAACAATATAACCAGCACCTAAAGCATTCTTTTCATGATCTACAAGTATAGAAATTTTATTACTCTCCACATAAGAAATTTATTCTCATCAATAGTAGTGGGAGCAAACTCAACAAAAAAACCATCATGTGATTGAAAATTAAGATCAAGATGACAAGTTTCATGGTTATCATTATTCTTTATAGCATGCGTGTCATCACAATACTCATCATAGATAGGAGGCATGCTTTCATCATAGTAAATTTGCTCATCAAAGCTTGGGGGACAAAAAATATCATGTTCATCAAACATAGCTTCCCCAAGCTTGTGGCTTTGCATATCATTAGCATCATGGATATTCAAGGAATTCATATTAACAACATTGCAATCATGCTGATCATTCAAAGATTTAGTGCCAAACATTTTAATGCATTCTTCTTCTAACACTTTGGCACAATTTTCCTTTCCATCATACTCACGAAAGATATTGAAAAGATGAAGCGTATGAGGCAAGCTCAATTCCATTTTTTTGTAGTTTTCTTTTATAAACTAGACTAGTGCTAAAACAAGAAACAAAAAGATTCGATTGCAAGATCTAAAGATATACCTTCAAGGACTCACCTCCCCGGCAACGGCGCCAGAAAAGAGCTTAGTTGACGGGGTGTGAGTGCCGCTTACCTAGCCTCCCCGTCAACGGCGCCAGAAAAGAGCTTGATGTATGTTGGGGAACGTTGCAGAAAACAAAAAATTTCCTACGGGTTCACCAAGATCCATCTATGAGTTCATCTAGCAACGAGTGATCGGATGCATCTACATACCTTTGTAGATCGCGAGCAGAAGCGTTCAAAAGAACGGGGATGAGGTAGTCGTACACGACGTGATCCAAATCACCGGAGATCCTAGCACCGAACGGACGGCACCTCCGCGTTCAACACACGTACGGTCAGCGTGACGTCTCCTCCTTCTTGATCCAGCAAGGGGAAGGAGAGGTTGATGAAGATCCAGCAGCACGACGGCGTGGTGGTGGATGCAGGGCGTCACAGCAGCAGGGCTTCGCCGAGTACTGCGAGAGGAAGAGGTGTAGCAGGGAGGGAGGGAGGCGCCAGGGGCAAGGGTGCGGCTACCCCTCCCTCCCCCCCCTTTTATATAGGCCCCCTGGGGGGGCGCCGGCCCCTGGAGAACCCATCTCCAGAGGGGGCGGCGGCCAAGGGGGGTGGATTGCCCCCCAAGGCAAGTGGGCCCCCCCACCCTAGGGTTCCAACCCTAGGCGCAGGGGGTGGGCCTTGGGGGGTGCACCAGCCCACTAAGGGCTGGCCCCCCTCCCACTTCAGCCCATGGGGCCCTCCGGGATGGGTGGCCCCACACGGTGGACCCCCGGGACCCATCTGGTGGTCCCGGTACAATACCAGTGACCCCCAGATCACTCCCGATGGCCGAAACTGCACTTCCTATATATAATTCTTCACCTCTGGACCAATCCGGAACTCCTCGTGACGTCCGGGATCTCATCCGGGACTTCGAACAACATTCGGTTTACTGCATATACATATCCTCACAACCCTAGCGTCACCGAAATTTAAGTGTGTAGACCCTACGGGTTCGGGAGACATGCAGACATGACCGAGACGGCTCTCGGGCAATAACCAACAGCGGGATCTGGATACCCATGTTGGCTCCCACATGCTCCACGATGATCTCATCGGATGAACCACGATGTCGAGGATTCAATTAATCCCGTATACGATTCCCTTTGTCAATCGGTATTTTACTTGCCCGAGATTCGATCGTCGGTATCCCAATACCTCGTTCAATCTCGTTACCGGCAAGTCACTTTTCTCGTACCGTAATGCATGATCCCGTGATCAAACACTTTGATCACATTGAGCTCATTATGATGATGCATTACCGAGAGGGCCCGGTGATACCTCTCCGTCAAGCGGAGTGACAAATCCCAGTCTTGATCCGTGTCAACCCAACAGATACTTTCGGAGATACCCGTAGTATACCTTTATAGTCACCCAGTTACGTTGTGACGTTTGGCACACCCAAAGCACTCCTACGGTACCCGGGAGTTACACGATCTCATGGTCTAAGGAAAGGATACTTGACATTGGAAAACTCTAGCAAACGAACTATGCAATCTTATGCTATGTTTAGGATTGGGTCTCGTCCATCACATCATTCTCCTAATGATGTGATCTCATTATCAATGACATCCAATGTCCATAGTCAGGAAACCATGACTATCTATCGATCAACGAGCTAGTCAACTAGAGGCTTACTAGGGACATATTGTTGTCTGTTATTCACACATGTATTACGATTTCCGGATAACACAATTATAGCACGAATAAAGACAATTATCATGAACAAGGAAATATAATAATAATGCTTTTATTATTGCCTCTAGGGCATATTTCCAACAGTCTCCCACTTGCACTATAGTCAATAATCTAGTTACATTGTGATGAATCGAACACCCATGGAATTCTGGTGTTGATAATGTTTTGCTCTAGGGAGAGGTTTAGTCAACGGATCTGCTACATTCAGGTCCGTATGTACTTTACAAATATCTATGTCTCCATCTTGAACATTTCCACGAATGGAGTTGAAGCGACGCTTGATGTGCCTGGTCTTCTTGTGAAACCTGGGCTCCTTGGCGAGTGCAATAGCTCCAGTGTTGTCACAGAAGAGTTTGATTGGCCCCGACGCATTGGGTGTGACTCCGAGGTCGGTGATGAACTCCTTCACCCAAATTGCTTCATGTGCTGCCTCCGAGGCTGCCATGTACTCCGCTTCACATGTAGATCCCGCCACGACGCTCTGCTTGCAACAACACCAGCTTACTGCCCCACCATTCAAAAAATACACGTATCCGGTTTGTGACTTACAGTCATCCAGATCTGTGTCGAAGCTAGCGTCGACGTAACCCTTTACGACGAGCTCTTTGTCACCTCCATAAACGAGAAACGTTTCCTTAGTCCTTTTTAGGTACTTCAGGATATTCTTGACCGCTGTCCAGTGTTCCTTGCCGGGATTACTTTGGTACCTTCCTACCAAACTTACGGCAAGGTTTACATCAGGTCTGGTACACAGCATGGCATACATAATAGAACCTATGGCTGAGGCATAGGGGATGACACTCATCTCTTCTATATCTTCTTTCGTGGTCGGACATTGAGCTGAGCTCAATTTCACACCTTGTAACACAGGTAAGAACCCCTTCTTAGATTGATCCATATTGAACTTCTTCAATATCTTATCAAGGTATGTGCTTTGTGAAAGACCTATGAGGCGTCTTGATCTATCTCTATAGATCTTGATGCCTAATATATAAGCAGCTTCTCCAAGGTCCTTCATTGAAAAACTTTTATTCAAGTAGGCCTTAATGCTGTCCAAGAGTTCTATATCATTTCCCATCAAAAGTATGTCATCTACATATAGTATGAGAAATGCTACAGAGCTCCCACTCACTTTCTTGTAAACGCAGGTTTCTCCATAAGTCTGTGTAAACCCAAACGCTTTGATCATCTCATCAAAGCGAATGTTCCAACTCCGAGATGCTTGCACCAGCCCATAAATCGAGCGTGGGAGCTTGCACACCTTGTCAGCATTCTTAGGATCGACAAAACCTTCCGGCTGCATCATATACAATTCTTCCTTAAGGAAACCATTAAGGAATGCCGTTTTGACGTCCATTTGCCATATTTCATAATCGTAGAATGCGGCAATTGCTAACATGATTCGGACGGACTTCAGCTTCGCTACCGGTGAGAAAGTCTCATCGTAGTCAACCCCTTGAACTTGTTGATAACCCTTAGCGACAAGCCGAGCTTTATAGATGGTCACATTACCATCCGCGTCTGTCTTCTTCTTGAAGATCCATTTATTTTCTATGGCTCGCCGTTCAACGGGCAAGTCAGTCAAAGTCCATACTTTGTTTTCATACATGGATCCTATCTCGGATTTCATGGCTTCCAGCCATTTGTCGGAATCCGGGCCCGCCATCGCTTCTTCATAGTTCGAAGGTTCACCATTGTCTAACAACATGATTTCCAAGACAGGGTTGCCATACCACTCTGGTGCGGAACGTGTCCTTGTGGACCTACGAATTTCAGTAGGAGCTTGATCAGAAGCATCTTGATCATCATCATTAATTTCCTCTCTAGTCGGTGTAGGCACCTTAGAAACGTTATCTTGAGTTGCGCCATTTTCCGGTTCAAGAGGTAACACTTCATCAAGTTCTACTTTCCTCCCACTTACTTCTTTCGAGAGAAACTCCTTCTCTAGAAAGGATCCATTCTTGGCAACAAAGATCTTGCCTTCGGATCTAAGGTAGAAGGTATACCCAATAGTTTCTTTAGGGTATCCTATGAAGACGCATTTTTCCGACTTGGGTTCGAGCTTTTCAGGTTGAAGTTTCTTGACATAAGCATCGCATTCCCAAACTTTTAGAAACGACAGCTTAGGTTTCTTCCCAAACCATAATTCATACGGTGTCGTCTCAACGGATTTCGACGGAGCCCTATTTAAAGTGAATGCGGCAGTCTCTAAAGCATAGCCCCAAAAAGATAGCGGTAAATCGGTAAGAGACATCATAGATCGCACCATATCTAATAGAGTGCGATTACGACGTTCGGATACACCATTACGCTGAGGTGTTCCTGGCGGCGTGAGTTGTGAAACTATTCCACATTTTCTCAAGTGTGTGCCAAATTCGTGACTCAAGTATTCTCCTCCACGATCTGATCGTAGAAACTTGATCTTTCTGTCATGTTGATTTTCAACCTCACTCTGAAATTCCTTGAACTTTTCAAAGGTCTCAGACTTGTGTTTCATTAAGTAGATATACACATATCTACTCAAGTCATCAGTGAGGGTGAGAACATAACGATAGCCACCGCGAGCCTCAACACTCATTGGACCGCACACATCAGTATGTATGATTTCCAATAAGTTGGTTGCTCGCTCCATTGTTCCTGAGAACGGAGTCTTGGTCATTTTACCCATGAGGCATGGTTCGCACGTGTCAAATGATTCATAATCAAGAGACTCTAATAGTCCATATGCATAGAGCTTCTTCATGCGTTTGACACCTATGTGACCAAGGCGGCAGTGCCACAAGTATGTGGGACTATCATTATCAACTTTAACTCTTTTGGTATTCACACTATGAATATGTGTATCATCACGTATGAGATTCATCAAGAATAAACCATTAACCATCGGAGCATGAACATAAAACATATCACTCATATAAATAGAACAACCATTATTCTCGGATTTAAATGAGTAGCCATCTCAAATTAAACGAGATCCAGACACAATGTTCATGCTCAAACTTGGCACTAAATAACAATTATTGAGGTTTAAAACTAATCCCGTAGGTAAATGTAGAGGTAGCGTGCCGACGGCGATCACATCGACCTTGGAACCATTCCCGACGCGCATCGTCACCTCGTCCTTCGCCAGTCTCCGCTTATTCCGCAGCTCCTGCTTTGAGTTACAAATGTGAGCAACTGCACCGGTATCAAATACCCAAGAGCTACTACGAGTACTGGTAAGGTACACATCAATTACATGTATATCACATATACCTTTTGTTTTGCCGGCCTTCTTGTCCGCTAAGTATTTGGGGCAGTTCCGCTTCCAGTGACCACTTCCCTTGCAATAAAAGCACTCAGTCTCGGGCTTGGGTCCATTCTTTGGCTTCTTCCCGGCAACTTGCTTACCGGGCGCGGCAACTTCCTTGCCGTCCTTCTTGAAGTTCTTTTTACCCTTGCCCTTCTTGAACTTAGTGGTTTTATTCACCATCAACACTTGATGTTCCTTCTTGATTTCTACCTCTGCTGATTTTAGCATAGCAAATACTTCAGGAATGGTCTTTTCCATCCCCTGCATATTGAAGTTCATCACAAAGCTCTTGTAGCTTGGTGGAAGCGACTGGAGGATTCTGTCAATGACCGCTTCATCCAAGAGATTAACTTCCAGTTGAGTCAAGCGGTTGTGCAACCCAGACATCTTGAGTATGTGTTCACTGACAGAGCTATTTTCCTCCATCTTACAGCTGAAGAATTTGTCGGAGACTTCATATCTCTCGACCCGGGCATGAGCTTGAAAAACCATTTTCAGCTCTTCGAACATCTCATATCCTCCATGTCTCTCAAAACGCTTTTGGAGCCCCGGCTCTAAGCTGTAAAGCATGCCGCACTGAACGAGGGAGTAGTCATCGGAACGTGACTGCCAAGCGTTCATAACGTCTTGTTCTGCAGGGAGAACAGGTGCGTCACCCAGCGGTGCTTGTAGGACATAATCTTTCTTCGCAGCTATGAGGATGATCCTCAGGTTCCAGACCCAGTCCGTATAGTTGCTGCCATCGTCTTTCAGCTTGGTTTTCTCTAGGAACGCGTTGAAGTTGAGGACTACGTTGGCCATTTGATCTACAAGACATATTGTAAATGTTTTAGACTAAGTTCATGATAATAAAGTTCATCTAATCAAATTATTTAATGAACTCCCACTTAGATGGACATCCCTCTTCTAGTCATCTAAGTATAACATGATCCGAGTCAACTAGGCCGTGTCTGATCATCACGTGAGACGGACTAGTCAACATCGGTGAACATCTTCATGTTGATCGTATCTTCTATACGACTCATGCTCGACCTTTCGGTCTTCTGTGTTCCGAGACCATGTATGTACATGCTAGGCTCGTCAAGTCAACCTAAGTGTTTGCATGTGTAAATCTGTCTTACACCAGTTGTATGTGAACGTTAGAATCTATCACACCCGATCATCACGTGGTGCTTCGAAACAACGAACTGTCGCAACGGTGCACAGTTAGGGGGAACACTTCTTGAAATTATTATGAGGGATCATCTTATTTACTACCGTCGTTCTAAGTAAACAAGATGCAAAACATGATAAACATCACATGCAATCAAATAATAAACGTGACATGATATGGCCAATATCACATAGCTCCTTTGATCTCCATCTTGGGGCTCCATGATCATCTTTGTCACCGGCTTGACACCATGATCTACATCATCATGATCTCCATCATCGTGTCTCCATGAAGTTGCTCGCCAATTATTACTTCTACTACTAGGGCTAACGCGTTTAGCAATAAAGTAAAGTAATTTACATGGCGTTTCTCAATGACACGCAGGTCATGCAAAAATAAAGACAACTCCTATGGCTCCTGCCGGTTGTCATACTCATCGACATGCAAGTCGTGATTCCTATTACAATAGCATGAACATCTCATACATCACATATAGATCATTCATCATTCATCACAACTTTGGCCATATCATATCACAAAGCACTTGCTGCAAAAACAAGTTAGACGTCCTCTAATTGTTGTTGCAAGTTTTACGTGGCTGAATTAGGGTTCTAGCAAGAACGTTTTCTTACCTACGTGAAAGCCACAACATGATTTGTCAACTTCTATTTACCCTTCATAAGGACCCTTTTCATCGAATCCGCTCCAACTAAAGTGGGAGAGACAGACACCCGCCAGCCACCTTATGCAACTAGTGCATGTCAGTCGGTGGAACCGTTCTCACGTAAGCGTACGTGTAAGGTTGGTCCGGGCCGCTTCATCCCACAATACCGCTGAAGCAAGATAAGACTAGTAGCGGCAAGAAAGTTGACAAATCTACGCCCACAAAAAATTGTGTTCTACTCGCGCAAGAAGAACTACGCATAGACCTAGCTCATGATGCCACTGTTGGGGAACGTTGCAGAAAACAAAAAAATTCCTATGGTTTCACCAAGATCCATCTATGAGTTCATCTAGCAACGAGTGATCGGATGCATCTACATACCTTTGTAGATCGCGAGCGGAAGCGTTCAAAAGAACGGGGATGAGGTAGTCGTACACGACGTGATCCAAATCACCGGAGATCCTAGCACCGAACGGACGGCACCTCCGCATTCAACACACGTACGGTCAGCGTGATGTCTCCTCCTTCTTGATCCAGCAAGGGGAAGGAGAGGTTGATGAAGATCCAGCAGCACGACGGCGTGGTGGTGGATGCAGGGCATCACAGCAGCAGGGCTTCGCCGAGTACTGCGAGAGGAAGAGGTGTAGCAGGGAGGGAGGGAGGCGCCAGGGGCAAGGGTGCGGCTGCCCCTCCCTCCCCCCCTTTTATATAGGCCTCCTGGGGGGGCGCCGGCTCCTGGAGATCCCATCTCCAAAGGGGGCGGCGGCCAAGGGGGGTGGATTGCCCCCCAAGGCAAGTGGGCGCCCCCCCCCACCCTAGGGTTCCAACCCTAGGTGCAGGGGGTGGGCCTTGGGGGGCGCACCAGCCCACTAAGGGCTGCCCCCCTCCCACTTCAGCCCATGGGGCCCTCCGGGATGGGTGGCCCCACCCAGTGGACCCCCGGGACCCATCTGGTGGTCCCGGTACAATACCGGTGACCCCCAGATCACTCTCGATGGCCGAAACTGCACTTCCTATATATAATTCTTCACCTCCGGACCAATCCAGAACTCCTCGTGACGTCCGGGATCTCATCCGGGACTCCAAAAAACATTCGGGCTACTGCATATACATATCCTCACAACCCTAGCGTCACCGAACCTTAAGTGTGTAGACCCTACGGGTTCGGGAGACATGCAGACATGATCGAGATGGCTCTCGGGCAATAACCAACAGCGGGATCTGGATACCCATGTTGGCTCCCACATGCTCCACGATGATCTCATCGGATGAACCACGATGTCGAGGATTCAATTAATCCCGTATACGATTCCCTTTGTCAATCGGTATTTTACTTGCCCGAGATTCGATCGTCGGTATCCCAATACCTCGTTCAATCTCGTTACCGGCAAGTCACTTTACTCGTACTGTAATGCATGATCCTGTGATCAAACACTTTGGTCACATTGAGCTCATTATGATGATGCATTACCGAGTGGGCCCGGTGATACCTCTCCGTCAAGCGGAGTAACAAATCCCAGTCTCGATCCGTGTCAACCCAACAGACACTTTCGGAGATACCTGTAGTGTACCTTTATAGTCACCCAGTTACGTTGTGACGTTTGGGATACCCAAAGCACTCCTACGGTATCCGGGAGTTACACGATCTCATGGTCTAAGGAAAGGATACTTGACATTGGAAAACTCTAGCAAACGAACTATACGATCTTGTGCTATGTTTAGGATTGGGTCTTATCCATCACATCATTCTCCTAATGATGTGATCTCGTTATCAATGACATCCAATTTGCATAGTCAGGAAACCATGACTATCTGTTGATCAACGAGCTAGTCAACTAGAGGCTTACTAGGGACATGTTGGTGTCTATTATTCACACAGGTATTACGATTTCCGGATAACACAATTATAGCATGAATAAAGACAATTATCATGAACAAGGAAATATAATAATAATGCTTTTATTATTGCCTCTAGGGCATATTTCCAACAATTTATACTACGCAACCTTCTTCTTGTAGACTTTGTCCGGCCTCCAAGTGCAGAGGTTTGTAGGACAGTAGCAAATTTCCCTCAAGTGGATGACCTAAGGTTTATCAATCCGTGGGAGGCGTAGAATGAAGATGGTCTCTCTCAAACAACCCTGCAACCAAATAACAAAGAGTCTCCTGTGTCCCCAACACACCCAATACAATGGTAAATTGTATAGGTGCACTAGTTCGGCGAAGAGATGGTGATACAAGTGCAATATGGATGGTAGATATAGGTTTTTGTAAACTGAAAATATAAAACCAGCAAGGTAACAAGCGATAAAAGTGAGCGTAAACGGTATCGCAATGCTAGGAAACAAGGACTAGGGTTCATACTTTCACTAGTGCAAGTCCTCTGAACAATAATAACATAGTTGGATCATATAACTATCCCTCAGCATGCAACAAAGAGTCACTCCAAAGTCACAAATAGCAGAAAACAATTGAAGAGATTATGGTAGGGTACGAAACCACCTCAAAGTTATTCTTTCCAATCAATCCATTGGGCTATTCCTATAAGTGTCACAAACAGCCCTAGAGTTCGTACTAGAATAACACCTTAAGACACAAATCAACCAAAACCCTAATGTCACCTAGATACTCCAATGTCACCTCAAGTATCCGTGGGTATGATTATATGATATGCATCACACAATCTCGGATTCATCTATTCAATTCAACACAAAGTACTTCAAAGAGTGCCCAAAGTTTCTACCGGAGAATCACGACGAAAACGTGTGCCAACCCCTATGCATAGGTTCATGGGCGGAACACGCAAGTTGATCACCAAAACATACATCAAGTGAATCACGTGATATCCCATTGTCACCACAGATACGCACGGCAAGACATACATCAAGTGTTCTCAAATCTTTAAAGACTCAATCCGATAAGATTACTTCAAGGGGAAAACTCAATCCATTACAAGAGAGAAGAGGGGGAGAAGAAACATAAGATCCAACTATAATAGCAAAGCTCGCGATACATCAAGATCGTGCCAAATCAAGAACACGAGAGAGAGAGAGAGAGAGAGAGAGAGAGAGATCAAACACATAGCTACTGGTACATACCCTCAGCCCCGAGGGTGAACTACTCCCTCCTCGTCATGGAGAGCGCCGGGATGATGAAGATGGCTAACAGTGAGGGTTCCCCCCTCCGGCAGGGTGCCGGAAGAGGGTCCGATTGACTTTTGGTGGCTACAGAGGCTTGCGGCGGCAGAACTCTCGATCTAATCTCCGTTCTGGAAGTTTTAGGGTACGTGAATATATATGGGTGCAGGAAGTACGCCGATGGAGCTTCGGGGGCCCCACGAGGTAGGGGGCACGCCCTAGGGGGGTGGGGGCGCCCCCACCCTCGTGAGCACCTCCCTTGGCTCCTGACGTGGGGTCCAAGTCCATCCGGTAGCTTTCCTTCCAAAAATAAGTTCTCCAGTTGATTTCGTTCCGTTTCGACTCCGTTTGATATTCCTTTTCTTCGAAACACTGAAATAGGCATAAAACAGCAAATCTGGGTTGGGCCTCCGGTTAATAGGTTAGTCCCAAAAATAATATAAAAGTGGATAATAAAGCCCAATATTGCCCAAAACAGTAGATAATATAGCAGGGAGCAATCAAAAATTATAGATACGTTGGAGACGTATCAACGATCGAAGGGGCCATCGAATCCTTTCGTCGACGGCACAGTGGAACTCTCAATTGAAGCACCAATGTCAGTGTCAAAACCGGCGGATCTCGGGTAGGGGGTCTTGAACTGTGCATCTAGGATCGATGGTAACAGGAGACGGGGGACACGACGTTTACCCAGGTTCGGGCCCTCTCTATTGAGGTAATACCCTACTTCCTGCTTGATTGATCTTGATGAATATGAGTGTTACAAGAGTTGATCTACCACAAGATCGCAATGGCTAAACCCTAGATGTCTAGCCTATGAGTATATGGTAATGAACCTGTCCTATCCGGACTATGCTCTCCGGTTTATATAGACACCGGAGAGATCTAGGGTTACATGAGGTCGGTTACATAAGAGGGAATCTTCATAATCGGTCGCCTAGCTTGCCTTCCATGCCAAGTAGAGTCCAATCCGGACACGGGTATAGTCTTCGGTCTTCGTGTCTTCATAGCCCATCAGCCCGGCCCATAGATAACAGGTCGGACGCCCGAGGACCCCTTAGTCCAGGACTCCCTCATGGGGCCCTAGTGGAGATGCTCTAAGTGAATTGAGTTTAATATCCACTGAGAGAAAATCGAAAGCCAAAACTTATATAGTGGTTGAGCATCACAGTAGATCTGAGTTGAGAGTTCTTGTACCTATTACTCTTGAGAGTTGCATACTCTCTAAATGAATAGGTGTCGTCTCAAGTGACGAAGAGTAATTGCCATCTTCAAGTTAAAGTATTCGGCAACCAAGAGTCGTTGTGGTTTGCGAAGAGTGGCCAAGAGTAATTGTGGTCATAAAAGACAAAGTCTATCAAAGGTTTGGAGATTGCTGAAAATAATCTACTATTATCGTGGGGGTCATTTTTCATTCGTCTCCTTGTGCTAGACCTTTGTTATGCACTAGGGGGAGGAGGAATAACGACCATCGTCACCGACGGTCGAAAAATTAGTAAGGGAGTGTGTCGACCATATATGATAGAGGACGAAGAATCCCGACTATTGTCGTGGGGGTCGCTTCTCCTTCGTTCCCACGTGCTAGACATTTTGGTGTAATGCACTTGGGAATGAAAGGACGAGCGACCATCACCAACGGTCGAATGTATACACTACGTGAGCTGAGAGTTATCAAGAAAAGACTCGACAGACCGATAGTCAACCTATGATGAATAATAATGATCTAATTTAGTTTTTGTAGTACATGTATTTAATTGTACAAGTTTAATCTTTGAATTATGAACCTAGGAAATGTCCCCGTCGAACGACGAAAGTCTCCCGGCGGAGTGCGACTGGTGCAGCGACAACCGGGTGTGCGACATGCCTCACCTGGTAGAAGGTCGGCGCTTTAGCATTAAGCTCAAGGAGACCTTCGATGTTGACACGGTACGCAACGACGACAAGTGTTTTTTCGTAATTAAGCATGACTTCTGCTTCTTCAACGTGTAATTTTTGTCTTCTACAATTCGACTAGCTTATCCCATGTCATGCAAGACGCTATGCCTTGGAGAGGATGGATTTTGAAGATCATGAAAGTATGGAAACAAAGATAATTCACCTAAGGACCCATCATGGTATGGATTTTGATGTAAATCTATACAATTCTGAGAGCGTAACCCATTTTGGTTGCCTGAATTGGGAAGCACTTTGCAAGATGTATCCTTTTAATGAGGGTATGCTTGCCACCATGGATCTTGGTGATCCTAACATCGCCGAAGACAATATGGACATTTGGGTCCTTGTTGATATGCTTCCAATTCTACCACTATGTGAGTTTCTCAAACATAGTTATTTATTTCAAAATAATTGACAGCTTATTTCATTCTTCAAAGAATGTGTGGAAGTTGGTAGGCAGAACCTACTACACCGATGGCTTAGAATTAACTTATCAGGAGAAAAATCATATGATCTCATTTATTAATGATCTTGAGAATTACAATATCTATTATCAAACTCGTCCACATTATGGTCAATACGTGCCACTAGTGCATGTGTTGAACTATGTAACATCCATGGAGATGTCATGGTAAGATTTTTTTACTATTACGGCTAAGGGAGTGATAACCCGCAAGTATAGGGGATCGCAATAGTTTTCGAGGGCAGATTATTCAACCCAAATTTATAGATTCGACACAAGGGGAGCTAAAGAATATTTGAAGGTATTAGCAGCTGAGTTGTCAATTCAACCACACCTGGAGATTAATTATCTGCAGCAAAGTGATCAGTAGCAAAGTAGTTTGATAGTTTTAATAGTAGTGAAAGCAGTAACGGTAACAGTAATAGTGATAGCAGTAATTTTGTAGCAAGTGTAACAGTGATGATAGCATTAGTAACTTAGCAGAAACAATATAAGATAAATTCGTAGGCATTGGATCAGTGACTTCTTGGATGATATTCATCATGTGACAGTTATAACCTAGGGCGATAAGGCACTAGCTCCAGTTCATCGATATAATGTAGGCATGTATTCTGTAAATAGTCATACGTGCTTTATTAAAAGAACTTGCATGACATCTTTTGTCCTACCCTCCCATGGCAGCAGGGTCCATATTGGAAACTAAGGGCTATTAAGGCCTCCATTTAATAAAGAACCTGAACAAAGCATTAACACATAGTGAATACATGAACTCCTCAAACTACGGTCATCACCGAGAGTGGGCCTAGTTGTTGTCACTCTGGGGTTGTCGGATCATAACCGTAGTAGGTGACTATAACTTGCAAGATCGGATCTAAAACATGGATGTAATGATGAATTCATAAACGGTCCAGTTCTGAAATCATGGCACCGGGCCCAGTGACAAGCATTAAGCATAGCAAAGTCATAGCAACATCAATCTAAGAACATAGTGGATACTAGGGATCGGGCCCTAACAAAACTAACTCGATTACATGATGAATCTCATCCAACTCCTCACCGACCAGCGAGCCTACGAAGGAATTACTCACTCCCGGTGGGGACCATCATGGAATTGGCGATGGATATGGGTTGGTGATGACGAAGAACGAAGATCCCCCTCTCCGGAGCCCCAAACGGAGTCCAGATATGCCCTCCCGGGGAAGAATAGGGCTTGGCAGTGGCTCCGTCTCATGGATCACGGTAATTCTTTCTCCCTGATTTTTTCTGGAAATATGTGATTTTATAGTATCAGGAGGGTCGTCAACGGGGCCACAAGGTGGGTACAACCCACCTGGGCGCGCCAGGAGAGGGGGCGCGCCCTGGTAGGTTGTGCCCACCTAGGGGGCCCTCTCTGGTGGGTCTTGGCTCCAGAAATTCTTATTATTGATATAAAAAATCCTCGCAAAGTTCCATTCCATTCCGAGAACTTTTATTTCTACACAAAAACAACACCATGGTAGTTCTGCTGAAAACAGCGTCAGTCCGGGGTTAGTTTCATTCAAATCATGCAAATTAGAGTCCAAAACAACAGGAAAAGCATGAGAAAAAGTAGATATGTTGGAGACGTATCAAATCCCATAAGCTTAAACCTTTGCTTGTCCTCAAGCAATTCAGTTGATAAACTGAAAGTGAGAAAGAAAAACTTTTACGAACTATTTTGCTCTTGTTTGTATAAATAAGCTTAAAGAGCACCAAGGTTTTCAGCCAGCATTATAACTAACCATGTCAACAATAACTCTTAAAGATTATAATGACTCATATTAATGACATAATCAGCTAGCGAGCAATAATAAAATATCTCAAATGGCAACACGTTTTCAAAACAACCATGATATAATATGACAATAGTGGTATCTCGCTAGCCCTTTCTGGGACCGCAAAACATAAATGCAGAGCACCTCCAAAGTTCAAGCAGTGACTAAACATTGTAATTCATGGTAGAAAATATCCAGTCATGATGCACCCAACATTAGCTACACACAATGCATAAATCATGACAGTTGTGCTCTACTCAGTTTCTAGCGCTTGTCTTTTAGAAGGTGATGACACAACATAAAAGTAAATAGAAAGTCCCTTCGCAGAGGGAAGCAGTGATTTGCAGAGGTGCCAGAGCTCGGTTTTTAAAACAGAGATAAATGATATTTTGAGACATGCACCCTTCTTATTCACTTCAGGGCCATCAGTTATTAACATCTTCCATGCTAAGCACGCTAGTGGCGGTTCCCAAGCGGTAAAAGTAAATCTTTTGACTCCATTGGGAGTTTTTGTTTAATTATTTCAGAGATGAACTCTTTTTCATGTTTGCAGTTGGGGACTGGGCATCCCTAATACCACCCATTTCCTCGTGCGATGGCGAGTGAATAAACACTCGACCTGAGGATAAGCCGCTTAGCACGGAAGATATCGACCACCTCCTGTCGATCCATGAACAATCCATGCACACAAAAAGGATAATTTTTTAGAAGTTTTTAGAGGTGGCACATGCAAATTTACTTAGGACGGCAGGGTAATACCGTATATATGTAGGTATGGTGGACTCATCTAGAATAACTTTGAGTTCAAGGTTTTTTATGTACAAGCAGAGTTCCCACTTAGTACAGGCGAAGGCTAGCAATTAAGATTGAGAAGCAGCCAGCTAGAG
The DNA here is from genome assembly GCA_032464435.1 of Aegilops umbellulata. Classification (NCBI taxonomy): domain Eukaryota; kingdom Viridiplantae; phylum Streptophyta; class Magnoliopsida; order Poales; family Poaceae; genus Aegilops; species Aegilops umbellulata. The sequence continues at coordinate 14,347,873 of CP136057.1, forward strand.
AGCAACAACGATCATAACCAGGCATTATGCATAAGTAACATTGGACACTAGCATGAGTAGGATATGAACACCATGAACATAAATATTATAGAGGCTATGTTGGTTTTGATTCAACTACATGCATGAACCTGTACCAAGTCAAGCCACTCGAACATTCAGAGGAGGATACCATATCATCATACTACATCACAATCATTTTAACGCTATGTTGGTATCCAAGATAAATCATTATCCACTCCCAGCTACTTATGCATGGCATGAGAAACTATAATCTGTAATTGTCATTGCAACCATGTTTAATCATAATGGGCTGAAGCGTGGATACTAGGTTAAACATATTTACACAGATAGAACAAGTCGAGTTCATACAAGTTTCTCTTTGCCACGGCCAGCTCATTGAATATCATCATTATTGCCTTTCACTTGCACGACCGAACCATATGAAAATAATAAAAGTGCAAGAGTGCCATGGACTAAGCTGGAATCTGCAAACATTTTATTCAACAGGAGAAGACAAGGTAAAATGGGCTCTTATTAGTTCAACAGTTATTCATATGAGAGCCCTCGACATTTTCATCGTGGTATTGTCCTCTGTACAACTCGAATAAAAGGAAAAGAAATTCAGAGAAACACACTAAAATATTTTTGGAATTTTTAGTTTTCTTCAACAAGCAAATAAAAAGCAAAAACGAGAAAAATTATTTACACAGGAAAGCTCCCAACAAGCAAAAGAAGAACAAGGAAATCTTTTTGGATTTTATTTTTAGTACTACTACTAAGCATGCATAGAAAGTAAATTACTTCAACTAATAATTTTTTTGGTTTTTCTAAAGTTTTTCAAACACACAAGAAGAAAGCAAGAAAATAAATCTAAGCATGGATGATACAATGAAAAAGTGTGAGCACCGACAAATAGAATGATATGTGAACATGAATATAATGTCGGTGAGAACACGTACTCCCCCAAGCTTAGGCTTTTGGCCTAAGTTGGTAATCGATCAGTAGCCTAGAGGGTAGTAGGGATCATGAGGAGCAGGCATCCACTGATCCCACTCCTAAGGTCCCTGTGCAGCCTCCGCAGGAGCATGAGCGTTCTAGTAGGCGATGATGTCTGCAGGCATAATCCGGTATCCGCCCCTGGCAACAAAATCAAACAAAGCAGGTGCAGGCAATGGAATAACATCACGAGTTCTAATGCTATAAACCAGGTTATAAGGAATGGCAATGTCAGGACGATCATGTGCAAGAAAGTGATCGTGATCCATGGCTGCTTGGTCTAGGTAAACCTTGGTCAGAGGGTAATCATGAAAGCGTATCTCATCCTCGAAGTGAGCATCCAACCAAGTAGCAAAAATCCCACCATGTATTTTACCCTGGGATTTATTAAGGTGCAGGCGACGAGCCATGATAGCTCCCAAGCTATACATGTTGTCGCCCTCAATTGCACGATGTAAAACAGCAAGGTCCGGTGAACTAAGTGCACCCACCTTTTCCCTGGCAAGCAAGCATTTGGTAATAAAGAGTGCAAAGTAACGAACAACAGGAAAATGTAAGCCAGCGGCAGTGGTGGCTGACACTCCTCCCTCATCCCCCACTGTCAAGGTGCGACAAAAGTCCTCAAACTCGACCGGCCTAGGCTCAGCCAAGCTCCCATTAGATGGGATCATGCATATGTCACAAAATTCAGTAAGTGGTATCTGATGGTTTTCAGCATATAAGTCAAAGCTCACTTCAGGAGAATTATTTCTAGGCAGGAAAGTAAAACTTTGAAGAAAGACATTTGTGAGGATTTGGTGCTAGTCACACTCATCTGCTATGAAGTCGGTGAGACCGGCATTAGCGATGAATTGCATGAACTCCTCATGGATTCCAGCCTCTTGCAGGAACGGGATGTGCGGCCATTCGCACGGCCGTACCTCCGCCAACATCCGAGGGTGGAGATCACTGTTAGAAGACTCCCCAATAACACCCTTGGAGTTCTTCTTAGAGCCAAATTTCCTGAAGATATTCATGTCCGCGTACAATTTTTCCTATGAACAAAAATCTGAATTTTTAGTTCACAATTTTTTTCCAACAAAACTTCACAAAATTGATAGCAACTACTCATAGGGATACATAGAGGCCATAGCAAGCATTGAAACTACTTAGAACACTAAGAATTCAACATGCAAGCACATCTACAGCAGCACCAAGAGTAGCTAATTATTCAAAGTATAAACCACTAAAACAAAAACTAATTGGACAAATGGTGGAATCACATACTAAGCAACAATCCCCCGAAACAGTTTCGGAAATGGAGCTTCGAGCAAAGAGATTGAAATCTGTGGGTTTGAGCTCAAGAACACGGGGGAGAGAGCAATGGGGATTTTTTTCTGGAGGTTAGCGATGATGTGGGATGAAGAGGTAAGTGAGGGGGAACACATGGGGACCACAACCCACCAGGGCGCGCCTGGGGGTCCTGGCGCACCCAAGTGGGTTGTGCCCACTTGGTGCACCTCCCTCTAGTAATTTTTGCAGCAAAAATTCATGTAAAATTTTCAGGGCATTCTGAGAACTTCTATTTTTGGGTCATTTTTTACTGCACGGGAAATTCAGAAAACAGACAAAACATGACATTTTATTTTATTTAACTAATAGAGACAGAGAATGAAAAGTAGGGACAGAAAGTAGTGCTTACTAAATTCATCAACTTCATACCGTTCAAAAATGATGCATTAATAAGGTTGATCAGGTCTTATTAAGAACCACTTTCGATTAGCATGAAACCGAAGAACTTTCATAAATCACTAAGTTACCTCAATGGGGATATGCATTTCCCCAGCAATAAGCATTTAATATTTCTCTTTGATAGTAGGTAGAGGTATTTGAAAACTTCCAATAGTGATTGTCGGAGATTTTTCAATAACATTAATACCATTCACTTGGAATTGTTTCTTCGGAAAGTGCATCGTATGCTCATTACCATTAATATGAAAAGTGACCTTGCTTTTATTGCAATAAATAACAGCCCCTGTAGTATTCAAGAAGGGTCTACCAAGGATAATCGACATGTTGTCGTCCTCGGGCATCTCAAGTATAACAAAGTCAGTCAAAATAGTAACATTAACAACAACAACAACAACAACAACAACAACAACAACAACAACAACAACAACGGGCACATCCTCACATATACTGATAGGTATAGCAGTTGATTTGTCAGCCATTTGCAAAGATATTTCAGTAGGTGTGAGTTTATTCAAATCAATTCTTTTATATAAAGAGAAAGGCATAACACTAACACCAGCTCCTAGATCACACAAACCAGTTTTCACATAATTCTTTTTGATAGAGCAAGGTATAGTTGGTATTCCCAGATCTCCAAGTTTTGTAGGTACACCATCTTTGAAAGTATAATTAGCATGCATAGTGGAGACTTCGGCTTCGGTATTTTTCTCTTATTTGTGATGATGTCTTTCATATACTTTGCATAAGGAGGCATTTTCGAGATACCAGTCAAGCGAGTACGCAAAAAGACTGGCCTCAGCATTTCAACAAAGCATTCAAATTCTTCATCATCATTCTTTTTAGTTGACTTGGGTGGAAAAGGCATAGGTTTTTTAACCCACGGTTCTCTTTCTTTACCATGTTTCCTAGCCACAAAGTCTCTTTTATCATATCTTTTATTCTTAGGTTGTGGGTTATCAAGATCAACAGGTGGTTCTATCTCAACATCATTATTTGGTTCTTTTTCATTATTTGGTTGAGTGTATTTATGAACCTCATCATTATATTTTTAATTATCACTAGGTGAGTATTCATTACCAGATTGAGTTTCAGCATCAGAGATAGAAGGTTCATTTTCATTATCAGGAGGTTTCTCTATTTCAGGTTCACTAGAAGTATGCAAAGTCCTCTCATTTTTCTTTTTCTTTTTCTTTTTAGAAGGACTAGGTGCACTAGTATTAGCTCTTTGTGAATCTCGTTCAATTCTTTTTTGGTGTCCCTCGGGATAAAGTGGTTCCTGAGAAATTTTACCTCCTCTAGTTGCAACTCTAACAGCAAAGTCATGCATATTATGATTCATTTCATCAAGCAATTCTCTTTGTAATTTAGCAACTTGTTCTAACTGAGTTTGAACCATAGAAGCATGTTTTCCAACACCTCTAACATCATTTGATATTCTAAATAACAAGTCACTCAAGCAAGCAATCATATCAGAATTATATTTCAATTGTTTCATAACATTTGCATTGAAGGGATCTTCTTTTCTAATGTAGTTTTCGAACTCATAAAGGCATTGACTAGGATGCATATTGTGAGGATTATCATTTTCATTAAACTTTATAAGAGAACTTACCTCTACCACCTTAGGCATTGGTGGTGTATTAAGCCCATGTATTTCTTCAATAGGAGGTAATTTTTTAACATCCTCCGCTTTAATACCTTTTTCCTTCATAGATTTCTTTGCCTCTTGCATATCTTCGGGACTGAGATATAATATACCCCTCTTCTTCGGAGTGGGTTTAGGCAGTGGTTCAGGAATAGTCCATCATCACAATTTTTCAATATGTTATTCAATAATTCTTCAGCTTGAGCAATAGTTTGTTCCCTAAAACTATAACTAGCACAACTATCTAGGAAGTCCCTAGAAGCATCGGTTAGTCCGTTATAAGATATCAAGTATTTCATTTTTCTTACGAGGATGATCAGGCAAAGCATTAAGTAGCTGGCAAAGCCTCCCCCAAGCTTGTGGGAAACTCTCTTCTTTAGTTTGCACAAAGTTAAATACTTCTTGTAAGGCAGCTTGTTTCATATGAGCAGGAAAATATTTTTCAGAGAAGTAATAAATCATATCCTGGGGACTACGCACACAACTAGGAGCAAGAGTATTGTACCAAGCTTTAGCATCACCCTTTAATGAGAAATGAAATAATTTGAGAATAAAGTAATAACGAGTTTTCTCATCATGGGTAAAAAGGGCAGCTATATCATTCAACTTAGTAAGATGTGCCACAACAGTTTCAGTTTCATAACCATGGAAAGGATCAGATTCAACCAAAGTAATTAACTCTGGGTCGATAGAGAATTCATAATCCTTATCGTCAATAAAGATAGGTGAAGTAGCAAACTTAGGATCACATTTCATTCTAGCATTCATAGATTTTTCTTTATACTTGCATAGTAATTTCTCTAGATCATCTCTATCCTTACAAGCAAGAATATCTCTAGTTGTTTCTTCACTCATAACATAACTTTCTGGTACCTTAGGCAATTCATATCTAGGAAGGCTAGTTCTAGCAGGTGTTTCAGGAGTTTCAGTTTCAAGCTCATTATCAGATTCAACAACATCATGGTGTATTACTCTAGCAATTTGTTTATCAAGAAATTCACCCAAGTGGCACATCATCATTATCAAGCAAGGTTATAGCATCATCATGAGCATCATTCATCGTACAAGTAGCATCATCAATAACTTGTGACATATCAGAATTGATAGCATGTGGTGGTGTTGCAAGTTTACTCATAACAGAAGGTGAATCTAAAGCAGAACTGGATGGCAGTTCCTTACCTCCCCTCGTCTTTGAGGGATAAATCTTAGTCTTTGGATCCTTCAGATTCTTCATAGTGATAATATGATAATAACCCCAAGTGACTCAACAAATATAGCTATGCTCCCCGGCAACGGCGCTAGAAAAAGGTCTTGATGACCCACAAGTATAGGGGATCGCAACAGTTTTCGAGGGTAGAGTACTCAACCCAAATTTATAGATTCGACACAAAGGGAGCCAAATAATATTTGAAGGTATTATCAGTTGAGTTGTCAATTCAACCACACCTAGAGATTAATTATCTGCAGCAAAGTGATCAGTAGCAAAGTAGTTTGATAGTTTTGATAGAAGTGACAGCAGCAACGATAACAGTAACAGTGATAGCAGTAATTTTGTAGCAAGTGTAACAGTGATGATAGCAGTAGTAACTTAGCAGAAACAATATAAGATAAATTTGTAGGCATTGGATCGGTGACTTGTTGGATGATATTCATCATGTGACAGTTATAACCTAGGGCGATACGGTAGCTCCAGTTCATTGATATAATGTAGGCATGTATTCCACAAATAGTCATACGTGTTTTATTAAAAGAACTTGCATGACATCTTTTGTCCTACCCTCCCATGGCAGCAGGGTCCATATTGGAAACTCAGGGATATTAAGGCCTCCTTTTAATAGAGAATTGAACAAAGCATTAACACATAGTGAATACACGAACTCCTCAAACTACGGTCATCACCGAGAGTGGGCCCGGTTGTTGTCACTCCGGGGTTGTCGAATCATAACTGTAGTAGGTGACTAGAACTTGCTAGATCAGATCTAAAACATGGATATAATGATGAATTCATAAACGGTCCAGTTCTGAAATCATGGCACCCGGGCCCAGTGACAAGCATTAAGCATAGCAAAGTCATAGCAACATCAATGTAAGAACATAGTGGATACTAGGGATCGGGCCCTAACAAAACTAACTCGATTACATGATGAATCTCATCCAACTCCTCACCGACCAGCGAGCCTACGAAGGAATTACTCACTCCCGGTGGGGAGCATCATGGAATTGGCGATGGAGATGGGTTGGTGATGACGAAGAACGAAGATCCCCCTGTCGGTGTCAAAAACGGCGGATCTCGGGTAGGGATCCCCGAACTATGCGTCTAGGCCGGATGGTAACAGGAGACAAGGGACACGAAGTTTACCCAGGTTCGGGCCCTCTCGATGGAGGTAAAACCCTACTCCTCCTTGATTAATATTGATGATATGGGTAGTACAAGAGTAGATCTACCACGAGATCAAGGAGGCTAAACCCTAGAAGCTAGCCTATGGTATGATTGTTGTATGATGAAGTTGTCCTACGGACTAGAACCCCCCCGGTTTATATGGACATCGGATAGGGTTAGGGTTACACAAAGTCGGTTACAATGGTAGGAGATCTTGAATATCCGCATCGCCAAGCTTGCCTTCCACGCCAAGGAAAGTCCCATCCGGACATGGGACAAAGTCTTCAATCTTGTATCTTCATAGTCCTGGAGTCCGGCTGAAGGTATAGTCCGGCTATCCGAACACCCCCTAATCCAGGACTCCCTCAGTAGCCCCTGAACCAGGCTTCAATGACGACGAGTCCGGCGCGCAAATTGTCTTCGGCATTGCAAGGCGGGTTCCTCCTCCAAGTTCTTCAAGAAGATTTTAAACACCAAGGATAGTGTCCGGCTCTGCAAAATAACTTTCCACATATTGCCATAGAGAGAATAACATTAACACAAATCTAATCTGCTGACGTATTCCGTAGCGTGACATCACACTACGGCCAAGCCTTTATTCGAATTGTTTTTACTCTTCCACCTCAGCGTGTTTCGCGAGGCGGTTTCCTTGGCACGTCTTGTCAAAGCAGAGATCGTGTCCCCCATTTATGGGATTCTCATCAATACGGACGTGGGTAACCCAACCGTGCCATTTATCACGGTGCTTGGGAGGCAAGCGAGTTTTACTAGGCTGGTGGGGACGCATAGCCGCATCCGCCCATATAAGGGGATAAGGATCCACCTTTTTACCTACGCCTTCTTCCTCCTTTGCCTATCCATCTTCTGCGCACCTGAGCTCCAGCGCCCAAGCCCGCACTTCCCACCTCAACCTTCTCCAGCAATGTCCAGTGCGGGAGGCAAGTGGATGGTCTCCTCCGTCACGGAGGGCCATGTCAAGAAGCTAAGGAAGGCCAAATACTTGTCCAAGGACATCGCACACCGGCTTCCCGAGGAGGGGCAGCTTCTCCCCACCCCAAGGCCCCATGAGAGGGTAGTTTTCCTTCCCCACTTCCTCCGCGGACTGGGTTTTCCACTCCACCCATTCGTCTGGGGGCTCATGTTCTACTACGGCCTGGATTTCCACGATCTGGCCCCGAACTTCGTCCTCAACATCTCGGCGTTTATCGTCGTGTGCGAGGCTTTCCTCCGCGTCCTCCCCCATTTCGGCCTCTAGCTCAAGACCTTCAACGTCAAGCCCAAGGTGGTGCGCGGCAGCCAGGCGGAGTGCGGAGGTGCCATGGCGGGCAAGATAGCCAACGTCCTATGGCTCGAGGGCTCCTTCGTGGAGACCCTAAAGGGGTGGCAATCCGGGTGGTTTTACATCATCGAGCCACGCGATCCAAAATTGATCACAGCCCCTGAGCTCCGATCCGGACCCCCCACGCGGCTTATGTCCTGGAAAGAGACGGGCCTGTCGTGGGGTGACGAAAAAGAGGTGACCGGACTGCAAACATGCATTCAGTCCCTGGTGAACAAGACGATCAAGCTTGTCAATGTGGTCCAGGTTATGCTCGTCCGCCGGATCCTCCCGTGTCAACAACGGGACTTTACTCTGTGGGAGTTCAACCCGGCGCAGCACCAAACCCTCAACAAGCTCTTCGACACGACGTATGAAGACGTCTGGAAGGTGCTAACCAAAGGCGCCGAGGCTCCCGCATCCGCCTCCGAGGACCGCGGATACAGCTCGCAGTGTCACGCTAGCGAGGTAAGCTATTTTCACCTTTTACAGGATGTTTAAGTTTTTTCATAGTTTAACTCCATGCGGGATCTAAACTTCCTTACCTTTGACAGGCTTGGCAGGTGATATCCGGACCGATTAACTATCCGGCTCCCTTGCCCGAAGACCCAGCCCCTGCTCTCCTAGTGAAGCTGCTGGCTCCGGCGCCTTATGTGGTGTCGGAGAAGAAGGCCAAGAAGAAGAAGGCCACGGGAACTCGAAAGAGTGCCCGTAACGTGGTAGTATCAGACTCGTCATCTGACGAGTCCGAGACACTCTCCTCCCGTGAGAACGAGGAGTAGGAAGAAGAAGCCTCTCCCTCTCCAGCGAGGGGAGGAAAGAAAAGGAAGGCCGCCCCACCGGGGGAGGCCAAAGGGTCCAAGAAGAGGAAGACCCCTCCACCGGACTACTCCCCCAACGCCGACGAGGAGTGGCCGGACAGGGCCAAGCGTCCGGCGAAATCGTAAGTATTCGGATATCAGAGTAACTCATGACGTTCCTTTGTTGCATATATTTCCCTAATGTCGAACATAATTATGCAGCCCGCCCCGGGCCGAACTCAATGAGTCGTCGAGCGGCTCCCAGGATTCGTCGGACGTGAACTCAGTTCCGCCCGCTGTCTCCCCCCGCACTGCGGACGACTCTGAAGTGGCGTCGCAACGAGCTCCGGGGCAGGAAGAGGTGGTCCTGGAGGAGCCGCAAGGCGACCTCCCGGACTCCAGGAGTAAAGGGGACAAAACCCCCCAGGGCCCCAAGTCCGGCTTTGAGCCGGACACCGCGCCGGAATCTTCAACGGTTCCGGACCGCGGCAGGCGAACTCCTGTCAAGAGGAGCAAGTCTCCTGAGCCAGCGGCCTCCGTCCAACCGGAGGTGCCGAACAGTCTGCTGGAGGTGCTTGACGGCGCCTCCATCGACGAGGAGCACCGTACTATTATGAGTACGGTGATCCGGAAGGTTCAGTCTGCCAAGAGCGGACTGAACGAAGCTTGCGCTAGCCTTCTAACAGGCTTCGAGGTAAGTAAAAAATATGTAAGAATATAACCGCATATACAGTAGCCCCTGATGCTCTGTTTGGCGTTCGGAAAGAAAAGCCGAATAGAGGATCTATTAAATTTCGCAGTAGTCTAACAAAAAAGAGTCAAATATGCGTATGCAGGCTTCGCTGCTAGCCACTGCTGCACTGACTGCGGAGGTGGGTGCCCTGAAACAGGGCCTCGAGTGGACCGAGCAAGAGCTCGGCCTTGCCAAGCGGCAGCTCGAGGAGAAAGAAGGTAAGAAATACCTTACAGAAAAAAATGCCTATAAAAAGACGTGATTGCAAAAAATAACAGGATTGTACTGCTTATTGTAGGGGCCACGACTGAGGTGGCGACCCTCAAGCAGGCGCTGTCCGAGGCCGAAAAGAAAGCGTCCGCGGAGCGCACCGAGCGAGAGAAACTTGAGGCCCAGGTCGGCGAGGTGCGGCAAGAGCTGCGGGCTCTTATGAAAAAACATGAGAGTTTGGAGCTTGAGTCAAAAACGCAAGCGTCCGATCTCGCGGCGGCCTCTGAGACTGCCAAGTCTACCAAGGCCGAAGCCCAAAAGGCCCTCCAAGAGTTGGAGGAGATGAAAAAGATAGCAGCGGGTAAGGCATTCTTTATGCAAAGCAGAAATATAAAAGTAAACTACTTGTGACTTACCCGAATCCGGAGCTCTCCAGGGGCATTCGCAGATCTTCCCCGCAGCGTATCCGACGCCACCGCATTCTACCGAGCTGAAGAGGGCAGCTCAACGGAGAAGGTGTTCTGGTCTCAGTATGCTGAGGCCGGACACCCTGTGCCCTTGAGCGACCAGCTGAAACAGCTGGTCGAGCTCCACAAGGCGGCCGAACAGGCCTTGAAGGGCTTCATAGTTCTGCTGTGGCCCGGAGAGGCCCTGCCTGGGAGCTACTTCGAGCTGGTGCGGCGGCTGGTGGAGGCCTGTCCAAGGCTCGATGTCATCAAGCGCTCCATCTGCATCGAAGGTGCCCGTAGGGCCCTTGCCCGTGCAAAGGTGCACTGGGGTAAGCTAGACGGTGAGAAGCTTGTGAGGGACGGGCCGCCGCCGGGGAAGGAGCATCGCAAGCCCGAGAACTACTATAAGGATGTTCTTGCGGGTGCCCGCCTTGTGGCGGATGAATGTACCAAGGATGTTATTTTTTAATGAACTCGCTCGTGTTTATCCTGTGCGCTGAAAACTTGTTCATATGCGCTAAGCAATGCTTGTTGAATTTAAAATATTATTTTCTATGCGGCCGTTTATCAAAAAATTGAGAGATGGCGAGTCGTCGGCTTCCGCCCCCATGCCACTAGTGCTGGGGTGTTCGGGATAAACCTGAGCGCTCTTTTTCCCATGTTTGGGTCCTTCGAGGGAGGCGCTCAGCACAACGAACCAGGCAATCGGACTATAATGCTTGAACACTCTCACTTAGCCATAGAACTTTATAATTTTAAATTTCGGCGAAGCCCCTAGTTCGGAAGACCGAGTTCGGTGCGCTATCCACGCCTTGGCCGGACAAAGCCGGCTCCTCGCTCGAAGTGGCATAAGTCTTTAGGGACTCGAAGAAACCTCTCGAACAGCGACCGGTCTCTCGCCTCATCATGACAGTAAGTTTTAGCTTTCTCCACTGAGGTGCTTAACCCAGCTCAACCGGGGCACAATCACAGTGGTTCTCCTAGTGCTACCTTAGCCGATATAGCGGAACGTAAGGCACCAAAACATAGGAGCCGGGCAAACCCAACTATTGACCCAAATCATGATTAGGAGCCGATGCATATAGTGCTATAAGTTCGGGGTGCCGCACTTGTGAAAGTGTATGGGCTTCTCACACCATATTGAGGGGTACTGAAGCCCCTGGTGTATTTGCCGTACCACGGTGTACGGGTGCCACATGTCATTAATGAACATATATATAAAAAGGGGATAATGCGAAAAATAGACAAAAAGCTATGCATTGTTTATAAAGAGGCTGCTACCAAAGCAGAACGATACAAATAGTGCGATAAGCAAAAGATATTGGACTTTTATAACATGTCCTAGCCGGGGGCAGGCCGCGGAATTATATTCAAAACAGGTATACTGCTCGTAACAGAGACCACCTGGGAGTTCCATAGTGCGGCGTGGCTTGTCTGCTTCCCTGGATCTTGCATCGTTCGTGCGGCAGTTGAATTGCCGAACAGGTCGTCCGAATTATGGAGTCCTGAAAGTAAGAAGAAAAAAGAATACGGCAGCACCTAGTGCGTTTTAGGCCGTATTTTGGGCTTGCCATTATTGTACTCCTTCCCCTGTGCCCATGGTATTTCAAGAGCGTAGTTATGTACGCGAAGCACTGGTTTCGCTATGTCGCGAGGACTGGGGTTGGGGCCGCATTGCTACGCCTGCTCAGAACATGCCAGGCGGTCTTGTTGTAGGTTACTCCGGGCGCGCTTGGCAGTGTCTGGCTTTTTAACGGCCGAACTGGAGAATTGCCTATAAAGGCTGCTTTGTACTTCTGCTGCGAGGGCCGCCGTGTGTTCCTCCGTTCGAAGGGAGCGCTCGGTGTTTCCGTTGACCGTAATTACTCCTCGAGGGCCTGGCATCTTGAACTTGAGAAATGCGTAGTGCGGCAATGCATTGAATTTTGCAAATGCGGTTCGCCCGAGCAGGGCGTGATAGCCACTGCAAAACGGGACTATATCGAAGATTAACTCTTCGCTTCGGAAATTATCCGGAGATCCGAAGACCACTTCAGGTGTTACTGAGCCTGTGCAGCTGGCCTCTACACCTGGTATAACGCCTTTAAAGGTCGTTTTTGTGGGCTTGATCCTCGAGGGATCGATGCCCATTTTCCGCACTGTATCCTGGTAAAGCAGGTTCAGGCTGCTGCCGCCATCCATGAGGACTCCTGTGAGATGAAATCCGTCGATAATTGGGTCAAGAACCAATGCGGCAAACCCGCCATGACGGATGCTAGTGGGATGGTCCCTTCGATCAAAGTTGATCAGGCAGGAGGACCATGGGTTGAACTTTGGAGCGACTGGCTCCAGCGCGTATACGTCTCGTAGCGCACGCTTCCGCTCCCTCTTGGTAATGTGGGTTGCGTATATCATGTTCACCGTCCGCACTTGTGGGGGAAAACCCTTCTGTCCACTGCTGTTCGGCGGCCTGGGATCCTCCTCATCATCGTTGTGCAGCCCATTGTCTCTGTTTTAGGCTCTTAACTTGCCTGCCTGCTTGAACACCCAACAATCCCTGTTGGTGTTATTTGCTGGCCATTCGGGGGTGCCATGTATCTGGCACAAGCGGTCGAGTATTCGGTCCAAACTGGACGGGCCCTGAGTATTCTTTTTGAATGGCTTTTTCCGCTGACCAGATTTATAGCCTCTGAATCCGGCATTTACTGCCGTATCCTCGTTGCTGTCGCTGTTAACACGGCGCTTTTGCTTGTTCCAGCGTGTCCTGCCACTTTTGGCCTTGGTATCCAAATTACCAGGGTTCTTTGCTAAGTTGTTACTGCGAGCTAGCCAGCTGTCTTCTCCCGCGCAAAAGCGGGTCATGAGTATCGTGAGGGCTGCCATAGATTTCGGCTTTTCCTGTCCCAGGTGCCGGGCAAGCCACTCGTCGCGGATATTATGCTTGAAGGCTGCTAGGGCCTCAGCGTCCGGACAGTCGACTATCTGGTTTTTCTTTGTTAGGAACCGTGTCCAGAATTGCCTGGCCGATTCCTCTGGCTGCTGGGTTATGTGGCTTAGGTCATCGGCATCCGGTGGTCGCACATAAGTGCCCTGGAAGTTGTCCAGGAATGCGGCTTCCAGGTCCTCCCAAGAACCGATTGAGTCTGCTGGCAAGCTGTTGAGCCAATGCCGGGCCGGTCCCTTGAGTTTGAGTGGGAGGTATTTGATGGCGTGTAGATCATCACCACGGGCCATGTGGATATGAAGGAGATAATCCTCGATCCAGACCGCGGGATCTGTTGTGCCATCGTATGATTCGATGTTTACGGGTTTAAAGCCCTCAGGGATTTTATGATCCATTACTTCCTCTGTGAAGCATAGTGGGTGTGCGGCGCCTCTATACTGGGCTATATCACGGCGCAGCTCGGAGGAGCTTTGTCCATTGTGTTCGGCCCGGCCGGATTTATCGTATCCGGAGTGACGATCATCGTCACGCGTCGTGGGGCGCCCGCGCGATCCGTAGATTGACCTTGTTTGCCTTGCCTTGTCCTCGAGTATATCTCGCAGGTCCGGCACGTTTTCCCGTGCCTTAGCATGTTTTGAGCGGTGTCGGGGCATGGCTTGAGTGGAGGGCTTAGAGGCCTCTCTGTCGCGGCCACGAGGTGGCCGGTCGGCCATGTCATGCGCTGGTGATGTAGGTGCCTCCTCCTATAATCGGGGTAGCAGCCTGCGCTTTGGGTAACGCTTGGAGGGGCGTTCGAGTTCATACTCTTCAGCCTCAAGGACTTCAGTCCATCTGTCAGCTAGCAAATCTTGATCAGCTCTAAGTTGTTGTTGCTTTTTATTGAGGCTGCTTGCCCTGGCTAAAAGCCTGCGCTTGAAACGCTCTTGTTCGGCGGGGTCTGATGGTACGACGAATTCGTCGTCGTCGAGGCTTGCCTCGTCTTCGGAGGGAGGAATGTAGTTATCGTCCTCAACCTCTCGGTCTGCCGCCCTCTCATGAGGGCTGGCTTCTCCATCTTCCTGTGCCGAATCTTGCTGGAGGGGGTGTTCTTCGGCACTATCCAGGGTAGTATCATCTCTCGTGCCGGAATCACCGTTTTTGCTTTGGCGGGATTTAGAGCGGCGCCGCTGACGCCGGCGCTTTGGATGTTTCTTGGAGTTATCATCCTCTGCTGTTCCATCGCCATCTCCATCTTTTGGAGTATCCACAATATATATATCATATGACAAGGTGGCCTTCCAGCGCCCTACAGGTGCTGGTTCCTGTTTGTCTCCTGCATCGTCGTCCATACCGTCGATGTCTTCGGAGTCGAAGTCAAGCATGTCGGTTAAATCGTCGACAGCGGCTACGAAGTGGGTGGTGGGTGGGGTTTGAATTTCTTCATCGTCCGTATCCCATCCTTGCTGGCCATAGTCCGGCCAGGGTTCTCCCGATAAAGAGAGAGACTTTAGTGACTTCAAGACGTCGCCAAAGGGCGAGTGCTAAAAGATGTCTGCGGCGGTGAACTCAATGATCGGCGCCCAATCGGATTTGATTGGCAGGGGCGCGGGAGGTTCGGAGTCCGGAGGGGAATCCGGATCCTGGGAGTCACGGGTCATGCAGAGTGCGGGGCTGGTATCTGGCTCGATCACTTTTGAGATCGCAGCCCCTGAGGTGGCGTCCCACCGCTCACCCTCGATCAGCGCCACAGATTCCGAGTTAAGGGTCGGAAACGACGCGTGTGCGGGCTCCAGGGCACTATTCGGCGGCAGAGCTAGATCATGCCTATCGAGACAGTGCGGCGCGCTTGGCTGTGGCTCGAATCCGTCGAAGATCAAGTCCCCGCGGATGTCACTCGTGTAGTTCAAACTTCCAAACCTGACCTGATGCCCAGGGGCGTAGCTTTCGATCTGCTCCAGGCGGCCAAACGAATTGGCCCGCAGTGCGAAGCCGCCTAAGATGAAGATCTGTCCGGGGAGAAAAGTCTCACCCTGGACTGCATTGTCGTTGATGATCAAAGGAGCCATCGGGCCTAAAAGTGAAGACACAGAGGAACTCTCAATGAAAGCACCAATGTCGGTGTCAAAACCGGCGGATCTCGGGTAGGGTGTCCCGAACTATGCGTCTAGGCCGGATGGTAATAGGAGACAAGGGACACGAAGTTTACCCAGGTTCGGGCCCTCTCGATGGAGGTAAAACCCTACTCCTACTTGATTAATATTGATGATATGGGTAGTACAAGAGTAGATCTACCACGAGATCAAGGAGGCTAAACCCTAGAAGCTAGCCTATGGTGTGATTGTTGTATGATGAAGTTGTCCTACGGACTAGAACCCCCCGGTTTATATAGACGCCGGATAGGGTTAGGGTTACACAAAGTCGGCTACAATGGTAGGAGATCTTGAATATCCGCATCGCCAAGCTTTCCTTCCACGCCAAGGAAAGTCCCATCCGGACACGGGACGAAGTCTTCAATCTTGTATCTTCATAGTCCTGGAGTCCGGCTGAAGGTATAGTCCGGCTATCCGAACACCCCCTAATCCAGGACTCCCTCACCCCCTCTCCGGAGCCCCAAACAGACTCCGGATCTGCGCTCCCGAGGAGGAACAGGGCTTGGCGGCGGCTCCATCTCGTGGATCACAGTAATTCTTTCTCCCTGGTTTTTTTTGGAAATATGTGATTTTATAGTATCACGGGGGTCGTCAGCAGGGCCACCAGGTGGGTACAACCCACCTGGGCGCGCCCTAGTGGGTTGTGCCCACCCAGGGGCCCCTCTCTAGTGGGTCTTGGCTCCAGAAATTCTTATTACTGATACAAAAAATCCTCGCAAAGTTTCGTTCCATTCCGAGAACTTTTATTTCTGCACAAAAACAATACCATGGTCGTTCTGCTGAAAACAGCGTCAGTCCTGTTGGGGAACGTTGCAGAAAATTAATTTTTTCCTACGGTTTCACCAAGATCCATCTATGAGTTCATCTAGCAACGAGTCATGGGAGAGAGAGATTGCATCTACATACCACTTTGTAGATCGCGAGTGGAAGCGTTCAACGAACGGGGATGAAGTAGTCGTACACACCGTGATCCAAATCACCGGAGATCCTAGCACCGAAAACACGACACCTCCGCGTTCAACACACGTATGGTCAGCGTAACGTCTCCTTCTTCTTGATCCAGCAAGGCAAAGGAGATGTTGGGGAAGAAGACTCCAGCAGCAGCACGACGGCGTCGTGATGGTGGAGCCGCAGTACTCCGATAGGGCTTCGCCGAGCTATACGGAGGAGGAGGAGGTGTTGGAGAGGGAGAGGGAGGCGCCAGGGCAAAGGGTGCGCAGCCCCCCTCCCCTCCCCTTTTTATATATCCCCTTGGGGGGGCGCCGGCCCTAGGAGATGGAATCTCCTAGGGTGGGCGGCGGCCAGGGAGGGGAACTTGCCCCCCAAGCAAGGGGGGCGCCCCCTTTAGGGTTCCCCCCCAACCCTAGGCGCATGGGCCCTTGGGGGGGAGGCGCACCAGCCCACTTTGGGCTGGTTCCCTTCCTCATACAGCCCATGGGGCCCCTCCGAGGAAGGTGGCCCCACCCGGTGGACCCCCGGGACCCTCCCGTGGTCCCGGTACAATACCGATAACCCCGAAACTTGTCCCGATGGCCAAAACAGCACTTTCTATATATAATTCTTTACCTCCGGACCATTCCGAAACTCCTCGTGACATCCGCGATCTCATCCGGGACTCCGAACAACATTCGGGTTACTGCATATACATATCTTCACAACCCTAGCGTCACCGAACCTTAAGTGTGTAGACCCTACGGGTTCGGGAGACATGCAGACATGACCGAGACGGCTCTTGGGCAATAACCAACAGCGGGATCTGGATACCCATGTTGGCTCCCACATGCTCCATGATGATCTCATCGGATGAACAATGATGTCGAGGATTCAATTAATCCCATATACGACTCCCTTTGTCAATCGGTATTTTACTTGCCCGAGATTCGATCGTCGGTATCCCAATACCTCGTTCAATCTCGTTACCGGCAAGTCACTTTTCTCTTACCGTAATGCATGATCCTGTGATCAAACACTTTGATCACATTGAGCTCATTATGATGATGCATTACCGAGAGGGCCCGGTGATACCTCTCCGTCAAGCGGAGTGACAAATCCCAGTCTCGATCCATGTCAACCCAACAGACACTTTCAGAGATACCCGTAGTATACCTTTATAGTCACCCAGTTACGTTGTGACGTTTGGCACACCCAAAGCACTCCTACGGTATCCAGGAGTTACACGATCTCATGGTCTAAGGAAAGGATACTTGACATTGGAAAACTCTAGCAAACGAACTATGCGATCTTATGCTATGTTTAGGATTGGGTCTTGTCCATCACATCATTCACCTAATGATGTGATCTCGTTATCAATGACATCCAATGTCCATAGTCAGGAAACCATGACTATCTATCGATCAACGAGCTAGTCAACTAGAGGCTTACTAGGGACATGTTGTTGTCTGTTATTCACACATGCATTACGATTTCCGGATAACACAATTATAGCACGAATAAAGACAATTATCATGAATAAGGAAATATAATAATAATGCTTTTATTATTGCCTCTAGGGCATATTTCCAACAGTCTCCCACTTGCACTAGAGTCAATAATCTAGTTACTTTGTGATGAATCGAACACCCATCGAGTTCTGGTGCTGATCATGTTTTGCCTTAGGGAGAGGTTTAGTCAACGGATCTGCGACATTCAGATCTGTGTACACTTTACAAATTTCTATGTCTCCATCTTGAACATTTTCACGAATGGAGTTGAAGCGACGCTTGATGTGCCTGGTCTTCTTGTGAAACCTGGGCTCCTTGGCAAGTGCAATAGCTCCAGTGTTGTCACAGAAGAGTTTGATTGGCCCCGACGCATTGGGTATGACTCCGAGGTCGGTGATGAACTCCTTCACCCAAATTGCTTCATGTGCCGAATCCGAGGCTGCCATGTACTCCGCTTCACATGTAGATCCCGCCACGACGCTTTGCTTGCAACTGCACCAGCTTACTGCCCCACCATTCAAAATATACACGCATCCGGTTTGTGACTTAGAGTCATCCAGATCTGTGTCGAAGCTAGCGTCGACGTAACCTTTTACGACGAGCTCTTCGTCACCTCCATAAACGAGAAACATTTCCTTGGTCCTTTTCAGGTACTTCAGGATATTCTTGACCGCTGTCCAGTGTTCTGTGACACCCAAGTTT
Organism: Aegilops umbellulata; assembly: GCA_032464435.1. Taxonomy (NCBI): domain Eukaryota; kingdom Viridiplantae; phylum Streptophyta; class Magnoliopsida; order Poales; family Poaceae; genus Aegilops; species Aegilops umbellulata. The sequence continues at coordinate 14,366,330 of CP136057.1, forward strand.
TATTTAGATTTTTCGAAAGGTTTTATTTGACTTGAGGGGAGTGATTTAAAAAAAATCTTCAAGAGGACTCTCCCTCTCATATAATTTCCTTATGGCAAAAGTTTTATTTGGATTCTCCCAAGGTCTGCCTTTGGTCTTGGGAGTCCTTGCTCTTCATTTGGGCTTAAGACAAATGTTTTTTTTTTGAGAAAATAGCCTTTGAAAATCTTTTTGAGAATGCACTATGGCTTTTGGAGAAGTCCTTTGCCACTTGCAACTATCCCTCTTGCCATGACATTGGTGCCAATACTCTCTCCTAACCTTTCTCCCACCTTTGGATCAAGATTTGCATCAAACCCAGCAAGTTGAACCTCCCCATGTGATCATTTCCATTCAAATTCTATTCAAATAAATTTCTGTCTTCTCTTATAGCACTTGGAGTTTGGCAAAGGAACTCCTTTTTCTCTTTTGATTCTTACCACCAAACCTTTTTCCCCTCCTAGTCCTTTGAACCATCAACCTAGAACTATGAAGATCCACTGGTCTCTAGTTCAAATTTTTCAAATTACATCTGCTGCAAGTTTGGACCAGATTTGTCAAATTTGGTGAAATTCTTATCTACACTTCTCCAAAAATTCCACCAAAAATCAGGCAGCCTACTGGAGCAATGAGAAGTCACTCCACCAAAAATCAGCCCAAGGAAAAATCCCTACATGCCTGGATCATTCTGTCGAACACCTTGCATGCACTGTTCAAACACTTTCAGAAAATTCAGTTTCAGTGTCGATTTCTTCAGTTCAGTTCAGTCACGCGCCCACAGTGCTTTGGCGCGTTGCTCACCGCCTGGCTCGCTTGTCCGATGCCCCGCACGCGTGCTTGGCTGCTTGCTGTCGTCGGTGGCGCTCTGACCCGACCACGCCGGTGTGTCTCGCGGCGGCTGAACCGCCGTGGCAGCCAACAGGGAGCAGAACGGCGGCTCAACGCCATTCCGCGCCGCCCAACCCCACTGGTGGCTCCGCGTGGCCATCTCCACGCCAGCGCACGCATGCAGCACAGCCGTCGTGGCGCGGCACGCACAGAGCATGCTCTCTGCCGCCGTTGGACCCGCATCGTCCCGTTCCGTCGAACGCCGCCCGATCGAGCTAAACCCGGCGCCATTGGCACCTAAACTGACTCCGTGAACCTCCACGACGGCGCTCAGCTCCTCAACTCTCCCGACCAAGCACTGCACCGCCGTAATCCTCGCCGAAGAACGCCGTTCTCGGCCACCGCCTCGGAGCGCCTATAAAAGGAGATCCCGAGCTCCCCCTCGAGCACGCACCACCCCTACACTCCACCAACGCCCTGCCAGGTCACTGGGAGGACCTCGAGGAGGTCTCCTCCCCCGACTCCGGCCACCCCGCTCCGCCTCGGCCTCCAGCTCGATTCACTTCGGTGAGGCCATCTCCGGCGCCCATACTCCGTCAGCTACCTCCTCTAGCTACCAGATCCTTAACCCCCTCCTCAATTTGATCAGTGCAGCTCTCTCCGGCGACCTCCAACCACGCCCGAACCGCCGTCCGCCGGAGCAGGGGCCACCGCCGACGTGGTGCTTCTCGGCGACCACCACCACCACCAACCGACGCGGAATGGCACCCTGAGCACGGAGGTAACCTCCGATCTCTCCGCCTCGCCGTGGATCGCCGCCGGCGATCGCCGCGGCTCTCTGGCGCCAAAGGCGCCGTTCGTTTTCAAACCTGACGGGTGGGACCGCCCCGTCAGATTTCTCTCTTTTTCCGAATCGTTTTCTGAAGGCGTAATCGGGCAGAATACGTCTTCTCCTCTGAGCCGGCGCATTCGAGTCTGAAATGTTTTCTGCTTTTATAAATAAGACCCTGGGAAGTTTCTGTTTCATTACAGATGGGTCCCTGGGCAAAAACCTTTATAACTTTTTATCAGAAGCATATTTTTGATTGATTCTTTTTCTGTTCTCTTCAAAATTTTGTCTAGTTTTTTACCAGATTTATTTGAAAAATATTTGCAATACTTTTTCTGCACCTCTCGGTATTCACGTTAGCGCGTATGTTTTCTCTGTACCGTAGATACCGACGGAGGTGACGGAGCCGCGAACTTCACCGAGCTAGGCTCCGACTACTCCGAACCAGGCAAGCATGTTTGAACTTTTGATATGATGAGTGTCTTGGCATGTTTGCATGTAGATAGTTTCATGGCATGTGTGAAGCATACCGATGAACCGTTCATTATGCATTGTTGAGGCAAGCAAGCCCGATGATTTCACACGTCGTTGGACGTAAGTATGCAAGGCCATGTGTTGGCATGAAGATGGGTAAGATGGCAGTGTTGTAGCATGCCAGTCTTAGGCCAGGCAAGTTATCTTCAGTACCAACCCATATCGGTTGGGTTCATATCCATTTCCTTTCCCTGTACTACCACATGTTTCCCGAAAGGGATATGGTTTAGTAAGTCGCAAACCGCTTTCTTGGTACACACCAAAAAGGAGAGGCCGGGATGATGGTTCCATGGCCCTGGATTAAAGCCAGGCATCCGGTCAGGGGGCATGGGTGTTTCCGGTTGGGACCGAGAGGGGGGCACGCCTTAGAGCGCGCGTATATAAATTTGATCCCATGCTATTCAAGATTGTGATCTCCCCGTCTCAATAGTTTTTCTTGGACGATGTTGAGGGTGATTCCTGGCATCGAAGAGTTGGATGGGTGTGTACTGGTTAGCTGTGTTTTCTTCTGAAATACCGTAATGGAACTAGTCCTGGTGACTACGGAAATCCGTCGACTGTGGGAAATTTTTGTACAAACTCTGCAGAGCTCTATATCCTTAAATCATCTTATCTATAACCAAGTTCCCTGCTAACAGTCATGTGCCAGTTTGGTGATAGATTACCCGGTGGGACACATGAGCACTAAGACCGGTTAAATGTTTACCCTTGTGGATGGACTAACCCGTTTAATTCCATGAGTTGAATATATTTATGATGAATATATTATTTCCTTATCAGTCAAAAGCCCTTTATGTGGTGTCGCTCAGACGCCCGACTGTGGCATTTCTTTTTAAAGCCCTTTATGTGGTGTCGCTCAGACGCCCGACTGTGGCATTTCTTTTTTAAAGCCCTTTATGTGGTGTCGCTCAGACGCCTGACTGTGGCATTTCTTTTTAAAGCCCTTTATGTGGTGTCGCTCAGACGCCCGACTGTGGCATTATTATTCCGCATTTTCCGCTCGAGGAGTCTTTCAGACACTCGTTTGGCACCAGTATTATTATTCCGCATTTTCCGCTCGAGGAGTCTTTCAGACACTCGTTTGGCACCAGTATTATTATTCCGCATTTTCCGCTCGAGGAGTCTTTCAGACACTCGTTTGGCACCCAGTATTTATTACCCCTATCTGATCGTGCTGGTTAACTTATGCATGTATTTCATGTTAGCATTTGTTATACCTTACGTCCGAACTGTCTTGCGAGTACTTTCAAAGTACTCACTGGCTTGTTGATTTGGCCAGATGCTGACGAAGGCGATCTCATGGATGAAGAGTTCGATAGCGAATCCGACGCCTAGAGGAGTCCCAGTCAGTCCCGTGCAACCCTGGAGTTGGTCACTGTATTATATCCGCTTCCGCTACCCTAATAAATTCATCGAGCCTCACCTCGACGCTTGATGGATGTTAGTTTGAGAATCCCATATCCACTCCCCACGGGGTTACTCCACCTCTACCTTATTTGCGAGTCAGTAGTATGCCACCACTCCCTTGTGTCTTTAATTGCCTTTATGTATAATTATTGGCACGCTTGTAATAAAATTGTTGAGCATCGTCAGCTCAACCCTGTAATATATTTATGCTACTGGCTTATTGTATCAAAAGTTTGTCTGCCAGTGAGGAGGTTTTATCTCAAACTGGATTCTAAAGATTGGTTTCTCAATAAATATTTTTATTGGAAAACCAGTCGTGACAAGCTTGGTACCAGAGCCAGGCTGACTGTAGGAAGCCACTAGGTGCGATCGCTAATCGGTTATTAGCATGATAGAGCCTATTCATGTTTTTGCAATAGTAGCCATCTTTCTGACAGTCAGCATATAGTTATGATCTGACCATTTAGGATTTTTGTCTACTTTTGTAGATGGCCGACCGCAGCTGCGAGTCTCAGACCTTCGCCAACGTGCCCGATGGGTTCGTCAAGCTTCTCTCCTTCGTCGTTCAGGTCGCGATGGGTCCGTCTGTGCGCCCAGTCGTCACTCTCTGTCAGCACAGAGTCAACGACAGTCTGACTATGCACCAGGCCGCGGTGCAGTTCAAGGGAGGGCGTGGTGAGCTACGCCGCTTCCGGTTCTTGGGGAGAGCCATGCCTACGGAGAAGCATGCCATCCAGATGGCAGCCCGCGAGGCGATAGCTCGTCTCAGGGATGCCCTTCCAGCGATGAAGGCCCGTCGCTACCGCTATCTTCCATGCCATGTGCCCTACACCTGTCACTACGCATTCTCCTGCCACAGAGGAGAACGAGACGAGGCTTTTGAGATGCTTATTGAGTATCTCCGGGCCTTGGAGGCAGCCTTCGACAACTTGGTGGATGACTTTGTGGCCGCCCGCATGGACTCAGTCCACGGTTGTGCCGCCAACAGGAGGGAGCTCCTGCCCACCGCACCGCCACTGACTTTTGTCTCGTCCTCTGCATCCCATGCACCTGCTCGTCGCCTGCCTACTGCCGACGAGTTCAACCAGGTCATTGCGCCCACTCCAACGCGCACTGCACCGCCACTCGCACCGACTCCAATCCGTGTCATTCCGCCCCTGGCACCCGCTCCATCTACTCGGCGCAGCACTACTCGTATGGAGCCTATTAGCGAGGAAGAAGTCGAGTCCCCGGCTTCGCTACGCCTCACCCTTGGCAGGGCCAAGGACGTCATCAACATCTCCGACTGAGTACGCTTAGCCGCCATGCGTTGCATCGCCATGTAAGATGTTGTGAGAAGTAGCTTGTTTGCGCATCATGTAGGATCTGGAGTAGTGCACTAGCCTAAATAACATGTCAGGGTTATGTACGCATATCCTGAGTGATGTATTGTATAATTATCGCCGCGTGTAAGATACGTAATGACGCAGTCCTTCTCTATGCGCAAACCGATTTGTTTTCCCTTGAGTAATCTTGGCTTTAAAAATTTATTTGTCAACCTTGTGCATTATGGGTTTTATCTTTGCAACCCTTCCATTTTTTCTTATGGGTTTTACAAATACATCCCCAGAGTGAAAAATGTCTCGTCCTTGGACTCGCTCCATGCCAGCTCCACCAGAGGAAGATTATGGCAATCAACCGGGCAACAATTTTTCACAAGGGCAGTCAAGTCAACACTATAATACTCAATCAGGCAACAATTTTGCACGAGGTCAGACAAGTCAATAGAACAATGAAACGGCACTTTCCCAAATGTGCTGCCTTTATGAACAGAGTCAGCAACAACATCGGGAAATAATGAACCAAGTCATTAACATGGGAAATCACCATGGGCAGTATCCGCAGCATTCCAAGTTATCTGAGCTACAGAAGACACGTCCCTCAACATTTTCTCATACTGACAAGCCACTTGAGGCCGAAGACTGGCTTCGCGATATGGAGAGAAAGTTAATTATTGCAAAATGCTCAGACCCAGAAAAGGTACTGTACGCACCGCATTATCTCACGGGAGCAGCCGCATCCTGGTGGGAGAATTTTCTGCACATGCATCCCAACGAAAATGATATAACCTAGGATGACTTCAAAGAAGGTTTCCGTGGCGCGCATATTCCTAAGAGTATTATGAAAATCAAGAAAAGAGAGTTTGATGACCTCAAGCAAAGGAACATGACAGTGTCAGATTACAACGGCCAATTTACTCTGTTATCCCGCTACGCCAACGAAGAGCGTATGACTGAAAGCAAGAAAATGGAGAAGTTCCTTGACGGCCTAGCGCCCGCGCTTAAATGCCAACTGGTCATACACACTTTCCCAGATTTTAAGACGCTGGTGGATAAAGCCATTACTCTGGAAAATGAAAGACGCAGTTTGGAAGATATCCGCAAGCGAAAAAGGGACCAGACTAACCATGCTCGCAATCACCGAAGTAAGACCGATTTTCAGAAGGGTGGGACGCACAAATCATCATCCAACGTCTCACGCCCAACAAAGAATTTTCATACCAGGGACAAGGAGTTCACATATCGCCCAGGTGTTACTTGTTACGCCTGTGGAGAAGAAGGACACTATGCCAAGCAGTGTCCCAAGCCAAGAAGCTCAGCACCAAAGCCGAACAACGGCAACAATAATTCAGCGCCCAAGCGAAACAACTTCAATCCCAACAATAACCACAGGAAAGGTCATCTGAACCACGTGACCAAAGAGGAGGCACAAAATGCTCCGGATATCGTACTCGGTACGTTCTCTGTCAACACAATACCTGCAATGGTTTTGTTTGATTCTGGAGCTTCTCACTCTTTTATTTCGAAAAGTTTTGCTTTGCAAAATAATTTTTCGATGCTTCCTTTGGAGAAATCCATGATCATCAAGTCCCCTGGGATTCAGCAAGTCACTCAGAATTACTGTCAGGATGTGATTATTGAGTTCAAAGGATTGAAGTTTCACGCCAATCTCATTGTGTTGGAAAATAAGGGACTGGATGTCATCCTAGGGATGGACTGGTTAACCACCAACAAAGGTTTCATTGACTGTTTCAATCGGACCGTGATTCTCACACACCACCGTGGTAAGACAATAAGAGTATCCGCCAAAGAAAGGGAAATGCCCAGACAACCAAGACTGAACAAGGTGGACATTTCCGAATTAAACAAGGTCCCAGTAGTATGTGAATTTCCAGACGTATTTCCCGAAGAGCTACCAGGCATGCCACCAGACCGAGAGATAGAATTCAGCATTGAGCTAGCACCAGGGACCACCCCCATATACAAGAAACCATACAGAATGGCACCATCCGAGTTAGTTGAACTGAAGAAACAAATAAAGGAATTGCTTGACAAAGGATACATTCGAGCCAGTTCCTCACCATGGGGATCACCAATTTTGTTTGCCAAAAAGAAAGATGGAACACTGCGATTGTGTATTGACTACCGAGCACTCAACATGGTCACGATCAAGAACAAATACCCGATGCCAAGAATAAATGATTTATTCGATCAACTCGCTAAGGCCAAGGTATTCTCAAAAATCGACCTAAGGTCAGGTTACCATCAATTAAAGGTACGAACAGAAGATATCCCCAAGACAGCCTTCACCTCCAGATATGGACTGTATGAGTTCACAGTAATGCCTTTTGGATTAACAAATGCCCCTGCATATTTTGTTCACCTCATGAACAAAGTATTTATGAAGTTTATGGACAAGTTCATTGTGGTATTCATCGACGATATTTTAGTATACTCCAAAACACCAGAAGAACACGCTGAACATCTCAGAATTGTACTAGGAGAACTCAGGAAACACCAATTGTACGCCAAGTTCAGCAAGTGTGAATTTTGGTTAAGGCAAGTAGGCTTTCTAGGCCACGTTCTAACCCAAGACGGGATCGCCGTGGACCCAGAGAAAGTCAAGGCCGTACTTGGCTGGAAGTCACCAGCCAGCGTAACGGACATACGGAGTTTCTTGGGAATGGCAGGATATTACCGCAGATTTATTGAAGGATTCTCCACCATAGCCAAGCCAATGACGCAGTTGCTCAAGAAGGATAAGAAGTTTGAATGGACAGAAGCCTGTGAGAAAAATTTCCAAGAGCTAAAACGGAAATTAACAACAGCACCAGTATTGATTGTGCCAGACATACACAAGAATTTTGAAGTATATTGTGACGCCTCCAGAAAGGGACTCGGATGCGTATTAATGCAAGAAGGCAAGGTTGTCGCATACGCTTCGAGGCAACTTCGCAAGCATGAGGAAAACTATCCCACTCATGACTTAGAAATGGCAGCAGGTATTCATGCACTCAAGGAATGGAGGCATTTCCTACTTGGAAATCGATGTGAAATATATACGGACCATAAAAGTCTCAAATATATTTTCACACAGCCAGAACTGAATTTAAGGCAACGACGCTGGTTGGAGCTAGTAAAGGATTACGATGTCGGAATCCACTATCATCCTGGAAAAGCAAATGTAGTAGTAGATGCTCTTAGTCGGAACCCCAGCGCCGACAACAACAGTCTGCCCAACTTAAGACCCGAATTCCAACGGGAATTTGCCAGACTCAACTTGTTGATGGTAGCAGAAGGCACCATAACAAACTTGGAGATACAACCCAACCTTGTGAAAAGAATCAAAGAAGCCCAGCCGGGTCACCCCAGCATTGAAGGCATCAAAAGAAAGGTGAGTATGGGCAAGGCCTCGAAATTCATCATAGACGGAGAAGGGACACTATGGTACGGAAGCAGACTCTGCGTGCCAGACATAGGAGACCTCAAACAGCAAATTCTAGCTGAAGCCCACACCGCTCCATATTCGATCCATCCTGGAGGAACCAAGATGTATAAGGATATCCAAGAAGGATTTTGGTGGCACGGCATGAAGAGGGACATAGCCACCTTCATTGCATGCTGCGACTCTTGTCAAGGTATAAAGGCTGAACATCAGAGACCAGCCGGACTACTGCAACCAAATAAAGTACCTGAGTGGAAATGGGATGAAATAGGGATGGATTTCATTGTCGGACTACCTCGATCACGACACGGGAATGATGCCATATGGGTTATCACCGACAGGTTGACTAAGGTGGCACATTTCATTCCAGTAAAGACGACCCACACCACTCAGAAGCTTGCCAAGATATATATCTCTCGCATAGTTTGTCTACACGGTGTCCCGAAGACTATAATATCTGACCGAGGAACACAGTTCGTCTCGAGATTCTAGGAGCATTTACAACAGGCTCTAGGAACTCAACTAGCCTTCAATACGGCATACCACCCCCAGACAGATGGACAAACAGAACGGGTAAACCAGATTTTAGAGGACATGCTGAGAGCATGTGTCCTCACCTATGGAACCAGTTGGGAAGACAGCCTGCCATATGCCGAGTTCGCGTACAACAACAGTCATCAGGCCAGCCTACAAATGGCACCATTTGAGGCCTTGTATGGACGAAGATGTCGTACCCCGTTAAATTGGTCAGAGACCGGAGACAGCCGTATCTTCGGCCCAGACATGCTCAAGGAAGCCGAGGAAAAGGTCCAGCTAATCAGAGACCAACTCAAGACCGCCCAAAGCCGACAAAAGAGTTATTACGATCAGAAACATCGTGGGGTCAGCTTCGAACCCGGAGAATTCGTGTATCTACGAGTATCCCCTATGAGAGGACTACAACGATTCAAGATCAAAGGGAAACTAGCACCAAGGTTCATCGGGCCATTCGGTATATTGGCACGGAGAGGCATTGTAGCCTACCAGCTAGACCTACCTAAGGAACTATCAGATATCCACAACGTATTCCACGTTTCACAATTAAGGAAATACGTGAGCAACCCAGAGAAACAGGTGCCCCATGAGAACCTCGATGTGCAACCAGACCTCACCTATCGGGAACGTCCAGTAAAGATATTAGAGGAGACTGAAAGGAGGACCCGGCAGAAAACCGTCAAATTTTTCAAAGTTCAGTGGAGTAATCACACCGAAAGTGAAGCAACATGGGAAAGAGAGGACTTTCTTCGAACAGAGCATCCACACTTATTTAAGGACCAACTGAAATCTCGGGGACGAGATTTTTCCTAAGGGGGTAGGTGTTGTGACACCCAAGTTTTATTTAGATTTTTCGAAAGGTTTTATTTGACTTGAGGGGAGTGATTTAAAAAAAATTTCTTCAAGAGGACTCTCCCTCTCATATAATTTCCTTATGGCAAAAGTTTTATTTGGATTCACCCAAGGTCTGCCTTTGGTCTTGGGAGTCCTTGCTCTTCATTTGGGCTTAAGACAAATGTTTTTTTTTTGAGAAAATAGCCTTTGAAAATCTTTTTGAGAATGCACTATGGCTTTTGGAAAAGTCCTTTGCCACTTGCAACTATCCCTCTTGCCATGACATTGGTGCCAATACTCTCTCCTAACCTTTCTCCCACCTTTGGATCAAGATTTGCATCAAACCCAGCAAGTTGAACCTCCCCATGTGATCATTTCCATTCAAATTCTATTCAAATAAATTTCTGTCTTCTCTTATAGCACTTGGAGTTTTGCAAAGGAACTCCTTTTTCTCTTTTGATTCTTACCACCAAACCTTTTTCCCCTCCTAGTCCTTTGAACCATCAACCTAGAACTATGAAGATCCACTGGTCTCTAGTTCAAATTTTTCAAATTACATCTGCTGCAAGTTTGGACCAGATTTGTCAAATTTGGTGAAATTCTTATCTACACTTCTCCAAAAATTCCACCAAAAATCAGGCAGCCTACTGGAGCAATGAGAAGTCACTCCACCAAAAATCAGCCCAAGGAAAAATTCCTACATGCCTGGATCATTCTGTCGAACACCTTGCATGCACTGTTCAAACATTTTCAGAAAATTCAGTTTCAGTGTCGATTTCTTCAGTTCAGTTCAGTCACGCGCCCACAGTGCTTTGGCGCGTTGCTCACCGCCTGGCTCGCTTGTCCGATGCCCCGCACGCGCGCTTGGCTGCTTGCTGTCGTCGGTGGCGCTCTGACCCGACCACGCCGGCGTGTCTCGCGGCGGCTGAACCGCCGTGGCAGCCAACAGGGAGCAGAACGGCGGCTCAACGCCGTTCTGCGCCGCCCAACCCCGCTGGTGGCTCCGCGTGGCCATCTCCACGCCAGCGCACGCATGCAGCACAGCCGTCGTGGCGCGGCACGCACAGAGCATGCTCTCTGCCGCCGTTGGACCCGCGTCGTCCCGTTCCGTCGAACGTCGCCCGATCGAGCTAAACCCGGCGCCATTGGCACCTAAACTGACTCCGTGAACCTCCACGACGGCGCTCAGCTCCTAAACTCTCCCGACCAAGCACTGCACCGCCGTAATCCTCGCCGGAGAACGCCGTTCTCGGCCACCGCCTCGGAGCGCCTATAAAAGGAGACCCCGAGCTCCCCCTCGAGCACGCACCACCCCTACACTCCACCAACGCCCTGCCAGGTCACTGGGAGGACCTCGAGGAGGTCTCCTCCCCCGACTCCGGCCACCCCGCTCCGCCTCGGCCTCCAGCTCGATTCACTTTGGTGAGGCCATCTCCGGCGCCCATACTCCGTCAGCTACCTCCTCTAGCTACCAGATCCTTAACCCCCTCCTCAATTTGATCAGTGTAGCTCTCTCCGGCGACCTCCAACCACGCCCGAACCGCCGTCCGCCGGAGCAGGGGCCACCGCCGACGTGGTGCTTCTCGGCGACCACCACCACCACCAACCGACGCGGAATGGCACCCTGAGCACGGAGGTAACCTCCGATCTCTCCGCCTCGCCGTGGATCGCCGCCGGCGATCGCCGCGGCTCTCTGGCGCCAAAGGCGCCGTTCGTTTTCAAGCCTGACGGGTGGGACCGCCCCGTCAGATTTCTCTCTTTTTCCGAATCGTTTTCTGAAGGCGTAATCGGGCAGAATACGTCTTCTCCCCTGAGCCGGCGCATTCGAGTCTGAAATGTTTTCTGCTTTTATAAATAAGACCCTGGGAAGTTTCTGTTTCATTACAGATGGGTCCCTGGGCAAAAACCTTTATAACTTTTTATCAGAAGCATATTTTTTATTGATTCTTTTTCTGTTCTCTTCAAAATTTTGTCTAGTTTTTTATCAGATTTATTTGAAAAATATTTGCAATACTTTTTATGCACCTCTCGGTATTCACGTTAGCGCGTATGTTTTCTCCGTACCGTAGATACCGACGGAGGTGACGGAGCCGCGAACTTCACCGAGCTAGGCTCCGACTACTCCGAACCAGGCAAGCATGTTCGAACTTTTGATATGATGAGTGTCTTGGCATGTTTGCATGTAGATAGTTTCATGGCATGTGTGAAGCATACCGATGAACCGTTCATTATGCATTGTTGAGGCAAGCAAGCCCGATGATTTCACACGTCGTTGGACGTAAGTATGCAAGGCCATGTGTTGGCATGAAGATGGGTAAGATGGCAGTGTTGTAGCATGCCAGTCTTAGGCCAGGCAAGTTATCTTCAGTACCAACCCATATCGGTTGGGTTCATATCCATTTCCTTTCCCTGTACTACCACATGTTTCCCGAAAGGGATATGGTTTAGTAAGTCGCAAACCGCTTTCTTGGTACACACCAAAAAGGAGAGGCCGGGATGATGGTTCCATGGCCCTGGATTAAAGCCAGGCATCCGGTCAGGGGGCATGGGTGTTTCCGGTTGGGACCGAGAGGGGGGCACCCCTTAGAGCGCGCGTATATAAATTTGATCCCATGCTATTCGAGATTGTGATCTCCCCGTCTCAATAGTTTTTCTTGGGCGATGTTGAGGGTGATTCCTGGCATCGAAGAGTTGGATGGGTGTGTACTGGTTAGCTGTGTTTTCTTCTGAAATACCGTAACGGAACTAGTCCTGGTGACTACGGAAATCCGTCGACTGTGGGAAATTTTTGTACAAACTCTGCAGAGCTCTATATCCTTAAATCATCTTATCTATAACCAAGTTCCCTGCTAACAGTCATGTGCCAGTTTGGTGATAGATTACCTGATGGGACACATGAGCACTAAGACCGGTTAAATGTTTACCCTTGTGGATGGACTAACCCGTTTAATTCCATGAGTTGAATATATTATTTCCTTATCAGTCAAAATCCCTTTATGTGGTGTCGCTCAGACGCCCGACTGTGGCATTTCTTTTTAAAGCCCTTTATGTGGTGTCGCTCAGACGCCCGACTGTGGCATTTCTTTTTTAAAGCCCTTTATGTGGTGTCGCTCAGACGCCCGACTGTGGCATTTCTTTTTAAAGCCCTTTATGTGGTGTCGCTCAGACGCCCGACTGTGGCATTATTATTCCGCATTTTCCGCTCGAGGAGTCTTTCAGACACTCGTTTGGCACCAGTATTATTATTCCGCATTTTCCGCTCGAGGAGTCTTTCAGACACTCGTTTGGCACCAGTATTATTATTCCGCATTTTCCGCTCGAGGAGTCTTTCAGACACTCGTTTGGCACCCAGTATTTATTACCCCTATATCTGATCGTGCTGGTTAACTTATGCATGTATTTCATGTTAGCATTTGTTATACCTTACGTCCGAACTGTCTTGCGAGTACTTTCAAAGTACTCACTGGCTTGTTGATTTGGCCAGATGCTGACGAAGGCGATCTCATGGATGAAGAGTTCGATAGCGAATCCGACGCCTAGAGGAGTCCCAGTCAGTCCCGTGCAACCCTGGAGTTGGTCACTGTATTATATCTGCTTCCGCTACCCTAATAAATTCATCGAGCCTCACCTCGACGCTTGATGGATGTTAGTTTGAGAATCCCATATCCACTCCCCACGGTGTTACTCCACCTCTACCTTATTTGCGAGTCAGTAGTATGCCACCACTCCCTTGTGTCTTTAATCGCCTTTATGTATAATTATTGGCACGCTTGTAATAAAATTGTTGAGCATCGTCAGCTCAACCCTGTAATATATTTATGCTACTGGCTTATGGTATCAAAAGTTTGTCTGCCAGTGAGGAGGTTTTATCTCAAACTGGATTCTAAAGATTGGTTTCTCAATAAATATTTTTATTGGAAAACCGGTCGTGACATGTTCCTTGCCGGGATTGCTTTGGTACCTTCCTACCAAACTTACGGCAAGGTTTACATCAGGTCTGGTACACAGCATGGCATACATAATAGAACCTATGGCTGAGGCATAGGGGATGACACTCATCTCTTCTATATCTTCTGCCGTGGTCGGACATTGAGCTGAGCTCAATTTCACACCTTGTAACACAGGTAAGAACCCCTTCTTAGATTGATCCATATTGAACTTCTTCAATATCTTATCAAGGTATGTGCTTTGTGAAAGACCTATGAGGCGTCTTGATCTATCTCTATAGATCTTGATGCCTAATATATAAGCAGCTTCTCCAAGGTCCTTCATTGAAAAACTTTTATTCAAGTAGGCCTTAATGATGTCCAAGAGTTCTATATCATTTCCCATCAAAAGTATGTCGTCTACATATAATATGAGAAATGCTACAGAGCTCCCACTCACTTTCTTGTAAACACAGGCTTCTCCATAAGTCTGTGTAAACCCAAACGCTTTGATCATCTCATCAAAGCGAATGTTCCAACTCCGAGATGCTTGCACCAGCCCATAAATCGAGCGTTGGAGCTTGCACACCTTGTCAGCATTCTTAGGATCGACAAAACCTTCCGGCTGCATCATATACAATTCTTCCTTAAGGAAACCATTAAGGAATGCCGTTTTGACGTCCATTTGCCATATTTCATAATCGTAGAATGCGGCAATTGCTAACATGATTCGGACGGACTTCAGCTTTGCTACTGGTGAGAAAGTCTCATCGTAGTCAACCCCTTGAACTTGTCGATAACCCTTAGTGACAAGCCGAGCTTTATAGATGGTCACATTACCATCCGCGTCTGTCTTCTTCTTAAAGATCAATTTATTTTCTATCGCTCGCCGTTCAACGGGCAAGTCAGTCAAAGTCCATACTTCGTTTTCATACATGGATCCTATCTCGGATTTCATGGCTTCCAGCCATTTGTCGGAATCCGGGCCCGCCATTGCTTCCTCATAGTTCAAAGGTTCACCGTTGTCTAACAACATGATTTCCAAGACAGGGTTGCCGTACCACTCTGGTGCGGAACGTGTCCTTGTGGACCTTCGAATTTTAGTAGGAGCTTGATTAGAAGTATCTTGATCATCATCATTAATTTCCTCTCTAGTCGGTGCAGGCACCTCAGAAATGTTTTCCTGAGCTTCGCCATTTTCCGGTTCAAGAGGTAACACTTCATCAAGTTCTACTTTCCTCCCACTTACTTCTTTCGAGAGAAACTCTTTCTCCAGAAAGGATCCATTCTTGGCAACAAAGATCTTGCCTTCGGATCTGTGGTAGAAGGTATACCCAACAGTTTCTTTAGGGTATCCTATGAAGACGCATTTTTCCGACTTGGGTTCGAGCTTTTCAGGTTGAAGTTTCTTGACATAAGCATCGCATCCCCAAACTTTTAGAAACGACAACTTAGGTTTCTTCCCAAACCATAATTCATACGGTGTCGTCTCAACGGATTTCGACGGAGCCCTATTTAAAGTGAATGCGGCAGTCTCTAAAGCATAGCCCCAAAAAGATAGCGGTAAGTCGGTAAGAGACATCATAGATCGCACCATATCTAATAGAGTGCGATTACGACGTTCGGACACACCATTACGCTGAGGTGTTCCAGGCGGCGTGAGTTGTGAAACTATTCCACATTTTCTTAAGTGTGTGCCAAATTCGTGACTCAAGTATTCTCCTCCACGATCTGATCGTAGAAACTTGATCTTTCTATCACGTTGATTTTCAACCTCACTCTGAAATTCCTTGAACTTTTCGAAGGTCTCAGACTTGTGTTTCACTAAGTAGACATACCCATATCTACTCAAGTCATCAGTGAGGGTGAGAACATAACGATAGCCACCGCGAGCCTCAACACTCATTGGACCGCACACATCGGTATGTATGATTTCCAATAAGTTGGTTGCTCGCTCCATTGTTCCTGAGAACGGAGTCTTGGTCATTTTACCCATGAGGCATGGTTTGCACGTGTCAAATGATTCATAATCAAGAGACTCTAAAAGTCCATCTGCATGGAGCTTCTTCATGCGTTTGACACCTATGTGACCAAGGCGGCAGTGCCACAAATATGTGGGACTATTGTTATCAACTTTAACTCTTTTGGTATTCACACTATAAATATGTGTATCATCACGTACGAGATTCATCAAGAATAAACCATTAACCATCGGAGCATGACCATAAAACATATCTCTCATATAAATAGAACAACCATTATTCTCGGATTTAAATGAGTAGCCATCTCGAATTAAACGAGATCCAGACACAATGTTCATGCTCAAACTTGGCACTAAATAACAATTATTGAGGTTTAAAACTAATCCCGTAGGTAAATGTAGAGGCAGCGTGCCGACGGCGATCACATCGACCTTGGAACCATTCCCGACGCGCATCGTCACCTCGTCCTTCGCCAGTCTCCGTTTATTCCGCAGCTCCTGTTTTGAGTTACAAATGTGAGCAACTGCACCGGTATCAAATACCCAAGAGCTACTACGAGTACTGGTAAGGTACACATCAATTACATGTATATCACATATACCTTTTGTTTTGCCGGCCTTCTTGTCCGCTAAGTATTTGGGGCAGTTCCGCTTCCAGTGACCACTTCCCTTGCAATAAAAACACTCAGTCTCGGGCTTGGGTCCATTCTTTGGCTTCTTCCCGGCAACTTGCTTAACGGGCGCGGCAACTTCCTTGCCGTCCTTCTTGAAGTTCTTTTTACCCTTGCCCTTCTTGAACTTAGTGGTTTTATTCACCATCAACACTTGATGCTCCTTCTTGATTTCTACCTCTGCTGATTTCAGCATAGCATATACCTCAGGAATGGTCTTTACCATCCCCTGCATATTGTAGTTCATCACAAAGCTCTTGTAGCTAGGTGGAAGCGACTGGAGGATTCTGTCAATGACCGCTTCATCCGGGAGATTAACTTCCAGTTGAGTCAAGCGGTTGTGTAACCCAGACATTTTGAGTATGTGTTCACTGACAGAGCTATTTTCCTCCATCTTACAGCTAAAGAATTTGTCGGAGACTTCATATCTCTCGACCCGGGCATGAGCTTGGAAAACCATTTTCAGCTCTTCGAACATCCCATATGCTCCATGTCTCTCAAAACGCTTTTGGAGCCCCGGCTCTAAGCTGTAAAGCATGCCGCACTGAACGAGGGAGTAATCATCGCAGCGTGACTGCCAAGCGTTCATAACGTCTTGTTCTGCAGGGAGAATAGGTGCGTCACCCAGCGGTGCTCGTAGGACATAATCTTTCTTGGCAGCTATGAGGATGATCCTCAGGTTCCGGACCCAGTCCGTATAGTTGTTGCCATCGTCTTTCAGCTTGGTTTTCTCTAGGAACGCATTGAAGTTGAGGACTACGTTGGCCATTTGATCTACAAGACATATTGTAAAAATTTTAGACTAAGTTCATGATAATAAAGTTCATTTAATCAAATTATTTAATGAACTCCCACTTAGATAGACATCCCTCTTCTAGTCATCTAAGTATTACATGATCCGAGTCAACTAGGCCGTGTCCGATCATCACGTGAGACGGACTAGTCAACATCGGTGAACATCTTCATGTTGATCGTATCTTCTATACGACTCATGCTCGACCTTTCGGTCTTCTGTGTTCCGAGGCCATGTCTGTACATGCTAGGCTCGTCAAGTCAACCTAAGTGTTTTGCGTGTGTAAATCTGTCTTACACCCGTTGTATGTGAACGTTAGAATCTATCAAACCTGATCATCACGTGGTGCTTCGAAACAACGAACTGTCGCAACGGTGCACAGTTAGGGGGAACACTTTCTTGAAATTATTATGAGGGATCATCTTATTTACTACCGTCGTTCTAAGTAAATAAGATGCAAAACATGATAAACATCACATGCAATCAAATAATAAACGTGACATGATATGGCCAATATCACATAGCTCCTTTGATCTCCATCTTGGGGCTCCATGATCATCATGTCACCGGCTTGACACCATGATCTCCATCATCATGATCTCCATCATCGTGTCTCCATGAAGTTGCTCGCCAACTATTACTTCTACTACTATGGCTAACGCGTTTAGCAATAAAGTAAAGTAATTTACATGGCGTTTCTCAATGACATGCAGGTCATACAAAAAATAAAGACAACTCCTATGGCTCCTGCCGGTTGTCATACTCATCGACATGCAAGTCGTGATTCCTATTACAATAGCATGAACATCTCATACATCACATATAGATCATTCATCATTCATCACAACTTTGGCCATATCATATCACAAAGCACTTGCTGCAAAAACAAGTTAGACGTCCTCTAATTGTTGTTGCAAGTTTTACGTGGCTGAATTAGGGTTCTAGCAAGAACGTTTTCTTACCTACGTGAAAACCACAACGTGAATTGTCAACTTCTATTTACCCTTCATAAGGACCCTTTTCATCGAATCCGCTCCAACTAAAGTGGGAGAGACAGACACCCGCCAGCCACCTTATGCAACTAGTGCATGTTAGTCGGTGGAACCGGTCTCACGTAAGAGTGCGTGTAAGGTTGGTCCGGGCCGCTTCATCCCACAATACCGCTGAAGCAAGATAAGACTAGTAGCGGCAAGAAAGTTGACAACATCTACGCCCACAACAAATTGTGCTCTACTCGTGCAATAGAGAACTACGCATAGACCTAGCTCATGATGCCACTGTTGGGGAACGTTGCAGAAAATTAAAAATTTTCCTACGGTTTCACCAAGATCCATCTATGAGTTCATCTAGCAACGAGTCATGGGAGAGAGAGATTGCATCTACATACCACTTTGTAGATCGCGAGCGGAAGCGTTCAACGAACGGGGATGAAGTAGTCGTACACATCGTGATCCAAATCACCGGAGATCCTAGCACCGAAAGCACGGCACCTCCGCGTTCAACACACGTACGGTCAGCGTAACGTCTCCTTCTTCCTGATCCAGCAAGGCAAAGGAGAGGTTGGGGAAGAAGACTCCAGCAGCAGCACGACGGCGTGGTGATGGTGGAGCCGCAGTACTCCGACAGGGCTTCGTCGAGCTCTACGGAGGAGGAGGAGGTGTTGGAGAGGGAGAGGGAGGCGCCAGGGCAAAGGGTGCGCAGCCCCCCCTCCCCTCCCCTCTTTATATAGCCCCTTGGGGGGCGGCCAGGGAGGGGAACTTGCCCCCCAAGCAAGGGGGCGCCCCCTTTAGGGTTCCCCCCCAACCCTAGGCGCATGGGCCCTTGGGGGGGAGGCGCACCAGCCCACTTTGGGCTGGTTCCCTTCATCATACAGCCCATGGGGCCCCTCCGAGGCAGGTGGCCCCACCCGGTGGACCCCCGGGACCCTCCGGTGGTCCCGGTACAATACCGATAACCCCGAAACTTGTCCCGATGGCCAAAACAGCACTTTCTATATATAATTCTTTACCTCCGGACCATTCCGAAACTCCTCGTGACGTCCGGGATCTCATCCGGGACTCCGAACAACATTCGGGTTACTGCGTATACATATCTTCACAACCCTAGCGTCACCGAACCTTAAGTGTGTAGACCCTACGGGTTCGGGAGACATGCAGACATGACCGAGACGGCTCTCGGGCAATAACCAACAGCGGGATCTGGATACCCATGTTGGCTCCCACATGCTCCACGATGATCTCATCGGATGAACCACGATGTCGAGGATTCAATTAATCCCGTATACGATTCCCTTTGTCAATTGGTATTTTACTTGCCCGAGATTCGATCGTCGGTATCCCAATACCTCGTTCAATCTCGTTACCGGCAAGTCACTTTTCTCGTACCGTAATGCATGATCCTGTGATCAAACACTTTGATCACATTGAGCTCATTATGATGATGCATTACCGAGAGGGCCCGGTGATACCTCTCCGTCAAGCGGAGTGACAAATCCCAGTCTCGATCCATGTCAACCCAACAGACACTTTCAGAGATACCCGTAGTATACCTTTATAGTCACCCAGTTACGTTGTGACGTTTGGCACACCCAAAGCACTCCTACGGTATCCGGGAGTTACACGATCTCATGGTCTAAGGAAAGGATAATTGACATTGGAAAACTCTAGCAAACGAACTATGCGATCTTATGCTATGTTTAGGATTGGGTCTTGTCCATCACATCATTCTCCTAATGATGTGATCTCGTTATCAATGACATCCAATGTCCATAGTCAGGAAACCATGACTATCTATCGATCAACGAGCTAGTCAACTAGAGGCTTACTAGGGACATGTTGTTGTCTGTTATTCACACATGCATTATGATTTCCGGATAACACAATTATAGCACGAATAAAGACAATTATCATGAATAAGGAAATATAATAATAATGCTTTTATTATTGCCTCTAGGGCATATTTCCAACAAGTCCGGGGTTAGTTTCATTCAAATCATTCAAACTAGGGTCCAAAACAAGAGGAAAAATGTGAGAAAAAATAGATATGTTGGAGATGTATCAGGGAGTCCTGGATTAGGGGTTCCTCGGGTGTCCGGGCTATGTGATATGGGCCGGACTGATGGGCCGTGAAGATACAAGGAAGAAGACCTTTCCCCGTGTCCGGGTAGGACTCTCTTATGCGTGGATGGCAAGATTGGTGTCCGGATATGTAATTTCCTTCCTCTACAAACCGACTCTGTACAACCCTAGGCCCTTCCTGTGTGTATATAAACTGGAGGGCTTAGTTCATAGAGGCTATCAGAATTCATAGAGGCTATACATCTAGGGTTTTAGCCATTACGATCTCGAGGTAGATCAACTCTTGTAACCCCTATACATATCAAATACAATCAAGCAGGACGTAGGGTTTTACCTCCATTAAGAGGTCCCGAACCTGGGTAAACATCGTGTTCCCCCTGTCCCTTGTTACCTTCGATCCTCAGACACATTGTTTGGTACCCCCTACCTGAGATCGACCGGTTTTGACACCGACATTGGTGCTTTCATTGAGAGGTCCATTGTGTCATTGGCAGAAGGTTCAATGGCTCGTTCAAACATCGACAATGATGCTGCTTCCGGGGAACTTTCCTCCCTGGTCAACTTTTGTGTTCGGTGGCTTCGCTCTGCGTCCCAATTCAGCTAGTCACCTTGAATAGATCGATAGCTACACCCCTGGTCATCAGATCAGGTTCGGAAGCCTGAATTACATCGCTGATATTCAAGGAGACTTGATCTTCGAAGGATTCTCGGCCCCGACCACCGTTTCTCATTTACAAGGGGGAAACCTGCCGGATCGACCATCAGGCTCTGTTCAAGAATCAACTGTCGTTCCTGCCCCGGCCTCAGATCCAGAGCGGACCACCCTGTCCGAAGACGGGAGCATGAGCCCCGCTGGACTCTCTCCAACTACGGAACTCCCTGTCGGAGACCCAGAGATGACTATATTACCAGCAGGCCTAGAATCAAACAGGACTCCCCCTGTCATCGGGCAGACGGACTCACCCCTGGATACTAACTCCGAACTCTCAAGGTCTGCGTCTATCGGGAACAATGAGGTGGCATTTACCATGCCCAGCTCCGCAGGTCCCCGATCACCTGTCCAACCTTTGCTCCTAAACGAGGCTCTGGACTTAATGTGGTCTCTCGCCATTACGGAATTATCACCTCCAAACTACGCCCAGCCCGAACTAGGGGCTGAGTGCGGGGAATTTTGCATCCTACCCACCACCCACTTGGTAGCCACTGTCGAGGACTTAACCGACATGCTAGAGTACGCCTCCGAAGACATCGACGGTATGGACGACGATGCCGGAGCCGACCCAGGCCAAAACCTGCCTATCACTCTGTGTTGGACGGCCACCTCTACATACGACATATATATGGTGGATACACCCAAATAGGACGACGACGACGGCATACAAGACCCGATTCAGGACAAGTCCGTCGAAGCACCACCAAAGTGTCGGCATCAGCGGCGCCGCTCACAATTGCATCGGGAAAAAGACAATAATATCAGCACTAGAGACAATAGCACCTCGGGCAACGTCGAAGAATCCGACCACCCCGTCGAGCCTGCCCTCGAGCAGGATGAGTGGGAGGAAGGACAAGTCAACCCAGACGAACCTGTCGAGCATGAGGATTCGGAAGACAGTAACTATCTACCGGTCTCTGAGGAGGATGTCAGCCTTGGCAACGAAGATTTCATCATGCCAGAGGAGCCCCTCGAGCAAGAGCGCTTCAAGCGACAGCTAATCGCCACTGCGAGGAGCCCAAAAAAGAAACAGCAGCAGCTTCAAGCCGAACAGGGATACACTCAACGACAGATGGACCAAGGTCTTGGCTGCCAAAGAATACGGTCTCGAGCGCCCAACAAAGAGTTATCCGAAATGTAGGCTACTACCACAATTTGATGATGAGGCCCTTGAGCCAATACCATCAAGATATAATCATGCTAACGAACCAGATCGACCACCACGTGGGCGAGACAAAACGGTTGCTTATGCCGGACACCAGCCCGCACCACCTCACCGTCAAGGCAAAGAGATAGCGGCTCCGGGCTACACCTACGACTTATGTCAGGACTTGGACAATAGAGCCGGTCAGACGAGATCAATCTATGGATCAAGGGGACGAGCTCCAACGTGAGATGACGGACATCAAGCTTGGTGCGATAAGCATAACCAGCCTTGGGCCGAAAACCGAACACGAATGTCATCCAAACTCCGCCGTGACGTTGCCCGATACAGAGGCGCCGCACACCCCTTGTGCTTCACTGATGAGGTAATGCAGCACCAATTTCCAGAAGGGTTTAAACCCGTAAACTTTGAAGCATACGATGGAACGACAAATCCCGCTATATGGATTGAAGATTTTATTCTCCACATTCACATGGCTCGTGGTGACGATCTCCACGCCATTAAATACCACCCCCTGAAGCTAAAGGGACCAGCACAGCACTTGGTGAATAGCCTCCCAAAGAACTCCATTGGCAGCTGGGAAGACTTGGAGGATGCTTTTCGAGACAACTTCCCAGGTACTTATGTCCGACCACCGGACGTAGATGACCTTAGTCACATAGTCCAGCAACCCGGAGAGCCAGCTTGCAAACTCTGGACTCGGTTCTTAATCAAAACGAACCAAATCGTCGACTTTTCGGATGCCAAAGCCTTAGCGGCCTTTAAGCATAGTGTCCATGACGAATGGCTCGCCCGACACCTCGGTCAGGAAAAGCCGAAGACTATGGCATCTCTTACTACACTCATGACCCGCTTCTGCGTGGGCGAAGATAGCTGGTTGGCTTGTAGAAGCAATAGTAGCAGCGACACTGGCACTTCAGAGGCCATGGATGACAATGGAAGGCCACGACGTAACAAAAACAAGCGTCGGAACAACAATGACGAAACTGAAGATACAGCAGTCAACGCCGGATTCACTGGCTCTAAACCCGGTCAGCGGATAAATCCATTCAAAGGAAATAGGTAAGGTCCATCCAATTTGGACAAGATACTCGACAGGCCTTGCCAGATTCATGGCACGCCCGACAAGCCTGCCAACCATTCGAACAGAAAATGTTGGGTTTTTAAACAGGCTGGTAAGTTAAATACCAAACACAAAGGGAAAGGGCCTCAAAGCAAAGACGATGATGAGCCCCGCCCACCGAACACAGGGGGACAGAAGAAATTTCCCCCTGAGGTAAAAATAGTGAACATGATATACGTCACACATATCCCCAAGAGGGAGCGCAAGCGCCCACTAAGGGACGTCTACGCCGTAGAGCCTATCACCCCAAAATTCAATCCATGGTCAGCCTGTCTAATCACCTTCGATCGTAGGGACCACCCAACCAGTATCCATCACGGAGGTTCGGCGGCCCTAGTACTCGGCTCAATCATTGATGGATACCATCTCACTCGATTCCTTATGGACGGCGGCAACAGTCTTAACTTGATTTATCAAGATATTGTCCGTAAAATGGGTATTGACCCTTGAAGAATCAAGCCTAGTAACACCACCTTGAAAGGAGTGATACCCGGCGTAGAGGCCTGTTGACGGGCTCGTTAACATTGGAAGTAGTTTTCGGTTCACCGGATAACTTCCAAAGCGAAGACTTGATCTTCGAGATTGTCCCCTTCCGCAACGGTTATCACGCGCTGCTTGGACGAACTGCCTTCGCCCGTTTCAACGCAGTCCCGCAATATGTGTATCTAAAGCTCAAAATGCCCGGACCGCGCGGCGTTATCATAGTCAATGGAAACATGGAACG
Source organism: Aegilops umbellulata (assembly GCA_032464435.1). Lineage (NCBI taxonomy): Eukaryota > Viridiplantae > Streptophyta > Magnoliopsida > Poales > Poaceae > Aegilops > Aegilops umbellulata. The sequence continues at coordinate 14,390,250 of CP136057.1, forward strand.
CTCCCTCCGTACTGAGGAGCACACCGCGGCCCTTGCAGCCGAGGTTCAGAGCGGCCTCATCAGGCCGAACACTTCATCGGTCATCAAGACACCGGACACCGCTAAGCGAGTCCAGCCTACTCTGCAGAACGACAACTCAGTTCATCCAGATCTATACTAGCAGCTTCACCTCCGCCGATTGCCCCATAAGATCGTGGCATATGTACCGTGTGTGCATAATTACGCACTTAAAATATCCTGGGCAATGACGGAGGCACACTGCGGACAAGGTTTATAGTTCGGCTCGACCCTATTTGGACCTTAACCTTTTTTCTCTTCTTTCTTTTCCTTCTCCCTCATATTACAGGTTCATTAAAACCTAATTACCCTACGGTTGGGCAAGGGCTCTTTTCCAGGCCCATTTTGTATAAACGACCAACGACTGCTCCTCTCAAAGGATTTTCTACCAAGGAGAAACGACACAGACGTGCGGCAGGGCATCAATGGGATCTTTGAGACTACCTTTTCTTTTTAGGAAATGTATATAGGTTCCCTTGTGTACAAATTCTCGGCATGTAAAATAGCATTATCTGTAATAGCACGTCTTGACATATTAATCAGAACATCAAGGAAGCAGTTTATTGCCAACCCCTGTTCAGTATGGGCTAATATTACATATTTGTATTCCCTCCTTGCTTCAGACTGCCACATATAATTCGGTCCGGCCTAAATGCCGGGGGCTCTACTCGGCCGCGTATATTTTAAAAAGTCCGAACTCTTCTGGGGTATACTTCGGCGTCCCGAATATTACATTATATGCATCAGCTCCGAATCATGTCTTTGGTCTATAGTTGGGTTGCCCGGCTCCTGCGGTTACCACCTTATGTTCCGCTTGTTCGGCTAAGGTCGTAAAGGGAGAACTACTGCGATTGTGTTTATGGTTTGTCCGGTCAAACACCTCAATAGAGAGAGCCGAAAACTGACTGTCATGATATGGCGAGAGCTGGTCGGCAATTCGGTGACTTACTACAAATCATTCATGATTTACTCTGTGTTATACGAAGGGCTGGTCTTAACCCAGTCATGTGAAAAAAGGCATCCTAGTCCGGACGGCCGCTTATGCACTAGGGGCTAGTACTTAGCCCCACTGTCAAACTCCTATGGCTAAGTGAAAGTAATAAAGCTGCATAGTCTGATTGCCTGATTCGCTGTGCAGACACTGATACGTCCATTTTGCATCATGCTTTATATCGATATTTATCGCATTATGGGTTGTTACTTCACATTATGTCACAATACTTATGGCTATTCTCTCTTATTTTATAAGGTTTACATAAGGAGGGAGAATGCCGGCAGCTGGAATTCTGGGCTGGAAAAGGAGGGAATATTAGAGACCTATTCTGCGCAACTCCAAAAGTCCTGAAACTCCACGGAATATCTTAAAATAAATAATGAAAAATACCTACCAAAGATGAAGGCCAGGGGGCCCACACCCTGTCCACGAGGGTGCCCCCCCCAGGGCGCGCCCCCTACCTCGTGGGCCCCCTGGTGGCTCTCCGATGTCCATCTTCTGCTATATGAAGTCTTTCTTCGAGAAAAAATAAGGAAGCAACCTTTCGGGACGAAACTCCGCCGCCACGAGGCAGAACCTTGGCGGAACCAATCTAGGGCTCCGGTAGAGCTGTTATGCCGGGGACACTTCCCTCCGGGAGGGGGAAATCATCGCCATCATCATCACCAACGCTCCTCTCATCGGGAGAGGGCAATCTCCATCAACATCTTCACCAGCACCATCTCATCTCCAAACCCTAGTTCATCTCTTGTATCCAATTCTTGTCTCCAAGTCCGGGATTGGTGCTAGTAGGTTGCTAGTAGTGTTGATTACTCTTTGTAGTTGATGCTAGTTGGTTTACTTGGTGGAAGATCATATGTTCAGATCCTTTATGCATATTATTACCCCTCTGATTATGAACATGAATATGCTTTGTGAGTAGTTACGTTTGTTCCTGAGGACAAGGGAGAAGTCTTGCTCTTAGTAGTCATGTGAATTTGGTATTCGTTCGATATTTTGATAAGATGTATGTTGTCTAGCCTCTAGTGGTGTAATGTGAACATTGACTACATAACACTTCACCATTATTTGGTCCTAGAGGAATTCATTGGGAAGTAATAATTAGATGATGGGTTGCTAGAGTGACAGAAGCTTAAACCCTAGGTTATGCGTTGCTTCGTAAGGGGCTGATTTGGATCCATATGTTTCATGCTATGGTTAGGTTTACCTTAATACTTTTGTTGTAGTTGTGGATGCTTGCAATAGAGGTTAATCATAAGTGGGATGCTTTTTCAAGTAAGAACAGCACCCAAGCACCGGTCCACCCACATATCAAATTATCAAAGTACCGAACGTGAATCATATGAGCGTGATGAAAGCTAGCTTGATGATAATTCCCATGTGTCCTCGGAAGCGCTTTTCCTTATATAAGAGTTTGTTACGGCTTGTCCTTTGCTACAAAAAGGATTGGGCCACCTTGCTGCACTTTATTTACTTTTGTTACTTGTTGCTTGTTACGAATTATCTTATCTCAAAACTATCTGTTACCACTTGTTTCAGTACTTGCAGAGAATACCTTGCTGAAAATCGCTTATCATTTCCTTCTACTCCTCGTTGGGTTCGACACTCTTACTTATCGAAAGGACTATGATAGATCCCCTATACTTGTGGGTCATCAAGACTCTTTTCTGGCGCTGTTGCTGGGGAGTGTAGCGCCTTTGGTAGGTGGAATTTGGTAAGGAAAATTTTATATAGTGTGCTGAAATTTACTGTCACTTATTACTATGGAAAGTAATCCTCTGAGGGGCTTGTTTGGGGTATCTTCACCCCGTCTAGTAGAGCAAAGAGTTGCTCCTCAACCTACTGAACCTATTGAAAATGAATTTCCTTCGGGTATGATAAAAAACTGCTAGCTAATCCTTTTACAGGAGATGGAACAAAGCATCCTGGTGAACACCTAATATATGTGGATGAAGTTTGTGGATTATTTAAGCTTGCAGGTATACCCGATGATGTTGCTAAGAAGAAGGTCTTCCCTTTATCTTTGAAGGTAGACGCATTGACATGGTATGGGCTAGGTGATGATACGAGATCATGGAACTATAAAAGATTGAAATTGGAATTTCATCAAAAGTATTACCCTATGCATCTTGTTCATCGTGATCGCAATTATATATATAATTTTTGGCCTCGCGAAGGAGAAAGCATCACTCAAGCTTGGGGGAGGCTTAAATCAATGTTATATTCATGCCCCAATCATGAGCTTCAAAGAGTTACAATTATTCAAAACTTTTATGCTCGGCTTTCTGAAAACAATCGCACCATGCTTGATACTTCTTGTGCTGGCTCTTTTATGATGAAGACTATTGAATTTAGATGGGGTTTATTGGATAGAATTAAACACAACTCTGAAGATTGGGATCTTGACAAAGGTAAGGAGTCAGGTATGACACCTAAGTTTGATTGTGTTAAATCTTTTATGGATACTGATATTTTCCGTAAGTTTAGCACTAAATATGGACTTGACTCTGAGATAGTAGCTTCTTTCTATGAATCTTTTGCTACTCATGTTGATCTCCCCAAGGAGAAGTGGTTTAAATATCATCCTCCCATAGAAGTAAAAGTAGCTACACCTATTAAAGTCGAAGAAAAGACGGTCACTTATAATGATCCTATTGTTCCTACTTCTTATGTTGAGAAACCACCTTTCCCTGTTAGAATAAAGGATCATGCTAAAGCTTCAACTGTGGTTCATAAAAGAAATATTAGAACCTATACACCTCCTGAGAAAGTTAAAGTAGAACCCAATATTGCTATTGTTAAAGATCTCTTGTCTGATAATATTGATGGGCATGTTATTCAGTTCAATGGTGAAACTGCTAGAATTGCTAAACCTTGTGCTAAAGATAAACATAGACCTGTGGTAGGTGTGCCTGTTATTTCTGTTAAATAGGAGATCATTGTTATCATGGCTTATGTGATATGGGTGCTAGTGCTAGTGTTATACCGCATACCTTGTATGAAGAAATTAAGCATGAAATTGCACCTGCTGAGTTAGAAGGAATCAATGTTACAATTAAACTTGCCAATAGAGATACTATATCAGCAATGGGAATTGTTAGAGATGTTGAAGTCTTGTGTGGGAAAAATAAATATCCTGTTGATTTTCTTGTTCTTGGTTCCCCACAAGATAGCTTTTGTCCCATTATATTTGGTAGACCCTTCTTGAATACTGTTAATGCTAAGATAGACTGCGAAAAGAATGTTGTTACTATTGGCTTAGATGATATGATCCATGAGTTTAATTTCTCTAAATTTAGTAAACAACACCGTGAAGAGGAATTGCCTAGTAAGGATGAAATTATTGGTCTTGCTTCTATTGTTGTACCTCCTAATGATCCTTTAGAACAATATTTGCTAGACCATGAAAATGATATGTTTATGAATGAAAGAAGGGAAATAGAAGAAGTATTCTTTAAATAGGAACCTATTCTGAAACATAATTTGCCTGTTGAAATCCTAGGGGATCCTCCTCCACCTAAAGGTGATCCCGTGTTTGAGCTTAAACCATTGCCTGATAATCTTAAATATGCTTATCTTGATGAAAAGAAGATATATCCTGTTATTATTAGTGCTAACCTTTCAGAGCATGAAGAAGAAAGATTATTGAAAACTCTGAACAAGCACCGTGCCACTATTGGATATACTCTTGATGATCTTAAGGGCATTAGTCCCACTCTATGTCAACATAAAATAAATTTGGAAGCAGATGCCAAACCTGTTCGTGATCCTCAAGTACGTCTGAATCCTAAGATGAAAGAAGTGGTAAGAAAAGAAATACTAAAGCTTCTGGAGGCAGGTATAATTTATCCTGTTGCTGATAGTCAGTGGGTAAGTCATGTCCATTGTGTCCCTAAGAAGGGAGGTATTACTGTTGTCCCTAATGATAAAGATGAATTGATCCCGCAAAGAATTATTACAGGTTATAGGATAGTAATCGATTTCCGCAAATTAAATAAGGCTACTAAGAAAGATCATTACCCCTTACCTTTTATTGATCAAATGCTAGAAAGATTATGCAAACATACACACTACTGCATTCTAGATGGTTATTCTGGTTTCTCTCAAATACCTGTGTCGGCTAAAGATCAATCAAAGACTACTTTTACATGCCCTTTTGGTACTTTTGCTTATAGACGTATGCCTTTTGGTTTATGTAATGCACCTGCTACCTTTCAAACATGCATGATGGCTATATTCTCTGACTTTTGTGAAAAGATTTGTGAGGTTTTCATGGACGACTTTTCCTTCTATGGATCTTCTTTTGATGATTGCTTAAGCAATCTTGATCGAGTTTTGCAGAGATGTGAAGAAACTAATATTGTATTGAATTGGGAAAAGTGACACTTTATGGTAAATGAGGGTATTGTCTTGGGGCATAAAGTTTCTGAAAGAGGTATTGAAGTTGATAAAGCCAAGGTTAATCCTATTGAAAAGATGCCATGTCCCAAGGACATCAAAGGTATAAGAATTTTCCTTGGTCACGCCGGATTTTATAGGAGGTTCATTAAGGACTTCTCAAAAATTTCTCGGCCTCTGACTAATTTATTACAAAAAGATATACCATTTGTCTTTGATGATGATTGTATAGAAGCATTTGAAATACTTAAGAAAGCATTAGTCTCTGCACCTATTGTTCAGCCACCTGATTGGAATTTACCCTTTGAAATTATGTGTGATGCTAGCGATTATGTGACGCCCCCGATTCAATCGTACACTAATCATGCACACAAACGTGTACGATCAAGATCAGGGACTCACGGGAAGATATCACAACACAACTCTAAAACATAAATAAGTCATACAAGCATCATAATACAAGCCAGGGGCCTCGAGGGCTCGAATACAAGTGCTCGATCATAGACGAGTCAGCGGAAGCAACAATATCTGAGTACAAACATAAGTTAAACAAGTTTGCCTTAAGAAGGCTAGCACAAACTGGGATACAGATAGAAAGAGGCGCAGGCCTCCTGCCTGGGATCCTCCTAAACTACTCCTTGTCGTCGTCAGCGGGCTGCACGTAGTAGTAGGCACCTCCAGTGTAGTAGGAGTCGTCGTTGATGGTGGCATCTAGCTCCTGGGCTCCAGCATCTGGTTGCGACAACCAGGTAGAAGGGATAGGGGGAAAAGAAGGAGAAAGAAACCGTGAGTACTCATCCAAAGTACTCGCAAGCAAGGAGATACACTACATATGCATGGGTATATGTGTAAAGGGCCATATCAATGGACTGAACTGCAGAATGCCAGAATAAGAGGGGGATAGCTAATCATGTCGAAGACTACGCTTCTGGCAGCCTCCGTCTTGCAGCATGTAGAAGAGAGTAGACTGAAGTCCTCCAAGTAGCATCGTATAGCATAATCCTACCCGGCGATCCCCTCCTCGATGCCCTGTCAGAGAGCGATCACCGGGTTGTATCTGGCACTTGGAAGGGTGTGTTTTATTAAGTATCCGGTTCTAGTTGTCATAAGGTCGAGGTACAACTCCGGGTCGTCCTTTTACCGAGGGACACGGCTATTCGAATAGATAAACTTCCCTACAGGGGTGCACCACATAGCCCAACACGCTTGATCCCATTTGGCCGGACACACTTTTCTGGGTCATGCCCGGCCTCAGAACATCAACATGTCGCAGCCCCACCTAGGCACAACAGAGAGGTCAGCACGCCGGTCTAAACCTAAGCGCGCAGGGGTCTGGGCCCATCGCCCTGAGCACACCTGCACATTGCGTACGCGGCCGGAGAGAACCTAGCAACCTCCATTACAAAGGAAGTCACGTTACGCGGTCCAACTCGGCGCGCGCCGCTCAGTCGCTGACGTCACGAAGGCTTCGGCTGATACCACGACGTCGGGATACCCATAACTACTCCCGCATAGGTGGTTAGTGCGTATAGACCAAATGGCCAGACTCAAATCAAATACCCAGATCTCGTTAAGCGTGTTAAGTATTCGCGAATGCCAACCAGGGCCCGGCCACCTCTCTCCTAGGTAGACTCAACCTGCCCTGTCGCTCCGCCTCAAAGTAACAGTCGGGGGCCGTCGGGAACCCAGGCCCACCTCTACCGGGATGGAGCCACCTGCCCCTTCAGCCCCCATCTCCGAACAGTATCACAGGTAATGTAACAGTGCAAAGTATGTAGTATTTGTCCGCGATCAATTCCCGAAGTGATCACGGCCCAGTAGTATAGCATGGCAGACGGACAAGAGTGTAGGGCCACTGATGGAACACTAGCATCCTATACTAAGCAGTAGGATAGCAGGTAAGGGTAACAATTGTAGCAACAATGACAGGCTATGCAATAGAATAGGATAAACCGAAAGCAGTAACATGCTACACTACTCTAATGCAAGCAGTAGAGAAGAATAGGCGATATCTGGTGATCAAGGGGGGGGGCTTGCCTGGTTGCTCAGACAAGAAGGAGGGTCGTCGGTGACGTAGTTGATCACAGCGGCATCAGCGGCAGTCTCGGGGTCTACCGGAGAGAAGAGGGGGGATAAACAGTAAATACATAGCAAGCAAGAGCATAACAGGACAACAGGCAGAGCTAGACGTGTTCTAACACGGTGCTACACGTTACCGGCGAAGGGGGATAACATCCGGGAATGTTTCCCAAGGTTTAGCCTTTTCGGACAAGCGAACCGGAGGGGAAAAGTTCCATGTTCGCTATGCTAGGACTGTGTGGCGGATGAACGGGCTGCGTATCCGGGTTCGTCTCGTCGTTCTGAGCAACTTCCATGTTGAAAATATTTTAATCCAAGTTACGGATTAAAAGATATGATTTTCTAAAGATTTACTAATTTCTAGATTTTAATTAATTATTTAATTTAATTCGAAAACGGATTTATGACATCAGCATGATGTAATGCTGACGTCAGCAGTCAATAGGGTTGACTGGTCAACCTGACCAGTGGGTCCCACTGGTCAGTGACACATTTTAATTAAACAATTTATTTAACCTAATTAGTATTAATTAGGGGGGGGCACTGTCATTGATTGATTAATTAACTAATAGTTAATTAGGTTAATCTAATTATGATTAATTAACTAAATTAATTCCTTAATTAATTAATTAATTTAATTATTTTTATTTTTATTTATTTATTTTTAATAAAACATTCTGGGCAGGGGCCCACTTGTCATAGGCCCCAGGGGCCTTTGCGGGTGTGCGGGTTACAGGCGCAACCCGAACAGGCGGGGGCGCTGGGCGCTGCGGGCGCCCGACCCAGGAGGGGGCCGAGCGGGTGCGGGGTACGGGCGCTCAGTGCCCGGGCGCGGCTTGGCGTGGCCACCGGCGGGCGGCCGGAGCACGGTGGTGATGGCGCTGGGCGGTGGCATGTAGCGGCAGCGTTGGCGCTGCAGGCAGTCGGGTCAAAGAGGGGGGCGAAGGCGCGGGCGGCTCCGGGGAGCCATGGCCAGGGAGGGAGTGGAGCTGAGCAGCGGCGCCGGTGAGAGCGACGAGCGAAGGAGGCGCGATGGAGGGCGCACGGCGGCCTTGGCTGGGAGTGGCGCGGGGCGGCAGCAGGCGGGGCCGGTGGTCGCGAAGGGCAGGGGCTCATCATGGTGGCTGGACGACGGGCGGCGCGGTGAACGTAAGGGAAAGAGGAGGAGGGAAATGGGGGCGGCTCACAGCGTTGCCGAGGAGAGGGTCGGCGTGGCTTGAGGACGCGAGTTGGGGATGGAGACGAGGAGGCGACGCGAGGTCCGGCGATGGGCGGTCGAGGTCGAGGCGGTGATCCGGCGACGATGTTCGGTGGGGGGGGCGCGGCGTCGGGCGCGAAATCGGGCTCCTCCCCGATCCAATCCAGCGAGAGAGAGGGGAGGGAAACAAGAGAGAGTGGGGGTCATGGGGGGAAGTGGGGAGAGGTGGGCACCGAGCGAGGGGATCGGCTAGGGTTAGAGGGACTGGGTGGGCTGGCCGGTTGGGCCAGTTGGGCCTGGCCTGCTGGGCCGAAGCCCAATGGGGGGTGACTGCTTTTCTTCTTTTTTTGATAGTTTGTTTTTTGTTTTTGTATTTTCTTTCTTTTATTTATTTTCTATTCTATTTATTTAGTTTAAAGCACTTAGGCACTTTGTAAAATTATGTTTTCTTCACTAAAATTACCATAGCAATATTTGACACACACCGAACATTGTTGTTTAAATGTTTTGAAAACTTTGACTGTTTGCTAAATTTAAATTTGAATTTAGAGTGTTTTGATCTAACACGCGAATACCAACAGTAAACGGGATGACGTGGCATCATTAGAGAAGTTTTACTGTAGCTTAATTATCCGGGCGTCACAATTCTCCTCCACTACAAGAAATTTCGTCCCGAGATTTAAGAGGGGAACAAGGGGGAAGGTTCGGTTTACGAAATTCCAGGGAGTGTTCTTGGTCTTGGTTCTTCTTCTCGAAGAGGTTGATCCATTACATTGTTGTCTTCATTTCTCTGCTTCGGGTCATCATGATGAAGTCGGCGTCCTTTCTTCAGGAACTCCATCGTACTTCCGAAAGGATAAAGGGTGGGCATTCCGGGAGAACAAACCTCTGCAAGGTCGACTATCTAATCGACAACATCAGGGAAGGGGGCGGATACCGGATAGTAACTCTCGAATTGAAACTTAAGAAAATATCGAGAGCAAAGTAAGAAGGCGCAAAATAGAAGTTTCAAGCGCATAGGCATTCGTTCGTTGCCTAAAACAAAGGGTGACAGGGGTTCAGAGCAATGGGAATAAGTATTGCATCTGATACCATAATAGATCACTAAGCAGGTGGCCCGTGAAGTACATATGAAGTCAAGCGCGAGGAATAATTTTGACAATAGGTTGTACAGGAGAGTCAGGTTTCGATCCTGTGGAACTATGGCTTGTGGGCCCACCATGTGGGTTAAAAGTATGAAGGGCGAGGACATCTTGCACGATCATGTGAGCAAGGCATGTCAGAGGATAGTCCGTCGGTTATGTCGGCAACAACATCGGTACCAAGGGCGAGGGACGAAGAGAACCATTCTCCTGCTCGTTGAAACGAGGCGGACCAATAGGCAAAGTTCTCGTCCATCGGTGGTTACCGAAATGTCATCAACAATCGCAACAGGGTCTTGCGGACAGGGTGGTACAACAGGTGTTTACATAAGCAGGGAAATATTACTGCTTATATATTATAGATCACAAGGAGGTTTAAACAAACCAATGGAAGGAAAATGTGATCATCAGATCAAACCGAACAATGGAAAGGATATTTTGTTTGACACATATACCAGGGGTATACCCTTCCCAAGGACAAGCAGAGCATGATATCCATGACAGGATATAATGTAGAAAACCTTTTAGATAGGGGAGAGAAATTTCATGACATTATCCATACAACGATTTTTGGATAATTTGATTAAGAAAATTTAGCATTGTGCTTCAAGTGTTCTTATCGATGATAGGAGTACCACATACATGCTTCGAGATAGCACTGACATGGTCTTCAAGCAAAGGTCAGACTTGGATACACAAAGGATTCATCAGGAACAACATATAGAATAAATCTTTTGGTTTCCTCATGGAAGAATGGTTAACCTTGCTAAATAGGAAACTGATAACAATAGGTCCTCCGGCCAGGTGTGTTGGGCATGACATCACCTTACCGGGTCACATAAAGACCAATGTTATAACCCTTGAAAATATGTTCCAACCATCATATCTGACCGAGATTCAGATCTGACTGGTGTCAGGATAACTCAGACTCGGGATGCCTGAGAAGAAAGGTGCAACACAAATTGTCGAGATGACATTGTAAGATTCTCAAGAAATGAACTATGGAAGCAAGTTCTGAATCATGCTTCCATCATTAAACCAAGGAGAGGATGAGGAGGTGGCTGATAGGCTCAGCAACAAATCATCGAGATTTCCAAAGGATGGATTTCCACAATTATGTGAACAAGGAAATATTTGTCGGATCAACTGATATAATGATGTATGCTCGAGGGAAACATACACAACTGAACAATGATAGAAGGGTGCACCCAGGAATCTGGACTAGGTAGCACGATCAATGTTCGAATGATGATTCAATAAGCAATAGACTTAGAATGAAACTGTAGACCAATAACTTCAAAGTAATAGGGTTGCTAGAAGTTTAGAATTTACACATCACAGACCATTTGTCGGTATTCCGGTTAGAAACAACACGGAGACCAAGAAATGAATGCAAAAGGCGAGAGATATTACTATATCAAGAATTCTCAAGAGGTGGTAAAATTACCACGACATCCTTGACATAAAAGGTGGTAATATTCCAAGGTAAAGAAGAACAAATGTTGGATAGCAAGGATCTCAAGGTATAACACAAACCACAAATAAGTTTGTGTTGAACGGAAGGCAATAAAGTGGTCGGTGATAACACAACCCATTGAGGGGCGAGGATGGTATTTCTCATCAAGAATTCGATATATATCTTGGAAGAGCTCAGGATGTTGATGATGACCACGACACATTTGTCGAGAGTCGGTCCGCGATGACATCAAGTCAAATGATGATGCAGCGAAAGCCAAATAATACTTGAAGAAGAACTCATAAGAGGTTATGCAGTTCCATGATAATCTCGAGATACCAGGGGGGTAATACTCGACGACAGATCAAAGTAGAGGTTGGTCTAGGGTAATGCTCTGCAGAAGACAAGTGCTTAAACTTGCACGAGAAATGGTATTTAAAGGAGAACATGGTCGGAATCCACGATCATAAAGGATCGAACCACGGATACAAGATGAACTTATAACAAGGGGTAATTATTTTTACGAGCAGCTTCCATGATAAGTTATACATCGTGTCCCTGGGCATGAATGCAAGGTTCAAGGTCGACTCCCACTTCTTCAATGTATAACCTTCCATTCACTTTTCGCTTGGATAAAGGCATTAGTGTTGAAAGTTTTACCTGGTGAAATACCAGATGAGTATGACTCGTGAAAACTTCCGAGTTCACACATATAAAGGAAGACATCGGATCAACCCGTTAGGGTATCGTGGGAACATATACCACAATCTTCAAGAGTAGATATCACCAGCTCGAAAGCAGAGCATGGTTGGCAAAAGGAGAGGATACAATTTACCAAAGGCATTATGTATCGGAGAAAGAACTCACAAGGTGATTAATTATGAAGGACCCTGTCGGACAATAATCCAACAGTGGGTATGGCGATCCACAAAGGAGTTGATGTGAGTATCGATACCCAATCAGAGGAAGAAAGAATGCAAATGCATCGGTTTATAGGACATCTGAATAATTCAACGTTTAAATAGCAAAGGAATTATGATTTATAAATCAAGGGATCAGGAGCAACGCTCTGATCAAGGATGGATAAGTTGAATAGACTTAGGGGTACCATCGATGGCAATCTGATTGGCCGAGAACCAGCTCATGTTCGAAAGACGTCTGAGCGGAAGGACAATTTATAAGGATCAACTGATGATTGCGTGCATTCGCACACATATAGAATCAACGGACTTAAATGATAGTGACAAAGGATGCCAATAGGATTACTAGACTTATGGGATTAACCAAAATGTAAGCAAGCAAGAATTTCAAGAGCAATAGGCTCCTGAGGATTTTTGGAAGATCGAATGGTATTTCAAAATGTTTGGGCGAAACACATGAACAACGGGGAATGAGCGGATACGCGATAAATGCGAGAACTATCCGTAGAGGTATTCAGGTGACAAAGAACAGCAAGGCAGTAAGGCACAAAATATTCTCGGGGTATCTTGTAATAACAAGATCGAGTGGGAATAAAAGTAAGCACGACAGGTGTAAGTATTTATCCATAGGGATATTTCGGTGGAAGGGAATTGCAAAAGCAACGGGCACAAGGTCTCAAGAGAATATCAGAGAGTATCTTCGAAATCTTCTGGTGTAGTCGGCGATCATCTAAAATACGGGGCTCTCCGGGTGAAAATGATAACGAGATCCTAATGTTAGATTTAGTAAAATCATTTAACCCGAATAGAAGAGATATCAGAGTCCCAGAGTATAGACGAGGAATAAAAGATCCTACTACCACCCAATGGCGACGCGTGCCCGTAAGACACACAGCCATGTTAGTAAAAGTTTTGCAATGTCTAGACTCGACTTCGGCCAAGGAGTTGGAAAGGGGGATTCCTACAGGCAGTCGGCTCTGATACCAACTTGTGACGCCCCCGATTCAATCGTACACTAATCATGCACGCAAACGTGTACGATCAAGATCAGGGACTCACGGGAAGATATCACAACACAACTCTAAAACATGAATAAGTCATACAAGCATCATAATACAAGCCAGGGGCCTCGAGGGCTCGAATACAAGTGCTCGATCATAGACGAGTCAGCGGAAGCAACAATATCTGGGTACAGACATAAGTTAAACAAGTTTGCCTTAAGAAGGCTAGCACAAACTGGGATACAGATCGAAAGAGGCGCAGGCCTCCTGCCTGGGATCCTCCTAAACTACTCCTTGTCGTCGTCAGCGGGCTGCACGTAGTAGTAGGCACCTCCAGTGTAGTAGGAGTCGTCGTCGATGGTGGCGTCTAGCTCCTGGGCTCCAGCATCTGGTTGTGACAACCAGGTAGAAGGGATAGGGGGAAAAGAAGGAGAAAGCAACCGTGAGTACTCATCCAAAGTACTCGCAAGCAAGGAGCTACACTACATATGCATGGGTATATGTGTAAAGGGCCATATCAGTGGAGTGAACTGCAGAATGCCAGAATAAGAGGGGGATAGTTAATCCTGTCGAAGACTACGCTTCTGGCAGCCTCCGTCTTGCAGCATGTAGAAGAGAGTAGACTGAAGTCCTCCAAGTAGCATCGTATAGCATAATCCTACCCGGCGATCCCCTCCTCGATGCCCTGTCAGAGAGCGATCACCGGGTTGTATCTGGCACTTGGAAGGGTGTGTTTTATTAAGTATCCGGTTCTAGTTGTCATAAGGTCGAGGTACAACTCCGGGTCGTCCTTTTATCGAGGGACACGGCTATTCGAATAGATAAACTTCCCTGCAGGGGTGCACCACATAGCCCAACACGCTTGATCCCATTTGGCTGGACACACTTTTCGGGGCCATGCCCGGCCTCAGAACATCAACACGTCGCAGCCCCACCTAGGCACAACAGAGAGGTCAGCACGCCGGTCTAAACCTAAGCGCGCAGGGGTCTGGGCCCATCGCCCTGAGCACACCTGCACGTGGCGTACGCGGCCGGAGAGCAGACCTAGCAACCTCCATTACAAAGGAAGTCATGTTACGCGGTCCAACCCGGCGCGCGCCGCTCAGTCGCTGACGTCACGAAGGCTCCGGCTGATACCACGACGTCGGGATACCCATAACTACTCCCGCATAGGTGGTTAGTGCGTATAGACCAAATGGCCAGACTCAGATCAAATACCCATATCTCGTTAAGCGTGTTAAGTATCTGCGAACGCCGACCAGGGCCAGGTCACCTCTCTCCTAGGTGGGCTCAACCTGCCATGTCGCTCCGCCTCAAAGTAACAGTCGGGGGCCGTCGGGAACCCAGGCCCACCTCTACCGGGATGGAGCCACCTGCCCCTTCAGCCCCCATCTCTGAACAGTATCATAGGTAATGTAACAGTGCAAAGTATATAGTATATGTCCGCGATCACTTCCCGAAGTGATCACGGCCCAGTAGTATAGCATGGCAGACGGACAAGAGTGTAGGGCCACTGATGGAACACTAGCATCCTATACTAAGCAGTAGGATAGCAGGTAAGGGTAACAACTGTAGCAACAATGACAGGCTATGCAACAGAATAGGATAAACCGAAAGCAGTAACATGCTACACTACTCTAATGCAAGCAGTAGAGAAGAATAGGCGATATCTGGTGATCAAGGGGGGGCTTGCCTGGTTGCTCAGACAAGAAGGAGGGTCGTCGGTGACGTAGTTGATCACAGCGGCATCAGCGGCAGTCTCGGGGTCTACCGGAGAGAAGAGGGGGGAGAAACAGTAAATACATAGCAAGCAAGAGCATAACAGGACAACAGGCAGAGCTAGACGTGTTCTAACGCGGTGCTACACGTTACCGGCGAAGGGGGATAACATCCGGGAATGTTTCCCGAGGTTTAGCCTTTTCGGATAAACGAACCGGAGGGGAAAAGTTCCATGTTCGCTATGCTAGGACTGTGTGGCGGACGAACGGGCTGCGTATCCGGGTTCGTCTCGTCGTTCTGAGCAACTTTCATGTTGAAAATATTTTAATCCAAGTTACGGATTAAAAGATATCATTTTCTAAAATTTACTAATTTCTATATTTTAATTAATTATTTAACTTAATTCGAAAACGGATTTATGACATCAGCATGATGTAATGCTGACGTCAGCAGTCAACAGGGTTGACTGGTCAACCTGACCAGTGGGTCCCACTGGTCAATGACACATTTTAATTAAACAATTTATTTAACCTAATTAGTATTAATTAGGGGGTGGGCCCCAGTGTCATTGATTGATTAATTAACTAATAGTTAATTAGGTTAATCTAATTATGATTAATTAACTAAATTAATTCCTTAATTAATTAATTAATTTAATTATTTTTATTTATTTATTTTTAATAAAACGTTCTGGGCAGGGGCCCACTTGTCATAGGCCCCAGGGGCCTTTGCGGGTGTGCGGGTTACAGGCGCAACCCGATCAGGCGGGGGCGCTGGGCGCTGCGGGCGCCCGACCCAGGAGAGGGCCGAGCGGGCGCGGGGTACGGGCGCTCAGTGCTCGGGCGCGGCTTGGCGTGGCCACCGGCGGGCGGCCGGAGCACGGTGGTGATGGCGCTGGGCGGTGGCGTGTAGCGGCAGTGTGGGCGCTACAGGCAGTCGGGTCAGAGAGGGGGCGAAGGCCCGGGCGGCTCCGGGGAGCCATGGCCAGGGAGGGAGTGGAGCTGAGCAGCGGCGCGGGTGAGAGCGATGAGCAGAGGAGGCGCGATGGAGGGCGCACGGCGGCCTTGGCTGGGAGTGGCGCGGGGCGGCAGCAGGCGGGGCCGGTGGTCGCGAAGGGCAGGGGCTCATCACGGTGGCTGGACGGCGGCGCGGGGTGAGACCACAGCGGGCGCGGGCCTCGGCGACCAGAGCAGGGGAGGCGCGCGTGGCACCTGGTGCGGTGGTGCGCGTGCGCGCGGCGACGAGCACGACGGGCGGCGCGGTGAACGTAAGGGAAAGAGGAAGAGGGAAATGGGGGGGCGGCTCACAGCGTTGCCGAGGAGAGGGTCGGCGTGGCTTGAGGACGCGAGTCGGGGATGGAGACGAGGAGGCGACGCGAGGTCCGGCGATGGGCGGTCGAGGTCAAGGCGGTGATTCGGCGACGATGTTCGGTGGTGGGGGCGCGGCGTCGGGCGCGAAATCGGGCTCCTCCCTGATCCAATCCAGCGAGAGAGAGGGGAGGGAAACGAGAGAGAGTGGGGGTCGTGAGGGGAAGTGGGGAGAGGTGGGCACCGAGCGAGGGGATCGGCTAGGGTTAGAGGGATTGGGTGCACAGGCCGGTTGGGCCAGTTGGTCCCGGCCTGCTGGGCCGAAGCCCAATGGGGGGTGACTGCTTTTCTTCTTTTTTTTATAGTTTGTTTTCTGTTTTTGTATTTTCTTTCTTTTATTTATTTTCTATTCTATTTATTTAGTTTAAAGCACTTAGGCACTTTGTAAAATTATGTTTTCTTCACTAAAATTACCATAGCAATATTTGACACACACCGAACATTTTTGTTTAAATGTTTTGAAAACTTTGACTGTTTGCTAAATTTAAATTTGAATTTAGAGTGTTTTGATCTAACACGCGAATACCAACAGTAAACGGGATGACGTGGCATCATTAGAGAAGTTTTACTGTAGCTTAATTATCCGGGCGTCACAGATTATGTTGTAGGTGTTGTTCTAGGGCAAATAGTTGATAAGAAATTAAATGTTATCCATTATGCTAGTAAGACTCTAGACAATGCTCAAAGAAATTATGCTACTACCGAAAAGGAACTTTTAGTTGTTGTATTTGCTTGTGATAAGTTAAGGCCTTATATTGTTGATTCTAAAGTAACTATTCACACTGATCATGTTGCTATTAAATATCTTATGGAAAAGAAAGATGCTAAACCTAGGCTTATTAGATGGGTTCTCTTGCTACAAGAATTTGATTTGCATATTGTTGATAGAGAAGGAGCCGAGAACCCCGTTGCAAACAACTTATCTAGGTTAGAGAATGTTCTTGATGACCCACTACCTATTGATGATAGCTTTCCTGATGAACAATTAAATGTCATAAGCACTTATTGTAGCACTCCATGGTATGCTGATTATGCTAATTATATTGTTGCTAAATTTATACCACCTAGCTTCACATACCAACAAAACAAAAAGTTCTTCTATGATTTGAGACATTACTTTTGGTATGACCCACATCTTTATAAAGAAGGAGTAGATGGTGTTATTAGACGTTGTGTACCTGAGCATGAACAGGAACAGATCCTATGCAAGTGTCATTCCGAAACTTATGGAGGACACCACGCTGGAGATAGAACTGCACATAAGGTATTGCAATCCGGTTTTTATTGGCCTACTCTCTTCAAGGATGCTCGTAAGTTTGTCTTGTCTTGTGATGAATGCCAAAGAACAGGTAATATTAGTAGACGTCAAGAAATGCCTATGAACTATTCACTTGTTATTGAACCATTTGATGTTTGGGGCTTTGATTATATGGGACCTTTTCCTGCCTCTAATGGATATACACATATTTTAGTTGTTGTTGATTACGTTACTAAGTGGGTAGAAGCTATTCCAACTAGTAGTGCTGATCATAACACTTCTATTAAAATGCTTAAGGAAGTTATTTTTCCGAGGTTTGGAGTCCCTAGATATTTAATAACTGATGGTGGTTCACACTTTATTCATGGTGCTTTCCGTAAAATGCTTGCTAAATATGACGTTAATCATAGAATCGCATCACCTTATCACCCACAGTCTAGTGGTCAAGTAGAATTGAGTAATAGAGAACTCAAATTAATTTTGCAAAAGACTGTCAATAGGTCTAGAAAGAATTGGTCTAAGAAACTTGATGATGCATTGTGGTCTTATAGAATTGCATATAAAAATCCAATGGGTATGTCTCCGTATAAAATGGTTTATGGAAAAGCATGTCACTTGCCTCTTGAACTAGAACATAAGGCATATTGGGCTATTAAAGAGCTCAACTATGATTTCAAACTTGCCGGTGAGAAGAGGTTATTTGATATTAGCTCACTTGATGAATGGAGAACCCAAGCTTACGAAAATGCCAAGTTGTTTAAAGAAAAAGTTAAAAGATGGCATGACAAAAGGATACAAAAGCGTGAGTTTAATGTAGGTGATTATGTATTGCTATACAACTCTCGTTTAAGATTTTTTGCGGGAAAACTTCTATCTAAATGGGAAGGTCCCTACGTTATCGAGGAGGTCTATCGTTCCGGTGCCATAAAAATCAACAACTTCGAAGGTACGAATCCGAAGGTGGTGAACTGTCAAAGAATTAAACATTATATCTCAGGTAATCCCATAAATGTTGAAACCAATATTATTGAAACCGTAACCCCGAAGGAATACATAAGAGACAATTTCTAGGACGTTTCAGACTCCAAAAAGGAATAGGTATGTGGTACGGTAAGTAAGCCGACTCCAAAACAATTTTTAAGGCAATATTTCTCCGTTTTGGAACATTTAGAAAAATAGAAAAATAAGTAGCAGTCTGGGAAGGACACGAGGGTGGTGGGTGCGCCCTACCCCCTGGGCATGCCCCCTACCTCGTGAGCACCTCGTGTGCCCTCCGGACTCCGTTTTCTTGCATGATACGTATTTTGGTCGGTAAAAATTCACTATATATTCTCCCGAAGGTTTTGACTCCCGTATCACACAATTACCCTCTGTTTTTGTTTCGAGCTATGCTGTTGCAGATTGGATCAACATGTCGTGTCAAGATTCGGAGGAGGATTGCCCAGTTTCTTACCGGCCTTTGGATAAAATCATATTCAAGGATACCTATCCATATATATGGTACCCCGATGAGGAAGATGAAGATGAAACAGTTCCCCCTCGTTTCAAGCAAGAAAGCAAAGAGGCATTATGCAAAAGGATAATAAAGCTTGAGATAGAGAATGATGAGTTGAAGATTGATAATTTCGCCCCCCGGCGCAAGTTGGAGAAAGAGAAGGGCATGCTCACCACTACTTCACTACCATCCTCTTCACCAACAAAGGAGATATAATCACATGGGTATGGGCACTTCCCTTGGCAACTGCCAAGCTTGGGGGAGGTGCCCCGGTATCGTATCACCATCACACTCCTATCTTCACTATTTTTCTTAGTTCGATCCTATTAGTAGTATCTTGATCTAGTAGAATAAAGTTGATGGCATGATTTAGTTTTGAGTTTTGCTTTATGATCTCTCTATGTAATCGAGTTCGTGAGCTATACAATAAAGATTAGTGTTGAGTCAAGGGCTTGATTATTTTGCCATGATCTTGAGTTGATAAAAGAAAAAGAACAAAAGGAAACAGAAGAGTTCATATTGATCTTATTGAGAGTAATGACTTCACATAGAAAGAGTATGATGATTAAAAAATTGTTGGGGGTTGGCAGACATAGCCTTGGTCATCGTTGCAATTAATAGGAAGTAATAAGGAAAGAGAGGTTTCACATGTAGATATATTATCATTGACATCTTTTATGATTGGGAGCACTCATTAAAATATGACATGCTAAAAGAGTTGATGTTGGACAAGGAAGACAACGTGATGAGTTATGTTTTCTTATATTTGAGATAAAGTATGTTGTCAGGGATCCTCCAACATGTTGAGCTTGCTTTTTCCTCCTCTTGCTAGCCAAATTCTCAGCACCAAGTAGAGATACTACTTGTGCTTCCAAATACCCTTAAACCAGTTTTGTCACGAGAGTCCACCATATCTACCTACGGATTGAGTAAGATCCTTCAAGTAAGTTGTCATCGGTGCAAAGCAATAAAAATTGCTCTAAATATGTATGATTGATTGGTGTGGGAGAAATAAGTTTTATAAGATCTTGTGATGTGGAAGTAATAAAAGGGACGGACTGCATAATAAAGGTTCATATCACAAGGGGCAATATAAAGTGACGTTCTTTCGCATTGAGATTTTGTGCATTCAACCATAAAAGCGCATGGCAACCTCTACTTCCCTCTGCGAAGGGCCTATCTGTTACTATTATCTTCTACCTTATGCAAGAGTCATGGTGATTTTCACCTTTCCTTTTTCATTTTATCCTTTGGCAAGCACAGCATGTTGGAAAGAGTCTGATATATGTACCTAATTGGATGTAGGGGAGCATGAGTTATTATTGTTGACATTACCCTTGAGGTGAAAAGGTTGTGGGGAAAACTATAAGCCCCTATCTTTCTCTGTGTCCGATCGAAACTCCATAACCACAAGTATTGCGTGAGTGTTAGCAATTATGAAGGACTAGATGATAGTTGAGTATGTGGACTTGCTTTTAAGCTCTGACATAGACTCTTACTGATGTTATGATAAATTGCAATTGCTTCAATGACTGAGATTATAGTTTGTTGGTTCTCAATGAAGTTTCTGATTCATACTTTTGCATTGTGAATAGATCATCACTTGAACATAAGTAATCATATGACAATATCTATTTATGTTGCTGTTATGAGAATAATCGTGATGCCTTCATGTCCGTATTTTATTTTTATCGGTGCCTCTACCTCTAAACATGAGGACATATTTATTGTTATCGGCTTTTCGCTTGAGGATAAGCGAGGTCTAAGCTTGGGGGAGTTGATACGTCCATTTTGCATCATAATTTTATATCGATATTTATCGCATTATGGGCTGTTACTTCACATTATGTCACAATACTTATGGCTATTCTCTCTTATTTTACAAGGTTTACATAAGGAGGGAGAATGCCGGCAGCTGGAATTCTGGGCTGGAAAAGGTGTGAATATTAGAGACATATTCTGCGCAACTCCAAAAGTCCTGAAACTCCACGGAATATCTTAAAATAAATAATGAAAAATACCTGCCAAAGATGAAGGCCAGGGGGCTCACACCCTGTCCACAAGGGTGGGGGCTCCCCCCCCCCCCCCAGGGCGCGCCCCCTACCTCGTGGGCCCCCTGGTGGCTCTCTGACGTCCATCTTCTGCTATATTAAGTCTTTCTTTGAGAAAAAATAAGGAAGCAACCTTTCGGGATGGAACTCCGCCGCCACGAGGCAGAACCTTGGCGGAACCAATCTAGGGCTCCGGCAGAGCTGTTCTGCCGGGGACACTTCCCTCCGGGAGGGGGAAATCATCTCCATCATCATCACCAACGCTCCTCTCATCGGGAGAGGGCAATCTCCATCAACATCTTCACCAGCACCATTTCATCTCCAAACCCTAGTTCATCTCTTGTATCCAATTCTTGTCTCCAAGTCCGAGATTGGTGCTAGTAGGTTGCTAGTAGTGTTGATTACTCTTTGTAGTTGATGCTAGTTGGTTTACTTGGTGGAAGATCATATGTTCAGATCCTTTATGCATATTATTACCCCTCTGATTATGAACATGAATATGCTTTGTGAGTAGTTACGTTTGTTCCTGAGGACAAGGGAGAAGTCTTGCTGTTAGTAGTCATGTGAATTTGGTATTCGTTCGATATTTTGATAAGATGTATGTTGTCTAGCCTCTAGTGGTGTTATGTGAACGTCGACTACATAACACTTCACCATTATTTGGGCCTAGAGGAAGGCATTGGGAAGTAATAAGTAGATGATGGGTTGCTAGAGTGACAGAAGCTTAAACCCTAGTTTATGGGTTGCTTCGTAAGGGGCTGATTTGGATCCATATGTTTCATGCTATGGTTAGGTTTACCTTAATACTTTTGTTGTAGTTGCGGATGCTTGCAATAGAGGTTAATCATAAGTGGGATGCTTGTTCAAGTAAGAACATCACCCAACCACCGGTCCACCCACATATCAAATTATCAAAGTACCGAACGCGGATCATATGAGCGTGATGAAAGCTAGCTTGACGATAATTCCCATGTGTTCTCGGGAGCGCTTTTCCTTATATAAGAGTTTGTTACGGCTTGTCCTTTGCTACGAAAAGGATTGGGCCACCTTGCTGCACTTTATTTACTTTTGTTACTTGTTGCTCGTTACGAATTATCTTATCTCAAAACTATCTGTTACCACTTATTTCAGTACTTGCAGAGAATACCTTGCTGAAAACCGCTTATCATTTCCTTCTGCTCCTCGTTGGGTTCGACACTCTTACTTATCTAAAGGACTACGATAGATCCCCTATACTTGTGGGTTATCAGACACCTCCTTTATTGACCAAGAAGTTGGGTCAAGTGTGATTACGCGTTATACCTAACACCCCCGTAGCATCTACGTGGGGGCTGAAGCTGACGACTGGCAAACTTTCAGAGTTAAAACGACTCCACGGGAGGAAAATAACTTCAGATAAAGGCATAAAATATATTACAAGCTTTGGTCCACAAAACAAAGTTTCAACAGCCCTAATACATTCACTCAAACATAACATCCTTTGAGCATTGGCCCTCTACTATTCGGGCACCCGCTAGGACATCTTCAAAGTACCTCTTCGGCTTGCGGTGGTCCTTGCCTTCGGGCGGGCCGGCGGTTGCGACATTGATGGCCTTCATCTTCGCCCAGTGCATCTTGACATGGGCAAAGGCCATCCGCGCACCCTCTATGCATGTTGAGCGCTTTACAGCTTCAACTCGGGGCAGCCGCATCGACGAGTCGCCACACCAAGCCGAAGTAGCTGCTAGGAATGGGTTCGGCTGGCTAGAGCCGGACTATGAGATCCTTCATGGCCAAGCCGGACATCCTATGCAGCTCCGATAGTTGCTTCATCTGGTTGCTCAACAACATCGGGTGCTCCGGCGCCAGGAACTGAGACCAGAACAGCTTCTTTGTCGAGTTCCCCTCCTGGGCTCGGAAGAACTGCGCGGCGTCGGTGGCACTCCTCGGTAGATCCGCAAAGGCATCTAGAGAACTCCACAGACAAGTGAGCAAGGCATATCCTTTACCCGCAAATATACTCTACAAAAGAAAGGGCTTGCCAGCTGCTATTTGTTCGGCCCACCGTATCTCTTCACGAGCATTCTGGGCCTCGGTCCGTGGCTCTTTTGACTCCTGGAGGGCCTTGGTGAGTTCGGCCGCCTGGTCCATCATCTTCTCCTCCAAGGCCCCGCACTTGCCAATGGCGTCCTTTAGTTCTTGCTCCACTTTGGCCACCTTCTCCTCGTGCTGGTGGCGGGCGACCTGTTCAGTCTTTAATTCTGCAGCCGTTTTATCAGCGGCTGCTCTATTCGCCTTCGCCTCCTCCTTGGCTTGGGCAAGGGCGCTTTTGAGGTCTCGACCTCGGCCACGCCAACTGCACTCATAATCACAACAGTAAAGAACTTAAACTTCGAATTTGCATATTACTTCAGATATGTGATCAAACACTTTAAAAGTATACGCATACCTTGCGTCTCATCGAACCGCTTGTTAATGCGGTCCATTTCATCATCGGCCAACTTCTGTTTCTGATTAAGCTCGGAAACCTCGGCGGCCTGGGCGGTCGCCGCCAACAGGGAAGCCTGTCATCAATAGAAAAGTATGTCACCTCTTCCCAACATTATGTGATCCGCTGTCCGGCTTTCTCAGCACCGGGCAAAGTCTCAGGGGCTACTATCTATATACAGGTATATTTCCTTCATATGAAAAAGCGTCTAGAGCATTACGTCGCATACCTCGAAGCCTGTTAACAGGCTGCTGAAGGCTTCATTCAGCCCGCTCTTGACGGACTGGACCTTCTCTACCACCGCACCCATCAGGGTACGGTGCTCCTCCATGATGGAAGCACGTCACAGTGCTTCCACTAGAGTATTCGGTGCCTCCGGATTAGCGGAGGCTGCCGCCGGAGCTGATGCTCCCCCCTCCTCCAAATGGGGTTGCTCACCCGATTTCGAGCCACGTTGGTCTCCGGAATAATGTCCGACTAGGGGGCCGGCCTCGTCAGGTCCCCCGCCATTAGTCGCCATGGGGGTCACACCCCCATGTCCTTGGCAACCGAGGTATTACCCTCGGGCACCGTCTCGCCAGCCTCGCCCACCTCTCTGCGGCCTGGAGAGGTCCTTCGAGACAACACCTTGGTGTCATCCGCGATGATTTTGGCGAAGGGGCTCACGGGGGCGTCTCGCTCTCTGCCATCTCTGGTGGCAGAGAACTCCCCTCAGATAGTGTAGGGTTGGGGAGGTCGCGAGCAGGGCTGAAAGATACACAGTATAATATGTTATATTGTAAAACCAAGTGGACCGAAGACATATAATGTGGGTACTTACGATTCGTCCAGGGGCTTCACCCTGGGAAGCCTCTTGGGGATGGGTTCGGCCTCCGAATCCGAACCATCCGAGAGGGCCATCTTCCTCCTCTTGGGCGCCTCCTCCTCCGGGACTGTGGAGGCTACCCTCTTCTTCTTCACCTAAAGAGGGGAGTCACTTTCCGCCTCATCCTCCTCTTGTCTTCATCTCCCTCGTGGGAGGAGGGGATTTCGGTCTCTCCGTACAGTGCGTCCTAAAGACCCTTGTGGTGGAGGCCGCCCTTGGCCTCCTTGCCCTTCTTCTTCTTATCCTTCTTCTCCGACGCCTGATAGGACATCGGGACCAGCATCTTTGTCAGCTGGGGTGCTACCCCTTGAGCTTGCGTTGGTTTTTTCCTTGAAAAGGAAAGGGTGATGCAGCAAAGTAGTGTAAGTATTTCCCTCAATTTTGAGAACGAAGGTATCAATCCAGTAGGAGACTACACAACAAGCCACCGAATACATGCACAAACAAACACCAACTTGCGACCAACGCGACAAAGGGGTTGTCAATCCCTTCACGGTTATTCGCAAAGTGAGATCTGGTAGATATGGATAAACGGTAAAGTAATATTTTTGGTATTTTCGGTTTATGGAATGAAAATTAAAAGATTGCAAAGTAACGGCGACAGAAATTGGCAAGTTGACGGGAAACTAATATGATGTAAAATAGACAAGGGGCATAGGTTTCACTAGAGGCTTCTCTCAAGATAGAAGTCATTACAGTGGGTGAACAAATTACTGTCGAGAAATTGATAGAAAGCACAAAGCTATGATGATATCTAAGGCAATGATCATGGATATAGGCATCTCGTCTGTGTCAATTAGACCGAAACGATTCTGCATCTACTACTATTACTCCACACATCGACCGACTCTTGCCTGCATCTAGAGTATTAAGTTCATAAGAACAGAGTAACGCATTAAGCAAGATGACATGATGTAGCGGGATTAACTCAAGAAATATGATGAAAACCCCATCTTGTTATCCTCGATGGCAACAATACAATACGTGTCAGTTCCCCTTCTGTCACTAGGATCGAGCACCGTGATGTCTACTACACAACCTTCTTCTTGTAGACGTTGTTGGGCCTCCAAGTGCAGAGGTTTGTAGGACAGTAGCAAATTTCCCTCAAGTGGATGAACTAAGGTTTATCAATCCGTGGGAGGCGTAGGATGAAGATGGTCTCTCTCGAACAACCCTGCAACCAAATAACAAAGAGTCTCTTGTGTCCCCAACACACCCAATACAATGGTAAATTGTATAGGTGCACTAGTTCAGCGAAGAGATGGTGATACAAGTGCAATATGGATGGTAGATATAGGTTTTTGTAATATGAAAATATAAAAACAGCAAGGTAACAAGTGATAAAAGTGAGCGTAAACGGTATTGCAATGCTAGGAAACAAGGCCTAGGGTTCATACTTTCACTAGTGCAAGTTCTCTCAACAATAATAACATAATTGGATCATATAACTATCCCTCAACATGCAACAAAGAGTCACTCCAAAGACACTAATAGCGGAGAACAAATGAAGAGATTATGGTAGGGTACGAAACCACCTCAAAGTTATTCTTTCCAATCAATCCATTGGGCTATTCCTATAAGTGTCACAAACAGCCCTAGAGTTCGTACTAGAATAACACCTTAAGACACAAATCAACCAAAACCCTAATGTCACTTAGATACTCCAATGTCACCTCAAGTATCCGTGGGTATGATTATACGATATGCATCACACAATCTCAGATTCATCTATTCAATCCAACACAAAGTACTTCAAAGAGTGCCCCAAAATTTTCTACCGGAGAATCAAGACGAAAACGTGTGCCAACCCCTATGCATAGGTTCATGGGCGGAACCCGCAAGTTGATCACCAAAACATACATCAAGTGAATCACGTGATATCCCATTGTCACCACAGATACGCACGGCAAGACATACATCAAGTGTTCTCAAGTCATTAAAGACTCAATCCGATAAGATTACTTCAAAGGGAAAACTCAATCCATTACAAGATAGCAGAGGGGGAGAAGCAACATAAGATCCAACTATAATAGCAAAGCTCTCGATACATCAAGATCGTGCCAAATCAAGAACACGAGAGAGAGAGAGAGAGAGAGAGAGAGAGAGAGAGATCAAACACGTAGCTACTGGTACATACCCTCAGCCCCGAAGGTGAACTACTCCCTCCTCGTCATGGAGAGCGCCGGGATGATGAAGATGGCCACCGGTGAGGGTTCCCCCTCCGGTAGGGTGCCGGAACAGGGTCCCGATTGACTTTTGGTGGCTACAGAGGCTTGCGGCGGCGGAACTCCCGATCTATTCTGTTCCCCGATCGTTTTAGGGTATATGGGTATATACAGGAGGAAGAAGTACGTCGGGAGAGCCACGAGGGGCCCACGAGGGTGGAGGGCGCACCCTGGGGGGTGGGCGCGCCCCCCTACCTCGTGCCTCCCTTGTTTCTTCCTTGATGTGGACTCCAAGTCTCCCAGGTTGCTTTCCTTCCAAAAATAACTTCTCCAGAAGGTTTCATTCCGTTTCGACTCCGTTTGATATTCCTTTTCTTCGAAACACTGAAACAAGGGGGAAAACAGGAACTGGCACTGGGCTCTGGGTCAATAAGTTAGTCCCAAAAATAATATAAAAGTGTTTAATAAAGCCCATAAACATCCAAAACACATAATATAATAGCATATGGAACAATCAAAAGTTATAGATACGTTGGAGACGTATCACACCGCAAGATCGAACCCAAAGCTAAGCACTTCTCCCATTGCAAGAAAAACCAATCTAGTTGGCCAAACCAAATCAATGGTTCGAAGAGACTTGTAAAGATATCAAATCATGCATAAAAGAATTCAGAAGAGATTCAAATAATATTCATAGATAAGCTGATCATAAATCCACAATTCATCGGATCTCGGCAAACACACCGCAAAAGAGTATTACATCGAATAGATCTCCAAGAACATTGAGGATAACTTTGTATTGAGAATCAAAGAAAGAGAAGAAGCCATCTAGCTACTAGCTATGGACCCGTAGGTCTGAAGTAAACTACTCACGCTTCATCGAAGAGGCAATGGTGTTGATGTAGAAGCCCTCCGTGATTGATTCCCCCTCCGGCAGGATGCTGGAAAAGGCCCCAAGATGGGATCTCATGGGTACAGAAGGTTGCGGCGGTGGAAAAGTGGTTTAGTGGCTCCCTTGGATGTTTTGGGGGTATAAGAGTATATATAGGAGGAAGAATTAGGTCAAGAGAGCTACGAGGGGCCCACAAGGTCGGGGGGCGCGCCCTCCACCCTTGTGGCCACCTCGAGGCTCTTCTGACTTGTACTCCAAGTCTCCTAGGTGTCTTCTGGTCCAAGAGAAATCATCGCAAAAATTTATTGCGTTTGGACTCCGTTTCGTATAAACTCTAAAACAAGGAAAAATAGAAAGTGGCACTGGGCTCTAGGTTAATAGGTTAGTCCCAAAAATCATATAAAATCATATTAATGCATATTAAACATCTAAAACATATAATATAATAGCATGGAACAATCAAAAATTATAGATACGTTGGAGACGTATCAAGCATCCCCAAGCTTAATTCCTGCTCGTCCTCGAGTAGGTAAATGATAAAAACAGAATTTTTGATGTGGAATGCTACCTAACATATTTATCCATGTAATTCTCTTTATTGTGGCATGAATGTTCAGATCCGTAAGATTCAAAACAAAATTTTAATATTGACATAAAAACAATAATACTTCAAGAATACTAACAAAATAATTATGTCTTCTCAAAATAACATGGCCAAGGAAAGCTTATCCCCACAAAATCATATAGTCTGGCTATGCTCCATATTCATCACACAAAATATTTAAATCATGCGTAACCCGATGACAAGCCAAGAAATTGTTTCATACTTTTGATGTTCTCAAACTTTTTCAACTTTCACGCAATACATGAGCGTGAGCCATGGACATAGCACTATAGGTGGAATAGACGATTGTTGTGGAGAAGTCAAAAAGAAGGAGATAGTCTCACATCAGCTAGGCATATCAACGGGCTATGGAGATGCCCATTAATAGATAACAATGTGAGTGAGTAGGGATTGCCATGCAACGGATGCACTAGAGCTATAAGTTTATGAAAGCTCAAAAAGGAAAACTAAGTGGGTGTGCATCCAACTTGCTTGCTCACGAAGACCTAGGGCAATTTGAGGAAGCCCGTCACTGGAATATACAAGCCAAGTTCTGTAATGAAAAATTCCCACTAGTATATGGAAGTGATATCGTAGGAGACTCTCTATCATGAATATCATGGTGCTACTTTGAAGCACAAGTGTGGTAAAATGGATAGTAACATTGTCCGTTACCTCTTTTTCTCTCTCTCTTTTTATTTGGGCCTTCTCTCATTTTTTGGCCGCTTTTTTCGTCCGGAGTCTCATCCCGACTTGTGGGGGAATCATAGTCTCCATCATACTTTCCTCACATGGGACAATGCTCTAATAATGAAGATCATCACACTTTTATTTATAAGTTTATGCGTATAATCCATGGACTCAACATTGGTCATAAATAACTCACATACTTATTGCAAAAATCTATTAGTCATCAAAACAAAGTACTACACGCATGCTCCTAGGGGGATAGATTGGTAGGAAAAGACCATCGCTCGTCCCCAACCGCCACTCATAAGGAAGACAATCAAAAAATAAATCATACTCCGACTTCATCACATAATGGTTAACCATGCGTGCATGCTACGGGACTCACAAACTTTAACACAAGTATTTCTCAAATTCACAACTACTTACTAGCATGACTCTAATATCACCATCTTCATATCTCAAAACAATCATAAGGAATTAAACTTCTCATGGTATTCAATGCACTTTATATGAAAGTTTTTATTATATTAGGACTAATTTTATAGCCAAAGCAAATTACCATGCTGTTTAGAGACTCTCAAAATAATATAAGTGAATTACGAGAGTTCATCAATTTCTATAAAATAAAACCACCGTCGTGCTCTAAAAAGATACAAGTGAAGCACTAGAGCAAATTTTGCCTAGCTCAAAAGATACAAGTGAAGCACACAGAGCATTCTAATAAATCACGATTCATGCGTGTCTCTCTCAAAAGGTGTGTACATCAAGGATGATTTTGGCAAACTAAAAAGCGAAGACTCAAATCATACAAGACGCTCCAAGCAAAACACATATCATGTGGTGAATAAAAATATAGCCTCAAGTAAAGTTACCGATAGACAAAGACGAAAGAGGGGATGCCTTCCCGGGGCATCCCCAAGCTTAGGCTTTTGCCACTCCTTATTCCATAGTCCATCAAATCCTTACCCAAAACTTTAAAACTTCAAAACACAAAACTTCAACAAAAAATCTCGTAAGCTCTGTTAGTATAAGAAAATAAATCATCACTTTTGGTACTGTTGTGAACTCATTCTTTATTTATATTGGTGTAATATCTGCTATATTCCAACTTTTCCATGGTTCATACCCCCCCCCCCCCGATACTAGCCATAGATGCATCAAAATAAGCAAACAACACGCGAAAAACAAAATCTGTCAAAAACAGAACAGTCTGTAACAATCTGGGAATTTTGAATACTTCTGTAACTCCAAATATTCTGAGAAATTGGTAAGTCCTAGATAATTTATTTATTAATCATCTGCAAAAAGAATCGGTATTTTATCGCGCTTCTATTAAAAATTAAAACTAATTTCCTCGGCGCAAAAGTTTTTGTTTTTCAGCAGGATCAAATCAACTATTACCATAAGCTATCCCAAAGGTCTTACTTGGCACAAACACTAATTAAAATAGAAAAACACATCTAATCATAGGCTAGATGATTTATTCAAAGCAAAACAGGACCTAAAAAGCAAGAACAGGAATAAAATTGGGTTGCCTCCCAACAAGCGCTATTGTTTAACGCCCCTAGCTAGGCATAAAAACACCAATAGATCTAGGTATTATCATCTTTGGCATGCAATCCATAAGTGGCTCTCATAATAGATTCATAAGGCAATTTAAGTTTATTTCTTGGTAAGTGTTCCATGCATTTCCTTAACGGGAATTGAAATCTAATGTTTCCTTCTTCCATATCAATAATTGCACCAATCGTTCTAAGGAAAGATTTACCAAGAATAATTGGACATGTAGGATTGCAATCTATATCAAGAACAATGAAATCTACGGGCACATAATTCCTATTAGCAACAATAAGAACATCATTAATTCTTCCCATAGGTTTCTTAATAGTGGAATCCGCAAGATGCAAATTTAAAGAACAATCATCAAATTCACGGAAACCTAACACATCACATAAAGTTTTCGGAATCGTGGAAACACTAGCACCCAAATAACACAAAGCATATCACTCATAATCTTTAATTTTAATCTTAATAATAGGTTCCCACTCATCATAAAGTTTTCTAGGGATAGAAACTTCCAATTCAAGCTTTTCTTCAAAAGATTTCATCATAGCATCAATGATATGTTTAGTAAAAGCTTTGTTTTGATTATAAGCATGAGGAGAATTCAACATGGATTGCAACAAGGACATACAATCTATTAAAGAACAATTATCATAATTAAATTCCTTGACATCCAAAATAGTGGGTTCATTGCTATCTAAAGTTTTGACCTCTTCAATCCCTTTTTTATCAATTTTTGCATCAAGATCTTAAAACTCCGAATAATTGGGACGCCTTCTAACTAAAGTTGAATCATATCCGGTCCCATCTTTATCAAGATTTACATTGGAAAACAAAGATTTAATAGGAGTCACATCAATTACTTTAAGATCTTCATCATTATTTTCACGGAAACTAGAAGAACACGCTTTTATAAACCAATCTTTCTTAACACGCATCTTAGCGGTTCTTTCTTTGCATTCATCAATGGAAATTCTCATGGCTTTTAGAGACTCAATGATATCATGCTTAGGTGGAATAGATCTAAGTTTCAGAGAATCAACATCAAGAGAAATTCTATCCATGTTTCTAGCCAAATCATCAACCTTAAGCAATTTTGCTTCAATCAAAGCATTGAAATTCTTTTGCGAACTAAAAAATTCTTTAACACTATTCTCAAATTAAAAGAGCATATTATTATAATTTCCATAAGAATTGTTGTAGGAATTACCATAATTATTA
This sequence comes from Aegilops umbellulata, assembly GCA_032464435.1. Taxonomy (NCBI): domain Eukaryota; kingdom Viridiplantae; phylum Streptophyta; class Magnoliopsida; order Poales; family Poaceae; genus Aegilops; species Aegilops umbellulata. Next base: position 14,421,852 of record CP136057.1, read on the forward strand.
GAGGAATTACTAGGAACCGACCTAGGATTAAAATTACCTCTATACGCGTTATTACCAATATTGTTCCTACCAACAAAATTGACATCCATAGATTCATTATTGTTTTCAATCAAAGTAGACAAAGGCATATCATTAGGATCAATAGGATCACTGTTACTAGCAACAATTTCATAAGCTCATCCCCACTCAAAACATTTATTTCTTCAATTGCATGCACTTTTTTACTAGTGGAAGATCTTTCAGTATGCCATTGAGAATAGTTAACCATAATATTATCTAGGAGTTTAGTAGCTTCTCCTAAAGTAATTTCCATAAAAGTGCCTCCCGCGGTCGAACCTAAAAGATTTCTAGAATCAAAATTCAATCCGTCATAAAAAAATTGTATAATCATCCATAAATTCAAACCATGAGTAGGGCAATTTCTAATCATCAATTTCATCCTCTCCCAAGATTGTGAAACATGTTCATGATCAAGTTGCCTAAAATTCATAATATCATTCCTAAGGCAGATTATCTTAGCGGGAAGAAAACACTTGGAAATAAAAGCATCTTTACACTTATTCCATGACTCGATACTATTTTTAGGCAAAGATGAAAACCAAGTTTTAGCGTGATCCCTAAGCGAGAATGGAAATAACTTCAAGTTAACAATATCATTATCCACATCTTTTTTTCTTTTGCATATCGCACAAATCAATGAAATTATTAAGATGGGATGTGATATCTTCATTGGGAAGGCCGGAAAATTGATCTTTCATAAGCAAAGTAGTATTAATCTCACAAGATTCCGCATTAGCATCGGGAGCAATCGGAGTACTAATAAAATCATTGTTGTTGGTATTGGAAAAGTCACACAATTTGGTATTATCTTGAGCCATCGTGACAAAGCAAGCAATCCAACACACGAGCAAACAAAAAGCAAATGAAGAAGATGAACGGAAGAGAGGCAAAGAAAAGGCGAATCTTTTCGAAAATCGTTTTAGAAGTGGGGGAGAGAAAAACGAGAGGCGAATGGTGAATAATGTAATGCGAGAGATGAGAGTTTATGATGGGTACTTGGTATGTCTTGGCTTGGTGTAGATCTCACCGGCAACGGCACCAGAAATCCTTCTTGCTACCTCTTGAGCTTGCATTGGTTTTTCCCTCGCAGAGGAAAGGGTGATGCAGCAAAGTAGCGTAAGTATTTCCCTCAGTTTTGAGAACTAAGGTATCAATCCAGTAGGAGCCTACGCAAAAAGCCACCGAATACCTGCACAAACAAACACAAACTTGCAACCGATGCGACAAAGGGGTTGTCAATCCCTTCACGGTTATTCGCAAAGTGAGATCTGATAGAGATGGATAAATGGTAAAGTAATATTTTTGGTTTATGGAACGGAAAGTAAAAGATTGCAAAGTAACGGCGACAGAAATTGGCAAGTTGACGGGAAACTAATATGATGTAAAATAGACCGGGGGCTATAGGTTTCGCTAGAGGCTTCTCTCAAGATAGAAGTTATTACGGTGGGTGAACAAATTATTGTCGAGCAATTGATAGAAAAGCACAAAGTTATGACGATATCTAAGGCAATGGTCATGAATATAGGCATCACGTCTGTGTCAAGTAGACCGAAACGATTCTATGTCTACTACTATTACTCCACACATCGACTGACTCCTGCCTGCATCTAGAGTATTAATTTCATAAGAACAGAGTAACGCATTAAGCAAGATGACATGATGTAGCGGGAGTAACTCAAGCAATATGATGAAAACCCCATCTTGTTATCCTTGATGGCAACAATACAATACGTGTCTGTTCCCCTTCTGTCACTAGGATCGAGCACCGCAAGATTGAACCCAGAGCTACCATTACAAGAAAAACCAATCTAGTTGACCAAACCAAACAATAGTTCGAACAGACTTGCAAAGATATCAAATCATGCATAAAATAATTCAGAGGAGATTCAAATAATATTCATAGAGAAGCTGATCATAAGTCCACAATTCATCAGATCTCGGCAAACACACCACAACAGAGTATTACATCGAATAGATCTCCAAGAACATCGAGGAGAACTTTGTATTGAGAATCAAAGAGAAAGAAGAAGTCATCTAGCTACTAGATATGGACTCGTAGGTCAGAAGTAAACTACTCACGCTTCATCAGAGAGGCAATGGTGTTTATGTAGAAGCCGTCCGTGATCGATTCCCCCTCCGACGGGATGCCGGAAAAGGCCCCAAGATGGGATCTCACATGTACAGAAGGTTGCGGCGGTGGAAAAGTGGTTTCGTGGCTCCCCTGGATGTTTTTGGGGTATAAGAGTATATATAGGAGGAAGAATTAGGTCAGGAGAGCTACGAGAGGCCCACAAGGTCAGGGGGCGTGCCCTCCACCCTTGTGGCCACCTCAAGGCTCTTCTGACTTGTACTCCAAGTCTCCTGGGTTTCTTCTGGTCCAAGAAAAATCATCGCGAAAGTTTTATTCCGTTTGGACTCCGTTTGGTATTCCTTTTCTGCGAAACTCTAAAACAAGGAAAAAACAGAAACTGGCACTGGAATCTAGGTTAATAGGCTAGTCCCAAAAATCATATAAAATAGCATATTAATGCATATAAAACATCCAAAACAACTAATATAATAGCATTGGACAATCAAAAATTATAGATACGTCGGAGACGTATCATGGGGTTCGACCGGGTCTTCAGGCAACGGAGCCGGACACTTAATCCACTCCGCCTTTGCTATCTAGCCCTGTACAAGAGACAGAAACTTGTTATGTTTGAGGAACTTATGACCGAATATATATATGGGAAAATCATACTCACCGGTGTGGCCGGATTCTCGCTGTCAAGACCGATGTCTTCGGTCTCCTTCTGCCACGCTTTTCGGGCTTTGAACAGCAGCTTCCAGATGTCTTCCTGCGTTGTGCCGAAGAACTGCTTCAAGGTCTGAGGATCTTCCAGATTGAGCTCCCACATGTGAGAGGGCCGGAGTTGACAGGGAAGAATCCGGCGGAAGAGCATCACCTGAATCACATTAGTGAGACTGGTGTTCTTTATTATCATGTTTGTGATGCGCTTTTGCAGCATCAATACTTCTATTGTGGATCCCCAGTCCAGACCCTTAGCATTCCATGAGGTGAGCTGCATAGGGGGCCCGGATCTGAACTCAGGAGTGGCCGCCCACTTGGCGTCGCGGGGTTCGGTGATGTAGAACCACTCATGCTGCCACACCTTGATAGTCTTCACAAAGGCCCCCTTAGGCCAAACGGTGTTGGGAGCTTGCTCACCATGGCGCCGCCGCAGTCCGCATGCTACCCGTCGACCACCTTCGACTTCACATTGAAGACCTTGAGCCATATGCCGAAGGGTGGGGGGATGCGTGTTGGAAATATGCCCTAGAGGCAATAATAAATAGGTTATTATTATATTTCCTTGTTCATGATAAATCGTTTATTATCCATGCTAGAATTGTATTGATAGGAAACTCAGATACATGTGTGGATACATAGACAACACCATGTCTCTAGTAAGCCTCTAGTTAACTAGCTCGTTGATCAATAGATGGTTACGGTTTCCTGACCATGGACATAGGATGTCATTGATAACGGGATCACATCATTAAAGAATGATGTGATGGACAAGACCCAATCCTAAGCCTAGCACAAAGATCGTGTAGTTCGTATGCTAAAGCTTTTCTAATGTCAAGTATCATTTCCTTAGACCATGAGGTTGTGCAACTCCCGGATACCGTAGGAATGCTTTGGGTGTGCCAAACGTCACAACGTAACTGGGTGTCTATAAAGGTACACTACAGGCATCTCCGAAAGTGTCTGTTGGGTTGGCACGAATCGAGACTGGGATTTGTCACTCCGTGTGACGGAGAGGTATCTCTGGGCCCACTTGGTAGGACATCATCATAATGTGCACAATGTGATCAAGGAGTTGATTATGGGATGATGTGTTACGGAACGAGTAAAGATACTTGCCGGTAACGAGATTGAACAAGGTATCGGGATACCGACGATCGAATCTCGGGCAAGTACAATGCCGCTAGACAAAGGGAATTGTATACGGGATTGAATGAATCCTTGACATCGTGGTTCATCCGATGAGATCATCGTGGAACATGTGGGAGCCAACATGGGTATCCAGATCCCGCTGTTGGTTATTGGCCGGAGAGGTGTCTCGGTCATGTCTGCATGATTCCCGAACCCGTAGGGTCTACACACTTAAGGTTCGATGACGCTAGGGTTATAGGGAAAGTATGTACGCGGTTACTGAATGTTGTTCGGTGTCCCGGATGAGATCCTGGACGTTACGAGGAGTTCCGGAATGGTCCAGAGGTAAAGATTGATATATTGGACGAAGGGTTTTGGAGTCCGGGAGTGTTCAGGAGGTACCGGGTGATGACCAGCATGACCGAAAGGTGTTTCGGGAGCCCCGGCAAGTGTTGGGGGGCTTCATGGGCCAAGGGAAGGGGGCAAACCAGCCCACTAAGGGGTTGTGCACCCCCCTCACCTATTCCCACGTGACCAGGGGGTTTGGGGCGCCCCATCTAGGGTTCCCACCTCCTGGCTTGGGGGCCAAGTCACCCAAGGGGGAGATCCCATCTGCCCTGGCCGCCGCCCCCCTAGGGGAAACCCTAGGGCGCCTCCCCCTCCCCCTTGCCCCTATATATAGTGGAGGTTTTGGGGCTGCCTATGACACGAGATAAACTCTCCCAAGGCGCAGCCCTACCTCTCTCCCTCCTCGTCTCTCGTAGTGCTTGGCGAAGCCCTGCTAGAATTCCGCGCTCCTCCACCACCACCACGCCGTTGTGCTGCTGCTGGACGGAGTCTTCCTCAACCTCTCCCTCTCTCCTTGCTGGATCAAGGCATGGGAGACGTCACCGGGCTGCACGTGTGTTGAACGCGGAGGTGCCGTCCGTTCGGCACTAGGATCATCGGTGATTTGGATCACGACGAGTACGACTCCATCAACCCCGTTCACTTGAACGCTTCCGCTTAGCGATCTACAAGGGTATGTAGATGCACTCTCCTTCCCCTCGTTGTTGGTCTCTCCATAGATAGATCTTGGTGATACGTAGGAAAATTTTGAATTTCTGCTACGTTCCCCAACAATGCGGAGTAGCGCCTCACACACGACAATGAACGCCAAGATGTGAAGGAAAGAATTCGGGGCTAGATCATGGAAATCTAGCCCGTAGTAGAACATGAGGCCCTGGACGAAGGGGTGAATGGGAAACCCTAGCCCGCGAAGGAAGTGGGGGATGAATACAACCCTTTCGCCGGGCTCCGAAGTGGGGATGACTTGGTTCTTGGCAGGGAGCATGTGCGCGATGTCCGCAGACAGATACCCCGCCTCCCGGAGCTCCTTGACGTCCTTCTTGGTGACGGAGGGGGCCTCCCACTTGCCCTTTGAACCGGATCCAGACATGTCTGGAGAAGCTGGTGGCGGTGGGAAAGATTGAAGTTTGCGCGCTGGAGCTCGAAGATGGGAAAACATGAGAAGAAAGAAGGCATGGGGAAAATAAGGGAATCTTTATCCTCTTATATAGGCTGTGAATATCAACCCCCCCCCCCCCACCCCACCCCCCCAAAGCCTTAAAAATCGTATGTTCTCGAGGGGTCGTGCGAATGGCACGGTTGGATTACCCAAAACCGTATTGATGAGGATCCCGCAAAGGGCGGACAAGATCTCTGTTTTGACAAGACGTGTCAATGGAGGCTGTGCCTCAAAACGCGAAGCGGGAGATATAAAAACGGTTCGAAATGTTAAGAGGCCAGACGTGACATTTCAAAGTTGTCAGTGAAAAGACACTGTTTTATTTGGTATCTTACCTTCGTGACCAAGGGTTGCCGCAATTATACAGAGCCGGATACAGTTCTTTTATTTAGAAGATTACTTTGAAGTACTCAGGAGGAGGAACCCGCCTTGCAATGCCGAAGACAATCCGCGTGTTGAACATATCGTCGTTGAAGACTGGTTCGGGGGCTACTGAGGGAGTCCTGGATTAGGGGGTCCTCGGGTGTCCGGGCTATGTGATATGGGCCGTGAAGATACAAGGCAGAAGACCTTCCCCCGTGTCCGTGTAGGACTCTCTTATGCGTGGATGGCAAGATTGGTGTCCGTATATGTAATTACCTTCCTCTACAAACCGAATCTATACAACCCTAGGCCCCTCCGGTGTGTATATAAATTGGAGGGTTTAGTCCGTAGAGGCTATCAGAATTCATAGAGGCTAGACAGCTAGGGTTTTAGCCATTACAATCTCGAGGTAGATCAACTCTTGTAACCCCTATACTTATCAACTACAATCAAGCAGGACGTAGGGTTTTACCTCCATTAAGAGGGCCCGAACCTGGGTAAACATCATGTTTCCCCCTGTCCCTTGTTACCTTCGATCCTCAGACGCACAGTTCGGTACCCCCTACCTAAGATTGGCCGGTTTTGACACCGACAATGACATCTGTGCATCTTTTGCATAAATTCTTCTAAAACTCAACTGCATTGCTAACTACAAAGTTATTACTATGTTTTTCAACAGAAAATCCCGAAGGATTGTGTGCCGCATCTGATGTTTCTGAAAGGTTGCCTTGATGTTATGAACTTACGGCCAGGTCATCCTACGCATCACTGTTGTTCATACCGGATTTCTAAAACCGATGAAGACATGATAATCAAAGATTGGAAAAAAATGTATGGTCAATCGTAGGGAGCTACTTGGAAGCAACATTGTGCGGAGCGTAAGAATTTGGGACAGTATAATCTCCATTCTCCATAATGGAGAGTCAGGGCCTATCTTGTTTTATGATATTTTACCTAAGAGAGGGTAGTAGGTCCTATGAGAGAGGAGTAGGTCCTAGGTACAATGTGTTATTATGTGCTACAATGTGTTAGAGTTGATGATGGTGAGGAGGAGGAGTTGTGATTATGACTAGTGACCAACTTGCTATATGATGTCTCATTGATGAAATGATGATCATGAGGAGGTGTTATATGACAATGATGTATTATGATGATAAGTTGTGAATGATATGATGATGATGATGATGATTTATTATATCATTGGGTGAAAGAACCATGGATTAGTTTTCAAGTGGATGGATCCATCCACTTGAAACTAGTCCACGGTTTTTTCACCCAGTGATGTAATAACTCATTATGATGTAAAAAAAATCTCTAAATTGCTACTGTATGAAAACTTGTATAATGGTGTATGAATACGACATAAAATGAAAAAGAAATAGAATACGCAATAATAGTAGTAGCGCAGGCCCAGAGGCGCGCTGCTAGTACTTACTAGTAGTGTGTTACCAAAAACGCGCTACTACTAAGTACGTATAGTAGTAGCGTGTGTAGACCAACGCTACTGCTAACCTTTAGCTGTAGCGCCTTATCAGTAGCGCGGCACGCCGCGCTACTGCTAGCCTTTTCCCTAGTAGTGATCTACCACAAGTGAAATCAACTAAAGTTTGAGGAACTTCACGTTGAGTAGAATAGGATGAAGAGAGTTTATCTTCTGCGTTCAATCATCTTGCTACTTGTGAGCTGCGTTGGAATTTCCCCAAAGAGGAGAGGATGATGCAGTACAGTAGAGATAAGTATTTCCCTCAGTTAAGAACCAGGGCTTATCAATCCAGTAGGAGAATAACGCAACACCTCGTTAGCAGTACATGCACACAAAATAACAAATACTTGCACCCAACGCGGACAAGGGGTTATCAATCCCTCGGCGGTTAATTGCAAAGATTAAATTTGTAGTGATAAATAGATAAATAAAGACAAAATAAATAAAGTAAAGAAAAATTGTAGCAAGGTGTTTTTGGATTTTAATATATGATAAAAGTAGACCTAGGAGCCATATTTTTTACTAGAGGCTTCTCTCTTGAAAATAGCATACAGTGGGTTAACAAATTACTATTGGGCAATTGATAGAAAAGCGAATAATCATGACGATATCCAAGGCAATGATCATGTATATAGTCATGACATCCAAGACAAGTAGACTGACTCCTGCCTGCATCTACTACTATTACTCCACACATCGACCGCTATCTAGCATGCATCTAGAGTACTAAGTTCATAAAGAACGGAGTAACGCCTTAAGCAAGATGACATGATGTAGACAAAGTAAACTCACGCATGAATAAATCCCATCTTTTTATCCTTAATGGCAACAATACAATATGTTTCATGTCCCTTTCTGTCACTCGGATTGAGCACCGCAAGATCAAACCCATCACAAGGCACCTCTCCCATTGCAAAAAAAATCAATCTAGTTGGCCAAACCAAATCAATAGATCAGAGAAAAATACAAAGCTATAATAATCATGCATAAAAGAGTTCAGAGAAGACTCAAATAATATTCATGGATAATCTGATCATAAACACAGTTCATGATCCCAACAAAACACCGCAAAAAGTGATTACATCGAATGGATCTCGAAGAACATCGAGGAGAACATTGTATTGAAGATCAAAGAGAGAGAAGAAGCCATCTAGCTACTAACTATGGACTAGTAGGTCTGTGGTAAACTACTCACACATAATCAGAAGGGCAGCAAGGTTGATGTAGAGCCCCTCCGGGTTGATTCCCCCTCCGGCAAAGTGTCGAAAAAGGCCTCTAGATGGGATCTCTCAAGAACAGAAGCTTGCGGCGGCGAAAAAGTATTTTGGGTGGCTCCTTGTTGGTTTCCCGACTTTAGAGAATTTGTAGAGGCGGAATTAGGCCAAACAGGTGAACATGGGCCCCATGAGCCACAAGGGCGCGCCCACCCCCCTGGCCGCGCTGTGGTGCCTTGTGGGCCCCTCCTTCATATTCTAGCCCTCTCTCGAAGCTTCCAGGGTCTCTTTTGTTCAAAAAAATCTCCAAAACATTTCGTGGCATTTGGACTTCGTTTGGTACTGATATTCTGGAAAACCAAAAATAGGCAAAAAACAGCAACTAGCATTGGGCACTAAGTTAATAGGTTAGTCCCAAAAAATGATGTATAATTGCTTGTAATTGCATATAAAACATCCAAGATTGATACTATAATAACATGGAACAATCAAAAATTATAGATACGTTGGCGACGTATTAAATTACAAGTCCCTCCAACCAGACATAGCTCTTTTGCAAAAGAGTGAACTGGTCTACCAAATCATCTGTCGCCATTGATCACCACTAATTTCTATCCTACGGCATTTCTTTCGGTAGTTTATTTTTGGTGCTCTTTGCTATTGATAGTATCTATTTGTGTATAGTGATATTTTATCTTCCAAGCATTCCTTTCAGTATTGTGACAGTTTTCCGCTGCATTTTTCTTTCGTGACGCTTAAGATTGCTTGTCTCTATGTTCAATTGCTTTTCATATGGTTCTACCTAATCATTCTGCTTTGATAGTCATTTCACAGTAGTGTGCATGTTTTATATCTGTGATATGTGAAAATGCTTCATGTGTACAATTCTATCTATGTTGATAGTTTCATTTCCGTACTAGTTTTGTTTCAGAACGAATTCTGTTTCGGAACTAGATTTGTTTCAGAACTAGTTTTGCTTCGGAAATGATTTTCTTTCGTATAACTAAAAATGTTTAGTTTATTATGTGATGTGTTGTGTTGACAGTATTTAACATTTCAAGAAAAAAATTGAATCACCCATTCACCCCGACCCCCACCCCTCTGGTTGATACACTCCAGTCCTAACAATCACGAAAACCGAAACCACCTCTCCTTTTTGGAAGACAAAGCTTTCACGAGGCAAACCAATGTATCTTCCTGTAGCATCATCACCCCACCAATATTGTGATATTGCATCTGTGATTCTGATAGCCCACAAGTATAGGGGATCGCAACAGTTTTCGAGGATAGAGTATTCAACCAAATTTATTGATTCGACACAAGAGGAGCCAAAGAATATTCGCGAGTATTAGCAGTTGAGTTGTCAATTCAGCCACACCTGGAGAACTAAATATCTGCAATAAAGTGATCGGTAGCACAGTAGTATGATAGCTTGATAGCAGTAGTAACAGTAGCAGGAGCAGTTTTTGTAGTGATTGCAACAGCAGCAGCAGTGAAAGTAACTTAGCATAGATCAATGTATGAAAAGCGTAGGCACTGGATCAGTGGTGGATATTTGTGTTGGATGACATTCATCATATAACAGTCACAATCTAGAGCGATGCACAATAGCTTCAATTCATCAATGTAGTGCAGGCATGTATTCCGTATATAGTCATACGTGTTTATAATAAGAACTTGCATGACATCTTTTGTCCTACCCTCCCATGGTAGCGGGTTCCATAAGAAAACTAAGGGATATTAAGGCCTCCTTTTAATAGAGAACCGAAACAAAGCATTAACACATAGTGAATACATTAACTCCTCAAACTACGGTAATTGCCGGAAAGAATCTCAACTTAACACATAATGGGTGCGTATAACTTGCAAGATAGGATGAAGAACTCAAATATATTCATGAAAACATAAAGGGTTCAGATCTGAAATCATGGCACTCGGGCCCTAGTGACAAGCATTAAGCATAACAAAGTCATAGCAACATCAATCTCAAAACATAACAGATACTAGGGATCAAGCCCTAACAAATTAACCTGAATACATGATAAATCTCATCCAACCCCATCACTGTCCAGCAAGCCTACGAGGAAATTACTTACTCCCGATGATGAGCATCATGTAATTGGTGATGATGATGGTGACGAATCCCCCTCTCTGAAGCCCCGAACGGACTCTAGATCTGGCCTCCCGATTAAGAACAGGAGGTGGCGGCAGCTCCGTATTGTAAACGCGATGAAACTTCTTCTCTTATTTTTTTTCTCGGGGATAGGAATTTATAGGCTTGAGATTAGGGTTAGTGGAGCCCTGTGGGCCCCACAAGGCAACCTGGCATGCCTGGGCGGGTGGCCGCACCCTGTTGCCTTGTGGGCAACAGGGGGCCTCTGGTGGGTCCTGGCTCCAATATATTTTTTAATATATTCCATAAAAATCCCCAAAAAGTTTTGTCCAATTCCGAGAATTTTTATTTCTGCACAAAAAACAACGTCATGGTAGTTCTGCTGAAAAAAGCGTCGGTACGGGTTAGTTTCATTCAAACCATGCAAATTAGAGTCTAAAACAAAAGCAAAAGTGTTTGAAAAAGTATATACAACGGAAACGTATCAGATTCCTTTACATTTTTTTCGGAAGCCTAAATACATACATCACATATGTCGAGATGGCTTCTGCCACAGCTTTCAGAAGCACTTAATTACCTCAAGCAGATAATATCTTCTTTTACCCATTAATTCTTTCAATGATCCTTTCCACCAAATGTTCAAACATTCACTTCTATCCACCCCAACCAATAGAGGTAACCCCAAGTATTTATCCAACAGGGCCTGCGTGAGTATATCGAAAACAGTACAAACATCCACTCTGACTTCGATAACAATGTTTGGGCTAAAATATATGTTAGATTTAGCTATACTTACTCGCTGCCCGATGAAGTGCAATAAGAATTCATAATGTTTTTTAGATAAATTGCATTCGTCATATTCTCCTTCAGTAATACAAGAGAGTCGTCGGCGAATAAAAGATGAGACACATGGAGCATCTCTGCAAACTCTCACCCAAGATAAAGCCCCTTCCTCTTTCGCAAATAGTAACATTCTTGACGGGCCTTCCGCGCACAACAAGAATAGATAGGGGGATAGAGAGTCCCCTTGTCTCAACCCCCTCGATGGCAAAAAAAAAACAGTTTCAATAGAATTGAACCTTGTGCAATATCTGGGACCAACTTGGCATCAATGTGCAAGGTCCTATTCCAATGGACACAGCCTTGGAGTGGTGGTTGAGAGAAAGGAGGAACTTTCGGAAGGGCGGCAGGAGAGGTTTCGACACTTTGATCATTGTTGTCATTTGGTCCCTTTGAAAGCAACGCAATGCGCGGGTATTCAATGGGTAGATCATCAAAGAACACTGATGGGGCTATCTACTCATGTGTTGAGCGAGGTTGCCGAGTGAAAGCAAGCGGGTGTTGTGAGAGGTTAGCTTAGGTTTCCTGGCACGGTGTTGGAGTAAGGAGAGGGTCTCATGTTTGCCTAAATGTTCGCATTTGTGATAGACTCCTTGTAATTATGTTTCTATTTTCTATAAAAGTATGATATGTCTTTGATGTACTCTTAAGAGAAATATAATTGAACCGGACAGAGGAGAGTGACATACGTCCATGATCATATCAACCCACTCTCTGGCAGAGCCTAATTTCTCCATCATTTTTTAAACTCTAATTTCTCCGTCATTGCCCTCAAAGGACCAGATAGCCGAATAGATTTAAACGAACCTAACCCAATGGCCATCCCGGAGCCCATTCCTTTAGCAAAAGACGACACGACGCTTGGGGATGTAGATAGCTTGTATTACGTCCATTAACCATCATTTCCAGTTATGCTAGAATATTTTTTAAAAGGCAAATGCAGCAAAACATTCCCCACTAATCAACTAGTGTTCCACCAACTTCAGCGTCGAAGACAACAAGTTTGTTAACTAGACACAACGGAGGGGACTAACATGCGCAAGATCATAGCTCAGCTATCTGACACCGTCTCTTCAGACGACGCGCCGGTGTCGCTCGGGGTGGCGCCGCTCGGCCCTGCCGCCATAGCAGCGGCCCTCTGGTTTAGATCCAAGGTGTCACCGCTGGTCCGGAAAAGCTTCTTGCCTAGACTGCGCCACTCCGCTTTCCTCTTCAGCGCCAGCTTCAAAGAGGCGTCGGGCATGGCATGTGGCTTCTTGTCGTCGGGGAACAGAAAGGCGGCAGCCCTCAGGCTGTCATTCAGTGGATCTGCGACAGAATGGCCTGGCGCCTGCGACGCGCTCGACCACATCTCCGGGTTGAGCCAGCTTTTACCAGTCTCAGCGCCCTTGGTAAGCCACTGAGGAAGGCTGTTGATTGGTTGTTGGTTGATGGGAAGGAGCTGAGCCGGCATCCTCTGTGGTAGTTCTTGGCACCAGTGCGACCTGTTGTCATAGTATGGCTTTTGAAGCTTGGTAGTCTTCCTACGCCTGCTCCCAGTTCTCCCCTGTGAGGAAGAAGCTCCAGGGAAGCCTCCCAGAGACAAATTTCTCGGCACATTGTCGATTCCATGAAGGTTAAACCTGCCAAGATTTGACAAATAATGTTGGCCTCTATCTGAAGAGCGAGCATTCCAAAGGTGCACGTCGCCCAAGGAAAGGTCCGATTGGGCTGCAAGAAATGGAGGCTTTGAGCATCCAGTGCACGAACTGCTTCCAGCATAATCTTCTGCTATATGGGGAGGCGGTGCAGATCCTAAAGCAGATGCTCTTATTGATTGAAGATCTATGCCTAGAAGTTTCTTTTGCTCCTTGTTCCATTGTTTAGCAAGGTCCTCAGCCACTCTTGAGCTTGAGAACCGTAGCCGTGTATCCATAAGCATTGCGTTCCAGTTATTCGTTCCATACCTCCTCACTCCAATCCACAGAAAATCTAACTCTTCTTCCGACCAGGTAACCTGACGTCTTCTGTAGGAATATGTGCCGACCCTTTCTGTCAGTACATGAGATCCACTGGACTTGCCTCCATGAAATAACTTATCGTGACTCAGGGCAGACATGCCACTGTCTTGGAAACTATCCAAGCGGAGTTCCAAACTGGACTCAGGAGCCTTATCCATTATTCTGAATTTCAGTTCTGAAGGCATGCTCTTTGGTTCCTTGGAACTCCCAGCTTTCCATGACAGAGCCGGATCATAAAAATTTGGGTACAAGGTATGCAATGTTGAGGTTCCCTCTTGATGTTGTTCTTTATCATGGACGGTTTCTTTCTCCTTTGTAAAAAATAACCTTTCAATTGGTTGAGAAACTTGTTTTCGTTCAGTACCAAAATGATCCTGTAAGCAGTAGAAAATGTTTAATGCATAGATATATATGAGGCAGTATAATACATGTACCAAGCCTGTAAACTCAGATAGAATTAAATACTGTTCAGCAAACCATCCACAGATTGATAAAATATCAAGAAAAAAACAAATTCGTTTGAAACAAAGGGTAGAACTACAAACGATTTGGGAAGGAAAAACGGTTTTACTGACTGAAAATAATCCTCTAAGCAGGTCAGGCATAGAAATTCTTGACGCAAGCCAAAACTACCAATGAAGCACTTCCTAAAAGATGAGCCAACTATGTGATTTTGTCATTCTCACCTGATCTGGCAGCCTTTGAACAGACGGGTCATCCAGGTTGAGAAGCCTCTCTTGAGATAATTCAACCGAATTCAGGTTGAACTTCCCAAAATTAAATCTGCTTTTGTTTTCCTC